>CM060970.1:133062671-134523504 GCA_030765045.1 Tenodera sinensis
TGATGGATCATTGATATCAGACCAAGATGGAGCAGGTGCTGGAGTCACATGTCACCTCTTTTCCTATTACAAATCTTTAAGTTATGGAACTACAAACTTTGATGGAGAAATTGAAGCAATTCGAATGGCCCTACAAAATCTTTTGTAGAAAATCACATTTTCAGTAACCAGTTATTCTCTCAGATTCCAGGGCAGCAATTATAGCAATTACTTCCAAGTTGTCACCAAAAAACCAAACAATTATAGAATGTTGGAAAATCCTTTCCCATCTAACAGCACTTCAAAAACACCTAGTCTTCCAATGGATACCAGCTCATTGTGGACTGAAAGGTAATTTTCTTGCAAAAAAGGGTACCAGCAGTGTACAAAAATCTATAGTTAATCTACCATTTTATGCAGCTAAAAGATTGGTCAACTCTGAATTCAAAACAATTATTACAAAATATTACTATGAAAAATCAAAAAATAAGATGGGATCTACCAAACATTCAAACAGTAATTCCTGAGTATCCTCGAAAAATGGCAGTTACAACCTTCAGATTGATTACAGGACATGATTGTCTGGCAAAACATTTAAACAGAATTGGGATATATTCTTCACCACTCTGTCCTCTATGTGATCTGCAAGAGGAAATGGATCGAGGTCACCTTCAAATATGCCCAGCCACTTCTAGTGCCCTTCCCATCCATCAGTGAAAAATATTGGAGCAAGAGGATTAATGACTTCTTTGTCAGAAATCCAGCATTAGCTAACAACATTCTATTTAGATACCGTCGGCAGTTCTCTAAAAATCTGGAGATTGGCAAGTAAAATATCCTGGTGACGAGATCTTTTAGATCTTTAAGGTGACGTCTTTGACCTAGGAGAGAGGAGTGTGCATCATAATGACACTATGAATCATAGTAATATGAATGTGCAAGGAAGATTATTCATAACAAGGTAGGAAAAATATTATAAAATTGAAAGTAAGGGTATTGTAGATATGTTTTTGATGTATTTATTGTATTGTTTTGAGCATAAATAAATATTTATTCATACTCACACAATCTGGGCCGGGGTTGTGGAATCTCTGGATGCTGCATAGCTTGTGGTGGAGAAGTCTTGTCACTGTATGGTGTAGTTCGTATCCTCCCTGTGTCCATTCACGTGAGGCTTGTTACGGCATCAGTAGCATAGAATTCGTCCCATATTTTGCATTTCTTCTCGTGTAGTTCACGCAGCATTAACAGGCTGGAGTCGTCGGTAGTAGGAGCTTCAGTCACAGGTCTTCTTTGTAGAACGGTTCCCTGGCTAGCTTGTATACGAGTCGTGAGGTCATGTATTTGCCGAGACAAAACACTCTTTTCAAGTATATGGCTTTAAACTTCTCTATTTTCTCCAGGCTTTTCTTCTGTGGATGTACCCATATGTTTTCTAGCACATATGTTGCAATGGGGTCAATTTTGAGTTCAAACAGTTGTAAGGCGGTTTCCAAGGAGAGTTTGCCTATGGTTACCGCTTATAGCTCTTATAGCGGCGTTTACTCTGTCATTTATATGGCTTGTGAATATGTTTCCCTGTGTCTGGAGAGTAACTCCTAGGTACGTGAAGTTGGTGACTATTTTAGTGGTGTTCCCCCCATGTAGAAGATGCTGCATTTACCCCCTCTTCTGAAGGTGATGGAGACAGTTTTCTCTGCGTTCATTCTCCTTTGCCCAGTCCACTAAATGGTTGAAAGCTTTTTGTAGGTCATCCTCTGAGGTTGAGGTCAATGCCATGTCGTCTGCATATATTAGCAAGTTTACATTGTCAGGTTTTATTGCCAGGGCAATATCTGCCGTGGCTAAGATGAACAGCAAGGAGCTTAACGGGTCCCCCTGCAGCACTCCTACATCATGTTGGATTTGTCTATACCATCATTTATCTCCACCCAATTGTTGGTGAGGTGACTGGTAGCAGGTAATGTTCAGGCTCAAGAGCATTTTCCAGTTTCTCCATTAGAATGGTTCTATTTATTGTGTCAAATGCCTTGGTGATAATGCTATGTTATATGCACAGGTGTTTGAATGGTACAAATTTTTTTCAGAAGATCAGGAAGAGGTTGAAAATGATCTAAGACAATGCTGATCATTTCTTTTGATATAAGGGGTGTTATCATGACTGAATGGATGCCTGATGGTCCAACGGTTAATCAGAAATATTTCAAAGAAGTGTTAATCAAGCTGAGGGAAAGAGTACGGAAGAAAAGATTGGATTTGTGGAAGAACGATGCATGGATTCTGCATTAGGACTACTTGCCAGACCACAATGCCATATGTGTGAAACAATTTTTAGTGGACAAGTACATTCCTGTGCTTGAAAATCCTCCATATTCATCAGATCTGGCTCTCTGTGACTTTTATCCATTCCCAAGACTGAAAGGTACATTGAAGGGAACACATTTTCCAGGCATTCAAGAGACAAGAACAAAACCGACAATTGTTGAAGAGGATGACAATGAACAACCTACAGCATTGTTTTGAACAATGGAAGACACATGCAGCTGTGTACACACAGGGTGGAAGGGAAGTCATTCCATTTCTTCTGATATGTGCTTCATAGAAGCATTTCAAACAAAAAGTTGAACAGCATTTTGTTTTCGGATCAACTGATTTCGAAAAAATAAAAAATTTTTCATCAAAATTGGATGCATAATTCCACAAGAATGTACGAAGATAAGTTTGTTACTTGTAAGGTGCGTAGAGTAACTTATTTCTGACATAACTTCGGTAGTAATTGTGGGACATCACACACAGTTTCACTTAAAACACATGAAGGAATATTCCGAGCGGCTCTTTCAGACATGAAGTAAGTTGACAATGTTGCATTGAGGTTGGTCAGGGAATTGACCTGGTTTGTGGATGTAAACAGGTCGGTCACTTTCGCTTCCGTGTAATGTTTTGGGAGCTAACGCTTGTGATTGGTCTACACTCGCACAATAAAAAGAGGACAAGGCAGCGTATGTGTTTATTTTCTCAAGAAGCACTGTTACTGTGTTTGTTTATGTACTGAGCTAGGGAAAGTGACACCCACACAATCTGCAGTGTTACCAGCTTGTTTTCGACAAAACTAAAATATCTCTGTAGGAAATGGTCACAGACAAAAACGTAAGATACAAAATGTGTTCCAAATACCAAGATCTATCACTGGTTAAAATTAATGTAATGACTTCGCTTCCACCCAATATAGGGAAGGGGAGTATGTTTTAGGGGAGTCAAATATTATTATTATTATTATTATTATTATTATTATTATTATTATTATTATTCCCCAATGCAGTGTCATATCGGACAGTGAATGAACGAAACAGGTGAACCGATGCTCAAATGAGCCTGAGGTCCACAGAGCTTTAAGTTACCTGACATTTGTCTTCTCAGGACAAGGGAAAACCTCGATTGAAAACTTTATCCAGATAGCTCATCCTAAGCGAGATTTGAACTCGCAACCTCTTGGACATGAGGCAGACTCTACCACCACACTACGGAGGTGGGCATTCAAGGGGATAAAGGTCAGTTGTAACTTTGTTTGCAACAAATGATATTTCTGACGCCAGTCTTGTTACCTAATTGCCACACCTCGTACTCCATAAAATGCAGGTACCAACCTCAGGAAATTTATTAACGATTCTAACAATTTGGTTGAATGTGAACTTCACATCCACTGAGTAAAATGCAACAAGGCTCTTGAGACTCAGCACTGCTTCACATACTTCTGATGGTTGAAGCCAATAGCAGCTAGTTATATCCAGCACTTGTATGTTCTGTTGCATCATCTTTGGTTTTAGGTAACATTTGATTTCTTTTGCTGTAACACTGTAATCACCAATCAGCTTCAACTTTCTGAAATGAACAAAACAAAAACAATAACATAAGCACTGCTACAGTCAGCTATTGATAGCCTAGGGATTAATCTTGTAAACTGGATAAATCAGGAGTCGGCAAATTGGTCACTGCCATTACACGAAGGGCAACGTCATGTAATACAACCTGGCATGCACATGATGCACGGTTCAAAGGGGAGGTTTTGAAAGCCGCAACGGCAGTGTGAGCGAACTTCTCTAACACACATTTGGTTTTATACATGCTTAATACTTACACACAGACTGAGAGGGCTACAACATTTATTTTTCACTAATATATTCTTTACTTCATCAGGAGTGTTACAGTTTTGCATACATCTAACATTAGTTCATAAGTACTGACATACAACAGAGCACATAGGTTTTCATCTATCAATTCTGATCACATCTTATATATTTAAACGAGCAATTCTTGTGTATACGTACATAAATACATTCTGCTCAACTTGGAAACAGCTCTAACGATTTCGATCAAATTTTGTATTCAGACAGGGTTTTACCTATTAAGTTTATCTACATAGGTGTCATTCCTGAAAAAACGTGATTTTATGTGTAACAGACAAAATTACTCTAAACCTTATATTGGCCATAATTTCTCTGTTAATGGGCCAGTTTCAACAAACAAGCCAGGATATTAAAGGTCTCGTCACAGAAATGGTTCCAACAATTAGGTTGAAAATTTATATTTAGTTAACATTTTGCTTTTCAAATTTATCTAAATAAGTATCTTCTCCCCCCCCCCCCAAAAAAAAAAACAAAAAAAAAAACACAATTTAAAAAAGGAAAAGAATAGAAAATCTGAGCGAAGCTCAGTCGCTCAGGTACTAGCACTAATGTGTGCAGCAAATGAATGGAGAGATGGAAATGTCATATCAAGGTCTCTACATAAAAGTAAACCAGCCTTGTTCTGTAATTGTGATTTCAAAATTGTGTTTGTTGGTAAATTTGCAAACTCAATTTGTAATTGTGATTTTACACAATGATCTTTAGCATTTTATAAACTTAGTGTAGGTGCCCCCATAGACAAAAAAAAAATCATGTCTGGAATGTTGGACTGCTTTTATGGCAGAGAACAACTCCACAAATACCAAATAACTTGCAGTTTTGAACAAGTAGGTATGACAAATTTGTTAATTATTTTCAAACGTGAGCTTCATCTTATGAACTTCTTTCAAATATAAAGGGACGCTTGTTCTTGCATGCATCACACGTGGTATCCCACAATACAAGATGAATTTCAACCTCACTTATTAATCCTTCTGTATATATACCTCTTTGCAATTGCAGAAGTACTTGAAGAAGCAGAGCATAAACTAAATGCGCTAAATGTGAAGTGTTTCATTTCTTCTCTTGTTATGCTAGTCAGTTCAGTGCACTGTTTCTAGATTACCCATGTTCTACAAGGGTTATCCGTAGAATAAGGATCTGCAGTCACGAGGAACACCATTACAGGAGATCTGGCAACACTAGCATGTAGCTTAGTTCTCCCTCTCCCAGTACCCCAGTCAGCAAGTTGTCTGTGATGCTCAGTCTTGGCTTGGCAGCTGTTAGAAATGGAACTCCCACTCGCTTCTAAAGCCAGGTACAAATTATGCTTTGTGATGTGTCTTTTTGTGTGCAAAAAGACTGCACCAGTGAGCATACATTCCCAACTGTGTGAAGTGTATGAGAGCAGTGTATGAGAGCACAACACGTGTGCAAATGGTGCAGAGAATTCAAAGACCGTACAGGAGAACCAGTGTTCTGGATGGACATTGGTTTCAGACAAAACAATTGTGAAAGTACAAGAAGCAATTATGAAAGATTGAAGAGTGACCTGCGAGATGATCTCTGATGTCAGCAAGGCCAATATTCACAACATTTTGACCGATCATTTAGGGTATACCAAGGTGGGTGGAGGCATGTTCACGAAGGGAGTGTATTTCCATCAGGACAATGCTCGTCCACACATTGCCCATGTAACCACCAATCTCATCAACAAATTTGGATGGGATACTGTCATACACCCTCCCTAAAGCCCAGACCTAGCCCCAAGTGACTACCATCTCTTCCCTGACTTGAAGAAACTCCTGCATGGGACGCATTCCAGAACCAGAGAGGAACTGAAAGAAATGTTTTAAGCTATCTTCGTGTGGCAGGAGAGTTCTACGATACACGCATACAAAAAATGGTATACCACATTCTAAAATGCATTGATCAGAATGGCAACTATGTCAAAAACTAGAAAAAAGTCTAAGCTCAGCTTTCCAAAAATGTATTATTCAATGTCAATAAATATGTTTTTCATTGTGAAAAAGAATTGGGAACCTTATTTTACGGACAACCCTTGTAGCATTTCAATTCTGCTCCCCGTGCATTTACCTCACTTTGCTTTCGTGGCCTTGATTACATGCTGAACATGTGTGCTGTTCCATTATCACTTTGTCTTCTAAAATTTCACTATAATCTTTGCAAAACTTAAAGGCATATGGAGGCGGGCCGTACTGCAGACTCCAACGAATCCTACGCTTGCCCCTCCTACCAGCGCTGCCGAATGCGGTACACAAATCTCAGGCGTCTTATGTACAGAACCTGTGCCGGTACACACATTACACTTGGCAACATCGCTCTGCTTGAGCATTGGCCAGCGTTCACATGCCTTTAACTTTTGTGAGCAGTATAGAAATAGTTTTTTGAGAAGTAGAATTGGAAATAAAAAATTCAAAGCCACAGCTGGGATTTGAATCACGGACCATCTGCCTCACGTGCGTGCGATTGCTCTAACCACTAAGCTACTGTGGCAATTTGCCAATATGACATTAAATTCCCCAACCGATTTGTATTTTCCCAGTAGACCACAAAGGGAATCTCACATCTGAAATAAATACCCCAAGGGTGACTTATAATCCTACATATGCTATGTCCGAGGTTTAAATAACCTTTAGCTGATTATTATCACTTTCTCTACCATGTATAGTAAAGTAGAGGAAGTATTGTATTCCACCAAATAATTTGATGTTGAGATTTCACCTGATATATACATTTTGAAGCCCCCTGAATCAAAAAAAAAAAAACATTTTTATAAAAATGTCTACGCGTGTGTATCTGTCTGTGTATGGACAGTATAACTAAAAAACAACAAGTCGGTTAAAAACCAAAGTTGGTATTTCAGTTTAATGTCTTTCAAGTATGTGACATGAAGATTTTAAAGAAAATTCCTCCACCCTAAACTACCCTTTATATGCAAAATTTTTAGAAAATTGATTTTCTTGAAAATAGCTTGAACAATGTTGATTAAAATGCTATATGTTTGAGTTATTTTTAAGAAAATAAAAAATGAAATATATATCTTGAATTTTCTGGCTATAGCCTATCTAGTCCTGTTTACTCTGGATGACTTTTGAATAATAAGAGATAGACCAAATCTTACTATACAAAAAATGTAGATTTTGCTAAGACCCACAATTTACGTCCAAATAATTTTTTTTTTGTAGAGTGAAGTATTTCAGAGATATTCCTTGTTATTTGTGTCAGTTTTGTAAAACATATACTTTCGTGAAATGGAACATCATTGTTAATTTTTTTTTATGTGTTAAGCATGCAAAGAGAATGGAATCTCAAAGCTTTAAAATATTTGACTATCGCTCAAAGCCTACTGTATTCTCATATTCCCCTTGTACCTATAAGGAAATAAGCAATAAGATAATTTGTACAAATGTTTATCTCAACTAACACAAAGAAGATATAGGAATAAGAGTTTGTAAGAATGGTTAGTACAGGAGTAGAGAAAGTCATGTGAGTGCAACATATTCAGATTTACGTACTGGCTGACAGTACATATACTGGTCCCTTCACTCTTGCTATTCATTCTTCATCCTGAAGATGGGAGAGATGTACACTCCCGAAACGTCGATGTCTTTTCATCACTACACCTGGCTTAAAGCCCGAGAGCATCTTGAATATATTCAGATTTCTTTTTCAAAAATTTTTAACAAAAGCTAGCAGACCAAGAACTTTCAAATTTGATATTGTACTATTTCCCTATTTTTATATTATCTCTTTTGACTGACATATCAATATAAGTGGGCTGCCCAAAGTTTACATCTTTCTGCTCATCATCTTTGCATCTAGAAAAAATATGATATGTTGCACTCACATGACTTTCTCTAATCTTGTACTATTTTTGCAAACTCTTATTCCTCTATGTTCATGTTAGTCGAGATAAACATTTGCAGACATTATCTTATTGCTATACTGAAGTTCAGGTTATGAGCGATACAAACCGAAAGAAGCAGTAAGGGTAAGGGGATCGTGCAGATGAGAGGGGAACAGGTTGCATTATTGCCAGGTTTAGGCATTAAAGTTTATGTTTCAGTTCTGTTTTTAAAGTTTCAACAAATCTATTATCAAACGAAATGACTAAGTGTGCAAACCGCTCTATATGTAACATTGGAAACAACTGCTCAGCTTATTTTTACCATTTTCACTAAACTTTCAATTGGTTTTTGTCTGCTAAAGCACAACATGGCAACTACATACAGAGTACATGGTTGCCACATGTCTATCATGTTATGTTTCATGTTCGTCTTGTTCCGAACCGAATAGTTGGAGGTTAAAGTATGACAAAATGTGTTAACTGAAGATTATTCTTTCACATTAGTGTGCTGTATTATTAGTGACAATGGAATCATCACCAGAGCATTATAATATGAAAAGAGTTCGTAAAACCTGCCACAATGTGGACACTACATGTCCAATCACATGATATGACGTACATCCGGTTTGTATCGCTCTACCCTGAATTTCGGTATAATTTTCTTGAAGGTACAAGGGGAATATGGGGAGCGATAGACACATCTTTTAAAGCACTGAAATTCTGTTCTTTGCACGGCCAAAAGATAGTGAGTGAGTGAGTGAATGGTGATTAAGGGTCTGTCGACAGCTAGGTCATTTGGGCCCCAAGTCAAATTTGAAGGCTAAAACACTCACAAACTTCTGGTTAAAAACTAAGCTATAACACAAAATGCTAAAAACAGAACACCAAATAGTTAATGTTAAAAACAGTTAAAACATTAAAAAGTAAATGGTAAAACAGTGGTTTAAAAAACTAAACAGTAAAACAAGACAAATCTGATTGCAGCTTTGTAAATCCTAAAATTAAAAGCCTAATACTAAAAACACAAGTTACACTTGCTTGGCGAATCCAATTTCAGCATAAACCACAGCACTGTATCTATGGAGACCAGGTCGTTGCCTAGAATGGACCACAGATTAAAACCCAGGGCAAGGGACTGGTGCACTGGAGCATATCGTGGACAATCAATCAAAATGTGTGACACACACAATTGGACGCAGCACGTGTGACGGTCAGGGACCAGGTCACCACGCAATAGGTGACCATGAGTGGCACATGTGTGACATATCTGCAACTGCGTTAACACAACCTCTGACCGACGGGAATCCCTGCAAGAAGTCAGCCAGGGTTTTAACGAGTACTTGATTGTCCATAATAGGGTACCAGCCATTTCTCCCCAAGATTTCTGCCAAAACGAATAAAGATGGCAACAGAAGTACCGTTGCACACCCCTAAGGAAGAGCATATGTAGATAACACCCGCAAATGACATGCAACCTTAGCAGCCGCATTCGTCTCCTCATAGCTGGGACAACAAACTGGTATCCAAGAGAGACTAACTATGAAATCAGTGATTGAATTTTAATTATGAATGCTGATGTGCCAAGAAACTGTTGCAAGGCCTGAACAGCGCTCATGGAGTTGCAGCATGTGATGAAGCTGTCAGGAATGGAACTGGAGATAAAAAGTAAGAAATAAAAGATGACAAACAGCTTTGCAGTAAAAGCAGAACTGTTGTCTGGAAGTCTGTACATAAGAGCCTAACTGTTGTACATGAAACTACATCCTGTAGCACCCCCCGCCAAGCCTGCCTTGGTAGCGTGATGGTTAGCGTGTCTGCCTCACGTTCAAGAGATCGCGAGTTCGAATCTCGCTTAGGGTAAGTTATCCAGGTAAGGTTTTTTTCCCTACCCTGAGAAGACGAATGTCGGGTAACTTAAAGCTCCAAGGACCTCGGGCTCATTTGAGCATCATTTCACCCATTTCATTTCATTCATTCGTCCAATATGATACAATGTTGGAGGACATTAAAAAAAAAAAAGCCAAGAGATAAAGAAGTGAATAGAGACCTTCCATTTGAGAAAAGTTTAAGTATTGTAAAACTCTCACAAATAACAAGGAATATCTTTTATGGTTTGAGAGGTAGAACTGTACACTTAAAAATTTAATGCCACAGCTGGGATTTGAACCACAGACCCTCCACTTACTATGTGGGTGTTCTAACCATTAAGCTACTGTGACAACCTGACACTGAATTCTCAAACCAGTTTGTATTTCTCCCGGTAAACCACAAAGGCAGTCTCACATCAGAGACAATTACTATTGCAAGTACTTTATGTCCCAGGATTAAATAACCTTCAGATGGTTATTATTTATTTATGGCAACAAACTTACTGTTGGTGTTTTTAAACACACAAGCCGTGTGTGGGCAAAGTTTGAGAGGTAGAACTGGAACTTAAAAATTCAATGCCACAATTCAATAGCAGGTTGTCACAGTAGCTTAATGGTTAGAGCACCTGCCTAGTAAGCGGAGGGTCTGTGGTTCAAATCCCAGCTGTGGCATTGAATTTTTACTTTCTCTACTGGTAAGTAGGGGAAGTATTGTATTCCACCCAAAAATTCGAAGTCGAGATTTCACCGGAAATACATGTTTTGAGGCCCCCTGAATCCAAAAAAAGCATTTTTAGAAAAAGGTCTGTGTGTGTGTCTGTCAGTCTGTGGACAGCATAGCTCAAAAACGAAAAGTCGGTTAAAAACCAAAGTTGGTATTTAAGTTTAATGTCGTTCAAGGATGTGACACGAAGATTTTGAAGAAAATAGCCCCACCCTAAACTACCCTTTACATGGAAAATTTTTCGAAAATTTTGGTTTTCTTGAAAATGGCTCTAACTATTTTGATTAAAATGTCATATGTTTAAGATATTTTTATGACAAATGAAATGTATATCTTGAATTTTCTGGCTATAGCCCCTGTAGTCGTATTTACTCTGGACGACTTTTGCATAACTGGTAAACTGTTAGAGATAGACCAAATTATACTGTATAAAAAAGTAGATCTTGCTAAAATACACAATTTATGTCTCAATAAATTTTCTTGTAGGGTGAACCATTTCGGAGATATACCTTGTTATGTGTGTGAGTTTCGGAAAACTTGGAACTTTCGTGAAATGGGCTATCGTTCATTTTTTTATATGTTACGTGTACAAAGAGAATGGAATCTCAAAGCTTTAAAAGATTTGACTATTGCACAAAGCCTACTGTATTCTAATATTCCCCTTGTACCTACAAGGAAATAAGCAATAAGATAATTTGTACAAATGTTTATTTTAACTAACACGAAGAAGATATAGGAATAAGAGTTTGTAAGAATGGTTAGTACAAGAGTAGAGAAAGTCATGTGAGTGCAGCACATCAGATTTTTACGTTTCCAGCTCTACCTTTTGAACATTGCCCACACACGACTTGTGTGTTTAGAAATACCAACAGTAAGTTTGTTGGCATAAATAAATAATAATTACCATCTTACAGTTTACTAGTTATGCAAAAGTCAACCAGAGTAAACAGGACTACATGGGCTATAGCCAGAAAATTAAAAATTTGCCATAAAAATATCTTAAACATATGGCATTTTAATCAAAATCATTAGACATTTTTAATAAAATAAAAATTTTCCATGTGAAGGGTAGTTTAGGGTGAATGAGTTCTCTTCAAAGCACGCACGTAAGCACCTTTTCTAAACATTTTTTTTTTTTCTTGGGATTCAAAAGACCTAGAAATAGACATTTCCAGTGAAATCTTGACGTAAAAATTTTGGGTCGAATACAATATTTACATATTTTCCATATTTAAATGTTTTCCTTGACATCGTATAATTTACCCTTCCAAAACAGATTTTCAGGCAAGTCATACCCTTGTGTATAGAGACTTGTTTACATAAACAGTATACCACATCTGGATTGCCTCATCGTCACAGAGCTTGCTTTTGAAAACTGAGCTGTGCTGATAAGAAAGTGGAGGAAATATATACACTATTTTAAACTGTATACTTGAGATAAAGAAGCAATAACATCTTATTCAACTTACATTTGAGAGAGATATGTTGCCCTTCCCAGTAGTTTGGAATTTGCTATTTATCAATTAGGTTTACGCTTCTCCCTTCTGTTTATACTGGCATTAAATCTTGGGTGTTTATGTGCTTATTATGCTAGGTAGACTTATCGCTGTTGTGATTAGCTTGTCCCTTCCTCTTTCCCCCACATGACATAACAGTTGCTCTGTGTTTGGTTCAATAAAATAATCATACTGCAGTATTTTAGTTGCGTTGCAGTCGTGTCTTGAGGACGAACCGAAAATTATTGTCAAGTGCTGTTTGGTAGTGTGTGTGTGTTTTTATATTTTAACTACCTACGCTGTTACAGTGTTCACTGAACATGGGTAAGAAACAGAAGTACGGTCAGAACTACAAAGCTGAATGGGAGCAAGAAGATAAGTATACTGGCTGGTTAACATCTAAAAAGGAGTCTACCTTTGCATTTTGCAAAGTATGTGATTATACTATAAATATTGCATCAAGTGGTAAAACTGCTTTGGAGAGGCGAAATAACAGACAGACATATACAGTCTGCTAAATGGCTAGTTGGACAAAAAACTCTGATTCAACTACCAAAGTAAAAGAAACAGAAATTTGTCTTGTTGCTTTTCTAGCAGAAAATATTTCTTTTCGTGTTATGGAACATCTGTCCTCTTTAGTTAAATCAATATGCCTGAAATTGCTAAAAGGATAACCTGTTCTCGAACGAAAGCAACAGCTATTCTAAATAACGTTTTGGGTCTTGAAAATAGAGAAATGTTATATGCAACGCTGAGAAAAAATAATTTTTTGTAATTGTGGATGAATCTACAGACGTCAGTTCTTCTAAATATTTTTGTTTGGTTGTTCGATTTGATTCTGGTATTGGCAGGCTTTGGATTCCTTTTTCGACTTGATATCTGTAAGTAATGCTAATGCAATTAAATTATATCAAAGTGTGGTAAACTCTTTTACTTCTAGAAACATTCCTTACAAAGACAACCTCATTGGATTAGCCGCAGTGTTATGATGGGTGCAAGACATTCTTTGTCTGTTCTCCTACAGAATGATATTCCAGACTTGTTTATAATGAAATGTGTTTGCCATTCATTCAATTTGTGCTCTTCCTATGCTTGTACTAAACTTCCACAGAAACCAGAAGATCTTGTTCGGGATATCTTCAATTATTTTCCTGTCAGTGCAAAGTATACATAAGCTCTCAAAGATTTTCAAACTTTTGTCAACACTAAGCCACACAAATTATTACAGCCAAGCCGAACACGGTGGTTATCTCTCAAGTTAGTCATTTATCATGCATTAGAGGAGTATGGTACCCTTATTCTATACTTCACCTATGCTTCTTCTGAAGAGAAACTGCAAGCAACGGAAGTAATCCTGAACAAGCTATACCTGGAGTTCCTTCAGTTTGTTTTGCCCATTTTTAATGGTCTAAACAAGCAAACTCAAAGTGAAGAATCTCAAATTTACAATCTAAAAGCAAATATTGTTTCTGCATTGCGAACTAACCTAAATCTGAACATTTGAAATCCACTGAAATAGATAAAATTGAATATAGTGATCCAAAAGTATTTCTTCCTGTTGAAAACATGTATTTTGGTGCCACAATTCAATCATCCCTGCCAAAGAAACGTGTACAAGTTTTCAAATTACACTGTATTGATTTTTACATTGAATCAGTTCACCAGATACTAAGTCGTTTTTCATTAAGTGATTCTCTTCTTACAACGTTGGAAGTGTTAGTTCAACCGGCTAAAATCCAAACAGTTCTGTCAATTGCACCACTTGCTTTTTGTTTTCCTAATTTGGTGAAAGCAGTTCAAGAAGTCCAACAAATAGATACAGAATTGATACTATTGCGCAATACTGACATTCCATGGGGCAGTAACTCTACAGCACAACAATTTTGGAGTGAAGTAAAGAAAAAGAAATATGCCAATTCAAAAAAAGTTTTCCCTCTTTTATCGAAATTTATTTTATTTTATTTATTTACAGCTTACTCAAATACAAATGAACTACACAGAAATTCCTTCGAGTTAGTAACACACTCACCTTGCCAATGTTCTGTCACAAAGAACATTGCTGAATCGCACACATGTGCGGAATGTATTTATCTTGTCTATTCCGTCCAGGTAAGAAAAGATGTGTAAAAGAACTTCATCCGACAAACTCAACAAACCCGGTTTCTCCATTTTTAGCTGTTGTTCACGGCTATCCGCTGTTCACTCCATACACACAGAACACCAAGCTTAACAGCAGCTTAAGTCTCACATTCGAATCTAAGCTGCAGAACAACAAGATGAAGCTTTTTTCGTGCTTCGTAGTAATAGTTAAACAACTGAACAACACCAACTATTATGATCATGTGGCAGTTGTGAGACATAACAATTACATTTTCACTTTCTTAGTACAACTCCAACATAAGAATTCCTGATTATAAGCATGGAACATGGCGCTTTGAAACTGTTGAACCTTCTAGGGTGTTCTATGCTGTTGAACACAGAACACCATAGAATATATAATTACAGAACCATAGTAATCCTGGCATCACCTGGCATCAAGTAGTAACCACAGAATACATAAATAATAGTAACCACTATGACCAAATAGCGTAGTACACAGCGTAGTATAAGAATCACCGAATATGTAACTAATATTGTAATATCGATAGTCAGAAGCACAATTTAAAACTAGTGAAAGGAAGTGCTGCTCTGACATTCGTCCCATTTTGTATTAAATGATGAACAAATACATCAATGTGTGCATTTTCTTTTCAATATAAGACGCAAACAACGATGCCAGCCTTCATACTTCAAGTGCGGATTTACGGCCTCATAATACGAATATATATAATTGTTTATTATCATTCATTTAGGCCTACACTGATGGGAAGAGTAACAACTGTAATAATTTTATTTTGTTAATTTCCAATTTGCTCTTAATGAGATAGGGCTTTACTTAGGGCAGTACATTTATCCTTAATGGTTGGTGGTAACTATTAGTACGTACTAATCAACATATATGGGCGTCGGAAGGGATGCAAGTGAGCCGCCCACAACCCCTTGTAAATTAATGAATTTAATGTGCAGTCAATTACTATTAGACTGTTGTTTTAATTTTGATTTAAACAACAGCTTTTATTTTGCACAAATTAATCCATTTACCCGCAACAAATATGTACTACGATGGTGTATCAAAAAGTAACGGGAATTATTATTTTTCTGTCTGAACACGCGCGCATCAAAATTTACCAATCGTCTGACCACAGAATAGACAGTATGGTATACAGAAAGGAAAGCTTGAGTCGGCTCCTTTGATCTGCATGTGCCCGTTGCGTTGCGCGCTTCGCCATATTGAAACCATGTTAACGAAGCGATTGGTTCTGTGCTACCAGGGCTCCAAACAAGCAGCTTTACGAAACGGAACTCTTAATGTAGCTGTAGCCGGATAAATGAAAACTTTTATGAAAAGAAACGCTAATGAAACCGAACATATGATTAACTCAGACCAATACAATCCATTTTCCCTCCAATGAAGAAGCTTACTCACTAAAATGAGCCGGAATGATACATAATAATTCATATTAGGAACTGAAGACACTCATACTTTTACAAAAGGCGCCCTGTTCTTACACAAAGTTTTAGGGCAATTAAAATTTGGAAAAAAAAAAAAAAAAAAAAAAAAAACCATAAACACATGAAAGCAGAATGAAACCAACAAAATTTTGTTTTCTACTTATATGTATTAACAAAGGAAGCCCTAGTATTATGAAATAAGTGGAAAATAGGTAGCAGTAATTAATAAACAAGTGGCTCATTAGCTGCTTTTATTTACCACAAGAATAAAAATGCACAAAATCTTGAATCAGATTTTGCATACAAAGAATCATAAAGTCTTGTCATACATAGGAAAAGAAGTAAATAAAACACAAATGTAGAGCATGGTGCAATAACATAAATCACAGCAGTAACTTTACAGTATGCCAAAAGTTAGGATTATTTTATATTAAGGGCTAAGGAGATCTAGGAATGGTCTTTTCATATCATGTCTATATGCACAACATAAAATAGTTACAATAAAACATGCAATTGCATTTATTTTATTTCACCTTTTTACAATAAAACAACAAAGTGTGTGTACATTCACATGACCTACTCTGCCAACATTACACTCTGTTGCAGCATTAAAGAAAAATAGTGTTCAAGTATGTCATTGTACTTTTGCCTTGCTTGTTTAATCTGAATTTATGAATCAACTACAGCAGCAAATCATATTATTCATAGATATGTCAATTTTGTTAATTTGTAATTTTTTTCACTTTTATTTTTCAAATCTCTGTTCACAAACTTTAAGAGATAAAAAATTCTCATGCTGATAAACAGCCTTATTAAATAACATATGGGGAAATCCTTGCATGGGTGGCTGAATTGCACATTCCCCATTAAATTAATCAGTGCGTTTCCAACAATATTTGTCATTAATCTGAGAATATTGCCAGTGAAAATGCTCTCCAGATATTCAATGTAGGTTATAAAGGTTGAACTTGGACATTTTAGATTTCCAAAGGTTTTAATTAAGTACCCACAATCATACTGGAGTGCATTTGTACCGGGTAAATTTTCCCTGTAATCTATACAGTTCACAATAATGCTTTTTGAAACTGAATTCTTTGTTACACGCAATTTGAATGAACTACTGTTGTCATTGCAATTAGAAAGCAGAGTGTCAAAATCTAAAGCACAGTTTGAATGCTGAAAATAACTGAGACAAACTAACTTTTTGAATGCCCTTTTAAATTGTATTGGAGTAGGATTGCATGAGTTGCCTCCTTGTTGATGTATACTACCAAAATATTTTTCAGGGCAGTCCTGATTTAATCTTTGAGTGAGGACAAAAGAAAAGAAATGTGTCTTTAAGTAAGACCAGAACTGTAGAAATGCATTTACTGTAATTGTAAACCCCTGAATACATTTGCATGTGAACTATTTCTGCACTTTGGTGCCGAACACCATCGGCCGCTTTTTCTCTTACTGCTGCTCATTATAAGCACATCGAAGCTTAAAATACATTAACACTTATTTATACCTTTTGCAGTAGGCATATAAAACAATTCTTCAGTTATAGATATGCCGAGCAGCTAATATGCTCGAGGTAAAATAAACACAACGTATCCATTTGCCTTGGCTTCAACAACACAGCTGTTTACTCACTTTCAACATGGCAGACTTCCCGCATGAGCACTAAATTTTGGCGCACGGATTTCTGCAGTTTCCTTTGTGTATACTCTGTATTCTGTGGTCTGACCTTTATTGACGTTGGGGTATGCACGACATTGTCCGTGTGCTATTCACTTTGTCTCAGGGAGCTATTCAATAAGCACATGTTTCAGTGACTCAACATGGATTTTAAGTTAGAACAACGAGCGTCAATTTGGCTTTGTGTTCTTCTGAAAAATCTGGAGCTGAAATGCTGCAAATGATACAGGAAGCATATGGAGACCAAGCTTTATCAAAAACACGTGTTTTTGAATGGCATAAAAATTTAAAGATGGCAGTGGCGGCTCGGACTTTTTTTTTTTTTTTTTTATTTAACGTCCTCCAACATTGTGTCATATCGAATGAATGAATGAAATGAAATGGGTGAAGTAATGCTCAAATGAGCCCGAGGTCCATGGAGCTTTAAGTTATCCGACATTCGTCTTCTCAGGGTAGGGAAAACCTCGGAAAAAAACCTTACCCAGATAACTTACCCTAAGCGAGATTCGAACTCGCGACCTCTTGAACGTGAGGCAGACATGCTAACCATCACGCTACCGAGGCGGGCACGGCTCGGACTTGTCACTGTGGGTGTGCAGTACATTACAACCTCTCCACCTTTACTCTCTTTCTTTCTCTAACACACACCACACAATTCTAATTCTAAATTCATATGGCCAATTGAGCTCTTATGTTTTGCTATTTTTTATTTTAAATGACCAATATCACAAAAACTACTATTTATCCAGACACCATTTCTCTCACTCGCAAACAATAAGCACGATACTATTTATTATTAATGTTATTTTCTGAGCAGAGTAGATTCGAACTACAGTTGATTTGAAAAAAGTAATATTAGTCAAGTTCATACCAACACAGTTCTGTATTGAAAATAAGTAATGCAGATATATTATAATTCAGGTTATGTCATGATTTAATTGAGGGCATTTTACATTTATTTAATACATGCATCATACTTACCAACGACCTTGTGGCAACAGATTTGTTTCCTCTTGCTGCTCATACACTCTAGCACATCTTTAAAATCTTGCGAGTTTTACAAATACAAGAATATTCTTTCCAGATTTATTTTTGCTTCGCTGCCGTTAATAATATCACAAAATGTTAACCATGTTTCAAATCAAAATCACTTTTAAATTATGTCACTGCATGTCGCATCGCCAACTTACACTTCATTAAATTACAAAACTAGCTCTGTAATGTATGCATATTTGGGATTAACTCAGTTCGGTCATTCGGTCATTTGTCTTATTCTTTGATTTTATTCCTACGTTTTATTGTTTTATTCAGAATTTCCTATTAAACTGTTTCATAATATGCCACTCCTATAATAACGACAATTGGCATCACTGATACTTGCTATTCATTGACATCCGGTAACAAGAGACATCTTTTGACAGCGGCCTGTTTTAAAATTGACGTGCAGTGCTCAAAATGTATCGTTCTCCTCGGAATTTCTGAGAACATCGATGCAGGACCGGAAGTGGCTAGTCCAGTCGGCAGGCACTGCTTAAACCTCTACTCATACCTCAGCCAGAGAAGATAGGTGCACAGTCATTTGTCCATCTGTAAGGGGTTCTCCAGCATGGACCCAGAAGGAGACGCAGATGGCTTCATACCGCTGTCTTTTATACACCTCTCATTAGGCATTGGCCCCGGTGAATGCATCACCTCAAAGTAAGAGCGTCACACGTCCGGTTGGACTTTAGCCATAGACTTTCCCAGCCAACAAGTATTTTTAATGATACAATTCTCCTAATTCAATTCATAACTAGGCGAGGCTGTTTTTCAGCAGGTGCAACAGTAATCCCAAAACCAAGGTCTCCAATTTTTTTAAAATTTAAATACACGTTTATTGACAACAAATGGTACATAGATTTTAAGCTTGAACATTTTTCTATTTTTCCACATAATCGCCATTTTGATCTATGCATTTTTGTAAATGCTGTGGCAGTCTTTGTATGCCCATGTTATACCAGTCCACCGCCATGCTCTTGAAGAAGCGTTGGATCCCATCTTTCACCTCGTCGTCGTCACTAAAGCACCTTTCAGCCAAGTGTTCTTTCAATTTGGGAAACAAGTGGTAGTCACTGGGTGCTAAGTCCGGACTATAGAGTGGATGGGTGGGTGATGATATCCCATCAAAGCATGCAGGAGATCCACAGTTTACCGGGCAGTGTGGGGGCGAGCGTTATCATGGAGAAGGCTAATACCCTTGCTCAACATTCCTGTTCTTTGGTTTTGAAATGCCCATCTGAGTTTTCTTAATGTCTGACAATACCTGTCGGCATTGATTGTTGTCCCAGGATCCATAAAGTCAACCAACAATATCCCCTTTCAATCCCAAAACACAGTTGCCATGACTTTACCGGCAGACTGTGTTCTTTTGAACTTTTGCGGCTTGGGTGAACCGGAATGCCGCCACTCATGAGATTGTTGTTTTGTCTCGGGTGTGAAGTGGAAAGCCCAAGTTTCATAACCTGTGACTACTGAATCCAAAAGATTGTCCATTTCGTCAGCATAGCGTTGAAGAAATTGGCAGGAACTTTCAGCATGTTGCCTTTTGTGATCTTCTGTCAGCATTCTTGGGACCCATCTTGCACACACCTTCTGAAATTTCAACTGTTCAGTCAAAGTCCTGTCAATGGTGCTTTGAAAAATCTCAGGAAGAACAATGCAGAGCTCTTTGAAAGTGATGCAATGATCTTGAAACACGATTTGTTCAACCTTTGTAATTATTTCATCGGGAATTGGCAGTCTCCCGCTTCTTTCTTCGTCGTGAATTTCCATGCGACCATCTGCAAAGTCTCTACACCAATTGTGGACATTTTTGACATCCATACAAGACTCTCCATACACTTTTACCAACTGTTGATGAATTTCAATTGGTTTAACCCCTTTTGCAATCAAAAACTGAATAACTGCACAAACTTCGCACCTGGCAGTACTTGCTAACGGGAGCTCCATTACAACTGGCTGCCAAGCCAAGACTGAGAGCCCCAGTAGATGAGTAGTGGTGTCCGTAGAGAGTGGAGGGGGAAGGAAAGAAGCAGTAAGGCCAACATCCAAGCAAACAATTCCACAGTGACCCCAGTGCTTTGGAGACCTTAGTTTTGGATTACCCTCATATTTTTCCAGTCCTTTATTGTTTTGAAAGAAGCTCGTGAGTTCGATACGCGAATGTTATACACATTTCGATACCTTGGCACTATAGCTTTATTTGGATTCAAGGGACCTCAAAACATATATTTCTGGTGAAATCTTGACATTGAATTTTTGGGTGGAATACAATACTTCCTCTACTATACATAATAGAGAAAATAAAAAACGATACTCATAGATAAACTCTTGCCTATGATAGCACTTTATATTATTAGTACAGTATACAGAGTCTGAAATCTTACATTAATATCATAAAAGAATTACGATACAATGGAATACAAATCAATGTTTTGTCCGGTTATGATGTAAATTTTCAATGCTTTGAATCAACCCAAAAGAGGTATTCATTATTGTGAAGCTGTAAAAAATCCTTCACTTTCATAAATTTCACAGGCAAACTGTAATAGATGGCAATATGTTATTGGTATTTACTAGAATGGTGGACTTGGCATGTAAAAAATGACTATCTCTTAAGGAACCTATTAATTCTGTATCTCCACAAATGAATTGTCTGGTGGTAATAATGAAATATCTTCCTTGTGGCAGCTGATCCTTAAGCTGATCTTCAAGTATGGTACATACGCAGCAGACAGCTTGTGATTACCGTCATATACCTCTCCCAGGAATTCTTCAGATCTGCTTCCCTGTAACACACACACATACATATATAGATTACCTTCAGTCGAAATCAAAACAAATAGAACTAAAAAGTGTGATCACTTGGTGTAATAGATTGGATCCACTACAAAACATCAGGCTGTGACAGGTTTCGCTATGTACAACAATGTTTCTTAATTTCATTATGTTTTGGGAGTATGGACCTAGCAGTGGAGGTGATCGCATGTATAGTGGAGGAAGCTCCCGTGGCCAAGGCAAAAAACGAGTTAAGTGCCATGACAACTAAAGAGCAGATAAATGAAACAGTTTCAGTAAGAGATAAATGACTGGCAGAGAGATTCAGACAAGAGTGGATGAAATACAATAGGGGAAACAAAGAAATGGATGCACTAAACCTGAAAATTCAAAACGAAGTATTAAAACACGCAAAAAAATGAGAGTATCAACAATTTTGAATCAATAAGGACTTAACATATGCACAAAGGATGCAAATGAAAGAGTTAATGAATCAGCGGAGACAAGCAATGAAGTTAAGAGGGTATACATTAAAAACTTCAAGCTCTACGCAGTCGACCAGGTAGCAGAGAGGAAAAATGGACCAAGTGACAGGCAGAGGCAGGACCGGCAGCCATTGCACCAAGAAAGGCAGAGCAATGAGCATTTATCAGCAGGTATTACCTTAGAACAGACGATTACTCAACATTTTACAACACATGTGGTTCCAGTGTCCAATGCGTCAAACTCAAGAGTGAGCAAAACACATGGTGGGGGTATGCAAAGATGTGGACCTCGAAAGAAACAGGGGAAAGAACCGAGGGACAAAAGTGGAGTGGCAGGAGAAAGCGGGAAAAAGTATGAATGCAGAAAAAATGTCAAATGAAATAGCTAAGGAATCAAGGACATTGAGGGGGAAAGGGAGAACTAAGCAGGAGAGAAAGAAAGAAAGAAAGAAAGGGATATTTTGCCGAGAGTAACAAGGTTACAACATGGTTAAGTAATCCATGAATGAGATAGTACAGCATGAAAGTGAGGTTATAGTGAAGTAGTATAATTGGGATAATGAAGATTAGCGAAGTGTACAATGTAACTGATTAATAAAAGTTATAAGAGTGGAGCTGATAAGTGAAGTTCAGAAAGAGGGAAAGTGAATTGGGTTGGGAGATGAAATAAAAATGAAAGGGTGGGAGCAGAGTGAGATTAATGAAAAGGTTTACATGTGTAATGTGTATGTAAAAGGAAATTATAAAGAAGGACTACCCTAATCAGCAAAGGGGCCAAGGCCCAGCTTAGTAGCAGCCCAAGATGTGCTAGTTTGGCCGATGCATATTTTTGGGCAATCCTTGCATTTTATCTGATAAACAGCAAAAGAAATCTCAAAACACGACTGAAGGAGAACATCAGAAACATAACATTCAAACAGATTGACAAAACAGCCGTAGTCCATCACTTCTGGTCAAGTCAGCACAACATAGAAAAGGATATTAAATTACTAAAACATGCAAAAACAACAGCAAAACTGATTTGGGAAAAAATACATATTATGAAGAATGTTCACATAACATGAATTTTGATATGCCACAAGCAGACAACATAATGAAGTTTATATCCAGCAACCCAGATAGCAGCACTGTCACTACCACAACAGATGTTTCCTCTTCAATCACCAGTCGAGAAACCATTGAGAATGAAGATGCTGGTCTTCAAAACACGTCCAGACAAAAATAAGTGCAAGTTAAACTATAAGTGTCCATAGGTAGACTCATTTACATTCTAAAACACTAAAACATTTTAAAAAAGTCACACTGTCTATATCACTTAGTAAATATTGTAACAAACGGCCAAAATGCGAAGTCCATTTCTTTTCTCCCATTTATTTTCCTTTAAATCTTGCTACAAATGCAGAATTTCCTTCTTGTTGCTAACACAGTTTATAAACTTCTGTACTATGACAATTCACAATTGTTCTTGTGATAATCTGTCGCAGTCTTTCAATGTCTTTCTCCAGTTTCACTGCCTCTTATCGCTTTACTATTACAATACAATGAATCGACTACACATACACACTTGCTGACAGGCCTACCGATTCACTCTCATAACTAAAACTAACTGTACACAACTTAAACAACTACTCTGACACCCAGCTAAACTCTAAAACTGACTGAACTTTGTCCTATTTATATGGAGCCAGCCTGACCTAACCTCCTTCAAGTGCTTTTCTTGCACACGTATGCATGACTCAGCAAAGAAGATTCTAGAGCTTGCCGGACACTATGGTGTTATCACACTGTTTGATCACATACACACAGTCAGTAGTTGTCCTGCAGCCCTGGACCTCCTTGGTCACGTGCACACACATAGCCGCTTGCCGTATGCATGGTCACCCAGCCTCCTCTTGCCCATATATTCTTGAACGATCCAATGTCACAATATTAAGTGGAATAAGTCAACAATACTGTTGTACTAATACTACTGCTGTGTGTTATAAAAACAGGAAATCAGTTTTAATCTCTCCCTACTCATTGTTTCACAAAAAATTGGGGTGTCAAGGCATTGGATTTTGCTCCAGCACAACTGAATACAGGATTTTCACACTTGAGACATCAAAATAACTAAAGCAATGTAAGCCCTGGTTTCATCTTCCATAGTGTTAAACTATTTTTCATCTTTCAACACTCTTCAGTCAGGATTGTTCAACTGCCTCATTGTGTAAGCATTCATTTTGTCATAGGAAGGTTCCATGTGTTCTGAACAAAATGGAAGTGCAGACAGCATTTGCTTATTCAATAAGTCTTCACAAACACCACTATTTGCAGTAAAAGGGTAGGGAATGGGGTTGTTGTCAGTTTTAGCCCAACTCCAGTCATACTGATTTATCTGTGTCGTAATGCAAATGCATTTTGAAGGGCCTGGTGCATCATTGGCTTCTTCATCATCTTCTTCACTGCTTTTTGCACTAGATTCATTATCACCATCACCAGAACCTTCTTCAGACTCTGTTTCATATTCACAAAAGTCGCCACTTTCACTGTCACTCTCTGATACATTTTAAATGATTTTTCTTAAACCCTCCTTTCCAGCCGTGTGAATTTTCTTTGCAGCCATGATGGCTACTGAGGCGAGTGAAATAATGCTAAGATAAAATTGTTTTTCCCTGGTTGAAACACAGTTGGTTATGTCATACTGAACAAAATTACAAACATCATATGTACGCACTTCATTCCAGATGTATTCAAATGACATCTATGAGAAGGAATGAACAAATCTTCATTTTGACAAATAGAAACAGAGTATTCAATCTCGACATCCCCGAGAAAGATGTCTTCAGCAAGTTCCTTGAACCACCACCAGAGGAGACCTCAGAGAAAACATCGCCATTCACACCAGGGACAAACAGTCGATGTCTGGTTCATAATGAAGGAAATTCAAGGCTTTGAAACATGTTCTGGTAAAATATAAGTACGTGTTGTGTAGTGTTATTAATCAACTTACTTTTTGGTTTAAATTGTGACTAATTTGTTTGATCGATGGAGCTGAGAAGTGCTGTACTGCTGTCCACTCCCTGGACTTAAGCCCGTGTGACTTGGATTTGATTCCTACAATGAAGGAACCACTTTCTGGCATTAGTTTCAGAACTGTTCCACAGATTCGTCAGGCAGTAAATTACCAACACAACATGCGCTGCAAAAGCAGCGTGTTCTACATGATGCTGATGACAACACTGAAGGTCCGTATAGCTTTGTAGCATGTATCCCTTTTGTATCAGTTGTGAATACTATTACAGTTCCAACTTTCACATGCATGAATAAGTTAATATACATATTTTGTACATATTGCAGTGGGCAGGGTAGCGATGAGCTCGTTACTCAGGGTCCTAGTGGGAAGTGAATAAAGATGGCGAAGACAAATGTATTTTCAATGAAGATTCAGATTTCCACCAAAATTAACTTTATTACAATGAAGTAACAATATAACTGTGGTAATTATTATTATTTATTTATGCCAACAAACTTACTGTTGGTGTTTCTAAACAAACAATCATTGTGTGAGCAATGGTACTTAAAAATTCAATGCCACAGCTGGGATTTGAACCACAGACACCCCCTGCTTACCAGGCGGGTGCTCTAACCACCAGCTGTAACATTGAATTTTTAAGTTCCAGTTCTACATCTCAAACTTTGCCCACCCACAGCTTGTGTATTTAAAAACACCAACAGTAAGTTTGTTGCCATAAATAAATAATTACCATGTGAAGGTTATTTAATCCTGGGATATAAAGTACTTGCAATAGTAAGTCACCATTGGGGTAATTGTCTCTGATGTGAGACTGCCTTTGTGGTTTACCAGGAGAAATATGAACTGGTTTGAGAATTCAATGTCATTCTGGCAGGTTGTCACAGTAGCTTAATGCTTAGAGCGCTTGCCTAGTACATGGAGGGGGGGGGGGGGGGGGTTTTCTATGGTTCAAATCTTCCAGTTCTCACTCTCAAATAACTGTGGTAAGTTTCCCAAGCTATTCAGTTTAACGTTATTGGATATTCTTTGTGATTCTTGGGTACGCTGAACTCGATATAGCATCTCTCGTAAATATTATGCAACATTTTAGGTACAATGGCACGTGTGGCAGATACTATTGCATGATGCTTCACAGAATATCTCTTGGCAATGCAATTCACAATTACAGATTGCTGATGTGTAGTCCATTATACGTAATCATTCAAATACACGTCTATCTTATACAAAATTTGAATAAATATTGAACAGGGTTTCCTATTTACTTGTAGTAGTTACATGACTAACGACCATTGTTTCTCTTTGTTATAAATTGTAACTTTTTCTTACAATCGATGTGAGCCGTGTTTCCTTCCATTGAATGGCTTTGCATTTCATACTGACATTTACAAAATATAACCTCAATATTTACATTACACAGGAAATGTATACACATTGAATGGATATAACTCGACATATGAAATATTAACATGAATTTTCTCATTGGTTCACTCGGATACGCAATTCCTACTACAATGTGAACCAAAAATATATGGCATGCTCATGAGAAAACTTAACTAAAAGCATATAACTGAGCTAGATATTAACAAAGTTTGGTGCCTAAAAAAATGCAATATATATCTATAAAAACTCAGCAATATGTGGAGGGTTGTTTCCTCTCTGATAACAAGTTTGACTTTGTTCCTACCTTATGAAAAGCCATGTTACCTCCACCAATCATGCTCCATTTGTTGTCCCTTCATCCGAGCAATTGCTCTGCACCGCAGTTTCCACTGGAACAGGTTCTTGCATAGTGCAGTCATGTCCAGAAGTTCCCAATCCTCTTTAGAGACTTTCCGGACACCATCAATTGTTTGAGGGTGCTCACTGCCAAATGTCCTTTTCAAGAGCCCAGTTCTTTACAAGAATGTGTCAGTCAAAACAGAAGTGTGACTGGACACCTTATCTTGGTGCACTCAGACTGTTTTGGTCTCTCCCATAGAAAGCCAGCATTTCAGTGCGGTAAATCTGGACGAGAACTTCCTCCTGCTAATACTTGGAATTGATTTTGGCCTTTTTAGCAACTCTACAAATTATGAGTAGAAGAACGTAGACCTTCCTAATTCAAAGGAAAACTTCATATATAGTGTCAAAACAAACACATACATTAGACATCACATATTATTTACACCTGACAGAAGAAGTTAAGAAAAGTGACACTCCGAACTAGTGTTCTAAAATTATTGGCATTAGAGACAATCCATACTAGATTTCCAGAACATGAGTGGCTCCATATTTATACTGATGGATCATTAATATCAAACCAAGATGGAGCAAGTGCTGGAGTCACATTTCACCTCTTTTCCTATTACAAATCTTTAAGTTATGGAACTACAAAATTTGATGGAGAAATTGAAGCAATTCGAATGGCCCTACAAAATCTTTTGTATAGAATTTTACATTTTCATCAAGCAGTTATTCTCTCAGATTCCAGGGCAGAAATTATAGCAATTACTTCCAAGTTGTCACCAAAAAACCAAATAATTATAGAATGTTGGAAAATCCTTACCCATCTAACAGCACTTCAAAAACACCTAATCTTCCAATGGATACCAGCTCACTGTGGACTGAGTGGTAATGAGAAAGCTGATTTTCTTGCAAAAAAGGGTACCAGCGGTGTACAAAAATCTATAGTTAATCTACCATTTTATGCAGCTAAAAGATTAGTCAACTCTGAATTCAAAAAAATTATTGCAAAATATTACTAAGAAAAATCAAAAAATAAAAGATGGGAACTACCAAACATTCAAACAGTAATTCCTGAGTATCCTCGAAAAACAGCAGTTGCAACCTTCAGATTGATTACAGGAGATGGTTGTCTGGCAAAACATTTAAACAGAATTGGGATATATTCTTCACCACTCTGTCCTCTATGTGATCTGCAAGAGGAAATGGATCGAGACCACCTTCAAATATGCCCGGCCGCTTCTAGTACCCCATCCATCAGTGAAAAATATTGGAGAGCAAGAGGATTAATGACTTCATTGTCAGAAATCCAGCATTAGCTAACAACAATGAATTATCAGTTGCTCACTGATGTGAGAAATCCCCTTAAGAAACTCTCTCTGCATTCTGCATATCATCTTTGAACATTTTTCCCACCCCTTGGTTGGTAGTAAACTGCACAGGATTTGTGCATCTAATGTGACCACATCCTGCCGGTGCTTCTCATGGAACTTGCCGCTGTTGGTGTTGTGACGTGGCAACAATATACAAACCTGACCTTTGTGACATTTCTCAATATTTAAATCATTGTTTATAAAGGAGTTCACCATTTTGAGGGATATTTCCAATTTATTTACAGTGGTGTTAGGTTGCTGGATTACTGCCGGAGATGAGGACCTTGACCTTCCTTATCCCTCTGGAGAGCGTCTAGTAGCAGGTTGTGACTTTGCCTGTCTTCTTCCTTTTGGAATTAATCCTATGTGATCCTTTCCCTTTTTATTTATCACTGAGCTAATCCAGTACTTTGACACAACAAAATTTCTCTTCTTGCATGCTTCAACAATAGCAGAATATCGATACTGTGCATTGGAAAGGGCAGTAATGTAGGCTTCCCAATATGGTTCACTTTGCTAGTCATAATGACAACCACACACATCATACTGCTATGAAGGAAGCACAGTAACTGGTTTATCCACAAAATGATGCTTTCAGGCTTAATGGCCGTGGTCGAGTCGATGCGTGAACACATAACGTTTTGCCCGCCAGGTGTTCATTCATCAACTCGACCATGGCTAATAAGCCCGAAAACATATTTTTACTGGATAGACGCTGACAGTGAAAGCCTAAGCTCACATAGTAACTAGTTTGTTTGTTTCACAAATGCTTGACTTTACTGTGCATACACAAAGAGAGCAATCACATTTGTTATTTGTTATCAGAGATTGGAAGCAACCCTCCATAAGCGAGGGCAATCTTACCTCAAGACGTCCATTTCCAGGGCACACTGCATGTAAGCAGAGAGGAAATTTCTTAGATCTGTATGGGACCAAGACACTTGCCTCCATGGTTCCAGGCATCGCTCTACCAGTTCAACAAACAACGAACGCAGCTCTCTAGAGCGATGTAGATTGCACGCAAGTCCCACTAGGGCTCGTGTGTATGATCTGAAGTTGCCTTCAAGTTCCTGATAACTTCGATCCAAAAGCTGGGGCTTAAGCCTCTGACACACCAAGCTGCAAATTTGGAACAAATTGTTTTAATTTATCTCATGCCTCAATATACTTTCAGCTTCAAACTAAAGCACTGTGCAGCTGGAGGTATACACACTTCCCCATCCTGTGTAATATGATCTTGGATTCCCACTACAAACTAAAGCACTGTGCAGCTGGAGGTATACACACTTCCCCATCCTGTGTAATATGATCTTGGATTCCCTCTACAAACTAAAGCACTGTGTAGCTGGAGGTACACACACTTCCCCATCCTGTGTAATATGATCTTGGATTCCCTCTACAAACTAAAGCACTGTGCAGCTGGAAGTATACACACTTCCCCATCCTGTGTAATATGATCTTGGATTCCCACTACAAACTAAAGCACTGTGCAGCTGGAGGTACACACACTTCCCCATCCTGTGTAATATGATCTTGGATTCCCCCTACAAACTAAAGCACTGTGCAGCTGCAGGTATACACACTTCCCCATCCTGTGTAATATGATCTTGGATTCCCACTACAAACTAAAGCACTGTGCAGCAGGAGGTATACACACTTCCCCATCCTGTGTAATATGATCTTGGATTCCCCCTACAAACTAAAGCACTGTGCAGCAGGAGGTACACACACTTCCCCATCCTGTGTTTCATTAGTTTGTAATATGATCTTGGATTCCCCCTACAAACTAAAGCACTGTGCAGCTGGAGGTACACACACTTCCCCATCCTGTGTAATATGATCTTGGATTCCCCCTACAAACTAAAGCACTGTGCAGCAGGAGGTACACACACTTCCCCATCCTGTGTAATATGATCTTGGATTCCCCCTACAAACTAAAGCACTGTGTAGCTGGAGGTATACACACTTCCCCATCCTGTGTAATATGATCTTGGATTCCCCCTACAAACTAAAGCACTGTGCAGCTGGAAGTATACACACTTCCCCATCCTGTGTAATATGATCTTGGATTCCCCCTACAAACTAAAGCACTGTGCAGCTGGAAGTATACACACTTCCCCATCCTGTGTTTCATTAGTTTGTAATATGATCTTGGATTCCCCCTACAAACTAAAGCACTGTGCAGCTGGAAGTATACACACTTCCCCATCCTGTGTAATATGATCTTGGATTCCCCCTACAAACTAAAGCACTGTGCAGCTGGAAGTATACACACTTCCCCATCCTGTGTAATATGATCTTGGATTCCCCCTACAAACTAAAGCACTGTGCAGCAGGAGGTATACACACTTCCCCATCCTGTGTAATATGATCTTGGATTCCCCCTACAAACTAAAGCACTGTGCAGCTGGAGGTATACACACTTCCCCATCCTGTGTAATATGATCTTGGATTCCCCCTACAAACTAAAGCACTGTGTAGCTGGAGGTACACACTTCCCCATCCTGTGTAATATGATCTTGGATTCCCCCTACAAACTAAAGCACTGTGCAGCTGGAGGTACACACACTTCCCCATCCTGTGTAATATGATCTTGGATTCCCCCTACAAACTAAAGCACTGTGCAGCTGGAGGTACACACACTTCCCCATCCTGTGTAATATGATCTTGGATTCCCCCTACAAACTAAAGCACTGTGCAGCTGGAGGTACACACACTTCCCCATCCTGTGTAATATGATCTTGGATTCCCCCTACAAACTAAAGCACTGTGCAGCTGCAGGTATACACACTTCCCCATCCTGTGTAATATGATCTTGGATTCCCCCTACAAACTAAAGCACTGTGTAGCTGGAGGTATACACACTTCCCCATCCTGTGTAATATGATCTTGGATTCCCCCTACAAACTAAAGCACTGTGCAGCTGGAGGTATACACACTTCGCCATCCTGTGTAATATGATCTTGGATTCCCCCTACAAGCACTCGGACACATGTGTAAATAAGGCAAATTGTAATTTCCCTTAGTCTGCTTCGACAAGCTGTCCACTGCAGACAATGCTTTTGTGTGAATTGCACAGAGCTCAGAAACTGTGACTTGGCTCATACTTACAAAATACAGAACAATGCATTGAAATAATACATAATGTAAGTGGAAAGCTAATGTGATCACAATTAAAAAAATCTGATGTGTTGCACTCACATGACTTTCTCTACTCTTGTACTAACCATTCTTACAAACTCTTATTCTTCTATCTTCTTTGTGTTAGTTGAGATAAACATTTGCAGAAATTATCTTATTGCTCATTTTCTTACAGCTACAAGGGGAATACAGTAGGTTTTGAGCGATAGTCAAATCTTTTAAAGCTTTGAAATTCTGTTCTCTTTGCATGGTTAACATGAAAAAAGTAAAGAACAAAGACATGCTGTTAAACTTTAAAATTCATTTTTCTCAGTTCTTTTTTTTCAGCATTTTTTACTATTCAAAATTGAACCCTAGTTTATAACTTATTAGCCTGACATTTTCAGGAGACCTTCAGAGATTAAGGTATTAAAATTTGTCATGTGTTAGTTAAAAAATATTAAATAATTGAACTGAAATTAAACATTTTTTGTAACTCACACTGAAAAAATTGAAAATATTGATAAATAGTATACAAAACATATTTTTCTCTTAAAATTATAACTAATTAAATCCACACAATTTGGTATAACAATTTCTTTATATTTATATACTGAACTCAAATTAAAAATTTAGGAGGGATACAATAAACTGTAGGGTCAAAGAGTTATTTCATATGAGTATATCAAAAAGTGATTTATTATTAATAAATATATTAATAATTTAAAAATGATTTGATATATGACATTGAAATTTTGTGTATGCTATTTACTTTATGTTCTGAGTGTGCACAAAAAAATTCAAAGCAAGCCTAGAAAACTGGATTTTTTAATTTTCACAGATACATTGCCTTAAGAGATACTAGGGAGTAAACATAGCGGAAATAAAATTGGAGGTAAGTTGGCAACCTAACCAGCAGCAATGTTGTTGTTGTTTTCTAGTGCCTTGCATCTGGCAATGAAGCCATTAGCATTCGTGCTTTCCAATACTTTTGAACTGTAGTTTCTTCTGATCTTAATGCTTCACAGGTCTTCAAGTGGTCTTCGTTCATTTCTGCTGGATCGTTACACAGGACACATACTGGTGAGGCGTGGCTTTCATGTAACTGTTTTCTACGAAGTTTACGAAACTCAGCTTACACTATGTGGAATGCCTCTCCTCTCTGAGCTGGTGAACAGCCAGTATTGGAGCCCATTTATTGACTGGAGACATCTGTTACCTCAGCAATGTTATCTATGAAGTTTACGAAACTCGGCTTACACTATGTGGAACGCCTCTCCTCTCTGAGCTGGTCAACAGCCAGAATTGGAGCCCATTTATTGACTGGAGGCATCTGTTACCTCAGCAATGTTATCTATGAAGTTTACGAAACTCGGCTTACACTATGTGGAACGCCTCTCCTCTCCGAGCTGGTGAACAGCCAGTATTGGAGCCCATTTATTGACTGGAGGCATCTGTTACCTCAGCAATGTTATCTATGAAGTTTACGAAACTCGGCTTACACTATGTGGAACGCCTCTCCTCTCTGAGCTGGTCAACAGCCAGAATTGGAGCCCATTTATTGACTGGAGGCATCTGTTACCTCAGCAATGTTATCTATGAAGTTTACGAAACTCGGCTTACACTATGTGGAACGCCTCTCCTCTCCGAGCTGGTGAACAGCCAGTATTGGAGCCCATTTATTGACTGGAGGCATCTGTTACCTCAGCAATGTTATCTATGAAGTTTACGAAACTCGGCTTACACTATGTGGAACGCCTCTCCTCTCCGAGCTGGTGAACAGCCAGTATTGGAGCCCATTTATTGACTGGAGGCATCTGTTACCTCAGATGAGGGGGTGATGGTAAATGGTGATGGGATGAGAGAACCACAGATTATACCAGATCATCAACTCTGTGTTGGGAGGTGATGTCATAAATGGTGCTGATGTCAGATGTTTCGACTGGTGCTTTTGCGAACTAACAATTCCGCCGGTAATGCTGTACATCTCTATATCGACCAAGCTGCACTACGCCCCCTCTTCCCCTCCTCTGTGCCAGCATCAAATGTCAATTTTCTTTCGTAGTTGCAACTCGCACACTCGTAAATAGTTTACGGCACTTTTCAAATATTCACATATTACGTTACGTGAGCTATGTGGAAGCCATATGTGGTATTGTTATCCACGTAGCTGGTGTAATGCATATTACGCTAATGTCAAATGTGCTGTACAAAACTCATGAGTGCACGAGATGAATGAATATTTATTGAGTACTAAATCTGATACACCTTGGGCTACCCCTGAGCTGGACCTTGGTTCCTTTGCTATTAGGGTAGCCCTTCAATAAAACTGCCTTCTACATACACATTACACATGTTTACCTTTTCACTAATCTTATCCTGCTCCCACCCTTAAATTTTTATTTCTGTTTTTCTGTCATCTCCCACTCCTATTCCTTTCCCTCTTTCTCAACTTTTTCTTATCAACTTCACCCATAACTTCTTTTCATCAGTTTACATTGTACACTTCATTAGTTTTCATTTCAGTACTTCACCACCCATAACACTTATAACCTCACTTTCATTGCGTATAAAAACCTTCTGCTTCCCCATTTATGGATTACCCAACCATGTTTTAAACGTCGTTGCTCTCAGCAAAATACCCCTTACTTTCTTTCTTTTTCTCCTGCCTAGTTCTCCCTTTCCCCTTCACTGGTATCGCTGCCTCTCTGTGCTCTCCAATGCCCAATATTGTCATCCCCCACCTTGGCTGTGCACGAGATGTGACTTCGAAGAAGTTCAATTAATTCCTGAATATAAGGTTGATGCCACTTCTGAACGTGACATTTTTTTCTATGTATGAATAGTTATGTCCTCAATCATAATAACCTTGGTAACCTATGGAGAGTGTCAGATCACACAGTATATTTTTATTTTCTTTCCCTCAGAATTTCAAATAATGGCTATAGCAATTATAACTACACATTGAGTTATGGCAGAGGAAAACAGGAAAGGATACCACAAGGTTATGTGTAATGCAATTTTTTGGTATACAGTGAATTAATAATAATGTTAAAACAAACTTGTGAAAGATAACCTTAGTGACTAAGAAATGAAAAACCAAATAGATACATGTAAATTCTAAATGAAGATATACCAATAACTATGTACAAAAAACCAGCACTATTTATTTCAAAAAGAAAACAAAGAAGTCATGTCAATGCCTATGTTTAATAAGATTTTGAAAAGCAATTACACTTTAATTATACATTATTTTCTGCACAAGTTTACAAAAGAATGTGTTCAGAGAAAGATCTGAAATTTGAGATTGTCTCATATGGCATTCATAGTTTATTAAAACATTTAAATTAGTACATGAGATAGTGTCAGCAACCAAGCAGTATGTAAGATATACACAATACATATAACACTATCCAAAGTAGGTGCTGCCAAATCCAATTAGGCTCTCCTGAAACAAACAACAGGAAACAGTGCAAATAATTCATCAGTATTTCATATAGTTCATTTCAAAACGATATAAAGTCCCATCGTAATCAAAATTTAGTTTGGTGCAATTCCCTATTCTTAGTGTGTATTCTATAGTACTAGTGACACATTTTATATCCTTTCCTATCCTTTTTCCTTGTGGGAATTATAATGTTGGAGTAAATCTCATTCTTTTCACAAAACTGATCAATTCAAAACATATTAAATTCTAGTGCAAATTTCTGATGTTTCTAAGCCTGCTATATACAGCGCAGATTTGTTTCTATATTGTAGTGTGACTCGCCTGCACACTGATTGTTGATTTTGTGTATGTGCCCGGGTGTTTGAGAATGAGGATTTTCAAGCATAAAAATCTCTAGCACAGCTTCCTTCAGAAGGGAAGCATCCTGTGTTGTAGATATGCAATACAAAAAAGAACTCAAGCCTAATTAAGTAGGCCTCTGAGCAAAATTAAGCAATCTGTCATTCCCAATATAGGATGGGATGCTGAGAACTATATTAAAGTGCATCCATTAAAAAAAAAAAAAACAATTTGTCTTCTATATATGTATCACTAACACAAGAATAGCGTTGCTGTATTTATACCCCAAACTATTAATGATCTTGGCCAAAAATAAACTGTCAGATAGCTATTATACTTCACCTAGTGCAATTTCAAAAAGTATATTTACATTTAAATGAACATAACTTAACTCAATGACAAACATTCTGAACAAACTGAGCAATTAATACTAAAATTCGGTTTCTGGGCCACATGAAAACTGTTTACACCTGTGCTGCAAATACAATTTTAATACAATGCAGATCCAAATACAATTGTAACATCAGCTGTATGAATATTGGAAAGAAAACTGTTATCATGAGACGTAGAGTTGGATACAATTATGTTACATACAATTTCTATCCTAGTTTTTGTATCCAACCTGTCTGTATACAATGTGATTGAGTTGCATCTAATTTTTTTCATCCAACAACTTGAAAATAGCCAACTAGCATCAGTAACAAAGCAATATGGCACACTGCACAGACAACATGTAGTCAGCTGTTTTATATGTACGGCTTTCAATGTGATGGGTATTTTAATAAAACTATACATTTTTTCTGGAAGATTCATTAACAATTTTCTGTGACCATTAACATATATTGTAGAAAGAAATATCTTCTGGGCTGTTATGCCGTGGTCTGCTGGAGATCTGTCTTCCAGACGTTTCGTCTACAACTGCGGTAGACATCCTCAGTGGCGTTGTCGATGTCTCCTCGTGGAAGGTATCACTACGACTGATGCGTCGACTGTCTGTGGGGCTCCATTTATACCATGCGCAACGTGCGCTGATTGGCCCGGGGCATCCAGAGGCGTGGTGGCTGGTGGAGGGGGTTCTATCTCTCTTATGCTGCTGGTTTCTTCTGATTGGCTTACCTTGCTATCAGAAGAAACCAGCAGCATAAGAGAGATAGAACCCCCTCCACCAGCCACCACGCCTCTGGACGCCCCGGGCCAATCAGCGCACGTTGCGCATGGTATAAATAGAGCCCCACAGACAGTCGACGCATCAGTCGTAGTGATACCTTCCACGAGGAGACTTCGACAACGCCACTGAGGATGTCTACCGCAGTTGTAGACGAAACGTCTGGAAGACAGATCTCCAGCAGACCACGGCATAACAGCCCGGAAGATATTTCTTTCTACAATTTAGACGCCGGCCGTGAAAGCCTACGTAGCTTTATTAACATATATTGCTGAGGTGGTTATTACATAGCTATATTTCATAAATAATAACAAATCCAGTTAACAGTGTGTTTATAATGTTATGTTATGAAATGAGTTCCACTCTCCTACCCATACATACTAAGATTAAAACCATTAAATTGTACCATATCTGTTTCGCACTGTAACAGTTTGTCTGATATTTATGTCCTGATGTGTAATTTTGCCTTCTACAGGATGAAAATGGTTGAGAAATAAAGCTTCGCCAATTTGTAGGAAATTGCAATAATTTTCTGGTTCCTCTAACCTCAATTCGTTTTGTAGTAGACCCAATATACATAACTAGGCCTGTGTCCCATGATCATGACAATGTGCTTTACTTCTAATACATCTTTTCTTCTTACACTTCTTCTTACAAATTTATACTTAACAGAGCAATTGCTAAATTAATATTTGCTTCCACTATGTTTATTATTCGCACTTGCTACGTGAACTGTCATTTGTATTGGACCAAAATGAATAATACTGTGACAGACACTGTTTCTTTTGTGTAGTATTCCATTAGATACAAAAAGTTTGGTTAAAAAAGTTGAACTGTGGGACACAGGCTTTAATCTCATCTCAATGGTTCTTCAAGGAAAGAATTTTCTTTGTGAAGATACCATGCGCTATGTACCAGTAACATCACAACAATACTAAGATAGTGCAGAATGAAACATTGCTACAACTTATGAAGTATGAACACCAGATATTTTACCACATCTTTCTTTGCTGGAGTTTGTAAATTTAAATGATTTCTTTGATAAAATGGCAATATTATTTTACAAAGAACTTTATCTCAGCATGTGATCCTAGGCCATGTCATAACGCTGTACCAACAATGTTCATATTGTGTGCACTAATCTTTCAGAGTAACAAAATTGAATAAAAGATAATTTACTAAAGATGTAGCAATGAGTCTGCCATTGGGTTATTGCAGCAAAGTGGAAAATGTATTAAATATAACTTACTTCAAATGATAAATGAAGGAAATCTGTGCCATAGTCCTGGAGTTGTTGAGCACTGCAGTAGTTCATTTTATAATATGCACAGTTCTGAAATTCAGAGAATGTAAAAGTGAATTTAATATTAAAATGAGAAAGAAAAGGCTTTCAATTCCAGTCTTCTAACAACTACAACGCCTAAATAGGGTTCCAAATGGACTTTTGTTGTTCACTCATAGTTCATGAACTATCAAGTTACAATACTATTTATTGTTAATGTTATCATTCATAAGCAGAGTAGATTCGAACTACAGTTGATTTGCAAAAAGTAATATTAGTCAAGTCCCTACCAACACAGTTCTATATTAAAAATAAATAAGTAATGCAGATACATTGCAATTCAGGTTATGTCATAATTTGAGGGCATTCTATATTTATTTAATACATGCACCATACTTACCAACAGCCTTGTGACAATAGATGTTTCCTTTTGCTGCTCATACACTCTAGCACATCGTTAAAATCCTGTGAGTTTTACAAATAGTAGAACATTCTTTCCAGATTTACTTTCGCTTCGCTGCCGTTAATATCACAGAACGTTAACCTCGTTTCAAATCAAAATCACTTTCAAATTACATCATTGCATGTCGCATTGCCAACTTACACTTCATTAAATTACGAAACTTGCTCTGTAATGTATGCATATTTGGAATTAACTCAGTTCGGTCATTCGTCTTATTGTTTGATTTTATTCTTTCATTTTATTGTTTTGTTCAGAATTTTCTATTAAACTGTTTCATAATCTCTACTCCGAAAATAACAATTGGCATCACTGATACTTGCTATACCTCCATTGACAACCGGTAAAAACAGACATCTTTTGACAGCGGCCTGTTATAAAATTGATGTGCAGTGCTCCAAATGTATCGCTCTCCTCGGAACTTCAATGCGGGACTGGAAGTGGCTAGTCCAGTCAGCAGGCACTGAAGAGAACCTACAGCATTTACTGTGGAATCCCAACCATGTGAGCTTACTTCAAATGGGCCAGAGGTGAAGGCTTGGTATAGCCAACTTCCTGAGCAGGGAATCAAAGCAATGACCCTCAATACAAGAGCCAAAACAAAAGCACCAAACTATGTCGACATCTCTTGTATAGAAAGTAAAGTACAAAAATACTTACTGTTTGTGCTCTTTCTCCTTATCTAAGAGAATGCGTAGTTCACGCAAATCCAATAAATATTCTTTGTCCAGATCTGTGTCGTCATAGTCGGGATTTGAGCGATCCATGTACGTCCATGTAGACATGATGGCCTGGGCACAGTGATAGAAGTCTGGAAAAGTGAGATACTGCAATTTCCTCTTGCTCGTCTCAAATCTCATGCAAGCAATGAACACTACAGCCCCGTACCTCCTGCAACGAGAATACACAATGGAACAAGCAGTTTACACACACCACTAACTTCTCAACAAATAATCAAAATCTATATACAAGGGTCAGGTCGGTGAGATCCGTAAACCAACGACAGGTGTGGTCCTCCAGACATTCTGGGGGTTGTGAGAGAGCGATGTGACTGCCAAAACATAAAAATATGGTGCTCTCTAAAAAGCGGTTACTATTACTGCTGTTGCTCTTTTCAATATCATCAGTGAAAAATATTGGAGAGCAAGAGGATTAATGACTTCATTGTCAGAAATCCAGCATTAGCTAACAACATATACAAGGGGCATCTTAAAAGTAAGTTACACTATTTTATTTAAAAAATAACAAAACATTTTAATATTTTAAAAAGGGTACATTTTGAAAGCTACATTCAGTACCTATTCTTGTGCATAATATTCTTGAACCTCAATATATTTTTACTTTCTCTACTACGTATAGTAAGTAAGTGTCTGTATCAGGGTTGCCAATGTTCAAAAGTAAAATTATTGTACCAGCCACTCAAAATTGTAGATATGGATTCAAAATTATCGTATATCATAAACCAAATGCTACAACAATAAATGTATCAGCATAGCACTTATGAGACTGTAATAGTATTGATGTTTATGATATCCACTTACAAGACGGATGACCTCAACCAGTGTTACAACTTCAGCACTTATGTTTCTCACACTATTCATCTGAAAGTTCAGCATCTTCCTCAAGTGTTGCAGCATTATACAAATTTGTTTTTGAGATAAACTTTAACATCTCGGTGGCTTGCACATTTCTTGACACACCACATTCCTTCATAAACTGAGACAACCGAATAAGTCCATTTACTGTATCTAGCGCCAATCTCTTTCTAATTTTCATTTTTATTAAACCCAGTTTGGAAAAAATTCTTTCACAAGAAGCGTTTCTGTGGAGCAATGAAATCACTGATAAGCAACCTCTGCCAGTTCTTTAAAATCAGTGTTTCTACCAAGGTGACATGTTTAACAGCACTCCAGAAACTGTCAGGTTCAGGCATATTATTCATTTTATACGGAATATCACACATTCCAAAGTTTTCTCCATTGATCATCAATTTTCTGAACAGTGCCTTCTTCTTTCTTTCATAGAAGTTTGAAAATAGTGTTATAATCAATTTAATTTAAAAGGTGAGTCAATTAATAACACTAAACAACACTTACATTATAATTTTCCGGAACGCGTTTTGGAGGTTAACTTTCCTCCATTATCAACTGGACAATAACTGGGTTTCCATGGTATTTCATGGTGTGAATGGCTATGCTTCTGATGAAGAAAAAAATAGAAACAGAGTATTTAATTTCGACATTCCCCAGAAAGATATTTTCAGCAAGTTCCTTGAACCGTTAACAGAAGAAACATTAGAAGACGCATCGCCATCAGCACCATAAAATACCATGGAAACCCAGTTATTGTCTGGTTAATAATGGAGGAAAGTTAACCTCCGAAACGCATTCCGGAAAATTATAATGTAAGTGTTGTTAAGTGTTATTAATTGACTCACCTTTTAAATTAAAGTGCCTTCTTCATTGAGATTACCAGATCTGGGCACACTGGCAATGAGAGGATAAAGGGTAGAAGGATTAGTAAGGTATGAAATGGTTGCTTAGAGGAGTGGAGACAGGCCATGACGGCAAAAGTGGTGTCGCTATTTGTAATTAATTTCGTTCCGCTGATGTGACAAACCAGTGAAAATGATATTTTGCCAGTATCGAAATTATTGTACACACCATAATTACTGTATGGGTTGGCAACCCTGGTATGTGTGTGTGCGTGTCTGGGTGAGTTGGTTAGATGCTGGCCTACTGATCCCAAAGTCGTGGTTTCAAATCTTGCACAGACCGATGGTTTTCAAGTATGCTTAAAAAGACAGCTCCAGTAGATTTGCTCGCATGTAAAAGAACTCCTGCGGGAGAAAATTCCAACAAACCGGCGAAGACACTCATGTGATTCTAGCAATTGACAGCGTCATTAAACAACAAAATAATATAATAATTTGTGTGTGTGTGCGACTGTCTGGACAGCATAACTCAAAAATGAGCAGTCGGTTAAAAACCAAAATTAGTATTTAAATTTAATATTTTTTAAGGATGAGACACGAAGATTTTGAAGAAAATACCTCCACCCTAAACTACCCTTTACATGGAACATTTTCCGAAAAATTTGATTTTCTTGAACGTAGATCTTAACGATTTTGATTAAAAGCCATATGTTTGAGATATTTTTATGACAAATGAAATGTACATATATCTTGAATTCTCTGACTATAGCTCATGTAGTCCTATTTACTCTGGATGACTTTTGCATAACTGGTAAACTGTAAGAGATAGACAAAATATTACTGTACAAAAAATGTAGAGCTCGCTAAAACACAATAAAATTTTTTGTACAATGAATAATTTCAGAGATATTCATTGTTATTTGTGTCAGTTTCGGAAAACTTAAAACTTTAGTGAAATGCAACATCATTGTTAATTTGTTTACATGTTAAGTGAACAAACGGAATGGTATCTCAAAGCTTTAAAAGATTTGACTATCGCACAAAGCCTACTGTATTCCCATACTCCCCTTGTACCTACAAGGAAATGAGCAATAAGATAATTTGTACAAATGTTTATCTCAACTAACACGAAGAAGATATAGGAATAAGAGTTTGTAAGAATGGTTAGTACAAGAGTAGAGAAAGTCATGTGAGTGTAACATATCAGATTTTCTTTTGTAGTGTTTAACAGCCTCTTTTACTACTACAGCACCACAGGTGATGACACTGATGATGCATGGAATGAGATGGCAGGGGAAACCGGAGAACTCAGAGGAAATCCGCAACAGCGCCGCTTCATCCACACCGAATCCCACATGTGGTTGCATGAGATCGAACCTGGGCCACTTTGGTAAGAATCAAACGGTTAACCACTCGGCTAAAGCGCGGCCATATATCAATTTTACTATACAATGGTTTTCTGTACTTGCCTTTCTTTTACTTAATAAATTCATATATCCTTCACTCACCCTTCAACATACAACTCATCCAATTTTTTTATGACTGAAATAAAAATGCCACATGTTACATTCATATGGTTTTCTCTACTCACTTTTATTTAATGAAGCATGATCACATTTCGTTCTCTATTCACACTTTAACATACAGTTCATAGAATTTTCTATCATTGAAATAGAAGTGCAACACATTACATTCACACTATTTTCTCTACAGATTTTTCTTTCATGAAACAATCACATTTCTTCTCTACTCCCTGTTCTACAAACAATTCATACAACTTTCCATATGTTTGAAATTGAAATGCAATGCATTACATTCACACGGTTATCTCTAATCACATTTCTTTCTCTAGTCCCTTTTCTACAAAGAATTCATACAATTTTCTACATGATTGAAATAGAACTGCAACTTCTTACATTCACACAGCTTTCTCTACTTGCTTTCCTTCCTGTGGTATTTGGGGTTGTTCAATACTGCTTTTGCATAGTATCATAGAATTTAATGCCATTCTGGCAGTTTGTCACAATAGCTCAATGGTTAGAGCAGCCGCCTGGTAAGTGGAAGGTCTGTGGTTCAAATCCCAGTTGTGGCATTGAATTTTTAAGTTCCAGTTCTACCTCTCAAATGCTTGAACATGTTTCATTGTACTACAAAATACATGAAAAAAAAATCCTGGAAAGGATGACAAATTCTCCTGGAGATTTAATTTAAAAGGTGAGTTAATTAATAACACTGAACAACACTTACAACATATTTCTCCGGGACGTGTTTCGAAGGTAACTTCCCTCCATTATCAACCGGACAATAACTGGGTTTCCATGTTGCTTGATGGTGCAGATGGTGATGCTTCTTCTGGTGTTTCTTCTGGTGGCGGTTCAATGAACTTACTAAAAATGTCTCTCTGAGGAACGTCGAAATTAAATACTCGGTTTCTATTTTTTAAAATAAAGATTTGTTCCCATGTGGACAGTTCTTGTTTTCCGGTTATGTGTTTAAGAAGTTTCGGTTCTAGCTTTATGTCATGATTTTTTGTCCAAAAGTGAAATGCAACTGCTGATTTTTCTAACTGTTTACTCTTAATGTTTCTAACGTGTTCCTTGGATCTAATTTCTAAATTTCTTTTGGTTTTTCCTATGTATACTTCATTACAATCACTGCATTCAATTTGGTATATGCCAGATTTTTTGTTAGGTGGAATAGCATCTTTGATGTTTGAAAGTAGTAGGTTTTTTTATGGAGTAATGGTTTACTGCTGCTAGCTCAGTGTTGTATTCCTTGAACACCTTTTTAAATTTATCAAAGGCCCATGGATGATATGTGCATTTTTTGAATATCATTTTTGTTTTTGCTGCTGTGAGAGTTGTAGTTTCTTTTAATAATTCTTTCTTTTCTGCTTGTTTTACCTTTTTATCTACTAATTCTTTGGGAAAGCCGTTTTTTGTGCTATTTCAATTATTTTGTAATATTCTGTTTTATATTCTTCTGCTGAAAGAGGGATGTTCACCAATCTATGTGTTAAACTATTGAAAATTGCTTGTTTGTGGCTTCTTGGATTGTAACTATTAGCTTTTATGTAGTTGTCTGTCTGCGTTGGTTTTCTGTGAATACCGAAATTTATTCTATCCTTGTTTTTGATTAATTTTAGATCTAAAAATGGTAATTTATTATCTGAAGATGTTTATATTAAAAGTTTTGCACTAGAAGGTTTCTCATGTTGTTATCTTTAATGTAATATTACTGACCTGGCCAGTTCATCTGGCAGTAGGAAATGTGTCTTGATGTTCTGGACAACTGATCCCGGCATGTCCTCCACAACTTTGAAAACTCGTTTAATATTATCAAATTGGCGGCTGTAAAAGAAAAACAAATATTGTATTCAGGTTACGGAGCTAATCATACATATTAGATATACAGGGTTCATTTAAAACCTAATGGGTGCACAGCATTTTGTCTGCGTGCAATTGTATGTGCCAGAGCTGACTTTGTTCCTACATAAACTGCATGTAAAGCATGTATAACACTCTTACATAGAAGATGCTGGAAATGTTGTCCACCCTTGCAAGGCTAAACCACCATTATATCGGTAGAACACATTCTGATTAAGCTGAGCCACTGTAATGTTCCTGGTTTCATTTGTAATATTTTGTTTTAGTTCTTCCAGTGTATGAGGATTTGTCTCGTAAACTTTGTCTTTCAGGTTACCCACAAGTAAAAATCATGCACTTACTTTGTTCCCATGGCAAATTAAATACTATTGAGTACGTTCCCACTTCCGCATTTTCATGTTGAATTCAATCTGGAAATGAGATCACTTTCAATTTGAAAGGCTCAAACAGAAATAGTTCAAGCTTTTATAGTGGTTGCTTGGTTAATGTTAGCAAACCTGTAAAAGTAGCTTTTTCTGCATATTTTAACAAGGTTTTGAGGTAAGTAAATGTTTCTCAGAAGAATATTTTGTGAGATTATAGAAACAATAAAAGTGGCTTTATTTTTCTTTATTACGTTACTTTCACCAAGAAAACTAAATGATGAGTGTGTGGCGTGTTACAGTGAGTAGAGTAGAAGTTAGCATTTTTGGCAGATTCAAGTTGAGCCGTGTTTCCATGCAGCCAATTTCAATACAATCCCACGAAATGAGCAGATCGAATCCAGTGGTTGACCTTTATTTCAATCTGGATCTCCATGCAGTATTCAGTCTAATAAGAGAACTCAATACATATTGAATTCGCCATGGAATCACAGTAACTGTTAGATTGGGGGAATGAGAGGGACATACACCAGCACTAATCACTCTTATCTTCGAACACTTCCCTCATTTTATGGACAGATGATGTGGATTTTCTGAGGTGCAGTTACCGACTAGCCTTGCACACAATGGCAGCTGGTAGAGGGGGAATCCAGCAAGGTTGCAGGAGAGGCGATACGCTGTGTGCTCCATTAAGGTTGTACGTGAACAACGCTGTAGAATAAAGCAGCAAATGAAGATGGTTTAAACCAGGCCTTTCCAACTGAGGTGCCACCAAGGCCCTGGCTGGCACCGACAGTAGCATCGGAGAGGTGGGAAAAGGTGAAATGGCAGGAGCAGAACCAAGAAGGTATTATTGTGGTTGTGGCAAATGTTGCGGTGACTGTAATATGGGACCAGTCAAATCCGTGTGCAGCTTAGCAAAACAATTGTTATTAATGACAATTTCATGAACACACAAACACACCATTTATTCTCTACATATTACTATGAAAAATCAAAACATAAAAGATGGGAACTACCAAACATTCAAACAGTAATTCCCGAGTATTCTCGAAAATCAGCAGTTGCAACCTTCAGGTTGATTACAGGACATGATTGTCTGGCAAAACATTTAAACAGAATTGGGATATATTCTTCACCACTCTGTCCTCTATGTGACCTGCAAGAGGAAATGGATCGAGACCACCTTCAAATATGCCCGGCCACTTCTAATGCCCCATCCATCAGTGAAAAATATTGGAGAGCAAGAGGATTAATGACTTCATTGTCAGAAATCCAACATTAGCGAACTAGATATAAATAAGGTTCTATTAATATGTATCTAAATTACATTTTGCCAGGACCTACAAAAATTTATGTATAAATAATATTTAGAAGCGGGTTACATATAAGGCAGGCTCAACTGTAGCTTTAAAATCATGCAAAATAGAAATTTCACTCATTGCTTCCCTTAAATGTATAAATTGTTGTACCATTTTGGTAAAAACAAAAAATAATAACATGTTTTCCGTGTGAAAGGTAGTCTTGTAGTGGGGAATTTTCTTGAAAATCTTCAGGGAAAGCTTGGATTTAAAGTTTTGGGTAGAATGCAGTATTTCCTCAGATAAGTAGTTAATCATCTTGCTTTATTATAGTTTCCTCCTAAGTGACAACTTACCGGCAGGACTTAAGTAACACGCCGGTCTTCTCCCCCACCTCGTCTAGGTCCTTCCTATGTCGTGAGGAAAGCTTCTTCCCCAGCAGCTCACGTATAACTGCATCATCAAATTCATAATACCTGTAAATTGATATTGTACACCATCACATTCTCTATCAACAAATACACAAAATTGGTAATTTAAAAGTCTCACGTGTGCATTCACTACCTTCTCTATTCTAAAACAAACTATTATTACAAACACAAACGCCTATTCTTCTTAAATGAGCAATTCTTGTATACAGGTGGAAGGTTACTGCTTTGGCCACACGTTAACCAGGGATTCTACATGATGAGTGTAACAAATATGTCCAATACAATTTTTATCAATAAAGAACCGTTTCACCGAAAAAAAAAAAATTTATAATTTGTGTCAAACATTTGGATCCATCTAGCTTCTTGACGAATGGATAGAAATGGTTTATTATTTGGCTAACTACTGTGCAAACATGTGAACAACTTAGTTTTGTGTAGTATGTAAACATCAGTTTAAAATGCACATTTTAAAAACATTTTGAAGATACTAATAGTGTACATATAATAGTGTCAGCTAGCAGTGTTCTCTTTACTGTACTGTTGTAACGTTCGTGGAACCTCAAGCAATGAACAGTTGCTGTAATGGAAGGTGGCAATTGTGCGAGGGTACGGTAGCTGTAACCCCTGCCACGTGAGTTCCTGCACTGATTTGTAAAGTTAATTACAACTGATTCTAAAGTAAGAACAAATTAGAAACTAAAAACTTCACTTATCTTAGTAATGTTGATATTCTTTTTCTCTTTTGCTAACCCAGGGGCTTCAAGCTATGTCCAGCTTTTTTTTTTTTTTTATTTTTTTTTTATGGCTTTGAGAATGAGCTGGACATAGTTTGAAACCCCTGGGTTAGCAAAAGAGAAAAAGAATATCAACATTACTAAGATAAGTGAAGTTTTTAGTTTCTAATTTGTTCTTACTTTAGAATCTTGTTGCTTCACTGTTAATAGCTTCAATTTTTCCTTAATTTAATTACAACTGAACTATTAGAGACTCTATTCTGATTTTTTCTGACAATATAGAATAAACATCAGTGTATTTAGTTTTTTTCCCAGATTTTTAAATGGTCGAGTTTGTTTTATTATCTAACTTTAAAAATTTAAGTGTGTAAAATATAATATTAATAATAATAATTAATATATTTTTCTGATAAATACCTCACGAAATACTGTGATTTATCTTTAATTTGAGCCAAAGATCAAGTAATTTGCTTGATTACAATTGGAGGTATGACTGATCGAAGAGTGAGAAGCGCATGATTTTTGGGACATTTCAAAAATTAATATCTGCCAAAATAAATTTTTTTTTTATAAAACGAAGAAACACAGGTCAAATATATTTGCTCCAAAACACACGAAAAAAAAAATCAAGAACATCTGAGATACTGAGGTCAATTTTTACCAAATTATGTGTGATTAGATGTGAAATGACTCATATTTCAATATTACTGGTAGTAAAGTGTTTATAAATGTATTTAGACAGGATTATGGAATTTATTTCAAAATGCTGATTGATGCTTGTATTCTTTGTAACATAGTACTTTTAAACGTAGCATTATCTTGTGGAGTACATTAACTGTACTTCAGTCCCGTATTAGATACAAATTTGGTTTGCCATATGTTTAGAGAAACTTCATATTATGTATAACTTGTTTTAAGGATAGTATCACCCTCATGTTTACTTGCAGAGAATAAGAACACAATTCATTTTGCTTGTCTTGTTATTCAGGTGCCTACGTGACCACAGCTGGAATTTATGACGAGATCATTAGTTTTATTTCAGCCCGATAACACACAGATGAGCGCAATTGTTTTAGAAAAATTAAGGGGAAGACTATTATTTATTTCTGTATTAAAAGCAATTAGTATTGTTTTAGCTCATAACAGATAATAATAATAATTAATTAAATAATTCATAAAAATAATTAATAATAATGAGGATAACAATAATTATTATAATTATAAGAAGAATATCCACTATTAAGAAAATCTGTATCCCTTTATGTCAGCATTGTTTTACCCTAAAATATGTGGTTTTGATTGATTCATTCTTCTGCTGTCTTTGGAAAACTGCATCTTCATTATTACTTGAACAAACACATCATTTCAGTTACATTCACACCTTTTAGGCGTGGCATATCGATTTTAGCCGATTCACCTGAGACCACTTCACTGGTACATAAACGAGTGTTCTGTTTATATCTGGTGGCACACGCCGGTCGGATTCAACACAATTCGCTGGGGTGTGCCAGGACTGATCTTATGCAGTGGGCCAGTGTTTTGTTGATGTCTTCGTGCAGTGGTTGCACACGCCGTCAGATGTTTTGTTTATAACTGAAACAGTGTTGACTATGAGGCACGTGCCAGACAGGTGTTTTGTTTATAACTGAAACAGTGTTGACTACAAGGCACACGCCGTCAGATGTTTTGTTTATAACTGAAACAGTGTTGACTACAAGGCACGTGCCAGACAGGTGTTTTGTTTATAACTGAAACAGTGTTGACTACAAGGCACGTGCCAGACAGGTGTTTTGTTTATAACTGAAACAGTGTTGGCTACAAGGCACGTGCCAGTCAGATGTTTTGTTTATAACTGAAACAGTGTTGACTACGAGGCACGTGCCAGACAGGTGTTTTGTTTATAACTGAAACAGTGTTGACTACGAGGCACGTGCCAGACAGGTGTTTTGTTTATAACTGAAACAGTGTTGGCTATGAGGCACGTGCCAGACAGGTATTTTGTTTATAACTGAAACAGTGTTGACTACGAGGCACGTGCCAGACAGGTGTTTTGTTTATAACTGAAACAGTGTTGACTACGAGGCACGTGCCAGTCAGGTGTTTTGTTTATAACTGAAACAGTGTTGGCTACAAGGCACGTGCCAGTCAGATGTTTTGTTTATAACTGAAACAGTGTTGGCTACGAGGCACGTGCCAGACAGGTGTTTTGTTTATAACTGAAACAGTGTTGGCTACAAGGCACGTGCCAGTCAGATGCTTTGTTTATAACTGAAACAGTGTTGACTACAAGGCACGTGCCAGTCAGATGTTTTGTTTATAACTGAAACAGTGTTGACTACAAGGCACGTGCCAGACAGGTGTTTTGTTTATGTGTAAAGCACTACTGACCTAGAAGCATGCGCTGGTCGGCTACAACACAGGTCACTGGCATGTCTGAAGAGAGTACTGCATTGCCATTTATACTACCGAAAAACTTAAATTTTTACAAAACTATTAAAGCTACCAAAATGAAACTTAGAATTTTATGTTTCTTATACCTGCATCTATTATCCATATTATTCCGGCCAAAGCAATACCTTCCGCTCTGTATATATATTCCGCGCTACTTGCAAACGACTCTAATGATTTCAATCAAATTTTGTATCCAGACAGGGTTTTCCTCATCAAGTTTAGCTATATAGGTGTCGTTCCTAAAAAAATGTGATTTTATGCGTAACAGTCATAATTACTCTAAACATTATTTTGGCCATAATTTCTCTATTAATGGGCAATTTCAACAAACAAGCCAGGATATTAAAGATCTTCTGATGGAAACGGCTCCAACAATTAGGCTGAAAATGTATATTTAGGTAACATTTTGCTTTTCTAAGTTTATCTAAACATCTTCTCCCCCCCAAAAAAACCACAACGAAAAAAAAAAGGAAAGGAAAAGAAAAGCTGAGTGAAGCTTAGTTGCCCAGATACTATTAAAAATACAAGCACTATTAACAGTGAAGTATTCCTCATGTTTGAGTCACTTTAGTTACACTCACCATTACTTCAAAATGTTGAGAAAAACTCGAATGTAACTCACCCAAAGGCTGAGGATGAGATTGATCTTGAAAACGTTCCACGTTTCCCAACATTTTAAAATTGCAGGTGAGTGTAAATAAAGTGACTTCACTGTAATAGTGCTTCTATTATTATTTTCTCTACTACGTATTGTATTCCACCCAAAAGTTTGATGTCCAGACTTCACCAGAAATATGTTTTGAGGCCCCAATCCAAAAATAGCATTTTTAGGAAAGTGTGTGTGTGTGTGTGTGTGTGTGTGTCAGTCTGTGGACAGCATAACTCAAAAACGAAAAGTTGGTTGAAAATAAAAGTTGGTATGTAAGTTCAATATCTTTCAAGGATGCGACACGAGGATTTTGAAACAAATTCCTCCACCCTAAGTTACCCTTTACATGGAAAATTTTAATTTTCTCGAAAATGGTTTGAATGATTTTGATTAAAATGCCAAATGTTTAAGATATTTTTATGAAAAATGAAATGTACATCTTGAATTTTCTGGCTACAGCTTATGTAGTCCTGTTTACTCTCAATGACTTTTGCATAACTGAAAAATTGTAAGAGATAGAGCAAATCTTACTGCACAAAACGTAGATCTTTTAAAACATACAATTTATTTCCCAATAATTTTTTTTTGTAGAGTGAACCATTTCGGAGATATTCCTTGTTATTTGTGTGAATTTTGGAAAGCTTAAACTTTTATCTAATGGAACATAGTTATTAATTTTTGTATAAGTTAGCTGTGCAAGGAGAGCAGTTTGAAAGCTTTAAAAGATTTGACTAACGCACAAAACCTACTGTATTCTAATGTTCCCCTTGTACCTACAGGGAAATAACCAATAAGATAATTTCTGCAAATGTTTATCTCAACTAACACGAAGAAGATATAGGAATAAGAGTTTGTAAGAATGGTTAGTACAAGAGTAGAGAACGTCATGTGAGTGTAACACATCAGATTTTTAATATTTACATTAGTTGGTACTTACTTTTCAATAAGAAAGCGACGAGTTTGTGGCTCAATTTGAAATGCAAGTTGTTCTGCTAATTTCGGTGGATTGTGTAGTAACCTCTCCAGCAGACTGTAAGTGCGGTAGTGATCGAGCACATCTGATGCTACCAGCTCCAGAGAAGCCCCTGTTTGCTGTGTTATGCCTCTCTGATTCAGCGCAGTCACTGCTTCTGAAGCTGTAAACCCACAAGTTACATTTCTTTTGCTAGGGTACCATGGAAAGGAATTACATTAAATTATATTACATCTGAGATATACAGATGTCCCAAAATTAGACTGACAAACTTTGGGAGCTGATAGTTAACATTATTTTTTTCTGCAGTGCTTCGTTTAAGCGGTAGACGAGTTAATGTCATAGATTACTGCCTCCCACCCAGTTTAAATATTTACGGCACAATCAACAATGCAAATTAGTGTTGTACTTATCACAGTAAGGCACACAATCTTAGTCCAAGAAACAAACACAGAACATATAAACAAAACACAAACATCTCACTATTTACAGTTAATCACAGCTTTATTATTCAAAGTAAATGTTGGAACGCACGCCCATTGCGATTTACACAAAGAGTGCATCGACGTGCCCTATTCTGCCATATTCTCGCACATACCAGCCATTTCTCTGGTTTAAAAGTTTGTCCGTCTATCTTTGAATACTGTTACTGTGCATTCACGGTTGTGACATTGTACAACTGTCAGTGAACCACGTGACGCCGCACTCCTACAGTTTACCGATGTTAGTTTCATTTCTGATCAATTCAGAATAGTGTTGAAATGGGCAAGAAAATGTTTCCCGGCCGGTCCTGATGAAGTACCTACCGAGTATATGGGATAATAAGAGCTAAGGCCAGGTCGCTATTATATAGGATAACCTTTTTCACGTATTTGGATATATAAAGAAAAGAAACAAAAAAAAAATCCTCCTAAATGGAGTAGGTGGTAGGTTGGTTGATTGCCAGCGGTGAAGTGGTAACATTTTCCCTATGCAATTCTAAGGTATTGTGTTAATAATCATTAACTTTGGCAAGCACAGTAACTTACATGAACAGCCATCAATCCAAAGCTGATAAACTTCCGGATCCACCAGCGTGTAATTGCTAATGAATACATCCACTTCCGCATACATGGATAACTATAGAATGAATAACCTAGTTTTGGCAGTTTTAGCACACCACAGGTCCAAGGTAACTAGAGAAAGATGATGTGCAACACAGAACACCTATAGCACAGAACACCTAGTAGACCTATAGTATGATGTGCTGTCATGTGCAGCTGCTGACGAAAACAACAAGCACGAGGGGTTGTCAGCACAGAACACTCTATTAGGTTGTCAGTCAGTCAGTCGCACAGATTATTGTCAGTCGTGAGCATGATCGTGACCTGTGGTCGCCACTTTTAAGGCTGGCTGGTATAATCTGTGGGCTGGCAGTAGCCACAGAACACTTAGTAGTGGCGTCGCAATTGTGTACAATTATACTGTGTTCTTCCTACTAGGGTATTCTGTGGTCGCAACTGCTAGATATTCTGTGGCGTCGCAGCAGCGACGTAATAGAGTGTTCTGTGGTGGTTCTGTGGTATAATCTGTGGGTCACAGCGTCGTTAAACAAGCGCCAGACAAGACATTACATTGTGTTTGATAATCTTTCGGAGAAGTTGGAGCTTGACCATAAGGTAAGCTGGGCAGTTAGGTCTTAGGTTAAGAGGAGGGATAATTCCATATACAGATTCCTTAGAGAAACCCTTGAAAATACAGGCACTGGCTTATGCCCAAACATGCTGCACAACGATATATTGTGCAATCATCTGTATCTGGCCTAGTCGAATGAGCATTTTAAATGTTTCTGCTTAGCTGTTTTTCATCTTAACATTTTCATTCTCTGATAATTGCAGCAGTTCAATAATGTGTACTTCAAAGTTCCACATAGTTTAGAATGCTGTGTTATAGCTTTTGTATACCTACCACGTGCCGTAAAGTGTAAACACTCTTCTGCTCTTGCCCTTATTATTCCCGTTCTTCACCTCGTGGTATGGATTATCGGGTAATTCCTTATCTCGCCCTATTACAGTGACTTATAATATTTTGTGGATGTGTTCGATAGTTCACTTATACGGATTGATTCCGATATAAATGTATTTTGTCGTTGCGTATAATACTCCATTGGGTTCATGCCAATCATATTCAAGAAAATTAATAGAGTGTTGCAGTGTACCTGTGTTATCTGTGGCCTGCTCTCACAAGTTGTTGCACATTTACTCAAAATATCAGTAATTTTGGTAAAGATTTGCGTATGTGGATATAACACTTTTTTTTTTAGATATACTTAGGTTAGCGAATCCTGTGTAGAGGAGGAATTATCCTGAATTATTAAGTAGTGGTTTAAGAACTAGATGTGTTGGTCATTGGCCTCACCCTATTAAGTGACCTCACTCAGCTAGTAAAAACTAGCATCTTTTCCGAGGGAAGGAAGTGAGTGGTTGCCAAAGTATGTAGCAAAAACTCGCTAAATGAGCGATAGGGTGAAATGTGCTACTTTCAATCATTGAATTTAGCTACGTTGATGTTTTGGCTATGCTTTCCCCTCGTTTCACTGCTACACCCCTTTGCTTATAAGAAAACGTTCCTCGGCTACGTCTTGCAGCTTAGGAAGTGCCGATGTTGGGAACACTCCCATTGTGTCTTGGGTGGAATACCGGTTATGGTGCATGTCGTGGCTGTTGTGTTACTGCTTTATTTCAAGCTTATACATCTATAACTACATGTATAGCTCCCATATCTGAATGCAAATTGTCAGTTACATGATGTCGGGTGTTTAACCCATGCACAACATTAAACATTAATTTCCTACTTTACTGACATAGAGTTGTGACAGTTAAGCATCTATTTATATTAATGTAAGGTTCATGGTTAAGATTTCATATTAGTCACATACATTTGTGAAACTAAATATTTACTCAGTACACCAACATGAAGTTTGAAAGATAAGATTGTGCGGCTATACTTCAATACGAGTGCAGGTCCTGTAATTGCAAAACTCATATTATACAATTCCTTTATTAAACAAGCATTTAAATACAGAAAATACATAAAGAATGCTTACTAGCATGCCAGGAAACACATGTGGAAAGTTAAATGCCATTTATAAACCTTTTAGTTTGAAATAAAACACTTACAACATAACACAGCAGTCATCACTTGCATCCCGCACTAAACATCACAGGCACATCTCCCCTGCTGTCTACATTGGGGCATAAACCATAGCGCAGGTACGTGGGCTGACAACACCTAAGAGTGTGGCCATTTAAAGGTTTAGGTTTCACATGTTGTGACGTAGGTTAGGTTAAGTTGGATAGCAGAGGAACACCAGTGGTAGACTATAGTGGACATTCTTGACCTCTTTTTTTCGGCTGATACTTGCTTAATGCCATTTCTTACAAACTCTGAAGCTTTACAGCTATTCACCACAAATACCATCCTCTCTCACGAAACTACATCACTTTCACTCCTTCGTCTTGGTGCTGTTTTTAGTAAATGGGTCTTTACCTAGCAGCGGGAATATAGCAGCAGGAATAATGTTTTTACTGAAAGGTGGAAAGTTTGTTATAGCAGACGCTACTCTTATCTACGGGGTCGGTGGATACAGAATGGAATGCACGAATCAACGTTCCTTTATCACAACATATTTATTCGTTCATTTACACTTTCAACACCATACCAATTAGTTAACAACTTTCAAAATTCGATAGAATCTACACTGGTTAAAAGTTTGGGTGTAATTTACATGTTCACACGCTATCAGCAAATATACATCCTTTCACCTTGAGCATACAGACGCTAATAATAAAAGAGTCCGAGCGTCTCTATGACGCAACACCGCCATTCTTATGTATTCATGCGCGCAACAGTTCTCATTGGTTGAACTCAAAGTGACGAGAAGACATTGGATCTTGAATATTAAAAAGAAATAAGTCCCTGATACACCCAAATTAAAAGAATTAAAAATTTACACACTCTTACAAAAATATTTACATGAACAATTTTCTATTAGTCAATATTCTGTCTCAGTCTGTTGGTAACATCATTTGGCGACCTTCTTTACTTATGTTTGGTATTTGTGTATCTATTTTGAGGGATGTAATCTAAAGAAGAGCCAATATATCAACATAAGCTTTAAGGTTAACATTGTACATTACTGACATACAGATATGACAGTTCAAGCATTTACTCAATATACCAACATTTTGATTTAATTGTAAAAAATGTTCGCCATTGATAATAAGTCCTATCATAGATAAATGTAACATCCCTATTACAAGGTAACATTTCTAAACCATTCAAAATAGCTAAAATACATCCAGTATATATGAAAGGTGAGGAGGAAAACATTGGAACTTACAGGCCAGTACCTATACTTTCTACTTTTGCAAAAAATACTGAGAGTAATGTTTAATAGAATGTAACAAATTACTTTATAATGCTCAGTTTGGGTTTCAGAAAAATAAAGGCATCAATGATCCACTATATTCTCTTGTAAAAGCAGTTATGAAATTTAAAGATGAGCATAATGAGACTTTTGGATTGTTTTTAGATCTTAGTAAGGCATTTGATATGGTAGACCACAAAGTTCTACTCAGAAAATTACACCACTATAGTATAAGGGGACTAGCTGAAAACTGGTTCAAATCATATCTGAATGAAAGAGTGCAACTAGTTGAAATAGGAAACACAAAATCATAATTGAAAACGGTTAAAAGTGGAGTATCTCAAGGCTCTATTTTGAGCCCAGTATTGTTTCTAATTAATATAAATGACCTTCCCCTAAATGTAAGGCATGCCAACACAGTACTGCAGTGGTATATGATACAATGACAAAAAATACAATGGTGGCTTCCAAATAAATTAATAGCTAATATACATAAACCTGTCTGATGAATTTTAGCAAAAAATCTCAACATAAACTTATTCAGTTTTCAATATACTACTCTTGTAGCCTAAGCTCACAATACAAAATTCTTCTGAATATGGGTCGACAGTAATCTCGCATGGAAACAACATATAAAGAAGTTAGAAGAAAAGATGAGTTGACTTGTTATGGATTCAGAATATTAACCAAAGCATTACCTATTGAGATGTTAAGAATAATATACTTTGGATATGTACATTCAGTTATGACTAATGGAATCATGCTTTGGGGCTCAACATTTAAATCGTTAGCAATATATAAATGCAAAAAAGAATATTCAAAATAATTTAAAAAGTTTCCTTAAGAACAGGTAGCAAACCAATTCTTCAGGAGCTCAACATATTGCCTATACCCAGTATCTACATTGCTGAAGTAATATTTTATACACAGGAATAAGTCACTATTTACAATTAATTCAGATTACTATACATATAATACCAGGAATAGCAATGCAATGCAAACACACAATAAATGAGATAACATGCAAGGTTCTCTTTATTTTTGTTCACTGGATAAATAAGTCTTTGAGTTCGCCAGATGAACTTGACAACGATGCCTCCTGCAGTTTGGTGCAGTAGTCTTCTTAGACAATGACAAACGTGAATCATACTTGAATTGATCTCCATGTCCAGTGCATATCCTATTCCCTTTACCACCTCCTAAGTATCTTTGTTTGCAGATTCCGGAACTCCATATATTTCCACTGTGTTACGTCTCCCAGATTGGTTAAGTTCATCTAATTCAAACTCTGTTCAGCTAACTGCTTCCGTAGCATAAGATTTTCTTCTAAAGATTCAATTTTAGACAGGCATGCATTTAAATTTTCAGATTGGTCCTTGCTTACTTTGATATTCTCATCCAATTTTTCAAGAGCCAAATCAAGAGATTTTCCTAGTTCTATCCCTATATTATCATTAGATTTCTTTAGTTGACTCAGTTCCTCCTTAATTGATAAAATTAATTGATATAAGTTTATTGTTATTGTTATCAGCTGTAGAAATTACAATGTAATTCACAGCATCAGAATATATGTGGTTATACATAATTACATATAAAGAACTTTGACTCAGAGGTCTCCTTCTAGGGGATATGTGAATAGTGACCACAAGGTACCCAAGCTGAGCAGAATATTACTTCCACTTACTGGTGTTTTGCTCCTCACTGTAACTTTTCTATCTGACCTTACCTTGTTCATCTCTTGTTCTCTTCCGACCCTGATGCTATTAGGGTTCCCGAGGGCTAGGGAGTCTTTATTTTTCCAACCTCTCCATTTCTCTATAAAATCTTAACCCCTAACATGCTGACCTGTCATGGCATGTAACACGTCCTGTGATTGGTGATCAGAGGATATGGTCGGTGAATTTATTTTGATAATTCTTCCGGTCAGGTTGGTAAGACCCGTAAACCATTGACAGGTGTGGTCCTCCAGACATTCTGGGGGTTGTGAGAGAGCGATGTGACCACCAAAACATAAAAATATGGTGCTCTCTAAAAAGCGGTTACTATACTGCTATTGCTCTATCAATATATTAAATATTGGATAGCAAGAGGATTAATGACTTCATTGTCAGAAATCCAGCATTAGCTAACATCATCATATTACTGACATACAGGTATGACACTTCAAACATTTACTCAATATATCAACATAAGGTTCAGGCATACTGGTTAGAATGAATCAACATACCCAAATGAACAATAGAAGAACTTGACCAACAAATAAACTTATGCATGGAACACACATTCTTCACATTCAGTGATAACACAAACACATCTCAGGACTCGCAATGAGAAACCTTTTTTTGCCACTATTGGCTGACTTATTCAAGAGCGATTTGAAAATAAGAATAACAAAAGCCTTCCCACACATATTCAAGATTTGGGTACGATATGTGGATGACGTGTTCACCATCATTCCAAAGAAGTTGGCAGAAGATGCCCTAAAACTACTTGACTTACAGAACCCAGCCACAAAATTTACCCTTGAAATTGGAAAAGAAAGTTGGCTACCGTCCTGGACCTGAAAGTAATGAGGCACAACAACAACATAGAATTTGGCATTTACAGAAAACCCTCTCATATGGACAGCGACATCAAAAAAAGTAATCTTAACCCAAAGCCACATCAACATGCCATATTCCACAGTTTAATACATAGATTAATAAACACACGACTGACAGAGGAAGAATTGAAAAAGGAACATCAATGCATCCAGACCATAGCAGAAAAAAAGTTTCAAAACGGATTTAGTTGAAAGACTTTTAAAAAATACAAAAGACAAAAACATATTAAGGACATCACAACGCTGAACAATAGATCCAATCCACAAACTACATACAGCAAATTCACCTTCCACCCAAAGTTGCACAACAAATTCCATAAACTGTTCCAGGATCATAACATTAAGCTATCCCCTTACAACAGATTCAACCTGAGAAACTTGCTAAACCACCTATTAAAGGGCACAATACCAACAAACTCAAAATTTGGTGTTTATCAGATAAAATGCGAGGATTGCCCAAAACTATGCATTGGCCAAACTAAAAGGAATATTAAAACATGACTCAAGGAGCACATTAGAAACAATATTCAAACAGATTGACAAATCAGCCATAGCCCATCACTTCTGGTCAACTCAGCACACCATAGAAAAGAATATTAAATTACTAAAACACATAAAACAAGAGACTTATATGTAAGAGACTTATTATTTGGGAGAAAATGTATATTATGAAGAATGTTCACATAGCCATGAAATTTGATATATCACAAGGAGATGACATAGTGAAGTTTATATCTAGCAACCCAGAAAGCAGCACAGTTACTACCTCAACAGAAGTTTCCTCTTCAACTGCCAGTCGAGAAATTGTTGAGAACGAAGACAACGGTCTTCAAACCGCATCCGTAAAAAAATAAGTGTAAGTGAAACTAGGTGTCTATAGGTCCACCCAGTTACTTCTCAAACATAAGGTTCAGAGTTAACATTCTATATTACTCCCCGCAGGGGGGCCTACTACTTTAGGTCCGGGTATGGCGCACCCGGTGTCCCGAGCCGCTCACCCTCGTTTCACACCTACCATGCCCATCAACTGTGCCACGTCAGCGTTTTTATGCTGCTATTATGTATCACCTTCCTCTTCTAGGTTTATTATAAGTATTAGTTTGTAAGGTTTTAGGTTTATAACTCCTGTCTCACCAGCAGGGATCTGTCCTATCTCCGTGGTCCTGTCCCACGGTTTTCAACGCGGCACCGACTTGTGTGCTCTTCGGAGGTCTCAGACGCCAAGGTTGGACGGACCCTTCACACTGCCCCCATGTGTAGCCTTAGGTGCGGAGCCCGTCCACACCGTCATGTACACCCATACACGCACGTAGCCCGACCTGTGTTAATTCGCCGATGGCCGAGTGCCGTCGGGTTACTATCACGGGCCGGGCTTGTTACCGCTGACGGAACCCCGGTGTAATCAACCACAAGCCTCCTGAATCCACGCTGACTCCGTTGAGGCGTGTGGGGTGTGCGTGGTGAACGGTTGACACATGTGGACAAGCAGTGGAGGAGGTCGGAGGGTAGTTCCTCTAACATACGCTTTGAGATCAGTCATGGAGGACTCTCCATGGCGGCACAGACAGTGGAGATTTTGGTGTCTTTCTTTTCTTTGAGCCCCGGATGGCAGGCTGACGCCGACGGTTCCGGATGGGGGTCCAATTCAAAATGCATCCGCGCAAAATCCCTTTTTTGCACTCTTTTATAGTTGTGGCCTTAGCTATAAGGTCATCAGCCCCTTTTATATTAAACGAGAAATAGACTGCATATGTGGACCAGTTAAAAACGCTACACGACTTCGAGACGGTACGCTGCTGAAGGAGAGAGACACTGCGGACCAATCCCAGAAACTGTTGAAGGCTAATTTGTTGGGCTCATACCCCATCCGGGTAGCCCCACACAAGTCCTTAAAGTCATGTAGGGGAGTAGTTACTACATCCAACTTGCATGGTCTGTCAGTGGAGGAGATTGTCACCCGCCTCTCTGATCAGAGAGTCATTCAGGCGTGCAGTCTGTCACAGAAGCAGGATGGGAAAGAGGTTGCCTTAAAAACTGTGATTCCTACGTTCAAGGGAACTAATCTGCCAGAATATATCTTCTGTGGATAAGAGCGTGCCGACGTTCGCCCGTATGTCCCGAACCCGATGCGCTGTTTTCAGTGCCAGAGGTTCGGGCATACTAGGAGCTCGTGTACCTCTTACCCTTTGTAAACTTGTGACTTGGCAGCAGTGGCGGCTCGCAGTCAAAATTTTAGGGTAGGCAAAGTGTAACAGTAACAAAAAAAAAAAAAAAAAAAAAAACAACAACAATAATAATAATAATAAACCCCGTTTATCCGAAATATAGGGGGCGAAGTCATTGCGGATAACGCAAACAATATATTGTTTGGTTGTTTAATAAGAGCAGAGTGAATGAGTGTGACTTACGGACGAATTACCGCCAAAACTAAAATCACGAGTGTCGGCAGACTTTTTTCCAGGGGGGGGGGGCACATGTTGGAAATTTGCAATCATATAATATTAAATCATTATTTTACTGTCAAAATTTATAGTATTTGTTGCAGATAACCGTATTAATTTGTGCTAAACAAAAATTGTTCTTTACATCAAAATTAAAATAATAGTTTAAAAGTCAGTAACTGACTGCACATTAAGTTCACCAACCTCCAAGGGGGGGCCGTGGCCCCCCTTGCCCCCGTTTCGCGATGCCCATGACTAAAATAGATTAAGAAATTGAAAAATTGTCTGACTGCAGCTTTGTGTTAAATAGCTAAAACACTCCTCTTTTCATTGTCAGTGTGCCGCGAAAGCGAAATTTGTAATAGTTCACTAATTAAGTCGGTCATACTGGTATTACACAGAGATAACGACAGATGCAGATCTCTGAGATCTTCGTTCGTGGAGTATGGCTGTTCGGAAAATGTCGCATAATTTCGGATTTGGGCCGGCAAGTGTTCGGACTGCTGGCAGACGCGTCTACGCATGCTCGGAGTGCGTATACAGATGGAATGTTTCCTTATCCCTGTTCAAGGGCCTCGTACTGAGGAAATGGGGCCGGGCAGGCAGAGGTTAAGCTAGCCTGCTCTCCACTACCCAGGTTCCATGCGTATCATTTCTGCCGCGCGTTTCAAACACGCAGCGCAGTTTTGATGAATCGGAATTGAGATTAAAGGATTTGACCATGCGCTGGTCATTATAACCGAGAAAACTTTTCTTGAACTGCAATTTAGGGGAAAATGACGGTTCAAATAATAAAATGCAGAATCATAGTTAAACATTATTTGTTGATGTATTACGATAGGGTAGGCAGTGCCTACCCTGCCTACCCTGAGGAGCCGCGCCTGCTTGGCAGCACATGAAGACACGGCTTGTATTCGGGACCCACACTGCGTAAACTGTGGCGGGAATCGTCCATCTAGTTCCCGGCAGTGTCCGCAGTTTTCCGACGAGAAGCGAATACAGCAGTTGCTCGTAAAGCAACGACTAACTTTTCCGGAAGCACGGCGGCGTTTCGACCAACTTAAACCAGCTAACACCGTCGGTTATGCGTCAGCTGCACGTCGCCCTCCTGTGGCCACTGTCGACTGGTCCGCGAGCACTGCTCCACAACGTCGCCCCATTACTCCTGCGACTATATCACAGTACAGATGCCAGCACTCGAACCGTCCCCATGTGCCACCACTTCTAGGCATATTGTTCGAGTCAGCAGTCCTACGTCCTCAATGAAGTCCCGCTCCGCGAGCCGTAGGGGATCTTCCGACTCGTAAACATCCGAGGAGTCGCCTGAGAACGGTGACACTCACGTCATTGGTCCCAAGTGCGCCAAGGTCAAAAGGAAGAAAAAGATAAAGACTGGCTACTAATCTCTTTTTAATATGGAAATAATCTAGTGGAATGTTAATGGGTTCCGGGCACATGTTCCGGACATACAGCACTTAGTCTTTCAGCGTTCTCCATCAATCGTCCGTCTACAAGAAACTCACCTGCAGCCTAAGCACGCATTACATCTTCGCGGTTTTTCGGCATTTAGACATGACTCTGCAGCTGACCGGAGCGCAAGCGGTGGTGTTGCTACTCTAGTGACACTAACATCTCTGCCACCAGTATCCCATTTAACACACCGCTGCAAGCTGTAGTGGTACGTGTACACCTGCAGGGCCCGAGTCTGTATGTTAGCAACCTCTACCTGCCTCCGGTCAGTATCGTTCAACAAAACGATCTTCGGGCTCTTTTGACACAGATTCCGCCACCGTTCCTCTTTCTGGGCGATGTCAATGCCAAAAATATCCTTTGGGGCTCCGACACTGATGTTCGTGGGTGCCTTGTAGCAGACGTTTGCAACATGTCCTGCTTACTTTTGTTAACACTGGTGCCCCTAACTTTCTATGATCTGCTACGGTACACACTCCGCCCTAGACGTTTCTTTTTGCAGCCCGTCCGTGGTACCCCTTCTCGATTGGTCGGTACTTTCCGACTTATATGGCAGTGATCATTAGCCCATTAACATTCACCTATCCGTCCACCATCCTGTGCCAACACGACATCCTCACTGGATTATTTCCAAGGCTGGTTGGGGGACATTCACCTTCACAGTGGTTTTGACACCAATGATGAAATGGTGGAATGTTTTAGCTGCTCTATCTTGCTCGCGGGGGATTCCAGCATTCCTCGAAGTTCATCTACCCCACGACATGTTCCCGCACTATGGTGGACCGAGGAATGCCGTTTGGCTATCAAAGCACGTAGGCGTGTTCTGCGTGCTTTCCCCTTACATCGTGAGGAGGCAAATTTAATTTCTTTTAAACGCTTTCGTGCGAGGGCGCGTTTTGTACTTCGTAATGCAAAACGTAGCTCCTGGGAATCTGACATCTCTTCCCTTTGCCGTCGCAGCTGTGCAACACAGGTGTGGACTGCTTTTCGGTGTATGTACGGCAAGTGTCGCCGGACAATAATACCTGGTCTTGCCGTACAGGGCTGCTCTTACACCAGCGAGCAGGATATCGCCGATGCCCTCGCAGACTCTTTCGCTGCTGATAGCCAAACCCAAAGCTACAGTACCGCTTTTCTGCCCATCAAGGAATCTGCGGAGCGGGTAGTCCTCAATTTTGAAAGTGACCCTAGTGAGCCTTACAACGCTCGTTTTAAGGAGGCGGAGCTGGCCCATGCTTTGTCTCTCGCGAAGGACTCTTCTCCTGGTCCCGATGACATCCACCAACAAATGCTGCTTCATCTTCCACCTGCGGCTTTCTGCTTGCTCTTGAATATTTACAACCGTGTCTGGCTTCAGCAAGTTTTCCCTTCCTGGCGCGAGGGTATTGTCATCCCTATCCCTCGGCCCGGGAAGGACCGGACTCTTCCCTCTAGCTACCGCCCAATTTGCCGGACGAATGTCGTTTGTAAGATCTTGAATTAACACTCGGTTAGAGTGGTGGCTAGAGACGAATAATCTGTTGAGCCATGCTCAGTGCAGTTTTCGTCGCCATCGCTCCAGTGCTCCACCTGACACGCATGGAGGCCTACATTCAAAATGCCTTTAATGTAACAGCACGTCGTGGCGGTCTTCTTTGACCTGCAGAAGGCCTACGACACTACATGACTTTACGGTATCCTCCGTAAGTTACACGACTACGGTTTACGTGACCATATAGCCGCCTTTCTATTTAATCTTTTACAACTACGCCGATTTCGTGATCGCATTGGCCATACGCTCACACAAGAACGGATCCATGAGAATGGTGTATCCCAGGGGTCGATTCTCAATGTAACGCTTTTCGCCGTGGCCATTAACGGCATCGCCAGTGTTGTTCGTAGCGGAATCCCGATGTCACTGTATGTTGACTTTGCGATATACTATCGCTCTCATAGTTTAGAGCGCATCGAGCCATAACATCCATCGCCGAGTGGGCGTTTCGCACCGGTTTTCAGTTCTCCGCTACGAAAACACAGTGTGTCCATTTCCATCGACTTCGTGGCGTACACCCTCCTCCTGATCTTCATTTGCGTGGCACACGTCTTCCGTTTGTTCCGCACCTAAAGTCCTTAGGCTTACACCTCGACTGTAAACCCACATGGGAGCACCATATTCGTTATCTGCGATCGTTCGCTTCGGGTACTCAGGGTTTTATCTGGGACATCTTGGGGCGGCAATGGCACGGTCATGTTGAGGTTGTATCGCTGCTCACTGGTCCGGTCCAAATTAGACTACGGCTGTTTTATCTACGGTGCGGCGTCCGCCTCTAAACTCCGCCTTTTAGACACAATTCATCACACTGGTATCCGTCGCGCTACTGGGGCTTTCCGTACAAATAGGGTGGATTGTCTGTATGCTGAATCTGGCGAACCCCCACTCTCTGTCCGACGTTCATTGTTACTTTGTTCCTACGTAGCAAGGTTGGCCGCTCATCCAGGTCATCCTTCTTTTCCACCCGTATTGCGTCCAGACCTCGCGCACCGCTATGTGTGGAATAAAACAATCTCCCGTCCAAGTGGTATCAGGTTTAGTGAACGGCTTGTCGCATACACTCTCCGACTGCCAGCCGTAGAGCGGCAGTCACTTGGCCGATGTCCTCCCTGGCAACACCAGCGTGCACACTTTGACCTGGAGGTGTCGGGCTGTGCGAAGTTAGCTACTCCATATTCGGTGTTAAACCAACTTTTCACTGAAGTTCTGGGCCGATATCGGACTTATACTCCGATATTTACTGATGGCTCCCAAATGGGTAGTGCGACGGGTTCCGCTTTTGTTTACAACGGTGACGTTCACACGTACCGCCTTCCAGGCGCCAGTTCAGTATTTACTGCTGAGCTGTTTGCCATATTTTATTTCTTACTTTTTATCTCCCGTTCAGGTCCTGGAAGTTTTATCAACTGTTCCGACTCTTTCAGCGCTCTCCAGGCCCTGCAACGGTTTATCAGCATCTCGGCATTCATTGTTAAAATCCAGGTATTGATCTCTCAGCTACTGATATCAGTTTGCTTTTACGTGGATCCCAGGCCATGTGGGTATTCCAGGCAACGAGGCGACGCTCCCGTATATAGATATGCAGAAGTTCTTTATTCGCCATCTATTTACTCTCTGGCAGCAATCTTGGGAATCGTTATCTGGCACTCGGTGACGGACAATAAAGGACATTGTACAACCCTGGCATACCAGCTGCAGGGATTCCAGGCGGGAAGAAGTGGTCTTAACCCACCTGAGGATAGGCCACACTCGAGCCACGCATGGACGCAGAGTCTGTCTGCATCGTGCAATGCCCCACTCTGCGTCGCACATGCCCTTCTTGATTGTCCGCGATACGCTCGTGAGCGCCTGTCCTTTGGCCTGGGACTTGCACTATGCTCCGTTTTAGGCTACGACCCAGTAGCTGTAAATACAGTACTGCGGTTTGTTGCCAATATTGATTTTGCAAAGCACATGTAAGGTGCTTTTATCTTGGTGAATTTAAAATTTTAGGAGGTTTTGCTAATGTTATTTTTATCTTTTTAATTGTCTTTCGAGCTAAAGTTTTTGGTAAATTGTTTTTACCTGTTTTAACTTTTAGCCGTTTTAGCTCACGTTTTCGTGCTTTTAACATTAACTTTTAGTTATTTTATCTTTGACTTTTTAACCTTTTAGGGGTGAGCTTTTAGTAGTAGTTTGTTTGTTTTTATTTTTGGACTTGCGCTCTATGAGTGATTGAAGGAAGGGGGAGAGACCCACAGACAGATCAAAGGTGTACTGAGAATAATGTAATGTAAGGACTGAAGGGATTTTGTTTCTTTTTTGTCCCTTTTCTCTGTTCTGTTTGTACTGTCTTTAACTACAGTGCTTACATTGGTAGTGTTTTCTGTGGAACCTGCTGCCATATTAGTAATGGTGTCAACTGATGTGCAGTTGTCATTGAGTTTGTTTCCATTGAATTCTATACATTAGATCTTGCAACATTGACACTTCCATGTTCTGAGGAGGATAGGCACTAACTTTGGTTAGAGAACAATTCTCACAGACAGGGACTCCTTGCACATGAGCTACAGAAACGGGCAACTGTCAACTATTTGAAATACCAGCCACTGAAAATGAGTGGTTAGTTCAGAGTTCTATAGCATGGAAGGTTCATTTTGAATAGTTCACTGAACTACTTTATAACTTCACATGTTTCTTGTTACAGATACAACATGACTGCACAACCGCATCCTAATCACCAACTATTTAAGAGTATTGCTCGTGAGGAGAAGGTGAAAAGAGAGTTTGATCTCCGAGCAAAAGTTGAACAATATAGACTCCTCTGTGAAAACAAACACCTCCATGCCCTTGTGGTCAATAAAGAACAAAGGATAACTCAACTGGAGCAGGAGCTTGAAACAAGTCAGAAGAAGAATAAAGATTTGGAGGAAAAGGTTATGAATTTTGAAAAGAGACACAACAAAAGGAAAGCTGAGATGTTAACTGGAAACATTGCTGGTAGCAGCAACATGGAGGTGAGTAAAATGTACCACACATTACAATTTGTAGTGAATCTTGATTTTGTATTAATGTTGAACTGTTTTAACTTTGATGTAAGTTGTCTATTACGTTACTGACTGAGGTAGTAAGCAAATAATCGTATGTGTGTGTATATGTACTAAAGCAGCCAGTGTTAGGAGCAAAACTGTTCTTGTACAGTCTGCTGTATGCAGAAAGAAACCAACACAGTTGAACACAAAAGTTATGAGACAGATTTCTCAGTATTCTCTTATATATGGTTAATAGGGCTCGGAAGTTCATGCCCTAAAAAACTCAAATATGCATGCCAATATGCTCTTAAAAACCTGGAAATATGCCAAGAAATACGCACTATTTAATTAAAACAATTGTCCCTTTGCAGTAAACAAGACAAGTTAGTATAAATAATAAATAAAGTTGCCTTATTCCTTAGAGGTTGAAGCAGAAGTGGTCCTGCTGCTAGTATTAACTGCTAAATTGCAGTTCACAACCAACATTTTGCATAAATTTTCAACTGTAAAACATCATCTGTTGTCTCGCAAAACACTTTTGTAACGTAAAAAACTTCTCTCCACGTCACAAGATGTCGGGGCATATTTAAATGATGTTAACTGCTTCAAAGAGAGAGTCAAGTCTCCTGGTGTGAGAGATGGTTTTCTTTCAAGGATGTCTCAAATATCGCACATCTGTTTATAACCAGAATTTTTTGAAATTACATAATTCACTTTTTCTTTCACTTTTTTTTTCCAATGCTACCAGGAACCGAACTTAGATCATTGTTTAAGAGGTAGAACAGTAAGTTTGTTGGCATAAATAAATAATAATTAGATCATTGTTTTTTCAAAGACAGGAAGTCACTCAAGCAAAGGAGATCCTATAGCTTCCAATGCTGTTATGGCTGTTGGTAAGTAAGGTAAATGGGCAGACATGGAACTAAGATCCTCTTTTAATCCAGTGCCTGACAGAATATTTTGCACAGTTTCTATTGATGAAGCATCTTTTGAGTCCAATGCGTTAACATCTTCTTCGACTATTTCTATGTGCTCAGCATAATATAAAACCTCATCGACCCATGTTCCCCATCGAGTTAACATCGGTGCAGGAGGAAGTCGGATATTAGGTGCTGTTGATCTAAACAACTTAACTCTTTTAGGAGATTTAACAAAAATTCTCTTTGTACTGGACACAAATATATCTACCAATGGGAAAGAATTGCGTATTGTCTCAGAAATGCGATGAAGAGCGTGCCAAGCAAGTTATATGAATTAAGTTAAGACAAATACTTTTCAGAGTTTGTCGTGATTTTACCATATAAGGACCTGCATCAGTAACAAATAAAAGTAACCAGTCGTATTTGATTCCACATGGCCATAGTAATTTCAAAGAGTCCATCACAATGAGACAGAATATAAGACCCCAATAGAAAATCAATCGTGTAAATGTTTGTTAAAAGTGTATAAATATTAGAATTGTTTGTGTTCCATAATAAAAATAGGAGACGATAATTGGGATCACTTCCCTAACGAGAAAGAACTAGTTGTGCGGATGAAGACGAAAATGGTGGTGTGTCGTGTCAAAGCGACGCCAAGAAACAATTTAGTAGCGTCTATATGTTCAAGGTGATAAGACGTGTTTTGGTAGCATGTGAACATGGAACTTTCACCAAACTGTTATCCAGCGTAAATTCTACCAAATTAGAAAAGTGTAAAGGTTTTTAAGTATTTAATATGGTTCTGACAGTGTAAAATATCGAAGTGTTAATAAATAAATACATTGTGATAAAGAAACATTGATAACATGCATTCCATCTGTTACCACGACCTTGTAGATAGAAAACGAATCTCATAGCACAGCCCATTCCATTAGTTACATTAAAAACACCATCAAAATGGCTTGCCCAACGTGGAGCTCGGATTTAGGATGGAATGCAAATCACGGGAATTGAAATCACGATAAACATCAAGTGACTCCATTAGACCATCGTTTGATATCGCCAACAGAACACTGATGAACGGATAATCAACGATACATCAGGACACTGATGCACGGATAATCAACGCGGGAAAACACCGATCATCTAGCGAAGCCAACTGCCCAGGAGACGTAAATAACTGGACGAAGCAACGGAAGAAAAAGTAGGATAAAAAATTTTTGTTTTCACATACAGTTTATTTCCATTTTTATGTTACTGAGAAGCGGCAAAGTAGTGGGCCTTTTAACCCTAAGTGAATTGAATAAAGAAATTAAAATGTTGCGAAAAGAGATAGAAACAGGAGTGGGGGAAGGGGCAGATAGGCCTAGTTATCAGGTAGAATCAGAAAGTGAGGAACAGGTTGAAATAGGAAAAGACCAAAGGTTATTAATGATCATGTTTGAAAGACTAGAACAAAGTTTAGGTCAGAGTATAGAACAAAATAAAAAAGAATTAGGTCAGAAAATGGAACAAAATAACACAGAATTAAGACAGAACATAGAACAAAGTTTAGGTCAGAAAATGGAACAAAATAAGGTAGAATTAAAACAGGACATAGAACAAAGTTTAGGCCAGAATAAGGAAGAAATAGGTCAGAAAATGGAGGAAGTGAGACAGAACTAAATAGAATTAGGAAGACAGGAGTGTAAAGAAAATATGAAAGTAATGGAAACTAATTTAAAATTAGTACATAAAAACTTAAATGAAACAAAGGAAGCCTTAGAAGCTAGGATAGAAATCGTACGAGATAGGATGGGAAAAATAGAATCAGAAATGAGAGAAAATAAGATTGTATTAGAAGGAGAAATTGCCAGGTGTAGAGAGGAAATAACAGAATGTAATACAAGTGTAGACTGTAAGGTTACAAATGTAAAAGCAGAAATAACTGAGGAATTAAGGAAAGAGATTGAGGTAGTAAAGAAAGACATTATTAATGAAACTGTAGAACAAATTGTAATTCCTAAAATTAAGACGATGACTGATGTGGTGCATTTGCAACAGGATGCTATAAATGATATGAAACAAAGTCACTTAGAAATGAAAAATGATTTAAAATCAATTTGTGAAGAAATGAAAAAAGGGAAAGAAAGTTTGGCTAATGTAAATGATGTTGTGAATGCACTACAAAGGCAAGATGATTTAGATGTAAGTAATGTACAAGATGAGAGTTATTTGAATAATGTACAAAATGTTGACTCACCATACAGAGAAAGAGGTTCACAACCAAACAATGACACAACACATAACACATGTTACACCAACAGCATATTACATGAAATCACACCACCTACATTTGACGAGGAGAAGGGAGACGATCCAAAACTCTTTGTTAAAGAGATGGAAGAGTATTTTAAAGTGAAAAGGATACCAAATGAGCTTAGGATGATGATAGTCAAGAAAAGCTTAAAAAACAAGGCATTAGAATGGCTCAGGTTAACACTAGCTGGTCATGAGTCGTATAGTTCATTCAGAAATTTATTCCTATCAAGGAATTGGGGCCCAGCTAAGCAAAACCAAACTAGGGTAGAGCTAGCGACAGGTAGATATGATCCAACCAAAGGGTTATCACTAGTCGATCATTTTATGAAAGTAGCCAACAAAGGAATGCTATTAGACCCCAACTTGTCGGAAGCAGAACTAATTACCAGCATAACAAGACATTTCCCAGACACAGTGAGAACAGGGTTAATTGTTGCGAGGCCAGTAGATTTTGCAGATATGATAGAATTGCTGACAGCCTTCGAAACACAAAATGGTCGGCCTAATGAGCATAGACATAGGAACGGTCACCCAAACTCACCCATCTTAAACTGGAGCACGGCTACGAACAACCAGAGTGAGGGAGAAGATAGAAATACTAGGAGCACCCATGAAAGGGGGAGAGGGGCACACCATTTCCCACAACCACATAATCATGACGAGAGGATGGAGAACACAAGACAGCGGTACCACAACACAATACCGAGGGGTGAATCGAGATACAGAACATATACATATGATCGTGGAAGACCAAGAGACCGTACCCATCAAGTGAACCACATACGATTCTGTAGGGAATACTTCGACAACCAAAGACCGTCATACAACAGAGGTTCACGCCAAAGGGGCAGAAACCAATGGTACACTGGCAACATAAGACAGCAGGAAGTAGATGAAAATGTGCCAAATAGGGCAGATGCTGCACAGAATACAGAAACAACAACTACCACCAACACTCAGGGAAATTACAACAACTAAGTTCGTCCCAACCGAGTGGATGATCAACAACACAAACTATAAGCAACTTACAATTGACATCGACACCATGATGGCTACACGAAGAGAAAGATGGAACCACTGGTCATAACAAAACAGCTGGGTGACCACACGTATGAGCTACAGAATACAAATGGCAAGTTGGTAGGAAGATACCATAAAAATAAATTGAAGCCATACAAAGAAAGGACCAAATACTCTTTGCCAACAAATATGTAAGGCAGGAATAGTAGAGATGATGGAAAATAACAATTTTTAATGGGTTACTTATAGAAAATTATGTTCAGATTAGAAAATACAACAAGAAAGAAAATCAACATAGTCATTGGCTATATCGACCACAAAGAGCATTGTCAACAAAGACAGATGTTGACGATTTTTTAATATACAGCAAGGATCCCGAGTCACACTTACATCTAAGTAAAACTCTTGTTCACTAAAGAAATTTCATTTTAGCGATTTGTAATTATTACAGCTTAAAACAAATATGTTTTGGAATTTTGTGTACCCTGCTTGTTAGCCCAGTAAAATACTGCACACTTTAAGATCACAGCACACATACCACTTATGTTCATTATATTTAATTTTTTCTGGCACAGTATTGACATTTTGGTACATTTCTTTAAGTGATATAAAGTGAGCTATTGAAAGTGAAGGAAACATATTCCCATTATGCAACAGAGCACCTTTCAGAGTTCTCTCGCTTGAATTGATAAATGGATGCCAACCTTTTGCTTCATGAGCTATTCCAAGACAATCTATCAAATTAGGAGTCACAACTATACACTAATTCCCCTTGCTTCACAAAATACTTCTTGAACTCTTATTCTCGAGGTCTGTACCAGTGGAAACTTGTGCCACGTCCTTAAGGATTGTTTTCTTTCAGCCTTGAACCTAGTTCTAGTTTTTCTTTGATAAGACTCAAATCACATACTACATCATTTAATTTTGACTGATTCAATGGATTTGGATTGTCGTCTTCTAAATGTGGGGATGAATTAAATCATCTTCTGCACTGGAAGTATCATTACTACTCTCTCCACAAATGGTGATGGAACAGGAACATAGGCACAGGTTTAATTGCTCATGCCAAGTTTGGATATATAATGCCCAACTTGTTTTTCCTATTGAATCCAGATTATATTACATACAAGAAACTAACAGTCATTAAAATTATTTTGTTGTTCGTGCATACCACATGATCACAAAAGTGCATAGATGAATGAACTCCCTGAATGAACTGTCTTAGATTTTCTACACAACTTTTACACACAATATAAAGAGCAAAATTCTTGATTTATCTCCTAATTTAATTTTAAAATAGGCCAGATACAAACTCTTGATAAATGTGGTAGTGTTTCTTTTCTGCTACTTTATCTCATAATATCCACAGCGATAATAAAACAATGCGGCTTCAGAAGAGACCCACTAAGGAGTTTAAAACTGTAGTGAGGATTCTAAGATTACCTGTTACCTACATTACCTATAGACAGTGGTATAACATGATGTGATATGATTTAGCATATTTACATATTTTAATCATTTAACCCCTAACATGCTGACCTGTCATGGCATGTAATACGTCCTCTGATTGGTGATGTGGTCGGTGAATTTATTTTGATAACTCTCCCGGTCAGGTCGGTGAGACCCGTAAACCAACAACAGGTGTGGTCCTCTAGACATTCTGGGGGTTGTGAGAGAGCGATGTGATCGCCAAAACATAAAAATATGGTGCTCTCTAAAAAAAACGGTTACTATTACTGCTATTGCTCTTTTCAATATCATCAGTGAAAAATATTGGAGAGCAAGAGGATTAATGACTTCATTGTCAGAAATCCAGCATTAGCAAACAACAACAAAGACAGATGAGGACACTGATTGTCATTAAAGAAATGAATTATAGCGACAGAAGATAATATGTTTTTGACATAAGGATGTCAGGGACAAAAATAAAAAGGAATCAATTATGATGACAAAGATATAATATTTCGACACAAAGATGTCGAGGGTGAATTGAGAAGAAAAATAATACAATTGCAGAATAATTATAAGTATAGAAGTTTTCTCTTATAGAAATAAGAGACAAAGAGGTGACAATTAGTGAAGTAAGAAAAACCATAATCAGAAAAGCAATGCCCATGAATTAAGATGGATATAGCCAATGCTAAGCTCGAAGAAATATTGAACCAAATAATAATGAATAATAACCCAATTAAGAAAAATGGTACCATAGGTAACATCAGAGTTTAAGAACCGACTCAATGACCTGCCTATACATAATAAGCTTACAAGGCAAAGAAATGAATAAAATATTGCCATAAATATGATCATAAACATTAGCTCAAAATTTGTATCCTGTTTTTCTCTCCTCATAACAAAGAATACAAGTCAAAAACCACATAATAAACCATGATACACTTAAATTATATTTGTGTCAATGTCAAATGTACAATAACTGAGTATGTGTTGTATAAGAACTGAATATGTGTTGTACAATAACTGAATATGTATTGTATAGTAACTGGATATGTTGTGTAATAACTGAATGTGTTGTACAATAACTGAATATGTATTGTATAATGACTGGATATGTTGTATAATAACTGAACATATGTGGTACAATAACTGAATATGTATTGTATAATAACTGGATATGTGATGTATAATAACTGAACATATATTGTGTAGTAATTGAATATGTGAAATTTATAAAGACATGCTGTGTCATGCCAAAACAAAAGACAAAGACAAACAGCGAAGAAGACTGTAAAGAAAAAAAAATATTGTACAAAATGATTGCATCAGAGGAGTAAGGAGAAGGATTGTATTGTGTTTCAAGATTGTAAATATAGGTGACAACTTGAAAAACAAAACAAGGGGCATATGAGACGGAATATAAGACCCCAATAGAAAATCGTTCATGTAAATGTTTGTTAAAAGTGTATAAATATTAGAATTGTTTGTGTTCCATAATAAAAATAGGAGACGATAATTGGGATCACTTCCCTAACGAGAAAGAACTAGTTGCGCGGATGAATACCGCAGATGAAGACGAAAATGGCGGTGTGTCGTGTCAAAGCGACGCCAAGAAACAATTTAGTAGCGCTATATGTTCAAGGTGATAAGACGTGTTTTGGTAGCATGTGAACATGGAACTTTCACCAAACTGTTATCCAGCGTAAATTCTACCAAATTAAAAAAGTGTAAAGGTTTTTAAGTATTTAATATGGTTCTGAGAGTGTAAAATATCGAAGTGTTAATAAATAAATACATTGTGATAAAGAAACATTGATAATATGCATTCCATCTGTTACTACGACCTTGTAGATAGAAAACGAGTCTCATAGCACAGCCCATTCCATTAGTTACATTAAAAACGCCATCAACAAACTGGGTCACAGTTACATTGTCAGTGGCCGACAATTCGCACCCATTAAGAATATAAGGTGTAGTCTTTTGTTCATTATTTAAAGCACCCACGATTATATTCGCAATAGAATGGCGCTCAAAATCAGGGGTTTCATCAACAGAAAACCATACAAACTGAACCGCTAAGTCATTGTGTATATTTGACAATACATTATTGTAACAATGTACTACATGTAAGTCTTACGCAGTGTACTTTCTTCAGGCACATGTTGTCAAGTGTACTTGACAAGAAGGTTGATATAGGTCTTTAAATTCCGGTTTATTAATTTTGAACAAGGGAATATCAGCAGCTAAAAATGCATGGCACAAGTCATAGGAAAATTCAGTAACCCTACTTCCTAAACACTCTACTAGCTGTTTTTGAACAGGTTCTTTGTTAGCAAATTTTCTGATTAAATTCTCCTTATGCTTTGCTGGTCTATGTGCTGAACTGTTCGAAATCTTTTCTCACTTCCTACATTTTACTCACATGCTCCAGTTCACAACACTTACGTTTGAAAACCAAGGCGCAACAACTGGTGGGCAGGCAAGCATTGACCTGCACTTTATCTTTGTTAATATAAACCTCTCAGATAACACACTGATTATTCTGTACGCACCTGCATAAATAATGAAAGGATGGAAACAGGGGATTCACTTCATGATAACATGACTCAACATTAGTTCTCGCCACCTTACGAGCTGTATCATGTGCACTACTACCAACATGAAAAATATTATACAGATGGGACAAAATAATTAAAAAAAACAAAAAAACATAAAAATCATTAAATATGCAAGATAGGGACTATAATATTGAAATCTTTGTGAGTTGTATCATGTGCAATACTACCAATATGATAAATATTATCCAGAAGGAAAAAAATAATAAAAAACCATAAAAACCATTCAAATATGCAATATACAGGCTATAATATTGAAATATTATAGCTAAGTTGGAAAAAACATATAACAAACATCTCAGAAAAGGTTGAAAAGAAATTGCAAATCCTGAAAAGGTTAGCTGGTGCTAAATGGGGCTGCTCAAGGAGAGTCCTTAACACAACATACAAAATGTATATTAAACCAAACCTCTTGTACTGTTCTGAAGCTTTAATAACAGCAGCAAATGCTAACATCAATAAACTTGAACAAATACAAAATCAGGCTCTTCGCCTAATCACTGGAGCAGTTAAACCCACACCTATTGATGCCATGCTTGCCTTAACACGGACCCCATCAATAACAACAAAAATAGAAGAACAAGCATTGCTCCAACACGAGAAAATGTTACGACTGCCAAACTCTAAATGGAAAGAAGAGAACCTCCCCCATTCAATCCTTAAAACTCATAGTAGTTTCCTAGAAAAGGTAACACAGATTAAATCCAAATTGAACATTCCTAACACCAGAGAAAATCTACTTATAAGAGAAAATCCATTGGAATTATTGCAACCTACCTTCAATTTGGAATTACTAGAGGAAATAAGTAAATCAGACACACCAAAAGAAATACAAAAACTTCTAGCTCTGGAAACAATCAATACTAGGTATCCCACAGAAGAATGGCTGCACATATATACTGATGGATCCTCCAAGGAAAACCTTACTGGAGCTGGAGTTACGTGTTCACATTTTTCCTTTTATCATTCTGTTGGCAGAGACACAACAAATTATGATGGAGAAATAGAGGCTAAATACATTGCTCTCCGACAATTATTAAATCTTCCCTTAAATAAATTTAACAAGGCAGTAATTCTTTCAGATTCTAAAGCTGCAATTCAGGGAATGTGTTCAAATACTACAAAGAAGTCAACAAAAATTAGAGAATGCTACAAAATGTTAACACAACTCCAAAAAGTTAATAAGACTGTTCATCTCCAATGGATTCCAGCACACTGTGGAGTCATGGGGAATGAAGCTGCAGACTCACTTGCAAAGAAAGGCACAACAATAAAACAAAAGTCTAAATTCAATTTCTCATATTCCTCAATAAAACGCTTGATCATAAAAAATTTTTGTCATTCATATCTACAAGAAATAGAAACAAATGCCAAAGATAAAAAATGGATTACACTACTTTCCAATCCAGATATAATCCCCCAGAGACCAAGGAAAACAGCTGTTGCAGCCTTCCGACTATTGACAAATCATGACTGCTTGGCAAGTCATCTCTACAGAATAGGTATCTCAGCCTCACCAATATGTGTCCTGTGTAACGATCCAGCAGAAATGAACGAAGACCACTTGAAGACCTGTGAAGCATTAAGATCAGAAGAAACTACAGTTCAAAAGTATTGGAAAGCACGAATGCTAATGGCTTCATTGCCAGATGCAAGTCACTAGAAAACAACAACAATATTGAAATATTATGCATTTATCAAAATCAAGAAAATATGCAGTCATATGCACCATAAAATCACGTCCAAATAACTGAAAATTCCATAATTCGTGCACATTATGTAAAAGCATACATTTTTAACCCCTATGAAAAAACGTGCAAATGCATGAACTTCCTAGCCCTAATGGTTAAGTTTAAACAATGCTGAGAAACTTCCATGGCTATTCTACAGATTATGTGTAGAAAATTCGGTAGGACACCTCAAGGTCTGCTTAAGTTCTGACAAGATACACATAAAATATGTTGTTAGCTAATGCTGGATTTCTGACAATGAAGTCATTAATCCTCCTGCTCTATAACATTTTTCACTCATAGAGCAATAGCAGTATAGTAACCGTTTTTTTTTAGAGAGCACCATATTTTTATGTTTTGGCGGTCACATCGCTCTCTCACAACCCCCAGAATGTCTGGAGGACCACACCTGTCGTTGGTTTACGGGTCTCACCAACCTGACCGGGAGAGTTATCAAAATAAATTCACTGACCATACCCTCTGATTACCAGTCAGAGTACGTATTACATGCCATGACAGGTCAGCATGTTAGGGGTTAAGGTTTTATAGAAAAATTAGAGAAATGGAGAGGTTGGAAAAATAAAGACTCCCTAGCCCTCAGGAACCCTAATAGCATCGGGGTCGGAAGAGAACAAGAGATGACCAAGGTAAGGTCAGATAGAAAAGTTACAGTGAGGAGCAAAACACCAGTAAGTGGAAGTAATGTTCTGTTCAGCTTGGGCACCTTGTGGTCGCCATTCACATATCCCCTAGACGGAGACCCCTGAGTAAACAAAGTAATTATGATCATAGTTTCAATAAGTAAACCTGTTAAACCTCTACACATTATACTAATGCATCACACAGAGCAACAATCATCATATTTTCAATAAGTAAATCTGTTAAACCGCTACATATTATATTAACGCATCAAATAGAGCAATAATGATCACAGTTTCAATAAGCAAACCTGTTAAATCTCTATATATTCTAGTTACATGACATACAACACCCAACACTATAGCATCTAAAGAATGAACAATTCACCGCACTCCACTTTGCACTATTCCATCATATTGCATTAACCTAGCATTTCTTTTTTTCCCTGTTCTGTTTGCTTTCTTTTTCGATGGCGTTCTTAGAGGTCCTTTCATTAGTTCCTTTTTAGTCCTATACACTACTGTTTCTGAACACCTGATAGCCTTAACTGTTTCTTTTACTGCCTTACTAACATTATTTTACTTGAAAAATAATCTAACACATTCATAATTATTTGGTGTTCCTTACTTCTTAATTTACCAATATATTGTCTCTTCTTAGCTTCCCCTTCCATAACTACAAGTATTTACGGAAAATGTTAAATAAATAACACTTCACAGGTTGCACACAGTATACACTACATGACTTCTTTCGAACTGATACTGCTGCTCCTTATACTATCTTCTGTGTCACGCCTTGTGCGTGAATGTGCTGAATAGGTGAATACCTTTTGTTTGCCTTACATGATGAAAGCAAGGGATTACAGGCTTCTGGTTTATTTCAAAATAATTTTTACATAATGTAAAAGCATACATTTTTAACCCCTATGAAAAAACATGCAAATGCATGAACTTCCTAGCCCTAATTATGACAAACCCTTTTAATATCCCATATGTAAGAAAGTTTTGCTGTATTTCCTCTGCATGTTGTTATATGTCGGTCTGGGTGGCTCTGTGTGTTAGACGCTGGCCTACTGATCCCAAGGTCGTGGGTTCAAAGCTGGCCCAGATGTGCTTAAAAAAACAGCTCCATGCCAGTAGATCTACTGGCATGTAAATGAACTCCTGCGGGATGGAATGCTGATGTGATCCTGGCAATTGACAGTGTCGTTGAACAACAAAATATTTATTTCTGCATGTTATAGTCAAGCTCATTACTAGTGTATATAATTATTTATTATTTAAAGAGAGAAACTTGTGTCCAGCATAACATCAGAAATTACCCAACTGATATTTATAGTTAATAATGGAGATTATTTTTGTTGATTCTAGACTGTTCAATTTCCAAAGCTGCTAGCCTGGGAATGGGGAATTTTCATACATTTGTTGAATGTTGATGTTGGGGTTTGCATTCTGTTTGAAAACTGTGGAGTCTTTGTATTAAATGACTATGAGAGAAGGTAAAAATTTAAAAATTGATTCATCTAAAATTACTCAGGCATATTGTTGATTCTCACCATAAAAGATACAAGCTTTACAACATTATAAAGAATTTGGAAGAGAAAATTTGAAATAGTGCATTGCTATTTCATACCCATTAAAGACCTTTGGTTCGTTATTAGATTTTCGGTTGACTTCACAAATTATAGTTGTAAGAAATGGAGATAAGGATTCACTATGGAAATCTATTGGATCATTGTGTCATAATTTGACAAATATTGAAGAGGTAAAAAAGAACAAAATCATAAGTGGAGGTTTAAAATGCCATTCATACAGAACCAGGTAAGCCAGCTAGCTAAAGATGATTTTGGAAGACAAGGGAGAAACATGTTGCACAGTGATTGGAAAGTCAAATAGGTAGCAAAATAGACGTACTACTTTGCCCTTACATGCTCATTTGAGTGTGTTTATAACCAGTACCAAAAGCAATTTGTTGATCATAGAAATCTCAGAATATCTCCACTTTGATGCTCCAATAAAAGCTCTTGTGGCCAAGCAAATTTAATTATGAGAGTGGTTTGAAAAGTTCTCAGAACAGAATAGAAAAAATTACTTAGGTTACTGAAACTCTTTTATTTTTCAGTGCAGTCTTCTTGTAGATTAATGCACATGGTCCAGCGATGCTGTATTGTCTTGATCCCATCTTGAAAATGAGATTTCTCCAGCCTGCAAAATAGTTGTCAACTCTAGCTATCAGTTCTTCGTCTGAAGTGAATCTTCGTCCACCAAGTAAAATTTTCAGCTTCAGAAAGAGATGCAAGTCTGACACAGACATATCAGGCAAATAAGATGGGTGTGGCAACAATTCGTACCTTAGTTCATGTAATTTTTCTATGGTGACAGCACATGTATGCAGGTGCGCATTGTCTTGATGGAAGATGACTTTCTTCCTTGCTAAACTACCCTTTTTTCATGTATCTTTTATTGTAATTAGTCCAGGAGGTGGGCATAGTACTCTCCAGTAATTGTTTGCCCAGTGAGGAGCTAATCTTCAGATAGAATCCTCATCATGTCGCAGAACACTGATGCGATCACCTTTCACCTGAAAGAATTGCCTTTGTTTTCTTTGGTGGTGGAGAATTAGCTGTTTTCAGTGCCTTGATTGTTGTTTTGTCCCTGGGGTATAGTGGTGGACACATGTTTCATCTGTGATCACAAACCGACACAAAAAATATTGTTTGTTTCTCCTAAAATGGGCCAAGCATTGTTCCGATATTTCCATTCTCATGCAACTTTGATCCAGTGTCAAGAGTCACATCACCCATTTTGCAGATAATTTTTTCATTTGTAATTCTTCAGTTGAAATGTGATGTACCCTTTCAGATGACATCTGGCAAGCTTTAGCAATTTCTCACACTTTCAATCGGTGATCCTCCATGACCATTTTGTGCACTTTTGCAGTGATTTCCGGGTGACCACTGCCTGAATCATCTAAGCTCTCCCAACTAAATTTAAATTCGTTTGTCCATTTGACTACAGTTGAACATGTAGGGGCAGAGTCTCCCAGTGTATTCTGGCTTTACTTTCATATCTTTCTTTATGAAGTGCTTAATCATGGCTCGAATCTGGATTTTTTGCATCTTTGCAAATCACTATGCAAGAACAATAGAGCCACATCACCACCTAAGCTCTCTTCCAAAAGCACTGAAATGACACACATTTACAGCCAACAGTTGAATATCATATGAACAACTCGTTGTCCTAGGACTGACATGTCGTGGTGACTGCGAGGACTTTTCAAACCATCATCGTAAATTATTGAGCTCTTGTAAATTTATAATATACATGCAGATCATCTGGAGTATCATTTTTAACATGGAAATTAATGTAATCATGATGTATGCGAATTCTTTAATATGACTTAAGTTAGCAATAATAAGTTATTTAGATGGAAGAAGGTATACTATGTATTGTTGTTAGCAGTACATTATGAATTTGCACATATTTGATGAAAGGTGGAGAAAAAATGAGAGTAGCGTCATCTTGCCTCTTGACAGTATTTGTAATAGACAAAGAATCACAGCTTGATGCAAAATAACCCAAGTCAGTCCAGTAACAGTGGACCAAAAGTATCTTGCTGTTGCACTTATGCATAATGCTCATGTACTTAATTGTTTATTTGGAATTTCTGTTTGAAACCTAGTATTTTTTGGAACTGGAATGGTTAGAACTGTTACTCAAAAATAAACCACTTCTACTATAAGTGTACCTTTGTAGAAATATCTTCTGCATAATCTTGTTTGTTGGAGCTACTGTTGTAGTTTTCAGTATGGTATTAAGAAACAGCTGTTAAATATATATTCTGATCTAATCCAGTATATTTTCTGTTCTGTCCACATTGAAATTCCTTGCTGACTTTTTGTTTCAGTAAAGTATTAAAATTAAAATAGCTGGCTGTTCTTTTCTGTTAATGTGTTCTCTTATTTTCCTCTTGTAATTGTAGTAAGTGTAGTAGCACAATGGGTGGCATGAAGAAACTGGAGAAAGCTGAGCTTATTTCAAATGTTGGAGAGTTTTCTCCATTTCATATGAATAAACTAAGAACACTCCATAACTTGTTCCTTCTTTGAGAAGAAGTTATTATCACAAGCAGACTCATATTCTGTATGTATTCTCTCTTGCTCTGGATAATATCCATAAAGAAACCAGAGCTGCCTTCATCTATAAGTGCTTCAAACTTTTAGAGAAAGTAATTTTATTGCAGTGGTGAAATTTATGAACCTACCTACATGTGTTCATGTGCATAAATCAGGGATAAGTGTAGAACCTGGAATAAATGCTAATGCGCTCATTTTATTTGTAACCATTGGGGGGAGGGGGAGGTGCTAAGTGAGCTATATTTTGCTTTACCCAGAAGGCCCAATCTTAGTAGCAGGAAAGCAACTCGAAATTTCACCATACTACTTAAGCTTCGGAATATCAAGATAAAGGTGATGGAAAAATTACCTCCTTTGGCATATCCCACCCATGTGCAACAGCCCTTTGTGGGCCAAGGCCACCTGGCCGCTGTGTCCCCCAGCTCTGCCCACTACAGGTTTCATGAGTGAGGTGCAGAACTGCAGGTTGGGACATGGTCGGCGCCTTGAACCCTCCTGGCTGGTTATGCAGTCTTCATGACCTGGGGTTGCTACTTCATCAAGTAGCTCCTCAGTTGGCCCATCTGGGACCTAATGAGGCTGAGTGCACCCCAAGCCAACTTCCCAGTGGCTGAAAAATCCCTATGCTAATACCAGGCATCGAACCCGAGTCCTCTGTGCCAGAGGCTTTGTTAAGTCAGATATCCCTTTTTTACCTTGGACATAATGTCATTTTGGGGCTTCAAAATGATTGAGCCACATTTTAGGAAAACTTTCTCCCATTGGGTTACACACAGCTGCTTCACTTTTAAGTGTAGAAATAGTCATAATTTAAACTATAAAATGTACCCTTCACTTGACAAAATCATCAGGTGTATGTTTTGAATACCACAGAGAATACAAAATGTATTTATGATGATGCTAATGAATGTTGTTAAATCTTCACCAGCATCATTCATCATATCCCGTTATAAGCACATGAAACAATAGACTCAAGTATAGAATCAACATTTCTGTGGCACTAAGCATTTTGATTGATGCAGATTTACTGTTTAAGTGTGTAGTATGCAATAAATCTTCTCCCTATTTCTAGTTTTCTCCAATAGATTTTACTCATATGCTTCGTGAGCTTCCTCACCTTTGATGGGAATGAAGGAAAATGTTTTATTCATACCACCCATTGTTATTTATCAATGTGTTCATTGTGTGTTTTCTGAAGTAGTTACGTATTTGCAAAAGTAAAAATAGAGTTTAATTGTATTGTGGTGCACAGCATTAAGACATTCTTGCAAGAAGCTTTCTAGCACATTTGTGGTGCAGCACATGTATTCACTTGAAAAAAAATGAATGAGAAAGTGAAAAATTTTGAGTATTGGAGTAGCCATGGACTTTAAATTCAAACATATAGACCAAGTATTATATAGTATAAAATGAAGTTTTCGGTAATCAGGAAAATCATGCATTTATTGTAGAGCAAGAGCCCATGACTGCCAGACCCTCCCCACTTTATAAAAGCTGAAAGCTTCTCAGCGCATGCCCCCAACACGGTTAGAAACAGTAGGACCACCGTGAATCCTGGATCACCGCGGCCTTGGCAGGCAAGAGGCAGCACAGGTGCGTAAAATGGCAATCCAAAATCGTCAAAAGTATGAAGTCTAACCTTCTTATATTCTCTGTGGGATAATATTACAATAATGTCATCCATTGCCAGACACTTGGTATCACCGGACACCCCCAAGCTGCAATAAATTGCAGCTGTATTTACATTATAGTATAAAAGCTGAATTTTATGTATGCTCCTTGGGTGACTATTAGAAGATGTTTCCTGGACAGTTTCAACAGTTCCAACACCTGGCCAGACAAACTCAACTCAAACACAACTTCAAATGTCTCTTATGATGATAGTTAAAATTGGATCACATTTATTTTACAATCTGCAGAAACAAATAGTAAAACATATACCATATATTTAATGACAACACATGCTGAGTAGACTAAGAATTTGCAGTAAAAAATTGCAAAAGACCTAACTCACCATCTCGCTCTCGTCTGTGTGGATGTATATTGCCTCGCACTCACACCTACAACTACCCTTTGAGCCAGGTGTTAAAACTGTTCAAACTGTTCAGCTATTAAGGAAACATCTTCTAACAGTCACCCAAGTGCAGCTACAATTTATCAAAGCTCAAGGGTGTCCGGCGAGGGGTTGCCATGATACTGTCTAGCAATGGATGATGTGATTCCTAATATTATCCCGAAGACAATATAAGAAAATCAGGCTGTATACCTTGACGATTCTAAGTTACCACTTTACACACCCTTGCCACCTGTCACCTGCCAAAGCCACGACGATCCAAAATTCACAGCAGCCCCACTGCTGCCACCCGTGTTGGGTGCATGCATTGAAAAACTTTCAGCTGTCACAAAACAAAGAAAGTCTGTCAGTCACAGTCTCTTAGACTATTGTATGTTGCTTGTTCTGGAGAGATGTGTATGCTCAGTATTTTGTCATTAATTTATGGTTAATTTGTGTCAATGGAAGCAAAGTGTTGTAGTTTTTTTGTCCTACCAGAAAAGAAAAAAAAATTTGGGCTTAAAAATTCATATATGGTAATGATCGCCCTTAAATGATCTTCAGAAATAATGAATGATTTATATTTTAAAAATTTTGGACAAACCCAATAGTAATTTAATATTTACTGGTAGTATATGATCAAATTTTTCTTTTGCATGATTTCAGACCTTAGCCATTTTCTGTATACTCATTCTTGAATTTCCTTATTATCGTCTTAAGTTCCATTTCAATTCCTACCTCTTTAAATATTTAATGCAAACTGTTTTATGAAAATAAAAAAAAAAGACATGCGTTATGTTTATAATATGAATTCTTTTGCAGACCAGCAATGCTGTAAATAGTCAGGAAAAACCTTGTGATAATTATACTGGGACACTGAAGACAGTCATTAAACTTTCAAGATCAAGTCCAGAAAAAAGACATAGATCCTCAGTTAAATTTGTAGTGAAACAAGGAAAATCACAAAATGCAGAAGAGCCAGCAATAGGGGGGAAAGGTGATGAGGATTCTGATGATTCAGATTATGATGGGGATGAGAAAATTGAGTACAGCATTAGTCATGAGGTAAGGTAAAACGCTGCCTAGTGATATGTAGCAGCATACCCATCTAATCTATAACACCTGCTTTGCAATTGCTGGTGTTCCCTTGGCATGCAACCGTCCCTGGAAAACTGTTTCATGGCTATTCTGTGCTCATCTTGTTGTTCTGTCTCTGTTGACATTTGGGATGTGCTAAGCATGACAGTGCTTAACAGAAGAATTATGTCTTATTTTCCTGTCCAAATATTTAGTTTTTTTTCTTTTTGTACTGATTTGGGCTTTAGATATTCCTACATAAAGTATGCCTATAAAAAAATTACAGATAAAATACAATATTTAACATTTAGCTAAAAATGTGATACTACGGTGCCAGGTACTGGTACTATACAAGCACATTGTATTCATAATAATGTGATCATAATAAGCCTTTGGTTCCGGGGACAAAAATTAAGATTTTCCAATAAAAACATCTCACAGCACCATCAATCTTCAAGTTCACATTTCTACTTTTGGGCATCTGGGCCTGTCAGTCAGAAGTAAACTTGGTGATTTTCTCTATGATGGAGCATTTCAGTATCATCATTAGGGATGGATTTTGATGGCTTGGCATCTTTTACCTGATGAGTCTAGGGCGATGCTGTGCGAGGTCATTTCAGATGAAAGCATGTGGAAAGAAGCCCAGACTCTTTCCATAAGTCTTTCAGGTCCCCATAAAAGCATATTGATAGGACTAATAGGTATCCAGGTATTCTTTCTCATAAACCCTGACTTGGCAGTAAATACATTTTGTTAACCTTGTTCTTTACTTCCCTGTTGCATGAATGAATGTGATGTGACTTGTGACCAAAGTACCTGCAAGGCAAGTTAATCAAGACCGGAGGAAAAATGTGTGTGTAAAAATGTATGCTAGTATTTTTTCTGTGCTTTCTTGATTTGACAATTTCTGTGTTATCCAGGCCTTTGTGAACAGATTGACAAGAGATGTAATTTAAAACAGCTATCTTTTAATACAAAAGCTCTAATGTTTTGCTGAAGTACTTAGTGAATACTACTTAGTGTGCAACTCTTATGACTTACAGCTTGTTCTGTGAAAACTGTTTGGTGATATATATCGGCATGTTCTTTCAGTAATTGTATGTTGACTGAAGTAGATACTAGTATTAGTGGAGCTTGTGATTTGAAAATGCATGTGCATTTGGCAGTTTATAGTATGAGTTTAGAATGATTTGTTGGACTGTAATTAGCTATGACAGTTTGAGTTGTTGCTTGGCATGCTGTATGTGTAAGCCAGTAATAGAGTATTTTATGTGCTGCCTCCAAGAAGACCACATCCCCATAGAAAGACCACATGATTATACTTATGTAATATACAGTGCTAATGTTCATTCTTATTGCCTCTTTTATCAAGCATAATCTTCATTTGCTTCTTGAGAAGTTTGCACACTCATGATTGATAAATATAGGAATCTACAACCATTAAAAAATGGATAAGAAGTATAATTAAGTCACAATAGAAGTAAAATGGTGGAGCACAGCTTTGTTTATGCGTCAGGGAATAATTATTTTCTTACATTAAGTTAGTGGCTATTCTAGCTGCAGTATGCAAAATCTGATAGTAACTGTCCTGAACCTAACTCAACTTGACTATCCACTGTGCGCTGGTGAGCACCTTGTAAAGGCACAGACTACAAAGGAAACATTCTAGAAAAGGAACCAACTGGAAACTGTCAAAATGAATCCTGTGGAGTGAGGAAGCTGCACACAATGGCTGTTGTTCAGCATGGACTATTGTTTTGAGGGACACCGACCATTAGCTGTGCTTAGTCTTATCTCTATATGAGATAAGTTCCCAGTTCTGGGGAGTAAGTGCTAACTGCAACAGCTAGGAGGTAGCTTCATACTGCTATAACATTTTCCCTTCTCAGGATTGATCGTCCTGACCAGCACTATTATAACAGGCCAGATGGTCTGAATGTACCAAAACAGCATCGTCTGTTGGAGCAGCCTCTGGGTGTGGTAGACTACATTGTTGATTCTCTTCTCATGGTACGGTCCTTGCTCTGGTTGTTGAAGACTGGGGAAATGCTCCTTAGTCCGGGTAGGGCAATACAGGTCACCCTGCTGGAAACCTTCAATTGTTGGCTTGTTGATCGTAATGGGTCTTTCTCCGGTTGCTTACACATAAAATATAATTTTATACAAAATAACAAACGGCTGAAACTAAAATGACACTTTTTTGCATATCCTTGTGCAATCATTCAATTTATATCTGACATAAGTTTTAAGCTTGTAATAAACTATTAATATATATCTGAATGTTAATCTAGTAACCACTAAGTGAGATAAAGCTAGTTCTGACTAGACAAGTTACATGCCTGTGATAGGCTACAGCCCTGGAGCATCTGAAGGCGATATGCAGGAGGTTTGATGTGAGCCATACTTAGATATAACAGTACATGTGTATTTGTTATTGAAGATGCACACAGGATTAATTGTATTCAGTAACTTTCATAGTGACGTGCTTGATGTGGAGTATCAGCACGTCTTGCTACTGGGAGTTTCATTCAAAATTTCATTGCAATTAGTGATTGTATGTTTTCTTCCATTGCAGCCACAAGTAACAAACACAGACACTACAGAAAGTGTTGCTGCAAGAGTTGAACAACTGTTCAAGTTTACAAAAGATGGAAATGTATCAGAAGTGAAGTCCATCATAGCATCAGGAGTAGATGTGAATGTGGTAGATGATGGTGGCTTCTCTCCTCTTCATCATGCAGCAGATCGTGGGCATGTAGCAGTTTGTGAATATCTTCTGGACAAGGGGGCAGATGTTAATGCTAAGACTCGCTGGGGTGCCACTCCCCTGCACAGGGCTTGTTATAATGGACTTGCTGATGTTGTAAAGTTACTTGTTGTACGTGATGCTTCTGTTGCAATAACTGACATAAATGAATCTACTCCTCTACATTTTGCATCACTACAAGGACATAGAGCAGTTTGTGAACATCTTCTAGACGAGGGGGCAGATGTTAATGCAAGGAATCGCTTGGGTAACACTCCCCTGCACAGGGCTTGTTATAATGGACATGTTGATGTTGTAAAGTTACTTATTGCATGTGATGCTTTTGTTAGTGTAAAGAATACGTTTGGTAGAACCCCTCTATCTCTTGCACAAGAAGCAGGTCACACATCTGTTTATAAATACTTGAAGTAGCATATTTACATGAAACTCTCCATCTGAGAGAAGTGCTACCTTTCATTCTCGACACTAAGACAGTAGTCATCATTACAGTTGCTCATATTCCTCTAGTAACAACTGCTACACAACACTGAATGTGTTACAAATGGAAAACAGTGTTTGACCTTATAGCAAAATTGACAGATACTCTGAGATATTATGAAGGCTTCCTTCCTAAACATGTGCTTGTTTTATAACCATAATTTATCTCAAATTTATATTGTGGGAGTGGGTACATTACTATATCCGGAAAATTTGTTGCTGTTTTTTAATGTTTCACGCAATATCATTTGAAGTGTGTCACTAATGAGTTGTTTGTTGCAATTTTACGGAGTAAGTGCATATCTGCTAAAAATGGTGTGTCATGAATACTTACATTAACGAATCGTGGACAAGTACAAGGTTTCGTGAGCAAGTACATAGTGGTTTAAGAGCATGATGTAAGTTTGTTAAAGTTGTTAGGATTACCCACTGTCGTTTTTAAGCAATCTCACTTTTAAACCACCTTCAACTATAATACATATGCTACAAAACTTGGATGACAGGCATCTGACCCATCTGCCTGTTACACATGCATGGACATCGAATCAAATCTCAAATCACATTCAGAATTATCAGTATAAACACAAAACATACCTTATCACAGAAGATGTTAGAAATACTGTTCATCTGTGTCAATATGTCCACAGCATTTTCTGAGGAAATTTTCACACGCATTAGTTCAGCTTCCAAAACAGCTTTAATTTCTGTCCTGACATTTTGTTTTAATTCTTCTAATGGCTAGGGATTCATTGTGTATACTTTATTTTTCAAGTTGGCCCATAAATAAAAATCACATGCCGTAAGATCAGGGGACCGAGCGGGACATAAACCCTTACTAATGATTCTGTAGTCAAACATTTTCCCAATAACCTTTAATGACTCATCAGCTGTATGTGCGGTGGCAGAATCCTGGTTTAAATAACCAGACTGACATTCAATGTCCGTCAGCTGTTGGAATCCATTTATTGTGCACCATAACTCAACTAGTTGATCGTGCAAGGGAGTTTCATGAGCAAAAATTGAGATTGTCTGTAGCATAATATCAGTTGTGTTGTGATGACAGATGACCGTGTAAATGGAACTATACTACGTCACTGAAGAATGTTATTAGCGCATCAATTGTTCCATCATTTATATTCCTCAAAATTCAGTTACAGAAATTTAGATGACTGGTGATAATGTGGTAGCAATTCCTGGAAAACAGTAACCTTATATGCGTTAAGTTGCTTTCCACACTGAAGCTTTTGAAATGTCACTTTCTTGTGCAGGGCACATATAAGATTTTCGAGCTGACCATTTTGAGCTTTCTCCAATTTGGTCTGATTTCTGTTCCATAAGCACAAACCTTTTCATCTTTCTTTTCCTCTCACAAATTGTTCCCATCTTCCTGAATTTATTTACCCGCAAACATAAGAGTCTCTCTACTCGGTACACACATGCATTATGTAAGCACACGCGTACTGTGCATAAACACACTTTGTTGTACTATATACTGCATTTGATTCATATTTTAAACACTCCTAATGTGTGAATTGTACTAGAACAACACTTAACATCTACCTAACAGAAGTAAAGCTGATACACGTTCGCTATACTTGCACAAACGTGTCTGAAACGTACCATGAGAACACAACTAACTGCAAAGTAATAGCACGTAGTGGAAGAAGACATTTGTTTCATTGAGAAGAGACCACGAGAAATTGTTTTCTGATATGTGACAACAGAGTTTAGCCGTAAAGAAAGATGACTGGAGTTGATGTACATAATATATAAACAGGTATCATAAAATAGTTCATTTTACTTTCACAATTGTTATTAGCTTGTTTCAAGATAAATTTATTTAAATACAGTCTTCCTTAAATTAACATTCAATCAACAATCTCTTATTGTGTGGATCTGGTATGCCTAGTTGCCCACTTTTACTACAGGTGGTGACAAACATGATATGTGAAATGAAGATGGAGCACTGGTGGAATGAGATGGTGGGGAAAGCCTTAGAAACCGTGTTCCTGCACTGTTTTGTGAATAACAAATCCCACTATCGGTGGCCTGGGATCGAACCCGGGTTGCTTTGTTGAGAGGCGAATGGTCTAACTACTCGGCCACGGTGGGCCTAGTGGTAGCCCAAGCCACAAGCCCAGCATACGCCACTGATAAAAGTGGAGATAAGCTTAGTGGTCAACATGCTTTTGTTACTACAGAGTGAGGAACTGTAAAATGTAACTCAACACATCTATAGTCAAATACTTGAACTTGTACTTTTGATAAGTCCTCATTTTTACTTCACCACCAAGCAATAGTAGGTAGAGACCGGGGGATGTGTTTGTAATAATTAAAATGATATAGTGTATATTAACATTAGTAGTTACTGGTTATGTCTGGTGTAAGAGAGTTGTTAACTCGCTGCATGACGTAACAGTCAGATGAACCTCCTGCTCACAAGTATGGCCTTACTCCCCTCAAAGGACATGGACAGTTTCATTTTTGTGCTGTGCTAAAACACTCTGTGCATTGTTAGTTTTATAGTCAATTATTACTTATGAGTTGATTTTAAAAAATATATTTTCAAAGAATTGTAACTGTTATTTTTTGTGCAAGGGCATGCATCTGACCCTTAATTTATGAACTAAACTACTATACAAAATACATTAAAAACTACTATAATTCGGTAGGATGGTAATGTGAACAGGGAATTAAAATGAATGTTGTGTATTCAAAATACGAGTGTTCACTAGAAACAGAGATAAGTCTCTTGGAGGTGAATGTAGCATGTAGTAAATGTAACAATAAGAATATTAAATGTAAAGAGTAAGGCTTCAAGATTCATAAAAATGTAGAAGAATAGTGATTTAGATAAATTTGTGAAAAAATTGTCTTTCTGCTTTGAGCACAATGAAAATGTGAATATTAACTAGAAGTCTTTCAAAATGGCTTTGTGTTTTTATCTTTGGGTTACGTTGGAACTCACTATTTGTTGTTTTGTTTTTATAATTTCTATATATCGACAAATATACTGTGTAATTTTAATGGTGAGAAACCAAGTTGTATATTTACTCAAAGGTTTTACATTATTTCCTTTGGTGCTCGTGACTTCAGACTGTGTGAATGTGCAGTGCTATGAATAAACAAGGTTATATTTTTAAAATATGCCAAAGTAATTTATATTTGTTATCGTAGCAAATATTAACTGCATGTTATAAATATCTTACTCCAGTCAATTAGATTGTCCAGTAGTGTGTCAATTGTCTGAAAGTCATTCATATGAAATGTGTGTTAAACAAAGTCCTCGACCATGATAAATTTAAATTGCTGCATTGAACTGAAACTGTAACAGTACTGCACGTCATAGGTCGGTCTAGCTGTCGTACCAACCTTAGAGACCGTAATGAAGTGGGTGCAACTGCAAGGAGAATGTGATGCTGCCTTTAAAACTCATGAGAGATTTAGCAGCAAAGAGCTACTCAAGATTGAAGCAAACATATCATTTGTTAAACATTTTTTACTAGGCAACACTTTTATTTTATGCTGTGTTATGATAAAAGTGTGCAGGGTATTTTGGGACATGTTAACTAAATTTAGAATACAAATTTGTTTTGTAGTGGAGATTGTTTTCTTATTTCTTCTCCCACTCTTCTAAATACTATTTGATTATTTATTTATGCCAACAAACTTACTGTTGGTGTTTTTAAACACACAAGCCGTGTGTGGGCAAAGTTTAAGGTTTAAAGCGGAAGGTCTGTGGTTCAAATCCCAGTTGTGGCATTGAATTTTTAAGTTCCAGTTCTACCTCTTATACTATTTGATTTTTTCCTGAATCTTGGTTTTCCAAAGAATCAATTACCCAAATGCCCTATCCACAAATGCTTTACATAATCGGCATTCTACTGTATTTTTGTGCAAAATATAACCCAAAAAGCACCATGCTGTAGCACAAAAAATTTAGTCAATAAGGTGTTTATTATGATCTTTTACAATGGAAATGGCAGATCAATATTTTTCAAGTTCTGCTGTCAATTGTGCTTCGCTCACTTTGCAAGTCCTTGTTGAATTACATGGAAAAATATGACACAAGGATGTTTTAAAGAAAAGAAAACTGAGTTGTTTAGCACCAACTTCCCCAGTGACATTTCTTTATTCAGACTGTAACACAGTGAGTAGGTACCTGTACATTCTCTTCTATTGATGTTCACCATCAAGTTGTATTTAAAGAAAGAGCTCTCCTAGTCAACGTTTGAACTGAAAACCACACACTCGTAAATGACATAATTGGGATAAAATAGTTTGAGGCTCCCCACCACCTTTGTATGCACGTGATTCTTCTTGGTAATGTGTTTTAAAACGTCAAGTGCTTCTATTTATTGATTTTTGTTGTGACCTTGGCTGTTCAGAGGAAAACATTTAAGCGTCTTAGCGCACTTCATATTAAATGTGACATAGACTTGATCTGGATCCCGGTAAAGAATGCAAGCGGACTCCGAGACGGTAGGTACGTTATTTATAGAGAATAAGTATGCAGCAATTGCTGGAGGAGTTGTCAACACCTCCAGTCTGGAGAGTCTCAAATCAGGGAATAGACCGTGCTTCTCCGATCAACGAGTGTGTCAAACGTACCAGAAACTCACAAACAGGATGACTAACAGTCGCAGTGTGGTGAAAAAAGTCATAGACTGCTGTTCGATGTATGTATGGCAAGTGTCGCCGGACTGCCATTACCGTGAACTTCTCCACTTACACCAGCGAACAGGATATAGCCAATGCCCTTGCCCCATCCTTCACTGCTACTAGCCAAACGAGTAGTTACGATACTGCATTTATACGTATGAAGGAATCTGCGGAACGGATAGATGTTGATATTTTGTGTGGAACAAAGGACTATTTTGCTGCTCCTGATGACATCCACCGACAAATGCTACTTCATCTTCTACCTGCGGCTCTCTCCTTCCTGCTGGACATTACAACTGCATCTGGCGTCAGTGTAAACAATGTTCAGTACGGTGTACGCTCCAGTGTCGATAATCTGACACGCATGGAGGCTTACATCCAAAATGCGTTTCTGCTGAAGCAGCATGTCATGATGTTACTCTTCAGGATCGTTAATGTCTGCATTGAGTGGAGCTCCGATTCCAACAGAGCGGTGAACCACCTCCATATTATACTGGGTGTTTTCTAGTCGTTACGTGCTAGCGGACAGTACATGTACTGGTCCCTTCACGTCATTAGATTGTGGATTATTCATCGCCGTGATGGGAAGAAAGAAACATCGCAGAAAATTGCCGTCTTCGCCGGGTTCTGGAACCACTTCGGCCCCGGAACCCAACAACATCACCACCTCCGAGACAATCAGTGCAGCCGCCGTAGTTGCGGCCGGAGCCGCGCCGAGCGCCACTAGCGCTGCTACTACCTCGTCGCAACTAGAGAGCCAGCCAGTCGAGCGGCCACTGCCATCCAGGCAGGAGGTCAGCTCCCCGGGAGAGGCAGTGGCAGTGGCAATCCCGGAGTTGCCGGCCCCACCATCGCCGTCCACCGAACATCTCCCGGCCAGTACACCACCGCCGCCTGCTCACACTGGTCCCTTCTCGGGGGCCAGCGTTATCATCCGAGGAGTTCTTCGCGACTTCCCAGCGAGGCATCTACTCAACCCAGCACAACACGAGTGGCCGTCAGCAATGGGGGCTACTCGCATCGTCACCTCTCGGGGACCTACACGCCTGATGAGGATCGTTTTCGCCGACTCAGCAGACCGAGAAGCCGCCTTGAGGACGGGCTTGCCCTTACTTGGGCGGCGCCTCCTTGGTGAGCCCGGCCGAACCACAAGGCAAGTGCCCTGCCGTAGATGTTGCCTCTGGGCACGTCACCACTGCCTGCAACGCCGTACCAAGGTGCCATTACTGTGGGGCCTCATGCCTCACACAGCACTGCACTAGCCATGATCTCCGCCATCATCGCCGGTACTGCGCCATCTGTAATGGCCTTGGCTACTTTACAGGACAGGTGCAGTGCCCGCTTTACCCCAGGCAGCCAACACCAACCAGCGCAGCCACACAGCCTCATCACACAACCACACCAACCTCCGCTGTCCCACCCACACAACGTGGCAACACATCATACGCCGCAGCAACATCAAATGTGGAACTTCGCAGCACCGAGGCCCAGCAACTTCATACTGTGGTCACTGGCCTCGACCACCATCTACGCCGAATTGAGGATGCTTGCAAACAACTAACCAGTGCAGTCTCATCATTAACATCGGCAGTTACAGCCCTGCCACAACCTATCACCAGCGTCTTTCAAGACACCACTTTCGCAATGGAAGAGGTTCGAGCCATCGCCGCTGCGAGCGCTCCAGCACCGACACAGTCAATATCAACACTACATGCCAAGATCAATAAGCAGAGACGGGTGAACCGCAAGCGTCATGCTGCGATTGCCCGCCAACTTACACACCACACCACAGGATTCAACGCCGCAGCCCAGCTACTACACCAACTGCGTGCTGCCATCATCGAACTAGACAACAATGAAGTTCTCGAGTCCAAACAGCGCAAGCTGTATCGGATAGAGAATACCATCACCGCAACTACAATGGACGCTGGAACCCAATATCACCACACCGATACTCTTCAGCCAGTAACACCAAAACCAACACAACAACGCAGACCGACACCAAATGAACTTAGCCGCCTCCGCAGGGGAGGCTACCTTATTGTCACCGCGCCCGCCGCATCTAATTGCCGACAACCGCAGTGTCACCCATCGCATTATTGTCGGCACTACCGCAGAGGAGCCGAAGGAAAGAGACAGAGCATGGCCGCATTGTTGGGGCGCTTGCCGAAAGAGAGAAAAGGATAGATTCTTCTGGAGTCTTCTACTTTGTTTCTCGCCGCAATAAGTGAACGTTCCTGAAGCTTCCAGAATAGTGCCTGGGAGATATAAATAGCGGTAAAGTGTGAGAAGAGGCAGTCAGACGTATGTGAAGCGTTGAGTAGTCGTGCCGAGGAAGAAGGGACAGTTCTTTGTGTTACGAATTCGGAGCCGTGCTGTTAAAGAATCGGAAAAGACTTTCTTGCTGTTGCAACGAGTGTACAAGTTACTGTTTACGGAAATAAAAGTGTTTCTTTATCTCGACTACATCTGTCTTCTTTACTTCACACCCACACCAAAGTCACATTATGCACGGAAATACTCCATGTACCGCACAGTGCAGGACCGCACTCTGCGACGCTGTGGGAATACCAGGCGAACAAATCTTAGGATATTTATCAGGTCGTATTGCATAAAACGACCTGCAAGGACCACAGAAAAAGCACGAAAGTGGGCACCAAATGAAATAAAGAACTCACTCCAACTTCCCAACCACTCTCACCTTCTACTTCCCCATGTGTCTTGGCCAGGGCCCTGGGCCATGGCCATGACCTGGACATATCCCTCACCTGTTCCCGCCTATCCGCGGTAGCCTCTATTTTCACCTAAACTATCGGAGGTGCTTAATGCGGGACTCCATCACTCCCACCCCACTCTCACTTCCTTAGTTGTTAAGTTTTTCCCCTTCCCGGCGAGATAAGCCAACTCTTTATCCCTCCAACTCTACCGTCTCCCCTTTCCAAGGGGAAAAAAAAATCACCCCATTACCCTTTCTTCCCTCCCGGCGTAATAAGCCAACTGTTTCTTCCTTCCAACTCTTTTTCTGTCTCCCCTTTAATTAAAAAAAAATTGCTAGTCTTTCATCCTCAAGATGGGAGAGATGTACACTCCCGAAACGTCTGTGACTATGCAACACTACACCTGGCTAGAAGCCCGAGAACATCTTGAGTTTGTCCCTTCCGTTTGGTCACACTGGACTTGTATAATTGGCTGACCTGCGTGACAATTTGCTTATCTTTCCTTGTTAATCTCCTGGAGGGTGTAGTTGTTCATGATAAGGTAAGCTGGGCAGTTGGATTTCCAAGATAAGTCTTAGGTTATCTCGAGTGATAATTCCATATACATATCGCTTAGACAAACCCTTGAAAATACAGGAAAATAGTGTTGATAGATCAGGCAAAAAGTCTCGGATTGAGAGACTGAAAATGCCTTCCTGCAACAAACGTTTTATGAAGGCAACTTGTGTACCACTTTGGGTTACTAACATTCCCGCAAATTATAACGTTTAGGGTATGTTGTTTTGTGGCATTTGAAGAGAACAGTCACATGACAGTGCTGTGTCACTTGTTGCTGCACCTTAGTAAGATAAGATAAACGGTATCTGTAGGTATCTTCCTGGTGGACACACCTCGTTACACGTACTCTGTGATCAGATTGCAAGGTGAGTAGCTGTTAAAATAATACTGTTTCAGTTGACAAGGGTTAATGTTCTAGTGTGTTGCTGTTTAACTATGCGAAAATATGACAAACATTTCAATAACAATTAATTTAGTAATGTAGAGATAAGTAAGTAGATACAAGAAATCCCGGGCGTTTTTTGTAAATGTTGTAAAGTGCAACTAATAGCCCATAAATAACACAAACAATTGTGTGTCAACAAAACTTGGGTGCGTATTGCTCTGTCAAAGTCTGACATACATTTTTACGGTCCAACTAAAAATTTGATACCAAGATTCAACGCAAATACATGTTTTGAGATCCCTGAATAAAAAAGGCGTTCTTAGAAAAAGTAGCGCATGTGTGTGTGTGTATTTGTGAACAGCGCAGCACAAAAATACAAAATCTGATGTGCTGCACTCACATGACTTTCTCTACTCGTGTACTAACGATTCTTACAAACTCTTACTCCTAAATCTTCTTCGTGTTATTTGAGACAAACATTTGCAGGAAGTATCTTATTGCTCACTTCCTTGTAGGTACAAGGGGAATATGGGAATACAGTAGACTTTAGGCGATGTCAAATATTTTAGAGCTGGTCACTATATGAACGCTTTGGAGTTCCGTTCTCTTTGCACGTCTAAGAGATTAGAAAGTGAATAACGATCTTCCATTTGAGAGGAATAGAAAGTTGCAAAACTCACACAGAAAAGAGAAATATCTCTGAAATGGTTTACTCCCGAAAGATATTCATGATGTCATAAACCGTGTGTTTAAACGAGGTGCACGTTTTTTGCATGGTATTTTGGTCTATCTCCTAAGGTTTACCAGTTGTACAAGTTATAGAGAGTAAACGAGACCAATGGCCATCGCCGAAGGTTCAAAATGCATATTTCATAGCTACACAAGTATCTTAAACATATAGCATTTTAATGAAAATGCTTAAAGCCACTTTTGAGAAAATAAACATTTCCGACAAATGTTCAGTGTAAAGGATGGTTTAGTTTAGAGTGATTTCCTTCAAAATCTTCATCTCGTATTCCTTTAAGAGATTAAATTTAAGTAACAAACTTAGCTTTTAACCGACTTATCCTTATTGTGTTATGCTGTTCATGCGCACGCACGCACACCCACCATACACACACAGACGCACACGCACGCACATACACACACTCGCCCAGCATACACACACTCGCCCAGCATACACACACGAACACGCACGCACATACACACACTCGCCCAGCATACACCCACAAACACGCACGCACATACACACACTCACCAAGCATACACACACGAACACGCACGCATATACACACGAACACGCACGCACAAACACACTCACCCAGCATACGAACATGCACGAACATACATACACACCCAACATACATGCCCACCACACACACGCACGCAAACACACCCACCCACTCACCCACCCTCCATAAACACATGTACACACATATGCACGCAGATACACACACACACGTACGCACCCATGCACGCACCTAACTCCCAACACACGCACGCGCACCCACCCATCTCCACCCCTCCCCCCCCCCCACACACACACACATACAAACACAGAGATAGAGAAACCTTTCTCTGAAAAAGCTTTTTATGGGGGTTTAAAGGGCCACAAACATACAGTTTTGGTGAAATTTTGACCTCGGGTTTTCAGGTGGAATACAGCAACGGATCTACTTATTCTACGCAGTAGAGACAGCAAAACTTGGGTGGATACCAAACTTGGTATTCAAGATTTGCATCTTGTGAGGACACAACCTGAAGTAAACCCCAGCCATAGACTACCCCTTACATGGAATATTTTTGGAAAACTCTTCTCAGAAATCACTAAAAATTCTGATTGAAATACTATAGCTATGTTTAACATATTTTTATGCTAATTAAGAGGTACATTAAACATTTTTAAGGAAAGACCTTAAAAGTCATGTTAATTTGGAATAGCTTTATCTAACTGGTAAACTGCAAGAGAGACAAACTTACAGTACAAAAAATGTAGACTTTGTCAAAGCACACAGTTTATGCGAAATACGTTATTAGAATTGAACCATTTAAGAGAAGTTCTTTCTTTGTTTAAATTTCAGAAAAACATACTCTTGTCAAATGGAAATTATTATTCAACTTTTATGTCCTCCATATGCAATAAAATAGAATGTTAAACACATCACATAGCAACCAGTTCTTAAAAGATTTGACAGTTGTTCAAATCTATTGTACACTCCTCTTCTCATTGTAACTAAGAGCATATACATAATAAAACTATTTTGTGTTTTATATATGAACAAAGGTATGGGTCTTCGAAGGAGAGAGAGAGAGTAACAGTAATGGATAGAAGATAGGGCAAGGTTGAATGACACGTAATAAGCAGAAGTAATACAGTTTGAGGAAGGTGGGATTGGAAACGGTAATGTCCATTGTGTAATAAGAATTACGAAATTGAGAGATGAACTTTTTATTCTATTTAACTGCAGCAGTGATGAGAGCAGCCTCTTCTTTGGAACATACTGCCACATTGTCAGTGTTGTTTACTTAAATACAGTTCACAAGGTGTTTTTTGTTTTTTTTTAATTCATTTCCTCACATCATATTCCTAATAGCAATAGGATAGTTGTAGAAACATTAACATTCCAGGCTGGAATCCAACCTCGCACTTAAGGTAGTTGCTCTTTTGAATGAGCTACAGGGCCAGCCAACTGTGAAATATTTTGAATACCAGCTACCACAAATGAGTGGTTAGTTCAGAGTTCTATAGCATGAAAAGTTCAGTTTCAACAGTTCACTGAACTGATTTATAACTTCACATCTGTCTTCTTACAGATACAACATGACTGCACAACCACATTCTAACCATCAGCTTCTTACGAGGATTGTCGCTCTTGAAGAGAGGGTGAATACAGGATTTGATCTTCTCCAAGCAAAGGTTGAAGAATATCGACTTCTCTGTGAAAACACACACCTCCATACCCTCGTGGTCAATAAAGAACAAAGGATAAGTCAACTGGAGGAAGAACTGGAGACAAGTACTAAGAAGAATAAAGACATGGAGGATAAGTTGAGGGATTTGGAAAAGAGACACGAAACAAGTCAGAAGAATAATAAAGATCTGGAGTTAAAGTTGACGGATGTAGGAAAGAGACATGAAGCAAGTATGAAGAAGAATAAAGATTTAGAGTTAAAGTTGACAGATGTAGGAAAGAGACATGAAGCAAGTATGAAGAAGAATAAAGATATGGAGTTAAAGTTGATGGAATTAGAAAAGAGACATGAAGAAATGAAAGCCCAGATGTCACATGGAAACATTGCCAGTAACAGGAACACTGAGGTAAGTAAAATATACCAGACATTACAATTTGTAGTGAATCTTGATTGTGTATAAATGTTGAACTGTTTTATCTTGATGGACTGTCAACATTAACTGGTGTATTCATAATAGAACATCTTCCACAGAAAGAAACACTATACAAACTAGTTGAGGTGGAAAGTGATCCGTCCCCAGTGCTTGAACTGAGCTGAAATGATACAGATGTAGTTGCTGTTCAGCCAGATATCTAATAACTAAACACTGATTTCTGTATGTATGGTATTGGCTATTGACTAGATCTATAATTCTCTTTCAGTTTTACAGCCTACTATAAAATTGTTCCTTTTTACTTGTGCAGAAATGTTCGACATGCATTATGTTGTGCTTCTTGGGGAAATGCTAAAGGGCATGTGATCTTTATGCTGAGCTTTACCCAAAGAGAAATGTGCAATAGCTAAGGTACAGTGATGAGGTAAATGTCTCAGTGTGATGGAGCTCCAAGCTGTTGATAGATAATGTTGTCCAGTATTCCATCTTCCTGTAGCACAAGAACCACAAACTGCTCGATATATCAGGTAATTGACGGTAAGAACAGTCCCCTCCGCATAGAGGAACGGGACGCAGACTTGCTGGTGAGTCACTCCTCACCACACATTCCCCTTAAAGCTGGTTCGTTCGAGTTCGTATGAGATTGTGGTTTCTCGGTTCCCTGCGTGTTGACTCAGCCATGAGAGGCTGGGTCCGTGAACATCCACTTTTTTAACCATTGATCATCTACTTCCTGCCGCCACTCACACATCATTATAGCAAAACTGACTCGAGCTCCATAATTCAAGTACTTGCGTTCGCTCAATATGATATGGAAACATCTTAAGGTATTGTATGACAGGCTGTGCTCTGCTCTGTCCTGGAATTACTTTTGTGGGCTCTGAGTCAAGGTTTGTCGAATATCTTCCACCTTGTTTCTTTCATGCAGCCTTCCACCTGTGTGTGGCATTCTGAGACCATTTTCCAAGAACATGTTGCACCATTTAACAATGTGTCGATATGATGGGATGTGCCGACAGTCATAATGACTTCTGAATGCTTGCTGCGTCTATTACACTGCAACATTCTGCTTACCATATGACACAATGACCACGCTGTTGTGATGTAACGACCATTTTATTTTCCATGCACAATGTTGTCATGCTGAGTGGAAACATCACTCATTGTTAACTCCCATCCTTTCCACATACATTTAAGAAAATTTCTCATAGATATACACATTTACTTCATAAATATAACGTTAAACTTATCTGACATCTTAAGCCAATCAGACTGTATGTTAACAGAATTTCATTTAACCCAACGTACGTCTAAAACACTTTTTTCCTCTAGCTTGACAAGATGTTTACAGACATACATTCCTGATAATAAGATAGTTAAATATAACCCCCAAATCATGCCTTAAAGATATTCAGTGTTATTCTGACTCAGCTTCGGCCACACATTAATCAAGGATTGTACATGACGAATGTATCAAACATGTCCATTTCAATTATTGTCAACACAGAACCGTTTCACCAAAAGAAATAGTTTGTGTCAAACATTGCGAGTCATCTAGCTGCTTGACGAATGGATATTAATAATTTTATCTTAATTCTAATAAATTTAGCGTCATTTAACGTTAAAGTGTGATGCAAAGTTTAATTTTTACTCGAAATATGGCAACGTTGAGCGCCACTCGACACGTACTTGTCATGTGTTCTCACAAAAAATTCGACTGCCAGCGGTGTTTAGGGGAGGTATTGCTAAATGTGTGAAGGTTGGCGGAAGGAGAGGGAAGGGTTAAAGTACAAAAATCTGTAATACGAAAGAATTTACGTTGCAATCATGTAACCGTTCTCATCAAGTGAGTACTTACGCATGGTACTATTAGTTTCAAGGAGAAATTCCCTTAGCAATAAAAGATAAATAGATATAAAGATAAACAACAAGATTACATAAAAAACAATGTAAATAAAGGCAGAATTTCCACTCCTCCTCACTTCTTATATAACAAAATAAGCCACTCTTTATCTCCAACGCTTCTTTTGTTTTTCCCCATTTAAAAATGCAAAAAGAAAAAAAAAAACGGTACAAAACAAACACAATATAGAAACAATATACTCTTGTAAACTTAAATGCAACTAAATGTTAAGAACTTTAATTAAGTAATAGAGAAAGCTAAATAACTACCACATAGTCAGAATGACATATTTTTAGTGTTTCTTGTTGTAAAGTGTTTATAAATGCATTTAGCCAGAATTATTTAATGTGTTTGAAAATGCTGACTGGTACTTGTGCTCTTTCTTAAGAAAGATAACAGATATAAACAGCTCTGCGCAGAGAACAACAGGTGGTAGTTGGTGGAGTGATACAATCGCAATGTTTATCTGCGTACCCACTTTAAGCTCGCAGGGACTATAGTAACCACTAAGTGAGATAAAGCTAGTTCTGACTAGACAAGTTACATGCCTGTGATTGGCTACAGCCCTGGAGCAACTGAAGGTGATATGCAGGAGGTTTGATGTGAGCCATACTTAGATATAATAGTACATGTGTATTGATTATTGAAAATGTACACAGGATTTAATTGTATTCAGTAACTTTCATAGTGATGTGCTTGATGAGGAATATCAGCACGAATTGCTACTGGGAATTTAATTTAAAATTTCATTGCAATTAGTGATTGTATGTTTTCTTCCATTGCAGCCGCAAGTAACAAATACAGACACTACAGAAAATGTTGCTGCAAGAGTTAAGCAACTGTTCAAGTTTGCAGATGAAGGAAATGTATCAGAAGTGAAGTCCATTATTGCATCAGGAGTAGATGTAAATGTGGTAGATGTTAATGGCTGCTCTCTTCTACATTATGCAGCATATTATGGACATGTTGCACTTTGTGAACTTCTTCTGGACAAGGGAGCAAATATTAATGTTAAGGATTACGTGGATATCACTCCCCTGCACTTGGCTTGTGATAGGGGACATGATGTAGTTTATGAACTTCTTCTGGACAAGGGGGCAAATGTTAATGTTCAGAATCGCCAGGGTAACACTCCCCTGCACAGGGCTTGTGATAGTGGACATGTTGCAGTTTGTCAACTTCTTCTGGACAAGGGGGCAAATGTTAATGTTCAGGATCACCAGGGTGACACTCCCCTGCACTTGGCTTGTGGTAGGGGACATGTTGCAGTTTGTCAACTTCTTCTGGACAGGAGGGCAAGTGCTAATGCTCAGAATCACCAGGGTAACACTCCCCTGCACAGGGCTTGTGATAGTGGACATGTTGCAGTTTGTCAACTTCTTGTATACAAGTGGGCAAATGTTAATGTTCGGGATCACCGGGGTAAGACTCCCCTGCACTTGGCTTGTGATCATGGACATGTTGAGGTTTGTGAATATGTTCTGGATATGGGGGCAAATGTTAATGCTATGGATCACTTGGGTAACACTCCCCTGCACAGGGCTTGTTATTGGGGAGATGTTGATGTTGTAAAGTTACTTGTAGCTCGTGGTGCTTCTGTTAGTATAAAGAATGATGATGGTATAACCCCTCTATCTCTTGCGCAACAAAAAGGTCACACATCTGTTTATAAATACTTGAACAAGTAGAATATTTATATGAAACTCTTGATCTAAGAGAAGTGCTATCTTTGATACTCAACACTAAGACAGTAGTCATCATTACAGTTACAACTGCTACATAACACACTCATGTTACAAACTGAATGTGTCACAAATGAAAAACAGTGTTAGACCTCAACAAATATCTAGCCATTTAACAAATGTCAGTGGGATATATTGTGCATTATCAAAGCTATCACTGAACTCGATATCTAAAGTAAACTAGAAATTACTAAGTGACATTAATAGTAATTGCAAACTGTTCAGTTTTCCTCATGTAGAATTAGCGCATGGGATGGAATATGTTTTGCTTTCTACTGTGAGCAGATGGCGAATAGGGCCTCAGATGCTTGCTGCAGCAGTCTCCAATACGATATAGTCAAGGAGGGGTGAGGCGGAGAAATGCAGGAATAAGCACGACAAGACTTCGTAATCCCAAGCCGTTACACCCACACGAGCCTCTCCGAAATGTCCCGTGGGAACACGACCGTCTTGGAGTTCAAAGCAAGAAAGAGCAATTGTTATGGTCCTCAACAGCTGTATTAGTATTATTTCATTCATAGTGTACAATCTACCAAGACAGTTGCTAGTGCTAGTGCCTCAAAATGGATGAACAATATGTAATAACACGATTAGTACAACGATCATTGTTACAGTTGAAATACGAGGATAAGTAGGGATAGTAAAACAGGGAAAGTCTACTCCATGTCTTACACACTTGCACTGAGAGGAGAATGAAAGAAATTAAGAATCCTTAGAAAATATATTTTAATATGAACAATTCAGATAAATATATGTGTGATTGGCTGGTTCATATGGATTAAATAACCTTTACTGCTGTTGTTTGCCACTGAGAAGATGTCCTGAAATATGACAAGCTTTGCAACTTCTTATAAACATAAGAGATCGACAATTAGGAGCATAGGAGTTGAAGAAATGTGGTCAGAAACTCTGAGAGTTGCTAACAAAGAGGACAAAGAAAGGCCTAGAAAGAGAAATAATTGTCCTACAGATGAAACACATTTTTTATACTTAAGAATCCTCTTTGAAGTCCTGCACCTATTAATAACTCAAACTAAATTAAGATTTGAATCACAGAAACAGTTCAGGTTTCTGGCCTTACGGGATTCTAAACATTTTGCCAGTTACGATGAAACTTTTCCAACAAATGAAATATGTGAATTGAGAGATCCATACATTTCCTATCTTGATATATTGTCTTTGAAAAAGGAACGGAAGGTGTTATGCACTTCAAAAATATTCCACCAGATCCTTTCAAACCATTGCAAATTACATGAAAACAAATGGACTTGATGTATACAGTAAAGTGTATAAAGTATATAAAGTGATTTTAATATTTTCTTGCACTACTGCAAGTACAGAAAGGAGTTTTTCGGCAATGCAATGAATAAAATCTTTTTATGGGCAACACAACGACAAATTGGTCTGAACATCTTGTCTCTTCTATCAGTGGAAGAAGACATTTGTGTCATTGGGAAGAGACCATGAGGAATTGTTTTCTGATAGTGTGACAATACAGTTTAACCGTAAAGAAAGATGACTGGTGTTCATGTACATAACATATAAACAGATATCCCAAAAGTGTTAATTTTTCTTTCACAATTGTTGTTTAAGGTGTTTCAAGATAAATTTATTTAAATACACAGCTCCTGAAATTAACATTTTATCAGCAATCCATTATTGTCTGGATCTAATAGGCCTAGTAGTTTTGTAGTGTTAAACACCTACTTCTACTACATGCGGCACTGCAGGCGGTGACACTGATGATACATGGAATGAAGATGGAGCACTGGTGGAATAAGAGGGTGGGGAAAACTAGACGAAACACACTCCTGCATTTTTCTCAATCACAAATCCCACTTGCGGAGGCCTGGGATCGATCTTGGGTTGCTTTGGTGAGAGGCGAATGATCTAACTACTCGGCCACGGTGGACCTAGTGGTAGCCCAAGCCACAAGCCCAGCATACGCCACTGATAAAAGTGGAGATAATCTTAGTGGTCAGCATGCTTTTGTTACTACAGAGTGAGGAACTGTAAAATGTAACTCAACACATCTATAGTCAAATACTTGGACTTGTACTTTTGATAAGTTCTCATTTTTACTTCACCACCAAGCAATAGTAGGTAGAGACAGGGGGATGTGTTTGTAGTAATTAGAATGATATAGTGTATATTAATATTAGTAGTTAGTGGTCATGTCTGGTGTAAGAGAGTTGTTAACTCGCTGCATGACATAACAGTCAGATGATGAGACATAACATAACCTCCTGCTCACAAGTATGGCCTTAGTCCCCTCAAAGGACACGGACAGTTTGATTGTTGTGCAGTGCTAAAATACTCTGTGCATTGTTAGTTTTATAGTCAATTATTACTTATGTGTTGATTTTAAAAAATATATTTTCAAAAATTGTAACTGTTTTTTTTTGCAAGGGCATGCATCTGACCCTTAATTTATGAACTAAACTACTATACAAAATACATTAAAAACTACTATAATTTGGTACGATGGTAATGTGAACAGGGAATTAAAATGAATGTTGTATATTCAAAATACGAGTGTTTACTAGAAACAGAGATAAGTCTCTTGGAGGTGAATGTAGCATGTAGTAAATGTAACAATAAGAATATTAAATGTAAAGAGTAAGGCTTCAAGATTCATAAAAATGTAGAAGAATAGTGATTTAGATAAATTTGTGAAAAAATTGTCTTTCTGCTTTGAGCACAATGAAAATGTGAATATTAACTAGAAGTCTTACAAAATGGCTTTGTGTTTTTATCTTTGGGTTACGTTGGAACTCACTATTTGTTGTTTTTATAATTTCTGTATATCGACAAATATACCGTGTAATTTTAATGGTGAGAAACCAAGTTGTATATTTACTCAAAGGTTTTACATTTTTTCCTTTGGTGCTTAGAACTTCAGACTGAGTGAATGTGCAGTGCTATGAATAAACAAGGTTATATTTTTAAAATATGCCAAAGTAATTTATATTTGTTATCATAGCAAATATTAACTGCATGTTATAAATATCTTACTCCAGTCAATTAGATTGTCCAGTAGTGTGTCAATTGTCTGAAAGCCACTCATATGAAATGTGTGTTAAACAAAGTCCTTGACCATGATAAATTTAAATTGCTGCATTGAACTGAATCTGTGGCACAGTATTGCACGTCATAGGTCGGTCTAGCTGTCGTACCAACCTTAGAGACTGTAATGAAGTGGGTGCAACTGCAAGGAGAATGTGATGCTGCCTTTAAAACTCATGAGAGATTTAGCAGCAAAGAGCTACTAAAGATTGAAGCAAACATATCATTTGTTAAACATTTTTTACTAGGCAACACTTTTATTTTATGCTGTGTTATGATAGACATACTTTAAAAGTGTGCAGGATATTTTGGGATATGTTAACTAAATTTAGAATACAAATTTGTTTTGTAGTGGAGATTGTTTTCTTATTTCTTCTCCCACTCTTCTAAATAGTATTTGATTTTTTCCTGAATCTTGGTTTTCCAAAGAATCAGTTACCCAAATGCCCTATCCACAAATGCTTTACATAATCAGCATTCTACTGTATTTTTGTGCAAAATATAACCCAAAAAGCACCATGCTGTAGCACAAAAAATTTAGTCAATAAGGTGTTTATTATGATCTTTTACAATGGAAATGGCAGATCAATATTTTTCAAGTTCTACGGTCAATTGCGCTTCGCTCATTTTGCAAGTCTTGTTGAATTACATGGAAGAATATGACAGAAGGATGTTTTAAAGAAAAGAAAACTAAGTTGTTTAGCACCAACATCCCTAGTGACATGTCGGCACTGTGTGGAATGTAGTAAGTGTAGTCCGGCGTGCACTCAACCTTGTGATGCCAATTGAGTAGTTACTCTACTGACCCCCATCCTTTACTCCCCCGTGGCCTTAGCAGCGGCTAGAGGACGCAGCGGTTGGGTGGACGATAAGGGTACTCTATGTATAGGGGAGATGCCCTAGGAATTATATTATCACACATTTCTCCCCTTTTCCTACACTTTCGTTACAACTAGCATTGGACACCACAAGAAGATATTTAAATATTGTTGGAGGTTCGCTTTTTAGGAGACACTGACCAAACTCAGCGGAGCACGATGAAATTTATGGGCATAAAATCCTTAGCAAGGCCTCCTTCGGAAGGGAAGTAAAGCTGGTGGTCTCGTATAGTAGATTTACGGCACGTAAAAGAAGCTTACGCCTAAGCCTCTGAGCAAAATTAAGGGGTCGTTTACACTCAATATACAATGCGACGCTGAGAATCATAACAGTTAAAGAATGTCTATAAAAAACTGAAAAAAAAAACTATTGTTACACAATGTAATGCAATACCTATTATATCTGTAATATGTCCGTGAAATTATTAAACGGTTTAATAACAATAGTATTAGAACGCTTAGGCAAAATACGAGAAAAATGGGGCCCAAATGACCCAGTTGTCGACTGGCTCCACCACAGAACATTCTATTAAGGCTCCACACTCCACTCCACGAGAAAAATAACTGATAGACGCTTTCTGGGTAGAAAGTGTGCGTAAATAAAATAGATACTGAAATTGTAATAATCCGTCAAATAGATTTTGTTAGCATATGAAGATATAATTTGCATGTCAGAAGGTGCTTAGGGTATTTTAATTCAGAAACATCGATTTTAATCATATATTAGGGGAACGTTCTGCCTGCCATTTGGCAACACTGGACCAACAAAACGGACTCAGTGTTGCCAACCCATGGGATTGGTCCCATATTGTGGGACATTTTGACAAATAATTTTCAGGAAGGGACAGAGGGACTTTTTTTAAAAAACTGAGATGAATATGGGACATTTAATAATTGCTGCCTCTGACATAATGTGATAATGGTTATGGTATACAAAGATAAACTTTTCACGAGGCACACGCAGTCATTTGTGCAACCAGCAACCAGCATGAGTGTCGGCAGACTTTCTTCCAGGGGGTGGGGGAATTAAATTAAATTATTTTGTTGTTTAACGACGCTGTCAATTGCCAGGATCAAATCAGCGTCGCCGGTGTGCCGGAATTTTGTTCCGCAGGAGTTCTTTTACATGCCAGTAAATCTACTGACATGGAGCTGTCGTTTTTAAGTACACTTAAAAACCATCGGTCTGGGCCGGATTTGAACCCTCCACCTTGGGAACAGTAGGGCAGCGTCTAACCAACTGAGCCACCCAGACCGACTGGGGGGGGGGGGCTGGCACATGTTGGAAGTTTGCAATCAGATAATATTAAATCATTATTTTATAGTCAAAATTAATGATATTTTTAACCGTATTAATTTTTGCTAAATAAAAGTTGTTTTTTACATCAAAATTAAAATAATAGTTTAATATTCAGTAATTGGCTGCACATTAAGTTCACCAACTTCCAAGGGGGGGGGGGCCGCGGTCCCCCTTGCTCTCGCTTCGCGACGCCCATGGCAATCAGCGCTCTCACTAAGGGCACACTAGGTTTTCTTACACACAGCCGTGCACTATTACCTATAGGTGTGATTCCAGTATGTGTTTGGGGAGTAATGTTTCCATAAAAGAAAAACTGCATCTACTGATAGGAGGAGCAAGCACTTAAATAACATAAGTCCTGATTTACATTATACATACCTAACTGGGTACTGCAAAGGCGCTAGTAAATTCGGTAATGGTACAACCTAAACTCCACTACTAATTTATCTCCTTGCATTTTTTGTAAAGCTAGAGGTCACATGTTTTTCTTAACGTGGGACACTTTATGCAGAAAAGGGACATTCTGAGTCCTTGTTTGGGACTTTTGAGCTTCAGAGGTTGGCATCACTGAACGGACTACTTGCGGACTAATTCTCTTGTTACCTTGTTGCGAGATATCACAGGCAATATTTGCTTTGTGTTTGAGACGTTGGAGGTTGATCATAAAGGTAAGCTGGGAAATTAGGTTTTAGGTTAACACAAGAGATAATTTCATATACACATTGGTTAGAGAAACCTTTGAAAATACAGGCAGTGGCTTATTCCCAAGCATGCTGCACCGGTATCAGGGCTAGTCAATGAGCATTTTAAATGTTCCTGCTTGTGTGTTTTTCATCTAAAGATTTTTATTCTCTGGTAATTGCAACAGTTCAATGTCTACTTTACCTCTAAAGTTCTGCATAATTTAAAATGAAATGGTATCGCTTTTGTAATGGCTTTTTTTATACCTACCACGTGCCGTAAAGTGTAAACACTGTTCTGCCTTTGCCATTTATTATTCCCGTTCATCACCTCGTGGTATGGATTATCAGACAATTCCTTATCTCGCCCAATTACAGTGACTTATAATATTTTGTGGATGTGTTCGATAGTTCACTTATACGGATTGATTCCGATATGAATGTATGTATTTTGTCGTTGCGTATAAATACTCCATTGGGTTCAAGCCAATCATATTCAAGAAAATAGTGTTCCAGTGTATCTGTGGCCTGCTCTCACAAGTTGTTGCGCATTTACTCAAAATAACAGTTACTTTGGTAAAGATTTGCGTATGTGTATATAACACTATTTTTTGAGATATCTTAGGTTAGCGAATCCCGTGTAGATGCGAAATTATCCTGAGTTATTAAGTAGTGGTTTAAGAACTAGATGTGTTGAAGTCATTGGTCTTACCGTTTTAAGTCACCTCATTTAGATAGTAAAAACTAGTGGCTTTTCAGAGGGAAGGAAGTGAGTGGTTGCCAAAATATGTAGCAAAAAGTCGCTAAATGAGCGACAGAGTGAAATGTGCTACTTTCAGTCAATGAAATTTAGCTACGCTGATGTTTTGGCTATGCTTTCCCCTCGTTCTACTTCTGCACTTCTTTACTTATAAGAAAACATTCCTCGGCTACGTCTAGCAGCTTAGGAACCGCCGATGTTGGGAACACTCCCATTGTGTCTTGGGTGGAATACCGGTTATGGTGCATGTCGTGGCTGTTGTGTTACTGCTTATACTTCTATAACTACATGTATAGCTATCAAATGTGAGTGAAAATTGTCAGTTACGTGATGTTGAATGTTTAACCCATGCACAATCTTAAACATTAATTTCCTACTTTACTGACATAGAGTTGTGACAGTTAAGCATCTGTTTATATTAATGTACAGTTCATGGTAAGGATTTGATATTGGTCACAAACATTTGTGAAATTTTAAACATTTACTCAGTACACCAACATGAAATTTGAAAGATAAGTCAGTCATCACTTGCATCCCACACTAGACATCATGGGAGCATTTCCCCTGCTGTCTACATTGGGGCATAAACCATAGCGAAGCTAACCTGGTCCTGCAAATGAGTTGTGCGGCCATTTCAAAAGTTTAGGTTTCACATGTGATGTAAGTTAGGTTACTTTGAATAGCCAAGGAATTTGTGAAGCTAAACTCCAAGGGTAGAAGATAATGCATATTCTTAACCTCTCTTTTTTGGCTGATACTTGTTTCATGCCATTTCTTACAAACTCTGAGACTTTACAGTTACTCACCACATATACGATCGTCTGTTGTGAACTACATTACTTTTGCTCCTTTGTTGTCTGTTGGCAACATCATATGATGACCTTTCTCACTTATGTTTGGTATTTGTTTACCTAGTTGTCCCTCAGTGTTGCACTTGTGTCATATACATAAGTAAACTCTTAAAAGGGAGCATAGATGGTTCCAGCGAGTTTATGCTGAAACATCTCTTATGCTCATGTACATCTGGTGATCTGCAACTTAAGTATTCATCAAGTTTTACTATCTTGCATGCATACTGAAGCGAACTGATTGTATATTACTATATTACCATCGTGACAGCTTAAAAATTTACTTGATATATCAACATTAGCTAAATATTTACAACTTGGGCCACTAACGATCTCTTGCCACGACTTAGACTAGTTTTTGCACTGACAGGACAAGCGTGAGAAGGAGACTGTCATAAAAAAAACCCACAAATTTATACATTCTTGCATTTTCCTATTTTTTCTCCCTCACATCTTTGTTCCTCATTGCATCCTGTCACTCCTTTCTCTTATCCATCTATCTGATACTATTACACATGCACATACGCTATTTTACGCTTACCTGAATTTCCGACTGAAACTCTGTAGTCCAACACCTTATCCATAGTGCTATGAAAGCTTGATACCAAACTACACATTTAATAATAATAAACATAGCAACTGTTACAAAATAGGAAAGTTGCATTAAATTTCCACTGTAAATTTTTACCTTCATTCCTTTGTTCAGGAAACACCAGCTTATGAAATCATAATATAACTTCCTTTATACTTAAAGAAGTAGCTCAAACCTTGAAAGTGTATTTACCCTGCATTTCCCAACCTTCCATATTATTGATGTCGTCAAATGTCACCAAAAGTCACACACCAGTTACATGTGTAAACTGGAACCTAGCACTTCGCAAGGGGAAGGGTGTACCATTAGTACAGTGAAATTCACCCGGACCGTATCTGACACTAAAACAATGCAGTCTTTTTTGATAAACTATGGTGTACTATGAAATTCTATTAACTGGCGGAGTTCATGTTTACTAGAGCATATCCAGGCCACTGTAACTGAGTGCATGCTTTCTTCAAAGCTGCTGGAAAACTACCCTCTGCACCATTTATAAATGGTAAGAGTTTTACATCAGTATAGCTAAAAATGTTCTCAATTTTAACAAAGGCAGCGCAACCCTTATTTTTGGAGAACAAAATGTAGCTCATGTCTTCTCTGCCAACTACTAGTAAAATATCTTAAGCACTAATGTCAACTTATATAGACATACAACCTAACGTAACATGGGCAAACTTTTGATAGCAGGGAACCCTATTCATCCCATTCATCTCAGGAGCAAAGTGTCGATAACACAGGACCCTGTTACTATGCCCATATAGACACACTAACCTAACCTAGTACAAGCAGAATTTCGATGACACGGGACCCTGTCAGGCATTCACAATTCTTGGGCTATTAACTAAATAAATAAGCTGAACTGCTCACAATACCATTGCACAATGGTACCAACACGTTCATAAAATGTCCGAAAAGTTAAGCAGAGTATAAAAGCCGTAAGCATTATATTAAACCAACTCATTATTTTCTTAACATTGAAAAAGCTGTAAATACCTTATGTCTTTTGCAGCCGTCATGTAAAGATACTGAGAAGCAATAAGGAGAATGATTTCAGTACTAACTCCTCTGCATTAGGTACACACATATATTTTCTGTACATTCAAACAGCAATTGTTAGTGGCTTACATATCACTCTCCTCGGTAACCACACAATATTGCTTAGGTCTGAAACACGTGATGCGGTAGTCTTCAAATACAGATTTGTGATGTTCTTGCGCTACAACAGTTTCAGTGTCTTCGCCTTCCACTATCCACAGAATCAAACTTTTTCTTTAAAAACAGTGTTTATGCAACAATTTCATCATAAATACATTGAGAAATCATTTTAGCATGTATTATACTAATTTATAAATATCTCCTAAATATCCAGCGTATAAATAAAATAAAACTGCTGCATCATACGTACAGAATTTCCTCATAAATTAAAAATTAAGCTTAACTGCCAAATAAAACAGCAATTAGAAATAAAAGCTATTCATTGCTATGTATTTCATTCATTTTCTCCGGCAGCTGATTTTGTAAACAATTACCCAACATAAAGTACAAAGTTAATATTTACATACCGGTATGACAGTTCATACCTTTACAGAATAAATCAACATAAAGGTGAATGTTTGAGAGGTAGAACTGGAACTTAAAAATTCAACGCCACAGCTGGGACTTGAACCACAGACCTTCCGTTTACCAGGCGGCTGCTCTAACCATTGAGCTACTGTGACAATCTGCCAGAATGGAATTGAATTCTCAAACCAGTTCGTATTTCTCCTGGTAAACCAGGAATTTTTAAGTTCCAGTTCTACCTCTCAAACATTGTCCACACACGTCTTGTGTGTTTAAAAACACCAACAGTAAGTTTGTTGGCATAAATAAATAATAAAGGTGAATGTTAAGATTGTATATTACTGACATACCGGTATTACAGTTCAAACATTTACTCAATATATCAACATAAGGTTCAAAGTTGAGATTGGACGGAATGGTACTGATATATTATTGTATGCGTCTCTGACGGATGGAGAGAACACCATATCATGTATAGAGCAGGGGAGAGGTTTGAGAAATACGGGTATACTAAAATATGAGTGATTGAAGATAAGGGGAGAGAGCCAGAGACAGATCAAAGGTGTAAGAATAATCAGTGGTAATAACTGTGAAGGGATTTTTGTTTCTTTTTCTTTTCCCCCTTATCTTTGTTCTATTTGTACTGTACCTTTGACTGCAGTGGTCAATTGGCAGTGTTTTCTATGGAACCTGCTACCATATTGGTAATGGTGTTAACTGATGTGCAGTTATTGAATATTATACATTAGATGTCGCCACATTGACACTTCCATGTTCTGTAACCTTGGTTAGAGAAAAGTTCTCTCAGACAGGGATCCCTGTACAGGAGCTAAGTGTTCCGCCAAATGAGCTACAGGGACGGCCAACTGTCAACTATCTGAAGTACCAGCAACTGAAAATGAATGGGTAGTTCAGAGTTCTATAGCATGGAAATTTCGTTTTGAACAGTTCACAGAACTACTTTGTAACTTCACACATATCTTGTTACAGATACAACATGACTGCACAGCCGCATCCTGAGCACCAACTTCTTACAAGGATTGTTGCTCATGAGGAGAAGGTGAAGACAGAGTTTGAGCTTCTCCAAGCAAAGGTTGAAGGATATCGACTCCTCTGTGAAAACAGACGCCTTCATACTCTGGTGGTCAGTAAAGAACAAAGGATAACTCAACTGGAACAAGACCTTGAAACAAGTCAGCAGAAGAATAAAGATTTGGAGGAAAAGTTGATGAATTTAGAAAAGAGATCTGAAACAAATCAGAAGAAGAATAAAGATTTGGAGGAAAAGTTGATGGATTTAGAAAAGAGATCTGAAACAAATCAGAAGAAGAATAAAGATTTGGAGGAAAAGTTGATGGATTTAGAAAAGAGATCTGAAAAAAATCAGAGGAATAAAGATTTCGAGGAAAAGTTGAAGGATTTAGAAAAGAGATCTGAAGCAAATCAGAAGAAGAATAAAGATTTGGAGGAAAAGTTGATGGATTTAGAAAAGAGATCTGAAACACATCAGAGGAACAAAGATTTGGAGGAAAAGTTGAACGATTTAGAAAAGAGATCTGAAACAAATCAGAAGAAGAATAAAGATTTGGAGGAAAAGTTTAAGGATTTAGAAAAGAGATCTGAAACAAATCAGAAGAAGAATATAGATTTCGAGGAAAAGTTGATGGATTTAGAAAACAGATCTGAAAAAAATCAGAGGAATAAAGATTTGGAGGAAAAGTTTATGGATTTAGAAAAGAGACATGAAACAAGTCAGAAGAAGAACAAAGATTTGCAGGAAAAGTTGATGGATTTAGAAAAGAGACACGAGGAAATGAAAGCCCAGATGTTAACTGGAAACATTGCCGGTAGCAGCAACATGGAGGTGAGTAAAATGCACCAGACATTACAATTTGTAGTGAATCTTGATTGTGTATAAATGTTGAACTGTTTTAACTTTGATGTAAGTTGTCTACCACATTACTGAGTAAGATAGTAAACAAATAATCCTATGTGCGTGTAAAGCAGCCAGTGTTAGGAGTAAAACTGTTGTTCTTGTACAGTCCGCTATATGCAGAAAGAAACCAACACAATTGAACACAATTCCTCCTATTCCCTCACACAGATATAGTTAAGTTTATATAATGTTGACAAACTTCCATGGCTATTCCACAGATTATGTGTACAAAAGATTAATTTTTACTTTCTCCACTACTTGTATTAAGTAGGGGAAGTGTATTCAACATGAAAAACTCAATATCGAGATTGCATGCAAAATATAGCTTTTGAGGCCCCCCTAATCCAAAAAGGTCTGCTTGTGTGTGTCTGCCTGTGAACAGTATAACTCAAAAACGAAAAGTCAGTTAAAAACCAAAGTTGTTATTTAAGCTTAATATCTTTCAAGGGTGTGAAACAAAGATTTCGAGGAAAATTCCTGCACCCGAAACTGCCCTTTACTTGGAAATTGTGACATTCTAAAAAGTACCTCTAAAGATTTTTATTAAATTGTCATATATTTAAAAGATGTGTATTTTGAGTTTTCTGGCTATATCCTATGTAGTCGTGTTTATCCTTAATGATTGTTGCATAACTGGTAAACCAAATCTTACAATCCAAAATATGTAGATCTTGTTAAAACACCCAATTTATGTTAAAATGTATATTTTTGTGGAGTAAACCATTAGGGAAGTATTGCTTGTTATTTGTGTGAATTTCGCAACACTTTTCTCAAATGGAAGTTCTGTATATCTTGTGCATGCAAAGAGAAGAGAATTTGTTATCCTTCACACAACAGCCACCCTTAAAACATTTGATCATTGCTCAAAGCCTAGTGTATTTACCTTGTACTTATAGGGAAATAGGCAATAACATAATTTCTACAAATGTTTATCTGAACTAACATGAAGAATGAGTGATAAGTGCGTATGAATAGTTACTACAAGAGTAGAGAAAGTCATGTGATAGCAACACATCTGAGTTTTACTTCCTCTATTACCTAGCTATTTTAAGTAAAGGAAGTATTGTATTCCAAACAAAAATCTGATATTTATATATCAACCAAATGTACATTTTAGTATTCTCTGAAACAGTTACTATTTTGACTTTATCACCTGCTTACAATAATTAGAGGAAGTATTGAGTTTAACACAAAACCTCAGTATTGAGATTTCACCAGGAATACACTGTGTTACAGGGAACAGTATAACTCATATGTAAACCACACAAATACCTAATTTCACATTTGAAACAAGACACTGCTTAAACAAACCTGGGCGTGATTTTTGAATAAAGTACTCCTAAAATAATCTGTGGTTTGTATGGAAGTATTTTAGTGATGGATATTTGAAACTAGCTACAGTGTAATTATAAACATAAGTTTTGGTATTTGGAGAATAATATATATAAACTGGCAGCATTCGTTGTAATTTTGATTCACATCACTGTTACTAGCATATTCAAAAGTATGTGGGTAGACAAAGTATGAGAGGTAGACAAATTACCCCAATGGTAATAGCTCAATGGTTGGAGCAGTCGCCTGGTAAGTGGAAGGTCTGTGGTTCAAATCCCAGTTGTGGCATTGAATTTTTAAGTTCCAGTTCTACCTCTCAAACTTTGCCCACACACGGCTTGTGTGTTTAAAAACACCAACAGTAAGTTTGTTGCCATAAATAAATAATAATTACCATCTGAAGGTTATTTAATCCTGGGACATAAAGTACTTACAATAGTAAGTCACCATTGGGTAATTTGTCTCTGATGTGAGACTGCCTTTGTGGTTTACCAGGAGAAATATGAACTGGTTTGAGAATTTAATGCCATTCTGGCAGTTTGTCACAATAGCTCAGTGGTAGAGCAGCCGCCCGGTAAGCGGAAGGTCTGTGGTTCAAATCCCAGTTGTAGCATTGAATTTTTAAGTTCCAGTTCTACCTCTCAAACTTTGCCCACACACGGCTTGTGTGATTAAAAACACTAACAGTAAGTTTGTTGGCATAGATAAATAATAATTACCATGTGAAGGTTATTTAATCCTGGGATATAAAGTACTTACAATAGTAAGTCACCATTGGGGTAATTTGTCTCTGATGTGAGACTGCCTTTGTGGTTTACCAGGAGAAATATGAACTGGTTTGAGAATTTAATGCCATTCTGGCAGTTTGTCACAATAGCTCAGTGATTAGAGTGTCCGCCTGGTAAGCAGAAGGTCTGTGGTTCAAATCCCAGTTGTGGCATTGAATTTTTAAGTTCCAGTTCTACCTCTTAAAGTTTGCCCACACACGGCTTGTGTGTTTAAAAACACCAACAGTAAGTTTGTTGGCATAAATAAATAATAGTTCCTGTAATGTTAGGGAAGCGATCTTTATAATAATAATAATAGTAATAATAATAATAATAATAATGTTTATTAGCCCATAGACAATTATACAATTTGTTTCGAGCATCGTCAAATGATCTTCCCGTTTCAATTAGGGATGATAATTTTACTCCTTATCTTTACGCAGATGATCTAGCAATTACCTTTTATGACAAAGCTGAACATATATTAAGACCTATATTACACACGGTAACACTAGTAGTTAATAATTGGTGCAATGCCAATAATTTGAGCATAAACACTGGAAAAACTACTCATATTCAATATAAATGTAATACCAGATGTCTCGGAAGCTCCATAAAGTTTTTAGGCATTTATATTGACTCTGACCTAGGATGGTCAACGCACATTAATCATATCTTTAAAAAAATAACAACAGGAATTTTCATGCTAAGAATTGTAAGTCACAGTGTAAGTAAAGATGTTCTCATGAAAGCGTACTATGCTCACATTTATTCACATGCTAACTACGGTTTACTTTTCTGGGGGAATCACTCCCTGGCTACGAAGATCTTTGTACAACAAAAAAAGGCTGTTAGATTAATCTGTGGAGTTCATCCAAAAGAGCATTGTAAACCACTTTTTATTGATTTAGGTATTTTAACCCTGCCATCATTGTATGTGCTCACCTGCCTCGTGTATGTTAAAGAAAATTTTACCACTTTTACAGTTTGCTCGAACATTCACAATTACACGACACGAAATCGTCTGAATTTATACATCAACAAATTTAAACTTACGAAAATTCAAAACAGTTTTATAGTTGTCTCTAATAAACTATACAATATTTTACCCGAAAGGATAAGGAATCCCCCTATCTCAAATTTTAAAAGGACTTTACGCCATACATTGATGGTCAATCCACTGTATTCTGTGCATGATTTTTATAACCTAGAATGGTAATTAAATTATGACTTTGCTATAATGTAATAGTTTTTGGCAATAAAGAGTATCTATCTATCTATCTATCTATCTATCTATCTATCTATCTATCTATCTATCTATCTATCTATCTATCTATCTATCCTCCCTACACTTCTAACATTAAATATATATGGTTCTTATAGTTATACATATTAAATTTGAACATGTAACTTAACATTTATGACATTTTTAAACAATTCTTTTTTTTTGTAACAATTGAGAAAATAGCAATACATTTTCAGTACTCAACAAATCCTTAACATGATAAATAAACTACATTTGCAACAAATATTTACATAAATACTTTCCTTTCTGGGTCTAACCATATATTCTGTCTCAAAACCTTGACACTTTTTAAATCCAAGTTTGACCTTTCTTCATCACTTGAGTTCCTTGTAAAAAGTCCATATACCCTATAAACAAGTTGCCTTGCTTGACTACTAAAACACTATTTGTTTCATCTTCTATCACTAACACAATCACTTGCTTTACTTAGTGATATGTTACAAATTTCTACAAATTCACAGAACTGCACATTATTTACCTTTTCTGTCCCCTGGTTGGAGTATTTAGGGGTGTATTAGGAGAAAGGGGGAAGCATAACGGTACTCATTCATGAAGTTACACATACCTCTGTTAACAGATCAAGGTCTTCAGTTCTGACAAGATACACATAAAATAGAATTGTATATAAATAACGAATGTCTGAAGCTAGAACGACATGTTTTTGTATATCCTTGTGCAATCATTCCATTCATATCTGACATAAGTTTTAAGCTTGTAATAAACTATTGATACCCGAATGTCAATCTAGTAATTACTAAGCGACATAAAGCTAGTTCTGACTAGACAAGTTACATGCCTGTGATTGGCTACAGCCCTGGAGCTTCTGAAGGTGATATGCAGGAGGTTTGATGTGAGCCACACTTAGATATAATATGTAGCGGCTTCACTGCCCCTTTTCTGGTCGACCTCTTGGCTTGAAGTCATCTCGTTGATGCAGCTGAGGAGGTGCCAATTTCTCAGGGTCAGCCTCGACGAGAGATGTTGGTCTTTGGGAGAGGAGCAGTGTGTTGGATGGTGATGAAAAGGAATGGGTTTTTATACGGGGTTCCTCGGAAGAAAAAACATGAGATGCACTTCCCCTATTGGCACTTCGGGTTACAGGAAACTAAGTTCAATCTTCCACCCGTTAACTATATTATGATCACTTACTGTGCCGAATGAATCCCAATTCCAATATAAATAATATACAATCACTGGACGTGTAGCAACTCAGTGGCACTTAACAAAACACTTCCTAATAACGTGGCGTCTATTCTGCGACCCGTAGACACAACCTTCCCTTACACCTGGTAGCACTGAGCTGTCAAGTTTCTCACCAACGCTATTCTTACTGGGCTTTGATGTTCATTTGTATTCTCTTTAAACCTTTAAATTTTAGCAACGGTTTGGGAGTTCGTTAAGAGACTCACAGTACTTTAGGAAGGCAACAATAATAATAGAATCCCAACGTTTTATTGCCTCGCGCCAAAATTGTACCAACAGCCACATAAATTAGTTTGTTTTCTTGGCGGGAAACTTGCAGATTTCCCTGTGTAACTGTGCCTGTGTTTATTTATTAATCTTTATGAAACTTGTAACATAAATATAATTCTACAATTAGTTTGATATAATTTTCAAAGAAATTGCGACAAAAACATGGATAATTAATAAAGTATTTCCTTAATTATGACGAGTTCCATTTCTGGACACCCATTGTTAGGCGGAAATACCGCTGCAAATAGTACACGTGCATTGATTATTGAAGATGTACACAGGATTAATTATATTCAGTAACTTTCATAGTGATGTGCTTGATGTGGAATATCAACACGTCTTGCTACTGGGAGTTTCATTCAAAATTTCTATGCAATTAGTGATTGTATGTTTTCTTCCATTGCAGTCCCAGGTAACAAACACAGACACTACCGAAAATGTTGATGTGAGAGTTAAACAACTGCTCCAGTTTGCAAAAGATGGAAATGTATCAGCAGTGAAGTCCATCATAGCATCAGGAGTAGACGTGAATGTGGTAGATGGTGGTGGCTTCTCTCCTCTACATTATGCATCAAAACATGGGCATGTTGCAATTTGTGAATATCTTCTGGACAAGGGGGCAGATGTTAATGTTAAGACTCGCTTAGGTGCCACTCCCCTGCACTTGGCTTGTTATAATGGACATGTTGAAGTTGTAAAATTTCTTATTGCTCTTGGTGCTTCTGCTGAAGTAACTGACATAAATAATTCTACTCCTCTACATGATGCATCAATAAGGGGATATACAGCAGTGTGTGAATTTCTTCTGGACGAGGGGGCAGATGTTAATGTTAAGAATCGCTGGGGTGACACTCCCCTTCACAGGGCTTGTTATAGTGGACATGTTGATGTTGTGAAGCTCCTTGTTGCTCGTAAAGCTTTTGTTAGTGTAAAGAATACTTTTGGTAGAACTCCTCTATCTCTTGCACAACAAGCAGGTCATATAGCTGTTTATAAACACTTAAATGAGTAGAATATTTGCATGAAACTCTCCATCTGAGAGAAGTGCTATCTTTCATACTCAACTCTCTGACAATAGCCATCATTACAGTTACAACTGCTGCATAACATAGTCATGTTACAAATTAATGTCTTACAAATGGAAAATGGTGTTTCACCTCATAGCAAATATGTAGCCATTATAGTGATGTGTTTACAAGTTATTTAGTGTCTTTATTAGTTATTAGATTCCCATTTAATCCTCTTTTTGTGTGCTAATTATTGTATATTTCATCAAACGCAGAGCAACTAAATTATAACTTAATGTGCACATTAAGAATCTTGTGTCTGAGTTCATCCAGTGTCTGTATGTTTCAATAAAAAGAATCCAAACTGACATACTCAGATTAACAGTCTTCCATTGTAAAAATGTGCTTGTTTTTATAAGCATAATTTACTTTATATTGTGGGAGTGGATACATTACAAATTTGTTGCTTATTTACTTTCTCTACTGGTAAGTAGAGGAAGTATTGTATTCCACCTAAAAATTCAATGTCAAGATTTCACCGGAAATATGCTTTCAGACCCCTTGAATCCAAAGAAAGCATTTTTAGAAAAAGCTCCATGTGTGTGTCTGTCAGTCTGTGGACAGCATAACTCAAAAACAAAAATTTGGTTAAGAACCAAAGATAGCATTCAAGGATGCGACATGAAGAGTTTGAAGAAAATAGCCCCACCCTAAACTACCCTTCACATAGACATATTTTCAAAAATTTTGATTTTCTTGGAAATGGCTAATAATTTTGTTTAAAATGCCATATGTTTAAGATATTTATATGGCAAATAAAATGTATATTTTGAATTTTGTGGCTATAAACTATGTAGTCCTGTTTACTCTGGATGACTTTTGTATAACGCATAAACTAAAAGATAGATAAAATCTTACTGTACAAAAACTGTACATCTCGCTAAAATACACAATTTATGTTCAAATACATTTTTTTGTAGGGTGAACTATTTCGGAGATATTCCTTCATATTTGTGTCAGTTTCAGAAAACTTAAAACTTTAATGAAATGGCACATTGTTCATTTTTTATATGTTAAGCCTGCAAAGAGAATGGGATCACAAAGCTTTAAAAGATTTAACTATCGCTCAAGGCCTACTGTATTCTGATATTCCCCTTGTACCTACAAGGAAGTAAGTAATAAGGTAATTTGTACAAATGTTTATCTCAATTAATATGAAGAAGATTTAGGAGTAAGAGTTTGTAAGAATGGTTAGTACAAGAGTAGAGAAAGTCATGTGAATGCTTCACCTGTTCAGTATTTAGAGCTGTGTTTCCTGTAGCCCGCCTTCCTCGTCGCCTCGCAGAAGAGTATCAACTTTTCGCAGCAAACGGAACAGCTATTAAGACTTACGGCAATACAGTCGTAAAACTCGATCTTTCTCTACGTCGTGAATTCACGTGGCGTTTCATTGTAGTTGATGTGTTTCACCCTATCATCGTAGCTGGTTAACAATGGAATCCTTCCAGACCTACGTCACAAACATCTGATTGACTCAAACATTAACTCGACAAGCAACGGGCATATTCGTTGCGTCACTTGTCCGTCGATTCGCACTGTATTTGGTGATCACCGTATCATCAGCTGCTTAAAGAATTCATTGAGATATCACGCCGAGTGCGCATTCTACGGTACATCATATTGTTACCACTCCTGACCCACCAATCCGATCGAGACCACGGTGGTTCACAATAGCCAAAGGAGAATTTGAATTTGATGACCCACGGAATATGTCGACCACCTACAAGCTGTTGGTCATCTCCACTCCATATTGTTCATAAGAAAAACAATCAGTGGAGACTACCGTCAGCTAAATGCTCCAACAGTTCCAGATCGTTATCCGGTCCCACACATTGAATAGTTCGCCATCCATCCATCCATCAGATACCTATTGCGGAAGAGGACGTTCCGAAGACAGCCGCCACAGCGCCATTCGGACTATTCGAGTTCACTCGCATGCCATTTGGGCTTTGTAATGCTGCTCAAACTTTTCAACGCTTCATGGCTGAAGTAATACGAAATCTTAATTTCTGCTATGACGATATCCTGGTCGCATCTCGAGACGGAACCGAACATCTGGACCACTTGCGTCAGCTATTCAGTCGACTCCGTATTTACGGAGTAGTGATTTAACACTGCAAAGAGTGTTCGCAGCCAAAGAAGTGTAATTCTTGGGTTACTCAGTCAATTCGAGCGGAATATGACCACTTGCAAACAGAGTTGAAGCAATCGAAAATTTTCCAAAACCATCATCTATCCGAGACCTGCATAGATTTTTGGAACTTGTTAATTTTTATCGACGCTTCATCCCTCATGCTGCCAGCATCGCTGCACCATTGAACAGCTGTTTGCAAGGAAATCCGAAACTTACCAGCGAGCTCCAATGGAACGAAGAAACTGAACAAGCTTTCCACAACATGAAGAACGCTGTTGCAAATGCTGCACTCCTTGCACATCCCTGCTCAGATGTACCTGTTTCTCTAATGGTAGATGCATCATCGACAGCAATTGGAGTTTCAGTTCAGCAACTTGTAGACGGTTACTGGCAACCATTGCATTTTAGAGCCGGAAACTCTCTCCATTACAAGAGTGGTCTGCCTATGATCCTGAACTCCTAGCCGCTTATGCCTCCATTAAGAAGTTCATGCACATGCTTGAAGGAAGACAGTTCATCTTATTTACGGATCACAAACCTCTGACGTTCGCTTTGAAGCAGAAGCCAGAGAAAGTATCACCTCGCATTGCCCAGTTCACGACTGACATTCCCCATATCCAAGGCGAAAGCAATATCCCAGCTGATACACTGTCTCGAATTGCATCTATTGCTGAAGAAATCGACTTTCAAGCCTTGGCATGTTCACAGGAAACTGACGACGAAATTCAAACTCTCATTTAATCCAGCACTAGCCTGGTTCTGAAGAAAATACTAATTCCAAATTCTACACTTCAACTCATATGCGATGTATCAACATCTCTCGCTCGCCCATTCATGACGAAGAATTTCCAACAGCAAGCTGTTGCATCTCTTCATAGTTTGTCGCACCCCGGTGTGAAAGCTACGATCCACCTGGTTAAGAAATCCTTTGTTTGGCTTGAGATCGATCGTGACTGTAGAGTATTTGTTCGTAACTGCATAGCCTGCCAGCGTAACAACGTTACAAGGCATACCACTACTCCACTTGGATCATTCACTCCACCTAATCAACGATTTGAGCATGTACATATTGACATTGTTGGTCCTCTGCGTCCATCCAATGGCTTCACATATTGCCTAACGGCCATCGACCGTTTTTCACGTTGGTCTGAAGCATATCCAATCGCAGATGTCACAGCAGCAACAGTGGCAAGAGCTTTCTTTAATGGGTGGATTGCTCCTTTCGGCGTTCCTCAACGACTCGCATCTGATCAAGGTCGTCAGTTTGAGTCTCACCTTTTCAAAGCTCTAACCATGCTCACAGGAACATATATCCGAACAACAGCCTTCCATCCAGCCACCAACAGAATAGTGGAACGATTTCATCGCCAGCTTAAAACAGCTATCAAGTGTCACGCTTCAGACCGATGGACCGAAGATTTCCCTACAGTTCTCTTGGGCATACGCACGGCATACAAAGAAGACATCTGTGCAACTGCTGCAGAGTTAGCATATGGTCAGACAGTGCGATTGCCAGGTGAATTCTTTTCAGATACTGCCAGTGACACCATCGAGGCATCAGACTTCGTCAGGGATCTTCGAAACAGGTTCAGGCAACTCCGTCCTATTACACCAAGGCCTCAATAGTACCCGAAAGACTTCTATTTTTCGTGACCTTGAAAATTGTTCACATGTGTTTCTACGACACGATGCAGTTTGTAGGCCTCTACAATCTCCATATGATGGCCCATTCAAAGTAATAAATCGTCATAACAAGACCTATGACATTGAAATTCGTGGCATGCGAACAACTGTTTCTCTAGATCGGCTGAAACCTGCCTTGGTTGCTGACCCTGACGACTCCACAACAATGACCACCCCAAAAAATCCTACTGCACTACAACCAAAAGTGACAGACGCTATTCACCAGAGTACATCACCTCCATCTGTGGTAACTCGCTCTGGACGACGTGTTCGTTTCAACAAGAAGTACTCTAATTGAACACTCGTGGGGCAGTACTGAGGTCCATGCCATTTTATACATCAAAGACTGTAGGTATACTTTTAGTTAATCTTTTGTTTTTCTGTTATTCATAAACTTGTTTACTTGACTGGTAATAAATGCGTTGTGTAATATCGTTATTGAATTTATTGAATGCATCCTGAGCCGCACTATCATCACTGGACACTGTAGCCATTCATGTTAACAGGAAACATAAACATTGATAGTGTTATTATTTATTTATGCCAACAAACTTACCTCTCAAACTTTGTCCACACACGGCTTGTGTGTTTAAAAACCCCAACAGTAAGTTTGTTTGCATAAATAAATAATAATTACCATCTGAAGGTTATTTAATCCTGGGATATAAAGTACTTACAATAGTAAGTCACCATTGGGGTAATTTGTCTCTGATGTGAGACTGCCTTTGTGGTTTACCAGGAGAAATACGAACTGGTTTGAGAATTTAATGCCATTCTGGCAGTTTGTCACAATAGCTCAGTGATTAGAGCAGCCGCCCGGTAAGCGGAAGGTCTGTGTTTCAAATCCCAGTTGTGGCATTGAATTTTTAAGTTCCAGTTCTAACTCTCAAAAATTGATACTGTTCTTTTTGTCCCATCAACAGTAGAAGGCTTTGGTAGTTTGTAAATAATATCACATAAATTAACATCCCCTGCTTCTACATCTGTAGGAAGTGAAAAATGCCTTTCCTTGACGTTCGGAGGTATGTTACATATAGAACACTGTTATCGTCATTTATTGAATTAATAAGCCCAACAACAATAGGGAAATACTATTTCTTTCCCCTCAGTTGCCACTTTGACTATAACACAGTCTTTCTCCTTCTGTTCTTCTGCCATATTTTCTACATTGAGCAGGTTTAGACTTAGATCGTCGATGTGGTCAACCAGACGTGACGTGACGAGCTACAGGAGTTCAGATCATTTATACTACTGGGTGTCCCAAAAAACACCAACAACGCTTAATGTGTTGTGCAGGGTGTCAAACTGACCGATCTTGAAATAGGAATACCTATCCGGAAATGTACGTATATGGGATTCGCGGCCTACTTGAATGAGGCCATGGCCACATTGCGTAACTATTCCAAGTTCGCATTGCCGGACTGTTAAGAACTTTTGGGCACTCAGCAGAAGAATTTCATGCTTTTAACACTGTCGTGAAGTCCTAGAAGTTCGACGTTTGCTATCAAGTGTCTAAAAGATATTATTTGCTTTTCGGAATATATTTTGGTGGATTTTAGCGAATCAACTTATATTTTATTGCAATCGCGAAGACACAATATGGAAACTTTGTCCCCTCCGTTTGGTCACACTGGCCTTGTATAATCTGACTGATAATCCTTATCAGTCTTTGTTGATCTCCCGAAGTGTATGGTTGTTCATGATAAGGTAAGCTGGGCAATTGAATTTGCAAGATAGGCTTTAGGTTATCTCGAGTGATAATTCCATATACATATCGCTTGGACAAACCCTTGAAAATACAGGAAAATAGTGTTGATAGATCTGGCGAAAAGTCTCGGATTGGCAGACCAAAAACGCCTTTCGCAACAAACGTTTTATGAAGGCAATTTGTGAATCTTTTTGGGTTACTAACACATTCCCGCAACTTATGATGTTTACTGTAATTCTGTTTTGTGGCATTTGAAGAGAGCAGTCACATGAAAGTTCTGTGCCACTTGTTGCTGCACCTCAGTAAGATAAGATATACGATATCTGTATCTTCCTGGCGGACACACCTCGTTACACGTACTCTGTGATCAGATTGCAAGGTGAGTAGCTGTTAAAATAAAACTGTTTCAGTTGACAAGGGTTAATGTTCTATATGTGTTAGTGTGTTGCTGCTAGTTGAACTATAAAAATTATTTCAATGAAAATTAACTTAGTATTGTAGAGATAAACAAAAGGATACAAGAAATTCCGAGTGCGTTTTGTAAGTATTGTACAGTGCAGATAAGAGCCCAAAACGCTGACCTTAAATAACACTAGCAAATGTGTGTCAAACAAAAGTTGGGTGCGTATTGCTCTGTCAAAATCTGTCACGCACTATTGCACATGATCCAAGGTATGAGTCTTTGAAGGAGCGAGACTAACAGTAATGGATAGGAGATAAGTGAGAATTTTGAGTATTAAACATGGCTTGAGGTATGAGTTTCTGAAGGAGAGGAATAATAGTATGACAAAACTTTTGCAGAAATGCAGTTTTCTTCTAGTCGTTAACTTAGTCTACAGTTCATTTCCCTCTCTATTTCTGTCTTCATTACTTCCATTCGGAGAAATGATTTTTCCAACTTTGCCTCTATCGTAGTTGTTGAGTCGCACCTTTGACACCAGTGTAACAAAGCGCCAGTGGGACGAATCCCACTAGCTTGGCTAGTCCTTTCAGTGTCTCTTCACTTTGTCTGTATCTCATACACTAGCAATTACGATGCAATCACTCGACGCTCCTGAAATCTTCCTTTCTACACACACGTACTGCTGACACACCGACCGACTCATGTGTGTAACTGTAACTCTGAAACTCACTTCTTTCCTGGCCTCCTTATGTGGTGGGGATGAAGTCGCACGGCTCTTTCGCGAACTCCTTCAAACACAGCGACAGTGACACAAATTAGACACCGAAAAAATCGTTTTGTGCAGTCGCCTCGATTGTTGATTTCCCGAAGCAAATATAAGAAAATTAGGCTTTATACTTTGACGATTGTAGGTTGTTATTTTATACACCTTTCCTACCTGTTACCCGCCAAAGCCACGTGGTAGCGGGATGGTTCGTGAATGCGTTGAGGGCATGCGCTGCGAAATTTTCAGCTTTTTTACTTTCTCTACTGGTAAGGCGAGGAACTAGTGTATTCCACCCAAAATTTCGAAGTCGGGATTTCACCGGAAATATGTTTTGAGATCTCCTGAATCCAAAAACAATATTTTTAGAAAAAGGTCCGTGTGTGTGTATGTGTGTGCGTGTGCGCGCGCGTGTCAGTCTGTGAACAGCATAACTCAAAAACGAAAAGTCGATTAAAAACCAAAGTTGGTACCAAAGTTGGTACATAATGTCTTTCAAGGATGCGACACAAAGATTTTGAAGGAACTTTCTCCACCCTTAACTACCCTTTACATGGAACATTTTTCGAAAATGTTGATTTTCTTGAAAATGCTGTAACGATTTTGGTTAAAATGTCCTATACTTGAGATATTTTTATGACATATGAAATGTTTATCTTGAATTTTCTGGCTATAGCCCCTGTAGTCGTATTTACTCTGGACGACTTTTGCATAACTGGTAAACCGTTAGAGATAGACCAAATCATACTATACAAAAAATGTAGATCTTGCTAAAACACACACTTTATGTCAGAATAATTTTTTCGCAGAGTAAACCATTTTGGGGATATTCCTTGTTGATTGTGTAAGTTTTGGAGAACTTATGCTTCTGTCGAATGGAACATGGCTATTCATCTTTTTATATGTTAACCGTGCAAAGACAACAGAATTTGAAAGCTTTAAAATATTTTACTATTGCTTAAAGCCTACTTTATTCCCATTGCACATGCAAGAAAACAAGCAATAAGGTAATTTCTGCAATTGTTTATCTCAACTAACACGAAGAAGATGGAAGAATAAGAATTTGTTAACTTATGTACAGTCTCTATGGAGGATAGGGAATAACCTAGGCTAGACAAAACACACATTAGGCTGAGGCAGTTATGGGGCCATGAAAGGTTCATTTTGAGCAGTTCACTGAACTACTTCATAACCTCACATATATCCGGTTACAGATACAACATGACTGCACAGCCACATCCTGATCACCAACTTCTGACGAGGATTGTTGCTCTGGTGGAGAAGGTAAATGCTGAGTTTGATCTTCTCCGAGCAAAGGTTGAGGAATATCGACTCCTCTGTGAAAACAAACACCTCCATACCCTCGTGGCCAATAAAGAACAAATGATAACTAAACTGGAACAAGAGCTGGAGACAAGTATGAAGAAGAATAAAGAATTGGAGGAAAAGTTGATGGATTTAGAAAAGAGACATGAGGAAATGAAAGTCGAGATAACTGGAAACTTTGCCAGTATCAGCAACATGGAGGTGAGTAAAACTGTTGCTCTTGTACACTCTTCTGTATGCAGAAACAAACTAACACAATTGAACACAACAGTTATGAAACAGATTTCTCATTATTCTCTCACACAGACAGTTAAGTTTATATAATACTGACAGATTTGTTACGAATGTTAGAAGCCAGCAGGGCAACCACTACACTGTATATTATATCAACATCAATTTTGGTATTTGGAAAGAGTGTATCTTATGAACTGGCAGAATTCACTTTAAATTCTTGTTATCACTGACATTTGTTTTATAAAGCTGCTGCTAACTTGGTAGTTGAATGGCCTTAAATATACATAATTATTATCATCATTATAATTTGCTGCAGGTTGTAAATGAATAACACCACACAAATTTTACTGATGATAGACAGTTCATAGGCAATCAATTTGAGATAGGAAATCTATGGTCTAGGATTATAAATTACAGAACTGTGCTTTAAAATTGAGGATATGCACGCCACTGACCATGTCCACTGCAGCCGTAATGCATGATGAGAGAACAAGCGGGCAAATTCTGTAGCCTCTTTGTTTAGCGTAATGGGCATGGTGCCACGACGTGAAGGTACGAACATAAAAAGCGCAGACTCAAATACCCATAAGCCCATATTTCTATGTTAATTCTTTCCTTCCTTCTTTCCTCTCTCCCTTCCTTCCTCCATCGTTCCCTTCCTCCCTCCCACACTTCCTTACTTACTTCATTCCTCCCTCTCTCTCTCCCACAGCCACAGTAACCCAGGCTCTGTAACCTAATGTAACTAAGTTTCCACAACACAGGACTCTGTCATACTCTTCATGTAAATATTTCTGAGCTCGATGTTGAAAGAGAAAGTTGCACTGTAAAATGTCGTGGTCTGTTTCAATTATTGTTCAATGTTTAGTGGAACTAGATAAATATGCTTCCCCACATTTTGTTGCAGGAAACCTATAAATATGTATGAATTCACTTGTTAAATATAATTCATAAAAGAATACAGATCGAAAGTTCAAAATGTGTATTGGGCAGACATAAAACAGATACCTACGTAAAATTTGAATTTTGCACAACTTTCTAAAGTAAAAACAAATTAGAAACTAAAAACTTCACTTATCTTATTATTTTGGTGCTGACCCTGGGGTTTCAAGCTATATCCAGCTCATTCTCAAAGCCATATAAACAAACTCGTTGCTTGGCAGCACCAAAATAATAAGATAAGTGAAGTTTTTAGTTTCTAATTTGTTTTTACTTTAGAATCTTGTTGCTTCATTGTTAATAGCTTCAATTTTTCTATAATTTGCACAACTTATTTATAACTGACAGAGGCAACATTAAGGAAAATGGAAATGGTATGCCTAAAACTACCGAGGAACTATAGCATGGACGTAGGCAGACTTTTTTCCAGGTGGGTGGGACGCATGTTGACAGTTTTCAATCAAACAATATTAATTTATTGTGTTAAAAAACTAGAAATTATTACATAGCATTTTTTGCGGATAACCATATCAGTTTGTGCTAAATAAAAGTTGTTCTTTACATCAAAATTAAAGCCGTAATAATAATTGACTGCACATTAAATAAATTAATTTCTATGGGGGGGGGGCAGTGGCCTCTTGCCCCCCACTTCGCGACACCCATGATTGTGTTTTTCTAAAGCATATGTAACTAGGTATATGCATGGGCATAGGCAGACTTTTTCAGGGGGGCGCATCTTGGAAGTTTGCCATCAAACAATATTAATTCATTTTTCTGTTATCAGAGGTTATACTATTTGTTGCAGATAACCATTTTAATTTGTGCTAAATAAAATTATTCTTTACATCAAAATTAAAACAGTGGTCTAATAGTAATCCACTGTACATTATATTTATTAATTTCCAGGGGGCCGCGACCCCCGCTTGCCACCCTTCGTAACGCCCATGGGTATACGATTGGTTATCACACTCCTGATGGATCCGCCCCTGGCGTCTGGGACAATAATAATCTTATGCCACAATCCGTCCGTTTTGAGGCTGGAGGTTAAGATTTAACGCCTATTTCAGAGTATGTGACGAGTACCTTAATTTGGCAAAGGTTATTTCATCATAATATTAAGGGGCCCTCATTTATTTGGAACCTGCACTTAGTTTTCCTAGGTAACATTTCCAGCATGTTATGATTGTGGTGAATAAACAGTTTCACATTGGATATAAAGGCATTTTCTAACAGCTGCTTGATGGCCTAGTAAAATGCAGTTGTTGCCAGCGCATATATGTAGTATGTACATGGCTGTATTCTGTGCAGAGAGAGTTTCCAGGGGCTCTGTACAATGTTAAGCGTATAACCACCCAAGATAACAAAATATACAGAGATGTGCCAGGTTGTACGATATTACGTACTTGACATGTGATTTATAAAACAAGCATTCAAATTTAAAATTCCTTTAAAAAATAAAATTATTTTGTTGTTTAACGACGCTGTCAATTGCCAGGATCACATCAGCGTCGCCGGTGTGCCGGGATTTCGTCCCGCAGGAGTTCTTTTACATGCCAGTAAATCTACTGACATGGAGCTGTCGTTTTTAAGCACACTTAAAAACCATCGGCCTGGGCCGGGTTTGAACCCGCGACCTTGGGATCAGTAGGCCAGCGTCTAACCAACTGAGCCACCCAGACCGACAAAAAAAAAAAAAAAAAAAAAAAAAAAAAAAAAAAAAAAAAAAAAAAATCCTTTAAGCAGCCTGTTTTTCCTATAATCATTTGAAATTTATTTGTTTCTAATCAATTTTAGAAGAAAATCCTGTGCACATTCACACAGCAGTTTTAAGAAAATGGTCACTCTTATAAAGTGCATGTTTTTCTACTGCAACACAATTGTTTGTAACGTTCCATTATGAAGAGCAAGTTCAGGTACAAGTAATACATATTCATTTTGGCTCAGATGTAAACCCAAATTCTGATAAAGTGGAAAACACGTATTGCAACATAAAGCATAGCTGAGGCCCAAGCAATAATGTTTGTATGTGGTGAGTTAAACATAACCTCACATCTATTACAAACACTGTGACATTAATATGTGTACATCCACGTGAATGTGTGTATAAATTGAACAAAATTATTTTTCATTGTAGTTATTTTACGTGTGTATTGTTTATTCAAGATATTTACACAAGATTTAATTGTATTCAGTAACTTTCATAGTGATGTGCTTGATGTGGAGTATCAGCACGTCTTGCTACTGGGAATTTAATTAAAAATATCATTGCAATTAGTGATTGTATGTTTTGTTCCATTGCAGCCCCAGATAAGAAACACAGACACTGCAGGAAATGTTGCTGCAACAATTGAAGAACTGTTCAAGTTTACAAGAGATGGAAATGTATCAGAGGTGAAGTCCATATTAGCATCAGGAGTAGATGTGAATGTGGTAGATGCTCGAGGTTTCTCCCCTCTATATTATGCAGCAGAACTTGGGCATGTTGCAACTTGTGAATATCTTGTAGACAAGGGTGCAGATGTTAATGTTAAGGCTCCCTTTGGTGACACTCTCCTGCAGGTTGCTTATTCTAATGGACATGTTTCAGTTTGTGACTATCTCCTGGGCAAGGGGGTAGATGTTAATGTTGTCAGTCGTTGTGGTCGTTCTCTTCTACATTATGCAGCACAACAAGGACATGTTGCAGGTTGTGAACATCTCCTAGACAAGGGGGTAGACGTTAATGCTATGGATATGAGCTATGATACTCCCTTGCACGAGGCTTGTGCTGAAGGGCATCTTGATATTGTTAAGTTACTTATTGCTCGTGGTGCTTCTGTCACAATAACTGGCTCAGGGAAGTCTACTCCTCTACATTATGCAGCACGAAAAGGACATACAACAATCTGTGAACATCTCCTGGACGAGGGGGTAGATGCTAATGTTATGGATAACGGTTATGATACTCCCTTGCACGAGGCTTGTGCTAAAGGGCATCTTGATATTGTTAAGTTACTTATTGCTCGTGGTGCTTTTGTTACAGTAATTAACTCAATTAGATCTACTCCTCTACATGAGGCATTGGCAAGAGGATATACAACAATCTGTGAACATCTCCTGGACGAGGGGGCAGAGGTTAATGTTAAGGATTGTTGGGGTGAGAATCCACTGCTCAAGGCTTGTTATTCTGGAAATATTAATAATGTAAAGTTACTAATTGCTCATGGTGCTTCACTTGCAATAAGTGACTTTGATAAATCTAGTCTTCTAGAAGAATTATCCCAACTAGGGCATACAGCAGTTTGTGAATATCTTATGGATAACGTGGCAGATCTTAATGTTCAGAATGACAGTGCTTGATGACACTCCCCTGGAAGGAGGCTTGTAATGGACTGCGTTACTCATATCGTTATTCCTCATTTAATATAAATCAAATTCTGTTCAATGTATGTGCTCTGTAGTAAGTAGAGATTAACTTGCACTCTGGACATACAGTTGTGTAACATTTCAATACACCAAGAATAATCATTTACATAATAATCCTCAAGGTCGTCTTCCTCAGCTTAGCAGCTTTATACACAATATTCGCACTTTATCATGGCTAAACATTATTAATAGCAGTGTTCGGTATCGCCTCACAGCCACTACTCGTTAGCTGCAAATGCAAGTTACCTTGAAGTAGTGCAATAACGTAGCAAAATGGGGGGAAAACAGCAAAATTATAAATCCAAGTGACACAGTGATGTAAAGCTGAACGACTGATAAAATAAAATAAAACAGGCAAATGATTTGCATATAGAGAAGCGTGTAATTGTGTCATAAACATTGAAACATTGCTCTAGGAAAGCACAGAGTAGTGAACATATTGAACAACACTGAAGTTCATTCATCATTACCTATGTCCACCATCACTGATAACATGAGCCCATTGCACTATACCAGAGAACATAGTTTTAAATGTTCATTAAAGGTTTCCACTCGCTTATACCACAACCTTAACGTGCACAAAATATACCTTAGCTCAGCTTCTTCCATTGTTGAAACAGTCGATAAAGATGTTTCCACAGCAATTGTTGGAAGTTCATTTCAGTAAAATATGCTCGGCGCCAGACTAGATCCACCTGGTTTCTTTGATTGAAGCATTCCTCTATGGAATAATAACATTTATTTATCATGTAGCTTTTTAACTTGTTTTTAAATTATTTCTTAAGTATTGTGGTGAATTTTACTTTAGAAGGAAGCCCATTGTAAGTGAAAATACTAATATTTAAAACTGAGCTCATATATTTTCTTCCTATGTTATGTAACCTTTTCCTATTGTTATAATCATGTACTTGTGAGCATTTAATAAAATTTTCCAAGTCTTCTTCAATTTAATTGCAATCTCATAGATGTAAATACAGACATTGTCAGGATTTTAAACCTTCTTTACATGTAACTGAGGTTCATCATTGTTATAATTGCCCTTTTTGGTATTTTGAATATCACTACTGTTTCCCCATATTATTACACCATATATAATTAGAGCGTGAAAATTTGGAAAGTATACTGTTTTGGGATATTTACATCCATACATTACTTTTGAATAAACAGTTTATAACAAATATTACTTAGCTTCTTTAATACGGATCCAATGTGTGCATTCCAATTTAAATTATGGATATTGTTTAGATTAGCTTACACGACCACTTGGTCAGAATTTCAGCAAAGTCCCACTCGGCAGTGTGTACGAATGGTCACGAAAGTTGCCGAAGTTGCTGTGTTAATGCAGCGCTGCCAACAGCAGATTGTCCCTAGGAGTTTGTTGCCAATAGTAAGTTTGAATGTTTTTGAGGGAGTCAGCAATATGCTGCTGACCTTCTTAGAAGCAACTAGTGCAAGGGATCGCTTTATCAGTATATTAGATTTGGTGCCTCTGTGCTTTAATGAGGAGTCATGCATGCAGTTCCTGTACGACGAGGGCCTGCTGAGGACTCGAATGCTATGCAGGGAATGTGATGCCCTAGAATGTGGGTAGTGTCTACAGTCCCCCCTCTGTACCATCTCAGCACATAAATAAAAAAAGAACGATAATTAATAAAAATTATATAAATATAATAATATAATACTATTAAATATAATATATAAAATAAATAAAAAAGAACGATAAATAATAAAAATAATATAAATATAATAATATAATACTATTAAATATAATATATATAATATAAATCTAATAACATTAAAACTAATATAAAATAAAATAAATAAACAAAAAAGAACGATAAATAGTAAACATAATAAAATATAATAATATTAAATATAATAAATATAATATATAAATAAAATATATAAATATATATAATATATAAATATATATAATAAATATAATAACATTAAATAATAAAATAATAACATAACATAAAATAAAATAAATAAACAAAAAATGAACAATAAATAGTAAACATAATAAAAATATAATAATATTAATATATTATAATATAAATATAATAAATATAAGTATAATATATAGTATTATAAATAATAATAATAATAATAATAATAATAATAATAATAATAATAATAATAATAATAATAATAATAATAATAATAATAATAATCATCATCATCATCATCATCATCATCATCATCATCATCATCATAAGGTTCCTGAGAACCTTCAGCTAGCTTTGGGTGATCAACAATATCACAAGAAAAACATCAAGGCATGCAAAGTTAATGTTTAAATTCAATGTAAACTTCATGATTTGTTTTTTGGTTTCCTCCTTTTTTTTTTTTTTTTCAATAATAAATAAGGATGTACACAATGAACGCGATAGCGGTATGTCTGTGGCGGCAACGACGCGAGTGAGTGAGTGTGTTTAATGTGTTGGCAACGAAAACTAGTGTAGTGTAAAAAGCAATGTTGGCAGATGTGAAAATCGTCTGCTAGTCATGCAGTGAAACCTAGTGGGCGATTGTGAAACTACTGTCGGCGCATGCGCAGTAAGTACGGACTTAGAATCTGGCTGGCAAGTAAGCTAATCTAAACATGAGCCTAAATTATTATCTATCCATTAATTTTGTTTTTTTGCCGATTTTCGTTTTTGAGTAATGCTATTCACAGAGAGACACTCACACAGACACATACACGCAAGCGCACGCGCAGATCTTTTTCTAAAATTACTTTTTTATTGTGGGCACCTCGTCGTTGTGGGTACGTTATTGTGACCCGATCGTGTTGTGTTTACAGTTGTTAGTGATCGCTCAAAATATTAAGACAACTTCTGACACCGCCGACTCATCGGCAATGCGGTTTCTGAGGCCAGTTGGAGTCCATCGTCAACTTTTCAAGATTTACTGTGAATATGCAGATAGAATGTTGGGTTAGGCCAATTAATGATGGAAGATCAAGTGTTCATCACAAAGCACGGCCTTGTGCTGTCACTGATGGTTTGGTTGAACAGGTAAATAAGGAAAAACAGAATGCTTTGTGATGTCTTACTGCAAATGTCGAAAACTGTTTTGAAATGAAATTGTCACAAAGTGTTGTCTTTCACTTGCGGCATCTTTCTTCGAAGACGGCATACAGAAGTTGATTCCCCGCTGTGACAAATGCCTGAACAATGGCGGCAACTATGTCGAGATATAGGTTAAGGAATATTCCTTCATGTACAAATAGATGTGAAAACAAATATTTGATGGCTCTTTTTCCAAGCCGGTAGTTACTTTCTGGATACGCAGCGTAATAATTATAACCAGTGCTCTTTTTCTAAAAGAAAGTTTAGGGGAACTCTCGGACTTGTGTACTTTAAGGTCTAAGTAGCCTATATATTGCGTAAGAAGTTAAGTAAGCCGAGGAGATAACATTTCTGTGTGTAATGGTTACATAAATATGCCAGATTGTAATGAAGCTGTAGTAGGAGTAACGACCAGATTCATTTGGGAAAATCCCCGTTCACATTCAATAATAGAAAATGTAACACACTTCAATACATTCACAAGAGAAAATAGGGATTGGCACTTTCTTCTGGATAGTATAATCTCTGAAACCCGTCAGAATTTCTTTTTGAGGCAGTTCAAAACGTTTACATAAGGATTTTATTTGATGTTCACCATATGTAATCCTGGGATTGTTTGGCCAAGTTGAGCTAATACTTGGGCACACTCAGAAGTTGCTAACGTCCATCGTTCATCTAATTCTTCATCACACACGCTTTCGGCTGCACTATATCGAACTTCTAGCATTATAATGTGAAATGCAATCATCCTTGCTCTGTTTAATTGTCTTGGATGCTGTAGACCACGTAAAATAGGTATTTTTCGAGTCATCGCGTCTTCTAACTTGAAAAACCAGTGCAATCGTAGACTACAAGCGTGGATAAGCCGCTAAGCGTAAACAATACACAACTTATTACCACGTCTACCTAGTGTTGCCAACTATAATTCAATAAAACAAGCTAAACCGGCGTGCCAAAAAGGCTAGAAAAGGCTAGATTATATTTTAATACCCTATATAAACATTAGAAAACTACATTATTAAAAAAATACGCATGGATCACCTAGCAAAAATAAACGTGGTCTTCGTCATCCCCCTCTGCCACATTTCTACTGCTGCAGCTGGGATTTCCCTTAGGCTCTTGCATGTATGCAGGATTTGTACCAACAACTTCAATATTTCGTCTGGAACTTCGCATGAAAAATCTGATATGTTGCACTTACATGACTTTCTCTACTCTTGTACTAACCATTCTTACAAACTCTTTTTCCTATATCTTCTTCGTGTTAGTTGAGATAAACATTTGTACAAATTATCTTATTGATTATTTCCTTGTAGGTGGAAGGAGATATTAGAATACAGTAGGCTTTGAGCGATTGTCAAATCTTTTAAAGCTTCCGTTCTCTTTGCAGGGTTAATATAACAAATTGAATAACGATGTTCCATTTGACAGAAATACAAATAACAAGGCATATCTCCGAAATGGTACACTCTATAAAAAATTATTCAGACATAAATTGTGTATTTTAGAAAGATCTACAGTTTTTCATAGTAAGATTTTGTCTATCTCTAAAGGTTTACCAGTTATGCAAAAGTCGTCCAGAGTAAATAGGAGTACAGAGGTTATAGCCAGAAAATTCAAAATATACATTTCATTTGTCATAAAGATATTTCAAACCTATGGCATTTTAATCAAAGTCTTCTTTTTATTTTGATGTTTATCGACGCTGTCAATTGCTAGGATCACATCAGCGTCGTCCGTGTGCCGGAATGTTGTCCCTCAGGAGTTCTTTTACATGCCAGTAAATCTACTGACATGGAGCTGTCGTTTTTAAGCACACTTAAAAACCATCGGTCTGGGCCGCATCTGAACCCACGACCTTGGGATCGGTAGGCCAGCGTCTAACCAACTGAGCCACCCAGACCGACGTCAAAATCATTAGAGCCATTTTCAAGAAAATCGAAATTTTCTATGTAAAGTGTAGTTTAGGGTGGAACAATTTTCTTCAAAATCTTCGTGTCGCATCCTTGAAAGACATTAAACTTAAATACCAACTTTGATTTCTAACCAACTTTTCGTTTTTGAGTTATGTTGTCCACAGGCTCGAAATACACACACAGACCTTTTTTCTAAAACGTGCCAAAGAATCTAACAACTTGATGGAATCCACACTCCCAGATTCAAAAGATTCGGGAATTCACCAAAAGGATTGTTTCATTACTTGCAATAGCTGCAGTAGTGAGATTAAATTATGTATTATTTTAAAGGTACCGGTAGATGAGTAAAAAATGAAAAAGGCTAGAAAAAGCTAATGAAGCTTAGAAAAAAGGCCAGGAAAGCTACTTGTAGCTTTTTGGAAAATTTATAGCTAGATAGGTTCTCAAAAAGGCCAGATCTAGCCATAAAAAGGCTAAATTGGCAACACTGCGTCTACCACTGCGAGGAATTGAACTATACATACTTACGAACACAGATCGGCTGAGATCCAAAGAGTACTGATTTCGAGTCTTTGCTGAGATCACATACACACAAATTATTATTCACAAACACGAATTCACCAATGGTGAACAAAAAGTTCGCAAAGCAAAGCGGTTCTTCTTGTTATGCGTTTATATTTGACGCTTGCAAGGAGATTCTGACGCTACTATTACCTATTTAAATGGAAACCAACCCAATAGGTAGCTATAAAATCACATTTCTACTTTTTTAATCTGGAAAATAAGTGGCTTTTAAATTTTGTTTTCAGAAAATGCCTAGGGAAGCGCGTCTCCAGGGTTCCCCCAGAAAAAGAACACTGACTATGACACTCGTCAATTTCACCATTATTGCTAATGAACTTGAAGCAACGAAATGCTGTTCTCAGTTTAGGGTATAACTATAATTTATTCCCATAGAAGTGGTATGTTTGCATTTTGTTTGAAATAGTAGTAAGATATACATATTTATGTGACTAATAATTTAGTTATGAAAAGCTTAGGAATCTAATTTTACGTAGAAATGCATAAAGTGTCTCAATAAGCACGGGAGATGTGCCCACCATTTTCTCTTGAATGGAAAACGTTGCATGCTGTTTGATAAGATGATAAAGATCAGCAGCTGGCTGAAAATAACAACAATAATATTATTATTACTGCACCATGTTTTAATCTGTACTCTGTTCATCTAGAGATTAGAGGAGACGTAAACAAAGCCACGTGCGTTTTGACCACAGCGCGTCCTCTTGACGCTTTCGCCGTCTAAATAGTCCCTTGAGGAAATACTGTTACTAAGGTCTGAAATGTCACTTAATGTTTGCTAAAGCATGAAGTAAGTGTACCAAGCGTAGTTGAAGTGTAAGAATACGCAGTTAAGTGAATCTGTAACCAGCCGAATTCATTCTGCGCGGGCATTATTCAGTATAAAGGTAACATGGCGGAATAAGTGAGTGTTGTAAAACATAAGCGCGGAAAACCGTTGCGAAGTGGTGAAAAGACAATAATATTGAACGTGTTTAACAACTTCTGCGAGAAGTATCCCGAACTTGCTATCGAAGACGTGATGAAATTAACATCCGAGTTTACCCGTGTGTCAGTTGCAAGCATTGACAGCACACGCAAAGAAAAATCCTCAGTTGGTGAAGATACCGGTAAAAAGCGACCACGTACCAGATAAATGGTGGATGTAGTTTGCGACGAATTTGTGAGATCTGCAATCCGTCGAAAAGTTCACCAGTTCTTTGTTAACAATGAACCCCCACCTTAAACAAAGTGCTGTTGGCAGTTAACTCTGATTCCGATGTTCCAGATTTAAAACGAACTTCCCTCCACAAGCTGCTTCTGGAGATTGGTTTCAAGATTGTGAGCAGGAAATGAATAAGTGTTATTGTGGACAGAGATGACGTAAGTAGCAGTTAATTTCCATGTGCTACTTGTTATTGGTATCGATCAAGTAAGTATATCCTTTTAGTATTGTAAAATGCATATTATACCTACGCGTAGCGGTAGGTAACTGTGTTGCGTCATTGTGAATGCACGTGGCCGCGGAGTGATACAAACCGGTGCTTTGTTTACATTTCCTCTATCTCTTGATAAACTTATCGTCTATTTGTTTGGTCCAAATATTGTAATCGAGTTCAAACTAACTTCCAGGTGAGCTAAAGACTTGAAACTTAGAACTGAATCAGAAACAGATAAGAAAACAAGTTAATATATGATGGGTACGCGGGTATAAGGGGCAATGTGAGTGTAAAAGAAGAAATGAAGTGACACTACCAAGATATGCCTACTGTATGGGCAGCAGAATGGTTTAAGAAAATGCCCAACCAAATGAGGCGAAACATCACTGAAGTACCAGTGGAACAAGTTTCAGAAGTCAATTCATGTACATTTTATGAAAGAGGAATGTCAGCTTGGGATGTGACGCTGCATTGGTAATCACGAGAAAGGTAATTATTCAATCAACAAGAGATATAGATTTGAGTCGAATGATTGACGAAATAAAGAGACGAGCTGTTTTTACATTTCTTCACTTTGTAATACGTCATGCCTAGATATTGTGAAAATAGTGTTCTCAATTCGTGGGCACTCCTACTTAGAGTGTGATAGAAATATGATCTGCAAGTTCTTAAATCATGTTGTAGACCAGAGGCAACAGCCTTCATGATATATCTCCTCACTATTAATTGAGAGATATAAAAGTATTTGTTAAAAGTGACATTCCCCTTATTTTCGTGACAAATGTGAATTTACTTCATTTTATATGCTTTTTTAATTTGTTGTTAGCTAATGCTGGATTTCTGACAATGAAGTCATTAATCCTCTTGCTCTCCAGTATTTTTCACTGATATTGAAGAGAGCAATAGCAGTAATAGTAACCTCTATTAATTAAAAACATTAATTCAACATTTACATAGACAACATCAAACATTCATACTTCAGTTTGTAGAAAATATAACATTCCACCTCTTTCCGCGTACTCTTCATATATAATATGCAAAAAGATACTGTATATATGGTAAATAATTTAAATAATTGTACCATACTTAACTGTTTGTAACAGATTACATGTTGAAGTACTAACGCGTAAGTGTAAAAAGACCAATAAAGAAATAAAATACACGTAAGTGAAAATTGGAGTGCGAGGAAATGAATAAGGATAAAAACAATAGTGAAACAAAAGAGAAAAATATTTAAATCCATTTTTTAATATGCTTTGTTCGTAAAATGGACTAAAAGGAATATAACAATTTTTGCTCACCTGGGTTTGAAATATTCCACCAAACTTTCACACCGAATTTCTCTTATTATGAATAACAAGAAAGTCTAAAACCAGAAAGCTGAAAAGTTTATAGTTTTCCAGAAAACAATGCTTCTATCCAAAACACTTATCATCACGTGACTGAATTATTATTGATTAAAGGTTCTTGAACAAAATATAGCCCTGACCCCAAAGTATTGTTTTTCTATCTGAAATCTTCTGAAGTTACACTTAAATGCCCAATAGCAAGAGATAAAAGGACAAGTAACAGCAGCTCAGCTTTGGAAAGGACCTTATGAACATTTCTTTGACTCTTTGATCATGCTGAAACTTAAAATACCATAAATGGAATTTGAACCACAAATCTTTGACTCTTTGATCATGCTGAAACTTGAAATACCATAAATGGAATTTGAACCACAAATCTTTGACTCTTTGATCATGCTGAAACTTGAAATACCATAAATGGAGTTTGAGCCACAAATCTTTGACTCTTTGATCATGCTGAAACTTGAAATACCATAAATGGAGTTTGAGCCACAAATCTTTGACTCTTTGATCATGCTGAAACTTGAAATACCATAAATGGAGTTTGAACCACAAATCTTTGACTGTGCTTTCCAATACTTTTGAACTGTAGTTTCTTCTGATCTTAATGCTTCACAGGTCTTCAAGTGGTCTTCGTTCATTTCTGCTGGATCGATACACAGGACACATATTGGTGAGGCTGAGATACCTATTCTGTAGAGATGACTTGCTAAGCAGTCGTGATTTGTCAATAGTCGGAAGGCTGCAACAGCTGTTTTCCTTGGTCTCTGGGGGATTATATCTGGGTTGGAAAGTAGTGTAATCCATTTTTTATCTTTGGCATTTGTTTCTATTTCATGCTGAAACTTGAAATGCCATAAATGGAATTTGAACCACAAATCTTTTACTCTTTGATCATGCTGAAACTGTTGTTGTTGTTGTTGTTTTCTACTGCCTTGCATCTGGCAATGAAGCCATTAGCATTCGTGCTTTCCAATACTTTTGAACTGTAGTTTCTTCTGATCTTAATGCTTCACACGTCTTCAAGTGGTCTTCATTCATTTCTGCTGGATCGTTACACAGGACACATATTGGTGAGGCTGAGATACCTATTCTGTAGAGATGACTTGCTAAGCAGTCGTGATTTGTCAATAGTCGGAAGGCTGCAACAGCTGTTTTCCTTGGTCTCTGGGGGATTATATCTGGGTTGGAAAGTAGTGTAATCCATTTTTTATCTTTGGCATTTGTTTCTATTTCATGCTGAAACTTGAAATGCCATAAATGGAATTTGAACCACAAATCTTTGACTCTTTTACCTGGCTGAAACTTGAAATGCCATAAATGGAATTTGAACCACAAATCTTTGACTCTTTGATCTGGCTGAAACATACAATACCATAAATGGAATAGGAAGAACAGATTTGTGTCTTCGGATGAGCTTAGTTCTAATTTTCGCTGTTTATTGCTGGCGTTACTTGATGCTCACCTTGGTAGTAGCGGCTGGCTGCTCTGTAGACTGAAACATAGAATTCCATAAATTGTATTTGTAGAACATATTTTGGCTTTGAGTCGATCTTAGTTCTATTTTTCCATATTTATTGCTGCAGTTACTTGATGCTCACCTTGCTAGCGGTGGGTGGCTGTTCCCCCTCCTGCGGTACCTCAACATTCTTCACGAGCGATGACTTGCCTGGTGACACCAACAGGTTGTATGGCTCTGTGGTCTTAGAGGAGGAATACTCTTGCATCTGTAGAATAATTAGGCGGTGTCCAGCGTCATGATTCTGCGGACTCCACATGAACGTATAGCACATTGACACTAGCGCCATGCAGTGATACAGGTGCTCCTCTGTGGCTCTGTGCTTTGGCATGTAATCGTCCAGGTAGCAGTGTGTGTCATGCTCTGGGAAAATGTTCATTCCCTTCCGGAGCAGCAACTGTGCACACCATCCAAACACAAAATGTTTAAACTGAAGATCTCTTAAATTAACAGAAGAAAACAGTAATGTTGCCGAATTCGGGCTTAGAGACCGCGTAACGCAGGGCGCCAACGTATGACAAATGAAAGTAGCGAACGGTAATAAAACATTTGAATAACGGAATTACATATGGCAATATGGCGTAGAGACCAGATAATCTTATGCGGTTGTGCAACAGGTAAATAACCTTAAATGTGAATCTTTTGTGTAAATATATGTATTTTTATGTTGAAGGATAAATCGTATAACCTGAAACAACTGTGAAATCATAATCTCCTGCAGTTCGTGCATGAAATACGGTAAATCACCGTAGAATATGAATGTATTTCATAATGTACGTTTATAAAACAAATACAAAGTTGTATAATACTTAGATGTGGTAGATTGACAAAGGAATGCTTTAAACACCGCATTTTACTGAATATACCTGTGGCAAATTAGTGGTGGTTTAAACCTTATTTGAAATGCGGATTTTCATTAATAACAACAGCTGATAATGCTGATACTAAGTTCTGAAATCTCACTTGATGTTTGCTAAAGCACGAACTAAGTGTACTAAGCATAGCTGAAGTGTAACCGGTCTAGCTCATTCGGCGGGTGCATCATTCAACATGGCGGAAGAAGTTGTTTGCGAATCAAGAAGCCCGTATTCAGCAACATTACCGAAAAAGAGACCTCCCTAATTGTGATGTGGACAACATTTCCACAGCGTACAGGAGAGCCAACCTCAGAATGTTAAATGGAACTATGGTAGTTTTCTTTAAAATTTGGTTCCCCTCAATAAACTAAACATTATTTTTGTAAAATGAACTGTGGAGCTGTTATAATACTTAATTTTGAAGTATATAGTAGAGAAAAACAGTACTAAATGAATAAGTCAGCAAATATGTACCTACCCAGGTGAATACTTTACAGTTAGTGATCCGTTAGGAAAGGGTTTCTGTTAACAAAAAATATGGATGACAAACTTCATAGAGGGACTCTAAATGCCATTGTCTTTGGCTGTACGTGAAGTAATTTAGACGTTAACAGTTGCAAAATTAATGAATACCTACAAAGTAACTACTTACCCGTTAATACTTACGTAACTATGGACCAACATTACACTAAATAGCAGTACTGCCAACCTACAATGGAAATTACTAACAAATCTGTGAGGAAGCCCCAAGGAAACAGGACATGGTTTTTAAGACACTTTTTTTTATAAAGGTGTAAATTGAAATCTATGACGCTATGCACAAAACATTTAAATTCCATAAACCACATTTATACAGAAACAATTAGGTTAAGAGGAAACAGCTTATTAGAGGACGCCAAGAACCAGATGTGACACCTCCCCCCCAATTATAGTGCGTTCTGGTTATATTTCGTGATATGTCATCTATTGTGTTGCATTAGTACCGCCAACTGTTCATAAGATACAACTATGGTAAACTTACGGATATAGTTAGTATTATTGCATCCGTTATGTTGGCACAGAACCCATTTCTAAACCCACTTCAGGGGAGACAACCGATAGATTTTAAAACAAGATTCTGTTTAAACGTTGTATTAATATATGGACGCCATCGTATTGCCCGTGTGTGCGTGGTGTTGTCTAGAATTGTTTTAGAGTATTACATACAGTTATTGTTGTTTTTGTGTCCACAACATCGTAGTGTATTAAATTAATTACGATATTTAGCGTCCGGAAGTGATTTTGCCCAATGTGTTAATGCAGAATAGAAGATTTGCCGAAGATGGATAAGTTCATCATTTTTTTTTTTTTTTTTTTTTTTTTTTTTTTTTTTGTGTTAACGATGTTCAAGCATTATTATGGTTTGAAAGCATGTTACTTTAACCCTGGGATATTTGAGGTTAGAAATGCCTTTATTATGTACGTTGGTGGGACTGCTTTTTGGGATACTTCCGTCAGCCGTTCAGTGTAATGTCGGCCATGATGAGCTTTTGGGAACACCCGATAAGCTGTGTCCAGTATATGTAGCCATTGGTTCCACAGAAAGTTGGTAAAAACTTAACGATGTTCAACCATTATTATCCTTATCATCGCTTCAAATCACGTTACTTTAACCCTCTGATAATTTGAACTTATAAATAATAATTTTACTATGTAGTTTGGCAGTACTGCTTTTTAGTGTAATGTTTACTTCAATTTAATGTAATGTTGGCCATATTGGATTCTTGGGAACTGCTGATAAGACACAGACACACACACACACACACACACACACACACACACACACACACACACACACACACACACACACACACACACACACACAGAGAGAGAGAGAGAGAGAGAGATCATTTTCAACTGCTCCTTTTTATTCAGGGGGCCTCAAAACACATATTTCCGGTGAAATCTCGACATCGAATTTTTGGGTGAAATACAATACTTCCTTTACTTATCAGTAGAGAAAGTAAAAAAGTAGATACGTACAGAAAATGTAACTGTGTGTTTGAGAAAGTCAGGAAAAGCTTAAGAATGAACTTACCTTCTTCATTTCATATAAGGAACATCCCTTTCCCATCAGCTCCGCCAGTTTGTTAGGCTTCATACTTGTTTCCGTTAAAGTTATAACTTCTTCCTACAAAGGATTATCTTATTATGGAATTGTTCATTCTTATAATTATTCTGCTGTGTGGAACTGAGTTAATGTTTTACGACACTTTTTACCATTATTCTCTTCTCTTCAAGTTATTGATATTGTGAAATTTAATCTTAGCCAAAACAAAATTTCCAAGATCTTATTTGATCATTTAATTTTAAATAACCTAAGATTTAAGAAAATTTTCTCATTGAGTCTCACCACAGAATTCACAATAACACGTTAATCATTACGTAGGATACTGCTTCTGTTAATATTGTGATTGATTAAATACAAAATCCCTATTATATATGTACAGGATGGAAGGAAAGTAATTTTTAAACCAGTGATAGATCTCGCTATCTGGAACACATTTTGTATCTTACGTTTTTGTCTTCGACCATTTCCTACGGAGATATTTTAGTTTTATCGAAAACAAGCTGGCAACACTGCAGATTGTGTGGGTGACACTTTCTCTAGCTCAGTACATAAACAAACAGCGTAATGGTGCATTTCAAAAACAAACTCATACCCTACTCTGTCCTTCCTGCAAGTTCTTTGGTGCTGACATTGTTTCGAGTTGACTCCAACTCATTCTCAAAGTTACACAAACAAATTAGTTACTATAGCTACTGATGCTCATTTTAATTACCAATCTCTGAAAACAAAAAACTATAAATACAATCTATAGGAGGTAATTCAAAATTCATCACACAGTTACTGTTTTTTAAAATAAATATCTTTTCCCAAACCATCAAATCTATACATTCAGTTAATTGTTTTAATATTTTAACTTCTGGATTAATTTCATGGTTAAATGACCAAAAATGATCTGCCACAGCTAATTTATCAGTTTGTTTATATTTAATATTTCTAAAACGCTCTTTTATTCTGGTTTCTAAATGATGTTTAGTTTTCCCATTATAAACCTTATTACAATCCAAACAGCTAAATTGATAAATGCCAGATTTTTTATAATATGGAATTTTATCCTATTTAGAAAATTATAAAATCGTTCCCTCTAATTTTTAAAATATGGTATAGATATGTGGATAACATTTGAAAGGTAGAACTGGAACTTAAAAATTCAATGTTGGCATAAATAAATAATGTGGATACCATTTTTGCTGTTGACCCTAAAAACAGATAAATGATGCTTTAAAACTTTTAAATTTACAAGATAAAGCCATACAACTCACTTTGGAAAAGAAATAATGGATGCCTTCCGTTCCTAGACTTAAAAATTAAAAGACAGTATAATAAATTGAATTTTGGCATTTATAGATAATCTACTCACGCTGATAATTACACAAAAATACTCGAACAAGTTTTAATCCCTTTGCACATAAATTTGCTGTCTTCAATAGTTTAATTTATAGGTTAATAAATATACCCCTTAAAAAGGTAAGTGTTAAAAGGTAAGTGTGAATTAGTATTGCATTCTCTTCAGAAAATGTTCTAATAATTGGAATATATAATAGTAATAACAATAATTAATAATGATGGTCATTATCTTTGTCATGATAACCATGTACTTAGGTGGAAGAGAAATAAATCCCTTAGTTCTTATAATGTAATATGAGGGCGACACTGAAAACGTTGAAAATGCTATCTTTATAAAAATAAATGAAATTTATTGGTACTCTCACTGAGGCTTACGTCTCAGGTATCGCCCGCCATTGCTGCACAACACACAATAATGTCAGCTCAGAAGAGATGCCTTTGCACGCAGTTCTTAAAAGTTTCGACATGCGAACTTATATACCGCAGAATTCCAACTGTATAAACGAGCTGGCATGAACCAAATTAATCAATTAATTAATCATCAGTTTTTTGCAAATGTAAACAGTTGAACATTAATTATGATTTATTTATGCCAACAAACTTACTGTTGGTGTTTTTAAACACACAAGCCGTGTGTGGGCAAAGTTTGAGAGGTAGAACTAGAACTTAAAAATTCAATGCCACAACTGGGACTTCAACCACAGACCTTCCGCTTACCGGGCGGACGCTCTAACCACTGAGCTATTGTGACAAACTGCCAGAATGGCATTAAATTCTCAAACCAGTTCGTATTTGAACAGTGTTTATGCAAGACCGACTACAATAAATCAGACCTTTAGGCCGGTATGGATAGTTGACAATATGGCGGCAATCGTGGGGGAAATAAATCGGTGTACTTCCGTTTTCATCTTATGTAACATTGTTTGCAACGTTGAAGAGATTGTTAGCTAAAGTATTTATTGTACAACTATTTTCTCGTAAACTATTAATAGCACATACATGAAACTTTTACAGCATGTTAAATGGTTCTCAGAGAAGACACTTACCTAAAATTAAGTTTGCAATTATGTTTTTATTTTCCTTTGACCATTATTAGTTCTTAATTTTGTTACACAGAAAACATCATAAAGTGGGGCTCATTAAGTCAAATACTGTCTTTGAGGCCCACAGCATTTCTGAAGTTACTTTTATAAGCTGTAAAAGTTTCATGTACCTACACATCTCCAATAGTTCTTGAGAAAATGAGGCAAATGTTAAAAGAAAGTGATTCTGAGAAAAACAGCCTTGAAGTTTCCAACGGAAAATATATCTTACAATTTACTTTCCTAACCTAACCTTTCCACCACATGACAGTTTATAGCGCTCTTTGTAAAATACTTAAATCTTTCAGAATATTAGATTTTGCAGGCTTCAGCACAATTTATATTAATATTCTGTAATTTCCTTTTTGAAGCATTTGGAGTAGTTCCACATGGTCGACTTCCATGTGGTTGGGTATCATTGTTTTCATTGCAGCGACACTGTTCGGTAGAATCCATTACTGTAATTCTTGTGTTTCTTGAAAACAGCTTTTGGTTTTGTCATCTTTTGGATGATTACACGTTCAATTAGATAAATTCCGGAGACACAGTCGTTGACAAACTAACCGCAAACCACAGAACAACAAAGCTAAGGGAATCCTTGGTTCCAAGAATAACGCAATGCAGTCATGCCAGCATATGCAGCAAAGTTAATCTAAAAAGCGAGGTATTTCACAGTCTCCTAGGTACAGCAGTTCTAAACTTATTCTAAATTTAGTACATAGATGCAGAGGAAGTTAGTATACAATTCGTATTAGTGTACCTACAGCTGTAAAACTTGCCTTATGACTTTGGCCATCTTGGTTTCTGTGTTGTGGTCTGATTTATTGTAGTCGGTCTTGGTTTTTGTCAATGAGCTGTTGCGAGTTACAAGGTCACATGTTGTGAATTATCTTCAGTTTTAGAAACAATAAAGTAAAATGAAGGTAACTGACTTTTCATTTATCGCCATATTTTACAGTTACTTTCCAGGTTCTCCAAGTTGATGGGCATGCAGTTTGTTTGATTTTTTTCTAACAGTTTGTTATTTACCGCCATTTAAACAGTTTTCTTCACTCAAAAATAATAAATAGAAGGAAGTATTGTATTCCACCCAAAAATTCGATGTCAAAATTTCACCAAAAATATACCTATGTTTTGAAACCCCCTGAATAAAAAAAAATGTATTTTTAGAAAAAGGTCAGTGCGCGCGCACGTGTGTGTGTGTGTTGAAATAGTCTGATGAATGCACAGTGCTGGTAAGAAGATTGTTGCTTTTTTTTTCATTACAAAATGGGTCATATTACTGCTATAGCGTTAGAAGATACATGTCAAGCTATCGCCGATGGGCACACGAATGTCGTTTACTGCAAATGCTTGAAAACGTTTGTGAAAGATGTCTGAATGGAAAAATAACTTTATACCTATCGTGGCAATGCGTTGTGCATATAACAGAAGTCAGCACCATACAGCCGTGACCTAGCACCTTGGAATTTCTTTCTTTCCATCAATTAAATATAAAATACATGGAAGGAATCTCTTTTTCACCATCCTGTGAAGCAGTGGAGCTTTACAAAGGCCTGGTTTCATCGACTGTATTGGTGTTAAAGGGGAATATTCTTAAAAGAATCAAATTCCTTAAAATTAGTGTTTGTTTCACTTTCTAAAACTGTTCAGTGTCGCCCTCAATATGGTTGCTAAAGATAAATGAAATACAAATAATTTGTATAGGTACCTTAATTTCAAACTTGAGAGTTACAAGAGCAGTTGTGAGACTGAATGTTACTGTACCATTTCCGCCAGGTGCCATTTCCCAGTTCTGGTATGGTAGATTAGAAAAACGATTCACAGCCAATGCAAAGGTGCCAAACAAGTTCATGTTGAAGACCAGCGTCTGAAATCAGAAGTTTCCATACTACATATAATATTGTGTTCTACCAAGGCAGTTTATACCGACATTTCAACACAAATAGCAGATTACTGAAATCCAAAAAAAAATGTATTTCTAGGAAACAGTCTGTGTGAACAGCATAACTCAAACAAAAAGTTGGTTAAATATCACAGTTGGTATTTAGGTTCAGCATATTTCAAGGATGCAACGGGAAGGTTTTCAAACTAACCCCCAAAACTACCCTTTACGTGGAAGACTTTTGGTAAATTTGGGCTTTTTCAAAAATGGTTCTACCCATTTAGATTGCAATACCATATGAAGGGTCCAAGAAAAGAAAGAGCTAAATGTAGTTTTTCATTTTTTGAGTTTTCACCAGTATATGAAAATATGGAACTGACCCAATATTCTTACTTTTTCCACTGGTAAGTAGGGGAGTATTGTATTCCACCCAAAAATTCCATATCGAGAATTCACTGGAAATATATGTTTTGGGAGCCCTGAATCATAAAAAAAAAAAAAAAAAAAAAAAAAAAAAAAAAAAAAAAAAAAAAAGCATTTTTAGAACAAGGTGCCTATCAGTCTTTGGACAGTTTAATCAAAAACGAAAAATCGGCTAAGAACCAAAGTTGATATTTAAGTTTAATGTCTTTCAGGGATGCGACACGAAGATTTTGAAGAAAATAGTCCCACCCTAAACTACCCTTTACATGGAAAATTTTTCGAAAATTTTGATTTTCTTGAAAATGGCTCTAACAATTTTGATTAAAATGTCATATGTTTAAGATATTTGTATGACAAATGAAATGCATATTTTGAATTTTCTGGCTATAGCCTATGTAGTCCTGCTTACTCTGGATGACTTTTGAATAACTTGTATAGCATAAGAGATAGACAAAATCTTACTATACAAAAATGTAGATCTCGCTAAAACACACAATTTATGTCTGAATAAATTTTTTTGTAGAGTGAAGCATTTCGGACATATTGCTTGTTATGTGTGTCAGTTTTGGAAAACTTAAAACTTTCATGAAATGGAACATCATTGTTCAAGTTTTTGTATCTTAAGTGTGCAAAGAGAATGGGATCTCAAAGCTTTAAAAGAGTTGACTATCACTCAAAGCCTACTGTATTCCCATATTCCTCTTGCACATACAAGGGAATAAGCAATAAGAGAATTTGAATTAATGTTTATCTGAACTAATGTGATGAAGATATAAGAATAAGAGTTTGTAAGAATGGTTAGTAGAAGAGTAGAGGTCATGTGAGTGCAGCACATCAGATTTTTTATTATAAGTGGAGGGAAAAAACATACTGAGCTTTGAAGAAAATCTGCACAGGGAAAAAAGAGCTCAGCACATATGGAACAGGGAAATTCAGTCCATTAAATTGGTTGCAGTAGAGAGAAAATTTGACACTATGAAAGTAACATTTCCAATAAGAGGACATTCTTACTTGGAATGTGATGGGATTTATAAACCAGAAAGCTTACACAAAAGTCCCAAAGGACTGGATAGAGGTGTTCATATCACCTTAGTCAAAGCCTTCACCATTTAATGTTGTTGAAGTGACATTGCCAATGGACAGCATTCCTGTAGTCCTTCTACAAGCAGAAGTATCACTTTACTACTCAACCAGTTATAGAACTCACTCGAGGCTTATAATGGAGCATGGGAGACTGCTGCTTTGAAATTGGCTCATCCATCTGAAGAATCCAATGGACTAGAGTTTGATTTGGCTGTTTTCCTGTATAGTAAGATTGTATGATAATCTCCAAACCTTCTGTACTTGTACCATATATGATATAGTTTAAAATAAAATTCTATTTTATTCGAGTGTGTATTTTTGAATGTGCTACCTATTTCTCGTGAGAAGTACTTCCAAGTTTTGAAAACATTTTTTCGGGTCAGAAGTACAAGAATATGATGATAGTGTTGCTAAAGGGTACAGTATCAGAGAAGGACACCTCGCTCACATTGACCTACACAGGTCTATTGTGGCTACCACCCTCCAGGAGGCAGGGATGAAATGAGGGAACCGAAGGGGTGCTATCATACCCGCAGCTAGACAGGCCCACCAGAGACACATGGAAGTCCCTAACCAGTGTTAAGATGTCTTCATCCCGGCGCAAGGCCCCGCCAAGCAGCCACAATCCCACCACAGGTTCAGGGTGGTATCGCACAAAGCGTCCCCCGCCCCCCTCGATGGAGGACAAGGGCCACCAGATGCCACCCAGTGCTGAGAACAGCAGTTACCATGCATAGTCATCCACGCCATCTGCCCGACACTGCCCACTCTACACGCCTGGAACTGCACCACCTGAAAGATGGTAAGGGAATGGAATGAAAAGAAATGCTGGAGAGGAAACCATGATATAAAATAATGCATCCCAGCATTCACCTAAGTGACATGGGGAAACCACGGAAAAACTCTTATCAGAGTACACCTCCACAGGGATTGAATGTGTGACCTCCCGAGCGTGGGCCACAGACGTTACTGCCTGAGACATCCCGCTCGGCATAGCATTGCTATTGCTTGAAGTTCTCAGAATGGGCAAAAGTTATACTGCTTTGAATTAACAGACTCAGCCCCTTCTTTCATAGACTGAGTTATTCTTACTTAACTTCTTAACATGTGGATAGAAAATTTGAATAATTATGCAACAGTGTTGTTATATACTATTTACATAATGTTAATGATTTGAAGCTTTCCTGGTGTTGGTTACTGATGAGTTTCTCGGGCGAAGTCAGTCAACTGTGGGTAACTGCTCAAGTTTTCAGCGACTAACTCTGCCACCATCCTCAGGGGAACTGAAGCTGGATTACTGATGTCACAATGTCGGTCTGGGTAGCTCAGTTGGTTAGACGCTGGCCTACTGATCTCAAGGTTGCGGGTTCAAATCCGGCCCAGACCGATGGTTTTTAAGTGTGCTTAAAAATGACAGCTCCATGTCAGTAGATTTACTGGCATGTAAAAGAACTCCTGCGGGACAAAATTCCGGCACATGGCGACGCTGATGTGATCCTGGCAATTGACAGCATCGTTAAACAACAAAATAATAATTCTGATGTCACAATATTTATTTGTAGCTGGCGGCAGATAAGATCCACCTACTTTCTTCCCATTGGTCAAGTTCTGAATATTACTTGAGATTTTGTAATTTTGCAAAGTAAGAGTTGTAACGAATAGAGCTAGACAAGAGAAAATTTACTCCCTGAACGCTCCTAGCAATGATTACAGGCAAATAAAACAGTGTTGACGCACCTGGATGAATGGTGCAGTGACTGAGGAAAGTCAGCACGCAGCAGACACCAGTCAAGTAGGACAACCTGGTTACGTGACAGTCTTGTCACCAAGCAGAGTTTATTTTGCTTGAAAAGGAGCACGGTTTAGGCATACCTGAATGAATCATGTGAGACAGAATATCAGAAGGCCCCAAAAGAAAATCGTTTATGTGAATATTTGTTAAAAGTGTAATTTGTATTTTGATATTGGTATGATTTGGTTAAATGGCGAAAACGTGTTGCAAATGTTCATTGTTACGAACAACTAAGTTTGCCCAAAGATGTCATAAATCTTTCCATATTTGATTTTAATATATATGTATAAATATTAGAATTATATGTGTTCCATAATAAAAGTAGGGGAGGATGGTTAGGGATCGCTTCCCTAACAAGAAAGAACTATTTGATGGATGCATACGCGGATGTATACGAAAAAGGCGGTGTCGCGTGAAGTGACGCCATAAACTGTCCACTCGCGTGTGTGTAATCGAAGTGAAAGGACATATTTAGGTAGTGTGAACATAGAATTTTCACCAGACTTTCATCAAGCATTGGTTCCACTAAATGAGAAGGTGGAAGCGTTTTAAATCATTTAGAATGGTGCTGAGAGGAATTATTTAATGTAAAGTATCGATGAAGTGTTAATAAAATAATACATTGTGGTGAAGAAACATCATGTGATTTTTCATTCCATCCGTTACCAAGCCCTGAGATCACAAAGATCTCAATAGCTCAAAGACACAATGACAATAATAATTACAAAAACTGCACCACATGTAAATGTGAATTTCCTTGAAAATTCACCGAAGAAGGGAAATCATGGATTGTCAAATGGAGTTCCAGGGTTCGCTGGCATTTGGTATGGTATTGTAAGACGAGTATGGGTCCTACATTGTTTCTGATGTGTGAGGAGATTCGAGTTCTGGCTTAAGGGAGAAGGCTTTAGGGAATTTTTCATCTCGACGAAGCAGCAGTTCACAAAAAATAATCCTCAACCAACATTTATCGCTATCCTAATCATCCTATACACCCCTAAATTTTACTTCCTGTATCTGGCTTAAAAAAACACCCTAACCTTATTTGCCACCCTTAACCCACCATCATTCCTTTATTTCACCATCCCTAAGCCAGTAAGGAACCTAGTTGAGGACGCCTCCCACTGAGGGAGGATAACTCCTCAATGACCCACTCATGTATGTGTGGCGGGGTTTTATTATAAATGATGGTTATATATTAGCGTGAATATAGCAGCAGGAGTATTGTTTTTGCTAAAAGGTGGAAAGTTTGTTAGAGCAGGCGCCACTCTTTTCTGCAGGGGATGTGGTCGTAGAATGGAATGCATAAACCAACGTACTTTTATTAGAAACACATTTATTCGTTATATATACACTATACGTTACAGTTTCAGCTAGTTAATAACTGTTAAAATTGGATAGCGTCCATGCTGTTTAAAAGTTTTGGTGTAATTCACATATTCACACGCCATCAACAATTATACGTCCTTACACTTTGAAGTCACAGACGCTAATGAAAGTAGTTTCTGAGCGTCCTATGACGCAACACCGCCATTCTTATGTATCCATCCGCGCAACAGTTCTCATTGGTCGAACTCAAACAGTTGAGAAGACATTGTCTATTTTGAGTATTGAAAAAAATAGGTCCCTGATACATTCAAATTAAAAGAATTAAAAATTTACACACTCTTACAAAAATATTTACATGAACAATTTTCTATTAGTCAATATTCTGTCTCATATGCCCCTTGTTTTGTTTTTCAAGTTGTCACCTTATTTACAATCTTGAAACACAATACAATACTTCTCCCTACTTCTATGATTCAATCACTTTGTACAATATATTTTTTTTTTTCTTTACAGTCTTCTTCACTGTTTGTCTTTGTCCTTTGTTTTGACATAATACGACATGTCTTTATAAGTTTCACATATTCGGTTACTACACAATGCATTCGGTTATTATACAATACATATCCAGTTATTGCACAACACATTTAATTACTACACAACATGTCCAATTATTACACAATACATATTCAGTTATTGCACAATATATCCTGCTATCACATCACATATGTTCTGTTATTATGCAATACATATTCAGTTATTACACAATACATATTCAGTTTTGGCATAAAGCATTTAGTTATTACTCAACATATTCTGTTATTGTACAATATATCCTGCTATCATAATACATATGTTCTGTTATTATGCAATACATATTCAGTTATTACACAATACACATTCAGTTTTGGCATAAAGCATTTAGTTATTACTCAACATATTCTGTTATTGTACAATATATCCTGCTATCATACAATACATATTCAGTTATTATGCAATACATATTCAGTTATTGTACATTTGACATTGACACAAATATAATTTAAATGTATCATGGTTTATGACTTGTATTCATTGCTATGAGGAGAGAAAAACAGGATACAAATTTTGAGCTAATGATTATGATCATGTTTATGGCAATATTTTATTCAGTTCTTTGCCTTCTTTGTCTTATAAGCTCATGTATAGGCAGGTTATTGAGTCGGTTCTTAAACTCTGATGTTACTTATGACACTAATTTTCTTAATTGGGTTATTATTCATTGTTGTTTTGGTTCAACATTTCTTCGAGTTAAGCATTGGCTATATTCATCTCAATTCATGGGCATTGTTTTTCTGATTATGGTTTTCCTCACTTCACTAATTGTCATTTCTTTGTCTCTTATTTTTATAAGAGAAAACTTCTATACTTACAATTATTCTGTAATTGTATTATTTTTCTTCTCCATTTACCCTCGACATCTTTGTGTCGAAATATTATATCGTTTTCATCATAATTAATTCATTTTTATTTTTGTCCCTGACATCCTTATGTCAAAAACATATTATCTTCCGTCGCTATGATTCATTTATTTAATGACAATCAGTGTTCTCATCTGTCTTTGTTGACAATGCTCTTTGTGGTCGATATAGCCAATGACTATGTTGATTTTCTTCCCTGTTGTAATCCTATTCTGAACATAATTTCCTATAAGTAACCCATCAAAAATTATCTTCTTTCATCTCTACTACTCCTGCCTTACACATTCGTTGACAAAGGTTATTTGGTTCTTTCCTTGTATGGCTTCAATTTATTTTTATGGTATCTTCCTACCAACTTGCCATTTGTATTCTGTAGCTCATACGTGTGGTCACCCAGCTGTTTTGTTATGACCAGTGGTTCCATCTTCCTCTTCGTGTAGCCATCATGGTGTCAATGTCAATTGCAAGTTGCTGAGATATTGTTGTTTGTCATCCACTCGGTTGAGACGAACTTAGTTGTTGTAATTTCCCTGAGTGTTGGTGGTGGTTGTCGTTTCTGTACTCTGTGCAGCATCTGCCCTATTTGGCACATCATCTACTTCCTGCTGTCTTATGTTGTTAGTGTACCGTTGGTCTCTGCCCCTTTGGCGTGAACCTCTGTCGAATGACGGTCTGTGGTTGTTCAAGTGTTCCCTACTGAATCGCATGTGATTCACTTGATGGGCATGGTCTCCTGGTCTTCCACGATCATATGTATATGTTTGGTGTCTCGATTCACCCCTCGGTATTATGTCGTGGTACCGCTGTCTTGTGTTCTCCATCCTCTCGCCATGATTATGCGGTTGTGGGAAATGGTGTGCCCCTCTCCCCCTTTCGTGGGTACTCCTAGTATTTCTATGTTCTCCCTCACTCTGGTTGTTCGTAGCCGTGTTCCGGTTTAGGATGGGTGAGTTTGGGTGACCGTTCCTATGTCTATGCTCATTAGGCCGACCATTTTGTGTTTCGAAGGCTGTCAGCAGTTCTATCATATCTGCGAAATCCACTGGCCTCGCAACAATTAATCCTGTTCTCACCGTGTCTGGGAAATGTCTCGTTATGCTGGCAATTAGTTCTGCCTCCGACAAGTTGGGGTCTAATAGCTTTCCTTTGTTGGCTACTTTCATAAAGTAATCTACTAGCGACAACCCTTTGGTTGGATCGTACCTACCTGTCGCTAGCTCTACCCTAGTTTGGTTTTGTTTAGCTGGGCCCCAATACCTTGATAGGAATAAATTTCTGAATGAGCTATAAGACTCATGACCAGCTAGTGTTAACCTGAGCCATTCTAATGCCTTGTTCTTTAAGCTTTTCTTAACTATCATCATCCTAAGCTCGTTTGGTATCCTTTTCACTTTAAAGTATTCTTCCATCTCTTTAACAAAGAGTTTTGGATCGTCTCCCTTCTCCTCGTCAAATGTAGGTGGTGTGATTTCATGTAATATGCTGTTGGTGTAACATGTGTTATGTGTTGTGTCATTGTTTGGTTGTGAACCTCTTTCTCTGTATGGTGAGTCAACATTTTGTACATTACTCAAATAACTCTCATCTTGTACATTACTTACATCTAAATCATCTTGTCTTTGTAATGCCTTCACAACATCATTTACATTAGCCAAATTTTCTTTCCCTTTTTTCATTTCTTCACAAATTGATTTTAAATCATTCTTTATTTCTAAGTGGCTTTGTTTCATATCATTTATAGCATCCTGTTGTGAAAGCATCACATCATTCATTGTCTTAATTTTAGGAATTACAATTTGTTCTACAGTTTCATTAATAACATCTTTCTTTACTACCTCAATCTCTTTCCTCAATTCCTCAGTTATTTCTGCTTTTACATTTGTTATCTTACAGTCTACACTTGTATTACATTCTGTTATTTCATCCCTACATCTAGCAATTTCTCCTTCCAACACTATTTTATTCTCTCTCATCTCTGATTCTATCTTTCCCATCCTATCTCCTACCATTTCTATCCTAGCTTCTAAGGCTTCCTTTGTTTCATTTAAGTTTTTGTGAACTAATTTTAAATTAGTTTCCATTACTTTCATATTTTCTTTACACTCCTGTCTTCCTAATTCTATTTTCTGTTCTAGGTTCTGTCTACCTAATTCCATTTTCTGTTCTAAGTCTTTTCTCACTTCCTCCATTTTCTGACCTATCTCTTCCTTATTCTGTTCCAGTTTCTGACCTATACTCTGACTTAAACTTTGTTCAATGTCCTGTCTCAATTCTATGTTATTTTGTTCCATTTTCTGACCTAATTCTTTTTTATTATTTTCCAAGTCCTCTCTCACTCCCTCTATTTTCTGACCTATACTCTGACTTAAACTTTGTTCAATATCCTGTTTCAATTCTACCTTGTTTTGTTCCAGTTTCTGTTCTAGTCTTTCAAACATCATCATCATTAACCTTTGATCTTTGCTTATTTCCGCCTGTTCACTTTCTAATCCTTCCTGATAGCTAGGCCTATCTGCCCCTTCCCCCACTCCTGTTTCTATCTCTTTTCGCGACATTTTAATTCCTTTATCTAATTCACTTAATGTTGAAAGTCCTGTTACTTTTCCACTTCTTAAAAACATATATTATAGAAATAAAATAAAGATAAAAAGTTTAGATCCTACTTTTTTTTTTTTTTTCTGCTGGTTCTTCGTCCAGTTATTTACGTCTCCTGGGTAGTTGACTTCGCCAGATGATCTCCGGTGTTTTTCCCACGTTGATTCTCCGTGTATCGATGTTTTGACGGATCGTTGATATCAAACGATGTTCAATGGCGTCTTTTTCCTGCACGATGAGATAGCGTCCTTTTTGATGTTTATCGCACTCGTAATTTTGCATTCCATTCTAAATTCGCGCTCCACGTTGGGCAAGCCATTTGTGGCGGGGTTTTATTATAAATGATGGTTATATATTAGCGTGAATATAGCAGCAGGAGTATTGTTTTTGCTAAAAGGTGGAAAGTTTGTTAGAGCAGGCGCCACTCTTTTCTGCAGGGGATGTGGTCGTAGAATGGAATGCATAAACCAACGTACTTTTATTAGAAACACATTTATTCGTTATATATACACTATACGTTACAGTTTCAGCTAGTTAATAACTGTTAAAATTGGATAGCGTCCATGCTGTTTAAAAGTTTTGGTGTAATTCACATATTCACACGCCATCAACAATTATACGTCCTTACACTTTGAAGTCACAGACGCTAATGAAAGTAGTTTCTGAGCGTCCTATGACGCAACACCGCCATTCTTATGTATCCATCCGCGCAACAGTTCTCATTGGTCGAACTCAAACAGTTGAGAAGACATTGTCTATTTTGAGTATTGAAAAAAATAGGTCCCTGATACATTCAAATTAAAAGAATTAAAAATTTACACACTCTTACAAAAATATTTACATGAACAATTTTCTATTAGTCAATATTCTGTCTCATATGGAAAGCTCTGGCAAAGCCAAGAAGTTCCAACTTGCAAGCCTCTGTGTCATTTTCCCACCCTCAATTGAGAGCTAAGGGAGAGAAAATGGGAGAGAGGAGAACCATCCAGTATTCACCATGCTGACCTGTGCTCTACTGTCCAGGAATTGACGCTAGGACCTCTGGAAACCAGAGGTATAGGAACTTATGTTTCAGCTTAACGTCAACAAGTGAGGGTTATGGTCTGTGCACTCATGCCCTTAATACCTTGCAGGTGTGCAAAAGGTATATATATTTTGCATTTGTTTTCTTTCTTTCTTTTTTCATGCCCTTGTGGGAAATCTCAGTTCATGAGCAAGAACTTTAACAAAGACAACAAAATGTGGGAACAAAGGTAAAACACTTACCTGCTCCTCCTCATTGAATGTTAAATCCTGCACTTTTTCTTTGGACCACATAACATTTTCTTCATCCCAAACAACAACTAGCGGTTGTTGATACCAGAGGAAGTTCTGTGGTAAGCTGCAATGAGAACAATAAAGCTAAATATGTAACTGGAAACAATGCAGCACAGTTGTGGTGCAAACTGATAAATTAATCCGGCATTAAGCGGTGGAATCGGGACTGAAAAATCCAATGTCAAGACTGGGATTTGAACCACAGATCTCCCGCTTCACATGCAACTGCTGTAACCACTGAGCTACCATGGCCAACTTATCAATATGACATTAAATTCCCCAACTGATTCATATTTTTCATGGTAGACCACAAAGGAATTCCCACATCAGACATAAATGCCCCAAGGGAGACTTACAATCGTAAGTATTTTATGTTTTGGGATTAAGTAACATTTAGATGGTAATTATTATTTTTTTATGCCAAACAACTTGCTGATGTTTTTAAACACACTAGCATAAGCAATGCTAGATACAGATCCCAGAAAAATTTTCATTCAGTGTTGTATAAATGTGTTATATTGACTATTATTATATGTAATTCATAGATTAATATTTAGCTTCTCTGGCACTTATAGGACCCCTCAGGGGAAATGGTGCCCCCAGGGACCCTAGCCACTCTCCCAATTGCGTTCCTCTAAGAGATGAGAAAGCACACAGTATACGAGGCACAACTAATGAAAAAGACAGGCTATGGTACAAATTGCAATGACAAAACTCTCCTAGTTTGATCATGGCCCAACAAAGTAAAACCACAATCACCTAATATATCTATGTTCTAAATAACCAAACAACTTGTCCGTTGAATTTCTACCAACTGAAAGGATAGCCTTCCTGTTACACACCAAACTGTTGTCGGAATAAACGCTGAATTTCAGTCACAGGTTTCCCAATGTCAAACCAGGCAGCAATTTTTCTTAGTTGTAGTAAAATTAACCAAGTAGATGGCATCCTGTTGCCTCTTCATTCCATGCCTTTAAACAAAACAACAAAATAACAAGGCCTTTATAAAGCAGCAATTGGCATTGCACAAAACCATTCTGTAGTGCAGTGTTGCGAGCACATTAGAAACTTAATCGACCTTACAGCACCAGGAGCTGTGTTCTTAATAAAGATGGACAACATATTAAAAAATTGTATGTTGAAATGCATTAGAGAAAAGATTAATGCCAATATTGAATATGCCAAGTTGTTTACACATTACACATGTAAATTTTATAGGTATATGCAATTTAATTATCAAAATTGTAGTTCTTAATCCATGTCCCAAATCTATTGTGAGTTGAAAGGAAATGTGTTCGAGGTCGGGCAAGGCCATATGATCGATGCGTCGCAATTGAATCAATGAATAGGCAGTCAATTGTGGTTGCTATGCCCATAACTAGGGGAATAAACAATTACCCCTATAGAGAGGTAATGAATCATTACTAGTGATATATGCGTCGCTAAAGATGATCGCATATTTGTACTGTGGAATAACTAATTTTGTCGGCCATCCAACGATGTGGGATTACTTCACTGAAGGACGTCTGGTTGAATACTGTGCATAAATATTCAACACATGCAAATATTCTAAATATCCTGAAATATTCATGAAAGAAAGAAGTAAGAATTTAACTTGTACAAAACCCAATAGCTTCAGGAACTAAAAGTATTACTTCTTATAGAACACTGAATATAATATTTTCAAATACTCGTATTGCAAGGTAATGGCAACAAAGTTGAAGTAGTGGAAAATTTGAATACTTATTGGAAATAATAATAATAATGATAGTAATAGTGATAATGATAGTGATAATGATAATGATAGTGATAATGACAATGGTGATGGTGGTGGTGATGATGATGATGATGATAAATGTTAATAAGAATAACAATAGTAATAGTAGTAGTAGTAGTAGTAGTAGTAGTAGTAGTAGTAGTAGTAGTAGTAGTAGTAGTAGTAGTAATAATAATAATAATAATAATAATAATAATAATAATAATAATAATAATAATAATAATAATAATAATAATAATAATAATAATAATAATAATAATAATAATAATAATAATAATAATAATAATAATAATAATAACAACAACAATAGCAACAACAATAATAAATCATAATAACCATGGTGGTGGGGGTGGTGGTGGTGATTTGTGGTGGTCGTAGCAGTGGTGGTCATGATGGCAGCAGTGGTGGTGGCAGTGGGTGGTGGTGGCGGTGGTGGTTGTGGTGGTGGTCATGATGGCTGTGGTGGTGGTGGTGGTGGTGGCAGTGGTGGTTGTGGTGGTGGTCGTAGCGGTGGGTGGTGGTGGTCATGGTGACAGCGGTGGTGGTCATGATGGCAGTAGTGGCAGTGGTCGTGGTGGTGGTGGCAGTGGGTGCTGGTGGTGGCAGCAGTGGTGGTGATTCGTGATGGTCGTGGTGGTTGTGGTGGTGGTCAAAGTGGTGGGTGGTGGTGACAGCAGTGGTGGTGATTCGTGATGGTCGTGGTGGTTGTGGTGGTGGTGGCGGTGGATGCTGGTGGTGGCAGCAGTGGTGGTGATTCGTGATGGTCGTGGTGGGTGGTGGTGGTGGTCATGGTGACAGTGGTGGTGGTGGCAGTGGATGCTGGTGGTGGCAGCAGTGGTGGTGATTCGTGATGGTCGTGGTGGTTGTGGTGGTGGTCATAGTGGTGGGTGGTGGTGGTGGTCATGGTGACAGCGGTGGTGGTGGCAGTGGATGCTGGTGGTGGCAGCAGTGGTGGTGATTCGTGATGGTCGTGGTGGGTGGTGGTGGTGGTCATGGTGACAGCGGTGGTGGTGGCAGTGGATGCTGGTGGTGGCAGCAGTGGTGGTGATTCGTGATGGTCGTGGTGGTTGTGGTGGTGGTCATAGTGGTGGGTGGTGGTGGTGGTGGTCATGGTGACAGTGGTGGTGGTGGCAGTGGATGCTGGTGGTGACAGCAGTGGTGGTGGCAGTGGTGGTCATAGTGGTGGGTGGTGGTGGTGGTGGTGGTCATGGTGACAGTGGTGGTGGTGGCAGTGGATGCTGGTGGTGGCAGCAGTGGTGGTGATTCGTGATGGTCGTGGTGGGTGGTGGTGGTGGTCATGGTGACAGCGGTGGTGGTGGCAGTGGGTGCTGGTGGTGGCAGCAGTGGTGGTGATTCGTGGTGGTTGTGGTGGTGGTCATAGTGGTGGGTGATGGTGGTGGCAGCAGTGGTGGTGGTCGTGGTGGTCGTGCTGGTGGTGGCAGCAGTGGTGGTGATTCGTGATGGTCGTGGTGGTCACAGTGGTGGGTGGTGGTGGTGGTGGTCGTGGTGGTGGTGGCAGTGGGTGCTGGTGGTGGCAGCAGTGGTGGTGATTCGTGATGGTCGTGGTGGTTGTGGTGGTGGTTGTAGCGGTGGGTGGTGGTGGTCATGGTGGCAGCGGTGGTGGTGGTCATGATGGCAGTAGTGGTGGTGGTCGTGGTGGTGGTGGCAGCAGTGGTGGTGATTCGTGATGGTCATGGTGGTTGTGGTGGTGGTCATAGTGGTGGGTGGTGGTGGTCATGGTGACAGCGGTGGTGGTGGCGACAGTGGTGATGATAATACCTCCCCCTAATTTGTCCACTTGTACCCAAATGTCCTGAAGATGAGGCTCATTGCTGCATCACTACATTGCTAAAAATAAAAGCACCTTCATGAAAACCACCACACAGTTACTTATGAACGAACCTGTATTTTCCTGGTGTTAACATCTACTTGCAGAAATGGCTGATATTTTAACAAAGAAACAATCAAAAATAAGAGGTAGAACTGGAACTTAAAAATTCAATGCCACAACTGGGATTTGAACCACAGACCTTCCACAGGAGAAATACGAACTGGCTTGAGAATTTAATGCCATTCTGGCAGTTTGTCACAATAGCTCAGTGGTTAGAGCGTCCGCCTGTATTTTTTTAGCTGAAGGTCTGTGGTTCAAATCCCAGTTGTGGCATTGAATTTTTAAGTTCCAGTTCTACCTCTTAAACTTTGCCCACACACGGCTTGTGTGTTTAAAAACACCAACAGTAAGTTTGTTGGCATAAATAAATAATAATCAAAAATAAATTTAGTGTAAAACAAAATGTCTCCTATGTATAAATTAAAAGACTTGTTAAAAGAGAAATAACTTCAAATCATAATCAACAGATGACATTTCAAAATGAACAGTCAAAATGAGAGAAAGTTTTGGATGATCCATCAATAGTTCCTGATTCAGCAAGAAAATCCTCTGTTGTTGCTTTTTCGCTGACCACAGGACATGATTATTTGAATAAATATATTTTCAGAATTGGAAGATTGGTATCTGAAAATTATTTATTGTGCTCCAAAGAAGCAGAGATGGACATAGAACATTAATTGTAAATTCTTTGTGACCTTGGAACTCTGACATCTGAATATTGGGAAGCTAGAAGGAGAATAGCTTTGTTATTAACTCCTGAGCATTAGATACACACTGCATAGATTTGCTTACCTTAGCTTGATGGTAGGGAAATAAACAATTACTTCTGGTGGTTCCATAATTCTCGGTGGTCCTTCGCTTTCCTCTATTACTGGAGCATCACCTACTTTAGAGCCTGATTTAACCTTTGATTTGGAACGTGACAAAGAAGCCATCTTTGAAACAGATCTTTGGGCTGATTGACGGTCCAGTACGGAAGTTAATATGGAACCAGATCTGAAAGCTGCTTTAGAACCTGCTTCAAGAGCCTCAGCATCTTCTTCATAAACTATCTCCTCTTCCTTCTCCTCTTCAGGCAATGGCAGCTTCTTCATCACCCTTGGCAGTTCCACTGTAACAATATGGCAAACTGTAGTGTTTTCACCTCTCCCTTGGCAGTTAGACTATAACAAAATGACAAACTGTAGTGTTTTCACTCCTCCCTTGGCAGTTAGACTATAACAAAATGACAAACTGTAGTGTTTTTACCTCTCCCTTGGCAGTTCTGTAACAAAATGGCAAACTGTAGTGTTTTCACCTCTCCCTTGGCAGTTAGACTATAACAAAATGGCAAACTGTAGTGTTTTCACCCCTCCCTTGGCAGTTAGACTGTAACAAAATGGCAAACTGTACTGTTTTCACCTCTCCCTTGGCAGTTAGACTATAACAAAATGGCAAACTGTAGTGTTTTCACCTCTCCCTTGGCAGTTAGACTATAACAAAATGACAAACTGTAGTGTTTTCACCTCTCCCTTGGCAGTTAGACTGTAACAAAATGGCAAACTGTAGTGTTTTCACCTCTCCCTTGGCAGTTAGACTAACAAAATGGCAAACTGTAGTGTTTTCACCTCTCCCTTGGCAGTTAGACTATAACAAAATGACAAACTGTAGTGTTTTCACCTCTCCCTTGGCAGTTAGACTGTAACAAAATGGCAAACTGTAGTGTTTTCACCTCTCCCTTGGCAGTTAGACTAACAAAATGGCAAACTGTAGTGCTTTCGCCCCTTCCTTGGCAGTTAGACTGTAACAAAATGGCAAACTGTAGTGTTTTCACCTCTCCCTTGGCAGTTAGACTGTAACAAAATGGCAAACTGTAGTGTTTTCACCTCTCCCTTGACAGTTAGACTGTAACAAAATGGCAAACTGTAGTGTTTTCACCCCTGCCCAGTCTCTCTTCTATGTAAGTGCAGCCAATTGACATGTCTCATATGTGAATATATACAGAGAAGGTTGCTTCAATCTCTGATAATGAATTTCAAATGTTACTGTTTTTCTGTGTGTGCAACGAGGTTAAGCATTTGTGGGACAAGCAAACCAGTTACTGTGCTGCCTTCATAACAGTTGAATGTGTGTGGTTATTATTATGGCAAAGTAAATTGATCCATATTGGGAAGACTACATTACTGTACTTTCTGAAACATAGTCTAGTTATTCTGCTATTGCTTTCTATAAGTACAGGGTTACCTCAGTGTTGAGCACAAAAGGAAGAGAACAGGTTAACCCATGACCGGCTACTAGATGCTCTCCAGAGATGATAAGGAAGGTCAAGGTCCTCATCTCTGGCAGTGATCCAGCCACACAACAGACCATTGCAAACAAATTGGGAATATCTCTCAAAACTGTTAAGACCATTATAAAGAGAGATTTACATATGGAGAAATGTCACAAAGATAAGTTCATAAGTTCTTGCCTTAACACACCAACATAAGAAGCCCTGTGAGAAGTTCCTGGCAGGAGAAGAATGTAAATTTGTAGTCACATTACATGAGACATGGTCACTGTAACATATACCGTGTAATTTACTACCAAAAAGTGGCTTGTAGAATGGGGAGAGAGTTTCTCAAAGGGATTTATTGCCATCACTGATTACTGCTATAATGAGAAAGTCATAATTCGTAAAGCTGGTAGTAAGACCAACGTCTATTCCAAGTATTACCAGGATGAAGTGGTCACTGCAATTTAGCACACTCAAATCCCACCTCTCTATGAGAGAGACCAAAACAAACTCTGGGTACACCCAGCCACACTTCTGTTTTGACTGTTGCATTCTTGTAAAGAACGAAGCAGGAAACCGGAAAACACACTATTCCATTCAGCAACATCCCAGTGAAATCTCCTTATGCCTCTCCGATGGATGTTTTGCCTTTAGACTCTTGAAAAGGGCACTGGGAAGTAGGTGCTCTCGGACACTTGTTGGTCTTTGGAAAGCCTGTAAAGAGGAGTCGGAACTTTTGGATATGACTGCACTCGCAAGAGCCTTCTCTATTGGAAACTGAGGTGCAGAGCAATTGCTCAGTCGAAGGGACAACAAACAGCGCATGACCAATGGTGGAGACATGGCTTTTACTAAGGTAATATATTTTTTTTATTGTCATTAAGCCGAGTACAGCAATAGACAATGTCAAACAGTATGTACCGGTTATATACAAAACAAGTAGTAGTCTTATATTTATATACAATTTTTCTAATATTACAACATACTTTCAAACATTTTAACTTAAATTCTGGAATCACTATACACATTAAAAGCTAATACAGCAATAATCAACACCCATGTGTAGATTTTATCAATAACAACATTTTATAATTTAGTCTAAGATGATGAAGTTGCTTTATTTATTGCTCTCAAAATATTCATGTATTGAATAGTATGGATTAGACACTAACCATTCGTATAATCTACTTTTAAATTTACAACCCAATAATTCTGTCAATGCAGTTGGCAAAGTATTATACAGTTTAATGCCCAAGACTTCAAAACTGTTTGATGTTTTTGAAAGCCTGTGAGGTGGTAAGTGAAGTTGGTAGTTATGTCTAGTATTATAGTCATGTATGTTTAGTCTGTAGACTTGGTCTGATATATTATTTTTTACATAAGTGAGTGCTGTATAAATGTATAGGTTAATCACAGTCATTACTTTGAATTTTATGAATAGAGGTTTACAGTGTGCTGTTTTTTCTGAATCTGCAATAATACGAATTACCTTTTTCTGTAATAGTAGGATATTAGAGACATGACTGCTGCTTCCCCAGAGTAGAATACCATATGATATTATGCTATGAAAAAAAGCAAAATATGTAGATCGTATATATGGCTCAGGTACATGGTTTTTTAAATTCCTAATTAGATGTATAACTCTGGAGAGCTTAGCTGTTATATAGTTGATGTGTGGCACCCATGAGAGCTTGTTGTCCACAATGACTCCTAAAAATTTAACTTCTGTTGAACAATTTTCTGCCGAGATCTCACGCAAATTAAATGCAAGTTGTTGCGTTTTATCATCATTTAATAAGAAACCATTGGCTCTGAACCACATGCTAGCACTACTTATGGTATTCTCTGTTATTGTTTTAAGGCTTTGATAATCGGTGCTCATGTTAAGAAATGTGGTATCATCTGCGTACAGTATCGTGTGGAAAGTTAAAAAGGAAGGCAGGTCGTTGATCATTATTAAAAATAACAACGGCCCAAGTATGGAACCCTTTGGGACCCCATATTTTAGCTCCACCATTTTGGATTTCTCATTTCCAATACACACAATTTGTTTGTGATTTGCTAAGTATGTTCCAAAAAGCTTTAGCGCAGTGTCATTTACGCCACAGAATTTTAATTTTGTTAGTAAGTGAGTATACTCTACACAGTCGAACGCTTTACTGAGATCACAGAACGTAGCCTGGGCAATACTTTTAGTTTCAAAAGCACTAAGGACGTTTTTGACAAGAGAGACAATGGCATCAGTCGTTGACTTGCCTCTTCTGAAACCTCATTGTTCATCGTTGATTATCCCAATGTCATCTAAATAACTACAGAGCTGTTTGTGCATGATCTTTTCAAGCACTTTTGAGAAAACCGGGACTAAAGATATTGGACGATAATTGGATGGACATTTTTTATCACCCTTTTTATAGGGTAGGAACAAAGTCAAACTTAATTAAGGAAATATTGAAGCTATTAACAGTGAAGCAACAGAATCTAAAATAAGAACAAATTAGAAACTAAAAGCTCCACTTATCTTAGTAATTTCCACATCTGACATGTTTCAAGTTGACTCTACTTATTTTCAAAAATATCCAAACAAGTTACCATAGTTACCTAAAAGCTCTATTTGTCACTAACCTCTGAAAACGAACATTTATAAATACAATCTTTTGGAGGATTTTCAAAATTCATAGGTAATGTGATCCTTGTTTTTTAAAATGAGTCTTTTCCCAAACCATTAAATCTATAGGTCCATTTAATTGTTTTAATAATTTAACTTCTGGATTTATTTCATGATTAAATGAATAAAAATGATTTACCACAGCTGATTTATCAATTTGTTAATATTTAATATTTCTAAAGTGCTCTTTTATTCTGGTTTCCAAATGACATTTAGTTTTACCAATATAAATCCTATCAGAATCCAAACAACTAAATTGATAAATGCCAGATTTTTTTATAATTTGGAATTTTATCCTTTTTAGAAAATATTAGTAAATTTTGTATAAGTATTAAATTTATTTTGAGAAACTAAAGTTATTCCATACTTATTAAAATTTTTTGTAACTTTTTTATTTGCCCACGGATGGTAAGTAAACTTTTTAAAAATACAATTATCTTTAATTTTCTTGACGGTAGAAACCTCTTTAACAGCCTTCTGATATTTAAATTTTTCTACCTTTTTATGTATAAAATTTGTATTAAAACCATTCATTACTGCAGTGTTAATAATGTGTTTATATTCTGTGTTAAATTCTTCCTTAAGGGGTATATTTATTAACCTATAAATTAAACTATTGAAAACAGCAAATTTGTGTGAAAATGGATTAAAACTTTTATTTTTTATATATTTATCAGTATGAGTAAATTTTCTATAAATGCCAAAATTCAATTTATTGTTATGTTTTTTAATTTTTAACCCTGGAACACTAACCCTATTCCTATAGTACATAAACACTAAGCCTCGTAAAATTTACTAATGTTTATTTCTATTACAAAATACATTACTATTATCTCACAAATGTTTATGCCTGCCTCATAAAATATTATCTTGACTCATTTAAACTGTTATGAGACAACAACGACAGTTCTATCTCGCCTCACTTACATCAATTTGTGCAGAGATTTGCCCTATGTTCTTTGCAGTATCCATGGCGACATTCTTTGCCTAGTTAGAGGAGAATTTTCATCGTTGCTCATACACATATCAATATTTTGTCCTGCCATATCTTCACCATCTGTATCAGTCATTATTACATCATCAGACTCCACATTATCAATTTCTTCGTCGGAGCTAAAATCAATCTGGGGGCCACTATCTTCTTCAAGAAGCATTGCCATAATCTTTTTTTCCAAAATTTGGGTCGTCTGCACGCAGAATACTCATCTGAAACGATCGACAGCAATGATTCAACTGCTTTCCTGAATTGTTATTGCACGTCCTGCTTTCCTCAATTCATATTATTACAAAAATAAATCTGCTTCCTTATGAAATTCTGGATAGGTCAACACTAATCGTCGTAAAATTCACGACAAAGCACTTACTAACAATGCACTGTTGCACCCGATTTTGACAATGCACACCCACTGACCAAGCTCTTCAAAAGCTAGGAAGCTACTGAAAAGGAAATAATTGTAGCACGAAAACTATAGGAGTAAAAGCAGGATTGCCAATCGTGCGCCGTAAAAATAACGAGGCTTAGCGTTCTAGGGTTAAACCAATGAATCCATTATTTTCTGTTTCTAAAGTGAATTGTCAGACTCACGTGTGGTCATTAAGTAGTTGCTGAGCAGCTCCATGGGTTGAGGGGGCTGAGAGATTGCCTCGACCCAGTATACCCCTCCTACTATCATATATTGCCGCAGATTCAGCTCGCCTTGTCGCAGTTCAGGTATAAGTTCATAGCTAAGAGTCTCTTCCAAAGTCTCTGAAACATGAAATATAATAAATAATTACGCAGACTTCCACGGCCATTGTCCATTACTTCTTTCTTAGCTTCTGGTAAGGACCACATTCTGTTGGCTTTCTTAATCATGCTGACATTTCACTGTAAACTATGTTCAGCTTCTTCACTGACATTTCAATGTTCTGTGTGTTGGAATCCAACTCATACAGACCAGTACATCACATCACCCTCCAGCTATAAAAGGAGCCCTGATACACACACTCCATCAGCATGCCTTACGTGTGTGTGTCAAAGAAATTCTGGATCCAGAACTGAAACTCTCCGACATGTACTAAAGGTTAACAACTATTTGAACCAAGATATTAATGCTACAAATAAATATCAAAATCCTGAAAAGACTGATGTGAAGATACCTTATCTTATATATTTAAACAAGCAATTCTTGTATATATATGAGAACTTTGTTTCCAAAAGGTACCAAATCCATAATAGTAAATTTTATAGGAAACAAAAAAACTTCTGGAACTCACACATATTTCAATATGGGTTTCTTAATTTAGAAATATATTAAGAGGTAGAAGGTGTCACTGTCACTCAATTATCTCTGTTTTCATGTAAAGCTTTTGGCAATAATTAAAATGGATTTGGTACTTTTTGGCATGAAAGTTATGCATATTAGTATTTGAAGTTATGAAAACCAACATGAATAATTCAGAATAGTAGTATTGTATTCATGTTTACTACTAAAGGGAAATTAAAACAAAGTGGATACATAATTGGTACTAGTAAACTGATGAAAACAACAACTAATACAATACAATTTGTTTTTAATTCCATTGAGAATAATTTTACAGGTACTGATGTTAAACCTACTATTCTGCCTGTGATGTTATGTGTGATAGAAAAATGTCACAATTTTAAACTCATTGTAAACCAAATTTACACTACATCATCATTAACTACATCAATATCACTGATGTCATCTCTTACAGCAACATTACATGCTTTCATTGCATCTCTATAGAGAGGCAGGTCATCCAGTATGTTTCCCATAGCTGGAAGCAGTTGGATGACATCCTGCACATCACTCTGGCAACAAACTTCGGATAATTGGTTCAAAACATTCTCATCTTTCGCACCCTTCTTTAGTAACCTATGTTGGCACAAGGGTTCACTAGAATAGAAAGAGTGAAGTCCAACTAGACCCGTTTTAGGTTCTAATGTCAACCTCTTAGCCTCACTGTGTTGTGATGTGTCATAAAACACATGCTTTGATTGGCCAACTGGATTTGGTATGTATTGGCATAAAACGCAACACTAGATCTCAGTTTTACATGTGATTTGGTATGTTTAGAAAACTACTATGACATGCTACATATAAAACAAGGTTCTGGGAAGTGCTGCCACCTATTATCTCAATTTTGAATTTTTTGGATTTGGTAGCTTTTGGAAACAAGGTTCTCATATATATATATATATATATATATATATATATATATATATATATATATGTTGTTGTTAGCTAAAGCTGGATTTCTGACAATGAAGTCATTAATCCTCTTGCTCTCCAATATAAAGAGAGCAATAGCAGTAATAGTAACCGCTTTTTAGAGAGCACCATATTTTTATGTTTTGGCGGTCACATCGCTCTCTCACAACCCCCAGAGTGTCTGGAGGACCACACCTGTCGTTGGTTTACGGGTCTCACCGACTTGACCGGGAGACTAATCAAAATAAATTCACCGACCATATCCTCTGATTACCAATCAGAGGACATATTACATGCCATGACAGGTCAGCATGTTAGGGGTTAAGATTTTATAGAGAAATTAGAGAAATGGAGAGGTTGGAAAAATAAAGACTCCCTAGCCCTCAGGAACCCTAATAGCATTGGGGTCGGAAGAGAACAAGAGTTGACCAAGGTAAGGTCAGATAGAAAAGTTACAGTGAGGAGCAAAACACCAGTAAGTGGAAGTAATGTTCTGCTCAGCTTGGGTACCTTGTGGTCGCTATTCACATATCCCCTAGACGGAGACCCCTGAGTTCGGGAGAAAAAAATATACATCATCAAAAGCAGTAATAGAGTAGTAAATTTTGAAATCACTGCATTAAAGTGAAGGTGACTAAAAGGTGAGAAAAAATCTAACTCAAACACTTCACTGTTAACTCTTTATTTTTTATATTTAAGAGCCAGAAGATGCAATTGTGACAATCTTGGCAGTTGCCACGCACTTTTGGACAAAAATCACAACATAAATCTAGAACAAACTTCTCTAAACACAATGGGGAAAAAAGAACTGTCCACGTGAGAACAGTTCATTTTGAAAAATAGAATGTGTTCTATATATATATAGAAGTGTTTATATATATATATATATATATAACATAAAAATATGGTGCTCTCTAAAAAACGGTTACTGTTACTGCTATTGGCCTCTTCAATATCACTGTGAAAAATATTGGAGAGCAAGAGGATTAATGACTTCATTGTCAGAAATCCAGCATTAGCTAACAACATATATATGCCATGCAACTAGGAAACAGCTCTAACAATTTCAATCAAATTTTGTATTCAGACAGGATTTTACTTATTAAGTTTATCTATATAGGTGTCATTCCTGAAAAAACGTGATTTTACACATAACAGTCACAATTAGTTGAAACTTTATTTTGGCAATAATTTCTCTGTTAATGGGCCAATTTCAACAAACAAGTCAGGATATTAAAGGTCTTATCAAGAGCTTTCAGAAAACCTAAAGAAAGTTAGCTATATTAGTCAACGTGAAACAGTCACATTAGTCAAAACCTTATTTTGGCCATAATTTCTCTGTTAATGGGTCAATTTCAACAAACAAGGCAGTATATTAATGGTCTCGCCACAGAAACGGCTCCAACAATTAGGATGAAAATATATATTTAGTTAACATTCTTCTTTTAAAGTTTATCCAAATAAATATCTTCTCCCAAAAAAACATGATTAAAAAAAGGAAAAGAAAGAAAATCCGAGCAAAGTCCAGTTGCCCAGGTACTATACCTTATGTATGAGGAGTTACAGAAAGAATTAAGAAACATTGCAACACCACAAAATTCAAACAAGATATACATCAGCTAAATAGCTGTGTCCCTTTATGAGACCAACCAAATATAAGAACCCTTTACAAAATAATCCGGGTGTTTATAAAATTATCTGTGATTGTGGCAAATCACCATTGCAAAACATGCAGGAAACACCAGCCACCACATTGACTTTGACAATTTAAAAATTTTAGCAATTTGTGACAAGTTATCTCTAATAATGGTGAAGGAAAGCATAGAAATATTTAAGAAAAGGAGCAACCTGAACCATGACACAGGCAAACTACTGAACATGAAATGGAAGACCCTATTAGCAGGATGACTTCCTATTGGAGTAAAAGGAACCAATAGGATTGCAAGTGGGAGGGGAGAGTGAGGCCAGTCAGAGTGGGCAGTGACAGTTAGATGAGATTTGCATTTGCCCAATGAAGAAGCCTAACATAGTTTACAGTGAAACATCGGCATGATTAAAAAGCCAACAGGACAGGACCCACACTGGAAGCCAAGAATGAAGTAAAATAATAAGTACAGATACTGTCTCATAAGTAATGTTTTTTAAGAAAAACAATTATTTGAAATGTGTTCTGACAAGCAATTAACTAATCTTCAAAGTACATACCATTAGATTCTATGGTCTTGAGTCACCTTTCAGCGAGGTTTATTATCCCACGATGGTACCAGTCTCTGGTTTTTGGTGCAAAGAATTCAGTGAGACCCAATTGCACTGCTTTAATGTTGTCAATATTTCTTCCACATAGAAAATGGATCGAAAAAGATGATAATCTGATGATGCAAGATCAGGGCTGTATGGTGGGTGTTGTAGCAGTTTGAATCCTCCCAATTCCTGAACTTTTTCCATGGTTGTTCGTGCAGTCTGGGGTCTTGTGTTGTCCTGTTGCAACAGAACTCTATTTTGGTTAACTAATGCTCAGTATCTCCGTCTCAAAATTTCATGAACTCGTCCCAGTTGTTGAGAATAAAGATCTGCATCAATCGCCCATCCTTTTGGAACAAACTCCCAGTAAATCATACCTTCAAAATTCCACCAGACACACATTACTGTAGGACCAATAGATTCTTCTTAATGATGACTTTGGCAGGTTGGCAGGGATCAAGCCACTGTTTCGAGGCTTCAGGGTTTCAGTAATATACCCAGTTTTCATCACAAGTGACAAATCTATCACCCATGGGATTACGAATAAGCTGACGACAGATATCCACTCTACGTTGAGCCTGTTGAGGTGTCAGTTCATGAGGTACAGACCTACAGCTTCTGTATGATTTTCCAAGTGTCTTAATGTGGCGATGTGTGGTATATCTTGATGCACCAAGTTCTTCTGAAAGCCTAGGTATTTTTTTGCAGATTTTCTTGCAAAACTTGGCATGTATCCTCAATATTCCATACTTTAGGTCTTCCAGAACGTGGTAAATCTGTAGTGTTTTCGTCTCCATTGTTGAAATGTTGTAACCATCGTTGTGCCACATTCTCACTAACGACACCTTCTCCTTCCACTTCACATGTTCTTCAAGCTGTGGCAGCAGATTTATAATCTTGTTTCCAGTAGTGCTTTAGAAGGACTCTAAGTTCAAACTTTGTTATCTCCATTTTGTGATTGTTTATTAACAACTGAAGACTGATACATGCTCACAATGTATGCAACACTAGGCATTGCATTGTCAAACCAAAGAAACCCAATAAATTTTCCAAAACACCAAAATCAAAAAACTGACATTAATTATGAGACAACATAATATTTACACACTAAGAACTTGTAAGATAGCAGTCCTAGCTGTATATGTAGATACCAGGGAGTTGCCATTATGATAAAGTTGACAAAGCATTGTTAAATAGGTTGCTTTCATATGTGCAATGACCATGACTTTTTAAACAGATTCAGACTGACAAAACAGTCCAATCTCATTCTGTCAAATTCGAAACTAGATAGAGCAATCAACCAAAAAGTATAAACTGTAAAGCCATAATATATTGTGATCAAATGACAAAAGCAGTCCAGTTAATACTTCCGCTACTACATATAGTAAGTACTGTATTCCAACTGAAAATTCATTGTTGAGATTTCACTGGAAATATGTTTTGAGACCCCCTGAACACAAACTTAAGGACTGTTAGAAAAAGATCCATGTGTTTGTTTTTGTTGTGTGTGTGTGTGTGTGCGTGTGCATGCACGTGTGTGTGTGTGGCTAAACTCAAAAATGAAAAGTCTGTTAAAAGCCAAAGTTGGTATCAAGTTGAGTGTCTTTTAAGGATGTCAAACAAAGATTTTGAAGAAAATTCCTCCATCCTAAACTGTCCTTTACATGGAAAATTTTTTGAAAATTTTTATTTTCTTGAAAATGGTTATCATTTTGAATAAAACACCATATGTTTAAGATATTTTTATGACACGTGAAATGTATATTTTGAATTTTATGGTTATAGCCCATGTAGTCCTTTGATGACTTTTGCACAACTGGTAAACCGTAAGAGATAGACCAAATCTTACTGTACAAAAAATGTAGATCTTGTCAAAACACAGAAGTTATGTCCAGATCCTTTTTTGTGTGGAGTGAACTGTTTCAGAGATATTCCTTGCTATTTGTGTGAGATTTGCAATTCTTATCATTTTCTCAAATGGAAGGTCATTGTTCACTTTTTATCTCTTGGCTGTGCAAAGAGAACTAATTTCAAAGCTTTAAAAGATTTGACTATCGCTCAAAGCCTACTGTATTCCCATATTCTCCTTGTACCTACAAGGAAATAAACAATACAAATCTTAAGGTTATTTAATCCCAGGACATAAAGTACTTACAATAGTAAGTCACCATTGGGGTAATTGTCTCTGATGTGAGACTGCCTTTGTGGTTTTCTGGAGAAATATGAATTGGTTGAAGAATTCAATGTCATTCTGTCAGGTTGTCACAGTAGCTTAATGGTTAGAGCACCCACCTGGTTAGTGAAGGGTCTGTAGTTCAAATCCCAGCTGTGGCATTGAATATGTCAGCTCAAATTCTACCTCTCAAATAATTTGTAGAAATATTTATCTCTGTTAATATGAAGAAGATACAGGAATAAGAGTTCATAAGAATAGTTAGTACAGAATGGTTATTTGGAGGCAATTCAAAACATGTATTTGTACTGAAAATCTCCATATGAATTTTTTGGTGGAATGCAATACTTTCTTTACTCATCCAGTATATGTAGAAGAGAAAGCAAAAATGACTGCCTTTAAGGCAACATATCAGTGAAAATTAAAAGACCCACAGTTTTCTTCTGATTGCTTTGAGTTTCTTCCACACACTCAGAACATAAAGTAAATAGTATACACAAAATTTCAATGTCAAATGTCAAACCATTTTTAAATTATTAATATATTTATTAATAATAAATCACTTTTTGATATACTCGTATGAAATGTACTTGGACCCTACAGTTTATTGTATCCCTCCTAAATTTTTAATTTGAGTTCAGTATACAAATATAAGGAAATTGTCATACCAAAAGTGCTTAGATCTAATTAGTTTAAGAGAAAAAAATGTTTGTATACTATTTACCAATATTTTCAACTTTGTCAGTATGAGTTGTGAAAAATATTTTATTTCAGATCAATTATTTAATAGTTTTTAACTAACACACGACAAATTTTAATACCTTAATCTCTGAAGGTCTCCTGAAAATTTCAAGCTAATAAGTTGTAAAGTAGGGTCCAAGGAGCATTTTGAATACCAAAAAAATGCTGAGAAAAAAACTGAGAAAAATGAATTTTAAACTTTAACAGTATGTTTTTGTTCTTTTCCAACTGAAAATTCCCCAGTACCATATGTGGGACTCTGTTGCTTTTTTCTTGGTCTCAGTAGCATTTCTTGAGAATTTTAAGTTTGCTTGGCGGTTTCTTAATATGAAAACTTTCTTTCACCTTTGCATTGTTCACAAAATGTAGAAATTTGTTATTCTTAGCTAACCTCTACACTATGCACTTTCGCAAATTTATACATAAAATTCATAAAATATCTGCTTGTTACAGCTCTACTATAGACTAATAAATAACTTAAAACCTCTTAATTACCTAAACAATGTCTAATATATAATTGGAACTCTGAAATAACCTGGCAAGATTATAGAATTACAGAACACTGATTGCATTTCTCAGTTTAGAAGCAAAACATGTCAGATTCACTGCATTTTAGCTCAAATATCGAATTCATTTCAGCACAGCCAACTTACAACCTTTCTGAAGCAAAATTCCCTGCAAGAGACCAAAATCAGAGCCAGTGAAAATGAAAAATGCATTTCAAAGCTGTAGCGAGCAGGTTTAGTGAGGAATGTTCACCCACATTAGCACATTTGAATACCATCCTGGAGCTTTAAAAATAGCTGATATTGAGAAAACTAAAGTGAGCCATTAAAGTACAAAGTATAAGCATAGTAAAAAATGCAAGAAGAAAAAATCAGAATTTTTGGCAATTTTCACCAAATTTCACTGATATTTAAAGAAAATTTAGTTAATTACTACTTTATTGTATTTGTATACTTCGTTTGAATCACGACAGATTAAAATAAGCTGATTCAAGTGAAATGGAAAGCCGTAGATAAGCATACATACGTTCTTCATCAAACTGACGTTGAGAAGCTGGTATAATTGGCGCGCCCTTGTAGGTCTTCAGAGTTTCAATGTTTTCTGCAAGAACTTGAAGTTGTTCTCTGAAGTTTTTGGCAGTTGCTAGAGCACCCTTCAGTGGCTTTAATTTGAGGTCTGCAATTTCAGTAATTTCTTTCCTCCTGGCTTCCCTCTCCTCCGCGACTATCTGTTCAAGCCCCAGTCGCTTTGCCCAGTCCTCTATAACGACTGTCTTTAAACCTATAACAAAAAAATAAATAAGTATACTAATAATCTGGAAGAAATTAACATGGAACTCTCATATCAAACAAATTACAGAAAATGCAAACACGAGGTGTAACCTTCTAAAAAGACTAACACATACCAAGTGGAGTTCTTCAAGAATAGTTTTAAATACCACAGATAAAAACCTGTTCTAGGCCTCAGAGGCTGGTCCGGGAGCAGACGAACCTATAGACTGAACAGAGTGGTGGCCTTCAGAGTGAGGAAGAGGATGATATGAAATGCAGGCAAAATGGATGATTGGAAAGCTGATTATGGAGCAAATGGTGGATTGAGTGGTGGAAGAACCTGGAGAAAACCAGACCAGATGCTGCTACGTCCACCATGAATACCACATGCTGGTCCCTGGGATCAAACCTGGGCCACCTTGATGATAGGCAAACTGCCTAAACGATCGGCCACAGGTTCACCCTTAAAATTCCAGTGGGGGAAAAAAGTTTTAAAAATTTTAGACAGGAAAATAAGCCACACTCACATATAAACTGCACCCTTAGAATTCTAGGTAGGATAAAAAGTTTGGCATGAAAATAAGCTGCATCTGGACAGAGGCATAAAAATGGGTATAAACATTTATTTTGTTGTACTTAAATGTACAGGCAAACCTTGTTAATCTGGACCCCTTTAAATCAGATTTTGCCTAATGTGGACAAGCATCCTTAAAGAAAATCTGAATCTGCAAATTGCTATCTTATATTATAGCACTGTACAATAGGAATTCTTAGGAATACCAGGAATACATTAGTGACAATGGTACATAAAGCTGCCCTCCTTCCCACACCAAAATTAACTGGTGCAAAAAACACTCCAGAATATAAAATTGTACTTTTTCAGATCCATGATTTTCAATTTTGCAAATGCAGTAAACATCATTTTGAACTCTTTATTGACTAATGCGTGGAAGAAACTGTTATATGATGATGGTGTTGAATTAGACACTAATGCAGTTGAATTAAATGACTTTCACCAAACACTGGTTGCGGGTGGCGAGAAAGCTGTCTCAGTAGAAGACATCGAAGACTGGCTTGACGGAGATGAAGATGATCCAGACTATCACATCATGACTGACCAAGAAACTGTGGAAAGTGTAAGCAATGCAAGGGACACCAGTAGCCAATCTGAGGCTAAGGATGTGGATTTCGGAGTCAAAAGTGAAATTAAGTGAGGTTAAACAACATCTGAATTGTGTAATAGACTTTGTCGAGAAAACTGACAATAAACAGACTTCTGTATACTACCATCATACTACCAGTCTTTGTGATCTTATTGTGAAAAAGATGTGTGATAAACCACAAAAGAAAATTGATAGTTTCTTCAAACCAAACAAATAAAGAATGTGTAATTAAAATCAGGTGGGCCTATTATATCTTACGTGCTAATAAAATTATGCAGTACATATTCTAATTTGATTCACAATTATTCTCTGTGGTATCTTCTTTCTTTAGAAGTTTGAAAACAGTATTGTAATAATCAGTTTAAACTAAAAAGGTGAGTGGATTAATAACACTACACAACTTTAAGAGGTAGAACCGGAACTTATAAATTCAATGCCACAACTGGGATTTGAACCACAGACCTTCCGCTTGCCGGGCAGACGCTCTAACCACTGAGCTATTGTGACAAACTGCCAAAATGGTATTAAATTCTCAAACCAGTTCGTATTTCTCCTGGTAAACCAAACTTTGCCCACACACGGCTTGTGTGTTTCAAAACACCAACAGTAAGTTTGATGGCCTAAATAAATAATAATAATAGTGTTATTTTGTTGTGAAACAATATATGTATGGTTTGTCCCCAAAATATATTAAATACATTACGAGTTTGACTTATTTTCTGTTTGTAATTAACTTTATGTTACATCATTCTTCAATTATTGAAAATATTTTCTCTTTATCAATGTCATAATGTTAACTATCATATTTTGATTTTATATATAAAATCTTAAGGTTCATTTTAAATACTGAATACCAAAAAATGTTAAGAGGTTAGATTGAAACTGCTTTCTTAGCATTTTCAAGATTAGGGAAATATACAGAAAATGATGCCTTAGTGGGACATTACTAAATGTACATAACTAAAATAATATGGCAAGATCAGTCTTTCTCTTCACCAATAGCGTCAGTTGCACGCATTTTGATATGTACGCGTTATAAGATAGAAAAAGTTAAATGATTAAGTGAGATATTGATTAACCATAATACATTAATCAACGCATTTAGCGAAATATCACTAAATAATTCATACATTAGATTGCAACGATGCTAAGAACGTTGATCCACTAACAAAAAGGACTTACTATGTGATACAATATAAATACTGTGAACAAGGTGCAAATAAAATAACTCATAAAGACGGTGCAGTTTTTATAATTATGCTTCGTTGGGTCTTTGAGCTATTGAAATCTTTGTGATCTCAGGGCGTGGTAACGGATGGAATGAAAAATCACACGATGTTTCTTCACCACAATGTATTATTTTATTAACACTTTTTCTATATTTTACATTAAAATAAATCCTCCTAGCACCGTTTTAAATGATTTAAAACCTTTCCACTTTTTCATTTAGTGGAACTAATGCTTGATAAAAGTCTGGTAAAAATTCTACAATGTTCACACGTTACATCAACACGTCCTTACGCCTTGATTACACACACTCTAGTGGGAAGATTATGGTGTCACCTCACGTGACACCGCCTTTTTCGTATACATCCGCATTTGCATCCATCAAATAGTTCTTTCTTGTTAGGGAAGCAATCCTTAACCATCCTCCCTTACTTTTATTATGGAACACATATAATTCTAATATTTATACATATATATTAAAATCAAATATGGAAATATTTATGACGTCTTTAAACTAACTTAGTTGTTCATAACAATGAACATTTACAACATGTTTTTGTCATTTAACCAACTCATACCAACATCAAAAAACAAATTACACTTTTAACAAATATTCACATAAACGATTTTCTTTTAGGGTCTTCTAATATTCTGTCTCAGACTTAACCCTGAGTCCACAATTATTTTACCCTGTACCACAACCTGAGATTGCAAAGAATTGAAAGCTTTACAACCCACCATATTTAAAACTGCACCAGTTGTTAAGTACTATTTTGTTTAAAGATACCTTTCTACGTACTAGAGTAAATTCTAATAAAGCCATATATAACATCATCCCACATGCTTGATACAAGCTAACATCAAAACACTAGTAAAAGTTTGTATTGCTGCATAAGAAAATGTCACCAGTTTCTGCTCTAGTTGCATTTTTAACAGCAAAGGTATGCTAAAAGCCAAAGTAGCAAATATAAGCCCCAATTTGACCTTTGTTGTTGAAATCTGAACCAAAAGGGCTGCAAATACAGCAATTTGTGGCACTGTAAACCAGCAAATTCATAAATTAACATAATTAAGGAAACAACTTGAAACATGTCAGCTGTGGAAAATCTTGCAATATTATTAACATAAGTGAAGCTTTTAGTTTTTAATTTGTTCTTATTTTAGATTCTTAAATTAACAATTTAAATTATAATGAAAACTGCATGTAATTGATGTAAGTGTTTCAATCCAACTCAGTTTACATTATAATTTAGATTCACATCACTGTTACTAGCTTATTAAAAGATACATAATTTCAACAATTTAACTTAAGTTGCCTGTGCTTGAGTATTGCACCTGTTTATTAGTAGCTTACCTGTAGTGAGATTCTCTGGTAGTGGAAGGGGCAAGTAAACTCTGCAATAATCAGACACAGTATCATAATTCAGTTGTACCAATCTCACAGCATGTGGTACCCCCCACAGTGTGTCTGGCATTGTCACATTCATTTTTATCTCTTCATAGTCACACACGAGCTCAGGTCTGGGGAATAAACAAAATATGTGTTCATGACATACTCCACACCAAAGAAAATTTACAAATAAAACCAAATCCTACAACATTAACAACAGTGAATATACCATAATATAAACCTTACGGAAGAAATAACAAAATGTAATATGAATACAGTTTTCTGCACTGTCAGTCAGCAATCCTGATCTGTTTGAATTGTCTATGTTGGTATGTTTGATGGCTGGTTTATCTGTTTGCCAGAGCTGATTTTTCAGGTTGCAGGAGTCTGATGCTTCTCTTTGTGTTGTTTGGAGGTGATGGCATGGATCTATTGTGTTTTACTTCTCCATGGGTCTCCTTGATATCGTAGTCTGCATAGCCATTCTGTTTTAGGGTGTTATGCAAAAATTCTATTTCTTGTTTTAAATGTTCATTATCTGTTATTTCAAAAGCCTGGTGGAATAAGGTGGAGGGAACTGTTTTCTTTCAAGGATGCACCACAAACATTTTCAAGAAAATAGCTCTACCCTAAACTACCCTTTACATGGAAAAATTTTTCAAAAATTTTGATTTTCTCAAAAATGGCTCTAACGATTTTAATTACTGTACCATACTGTACATGAGATATTCTTATGGCTAACAAAATGTATATTTTTAATTTTCTGGCTATAGCCCATGTAGTCCTGTTTACTCTGGATGACTTCTGGATAACTCGTAAACCGTAAGAGATAGATCAAATCTTACTAATCAAAAATGTAGATCTCACTAAAACACACAATTTATGCCCAAATAAATTTTTTGTACAGGAAACCATTTCGGAGATATTCCTTGTTATTTGTGTGTTTTGGAAAACTTTCGACAAATGGAACATTGTTATTAATTTTTTGTATGTTAGCCATGCAAAGAGAATGGAATCTCAAAGCTTTAAAAGATTTGACTCGCTCAAAGTTTACTCTATTCCCATATTCCCCTTGTACTTACAAGAATTAAACACTAAGATAATTTCTGCAAATGTTTATCTCAAGTAACATGAAGAAGATATAGGAATGAGAGTTTGTAAGAATCGTTAGTAAAAGAGTAGAAAAAGTCATGTGAGTGTAACACATCAGAAGTTTGTCAATAGGTTTTTTAAGTGTGATCCATAAATGAAATGTTAAAAAGCGATGTTATTAGATAGGGACACATCCAGGGCACAATTTAACTTACAGGTCTTCCAACTTTTAGGAGACATATAGTACTTAATAATAAACGCTTTAATAATCATAATTAATAAAGATACATCTCACAAATCGTGCACAACATTAACAAGCTTGAGTACAAAAGTTCATGATGGACGATCCCTGGTTTTGACATGTTATCACATGGTATTGATTGCATTGTTCACTACACAGCTTGCACACACAAGTTTCAAGTGTTGCACAGTTTATGGTGATACCCATGTACCGCCAAGTGTCGCAGGTCTTGGTTAATGTCTGTCCATGTCCTATTCATCATGGCCTCCATTGAGTAGAACTTGAGCCAGATTTCTTCCCTCTTATTCACTCTGTCCTGTATTAGTTTTTTTGATTGCCAGGCTTCCCCTTGAAGCTCCATTTCTTGGTTCTAGCCTCTCCGGTCTGTTCTTGAGTAAATCGTTGTGCAGTTATACAGTTACAGCAAATCGATGATGCTACTTATTTAAAAGGGGCGTGTCCTAGCAGATGCCATATTTAAATCTCCATTTAAAGGTTTTAAATATTGAGAATATCCATATTGAAATACATCATTGGATTCATAATAACTTATAGATTTTTACAAGACACAACACAAAAAATCTTGTGCTGTATTCACATGAGTTTCTCTACTCTTGTACTAACCATTCTTACAAACTCTGATTCCTATATCTTCTTCATATTAGTTGAGATAAATATTTGTACAAATTATCTTATTGTTTATTTCCTTGTAGGTACAAGGGGAATATTAGAATAGAGCTTCGAGCGATAGTCAAATCTTTTAAAGCTTTGAGATTCCATTATCTTTGGACAATTAACATATAAAAAAATGCACAAAAATGCTCAATGATGTACATTTCACGAAAGTTTTAAGTTTTCCGAAACTGACATAAATAAGGAATATCTCTGAAATGGTTTCACTCCACAAAAGAATTTATTGGGACATAAATTGTGTGTTTTAGCAAGATCTACATTTTTTGTGCAGTAAGATATTGTCTATCTCTTACAGTTTATGAGTTATTCAAAAGTCATCCAGGGTAAACAGGACCACATATGCTATAGCCAGAAAATTCAAATTCAAATTTTCTATGTGAAGGGTAGTTTAGGGTGGAAGAAATTTCTTCAAAATCTTTGTGTTGTGTCCTTGAAAGGTATTAAGCTTAGATACCAACTTTCATTACAAACCAACTTTTTTGTTTTATGCTGTTCACAGACACACACAGACCATTTTCTATGTAGAACTGCCTATATGTATTCAGGGGGTCTCCAAATATATATTTCCAGTGAAACATCGACATCAAATTTTTGGGTAGAATATAGTACTTCACTACTTACTACACATAGTAGAGAAAGTAAAAATCAGTTTTTGAGCCATTCGCACTTAGTGCCATCTTGATAAGAGCTTAATGTATTCTAATGCACATGGCATCTACACTTGGCAACTTTTGATAACAATTTGGGAAATATCGCAACTGAACTAAAACTCTTATAGGGCAGTGTAACTTAAGGCACAGGTTTATTTTTCAAGTTTGCATGTAAACCAAAGTAAAGTATCTTACCTGTTTTTTTTGGGGATGGGGTACCATGTTTTGGGATAAGGTAGAATGCCCCAAACACAAAGGCTGAAATATTCGTTTCCCATGGCGATCCGTAGCGTGTTGAGACCCTTTCTTTCCATGTTAGCTTCCATCTCTTTTAATGCGTAGAATGTAGTTCTATCTATTTGCTCCCTCAGAATCCCTCGAGCACGCTCTTTTGCCTCAAAATAAATCACATAACAATTTCAGACTATATTTTTAACAACAGCTGTCAAATGCAACAACCCATTATGGTAGATATTCCCTTTTAACAAATGAGAAATAAATAAGACTACCAGAGTAATCTTGCAGCGTAAACCCATGGCAAAAGCAACATAACTAAGGATGTTCAGGAAGCCCCACCCATTGGCACGGCACAAAGGCACTCCACACTGCTCACATGAGCAAATACCTCACTAACAACAATCAGAGCAGTCCCTGACAGTCCTTTGTTATGGGCCAGTACTACAGTATTTTGAAATTTAGTCCACAAAATGCAATTATTTCTCTAAGAGTTTGTATTTTCTATGAATACTGTTTGTATTGGTTAAACTCATTTCTGGAAGCTATTATTGTGAAAAAATCTGATGTGCTGCACTCACATGACTTTCTCTACTCTTGTACTAACCATTGTTACAAACTCTTATTCCTGTATCTTCTTCATGTTAGTCGAGACAAACCTTTGCAAAAATTATCTTATTGCTTATTTCCTTGTAGATACAAGGGGAATATGGAAATATATTTGACTTTGAGTGATAGTCAAATGTTTTAAAGCTTTGAGATCCTGTTCTCTTTACACACTTAACATATAAAAAATGAACTACGATGTTGCATTTCACGAAAGTTTTAAGTTTTCCAAAATTGACACAAATGACAAGGATTATCCCTGAAATGGTTCACTCTACAAAACATTTTATTAGGAGATAAATTGTGTGTTTTAGTGACATCTACATTTTGTGTACAGTAAGATTTTGTCTGTCTCTTATAGTTAACAACTTATTCAAAAATCATCCAGAGTAAATAGGACTTCATAGGCTATAGCCAGAAAATTCAAAATGTACATTTCATTTGTCATGAGAATATCTTAAACATGTCATTTTAATCAAAATTTTCTATGTACAGGGTAGTTTAGAGTGGGGTTATTATCTTCAAAATCTTCGTGTCACGTCCTTGAAAGACATTAAACTTAAATACCAACTTTGGTTTATAACCAACTTTTTGTTTTTGGCTTGTGCTGTCCACAGACTGACTGACAGACACACACAGGTTTTTTCTAAAAATGCTTGTTTTTTATTCAGGAGTCCTGGTTAAATCTCGACATTGAATTTTTGGGTGGAATACAATACTTCCTCTACTTACTAGCAGAGAAGGTAAAACCTGAGAGCACAGTCCTTCCTTAACCTAAGTACAGAGTGTTACTATAGTGAAGGGTGAAGAGAGGTGAGGGAACTACCAATCACTGATTGGTCAAAAAGGAAATGGAACAAAACTCACAAGATCCATAGGATCATAAAACTTTTGATGTAAACAGGGTATTTTGTCGCCTATTTAAACATGGATTGAGTGAAGAAATGAGACAAATTTCTCCAGAACCATATTCTATGCAGAAAACTGAATCACAACATGTGCTACCTCCATTTTATATTTTTTGGATCGTGTGAGTTATAACTCTAAGATACTCATACAGGGTGTCCCCAAAAGAAACACAGACAAAGCTTAGATGTTGTGCAGGACAGCAAACTGATTGGTTTTCAAATAGGAACCTTTGTCTGGAAACGCATGGTTTGGATACTGTAGCACATTGAAGTGTATGTTCATATTTTGTCAGTAAACCCAACACCAAGCTGTCTACATTACAAACGGGCTTTAAACTGTGTACCTCCTACGTCATTCCAGAGCATATATCAGTAATGGTTAGCCTTTTCATTTCTTTGAAAATGTTCAATCGCTCTGTGGACTCAGGCCATAAGGTCCTCTGCTGACATTACTGAAGTACCAAACACCATACTCTTTATACAACTGCACAGAAAATATAACATAGTCAGATCTGGGGACTGTGCTGGTCATGGAACTGGTCTACTTCTAATAATTCATCCATTTGGATATGCGACAATGAGGTGATTCTGCGCATTTACATCAAAGTATGCTGGAGCTCAAGTTAGCCATTTTAATAGCTGTGTACTAGTACATGTCGCACTGGTATTAAAACGTTACTGTATTGGAAAGTGCACAAGTAACGCAGTAGGATGTGTACCAAGGGCTCTATGGTGGAATTTAGTGCAAGTGCAGGAATGTTATTATCCTCAGGGGTCACATACCTTCCATATTAAGATACCAAAATGAATGCTAACAAATTATCACAAGCGTTTGTTCTCAAACTCTGATGCTCTCCAGCGACCAAACCGCGCATTTCCGGACAGGGGTTCCTATTTGAAAACTAACCTGTTTGCCATCCTGCTCAACATACTAAGTGCTGTCAGTGTTTTTTTTTTGGAACACCCAGTATATATATGAGAGGTAGAACTGGAACTTTAAAAATTCAATGCCGCAGCTGGGATTTGAACCACAGACCTTCCCAGCTGTGGCATTGAATTTTTAAAGTTCCAGTTCTACCTCTCAAACATTGCCCACACACAGCTTTTGTGTTTAAAAACACCAACAGTAAGCTTGTTGGCATAAATAAATAATAATAATAATGTATATATTTACTGCATCATTTTCTTTTAGTATTATTTTTGAACAAGCATTATGATTTTCATTCCTTTATTTTATAAACTACACTATGGGGAAGAACATGAAGATGGATAAGTGCTGAAAACTAAAAAACATAATAAAATGGCATGTGACCTGGCGATACAAGGCACACTCACCTGGGACTGCCATTGCAAAAGGCCACTGACCTGGTTTGTGTATTGGAGTTATACATAAGTGCATGGTTTATATTACATAACTGTCTGATTTTTGACAATTTTTCACAGATGGGGGATATGTTGAAACAAGCTATTCAATTAAATAAGGAAATACTGAAGCTATTAACAGTGAAGCAACAAGAATCTAAGGTAAAAACAAATTAGAAACTAAAAACTTCACTTATCTTAGTAATATTCCAAGTTCTTTGGTGCTGACAAGTTTCGAGTTGACTCCAACTCATTCTCAAAGCTATAGCTTTGAAGGCAATCCAATGTCCACTCACCTCAATCAAATTGGCATGGTATTCTGGTGAATCACTCAAAGGTTCATCAATAAGCTGCTGCAACTTCTCCAGTAACTGTGGAAACAAATGCAAAGCACAAATTATCTTTCCGATGTTAAATGTGGCCCATTTTCTCACAAACTATTTATGGATATGTGTGACTGAAATGTCATGAAAATCAAGAAAAATATCTAATGTGTTGCACTCACATGACTTTCTATTCTCTTGTACTAACCATTCTTACAAACTCTTATTCCTATATCTTCTTCGTGTTAGTTGAGATAAACATTTGTACAAATTATCTTATTGCTTATTTCCTTGTAGGTACAAGGGGAATATTAGAATACAGTACGCTTTGTGCGATAGTCAAATCTTTTAAAGCTTTGAGATCCCATTCTCTTTGCACACTTAGCATATAAAAAAATGAACAATGATGTTCCATTTCACGAAAGTTTTCTGAAACTGACACAAATATCAAGGAATATCTCCGAAATGGTTCACTCTACAAAAAAAAAAATTTATTCAGACATAAATTGTGTTTTAGCAAGATCTACATTTTTTGTACAGTAAGACTTTGTCTATCTCTTATGGTTTACGAGTTATTCAAAAGTCATCCATAGTAAATAGGACTACATAGACTAAAGCCAGAAAATTCAAAACATTCATTTCATTTGTCATACAAATGTCTTAAACATCTGGCATTTCAATCAAAATTATTAGAGCCATTTTCAAGAGAATCAAAAGTTTCGAAAAATTTTCTATGTAAAGTGTAGTTTAGGGTGGGGCTATTTTCTTCAAAATCTTCGTGTCGCATCCTTGAAAGACATTAAACTTAAATATTAACTTTGGCTTTTAACCAACTTTTGATTTATGCTGTCCACAGACTGACAGATTCACACATAAGCACATGCACACACATGGACCTTTTTCTAAAAATGCTTTTTTTGGATTCAGGGGGCCTCAAAACATATTTCCAGTGAAATCTGAACATTGAATTTTTGGGTGGAGTATAATACTTCCTCTTCTTACCAGTAGGACCGCCTCTGTAGCACAGTTGGTAGCACGCTTACCTCTGGCACGGAGGACCCGCGTTCGATCCCCGGTACCAGCATGGGGTGCACTCAGTCTCGTTAGGTCCCATGGGGACCAATTGAGGAGCTACTTGATGGAGAAGTAGCGGCCCCAGATCTACAAGACCGCATAACTGGCCGGGAGGGTTCGGGGAGCTGACCATGTGCCACCCTCCAGTACTGCACCTCACCAATGATGCAGAGGTGGGGGACGCAGTGGCTGGGCGGTAGGCCTTGGCCCTTTGTGGGGGCTGTCGCACCGGGGTTTAGTTCTTAGTTACTTACCAGTAGAGAAAGAAAAACTCAACTTATATAAAATAATTTAGACATTTGTGAATGAGAAAAATGTACAAATGCCTCCAGACCCATCTTTAGATGCCTCTATAGACCTCTATCTCTCTTTCTTTATTGTAAGTTATGTAATAAATAGTATCTATTCTCAAAATTGATGTAGGAGTTAAGAGGCATTTGAAGGGGCTTCTTTCCTAACACCTCACAAATATACATACTCGTAGTAATAGGGAAAACAGAGGTATTAAGAAGCTGATTTCACTTGTTAAATCAATAACCTCAACCTTTTATCAAGTGCAAAGATGGATGACTTGTTAAATCAACAATGAAGAAACACAGAAAATTTTGGCATACAGATTGTGATTGAGTGTTATATTTGAGGGTTAAGCTACAATAAAGAGAAATAAAATGCATCAAAATGCCAATCATTTGGTAGAAAAAATTTGACCCAGTGCCATGCCTGGGATATAACAAAGAGAGTCATCTAGCTCTCTGAGTGCAGCTACGCTGAGGCCGATATTTAAACCAGCTATAAAAGTGTGCCTCAATGCCATTACCACCCCTGATATATACCGTGTGGAAGGGAAATCATTACATTCATTTAAACCAGTGATAGATTTTGATATTTGGAACACATTTTTGTCTCTGACCATTTCCTGTGGGAATATTTTAGTTTTCTAAAAACTCTTACATTGCCAAGGGAGGGGTACTTCATGCCCACCTTCTGTAATTTTTTTAAATTTTGTCTTTCAATTTTTACTTTCTGTACTGGTAAGTAGAGGAAATATTGTATGCCACCCAAAAATTTGATGTTGAGATTTCACCAGAAATATATGTTTCAAGACCCCCTGAATCCAAAAAAAAGCATTTTTAGAAAAAGGTCCGTGTTTGAGTGTGTGTGTCAGTGTCTGTATGTGTCTGTCAGTTTGTGAACACCAACTCAAAAACAAAAAGTCGGTTAAAAACCAAAGTTCTTATTTAAGTTTAATGTCTTTTAAGTATGCAACATGAAGATTTTGTAGAATATTTTTCCAGCCTAAACTACCCTTTACATAGAATATTTTTCCAAAACTTTAATTTTCTCCAAAATGGCTAACGATTTTTATTAAAATGCCATATGTTTAAGATACTTTTATAACAAATGAAATGTTTATTTTCAATTTTCTGGCTATAGCCTATGTAGTACTGTTTACTCTGGATGACTTGAATAACTCGTAAACTGTAAGACATAGACCAAATCTTAGTATACAAAAAGTGTTGTTGTTAGCTAATGCTGGATTTCTGACAATGAAGCCATTAATCCTCTTGCTCTCCAATGTTTTTCACTGATGGATGGGGCATTAGAAGTGGCCGGGCATATTTGAAGGTGGTCTCGATCCATTTCCTCTTGCAGATCACATAGAGGACAGAGTGGTGAAGAATATATCCCAATTCTGTTTAAATGTTTTGCCAGACAATCATGTCCTGTTTATCTCAACTAATATGAAGAAGATATAGGAATAAGGGTAAGAAGAAGAAGAATAGTTAGTACAAGAGTAGAGAAAGTCATGTAAGTGCAACACAACAAATGTTTTAACTATGATGTTCAGATTGCACACACAGACACATACACACACATTCAAAGTGTTATCATTGGCAATAAATCAAGTAAACACTGATAGCTTACCTGTATAGATGATTTTATTCTCCATTTGCAGTTTTCTGGAAAAGGGGCATTCTCGTCAATTTCCCAGCGATAAAGGAAGCAATGCACCTCTGGGACCAGAGCAACATCGGGAACTTTGTCACACTTCAAGTACAAATCCCACTGAAACATTGATTGAGAATACACCATGGTAAGAAAGTTGGAATCAGTTCATATATAGGGTGAAAGGCAATGCCTCAGCCATACATCAACCATAAATCAACTACATGATTTTAAAGGTTATTTTAAATTTTAATGCCAAAAGTGTTAGGAAGTTAGAGTGAGATCACTTTCTTAACATTTTCGGGATTAGGGAAATACATGGAAAATTATGTCACAGGGGATGCTATAAAATGTGCATATACGCAAATGGATATGTGCGCATAACTAAAATAATACGGCAAGATCAGTCCTTTTCTTCGTCAGTAGTGTCGGTCGAAAGTAGATGCATTTTTATATGTACGCGATATAAGACAGTAAAAGTGAAATGGTTAAGTGAAATATTGATTGACCATAATCTTCAACTGACGTGAAGTGCACGATTAAATAAAAGGACATAGTATGTGGCAAAGTGTAAAATGATGGAAAACGCATTTAGCGAAATATCACTAAATAACTCATACATTATTTGGTGACGATGCTAAGAAAGTCGATCCACTAACAAAAAGACTTAGTATTGTGATGCATATGGTATTTAAAATACTGTGAACAAGGTACGAATAAAGTAATTCATAAAGTCTTAATCCCAAGTGCACAATTTTTTCATCCTGTACTGTGGCCCGAGATTGTAAAGAATTGAAAGCTCTACAACAACTCACAATTATTTAAAACTGCACCAGTCTCTAAATAATTGTTATATTTAAGATTAGTGTTGCCCTGTTGTTAATAGCTTTAGGTTTTCATTGAGTTTAATGTCCTTAGAGCATAGTTACTTTGTTGTAATCCCTATAAAAATTAATGCAATCAATAACACCAGAAAATTCAACTATTTATTTCTATAAAACAGTTATTTATGGTTTATGCACATTGATATTAGGAATGGTTTGTTTTGTTCTTCCGCTTTGTATTTGACCGCAATAACTGAACTTTCCAGAATAGTGCCTGGGAGATATAAATAGCGGTAAAGTGCGACAGAAGAGTCGGACAGACGTATGCGAAGCATCGAGGAGTCGTGCCGACGGAGTTAGTTCTTTGTGTTACGAGTTCGGAGCCGTGCTGTTGGAGAATCGGAAAAGACTTTCTTGCTGTTGCAACGAGTGTACAAAGTTACTGTTTACGGAAATAAAAGTGTTTCTTTATCTCGACTACATCTGTCTTCTTTACTTCACACCCAACCAAAAAAAAAAAAAAAAAAAAAGTCACACTGGTGTCAGAAGTGGGATCCGTCGAATTGCTTCTAGTTTCGTTACATCGTCGTTAGAAGTTGCAACGTTAGAACCAAGATGGAGGGAGATTCGGAAACCAGGATGATGGCAATGATGAAAGAATTATTCGCCAAAATGGAAACGAGAAACGACAACCTCGTTGCCTAGCTGAAAGAAGAAATGAAGACGGCAACAACCTCGCTGCTGAACTGAAAGAAGAAATGAAGACGGCAAACGACAACCTCGCTGCTGAACTGAAAGAAGAAATGAAGACGGCAAACGACAACCTCGCTGCTGAACTGAAAGACCTGAAGACGACAAACGACAACCTCGTTGCCAAAATGAAGACGAGAAACGACAACCTCGCTGCCGAGCTGAAAGAAGAAATGAAGACGGCAAACGACAACCTCGCTGCTGAACTGAAAGACCTGAAGACGACAAACGACAACCTCGTTGCCAAAATGAAGACGAGAAACGACAACCTCGCTGCCGAGCTGAAAGAAGAAATGAAGACGGCAAACGACAACCTCGCTGCTGAACTGAAAGACCTGAAGACGACAAACGACAACCTCGTTGCCAAAATGAAGACGAGAAACGACAACCTCGCTGCTGAACTGAAAGAAGAAATGAAGACGGCAAACGACAACCTCGCTGCTGAACTGAAAGACCTGAAGACGACAAACGACAACCTCGTTGCCAAAATGAAGACGAGAAACGACAACCTCGCTGCCGAGCTGAAAGAAGAAATGAAGACGGCAAACGACAACCTCGCTGCTGAACTGAAAGAAGAAATGAAGACGGCAAACGACAACCTCGCTGCTGAACTGAAAGAAGAAATGAAGGCGGCAAACGACAACCTCGCTGCTGAACTGAAAGACCTGAAGACGACAAACGACAACCTCGTTGCCAAAATGAAGACGAGAAACGACAACCTCGCTGCTGAACTGAAAGACCTGAAGACGACAAACGACAACCTCGTTGCCAAAATGAAGACGAGAAACGACAACCTCGCTGCCGAGCTGAAAGAGATGAAGACGGAGCTATCGGCGAAAATTTACGGCGAACTGATTGGCGTGACGGAAGACGTGGAACAACTTGGCGAACTGATTGGCGTGAGGAAGACGTGGAACAACTCGGCGAACTGATTGGCGTGACGGAAGACGTGGAAGAACTCGGCGAACTGATTGGCGTGACGGAAGACGTGGAACAACTCGGCGAACTGATTGGCGTGACGGAAGACGTGGTACAACTCGGCGAACTGATTGGCGTGACGGAAGACGTGGAAGAACTCGGCGAAAAGGTGGAAGACCTCTGCCAGCATGTGGACGTCGTGGAGGACGACGGGGAACGTCTTGGCACCGTGGTAGTAAGAGTTGACGAGAGCGTCAAAGTACTGGATGCCAGGGGCAGACGGAATAGCGCGGACCCGGGGAGGGAGCACCTAGTGGCCGAGGCGACAGTTGCGCCCGTTTCAGATAACGAAAGTGTACGTCTCGGGGAAGACAAAGGGGCAGTTCAGGGACGTCGTCGAGGATCCCCTGGAGGAGTGTGTCGGGTACGTAACCAACCAGGATATGACGTGGAGGACGATCAGCAGGGAAGCGCACAAGTAAACGAGCAACACGCGAGAACCGACTTGGCGTGTGACATGGGGGGACCGTCGGAGCCATCCAATCACCTGATGCATAGTGCCGTGAACGGAAGAATGGTGGACATCATCTTGGACGGCAGGATACAGGAGAGGCCGTGCCGAGCACGAGTGAACACGAGTGCAGCGGTGGACGCGACTCGCGCGAATGTGGCGGAGTTTGTTGCCGGACCCATCGGAAGCAAGGTGGCTGCGAAGGTACGCCAGAGAGGTCAGCGGACATGGTACTCAGTGAACCGTTTCCAAGTGCGCAGGATGGCCCGTCAACACACCAGGAAGAAGGGCAACTGGACGAGGGACCGTCAAGACCGGCGGTACTGTTGCAGAACTTCGAAGCAGGATGGCATACATCGTCCTACCCGGACCAAGGGACACTATCCAACAGCGATACCTAGGATCGTGCCTCGTGGAGAAGAGGTTCGATGGGTTAGTCCACCGGGGCGCAAGGGAGATGCCGCAGTGATAGTACTGGTCGGGACGACCAACTCTGAGGAGGGAGCAGTGTCACCGCGCCCGCCGCATCTAATTGCCGACAACAGCAGTGTCACGCATCGCATTATTGTCGGCACTACCGCAAAGGAGCCGAAGGAAAGAGACAGAGCATGGTCGCATTGTTGGGGCGCTTGCCGAAAGAGAGAAAAGGATAGAGACTTCGAGAATCTTCCGCTTTGTATTTGACCGCAATAACTGAACTTTCCAGAATAGTGCCTGGGAGATATAAATAGCGGTAAAGTGCGACAGAAGAGTCGGACAGACGTATGTGAAGCGTTGAGTAGTCGTGCCGACGGAAACAAGAGACGTATGCGAAGCATCGAGGAGTCGTGCCGACGGAGAAGAGTTAGTTCTTTGTGTTACGAGTTCGGAGCCGTGCTGTTGGAGAATCGGAAAAGACTTTCTTGCTGTTGCAACGAGTGTACAAGTTACTGTTTACGGAAATAAAAGTGTTTCTTTATCTCGACTACATGTCTTCTTTACTTCACACCCAACCAAAAAAAAAGTCACAATATTAATATGCTACTGTTTGCAATGATGTAATAATTACACAAACAAGTGAAGATAATTTACAAAAAGTTGTGTATAAATTAGGAGAAACCATGAGTGCCGACATACTTTTTTCCAGGGGGGGGGGGGGCACATGTTGGAAGTTTGCAATCAGATAATATTAAATCATTATTTTATTGTCACAATTTATATTTATATTTTTGGATTGAGACCACCTTCAAATATGCCCGGGCACTTCTAGTACCCCATCCATCAGTGAAAAATATTGGAGAGCAAGAGGAATAATGACTTCATTGTCAGAAATCCAGCATTAGCTAACAAGAACAATATTTGTTGCAGATAACCATATTAATTTGTGTTAAATAAAAATTGTTCTTTACATTAAAATTAAAATAATAGTTTAATAGTCAGTAATTGGTTGCACATTGGGTTCACCAACATCCAAGGGGGGCTGTAGCCCCCCCTTGCCCCTCTTTATGATGCCCATGGGGGAAACATTAAAAAATATGGACTTTGGATCTCAATAAGTAAAACTAGGATAAGGGCGTTCTGTAATAAACATCAAATCAGATAGAAACTAGTTTTAAACAATAATACATTAGAACAAATTAATAAACTTAAATACCTAGAATGCAATGTAACTTATTACAATAACAATGATCTAAACAATAAGTATCTTTGTGGGACATTAGCTAGAACATTAACAATAAAGATGAGAAAGAAACACTTTTAATATTTGACAAAGTAATGGCAGTTGCATGATGTAGAGATCTGAAACATGGGTGAGTGGAATAGAACTACTGAACCTGAAATGTGATACCTAAGAGCAATTAAGGTATGTACAAGTACAGACAAAATAAAAAACAAAGAAATTAGAAATTTAATATTCCTCCTATAAATAAAAAACTAGAGAAATATAGAAGTTGATGTAAGCAACATGCACAAAGAATGGATAAAAAACTGTTCCCTAAATTCTGTTATCAGTACCAGCCAATTGGAAGAAGTGTTGGAAGACCCAGGAGGAGATGGAGAGAAACATGAGGCTGGAACAGGAGAAATTCCTAATCCATGATGATGATGATGATGAGGATGACCACGACGATGATTATGATGATGATTATGGTGATGATTATGACGATTACACCTTGAGTATGATGATAATGACGATGATGAGGATGACAACGATAATAAAACCCTGTCTGAAGATCAAGGAGACCTAAACAGGATACAAAATAATAAAGCTGAGTTATTTAGTAGCCTTACCCGTTCTTGTTTAAAATCGTTATTTTTCTTTAGTGACATACGTCTCCCATAACTTCTGAACTTCCTCTCAGATTCCTGCAGTTGTTTCACGGACACACCATAGTTATTCATATCATTCTGTAGTTCCTCCTGCGAATCTGCTATTTCATTTTCAATTCCTCCCTTCACCTCGTCTAGTAGCACCTTCCTACAACATACAAATAAACACTTTCTTAATATTAGAAATACATATGGTCTTATGCTGTAAATGAAGTTGTGATTTCAGAGGTGTAATTAATATCTAATAATCTTCAGCAGGAAATACTATAACAACAACAACAATAACAACAACAACGACGACGACGATGATAGTGATAATGATGATGATGATGATGATGATGATGATAATAACAACAATAATAATAATAATAATAATAATAATAATAATAATAATAATAATAATAATAATAATAATAATAATAATAATAATAATAATAATAATAATAATAATAATAATAATAATAATAATAATAATAATAATAATAATCATAATGCTTTAATGAGATGTACATTTTTTGTATAACAAGATTTTGTCTATCTCTTATGGTTTACCAGTTCTGGAAAAGTCATACAGAGCAAACAGGACTACAGAGGCTATAGCCAGAAAATTCAAACTATACATCTCAGAGCTCGAGCTCTGACTAGTGAAGACAATGGATCATCTTACCCTGAAGATGCCAAGTGCAGTACTTGGTGAAACGTTGATATCTTCAATGCCTTCCAGACTATGGCCTACAAGCACGGAAGACATAAACTTAGCTAATAGTCGACATGGAATTGAAGATTTCGTGGTTATGTCTAAGTCTGCCTTAATTCCTCGAGTCTGACTAAAACAAAACTGAACGAATATTTTTTGCTTATTTCTAAGCCTGCAAAGTCAATTTTCCATAATAAAATGAATAATCAAAATAAATGTTCCCAAAGTGTAATTAAATTCTGTTTAACCAAATCTATTCTCAAAATCCACTATCTTTTATACAAAAAAAAATCTGATGTGTTGCACTCGCATGACTTTCTCTACTCTTGTACTAACCATTCTTACAAACTCTTATTCCTATATCTTCTTCGTGTTAGTTGAGATAAACATTTGTACAAATTATCTTATTGCTTATTCCCTTGTAGGTACAAGGGGAATATTGGAACACAGTAGGCTTTGTGCGATAGTCAAATCTTTTAAAGCTTTGAGATTCCGTTCTCTTTGTACACGTAACATATAAAAAAATGAGCAATGATGACCCATTTCATGAAAGTTCCAAGTTTTCCTAAACTGACACACATAACAAGGTATATCTCCGAAATGGTTCACCCTACAAGAAAATTTATTGAGACATAAATTGTGTATTTTAGCAAGATCTACATTTTTTGTGAAGTATCATTTTGTCTATCTCTAACGATTTACCAGTTATGCAAAAGTCGTCCAGAGTAAATACGACTACAGGGGCTATAGCCAGAAAATTTAAGATATACATTTCATTTGTCATAAAAATATCTCAAACATATGACATTTTAATCAAAATCATTAGAGCCATTTTCAAGAAAATCAAAATTTTTGAAAAATTTTCCATGCAAAGGGTAGTTTAGGGTGGGGCTATTTTCTTCAAAATCTTCGTGTCACATTCTTGAACGACATTAAACTTAAATACCAACTTTGGATTTTAACCGACTTTTCGTTTTTGAGTTATGCTGTCCACAGACTGCCAGACACAGACACACACACAGACCTTTTTCTAAAAACGCTTTTTTTGGATTCAGGGGGCCTCAAAACATGTATTTCCGGTGAAATCTCGACTTCGAATTTTTGGGTGGAATACAATACTTCCCCTACTTACCAGTAGAGAAAGTAAAAATGCTTTAAATGTAGTGGAATGCAGCTGTCAAATGATAGGTCCACCACAAATGCCATATATTGAAAGTAATCCAAAGTGGCAATTCCCATACAAAATTATCCATTTTGATTTTTGTGAGTTTTGGCTGTTCCTTTGCGTGTTTCCTAATGTTATTTTTTTCTGAAGCATCCCATTATTGAGACAAGGAATACAAAAAGGGAATTTATTCAAATTGTTCGAGCCATTGTCAAGGTTTTACGAGACTAACACATAGCAATTGATTTTATATGTATACTGGGCCCCCAAAAACACAGACAAGCTTAGCATATTGTGCAGGATGGCACACTGATCAAAACTCAAACAGGAACCCCTGGACGCTGGAGAGTACCAAAGTTTGAGAACAAACTGTTAACTTTGGTTTTGGTATCTTAATACAGAAGGTATGCAAACCTTTAGCCATCTGTGTACTGGGTTGCATAACCTGACCATAACGTTCCTGTGCATGCACTAAATTCCTCCATAGAGTCCTTGGTGTGCAGCCTACTGTGCCACTTGTGTAGTTTCCAGTACAGCAATGTTTCTTAACAGCAGTGCGACATGTGCCAGTACACAGCTGCTGAAATGGCCAACTTAAGCACATTTTGATGTAAATCTGCAGAATCACCTCAACGTCGCATATGCAAATCAATGGATTGGTAGAGGTGGACACTTTCATGGGCAGTACGCTCAGTATAAGACGAATGTTAGCATGTTTCATTCAATACAAATGAAGCTAGATTGTTCTTTTCTTAAGTTTCTGAAAATTGTGATATTTGGATTTGTCTGGTTGTTGGAATCAATTAAATTTAAGAGGTGTAATCAAGACTGAAAAATTCAATGGCATAGCTTCCATGGCCAACATGCCAGTACAACATTAAATTCCCCAGCTGATTCGTACTTTTTCCCAGTTAGACCACAAGGGAATCTCACAACAGAGATAAATTCCCCAAGGACAACTTACAATTGTAAGTACTTTATGTCCTGGGTTTAAGTAACTTTTAGATGGTAATTATGTGTTTGTTGGCATAAATAAATAATAATTATCAATTCAGTTTATTCATCCAATAACATATACATGTGGATTCATCAAAAAGACAAATATAATTACTTAAAATTATACTATACATGTACATTAAACCTAAAAAAAAAACTGGTAAACTTATTAATCCAAAAAGTCATCAGTTAAGTAATAAAATTCTTCAATTAAATTTGTTTGAGATGTTTCTTAAAATTATAAATAGCTAATTATTATTTATTTATGCCAACAAACTTACTGTTGGTGTTTTTAAACACACAAGCCGTGTGTGGGCATCTGAAGGTTATTTAATCCTGGGATATAAAGTACTTGCAATAGTAAGTCACCATTGGGGTAATTGTCTCTGATGTGAGACTGCCTTTGTGGTTTACCAGGAGAAATACGAACTGGCTTGAGAATTTAATGCCATTCTGGCAGTTTGTCACAATAGCTCAGTGGTTAGAGCGTCCGCCCGGCAAGCGGAAGGTCTGTGGTTCAAATCCCAGTTGTGGCATTGAATTTTGAAGTTCCAGTTCTACCTCTTATAAATAGCTTTTCTATTTTTTATTTCAAATGGTAATTTATTGTATAATTTAAAGCCTCTATAACAAAAACTATTTTCAAACAGTTTTACTTTCTCTACTGCATATAGTAAATAGGGGAATTATTGTATTGCACCCAAATCTTTTATGTCGAGATTTCACCTGAAATATATGTTTTAAGGCCCCCTGAATCCAAAAACAAGTATTTTCAGAAGCAGGTGTGTGTGTGTCTGTCTGTCTGTCTGTCAGTCTGTGAACAGCATACCTCAAAAATGAAAAGTCTGTTAAAAACCAAAGTTGGTATTTAAGTTTAATGTCTTTCAAGTATGTGACATGAAGATTTTGAAGAAAATCCCTTCACCCTAAACTAGCCTTTAAATAGAAAATTTTTTAAAAGCTTTGTTTTTCTAGAAAATGACTAACGATTTTTATTAAAATGACATTTTTATGGCAAATGAAATGTATATTTTGAATTTCCTGGCTATATAGCCTATGTAGTCCTGTTTACTTTGGATGACTTTTGTATAACTGGTAAACCGTTAGAGATAGACAAAATCCAAAGTGATTTTTTTGTGGAGTGAACCATTTCGACGATGTTCCTTGTTATTTGTGTGAGTTTTACAATACTCATACTTTCCATGGAAGATCGTTATTCATTTTTTATCTTTTAGCCATGCAAAGATAATGGAATTTGAAAGCTTTAAAAGATTTGACTATCGCACAAAGCCTACTGTATTCCCATATTCCCCTTGTACCTACAAGGAAATAAGCAATAAGATAATTTGTACAAATGTTTATCTCAACTAACACGAAGAAGATATAGGAATAAGAGTTTGCTGGAATGGTTAGTACAAGAGTAGAGAAAGTCATGTGAGTGCAACACATCTGATGTTTAAATAATGGTTTTAGTTTTGCAATCTTATGGCTATCTGTAAGACAAGCTTCCCTTTACATACCTATGCTCTTCTAGGACTTCTTTTTTCTTCTTTGCCTCTGCCATAGCCTGCTCTTCCTTCTCCTCCTGTGAGAGCTTTCCTCCCTTCCCCTTAACAAGAAAATTACAATTAAATGTAACTGTATATTGGATCTGTTGTAAGAAACACTTTTTGTATTACTCGGCGACAATGTGCACAGAATATGCTGTCACCTTCACTCATATTAGTACATTTAATACAAGTTGCATACATTACGGTGCCTTACCAGTACATTTTGTTTCAGTAAGTCAAACAAAGATGTTTGAGTGTATTTGTGACTCACATTTGGTACTTCAATCACTTTCACAACCTCGTACTGACATTTGTTTCAGCCATTCCCATTTTTAATTACTAATCTACTTCTAGGATAGATATCAAGGTAATTCAAACAACAGAATGAAGAAAGAACTTTATACTTTTATATAAGGCAATGATCCAAAAATTTAATTTTTTGACCAAAAAACCATCATGTATCCCCTTAAAAGAATGTGCTTATCGCCTTAGGATGCTTATAGCAGCAAACACTCAAATTTGCCACTACCAAATTTATACCAGCCTTAAGTTTCCTGTCATATTCCTGATTAATATTCCATTTGTCTTTCTCCCACTCTAGTAACTCATTATTTCTTGTGAACTGATATCTTTATTTTCCAAATAACTGCAAAAATATTGCATATTGTACTGAGATAAGATTGCCCCTATAGTGCATTGGTAGGGTGCCGATACACTTTAAGAAAACATGGATCTACGAGGTTGCCCAGATTGTTACAGATTCCAAACTTCAGGTATACATTTATTGAAGTTTTCCATGTGTGCATACAAATTTTGCATTTCCTCCAACAGATAGCATAGCTGCAGCAATGTTTTAAAATGGTGTCTGTGACGTAGATACAGCCAGCTCCAAATGTTTTTCTACTCACATGGTCCTAGCTGCGAGGGGAAGCCAGGATGGCTTATCTATTAGTTATGCCATGTGGTCTCAAAGGTCGACTTGCCAGCTCATACCTGTCTACAATGGTGAGGGACGTAATATCATCACCATCATCATCACCATAATCATCATCACCATCACCATCATCATCACCATCATCATCATCATCACCATCATCATCACCGTCATCATCACCATCATCACCATCATCATCATCACCATCATCATCACCATCATCACCATCATCATCACCATCATCATCATCACCATCATCATCGTCAGCATCATCACCATCATCATCACCGTCATCACCATCATCACCATCATCTTCATCATCACCATCACCATCATCATCGTCAGCATCATCACCATCATCACCATCATCACCGTCATCACCATCATCACCATCATCATCACCATCACCATCATCACCATCATCATCACCATCATCATCACCGTCATCACCATCATCACCATCATCATCATCACCATCATCATCACAATCATCACCATCATCACCATCACCATCATCACCATCATCATCACCACCATCATCACCATCACCATCATCACCATCATCATCACCATCATCACCATCATCACCGTCATCATCATCACCATCATCATCGTCACCACCACTACCATCATCACCATCATCATCACCATCATCACCATCATCATCACCATCATCATCGTCACCACCACCACCATCATCACCACCATCATCACCATCATCACCGTCATCATCATCACCATCATCACCATTATCATCACCATCATCACCATCATCACCATTATCATCATCATCACCATCATCATCGTCACCACCACCACCATCATCACCACCATCATCACCATTACCATCATCACCATCATCATCACCATCATCATCGTCACCACCACCACCATCATCACCACCATCATCACCATCATCACCATCATCACCGTCATCATCATCACCATCATCACCATTATCATCATCACCATCATCACCATCATCATCACCATCATCACCATCATCACCATCATCATCACCATCATCACCGTCATCATCATCACCATCATCACCATTATCATCATCACCATCATCACCATCATCATCACCATCATCATCATCACCATCATCATCACCATCATCACCATCATCATCACCATCATCACCGTCATCATCATCACCACCACCATCATCACCATCATCATCACCATCATCACCATTATCATCACCATCATCATCACCATCATCATCATCACCATCATCACCGTCATCATCACCACCACCATCACCATCATCACCATCACCATCATCACCATCATCATCATCACCATCATCATCATCACCATCATCATCACCATCATCATCACCATCATCATCATCACCGTCATCACCATCATCACCATCACCATCATCACCATCATCACCGTCATCATCATCATCACCATCATCACCATCATCATCACCATCATCATCACCATCATCATCACCATCATCACCGTCATCATCATCATCACCATCATCACCATCATCATCACCATCATCACCATCATCACCGTCATCATCATCATCATCACCATCATCATCATCACCATCATCATCATCACCACCATCATTATCATCATCATCACCATCATCACCATCATTATCATCACCATCAATATCATCATCACCATCATCATCACCATCATCATCACCATCATTATCATCACCATCATCATCACCATCATCATCACCATCATCACCATCATCACCATCATTATCATCACCATCATCACCATCATTATCATCATCACCATCATCATCACCATCATCATCACCATCATCATCACCATCATCATCACCGTCATCATCATCATCACCATCATCATCACCATCATCATCACCATCATCATCACCACCATCATTATCATCACCATCATCATCACCATCATCATCACCATCATCACCATCATCATCACCATCATCACCATCATCATCACCATCATCATCACCATCATCATCACCATCATCACCATCATCATCATCATCATCACCATCATCACCATCATCACCATCATCACCATCATCATCACGATCATCACCATCATCACCATCATCATCACCATCATCACCATCATCATCGTCATCGTCTTCATCATCATCATCATTAATATCACCATCACCATCATCATTATTGCCCGCCTCGATAGCGTGATGGTTGGCGTGTCTGCCTCACGTTCAAGAGGTCGCGAGTTCGAATCTCGCTTAGGGTAAGTTATCCGGATAAGGTTTACTACCGAGGTTTTCCCTACCCTGATAAGACGAATGTCGGGTAACTTAAAGCTCTCTGGACCTCGGACTCATTTGAGCATCATTTCACCCATTTCATTTCATTCATTCGTCCGATATGACATTACGTTAGAGGACGTTAAAAATAGCGTTATCATTATCATTATCTTTATCGTAATCGTGATTATTATTATGATGACGATTATTATTATTATTATTATTATTATTATTATTATTATTATTATTATTATTATTATTATTATTATTATTATTATTATTATTATTATTATTATTATTATTATTATTATTATTATTATTATTATTATTATTATTATTATTATTATTAATTATTTATTATTATTATTATAATTATTATTATTATTGTTGTTGTTGTTATTCTTGTTGTTGTTATTCTTGTTGTTGTTGCATTTTCATAAAGTAAAAATCACAGTGTGGCAATTATGCACAGAGTAAAATGATTCAGATTGTGCGTATTAAGAGACCTGCAGCTGAAAGTGACCGAAACATCATCAAATTAACGATTTTTAGGTTTATACTATAAGCGTTTCCCAAACTTTCAAGCATTCCTTGGTAGTGAAATTTTTTAGATTCAGCTATTTTTGAGAATCTAGCGCAGGATTTATATGTCATGTGCGCTACATTTAAACGCCATTGCGTTTCTGGTTTTTGCAGAATGTTCAGCATTCTAGAAATGACTGGACTCAAGAGGCCATTCCATCCCTCATCTAAGCATTTCGAGTTTTTGTTTTTATGAAATGAGTTGAGATCTCCTGTCGATCAATATTAAGATTAAGATTAAAACCATTACATATCTCTTTTGCGCTTGTCTGATATTTGTGTCCTGTGTGTGACTGTGTTAGATGCGATGTAAGAAACATGAACGTCGGCAGGGGGGGGGGGGGGCACATGTTGGAAGTTTGCAATAAGATATTATTAATTCATCATTTTATTGTCGAAATTTATATTTGTTGCAGTTAACCGTATTGATTTGTGCTAAATAACAATTGTCCTAAATTAAAATAATAGTTTAATAGTCAATAATTGATTGCACATTAAGTTCAACAACTTCTAAGGGGGGCCGCGGCCCCCTTTGCCCCCCGTTCGCGACGCCCATGGTAAGAAATAAATCTTCGTCATTTCGCAAAAAATTGCTATAGTTTACCGGGTCCCCTAACCTCAATTCGTTTTGTAGTAGACCCAATATACCTCGCCCGTGCCCTGTTCTTTTCTTTATAACAATGACGTCTTTTACTTCTAATACATATTTTCTTCCTACTCAGACTCGTGAAAATGTATCACAAACTATACTCAATATAGCAATCGCAAAATTAATATTTACGTCCGCCATGTTTATTTCTCGCGCTTGCTACGTGAACTGTTGTTCGCTTTGGACCAAACCGAATGATAGTGCGACAGACACTGTTTCTTTTGTGTGCAATTCCATTGGATACAAAAGGTTTGGTCAAAAAGGTTGTACTGTGGGACACCGGCTTATTACACTATCTGCTCCATTTACATTAAATGTTATGCTATGTCCTCCATTTATGTGACTTCTAATTCAGTCTTTGGTTTCAAAATCTGAAAATTTGTCAATGGCGTAGCGTGAAATAAAATAAAATAGGAACGCTTTAACTAGGGGCACTCTTTTTTCGCACTAAAGATGAAGACGACAGACATATTAAAGTGATTTCCCATATCTTTCTGAATTACGTGATGTTGATCAATAAATCAATATTATTGTTTTAGCGAATTTTAGCGATGAATGTAGATTGAAGCGAAATTGCACTTAGGCTTTTCATTGTTTCCCTTTAATATCACTTTTTAAGAATACTATATGAGACCAATAAGAAATAAAATTAAAGTAACAATACTCTTGTAGCTATTGTAGTTTCCATGGTACGCATCTTTCATTATGAATTGTAATGCGTTAAAATGTATATTAAATACATTTTATAAAAATATATAGCTACCAAAAACAGAAAGATGTGTCTGTGTGTATGGGCGTCGCGAAGGGGGGGGGGCAAAGGGGGCCGTGGCCCCTCCCTGGAAGTTGGTCAACTTGATGTGAAATCAATTACTGACTATTAAACTACTATTTTAAAAGATCAATTTTTATTTAATACAAATTAGTATGGTTATATGGAACAAATATTATAAATTTTGACTAAAATAGTGAATTAATATTATCCGATTGCAAATTTCAAACGTATGCCCCCCCCCCTGGAAAAATGTCTGCCGGCGCTCATGTCTGTGTGTGTGTTTTGTATATAAATTACAAGCCATATAGTGACAAAGAGCGAAAACGAACTCATTTCTCAAAATTCGAAATTGTGGTGTATCACTTGTTCTTATGATGTAAATATCACACGCACTTTGAGTTGATGTACAATTTTGTTCGCAAGGAAAGACAATTGACAGTAGGTACCTCAACAATGCTCCGGAGTCAGAACCGCGCTATGGCATACGGCTAGATGCCAACGTATACAGACGGGTATGTGAGGGGCTTGCGGAGGTGAGAGGGACAGGCAGGAAATAGGTGAGGGGTTTGCGGGGAGGCCGTCCTTGTGTGGTAGTTTATAACACCAATGCCCTTACGTGTGCAAAGTATTGATTTCATGACTATAAAAATAAATATAATTAAAACATCAGTCCCAAGGTGCCTTAGCATTCAGCGACTGGTGTGCTACAAACCGGCCCTCTACTCTTAAGTGCACTAAGGGAATCGCTCAAAATTAGACAGACCACACCGTTGCCGCGTGGTTAGACTATTCGCCTCTCACAAAAGTGGCACGAGTTCAATCCCAGGCGATCGCATCTAGATTCTTGGTGGACAAAACGGCGGAGGGGCAGGTTCCCTCCGGGTTCTTCGGTTTCTTCCACCATCTCATTTCACCGGTGGTCCATCTTCATTCCACTTATCATCTGTCGCCAGCTGAAGTGCCACACGTAGTAATTTAGAATGAAAGAGAGTTGTATGTGCGTAACTATTCCGGCTGCGAGTCATTGATACATGTTAATATTACTTATGAACATTAACAATTAGATGTATTCTACTCAAAGGTGTAGGAGAATTCAAATTAAAGTAAACGAGAGTGGATTTGACTTATACATGTTACCAAGACACTTATTTAAAACTTTTAGAAAACACACATTTATGCTGCATAGTGTATGTTTATATCAGTACTCGATAAGCATTAGCAACATATCCTGCATTTGTATGCAAGGAAAGGTAGTATAACTTATGCAACTAATTAAGAATAGGTAAAAATAGGTTATGATCTTACCATTCTTCCTCGCCCCATCCTTTATATTGTCTATAATTGAAAACTAGGTTAGAAGAATAATATTTTGAAGGTGCGGAGACGCGTAACGCGTATTAAATATTTACATTAGCTAATAAAAGCTCAGTAAAAGCAAAGTTTGCTTTCTTTCAGAAATAAAAAGACAAGAATAAAATAGAAATGTAAAATGTATATAGAAAAGCTAAAGAAAAACGTGTCGTAATTGTGCTTCCATCATTGCCTCCTCTAACACAACAGATTACTATTGTGGAAATGTTAGAAATAGCAGTTGAACGCCTGTTGTGTACAAAGAGAACCGTATAATTAGTACTATTATTCTTAATTTATCAGCACAAAAAGTGGGACAAAAAGGTATGAAATGTTACAAAATAGGGTTTTAAATGTTCGTGGTACAGTGAATATGTGCGGTACTTGTTATATGGAAAAACTGTTTTGTTGCCCTTGGCTTGCCTATTGGTGTAAAATAGTGTGGAACAGTGTTGGTTTTTTTCACATTTTGAATATCAGTCGTTCATTACACAAACATTCCGACTGTGCTGAACACGTGACGTGAGCGCTTCAATTTGAAGCAACTGGGAAAGCAAAATCAAAATATCATTGGAGAATGAATCGACTGGTTTTTAAGGTTATAATTAATGTAGTAATGTATTTAGCCAGACAAGAGCTTGCTTTTCGTGATCACGACAAAAGCTCATCTTCATCTAACCGGAAATTTCAAACAACTGTTGTCTTCATTAATTGTGACAAGTGTGTTAGAGATTCAGACTCATCACAATAAAATCAAAATTGTCATTACTAGGGATTCGAAAACAGTACAGAACGAAATTACTGACTGTGTTTCGGAGTACATTAATTATTACGTTAAGTTGCAAATGTGCAGAAGCGACTTTTTCAGTTCAAATTGGCGATACTATAGACATCATACAAAAATCACCATGTTCCATAATTGTCACACTAACAGACCAATGGTCGAACGCCTACTGGCCTTTTTTTTTTGTGTGTCTTTGTTCATTGTTTAGCCCATAGGCTGAATTTAGTCACACAAAGCAAACTGAATGAAATTTCACAATGTCGCATCTTTTTTGCCGATATTGCTGGAATCCCCATATTTTTTCATAGCTCTTCCAAAAGAAGCTGTACCCTAGACACCCTTTTAGGGTAGCGTGTACCCGTTGCAACAAACACCGCCGGAGTTGACACTTATTTGCGGAGCTCTATGACCTAGGAAAGACTAACATTTCCACACGGACTTGCTGAATGACCTAGAGTTCCGAAGCAGCCTTTTCGTGACGACGCTATATATAATATATCTTAATATCTCTTCCAGGGGTTTACACGTCATCAGTATGTGGTTATATTAGTATTGGATTAGTTTGAAAGGGAAGGCTGCAGCTTTAATTTTTAATTATTTATTTTATTTATTATTATTTTTTTTAAGCATAAATTAGGCCGATTAATCTGATAACAGCCTGAACGCACACCTAACACTTCCAGCGTTTAGGTGAGAGAGCTTGCCGAAGTTGTGAATAGGCTACCCCGGTGTGTTTCCCTTGTAGCTTAATCTAGCACAGCAATTGCCGTCTGTAGTTTGTTTCTCTATGGTTGGCGTCTTCGGTTTACGTTTTAGCATATTCTGTGGTTGGGTTGGTATTTTGAGAGCTACACCGGTAACAACAGAACACCCTATAATGTGTATTTGAATATTTTGAATCAAGATAGTGAAGCGATTAAACAGTATTTCATCTGCCTTTGCTGTGCGATATATAAAATGGATCTGAATTTGCTCTGCAGATTATGTGCAAAGGAAGATAGACTCTGTATTCAGGTATTCGGCCCAGAAGGAAAAAAGCAAGGCGTAGCCAAGAAGATACGGTTGTGTTTGCCGATTATTGTAAGTAGATAACTATGGTTTGTTAACTTAAGAACAAAGTACACAAATAAGAAAGTTCTAGTTGAACTGTAGCTAATCAGATGTACTCTATATATGCAAGAGCAAAACTATACTTAACATTATAAAGAAGTAAATAAGATTGCAACAATAGCATCATGTTTGACTTCCTGCACTACAACAGTGAATATTGTTGACTTTCACATGGAAAGAGTAAAAATATACAGATTTGGTGGGTGACGGTATTAATGTTTCCAGTTATAATACAGTAGTATGGTTTAGGTTGCATATCTGCTAAAATGGCTGTTTCCTCACCTACTATACTTATCTTAGCGAATCTTCGGTGCGTGTAAAGTTGTGAACAAGCGTATACACAATGTTATTCCCTAAACACAGTTCAGCTTGTTTTGCCTTGAGATCCATGCATGACTTCCTACGTCGAAATACTTTGAGAACATTATACTTAGCTTATTTCCACTCTTTCATGAGCTATGTGGGGCAGTTCATTACAAACTGGGAGGATGTTCATCTTCCAAAACAGAGCACTACGAATTTTAATTGCTACTGGAACCCATCAATCATACAGAAGAAGATGGGTATTCTAACACTCGCAAGTCACTACATATTTTCATTTATGTATTAAATAACTTGTCTTTGGCTTTGAGCCGGGTGAATTCTGATATTATTAATGGGCTTTTGAGAATTAACATCACTCATTTTCAGGGAATGAAAGCAAGGAAGTCATTTTAGAGCTCACCTGGCTGATAATCCAAGAGAAGTTATTCTCGTTGCACATTTTGATTCTTTTCTCAGGCAAACTTCCGCAGACCAAACCTGTCAAAAATAAATTTTATCCCAAAATATCCGTCAGTCATATACAAATACGTACCCAAAATTCCAGCTTCCAAAAGTGCCTCAAACTGCCAAAAAAACTTTTCCAAAGTTCTGCAAAAAACCAAAAAAAATTTTGAGATAACGCTCACCAAAAAGGCAGTGAAACGCCGCTTCTATACGCTTCGCCTCTTCTCCCCTCCTCTACACTCTCCTTGTCCCTCACCTTTCTTGATTTGATGCCTGAATTTGCTTATATTCGCACACAACGCCATCTATTAGTAGTCACCCTAATCTTATACTCCACATTTTCTTAACACAGATTCTATCCCACAATGTTCTTCGGTATATCAACTTAACCAAAGCTAAGCTACAAACTGTACATATGCTATATACTAGATGATAAAATAACATGGCACTCACAAATATTACCAGCCGTAACGTAAACAATCTTCTACTACAGTTGACCAAAGTCGACAATAAATATCTTTCTCCGATAGAGAATATTGGGGAGCTTTTCGACTATGGACAACACTAAGAGTAACTTTTATACTGTTTCAATGTTATTTTATTAATTTTAGACGATGTTGGTTTGTGGAAGTTTGGCCCTTTTCTGTTGTTGTTTTAATAGATTTAGTACAGCTCCATAGAAGGCAATAGTGTATTTAAGCCGTAGTTCTGTGATACAGAAAGGCTATTGTTTGAGTTAGTAAGTTGGTTATGATAGTGCGTTCTTTGCCAGGCTGACGACCTTATATACAGTTGTCGCTATATCAAGACTAGGTCGTTTGGCGAGAACTTTCCAAATTAGGTTTGATTAAAATGCCATATGTTTGAGATATTTTTATGACAATGAAACATATATTTTGAATTTTCTGGCCATAGCCTATGACTCTGTATGACTTTTGAATAATTCGTAAACCGTAAGAGATAGACAAAATCCTAGGATAGAAAAAAACATAGATCTCACTAAAACACACAATTTATGTCTAAATAAATTTTTTTGTAGAGTGACCCCTTTCAGAGATATTTCTTATTATTTGTGTTGGTTCCAGAAAACTTTCATGAAATACAACATTGTTGTTCGTTTTTTATATGTTAAGCGTGCAAAGAGAATGGAATCTCAAAAGCTTTAAAATATTTGACTATCGCACAAAGCCTACTGTATTCCCATATTCCCCTTGTACCTACAAGGAAATAAGCAATAAGATAATTTGTACAAATGTTTATCTCAAGCAACACGAAGAAGATATAGGAATAAGAGTTTGTAAGAATGGTTAGTACAAGAGTAGAGAGAGTCATATGAGTGCAACACATCAGAGTTTTCACTTTGCGAAAATAGTTACCCAGATGAGTAATTTTTTTTCCGCTCCTGTCATCTTATAAAATTGTGGTTTTTGGACTTATGATTTGAAGTGATGTTGTTTTGCAGGTGAAGGAGTCAGATGATTTCCCAAAGCAGATCTGTCTGAACTGCCTGAGTAACTTGGACACGAGCTACGAGCTCTACACACGATGCTTGGAAGCTGAATCAGTAATAAAGAACCTGATGATGGTGAACGTACAGAGCAGCGGCGAAGTGGTGAAGGTCTACTCCACGCAGGAAATGGTAACTTTAGCCCTGGTTCTCAGTAATGAAGAGTGCAAACCAGAACAAGAATAGCAAATGTCACTTCACTCTATTTTTACATTCACTTACAGTTCACTTTCTTCTAAGGGTTCACCAATGAGGAGGCAGAAGTGATCTCTTAAGTCAGCATGTCGCCTGCTGGATTATCAACCTATACTCTGCCTTATGCAGATGTGCAGCTGCACTTCCATCGTCATCTATTATTATATACATTTTACTGTTTTAATTGTTTAGTATTTTAACCTTCTCTTTTAATCTTCCTTATTTCAACCCTGTGAGTGTGTTTTACATTTTATTCTTTGACTATGGGCCCAAATGACCTTGTCGACTTACTCACTCTGTCATTTGAATAATGTGAACTAGTTCCACTGTTCCTTTTTTAAAGTGTTTAACGCCCGCTTTACTACTACGACACCGCAGGCTGTGACACTGATGATTAGAGCCCGCATTTTTTAAATCCTGCATAAATCCCCCTCTTGGATACTCTGGTGAGTACACTAGAAATTTTATTGTTTAGCTCTCGATCACTTCGAAAATGGTGACCCTGAAGCTCTTGTTTTACTGCAGGAAATAGGTGGAAGTCACATGGGGCATCACGTCAATGCCTAATTCAGTGATTGTTTCCAGAGTCTTGATGGCGCGATGAGCAGAGGCATTATCCTGATGAAGGATCCATCCCGTTTAAGCAAGACTTGGTCATTTTGTAGCAATTTTCCTCCTTAATAGGCCCTTCAGTACCTCACAATAGTAATTCACAGTAACAGTACATTGCTTATCCACAACATGACATCAATTGTGTTGACGTTGATGTATGTTTTTGAAGTTGACGGTCTTCCGGGATGTGGAGCATCCTCACAGTTATTTTTTCCCTGCCAAAATCGTTTATACCATTCAAACACTTGAGTTTTCTCCATTGCTTGCTCTTTGTAGGCTTGCTGTAACATTTCCAGTGTTTGTGATGCAGTTTTGACAAGAAGAACGCAAAATCTAATTGATGCACGCTGCTGCAACTTGAGATCCATGTTGGGTACAGTAAACACGGCCTCACACTTCTCCTGCGTCCCTCCAACTGAGCACCCCCAGGCCAATGACTTGTATGCCATTTCGTCTCATGCACGGCACTCTAAAATGCAAAAAAAATATATTTTTTTTTGGCACCCCCTCATATTTATTCAGAGCTTATTTATCACCTTTTAAGTGTTGGACAAAGACATTTTTCGTCTTTCAGTGTTCCCCCACTACCCAACACAGATTCCCATCTGCCCCGCCCCCTGGATCAGTCGCTGCATTGGAACGAGCATTATGATGCTCTTCCGCATATGGAGTGTCAGGACGATCTGGACAAATTGTAGTCAAAGACATCTATAGCCACTGATTTTTAACCCATTCTATTCCATAAATAAACGAAACAATACGGGAAAGAAGCCGAAAGACCATGTGTTGCAAATTAAACTGTTAAGCGTTAGACATTGAAGAGCTACTAGAGTTATTTACTGTATATTGAATGAATAATTTTTGTGTTAAACCACCCAAATCGTTTTAGGATTCACCATAATTCCCACTATAGGGCATACAGTTTTAGAAGGCACATGAGTTGAACCAATGTATGCACACAGTGACTGCAATGCTGCCAAGTGATGAGCGAGGGAGCAGAACTTACACAGTGTAAACATGTGAGTTTTCTGCTTATTGTCACAGTTACACAAAGCACAATTTGTGTTACAGATTGTCTTGAGCCGAACTAAAGAATTCACGCGCAACTGCAGTGATTTGTGATCAGTTAATTTATGAACTAAGTATACACAGTTCCTAATGACATGTTGTAATGTCTTACTCCATAACTGCACAATGCAAAGGAATAAAACACACAGGCAAGATTGGAAGTTGCATACATGAGCATAAACACGGGAGTCAGTAGTTTATTCTCAAAGCGATAACTCGAGAACCACACGTAGTAGAAAAATGGTCTTTGTACAGGCTGCCTCAAAACTTCTTGTCACATACACCAAGGCATATTAGAATGTTGAATTTCCAGTAATAATTTTGGGCGCATGAAAAGGAGAAATCCCTGTTGCTCACGCTTGTGCTGTGCGTTCCGAACTAGGCAACGCTGCACAACTATGATAGGACAGTCGCGCTAGGCGAGCCCTCTCGAGCTCTGCCTCGTGTGCGCAGTACGCCTTATAGCCACTAGATACAAAATTTGCCCACTAGATAGGTTTTCAAAAAACACCAGATTTAGAAGGAAAACCACTAACTTGGCAACACTGGAATCACATGACTGATAAGATGATGGGAAGTTCCTTTTGCTTCTCAACGGGTAGAGGCTTTACGCAGTAGTTTAATCTTATGTTGTGTTTCTCATGAGAGGCTGACAGAAAGGGACTTCACCGTAGTAATGAACATGGCTGCACTCTTTATCAGTTAGGAAATTATTAATTACCTTTAAAAAAAGGATAAAATTAAGTCGATTTCCCTGTATTTTTTAAAAAAAAAGAGAGATTTTGCATTTTTGTAATTAACCGAAAGTAGAAAAGTAGATGTGCAAAAAACAAGACCTCCTTCAAAAAAAGTAGATCTGGCAACACTGGTAGGTAGGTAGGTAGCTCACAACGGTCTTTATCTCTCTGTGTTGATGCATGTCTTAGTTGTGTTCAAGGTTACACCAGAAACAGAAATTGTGTTTCCTGTGGTCCCACTCCAAGTGGGATCACTGTATTAAACCATGTCAAAAAGTTTAAAGTAATGGGATCAGTTCAGAACAGAAACTCAAGTGTTGTTACTTTTTTATCCAACCAACTTATTACTGGTGATTTTTAAACACACGAGCCGTGTGTCGGAAAATGTTGGAGAGGTAGAATCGGAACTTAAATCCACAGCCGAGATTTGAACCACTGATATTTTGCCTCACATGCAGCTGCTTTAACCACTGAGCTACTGTGGCAATTTGCCAGTATCTTATATATGTAAGTGAGCAATTCTTGTATATATATTCCGCGCAACTGGGAAATGGTTCTAACGATTTCGATCAAATTTTGTATCCAGACAGGGTTTTGGTTATTGTGTTTATCTATATACATGTTGTTGTTGTTTTCTAGTGCCTTGCATCTGGCAATGAAGCCATTAGCATTCGTGCTTTCCAATACTTTTGAACTGTAGTTTCTTCTGATCTTAATGCTTCACAGGTCTTCGAGTGGTCTTCGTTCATTTCTTCTGGATCGTTACACAGGACACATATTGGTGAGGCTGAGATACCTATTCTGTAGAGATGACTTGCCAAGCAGTCGTGATTTGTCAATAGTCGGAAGGCTGCAACCGCTGTTTTCCTTGGTCTCTGGGGGATTATATCTGGATTGGAAAGTAGTGTAATCCATTTTTTATCTTTGGCATTTGTTTCTATTTCTTGTAGGTATGAATGACAGAAATTTTTAATGATCAAGCGTTTTATTGAGGAATATGAGAAATTGAATTTAGACTTTTGTTTTATAGTTGTGCCTTTCTTTGCAAGTGAGTCTGCAGATTCGTTCCCCATGACTCCACAGTGTGCTGGAATCCATTGGAGATGAACAGTCTTATTAACTTTTTGGAGTTGTGTTAACATTTTGTAGCATTCTCTAATTTTTGTTGACTTCTTTGTAGTATTTGAACATATTCCCTGAATTGCAGCTTTAGAATCTGAAAGAATTACTGCCTTGTTAAATTTATTTAAGGGAAGATTTAATAATTGTCGGAGAGCAATGTATATAGCCTCTATTTCTCCATCATAATTTGTTGTGTCTCTGCCAACAGAATGATAAAAGGAAAAATGTGAACACGTAACTCCAGCTCCAGTAAGGTTTTCCTTGGAGGATCCATCAGTATATATGTGCAGCCATTCTTTTGTGGGATACCTAGTATTGATTGTTTCCAGAGCTAGAAGTTTTTGTATTTCTTTTGGTGTGTCTGATTTACTTATTTCCTCTATTAATTCCAAATTGAAGGTAGGTTGCAATAATTCCAATGGATTTTCTCTTATAAGCAGATTTTCTCTGGTGTTAGGAATGTTCAATTTGGATTTAATCTGTGTTACCTTTTCTAGGAAACTATTATGAGTTTTAAGGATTGAATGGGGGAGGTTCTGTTCTGTCCATTTAGAGTTTGGCAGTCGTAACATTTTCTCGTGTTGGAGCAATGCTTGTTCTTCTATTTTTGTTGTTATTGATGGGATCCGTGTTAAGGCAAGCATGGCATCAATAGGTGTGGATTTAACTGCTCCAGTGATTAGGCGAAGAGCCTGATTTTGTATTTGTTCAAGTTTATTGATGTTAGCATTTGCTGCTGTTATTAAAGCTTCAGAACAGTACAAGAGGTTTGGTTTAACATACATTTTGTATGTTGTGTTAAGGACTCTCCTTGAGCAGCCCCATTTAGCACCAGCTAACCGTTTCAGGATTTGCAGTTTCTTTTCAACCTTTTCTGAGATGTTTGCTATATGTTTTTTTCCAAGTTAGCTTTCTGTCGAAAGTGATGCCTAAGTATTTGGCATCATCAACTGCTTTGAGTGGTTTACCATTATAATTTATGCTAATATTAACTGGTTTGTATTTTAGTGTAAATAATTCATAATGTGTTTTTTCCACATTGATAGTCATGAGGTTTTTGGAGCTCCATTCATGTACATTGTTTAGGGCTGTTTCTATTCTGTCTTTAATTAATTCAGGTTTTTTTGAAGAGCCTGAAGTCCAAATGACTACATCGTCAGCAAATAAAGCAATTTTGGTTTCTAAAGTTTTTATTATTGATGGAAGGTCATTTATATATATGTTAAAGAGTGTTGTGCTCAGAACTGCACCTTGTGGAAGTCCTCGGTGTGTTTGTTTATATTTGGAAATGTATGTATTATATTTTGTGGCACAAAATCTTTGTGAAATAAACTGAGTTATCCATTTAAGCATGTTACTTTTCACACCTATTGATATCAACTTCTCAATTAATTTGTTTCTCCAGACTGAGTCATATGCTGATTTAAAATCAATGAATACTGCTAAGGTATCCTCCTTTCTATTGAAAGCTTCCTTGATGTCTTGGCTTAGCAGGAGTACATTTTCACTTGTACTATGATTCTGTCTGAAGCCGGTCTGAGAACTATTAATTAAGTTGTAATATTCTAGGAACCAGTTAAGTCTAGATGCCACCATTCTTTCCATCACTTTTGCAATAGCACTGGTCAAAGATATTGGTCTGAAACTATTAATATTGTTTGAAGGTTTGTTTTTCTTTAAAATCGGGATGATAATGGCTTTTTCCCAGTCGGAAGGTACAGTCATTCTCCAACACGTGTTATACAGTTTAAGTAGGATTTCTTTTCCTTTCCTGCCAAGGTGTTTAATAAACTCTGGATGGATCTTGTCAGGTCCAGGAGATTTTTTGTTCTGTAATTGTTCTATTGCTAAATCCAGTTCTGTTTCATTAAAATCCTGAATAAAAATATCATTTCGTATACCTTTTGGCTTACTAGTTTCTCTGATAGTTTTTTGGATAGCCTTATCTTGTTTTTTATACGCTTGGGGTATTCTTTGTGACTGAGCATAAAACTTGTTAAGGGATTCTGCTATTTCCCTATCTGTAGTTAAGCTTTTGTTAATATATTTTAATGGTTCAGTTGTATTTTTTGATAATTTTGTTTTTAAGGAATTTGTATATTTTATTTCCATCTTTCCTATAGTCCATATGTTCTACAAAATTTGTGAAACTGGCCCTCTTTGCTGTAATTAATTCTTTCTTAAAAATGGCTGCTTTTCTTCTCCAATTTTGTACATCTTCTGGACACTTGGTTCTTTCGGCTTTGATTCTTGCTATATTTCTTTCGTGTTTTAACTTAGATAAAGATGGAGACCAAAAGTAGCTATATTTCTTTAACTTTCCTTTGGGGATATGTGTTTTGGCTGCTGTCAATAATATTTCACAAATTATTTTATTCATTTCATCTGTTGACTTGAACTCTGATTCTAACAGTATATTACACTTCCCTTCTATCTCATTTTGGAAACTGGACCAATCTGCTTTTTTAAAATTCCAAGAAGTTTTAACTTTTGGTTTGTTACTTTTATTTATTAGACCTGTTATGGAGTTTATGGTGATTCTGTGGCCTGAACCTGGGTCTTCTATTATTTCTCTTTTTGTATTGTCAATTATGTCAGATGACACCATCAGAAGATCAGGATTTGTACCTGAACCATTATAATGAAGGTAAGTGGGTGGATCATTTGGATTAAATATTAATTCCATTGTTGACGAGTTTAATAGGTCTTCTATGACTCTTCCTGCAGAATTTATATCTCTGTAGCCCCACCTAGGGGAGTGTGCATTAAAATCACCTATTAAAATACTTTTGGGTTCTATGGGAATAGAATTTAGATCTAGTGTATTGTCTGGAGGATTGTAGATACTGTAAATTCTATAGTGGTAGTTACTTTTCCATACTTCAATTTTAACTATTTCTGATTTATCTTGTTCTTCCATTGTTTTTTGGATTTCGATAGTAGCTTTCATATTTCTTTTAATTCCTGTAAGAATACCACTTGCTATTTGACGAGCCTTTGGAAGTATATGTGTAGTGTACTGATCCATTTCAAAGTATATTTCCTGTTCTTGTGATATATTGGCTTCTTGTACTGTGAAGACATCTATATCTTGGTCTTTTAATATTTTCATTAGCTCTTGTTTTTTAGGCTGGGACATGCCTCCTGCATTCCATGTAGATCTATATACATGTCAATCCTGAAAAGAAAAATGTGATTTTACGCATAACAGTCACAGTTACTCTAAACCTTATTTTGGCCATAATGTCTGTTAATGTGCCAATCTAAACAAACGAGCCAGGATATTAAAGGTCTCGTCGCGGAAACGGCTCCAACAATTAGGATGAAAATGTATATTTAGTTAACATTTTGCTTTTCAAGTTTATCTAAATAAATATCTTCTCCCTCCCCCCCCCCCCCAAAAAAAAAAAGCACGGTTAAAAAGAAAAGAAAAACTGAGCAAAGCTCGGTCGCCCAGGTACTAACATTTAATTTCCTAACCGATTTGTATTTTCCCATTAGACCACTATGGAATCTCACATCAGAGAGGGACTGCATTGGCTTGTATAAAAAGAGCACAGCAAGCAGAAGGTCTGTGGTTCAAATCCCAGCTGTGACATTGAGTTTTTCAGTTCCGATTCTACCTCTCAAACTTTGCCCACACATGGTTTGTGTGTTTAAAAACACCAGCGAAAGGTTTGTTGGCATAAATAAATAATAATGCTGATAAGCTGTTTCTCCTATATATTTGTTTATGTTACTGTTGCAGTTAAACATGGTGAACGAGTTACGAGAGAAGATGTGTGAAAAACGGCCAGCTGTGAGGTTAGGAAACACTGTGTATACGATTCGTGAGCCCAGGAACCAAGCTGAGGTTTCAGGTAACGGTGAACAGAGACCAAAGAAAAGAAAAGAAGAAGCTGCAAAGGCAGGTGGGCGAGGCATGATGTACCCAGTTGGTCAGCCGTACATGCTGATGCCCTCTGCATCAATGGCACCAGGAATGATGATACCGTCAGCAGTTCCTCATGGTCATTTTGGAATTGCACCTATACCAGCAATCCCAACCTTCCCCATACAAGCAGTGCCGCCAACATCCATTAGCACAGCACCAGCAGCTGCAACAAATGCTCCGGCATCAGCACCAGTACCAACTGTGACACAACCAGGCACTGCTCCATCAACCACAGGCACAGTCGTAGTCCAACCAGTATCTACACCAATAGTCACGGCTGCAAATATCTCAGAGTCAACTGCAGCACCACAGTTAACTTCCCTTCAGAGTGCCATCCAGGCATTTCAGAACTCGTCACAGGCACGCGTAGCACCAGTGCAGCCTATCATGTCTTCAAAGATAAAATCTAGCCCCATAGTTGCACCAAACATTGTTCTGAGTAGCACAACAATAGCAGAACCACCTCAGCCAATGCCACTTCCAGGGATAGCATCATTACAAAATGCCCTGCCTGTGACAACGAATGACCCCGAACAGATCCTACCCCTTATCACCAGTAGCACTACTCCTGCTGTTCCTACCATAACTAAAAGATCACCTAGATCATCACCAACCAGTCTACAGTCGTCGTCTTCAACACGAAAGACTCAGAGTAAGACAGTCATGGTAACCGTAAGTCAGACTGCTGACGATGATGATGACGAATATGCAGCCGATGATCCGGACCCCCTACATGATAGTGAACCGGAGGAGGAGGAAGATGCACCTGTAGTTGACTCAGCAACTGCGGAGGTACCCAGTGAAGACAGGTAATCAAAAGGCATGAAATATTCTGAACCACGGATCTTCCACATCACGCACGCTGCTCTAACCATGCCAACTTCACATTAAATTCCCCAACCACTTCATATTTACCTGGCAAGTCACTAGGAAGTCTCATCTGACATTCATCTTCTCAGGATTAGGGAAAACCTTGGTAAAATATATGACGTGTTGCACTCACATGACTTTCTCTACTCTTGTACTAACCATTCTTACAAACTCTTATTCCTATATCTTCTTCGTGTTAGTTGAGATAAACATTTTTACAAATTATTATTTATTTATGCCAACAAACTTACTGTTGGTGTTTTTAAACACACAAGCCGTGTGTGGGCAAAGTTTAAGAACTAGCTTGAGAATTTAGCGGAAGGTCTGTGGTTCAAATCCCAGTTGTGGCATTGAATTTTTAAGTTCCAGTTCTACCTCTTAAAATTTGTACAAATTATCTTATTGTTTATTTCCTTGTAGGTACAAGGGGAATATGGGAATCCAGTAGACTGAGCGATAGTAAAATCTTTTAAAGCTTTGAGATTCCGTTCTCTTTGCACGCTTAACATATAAAAAATGTGAACAACAATGTTCCATTTGACAGAAGTATAAGTTCTCCAAAACTGACAAACAACAAGGAATATCTCCGAAATGGTTCACTCTACAAAAAAAATTTATTCAGGCATAAATTGTATGTTTTAGGAAGATCTACATTTTTTGTATAGTAAGATTTGATCTATCTCTTACGGTTTACCAGTTATGTGAAAGTCGTCCAGAGTAAATACGACTACAGGGGCTATAGCCAGAAAATTCAAGATATACATTTCATTTGTCATAAAAATATCTCATTCATATGGCATTTTAATCAAAATCGTTAGAGCCATTTTCAAGAAAATAAAAATGTTTGAAAAATTTTCCATGTGAAAGGTAGTTTATTGTGAAGCAACTATCCTCAAAATCTTTGTGTTGCATCCTTAACTGACTTTTTGTTTCTGGGTTATGCTGGTCCCAGACTGACAGACACACATGGACCTTTTTCTAAAAATGCCGTTTTTTTAATTCAAGGGACCTCAAAACATATATTTCCGGTGAAATCTTGACATCAAATTTTTGGATGCAATACTATACTTCCTCTTTTCTTGTACTAATCATTCTTAAAAAGTGGTTATTCCTCTGTTAATCCATTTTAATCAAAATAAACATTTGTAGAAATTATCTTATTGGTAATTTTCTTGTACGTGCAAGGGGAATATGAATTACAGTAGGTGTTGGAAAGTGCATTCTCTTTGTAGAATAGTAGGTAATTTTTTTCTCCCTTTGATCTGTTTGTAACACTGTTATATTAATTGAGTTAGTTGAATAAAAATGGCAGCAAGCTAAGACAACTCAAAACAGTAGGCTTAAAGTGAATGTCAAATGTTTTCAAAGCTAGTCACTATGTGGTGGTTTTGAAATTGTATTCTCTTTACATGCTTAAGAGATGTAAAAAAGACTTCCCATTCGAGAAAAGTAAAATATTAGAAAAGACGAAGGCATAGCAAGGAATAACTTGGAAATGGTTCAATCCACAAAAAGATGTGCCTTACATAAATGAAAGTTGTAGATTTTGAGATGTAACAGTTTTGTCATTGTGTTTGCAGGGAAGAAGGCGACACAGGGGTCGAGGAACTGAGCAGCGATAGCAGTGTTTCTGCTGAACCAGGCACTAAAAATCACAAGTGTCCATATTGCAATAAATACTTCCCTGAAAATGTGATTTTTCACCACAGGAAGTTGCACTTCCGACAGAAGTTCTTCTCGTGTATTATGTGCAACAAGAACTTCCGCACTGAGGCAGGTCTTGAGAATCATCGCTGTGAACAATGTTAAAAATTGAACTGTCATACTGCTCTCCAGTGTTTGTTTTAGTTTTACTTTACAACCATCCTATATATTTTTTCACTCTCCATTAAAATAAAGGTTGTCTTGATCTTGGAAACTTTTCATCTGAATAACATGTAAACTGTTAAAATGATAAAGAAAGAAGAAAAGAAAAAATGCCATATACTCAACTTTAATTTTGCACATAGAGTAAGAATTTTTTTTTCTTACCTTGAGGATGAACTTTGCTTGTTTGAGGTTTGAGGTTGTTCCACTCGTAATGGAAACTTCAGCATCTCACAAGTTGTGTACTAATTGTTTGTTTGTATGTCCTCTCTCTCATATTCTTATGCAAGTGCGAAGTATGTGAAAGAGTTCGAAAATATGACAACAGTTTTAAAAGTGTATGTGTTGACTTATAGTTTCACTTACATTTATTTTTGTCCGGATGCGTTTGAAAGACTAGCATCTTCATTCTCAACTGTTTCTCGACTGGGGGTTGAAGAGGAAACATCTGTTGTGGTAGTGACTACTGCTATCCAGCAACCCAGATAGCAGCACAGTCACTACCACAAGAGGTGTTTCCTCTTCAACCTCCAGTTGAGAATGCTGGTCTTTGAAACATGTCCAAACAAAAATAAATGTTGTATTTATGTATTTGAAGAGGAAGAAAGAAAATTACTTTAACTCACAAGTACAGTCCGGTGCATGGAAACTTTCCTATATGAGGAACAGCTGTTTAGGTTGGTAGTGAATGGCCCCCAGTTCAAACCCCTGTCAACGATAGGAAGGCGTGCTGTTTCGCGATGGCAGAGGTGAACCAGAAGCCCAGACTGTTTAAGATACGTTGAAACATATAATTCAGACTGTGTCTCATCGGACTTTGATTATTTTATCAGCGGTTATTGATGATAGGAGCAAACGCCAGACTGGCAATCCTTTTCAAATAATGAACCTTCTCAGGTGTGTGTAATTTTCTTAGGAAGAGAATGGGGGATGAAGCAGATTTATCTGTTTTGTTATATGTGTATTAACTTGCACTGCACATTGCGCATATTTATTTTGAATCATGTCATTATTACGAAATAATTTAAAGCTGTAACTTAAGCTCTATCTACACAAAATGTACTGAGCATACAAAAGCATGTTTTGGTCACGTAGACAAGTACAAGGGGAAAACACAGGATGATAATGTTCTAGTAATTAATCCACATGTCCAGTATTCCCATTCTCGGTATTTCTTACGCCTGTTTGAGGTTTGAGTTCACTCCATATAGTTCCGAAGTCATTGCAGGGTATTGTCCTTGTTCAAGAGGTGCAATTACTTTCAGCTTATTATCCATATCGTTTGCTCACTTAAAATGGCATGCATAGCATAGGGGACAGTATATTCAACAAAGCTGTTTCGCATGACCCACTCCTAGTCCTTCTCCCTGGTTCCCAAAACCGAATCCCAGAGTTGTTACATCAAACCAATAAGCAACGAACACAGCCAGGAGATGATGGCGACAATCATTCTGCTCAGGTTAAATTCCTCCTTCTCCCTCCCCTTGCATTACGCACCTCGGCCACACCCTCATCGGTCATTGTGTTATTGGACTTTGATACAAACTAATAATAGATTGGCACAGGCAGAACTGGTGTGGAAGTTGACTGGAGAGAAGGTTATGCCAACATTAATTAAAATAACACACCAAAAGACACTAAAAGCATCGGAAAATTTCTGTGCACTGGGCTGTACTTAAAAATGAGATTTTGATAATGTAATGCTTTTTTCAAAAAAGTAATACAGTAGTTTCTGCATATGTAAAATTTTAGAAATAATAAAGATATGTACAAAGAGAACATTTTTTCAAACTTGGTTCTGCTTTAAAGAAATCAGTTAATTTGCCTTGTTTCACTTTTCTTGCAAATTCCCCATTTTGTTACTGATGGTTGTAGATATAAGCAATTCTGAAGCAATTTCAGTTTTGGTTTTGTGTAGATTCGTATGAATTTTACTTTCTGATCTAGTGTATAACATTTGCTTTTTCTGTTCTCCATGGTTCATTAAAAGCAATTGAGAACTGAAAGACAAAACCGCTGTTCAACAGTAAACACCAGATACAGAACATTTTTATCTTTACTACATGGGAAAGCGATGAGGTGCATTGACCTTGACTGTTGAGCACTACTATCGTTTCTTATCTTGTTTATTAGAACAGCAAAATAATAGTAACTTGGCATATAGTCAGTGATAAAACACAAATAGGTCTTTCGCATCTGCCGATATATGATTGCATCTGTACGCTGTCTCGTCATGTTCGTGTGAAAAGCTCGATAAACAGCTGGGCAGTTTCACATTCTTTGCCAAGTAGCAAGTTCTTGTTTGTTGCTACAACACTGTCACTCTGAAAGCTGTCAATTCTACCAGCAAAGTCTTTGTCCCTTGTTTCCACGGCCGAAAGCCAGCTGCTCAGGTTGTGTCTTTGTCCACAAAGATAAGGGAAATACTCCTTGAGTTTCTTTTAAGATGCGTATAGTCTGTTCTCATAATTACGTAAAATGCAGGTACATTTCACTGAAATGTAATACGTATAACAGCAAACTACATATAAATGCATTGCGTATTGTGACTTTGGGTTGTTCAACAATGCACGCATGAGAGAGGGGCCCAGTGGCCTGGAGCGGTTGTAGGTGTGCATGACCATAAGAGTGCGATAACACTGTACGGTCCAGAAGCTTCTAGTTAATTCTTACTGTGTCATCATTGTATCTGCATATGGAAGGTTCTCGAAAGGTCACATGACATCAGCTCTGGTAGAAATAGGAGACAGCAGCAGCGGGAGTCAGTTTAGAGCTTGGGTTGTTAGTGATAGAGTAAGTCGTCATGTACTGTTGGTTTTTAGTTATGAGAGTGAGTCGGCCAGCCTTTCAGTGAGAACGTGTTTGTCGTCGAGTGATTGTATCGTGATATAAGAGACAGAGAAACTGGAGAAAGACCTTGAGAGACTGAGAAGGTTTATCAGAACTATTGTGAATAGTAATAACAAAAAAGACCATAAGCTGTCCTAACAATGAGAAGGAAATTGTGCATTTGTTGTAAAATTTAGAGAACAATAAAGAGATACAAAAATAACAAGATTTTGATTTTGCTGGTACACACAAAAATGTATGCATGAATATTACTCAGAACTGTGTTATGTATAAATCAGTTTCAGCTGTGTACAAAAAATGTAGACCTCATTAGAACAACCAATTTATTTCCAAATGAATTTTTTTGTGGAGCGAACCATTTCGGAGATCTCCCTTGTACTTTGTGTAAGTTCTGTAATACCTATGCTGTCCCCAAATAGAAGCAGTTTTTTCAGTTTTTTATGCCTTAAGTTCTTAAAGAGAACAGATTTGAAAGCTTTAAAAGTTTGACATCGCTCAGTCTACTGTATTCCAATATTCCCCTTGTACCTACAAGGAAATAAGCAATAAGATAATTTGTACAAATATTTATCTCAACTAACACGAAGATATAGGAATAAGGGTTTGTAAGAATGGTTAGTACAAGAGTAGAGAAAGTCATGTGAGTGCAACACATCAGATTTTTTTTCTTTCATTTGGTTTCTTTTTTACCAAATTCTAGCGATGCAGTGTCGGATCTTAATTGGATGAGATTTGTAGAATATTTCACTGCATGTTGTGATTACAATTCGAATTCTGCGCGGCCACTTTTTGTTTCTCTTCCCGACCTGCTTTCTAGTGGGAAGAGCTGTCCATAGATGGCACTGTCAGTCACATCTCTGCTCCTAGATGGCGGCGTTGATTGCCCAATCGATTCTCACAGGACGGACGGAACATCAATGAAGTTGACAGTCTGGTGTTTACCACACGGGTAGGAAGAACGTGACGTGTTGCGCGCGCAGATTTAGTGTCGTACCGGTAAGTACAAGCATGTATAAGCAAGCACAACCCAGCTGCACATGACAAGCGCTGCTTAGGTTATGGGTTTGTCGAAAACAAAGGAAGCACAATGTCTACTGCACAATTTAGGTAAATATACAACAATAAGATCGTAAAAGAAATACGATCGTAAGCAACACATTGTTTATGCAATACTCCTTCTTGCACGCCGTAAACCCCTGACAGGGCTCGCCCCTCCTCTTTGGGGGGGGGGGGGTGGTTGCTGATCAGCAGGGTTCGCAGCAGAGTTCACCATATCATCCCTGAAAAACAGAATGATTACTACTTTGAGGTTAAGATTCCATACTCGTATCAGTAAGTACGCCCGGAACATCATAAGGAATTTAAATAACAGTAATAATGTGTTACAAACAATCCTCAGATATTTATCAATAAGGTGCAAAGGTCACACGCGTGCACACACACACTGAAAGCGAAGTTCTATAATTTGAATATCGTTAAAAGCTAAAGTGTGTGCAGATTTTGCTTTGTTTTTCGCCCATAAGGGCATCATCATCCCTCAAACGTCACTTACATCTAACACCTATTTGCACATTTATTATTATTATTATTATTATTATTATTATTATTATTATTATTATTATTATTATTATTTAAATTGAGCATCTTCCACGTGAAGATTTTCAAGAAGTTCCTCCTCCACCCTAACCTGGAAAATTTTTTTAGTCCTAACCATGCAAAGATAATGGAATTCCAAAGCCATCACATACGACCCGCTCTTAAAATATTTGACTGTCACATAGAGACATAGGTCTTCCTTATACAGAAAGCGAATTTAGTAAAATACAAGTATATCATGATTATCTGACGTGGTCTTCCTAGCTTCCTCTCCTGCATACCCCTCTCCAATGACACCAGTATTCATGCTACTGTCTGGACACGGCCTAATGACCTAAAATGTTACAAATATGTCCGAAAAAATTAGAAAATATAATGATAAATATAACCTAAAATTTTGTTGGGGTGTATTTTCGAAATATTCAACAATTTAATGTTGTTTAATTAAGATTATATTGAAAATCTACTTTAAAAATCTAGCACACTCAATAATACATAAATAATATTAATCTTATTGTTGCATTTTTAATTCATTTAATTGCTCAATATAAAAATAAAATCTGATGTGTTGCACTCACATGACTTTCTCTACTCTTGTACTAACCATTCTTACAAACTCTTATTCCTATATCTTCTTCGTGTTAGTTGAGATAAACATTTGTACAAATTTTTTTATTGCTTATTTTCTTGTAGGTACAAGGGGAATATGGCAATACAGAGATTCCGTTCTCTTTGCACACTTAACATATAAAAAAATGAACAACGATGTTCCATTTCACAACTTTTAAGTTTTCCAAAACTCACATACATAACAAGGAATATCTCAGAAATGGTTCACTCTATAAAAAATTTATTGAGACAGAAATTGTGTATTTTAGCAAGATCTACATTTTTTGTATAGTATGATTTGGTCTATCTCTAACGGTTTACCAGTTATGCAAAAGTCGTCCAGAGTAAATACGACTACAGGGGCTATAGCCAGAAAATTCAAAATATACATTTCATTTGTCATAAAAATATCTCAAATATATGCCACTTATTTTGAAAATGATAACTATATTTAAATGTTGTAGAAGTAATGATTGTGCAGAGACTCTGAGTGTAGAAGTGTTTGTGGTGTGTTCAGGAAGGTTTCTCGTCCGTCGACTGAAGACTGACTTGACTAAATATAGCGTGTTGGTGTCCTCATTCCAGTCACTCACTCACTCACAGCGCTCTGTCACATGTTCCTCACAACACAACTTCATCTGTCTGTCTCACAAACCTCTTTCAGCATTAACAATATTCATACATTCCATCGCCTTATTCGTATCGGGATGTGAAGCTGCGAACTACGCTCAAAGAACGCACAATTACCTTCCGATATCTTGGCCAATCCACAAGAGAAGCTTCTATTTAGGGAACGCTGTGTCTTTACGTCATTGTTGCACGCTAACCTTGGAACAAGCGATCGATATCAATTGTTGCCAAATTATACATTCGCTGCCTTTGGATGTTAGTGATCGACAACAGAGAATCACTCTTAGCACCGCACAAGAGTAGAGAAAGCCATGTGAGTGTAGGTATGTATATTAAAAAAGTAAAGTGGATGATAACATCAAGGTAAGTGCTTATGACACAAGATGAACAACGCCTCTAATAAGACAATTGCTGACAGATTGATCATAATTTAGCAGCGCATGCGCTGTAGCATACGGAGCAGTTTTATATAATGTGTTAATGCGAAGAGGACATAGCGTGAGACAAACAAGTCCGAACCGGCTGCGCGGTGTTTTGCCTGTCCGCATACTCGGCGCTCGTTTTCGTTTTTGAGTTATACACTCTACAAACTAACACACACACGGACCTTTTTCTAAAAATTACTTTCTTTTTTTCTTTGGATTCAGGGGGCCTCAAAACATATATTTCCGGTGAAATATCTCGGTGTGATACAATAGGTACTTCACTTTACCTACTATACGTGCGGTAAAATGCTTTCTTAGGGGTTGAGAACAGTTGAAAGCTTGGTCACATTGTTCAACTGTTTGAAGTGCGCAGTGAGACCAAGTTAGGTTATGGCAGCGGTGCAGCTATTTCAAGAAACAGCTCTTTTGTAGTATTTGAAGTATCTTGTTGGCCACATTGATGGTATTGGGTCATGGCCAAGTTCGAGAAACGTCCTTTATCCTGACAGACACGCACGCACGCAACTGGCCCGAAAATAAGGCAATTAAAGTATCACTTCTAACCTCCTCTTGAAACATTTCTGCTCTCTTTCTGATTGGTTTTATATATCGCCTGGAAACAACTGGCATTGTGCTGTACACTCACTTCCATTAATGCTTCAAGAGGCACACTACTGGCCTTCACAGTGCGGTGATGCGCAAATTGGCCCTCGCGATTACCAGCCCCTGCAAATTCAGGGAAGGAACGCCATGTGAGTTCTGTGCACACTTATATTAGTTTATTATGCATATTTTAACTCTACCATAGATTGGGGAATTTTATTTTGGGGCAGTTATATGTATTGAACAACTGGTAAAAGATGCCATCTATTATATAGGTACCTATATAACTAAATTGTGTGTTTTTATCCTATACTGTATATTTCCATTGACATGTTGAATGTTTATAGGACTCTTTGGATACTTGTGAACTCGCTGAACGCAGTCTAATCCAATAGAATCTAAGGCAGGACGTGAACATATATCTACACATTGGTTTGTCGCAAATGTTAGGTTAGGAAACCGTAAACAAATTAACAAATCCCCTACAACTTACGAAAAGCGAACACTCGATTAAAAAGCAAACTTGGTATAAATTTAGCACTTTCAAGGATGCGACACGAACATTTTGAAGGAAATTCCTCTACTCTAAAGTGCCCTTTACATGGGAAATTTTTCTGTTCCCTCTTTTACCATTCACTTGCAATAGAGTAGAACTTTCCTGCAGTGTTTACTTAGGTACTATCTGTGCCACCACGTGCTGCTTGCTGCACGGACCTGTCTCACCCTCCCTTCCCCACCTGGTGGCCGAACATAACCTCACTCTTTGTATTGTTACAGATGACTTGGAACTGGAAGAGATTACATCCCGCCTGACGAGCCCAGGCGAACTATCCGGTGCACAACAAATGTGAGTAGGTATCCAAGATTCTCTTACTTTCCTTATTTATGTCTAAATACAGTTTCGGAAAACTTAAAACTTTCGTGTAAATCGAACATCGTTGTTCATTTTTATACGATAAGTGTGCAAAGAGAACGGAATCTCAAAGCTTTAAAACATTTGACTATCATTCAAAGTCTACTGTGTTCTAATATTCCCCTTGTACCTACAAGGAAATAAGTAACAAGATAATTTGTACAAATTTTTATCTTAACTAACATGAAGAAGATATAGGAATAAGAGTTTGTAAGAATGGTTAGTACAAGAGTAGAGAAAGTCATGTGACTAGACAGGTGCCCCGTCGGTCGGTCGGCCGGCCGGCCGCTGTCTGTCTGTCTCTTGTTTAAATCTCTGCTGACACAAATTGCTGGCCTGAATAACATAATGGACCGGAAGTGAACACTCGAGCACCCCTCGGCGCTTTACGTCTGCACATTTCCTTCACCTCCGTGCTTGCTACGTGAATGCCTTCCCTCTGCACGGCCAACACATAAAAAGTGAATAATAACGACCTTCCTAGCGAAATATAAGTGTCTTTCCTGGAAAAAAAAAAAACAACAACAAAAAACAGATTTTGCACAAAAAAACATTTTTATTCCATTTTTTGCAAATAAATCATACAATTTTGTGTATGTTTGAAATAGAAATGCTATTACATTCACACTGTTTTCTCGTCTCATTTTAGGTAACACACTCACATCTCTTTCTCACGGTCACCTGACTTTTCCTACTGTTGTAATAAGTATTTTTGGAAACACTTATTCCTATGTCTTCTTTATGCACAAATTATCTTATTGACTATTTCACTCGTGTCAGATTATTACCTTTTGGTCGTAGTATTATCACTTTCCGAACATATCAAACAGAGGAGTGGGGGAGGGGATTTTCCCCTCTCATTAAATAATTCCTCCGGCTCGTCAAAGAAAATTTTATTTTCTGCCAGGACAGTATTTTTAACTGTAATTACTATTATTGCTCTTCGAAAATACAGAGAGACAGACCCGAAAACATCCGAACCACTGCGCATGCGCACACACGGTGACGCAGCTGCTATAGACAAGGTCTGTTTTCTTTGCTCTGAAAGTGCAGTATTGAGCTGACGTGTGATTGAGTTATTATCTAGTCACGTGGCTCAGAGACTGTATGTGTTAACCCAGTGAGCTCGCCAAGTGAAAGTGCGACTTGCAGAAAGATTCCCATGTTATCTGACAAATGCATCCCTGCTGTTGAGCTCGCCGTTCTGTTGTTTGTTACCATGGACACGTGTGTCACAAGTTACAGGTTCTCCTCACTTCCCTACTCGGTGCCAACTAGGGAAATAAATATTCATTAATGTTATTGTAAGTTCTCTACGTTTTAAAATCACTATTAATATTGAATAGTGTTAAATAAATGAATTGTTAATTATTTCGTGGATTACTGTAAAGAAATGCAACTCGGAGTTTTAATATTGAGATGCATTTCTTTTTTCGCACATTACAACCGCAAAATTGTATGGAGAGGAAAAGGACGAAGAGAGGAAGAGGAAGAAGTGAAATAGGAAGAGGAAGATGTGGAAGAGAAAAAGAGAAGAGGACGAGGTGGAAGAGAAGAGGGAGAAGAGAAGAGGAAGAGGCGAAAGAGAAGAGGAAGAGAAGAGGAAGAGGCGAAAGAGAAGAGGAAGAGGCGAAAGAGAAGAGGGAGAAGAGAAGAGGAAGAGGCGAAAGAGAAGAGGAAGAGGCGAAAGAGAACAGGAAGAGGCGAAAGAGAAGAGGAAGAGGCGAAAGAGAAGAGGAAGAGGCGAAAGAGAACAGGAAGAGGCGAAAGAGAAGAGGAAGAGGCGAAAGAGAAGAGGAAGAGGCGAAAGAGAACAGGAAGAGGTGGAAGAGAAAAGGAAGAGGCAGAAGAGAAGAGGAAGAGGCAGAAGAGAAGAGAAAGAGGCGAAAGAGAAGAGGGAGAAGAGAAGAGGAAGAGGCGAAAGAGAAGAGGAAGAGGTGGAAGAGAAGAGGAAGAGGCGAAAGAGAAGAGGAAGAGGTGGAAGAGAAGAGGAAGAGGCGAAAGAGAAGAGGAAGAGGCGAAAGAGAAGAGGAAGAGGCGAAAGAGAAGAGGAAGAGGCGAAAGAGAAGAGGAAGAGGCGAAAGAGAAGAGGAAGAGGTGGAAGAGAAGAGGAAGAGGCAGAAGAGAAGAGGAAGAGGCGAAAGAGAAGAGGAAGAGGTGGAAGAGAAGAGGAAGAGGTGGAAGAGAAGAGGAAGAGGCAGAAGAGAAGAGGAAGAGGCGAAACAGAAGAGGAAGAGGTGGAAGAGAAGAGGAAGATGTGGAAGAGAAGAGGAAGAGGCAGAAGAGAAGAGGAAGAGGCGAAAGAGAAGAGGAAGAGGCAGAAGAGAAGAGGAAGAGGTGGAAGAGAAGAGGAAGAGGTGGAAGAGAAGAGGAAGAGGTGGAAGAGAAGAGGAAGAGGCGAAAGAGAAGAGGAAGAGGTGGAAAAGAGGAAGAGGCGAAAGAGAAGAGGAAGAGGCGAAAGAGAAGAGGAAGAGGTGGAAAAGAGGAAGAGGCGAAAGAGAAGAGGAAGAGGTGGAAGAGAAGAGGAAGAGGTGGAAAAGAGGAAGAGGCGAAAGAGAAGAGGAAGAGGTGGAAGAGAAGAGGAAGAGGTCTAAGAGAAGAGGAAGAGGTGGAAGAGAAGAGGAAGAGGCGAAAGAGAAGAGGAAGAGGTGGAAAAGAGGAAGAGGCGAAAGAGAAGAGGAAGAGGTGGAAGAGAAGAGGAAGAGGCGAAAGAGAAGAGGAAGAGGCGAAAGAGAAGAGGAAGAGGCGAAAGAGAAGAGGAAGAGGCGAAAGAGAAGAGGAAGAGGTGCAAGAGAAGAGGAAGAGGCAGAAGAGAAGAGGAAGAGGCGAAAGAGAAGAGGAAGAGGCGAAAGAGAAGAGGAAGAGGCGAAAGAGAAGAGGAAGAGGCGAAAGAGAAGAGGAAGAGGTGCAAGAGAAGAGGAAGAGGCGAAAGAGAAGAGGAAGGGGCGAAAGAGAAGAGGAAGAGGCGAAAGAGAAGAGGAAGAAGCGAAAGAGAAGAGGAAGAGGCGAAAGAGAAGAGGAAGAGGCACAAGAGAAGAGGAAGAAGTGGAAGAGAGGAAGAGGTGCAAGAGAAGAGGAAGAGGCGAAAGAGAAGAGGAAGAGGAGGAATAGAGGAAGTGAGAGTGTGGAGTTTATTATTCACTCTTTCTTCACACACACACACACACACACACACACACACACACACACACACACACACACACAACACACACACATGTATCCTGTATTTAATATGAGAGAACAAGCGAGCGCTGCCATGAAGGACATCATCTTCCTGGCCCTGACGTGCACCAAACAATAAACATCGACTGCGGTAGTACTTTCGAGAATATATCGATTGTGTTCTAAAGGAAGAGACGCCACTAAAATATTCAGTGAAGGAATGCACACGCAAGTCACGACATTTTGAAAAAAAACTGTCCTTCATTCATTGTAATAACCTCGGCCCTGAGATGCACCATCAAGCACTCACATGACTTTCTCTAACCATTCTTACAAACTCTTATTCCTATATCTTCTTCGTGTTAGTTGGGATAAACATTTGTACAAGTTATGTCTATGATGGATGAAGCTTAAGGGACACAGCGGAGGCTGACTTAGTTCCCCATCCCATGGGGGCCCGAAAACCAGGGACTCGTCTTTCAATCCAGGAGAAGAGGTTTCCCCCTGCCGTGTAATTGCCGCCTCACTTGCAACCCTGAAACGAGAATAACGGGATGAAGGGTGCAACGAAATTTAGGGACAAGAAATTGGAAGGATCGCGGTTGAAACCAACTTTAGGAAAGTAGATGAGACAGCCGTTGTCCGTACATTTTGGCCACCTCATTAGGAAGCTATCGGTCACTCACTGGCAATTTCCTGGCCGATATTTGCTTTAATTCTTCCAGAGTGTGCGAGTTTGTCTTGCACAGTTATTGGTTATTGGAGTTCTGAGAGAGTTTTCTCCGCTAATGGCGCACCATACACCATATGAAGGATTACTTACGTTCTGAGTTAAAGGGCCAAGTTTTTCCTCTTTCCTATAGGCACGAGGAACGCAGCGTTGAGCAACTACTTCTGCTGTCACAAACAAGAAATGGGCGGAATTATTTTAAAGAATTCATAAGAACTAGACAGCAAAGGACAACTGGCGATCGATGCAGGTGCTCTTTGTTAAATTATTTCGGGCTATTTTATATACCTAGTACCTGAAGAAACGTTCTATTGATTTTTCCTTTCTCTACTGGTAAGTAGGGGAACTCGAGATCTCACCGGAAATGTATGTTTTGAGACCCCCTAAATAAAAAAAAAGCACTTTTAGAAAAAGGTCCGTGTGTGTGTGTGTGTGTGTGTCAGTCTGTGAACAGCATAACTCAAAAACGAAAATTCGGTTAAAAACCAAAGTTGGTATTTAAGTTTAATGTCTTTCAAGGATGCGACACGAAGATTTTGAAGAAAATAGCCCCACCCTAAACTACCCTTTACATGGAAAATTTTTCGAAAACTTAGATTTCCTTGAAAATAGCTTTAACGATTTAGAATTAAATGTCATATATTTGAGATATTTGCATGACAAATGAAATGTATATCTTGAATTTTCTGGCTACAGCCCCTGTAGGTTAGAGATCCCGTTCTCTTTGCACGATTAACATGTAAAAAAACGAACTCTTCTACTAATTACATTCATTTGCAGTTGGCTCGCAGTGCACAATTAGCGGCGACATTTTACAGTTTTCAGCAACACACGCACGCAGGCACGCTACTAGACACGCGTGTTTCAATGTCACCAACATCAAACATTCTGAATTAAACACAAACTATTGATTTCTTTTCTACACAGTGTTTACCGTTTGCACAATTTACTCTCTCACTTTTCTCCTTCACACAATTTATGTCCGAATAATTTTGTTTGTAGAGTGAACCATTTCAGAGATATTCCTTGTTATGTGTGTCAGTTTCGGAAAACTTAAAACTTACGTGAAATGGAACATCGTAGTTCATGTTTTTATATGTTAAGCGTGCAAAGAGAACGGGATCTCAAAGCTTTAAAACATTTCACTATGGCACAAAGCCTACTGTCTTCCCATATTCCCCTTGTACCTACAGGAGAATAAGCAATAAGATAATTTGTACAAATGTTTATCTCAACTAACACGAAGAAGATATAGGAATAAGAGTTTGTAAGAATGTATTTCGAGGAAGCAATATGGAGGTTAAAGACGGGATCCCGAAAGCTGAAGGTAGGCAGTTGTTCGATTTCTCTTGTTTCTCAAGGAAGGCATAGCGCTCCGCAGTGCAGATGCTTCCACTGCATTCCGCAATGGTATCGTGTCCGTCTGTCCTCAATCATTCACCACCATTATTCATTACACCAATTATTTCATTAGTTTCAGTTTCTCTATGGCGGGACATTCCACCTAAATTATTCTTACAAACTCTTATTCCTATATCTTCTTCGTGTTAGTCGACATAAACATTTGTACAAATTATTTCATAGCTTATTTTCTTGTAGGTACAAGGGCAATATGGGAATATAGTAGACTTTAAATGATAATCAAATTTTTTCTCTTTGCACGGCCACAAGATAAAAAAGTGAATAACAACTTCACAAACAAGTATATTTACACATAAGTTGTGTGTTTTAGCAAGATCTACATTTTTTGTACAGTAAGATTTTGTCTATCTCTTATGGTTTACCAGTTATCAAAATCGTTAGAGGCATCTTCGAGATAATCAACATTTTTTTTAAAATTTTCCATGTAAAGGGTAGTTTAGGGTGGAGAAATTTTCTTCAAAATCTTCGTGTTGCATCCTTGAAAGACATTAAACTTAAATACCAACACACAAACACGCACCTTTTTCTAAAAATGGCCTTTTTTTACTTCAGGGGGCCTCATAACAGATATTTCCGGTAAAATCTCCACATCGAATATTTGGGGGAAATACAACTTTTGCTACACATTAGTGAAATAAAGGAATGGACACGGTAAAACTTCTTCTCAGACACATTTATTATCACAACGTCCATTTACAGAACTTTTGTTTTCTGGGTTACCAAAGACAAGTTGCTAAAATAGTGTTGTATATCCCCTGTAGAGAGCAGCACAAACTACAGTCTTAACACAACACCAACATATGGCACTGCATCTAACACTAAAATTAAACGTAAAACTGTAGTACTTTACGTCCGGAGCTTCTAGTTTTGTAAGGTCAATCAATGTAATTATTGCAGAAGATGAGGTTATCATGTGTTGTGTGCTATGTTCACTTATTATTCTCGTTTGAAAGTACCTTATTTTAACCCTGTTATTTGAGGTTAGAAGTAATGTTTTTATTATGTATATTAACATCACGGGCGTAGCGTCAATGGATGTGTTCCATACTCTGCCAGTTTTCCTTAGTTAACTTTTCCTATTATCTTTATACCAATCCAATTGGCGCAATGAGGAGTGTATTTTGAACAACAATCTACAATGTGGGTCTGCTTGCTTTACGCCAGTCACGTCAAACGATGTGCGCGCGCACTGGATGCAACCTACAAAAGCGCATCCCAATTGTTAATGTTAATGAACTTTAAAGCTAATTTTTTCAGTATTTTATGTGGCAGTAGAGGTTAATTTCATGCTTTTAACTTGTTCTGTACATATCAGAATACAATACGCAGCATTTTGAACAGTAATGTGTGTGAAAACGCAAGGCAGGGTATGCACATTGGTCATTTGCATCCGCACGGTTCACTACGTGTTGAAGAGAATGGAAACCGGAGTGCTTGTAATCGAACAAAACAGTGCGAGTGATTGTTTTGTAACTTTAATATTTACCATTTGGTTAGTTATAAAATTCTATAACAACTATGAAAATTGTGAAAAAATTTTTTTTTCGAACTTAATAATTTTTATTTAATAAACCAAAGCATTATTAAGACCGTAGCAGTAGTAGCGCGCTTGCCTTTGGCGCGGAGGACCCCGGTTCGATCCGTGGTACCATCATGAGGATTTCCCCCCGCTGGAACGGGGTGCACTCAGCCTCGTAATTCCCAGGGGGACCAGTTAATGAGCTAATTGATGGAGAAGTAGTGGCCCTAGGTCGAGAAGGAGACCGGTAGCGCTCGGGGGGTGCTCACCACGTCCCATTCTCCCGTACTGCACCCCACCAATGACGCCTGTAGTGGGCAGAGGGGGGGGGGGACACAGCGGCTGGCGGCAAGCCATGGCCCTTCATGGGTTGTTCCTTTTTAAAGCATTGTAAAATTGCCAAAATTGATTTCTGAGGAACTGCCGATAAGCTGGCTTTACGAAAACATTTCAAATTGTACATTGTTTGGGTGTTGCACGCATTACGCTGGCTCGCTCGACGTTTTACGTTGCACGCTGCGTAGAAAGCCGTGGCTTTGCTCCCGACTCTCAGTGTATTAGCTCATTCCCGCTAGGTGTGCTGATTAAACTCCATGTTAGACACTGATGCTCCAACAGCGTTGCCACATTTTCTCGCTAAATCAAATCAAACACTTGTCGCTGGCTGCTCTCCAGAAGGTCTATTTCCTTTATATCCCGTTTTATTGTGTTTTCTGTTTGGACGGCTTTCAATGTTTTGCCAAGAATGTGCAGGCAAGTGTGCGATTATTTCAGGCTCACTAGCTAGCCATCTTCACTAAATACCTGCCACAACTTTACACTGAAAATGGGCCTCAAAACATACATTTCCGCTGAAATCTCGTCATCGAATTTTTGGGTGGAATACAATACTTCCTCTACTTACCGGTAGAGAAAGTAAAAAGAATCAGAAGGGCTCTGATGTGCTGTTTTTTATGACGTCAACATACTCAGATGTGTTTTGTTTATGTCATGATGCCTTGTTATTTAAGATTATTTTTCCATTTGGACATTTTTCACGACATTTTGTAAAATTGACGGTAAAAGACATCTGTATAGCATGGTTCCGTAGGGGTACGCCTATGTTGTGATGCTGTGGTGGTAATATGGGCCCTTTAGCAATCATGTGTTTACAAGCACCGTCAATTGAGCGGAATTTTGTAGGTTATGTTTCTGATGTTTCTGTTCGAAAGACCCACTGCACCGATTGGGTTTTCTTTTCACGATCATAACAATAAATGCAACATTTACCAGCAGTAATGATATTCCAAACAAAATTAGAAGTGCCGCCTTACTATTTTTCCATAGTTTTTGTGCGCTAATGAATACGTTGTTGTTTTTGATCTGGAATCAGTTTTTTGTGGAATCGATCGACAACAGTGTTTTGGCTGTGACTCGAACAACGGGAATATTTCCATCAGTGACAGTAATTCTTCCTTCTTCACGAAATTCATCGCCAAGGAATAACAGATCTCTTTTAATTCGATGTATCAATGATAAAGTATTGTCTTCGATACAGCTTACTTACCAAGTACATTTCTTAGGTTATGTTTACATTATTTAGACTCTAACGGGGATTTAAAATCGTAAAAAAAATTAATACTCCGAAATGTTATCTGGTCAAATTATGTTTGCACGTACAGAAAATATTTAAATGATGATAATTAATAAACTATTAAGGCTAATCCGAGAAACTATAGGGAAATTAACTCACAAAAACATTGGAAAGTTATATTTGTTTTTAGAAGCATGGCCTTATAAGTCTCGCTATGAAATGTGATACTTTGTTCCCTAATATTTAGGAACTGTGTAGGTGCTGGCCACGAGTTAGTTAAATCGATGTAAGCCTTGCCTGCTGCAGTCAGTCTGATATAATCACAACTGTGTGCAAAATGCTGTGAGGAGGTCATTGTCAACTTTAATTCTGCGCTAACCCAATAACTTGACACGCTATGGGACTTTATCTGATATCACTTGATTGATCGCACCGAAAACTACACCAGCATATGTTTAAAATGATTCATTTCTGCTCTCTCCTGCAGCAGATATACAGGGTGGAAGTGACCACTATAACTAATGTTATATACATATATACAGGGTGGAAGGGAATTAAACCAGTGATAGATCTTGCTATTTGGAACACATTTTGTATCTTACGTTATTGTCTCTGACCATTTCCCACAGAGATGTTTTAGTTTTGTCGAAAACAAGTTGGCAGCTTTCCCTAGCTCAGTACATAAACAAACACCGTAACGGTGCGCCTTGACAACATAAACAAATACCCTGCCTTGTCCACCGGTGTTTACTGTGCGAGTATAGAGCAATCAGAAGTTAGCTCCCAAAACTTTACATCTGCAAACGACGGGCCCGTTTACGTCCAGAAACCGGTTCAATTCCCTGACCAACCTCGATGCAACGTTGTCGAGGTACTTCACGTCTGAAAGAGCTGCTCGGAGTATTCCCTGTGTGACGTATGTCCCAACTTCAACTTAGACATAACCACAAAATGTGTTTTAGCAAGGCTCGAGGAACTAGTTTCATAATTGCAATATTTTAAAGTTTTTAAGGTAACTTCAGCAAATTTGAGTGATTATGAAAACCATTCCGTGTTGTTTTACTGTTCATTATAATGCCAAGGAGAGGACGAGCTGACAGATTGTCGAAGTCAGTCAAGACGTGAGTTCTTGGACTGATAATTGATAGGGCATGTCCGGGAATTTCTGGACGTCTGTTAACCCTGGGCAATGTTGTCCAGACTGAACGGCGCCGAGAGCAGGTTTATCAACCTTTTCAACCGAATCAGCTGATAAGAAATGATGGATATGACGTCACCAAAAGTGGGTTAAATCAAGACAACATGTCGAGCTTTTACTGGAAATATGTTTTAAGAAAACCTTAAAAAATTAGCACGTCTGTAGACAGCACAACTCAAAAACGAAAATAATGAGTATACAAGAGTAGAGAAAGTGATATGAGTGGATATGTTTAATGCTAGTGATACGATTTTCAATGAGAATGTGGTATAATTACGAGCATGCGCCGTGCATACAGTGTCATCGAAACACGCAGCCGAAATATGTACCTATATATCTACAGATACCGCCTCGCCTCGCCTCGCCTAGCGCTGAATAACTTAATTATAGCACAGTAGATAACAACAAATGAAGTCCGTTATCGCGCATGTTGCACTCGAAAATAGGTCGATTACAACAACAACAACACAAATAAAGCAAGAGGAAGTGAGCAGTATACTGGTAACCAACCGAGCAATGTGTAGCGTTCGCGAAACAGGGAAGCTTGGATTCACCTCCTTCCACTATAGGCGGACTTTGTCACTCAGGCGTGTATTGTGTTACAGGGTTCAAATTAACGGGGGAATGAGGGATGTGTAGACAAAACTACATTTAAAAATCCATTTGTCATTCGTGTAGGTATATGAACGGAATCGTTCTTCTTTGTCATTCTTTGATAACAACTGTCATTCTATTTCTCATTTGAATTATTGGTTAATTGGTCGAATTACGGAAACAGACGACCTTGGACATTATAATAAAACACATGCTTAAGTGTCCCCCTTCATGAGAAAGTCTGTTTCAAACACTAACGGTTTGGTTATATGTATCTTGGTTTGGATTTACTAAAGTATTTTCAAATCTTGTGCGATAAACACATTCAGGGGGTTTCATAACCTGTATATTCGGTGAATGTTGCATAAAATACCAAACTGCACGTATACATATAACACAACAATGTATTACTGCATTGTTACCATAAATATAACAAGAACTGAAGCTTCCCCGTTCGTCAGAAAGTCTGATTTAAACACTAACGGTTTGGTTATGTGTAGGTATGTATCTTGACTTGGATTTACTAAAGTACTCTCAAATCTTGTGCGATAAACATGTGTTCATTAGTGACTTACCTTTAAGAAGTCTATCAGGGATTCAGGGGGTTTCATAACCTATATATCTGGTCAAATCTTGACACCGAAATGTTGCAGAGAATACTAAACTTCGTTTATATATGTATGTAGCTATATCTAGTATGGAACGTACGAGTAAAAACGTGATCAGGGTATTTGAAATTTTGGGAGTAAGGTACAAAGGTATACGAGAATGGTGCAAAACGTTATTGCTTGTGTGTAGTAGAAGGAACGCTAGGCTCTGACGAGTATGAAGTGCTCTATGGCGTGACTATGAGGTATATTCCCATTTAACAGTTTCCTGCCATTTTCCTGTAAGCAATGCAAATACCACTCACTGTATGGCCAATTTCTTGGAAAATGAACAACACATTCTCAAAAACTTTGAATTAAAGAGCTGTTTCTTAAAACAGGGTGTGTGACATTTCTGTTTTCAGAAGCCATATCTGACATAACCTATAACTTCTCAAACGGAGCGAGAATTACACCTTTATCTCGACTACTTCGTAAATAAAACATGAATTTAAATACCATATCTGACCGGAAAATGTTAAACTATATAAAAAAAAAGCCTAAAATATATTGAATTCGATTGGTCTAGTTTGATTTACTCAGCACTGCCAACTGAGAAGAACGAAACCCAAGAATTGTATATATTTCGATCTTCTCTTGTTGCCATAACATATACAGAATGTCCAGTGTGCCTTACTAAGATAAATGCAATATTAATTTGCATAAATACTTAACCTGGGTGGGAGGCAGTAATCTATCTAAAGAATGGTTAGTACAAGAGTAGAGAAAGTCATGTGAGTGTTGGGTGAAGTACACACATGAACAGTTGACGTCATAGCTACGATGGAGCTGTTTCTGGAAATGTTGATTTAGTAGTAATATATTCGTGCAAGGTCGACTGTTTCCGTAATTCGACCAAGTAACCAATAATTCAAAGGAAAAATGGAATTACAGTTGTTATCAAAGAATGACAAAGAAGAACGATTCCGTTTATATAGCTACACGAATGACAAACAGATTTCCGAGAAACCCGCATTCTATATATAACGCGTAATGTTCAATAAATCGCCAATAAAACAAGGCTTACTGAAGGGTACGGGATACTCTAGTTTATATCTTCTTCCCCCCCCCCCCCCCATTCTTTTATCTTCTTTTTTTTTTTTTAATTCAGGGAATATCCAAACGTGTATTTGAAGTGAGATCTCAGTACGCCACAATCATCTTGAGGATAAGGCCCGCGTGTGAGTTGTTTTTCTCAACAACAGCAGTAATAATCGTTTTCTAACAGGCAGTGTGTTAATGGAGGTGTTTACAACTGGTCTGCAGTGGAAAAACAGCATATGAGACACAAGGTCAGCTTTACTGCTCGATAGAACTGCCCTTGTTCCAGTGGTGGGCTGCCAAAGGTACCACCGAAGCCCATATCTATAGTAAACTACAAATTAATAGGTAATTTTGCAATATTAGCCGGTTTCCCTCATGAGGAATCAGCGTATGGGGTGGAATATGTCTCGTTCTCTACCACTGAACGGAGGAGAGAGAGGGGAGGTGGCAGAATGCAACAAGGCTTCACATTCACGTGTCGCTATACTCGCACGAGCGCCTCCGAAATGTGCCGAATGAACACGACTGGCTGTACAGGAATATCACGTGCAGCTAAAAGCAAGAGAGAATGCTTTCTGTATTACTGCTAAGTAGAGGAAGTATTGTATTCCACCCAACAATTCTATGTCGAGATTTCACCGGAAATATTTGTTTTGAGACCCCCTGAGTACAAAAAACCATTTTTAGAAAAAGGTCCGTGTGCGTGTCTGTGTCAGTCTGTGGACAGCATAACTCAAAAACGAAAAGTCGGTTAAAAAGCAAAGTTGGTATTTAAATTTAATGTCTTACAAGGATGCGACACGAAGATTTTCAAGAAAATAGCCCCACCCTAAACTACCCTTTACATGGAAGATTTTTCAAAAATTTTGATTTTCTTGAAAATGGTTCTAACGATTTTGATTAAAATGTCATATGTTTGAGATATTTGTATGACAAATGAAATATATATTTTGAATTTTCTGGCTATACCCTACTGTTTACTCTGGATGGCTTTTGAATAACTGGCAAACTGTAAGAGATAGACAAAATCTTACTGTACAAAAAATGTAGATCTTGCTAAAACACACAATTTATGTCTGAATACATTTTTTATAGAGTGAACTATTTCGGAGATATTCCTTGTTATTTGTGTCAGTTTCAGAAAACAAAACTTTCGCGAAATGGAACATCGTTGTTCATTTTTTTATATGCTAACCGTGCAAAGAGGACGGGATCTCAAAGCTTTAAAATATTTGACTATCGCTCAAAACCTACTGTATACCAATATTCCCCTTGTATCTACAAGGAAATGAGCAATAAGATAATTTGTACAAATGTTTATCTCAACTAACACGAAGGAGATAAAGGAATAAGAGTTTGTAAGAATGGTTAGTACAAGAGTAGAGAAAGTCATGTGAGTGCAACACGGTAGGTTGCTTGTTGCAATAAGAACAGAAACCACAAGTATCCATTCAGCTGTAGGATGCGCAGCGGTAAATGTTTTGATTCCAGGAAGTTCGCCCAATTACGTGTGTTGAGGGATTAGACGGAAATTCCAGCTCCTTACATACGTGTAACCTTCTGCGTTCATGTAGGAGTGTTTCTTAAAAATCTGACGTGTTCCACTCATATTTAACTTTTAAAAACGACATTAATAGCATAGCATTTTCCACTGGCAGACATTGTTTTATTTTCTAACTTAAACCCTGCTTTAAAATGTACTTTTCGTAATACTTGATGTGTAAATTAACCATTGCGAACCCATATTTAATAGTGTAAGTCAAATTTATAATTAATATATCAATTTCCATGTTAAACAAGGCTAAAAGTGGTAGCTAATATTTAGGAAATGTCACACCCAACAGCACACTAACCTAAAAATAAGTTATCAATGAATCCTTAGTAAAGTATGGCAATAAAGCATATACTGTTAACGTTTTATCAAAGCACCACTTCTAGAAATCACTGTAAGCTTCGACTTGGCTGATAAAAGCGATGCATCTTCTTCAGTAGCAATATCGCTTGATAATAACCTAACCACAGTCAAAGTCGAAACATTCAATTCGACTGCATAACCTAGAAACTTCAAGCCAACAATATATTGTGAAATTCATTAACAAAAGAATGGACCATATAATTTAGATGCATCTATTCATTTGCTCACATAGAGAATTCATATTTTCTTAATGTTAAGTAAAATATGGAAAAGCAATTTTGATTTATTAGTGATTTTTACGGATTCTTCAAGAATTTTAAGAAGTAATTAGTTAACCAGGAATTGTAAATTACATATCAAATCTGGCATTCCCAAAATGCATTCTTGAAATATAGGTTAGGTACTGGTATAATATCGCAGGTAGCGATAGCATTGGTGTTTTCGCTGTAATGTTGCGGCCTTTTACAATTGCCACTAATTACTCAGGATACCTATATCACTTGTAAATGATTCTTATCTGAGAGCATCTCTGGTAGGATAACCTTATCTGTCTGTTATAATTTATCCATTGATACATCTAATCTTAACTATGTATGATAAAAGAATACTTGTAATTCCTATTACTGCAACCGTATTAATGTCCACCTTTATTAAGGTTTTAATGTTCAGAATTTTAGCCAGAGACATCATCGTGAGCGGTTATTACAATGTGCAATAATGTATTTCCTAAATTTACGGAGAGTAAGTCGCATGCGATTTGCTCGCAGCCTGTAACCTGTAGCCATGTCCCTCGCCGAGTGGACGCAAGGGAATTCCAGGTGCCACCTGTTTAAGTATCTTGATTTTTGAGGCTATTTTGAGAAATATCCATAAAAGCATTTACATCCGGAAAAGAGGATATAATTTCTTCAGCAAATCGGCGGAGACTATGTGCTAGACAAGTTTTAGTTTTGGAAATGCTTACTGTATTGCTGTGGCAGCTTTCTTCATATAGGAACTCCCGTCCGTAATAAGTAGCAAACCATTTTGTGTTATTGGACAGACAGAATAGAGAGAAGAAAAAGAGAAAACAACCAAGTATAACATACGACAGTCGCAAGAAACAGGCTGTTGCGTTGTTTCCTCAACCCTCACGCTAGCTGCCGGCTCTATACTCCATGCTGTTAATGTCATTCCTATGTTTATCTACTAATAATAGTTCCATGCCTTCTGCCACGACTACTTTAAACCGTAATCTCCACGCTTCTTTTGACTCTGAAACCTGTAAGTATGAGAGCGAGGATGATATAAAATGCAGGTGAAGTCGATGATTGGAAAGGTGATGATGGAGTAGTTGGTGGAACGGGAGAAAACCCGCCCTGACTCCGCTTAATCCATCACGAATACCACATGCGGGTCCCTGGGATCGGAGCAGGGGCTCCTAGGTGGTAGGCAAACGCTCTAACCGCTCGGCCACGGCACCGCCGTAGTTAAATATGTAATAAGACAATTTGTACAAGTGTTTATCTGTACTAAGATGAGTTGTGAAATAGGAAGGACTTGATATTAAAGTGATGTGTGTTTGTTGACAGATGCTGAGGATGTTCTAGGACATGCCCGCTGCTAGGGTTAACACCCTGCCTCCCGAAGACCCCCCTCAACCAGACTCAGACTGTAAGTACCTCAGAAACCTTCAGTTTAATACCAAACTAATTGAGGGAGGTCCTGGGTTCGATCAGAGGAACCCTTGGTCACTACGCAACTTTCTGTCCTTCCATTCATTTTGAGATTTCACCGGAAATATATGCTTGAGTTCCCTGAATCAAAAAAAAAAAAAAAAAAATGTAAAGGGTAATTTAGGGTGGGGCTATTTTATTCAAAATCTTCGTGTCGCATCCTTGAACTACATTGAACTTAAATACCAAACATACACGGACCTTTTCTTAAAAATGTGTTGTTTTTTATTTAGGGGGCCTTAAAACATGTATTTCCAATGAAATCTCAACATCGAATTTTTGGGTCGAATACAACACTTCCTCCACTTTACGTAGTAGAGAAAGTAAATAAAAGAAGCGTTTTAGTGCTATCTGTAGTGGTTTGATGTGTATGGACCTTACTTTATGAGTTGCCCTGTTACAAGAAGGGACAAAGTGCCAAGTGGACCCATCTTCGGCTGTTATTCACATTTTAATTAGTAACTCTCACGCGTTCTGCTTTGTTTACAAATAATGGCTATGTGTGCCAGTTTGGAACACGTCCAACACAATTATGACAAATGAAATACGCGCCCGGCCTCTTTTATTTCTCTTATTAATTCAGGTGACACTTCGCAGTAAGTTGTACGTCTATTGAACATAATTCAAGAAAACTAGATAATGCCGTCTTGCTTCACATTTGTTTTCTCCATTCATATGTCGCCCGTTTAATTTCCACACTCATATCCGCTGCTCTTCGTTTGGAAGCATTACTGATCGGTAATTATGTTCTACTTGTGTAACATTGGGTTTGTTTACATGGGTTAATGGGTTTTCTTGATGAACATCACACGCACACAAACACACATTCACATTACGCTAAACTGCAGGTACCAAATTACGCCAAAAAGCAATACTGCCTGCGTGCATAATAAAAACACTATTTCTAACCTCAAATATCCCAGGGTTAAAGTAACATGCTTTCAAACAATAATAACACTTGAACATCGTCACCACACAACACATAACCTTCTTCTGCAATAGCACTTTTGCTTAAAATCACTTCCGAACTTTAAATATTGTAATACATTCATGATAATTAATATGTTTAATGCCAAAAACTTACCGCTGGTGTTTTTAAATACACTAGCCGTGTTTGGACAATGTTTAAGAGGTGGAATAAGGATCCGTGGTTCAAATCCCGGCTGTGACTTTGTATTTTTCAGTACTGATTCCACCTCTTAAACATTGTAATCTGTATTAAATGCACTACTGCGTTTCCAACACAATAATAACTGTTACTGCATATAGTGCTCTAAAACAATTCAAGACAAAATAGCGCAAACACGAGCAATACAATGGTTCCATAGATTAATTAATACAGAATCTTGTTTTAAACTCTATCGGTTGGCTTCCCTGCAACATAACAGACGCAATAACACCAACTATGGCCGCACCTTTACCATGGTTATATTTTAGGAACAGTTGGCAGTACTAATGCAACCTAACAGATGGAATGTCACTAGACCTCGCCATATGGTTGGAGAAAGGTCACAATTGTGGCTGTATCTGGCACTTTGTATGCTAACCTGAAATTTAAAGGTCTCGGGTTCTGTTCCCGGCTAGATGGTGGGAATTTTTCTTTATCCGCGATTATTTCTCAACCTTCCTAGAGTACGAAAGTGCGAATGTATGTGTAATTTTAATATAATATTATAGATGACTAATCCGTTTACTTTTTCAGCCACTTTATTTTCTCTCTGAAAAGTGAAGCACAAAAACACGACTCTGTCTTTTGTATAAGGCAGTCTACTGTTCTCCGTGATCTTTCTCTGCTCTGTCTTATTGTGACCTTGAAGAATATTTGACAGTCTTTTAGTCTTTGCGCTTTGTCACTCATTAAAACTCTTAAACAAAAATTCCGACTTGACGATTAAATGTCTGCAACTCTCTCTGACTAAACTGAAACACGTACACACATACACACACACACCACACACACACACACACACACACACACACACACACACACACCACACACACACACACTACTATGCCTTCGGCGGCCTTTTTCTAAGAATGCCTTTTTTTTATTCAAGGGGCCTCAAAACATATATTTTCGGCGCAATCTCGAAATGTAATTTTTGTGGGGAATACAATATTTCCTCTATGTAATATAGAAAGCAATAATTTATTGTTGAGCGATTCACACGTAATACGTCGTTGCAAACAAGGCAAGTTTCAAGGTGTGCAGTGGCGGAACCGAATAGAAATATGATATATGCACGCAAAGCACTTTTTGCTAACACAAATTCACATCCAGCATTTCAAACTGCTTTAAAGTTACCTCACCTCCCTGGCAACGTGACGTCAACTACGGAACATTAAAAACGTACAGGAATGTTTTGTGCATTCATTTAATAATTTTAATAATTTGTTTCAATGAAGGATCAAATTTCTTTAATAGGTCTCCAACAAACAATTTTCAGACACATGTTCATATCAACTACTTTGTATCTACTTTGACATTGGGAGGGCGTACTGAAATATGTGACACCCATAAAGATACACTTGTGTATGTTTTGAGACCCTCCAAAGTCGCCTCATAAAAAGGCATTTTTGGAAGAGGATTCTTCTGTGCGTTTGTGGGCGCGCCAACTGCATAACTGGAAAACGAAAAGTCTGTTAAAAACCAAACTCGGTATCTAAGTTCATCTTCCAAAGATAGCTCAGGAGAAGTCCCCAACCCAAGCACTCTTTATATGGAACATTTTTCAAAATTATTCATTTTCCTCAAACATTTTCTGCATCAATTTTGATTATTTAAGATATTTTCATGACAAATCAAATTTATTGAATAATCTCTGCTGTTCTATAACTTTATTAATAGACCAAAACTCACCAAGCAAAAAAATGTAAATCCCTTTAAAAGACACAATTTATTTTAAATTACTTTTTTGTAGCATAAGCCATTTCCGAGATATCAGTTACTAATATTTCGCGTTGTTCAATACTTTATAATTCGTTTATGGTCCAGTCGATTTGCAATTGTGAGTCACGATTGTTTGGAAAGAGCATTACATTTTAAGGTTAGGTTATAAAATAAAATTTGTCTATATTTGATGTTCGCTTTGTAATGTTGTTGCGGTGTACTTTACTGGTTTGTCAATTATCATAATTTTAAGATTTTGAGTTAGCCCAAAAGTAAATTTGACTACACAGCTGTGCTTTTTTACGATTTTAAATCTTTATTAACATTTAAATAATATTACATTAGTGGTAAGCGCCAGGTAATCAGGCTAAAACCTTGTAAGACCAGTTTTCCTGGAAATCGCTTAGCGCAGGTGTGCTGAACCAGGAAAACAAGGGATGGTCACGTATGCTTCAGCGAAACCCCTTTGGTTTTTAAACGACTTTTCGTTTTTGAGTTATGCAGTCCACAGACACAGACTGACACACGAAGGACCTTTTTCTAAAAATGCTTTTCTTTCTGGATTCAGGCGGTCTCAAAACATATATTTGCGGTGAAATGTCGACATGGAATTTTTGGGTGTAATTACCAGAAGAGAAATGAATGACTTGTGAAGAGTTTGTAAAAGCAGTGCTAATAATGATGCTAGCGGGGGTGTTTGTAACTCCTCCCACACGGTTTGCTAATGCTAGAAGTCTGTCTCCATAGCAACAGGTAGCGTATTGATGTGGCGACACAGCTTCCATCCCCAGCTGCTACTTGCTTACTTCCCTCCCTTTCACTCTACGTAATACAGGCAAACATTTCTACAAATACTCTTATTTCATATTTACTTATACCACTTATTCGGTTAAGAACCAAAATTAGTATTTAAGTTTAATGTCTTTCAAGGATTAGATACAAAGATTTTGAAGAAAATAGCCCCACCCTAAACTCTCTTTGCATGGAAAATTTTGGAAAATTCTGATTTTCTTGAAAATGACTAATGATTTTGATTAAAATGTCATATGTTTGAGATATTTCTATGACAAATGAAATGTATATTTTGAATTTTGTGGCTATAGCCCCTGTAGTCGTATTTACTCTGGATGACTTTTGAATAACTGGTAAACCGTAAGAGATAGACCAAATCATACTATACAAAAAATGTAGACTTTGCTAAAACACACAATTTATGTCCTAGTAAATTTTTCTGTAGAGTGAACCATTTCTGAGATATTCCTTGTTATTTGTGTGAGTTTCGGAAAACATTCATGAAATGGAACATCGTTGTTCATTTTTTTTTTATGTTAAGCGTGCAAAGAGAGTTTGTAAGAATGGCGTTTCTTTGCGTGTTAAGGGGATCTCAAATCGTGTATTTACGGTGAAGTGTGGGTATGTAATTTGCAGGTGTAATGTCCGAGAGTGGGCGGGCGGGCGTTGCACGGAAGTTTCCATTACTGTGAGTGCAGAAGGGCTTCTTGCCTTACTTACTCCACTATTCGTTTGTAAATCGTAGTGGTTTCTTACGGCTTCATGCCATGTTTACCAACCGCCCGCCTCTAACATATCAAAGTACAGAACAAACGGCGGAAGTCGCCCTAACATTACGTTTCCAGTCCTTCTCTACTCTTATAGCTTGCAATTTCCTCTTTAATTTGATGTATCAATTATATTTGTACCCACATTACTTGTGTTTTAAATAAATTTCTAAAAATTTCATGTGTTGCACTCACATGACTTTCTCTACTCTTGTACTAACTACTTTGAGCGATAGTCAAAACTTTTAAATCTTTGAGATTCCGTTCTCTTTGGACGCCTAACATATAAAAAAATGAACAACAATGTTCCATTTCACGAAAGTTTTAATTTTTCCGAAACTCACACTCACAACAACGAATATCTCTGAAATGGTTCACTTTACAAGAAAATTTATCCTGACATAAATTGTGTATTTTAGCAAGATGTACATTTTTTGTAGAGTAAGATTTTGTCTATCTCTAACGGTTTACGAGTTATTCAAAAGTCGTCCAGAGTAAATACGACTACAGGGGCCATAGCCAGAAAATTCAAGATATACATTTCATTTGTCATCAAAATATCTCAAACATATGACATTTTAGTAAAAATCATTAGAGCCATTTTCAAGAAAATCAAAATTTTCGAAAAATTTTCCATGTAAAGGGTAGTTTAGGGTGGGGCTATTTTCTTCAAAACCTTCGTGTCACATCCTTGAAAGACATTAAACTTAAATACTAAGTTTGGTTTTTAAACTACTTTTCGTTTTTGAGTTATTCTGTCCACAGACTGAGACACACACGGACCATTTTCTAAAAATGTTTTTTTTTTTGGATTCAGGGGGTCTCAAAACATATATTTCCGGTGAAATCTCGACACGTAATATTTGGGTCGAAATGAATAGTTCCCCTACTTCCTGTAGGTACGTAGTAATGGGGAAGATGTGTAGCAAAGAACGCATATTGTCATTGTACGGCTTCATTGTCAGAAGGTTGTTGGTGACGCAACACTCTGGCCACTTCTCAGTTCACATTCACCGATATGCACCCAGGTAGTACAACATAACCTCACACAATGGCCGCGCCAATCTACATCGATGAAGAACAAGATGAATTTGTACTGCGCGGGAATCGATCTCATGCCCGATGCGTTCTAGAGAACCGCCTGGCAACAATATGTGCTCTATGTAAGTAAAGTTTTGCTACAATTCTCTGTTTTCATTGTCACTTGTATTCGTATCCTTCTCTGTGTACAGCAGTATTGTATCAATGCACAGATTTCACCAGAAATGTATGTTTTGAGGCCCCTTGAATAAAAAAAAAGCATTTTTAGAAAAAGGTCCGTGTGTGTGTGTGTTTGTGTGTGTGTTAGCTGTGCAAAGAGAACGTTTATCTTAACTAACACGAAGAAGATATGGGAATAAGAGTTTATAAGAATGGTTAGTACAAGAGTAGAGAAAGTCACGTGAGTGCAACACATCAGATTTTTTAGTTATGCTGTTCAGAGACACGCGCACAAACATGCGCAGTTGGTTCCTTTGTCTAAATATGCTTTATCGTTTATTTATTCAGCAGACCTAAAAAACTCTATTTCCGGTATGGGATTTGTGTGTGAAAACGAATTTAATAGCACAGAATAGAGAAGAAGAGGGTGAGTGACAGACTCTAAAAGGTCCCTCATGTTAGACAACTCCACCTGGTTATAGCAAACAAAACACTACTGTTAGTTGCTAGGCGACGCTCTCACTAAATATTTATGTAGGTCTGCAGTTTTCTCCACTCCAGCCAGAGATTCTTCACAGCAACGTTTGATTAGAACTGAATGTTTGTCAACCTCACTCTACAATATCTATACGAATATTTTAAAAAGCGGACATTCATGTCACTTCCTCTATCTATATTTTAACAAATAATTTTTATAGAAGCGTATCATTCTGTATAATATGACAAATCCCACTCCTGACACCAATCTCACAAAATGACACTTTCAGTTACTTTTCCTGCCATTTTATTTTCTCTTCTAAATCTGAAGCACAAATACAATTCTGTTTTATCGTTAACACAATGTACAATTCCTCTGGCCTTGGTGCTTACTGCCTTCGACGATCAGACAACAACAATAACTCCAACGGGACGATTGAATATCTACAACTGAGCCTGTCTACACACGACGACTCTATCACAAAAACGGACTGCTCTCGCCGTCTCGACTCGCTTATATCAGCGAGAATGGCGTAGTACAAATTCATCTTTTCTTGAACCTCTGATAAATAACTCGTCTGTAACTTATACAAAATTTTCTGGCTATAGCCCATGTACTCCTGTTTACTCTGGATGACTTTTGAATAACTCGTAAACCGTAAGAGATAGACAAAATCTTACTACAGAAAAATGTAGATGTTGCTAAAATACACCATGTATGTTTAAATACATTTTTTGTAGAGTGAGCTATTTCGGAGATATTCCTTGTCATTTGTGTCAGTTTTGGAAAACAAACTTTCGTGAAATGGAAGATCGTGATTTATTTTTTATATCTTAGCCGTGCCAAAAGAACAGAATCTCTGACTACGTCCCATCTTCCATTTCTGCACCCTACTTATGACGTCTGTAGTCGACAGAGGTGGAGGACGCAGCGGCCGGGTGGTAAGTCTTGGCCTGCGAAGGGTTCTTGCGCTATGGGTTATGTTTTTAACAGTATTTTAGTTATGTTCTATATTTAATGAAATTTAATACGAACTAAAGCATAGCTGGTTTTATTTTATTATTGATAGTGGTAAATAAACTGTATTTACAGGGATGCAACACGATATTCGTTTTCATAACCAACAATAGAGCTACTTTCCTTCTGATGTAATTAATATCGTCTGGGGCATTACTGCAGCGGTTGGCAGCGAAATGGTCTACAGTTATCGAGAGATTACCTGCACTGCTGTACTTCGCCACGGTCCGTCACCACTCGTTAAATAACGAATTGTACTTAGAAAAACTCTTTACGGGGCTTAAAGTTTTGTTTCAATACGTTCTACGTTCATGTCATCTATACTATAATGAAAAGTGATTTTACTTTGAAACTACGTAATAAAACCATTTGGACAAATATTTATTTCGATAAACATGAAATACACACAGGAATATAAACAATTTTTAGTTTTTTTACTACGTATAGTAAATAGCCGAACTATTGTATTCCACCCAGAAATTCAATATTGAGATTTCACCGCAGATATATGTTTTGACGCCCCCTGAATCCAAAAAAAGAAACACATTTTTTAAATAACTGCCTAAACTTTCGTCAAATTTATGATCGTTATTCAATTTTATCTCTTAGCCGTGCAAACAGAACGGAATCTCAAGGATTTAGAAGATTTCACTATCGCACAAAGCCTACTGTATTCCCATATTCCCCTTGTACCTACAAGGAAATAAGCAGTAAGATAATTTGTACACATGTTTATCTCAACTAACATGAAGAAGATATAGAAATAAGAGTTCGTAAGAATGGTTAGTACAAGAGTAGAGAAAGTCATGTGAGTGTAGCACATCAGATTTTTATGAGTAACTTGTACAAGGGTGAGTAAAGAATAAATGAGTATGCACCTTCTTTATACGTGTTATAGTGATGTTAATTTGATTTCATACAGGTGGCAGCACCAGCTTGGAGCGCACGTACCAACGTCTGGTTCACTCCCTGCGCTGCAACCCACGATGGCTGACAGGTTCAATTTTATTAACATTTCAGCCACCCCCATTTCTTACCCCCGTGTGTACCTACCTGTGTGTGTTGTTTCTCTCCTGATGACGTCAGCAGTTCCCATGCATCTTTTGTCTATGACATCATTTAATACTTTCATTTTCTCTTTAACCCCTGTTATGCTCCTATTATATTAAACTAAGTGCCTGAAATGTTGAAAGCAGACAACCTTATATAGTTCCCTAGACAATGGAAATGTTTTGGAAGTAGAACGGTCGGGAGTGGCCGTGAGAGAACAGTCCAGACACCGCACCACCACATAATAGCTATTCTCCCCGCATGCTCTATTGTGTGGTTGGCGGTCGGGTACTTAGGGCAGGTAAACGCCCCCGGCCCACTTCTACTAACCTGGAGCTGTCGTACCATACTTAAAAACCATCGCTCTGTGCCGGGTTTGAAGCCGCGACCTTGGGATCAGTAGGCCAGCGTCTAACCAACTGAGCCACCCACACGGACTCTTCTCTGAGGCGAAGGACTGTCTACTTCTACCACCACTTCCGACATAAAACTAGTGACAAGCACGATTTTACAACTGAAATCACCCGTGAGTAAACAGCGCGAATAACATTGGAAGTTAGGTGGCAGCATAGTCAGCAGAACAATGTTTGTGTGGTAGTTTACAAAACTCGGGTTATACCTACTCCTCTCCCCTAAGGCCATGAGCTGGTGCACAGACACACATATCAACTATCTTACCCAATGTACAATCAATGAAATCCAAATTATGAAATATCCTCGTCTTCAACAGTCTCGTTTACAATTTCACAGAACAAGCAGCAGCAACGAACCGTGTAGTGAAACAAAGATGTCTATAGGGCACAATGAAATCCTTATCTACTGCTCGTTCTTCCAATGAAAACGGATCCTCTACTGCGGAAAATATTTTAGTTGTTTGAACCGTAGTTATTGGAGTCCGTAAGAGGGATACTGTCGCCCTGCAACAGGTTTAACGGTACGTTTACGAAAGTATGTCCTGCGCATGCTGAAGATTGGGAAGCTTTAGTTGCGCCAGCTCTACCTACAACCAAAAGTTGCTCTTGTGGTCTGGTGGTTCCACGCAGCTGTAAATCCAAATGAGGCTTATGACTGTGTTGCTTTTCAACATTTTTGGTACTGTGTATGTTTGAAGGCGGTAATAAGTGTGGGGTGTGTTTGTGCAGGTGGCAGCAGCATCGGCACCCCCTATCAGCGTCTGCTACATTCCCTGCATCACGACCAAAGATGGCTGACAGAGGTGAACTTGGGCAAGCGAGTTGGGTTCTACAGATTCCGCGGCGACTTGGGCTCCGGGAACTTCTCCCAGGTCAAGATGGCCGTCCACCAGCTAACCAAAGGTCAGCGCCTGTTACAATAGTCTATGTTTCCAGTGTGAAGTGAGTTGGTCAAAAGCATTGGGTACAACGAAAGTGCATCGGTACAATTTTGTTATATAGAATTACTGTCCAACGCAATTAAGTTGCATTTAATTGTTTCATGCAACGACGTGAAAACAGCTAATAAGCGTCAATACAAGTAATGTAACAATATGGAGCATGCAATATGTGTTGTGTTTGTACGACTTTGTGTTGCAGTAGTTAATTGTTCGTGGTTGTCCAGTCTTATACAGGTAATTTTGTTTTCAAGAGAATGTAAAAGTTTGAGGAATAAATCCGCCAAGTCGTACAGTAGTTTTCCGGGTCCCCTAACCTCAATTCGTTTTGTAGTAGAGCGGATGTAGCTGGGATCGTGTCCTGTTCTGTTCTTTACAATCATGACAACGTCTTTTACTCCTACATCGTTGTTCCTGTCACACAGCTATACTAGTACGTGCCACTAATATTTGCAACCGCTATGTGCATTTCTCACGCTAATCACGTGACCTGTCATTTGTTTTTGGACCAAAATACATCATAGTATGACAGACGCTGTTTCTTGTGTTTGCAGTTTCATTGGATACGAAAATTTGGTCAAAAATGTTGGACCGTGAGGCACCAGCTTTATTTAATATTCGTATATCATTGTATGCTCGTGTGTGCGTGAGTTTGTCTTCAATAAAATTGTTTTAGAGCAGTATATGCAGTTATAGTCAGTGTTGTTATTTGCCGAAGGTGAGTGGATTCATTTGTTGTATGATAATGATGTTCAAGTATTATTATTATTGTTTGAAAGCATGTTACTTTAACCCTGTGATATTTGAGGTTAGAAATAGTGTTTTTATTATGTACGTTGACATTATTGTTTTCTGCTGTTGGACATATAAGTCTGAGCGTTCACAAATATAATACGCAATAGTTTTACTTCCGCCATTAGCTTATTGCAATCGTTAATATAAGCTAGGAGCAAATACAGGTAGGAAATGTCCTATCATCCATCAATATGTGGGACAGTACAACCTGCTCCAAAAGTGTTCATGGATAAGACGGTGTACGGGAAACAGACAACGAATTTTCTTATGGATTACTTGCACCTGGTCCGTCCAGCCCAACGACGGCTTCAGCAGAGGTGTGTGTGTGTTCCTCTGATGCGTGGTCAACTGGCAGCAAACAAGAAACTAATTGGCAAATGTTTTTAGGCATATCAAAAAAATAATAATAATATAAAAAATAGCACATTCTATTCTACACGTATTTGAACAAATAACATTGGCTTTTTTTCACTTTCTCTACTAAGCAGAGGAAGTATTGTGTTCCACCCAAAAATTCGATGTCGAGATTTCAGCTAAAATATATTTTGAGGCCCCTGAATACAAAAAAAGCACTTTTAGATAAAGGTCCGTGTATGTATGTCAGTGGCGGCTCGCAGTCGAAATTTTAGGGTAGGCAAAGTGTAACAGTAACAACAACAACAACAATAATGATGATGATAATAATAATAATATAATAATAATAATAATAATAATAATAATAATAATAATAATAATAATAATAATAATAATAATAATAATAATAATAATAATAATAATAATAATAATAATAATAATAATAATAATAATAATAATAATAATAATAATAATAATAATAAGAAGAAGAAGAAGAAGAAGAAGAAGAAGAAGAAACCCCGTTTATCCAAAATAGAGGGGGCGAAGTCATTGCGGATAACGCAAACAATATATTGTTTGGTTGTTTAATAAGAGCAGAGTGAATGAGTGTGACTTACGGACGAATTACCGCCAAAACTAAAATCACGAGTGTCGGCAGACTTTTTTCCAGGGGGGGGGGCACATGTTGGAAATTTGCAATCATATAATATTAAATCAACTTGAAGACCTGTGAAGCATTAAGATCAGAAGAAACTACAGTTCAAAAGTATTGGAAAGCACGAATGCTAATGGCTTCATTGCCAGATGCAAGGCACTAGAAAACAACAACAACAACAACATAATATTAAATCATTATTTTACTGTCAAAATGTATAGTATTTGTTGCAGATAACCGTATTAATTTGTGCTAAACAAAAATTGTTCTTTACATCAAAATTAAAATAATAGTTTAAAAGTCAGTAACTGACTGCACATTAAGTTCACCAACCTCCAAGGGGGGGGGGGGCCGTGGCCCCCCTTGCCCCCGTTTCGCGACGCCCATGACTAAAATAGATTAAGAAATTGAAAAATTGTCTGACTGCAGCTTTGTGTTAAATAGCTAAAACACTCCTCTTTTCATTGTCAGTGCGCCGAGAAAGCGAAATTTGTAATAGTTCACTAATTAAGTCGGTCATGCTGGTATTACACAGAGATAACGACAGATTCAGATCTCTGATATCTTCGTTCGTGGAGTATGGCTGTTCGGAAAATGTCGCATAAATTCGGATTTGGGCAGGCAAGTGTTCGGACTGCTGGCAGACGCGTCTGCGCATGCTCGGAGTGCATATACAGACGGAATGTTTCCTTATCCCTGTTCAAGGGCCTCGTACTGAGGATATGGGGCCGGGCAGGCAGAGGTTAAGCTAGCCTGCTCTCCACTACCCAGGTCCCATGCGATTTCATTTCTGCCGCGCGTTTCAAACACGCAGCGCAGTTTTGATGAATCGGAATTGAGATTCAAGGATTTGACCATGCGCTGGTCATTATAACCGAGAAAACTTTTCTTGAACTGCAATTTAGGGGAAAATGACGGTTCAAATGATAAAATGCAGAATCATAGTTAAACATTACTTGTTGATGTATTACGATAGGGTAGGCAGTGCCTACCCTGAGGAGCCGCGCCTGATGTATGTATGTCTGTCAGTTTGTAGACAACATAACTCAAAAACGAAAAGTCGGTGAAAAACCAAACTTGATATTTAAGTTTAATGCCTTTCAAGGATGCAACACGAAGATACTGAAAAAACAGCCCCACCCTAAACTACCCTTTACATAGAAAAGTCTCTGCTTGCCGGGAGTTCTGACTTCACCAACTGAGGATTTTTCTTTGCGTGTTGGTAAATGCTTGAAACTGACACACCGGTAAACTTGGATGTTTATTTCAGCACGTCATGTATAGTAAGTTCGAGATGTTTTATGCAGAGCTTGTTAAACATGTCTCGCCAGCACTTCACAACGGTTTTCCGCGCTTGTTTCACAACTCTCACTTGTTCCGCCATGTTAGTTCCATTCTGAATGATACTCGCGCCGAATGAGTTAGCCTGGTTACAAATTCACTTGACTGCATATTATTGCAATTCAACTATGCTTAGTGCACTTAGTTCAAGCTTTAGCAAACATTAAGTGACATTTCAGACGTTAGTAGTTGTAGTTTTTCAAAGGAACTATTTAGAGCATCAAGAAGCTGCGCTGAGGTCAACATGCACGTGGTTTTGTTTACATCTTTATTCACTTGATGTACATAGTCTAGACAGATATGAGCTGGCAAGTCGACCTTTGAGACCATCTGGCATAACTAATAGATAAGCCATCCTGGCTTCCCCCCGCGGCAAGGAACATGGGAGTCGGAAAACTTTTGACACTGACTGTCACTGTACAGTCGCTTTCAAATATTTTTTCGACACACGCGGGACTCGCCGTGGAGACAGGCTATTGGGTAGTCAGTCCAGCCCATTAAATATTAAATATAATTAAATATAATTTGTATACCCAATAAAGGACGGAGGGAAGATAAACTCTTGTGAATATGAAACATCACATTTTATTTTTCGTTGTGCGCACGCATGATATAATAAAAATATATAAAGCAAAAACGTATTACTTTTGTTGGCAGAACGCGTTGCTGTGAAGATACTGGACAAGTCGAAGCTGGACCAGAAGACAAGGAAAATGTTATCCAGGGAAATATCCACCATGGAGGCCATACACCATCCAAATATAATAAGGTGAGTTCACTACCGTCATATTGTCACGGTTATTACAACAAAGTGCACGTTAGTAGTGTATAAATGTGACTTCGAGACTACTTTGCACATTTGTATCGTGTTTTCTTGGACTTATTTGAATATTAAGGCAAGACTTCTACTTTCCTTTGTCTCTTTCTCCCCTCCTTCACTACGTCGAATAAAAACAATAAAACACCTGACACGTAGTATCTAAACGAGAATGTCTTTCTCAGATTTTATTTCTAGCTTTAGCTTTATTAGATAAAGATTAAATTCTTATGTGTACCTACACAACATTGATTTTTGCAGGTATAAACTAATTGTATAACTACAAGATAATATAACAAAAACAGAACAGAACAAACCAAAACACGAATTCTGCTCTTAATCTTCTGGCAACCTCCAGATCAGGTCGGAATCTCTTGAAAGCCGCAATATGACAGGAGATATTGTTGTAACGTTTATTCTTTCCCCAGCTAGACATGTAAGTGCTCGTGCCCTTGGAGCAGTGGTAGTACTGTTGCTTACCACCAGGAGGCTCCAGTTTGATTCCCGGTATCGGCATGGGGATATTCTGCTACTGTGAGATCTGGTTCGGGGTGCACTCAGCCTCATTTGGTCCCTCAGTTGTAGAAAATTAAAATACACTTGTGGAAAAGATTTGCACAATGTGTAACGATTAAGTTCATTCTACTTCCATTCTGACAATATACAATTACAATGGCCATCCATTAGTACTTCATCCAAAATCATGGTGTAATTGGAATAACGTCGTTATATGTCAATCTCCATTACAATTGAAAAAAGCTCTCACTTTCCAGACTTCAAACACAAACTGAGCAAAAATAAATCACGCAACAATGGTCTGCCCGCTACCTTGCGTTGCCAACGAGTCAGCTATTTTGACAAAGCACCAGTGCTTTCCCCAGGATTGGTCAATTTTCCATGTCTCAATTCATATCTAGTGACTCTTGTATCAACAGGATCTTGAGTTCAAGGTTATGTTGTCCACAGAAGTTTGTAAGGTACAGATAGCTTGTCTTGGGTTCCTCGAGTCTTTTCAGCCTTATAGGGCAACATTTGGTGCTCTTTCTACAGCAGGGATCGTTTCTTTATACCAAATACCATGCACTATTCAGAGGAGAGGAAATGACAGCAGTGCCCCCAGTGGCAAGTTCTGAAAACGTGGCAGCAAATTTAAATGTTAATTTAATGTATTTGGTACATCTCATTATTGTCAAATGCAAATGGTTTTATGTCTATTCAATTTAGTACACGCACAAATATACGCAATATAATAAAAATAAACCCATGCCCTTAATAATTATATGAATGGGAATTAAAAAAATAGAATACAAAATACCATGAAAATAGAAGTTTACTCTTTAATAACTTCAAGCGGTTGTATGGATGAGTGAGTGAGTGAGTGAGTGAGTGCGCAAGGTCATGTGAGTATAACACATCTATTCTTTAGGTGCACTATAATACTTTGTGTGACTTCTATATGAACTGGTATAGAAAGTAAGAGAGCATATTTTGTAATGTATGAATGTTGTGTTTAGACTGTACGAAGTGGTGGAGACGTTCGGGAAGATTCACTTGGTAATGGAGTATGCCAATGGCGGAGAGTTGTTCAACAGGATCACAACTTCTGGCAAGATACCCGAAATGGAGGCGAAGCAGGTGTTCGCCCAGGTTGTGTCTGCCGTCCAGTTCATGGTCAGTACTGCCATTAACTGACAAAAATGAACAACTTAAACACTAAGTTAGGCATCTAATTTTCATTGTTTACTCATACAGAATTAGTGGAGACTTAAAAAGTGGCTTTTCCAGTTAAATCTGTGTACCACATTTTTTATGGAATACAATACTTGCTATGGATGAATAGTACAGAAAATAAAAAATGCAATCTTAGAATGGTAAGGGTACAAATTTGAATGGCAATTCAGTAAGTGTGATTGGAAGTTCACAATAATGTGGAGACCGAGAAGCTCTTAATCTCTACATTATTGTGATATTAGAGGATTATATTCCTTCACTGTTAATAGCTTCAGGTGTGTATAATAAAGTAATTGAAAATGTGAAAATACTTGGAACTTATTACTTCAATTTGAAACAAGAACTTGAGTTAAGAATTTGTCTGCACCTTGAGTATCAGGAACATCAGCGAGAACTGATGAATAAGACTGAGATGATCTTTTCCTCTAGCTACCTTGAGTTCTGTCTGTATCACGAAGATTTGAAAACAGTAGCAGGGTTTTATGTGCAATGTCTGTTACTGCCAGTGTTGTCATATGTTTTACCTTGTACACCAGGCAGTCTCAAATCAAGCAAAGGGAGGGTCACCATGTTCTGTACTAGCAAGTGGGCACCATAATATACTTGTTTCTTTGAGGGCTAAACTTCTGCAGACCAACCCTGTCAAAAATTAATAAAATATCATTGAAACGATATAAAAGTTACTACAGAGTGTTTCCCATAATCAAACAGTTCCCCAATATTGCATCTGAGAAAGATATTTATTGTCTACTTTGGTCACCTGTAGTAGGAGTTTGTTTATGTTATGGCTGGTAATGTTTGGGAGCGCCATGTTAGTTCAGCTTTGGTTAGGTTAGGTTAGATGTAGCTTAGTGTTGGTTAGGTTTTGAGATCAAATCAAGAAAGGTGAGGGACAAGAAGAGTGTTGAGGTGAAGTGTACAGAAACTGCATTTCTATGTCTTTTTTCGCGAGGTTATCTCTAAAATTTTCAGTTTTTTGCGGAACTTTGGGAGTTTTTTTAGTGGTTTGAGGCATTTTTGGAAGCTAAAACTTTGGATATGTATTTCTTTGTGCCTAATGGATATTTTACGATAATTTTTTTTTTCAAATGTGGTTGGTCTGCGGAAGTTTGCCTTCTTTGAGTACAGCAGTGTTGGAAGTGGTAATGGCTTGTGAATTACAGGAATAGCAACTTCACAAAATGCTGCTACTTCATCTATTGCTCATCCATATGCATTTCTCAAAGAACAGTATCTGTTTATAGACACAGTGTTCAAACACTGCACTGCTCATAGCAATGGTTATAAAGTAATAGAGAAAACACCATAACTACTGAAAATGAATTTCAACTGGAGCTTCACCTGCAATATGAATGGGAAATAAGGAAGTCTTTTCTTCATAAAACAAGCTTGATCACTAAACATGGTCTCAGAAATCAATTATCAGACAAAAATTTAAGACATATTCTTTGGGTTTTTATAGCAGACAATTACTCTAAATTTTGCAATGATAATAAGATGGAAAATAATATAAAAAGCTTGACATCTGAATCACAATTGAATCTAACTGTAAATATTGAACGTAATAGTGGCATATACCTGTATCTGGAGAAAAGGAAGACTTATCTATTAGTTATGCCAGGTGGCCTCAAAGGTCGAGTTGCCAGCTCATACCTGTCTACTAGGATGCGAGGTGTAGTGTGTTGGTAAGTCCAAAGAGAATATCATTCCAACATTTCTCTTACACTTCTTGGTAAGGTACTGACCTCAATGTAAAGAAAACAACATTAACTTTATAAATCCAGAACAAACTCGCAGGGAGGATGGAAACTAAATATTCACCATTAGAGACGTCATATCACTCAATAATGAAATTAAATTTAAAATGTTTTAGTAATTTTAATATACCATGTTTTTTTAGCTGTTCACAAAGAAACATGCATGCGTACTGTAAAATTTGCAAGTTGGTTTTATTCAGCATACATGAAATCATGTATTCGATGTGAAATTTCACATCGAAGTTTAAAACATTGAATGGCTGTTTGTCGGAAATAGCAGGAAAACAGAACTTCCAACCGCTCCACCCCCACCCCACCATCACCACCACCTCCATCGCTGTCATCATCATTATTATTAACAAGGAATACATCATTGCATTATCTCTGTTTAAGGAATTGTTTAAACATATTTCTTGAATGCTGTTAATGCTACCACAAAAAGGCAATGTTACTTGTTTAAGTAAGTACAGAAAAGAACGTGCAGATTGTTTAAGAGGTAGAACCGGAACTTAAAAATTCAATGCCACAACCGGGATTTGAACCACAGACCTTCCGCTTGCTGGGCGGACGCTCTAACCACTGAGCTATTGTGACAAACTGCCAGAATGGCATTAAATTCTCAAGCCAGTTCATTGAATTTTTAAGTTCCGGTTCTACCTCTTAAACTTTGCCCACACACGGCTTGTGTGTTTAAAAACACCAACAGTAAGTTTGTTGGCATAAATAAATAATAATTACCGTGCAGATTGTTCTTTTGTTTTCGATAGAAAATAATTGATTATTTAGCTTCTTGTTTGCTCCCCACTGAGCACACATTAGAGGAACATACATAAAAGTAAATACCTCTGGTGAAACCATGGCTGAGCCGGACAGTCCAGGCACAAGTAATCCATAAGGATATTTTTCGTCTCTTTCCCCAACACCCTCTTGTCCATCTGAAAACACTTGCAGGCGGCTGTACCATATCTGCCTTATGGCCCCAATCTTGCAGCATGTCATTTTTTAAATTTGTACTATTAAAGTCAAAAGTCCAAGGTGTTCATTTTGTGTAGTCCGAGACAGTCCTCAAAGAAAGTGAGGCAGTTCTCAAGAACCTCTGCAAGGACGGCAGAGACTCTTGAAGTAGAAGGGGATTAACTTTGAAAGAGATAATGTAAACAATGAAGTGCACTAATAAATATCATTGTGAGTGATTGTTGATGAGTATAGAGGAGGTGATGGGAAGCAAACTGAAAACTAATGTTGATTGTTGCAGCATGACCACGACTTCATCCACCGTGACATCAAAGCTGAGAATGTGTTTTACGCTGGGCCTTCACTTGTCAAGCTGGGCGATTTTGGATTCAGCACCCAGCTCTCCTCGGGTCAGTACTTTTTAATATATTCATTCAGAAGTAACTCTTCTGCTGAGTGTAATTTCTGATTATAGTAAAAATCTGATATGCACAAACACATGACTTTCACTACTCACTCTTCCACTAACTGTGGAACTACTCTTCTATCTGTGTCACGTTAATTAAAATAACACTTCGTACAAATGGTTGTATTACATATTTTGTTGTAGGTACAATGGGAATATGAGAATACAGTAAACTTAAGTGACAGTCTAATGTTTTAAGAGTGAGTCAGTATGTGATGGCTCCAAGATTCCATTTTCTTTGCACAGCAAGAACATAGAGACTTCTTGTTTGAGAAATGTAAAAGTATTGGAAAGTTGAAACCAATAAGAAGGAATATCTCGAAAACAGTTATTTCCACACGATGCAAAATTCACTTCCTACACATGATTATACTTAGGTTCTGAACAAGCATTACTTCTTAACATCATTATTACCACTTTCATTGTTTGTCTGCTCCTTATCTCTTCAATTCTGTGATCAGAAAATGTTTAGGGGAACGCTTCCCCAGTGTTCCCCCAGAAAAAGAGCACTGATTATAATTATTACTGTTATTACTATGAGGGGCATCTCAAAAGTAGGTTGCACTATTTTTTTAAATCCGTGCGGTAGGCGGGAAAAGTCTAAAAGTCCCAGGGAATATAGGTATGGGTATAGTAGCATCACTGTAAAATTCCTAGGCCCCTAAGTTTATTGCTTGGATACTAAAACGGCAGTAACAATGGAGACTCCACTCGTTCCTACGGCCGATTGCGAAGTTCGCACTGTAATCCGGGAAAAAATAAATGTACGACTGAAATTCATCGCGAGTTGTGCAGTGTTTATGGAAAAGACATTATGTCAAGACAAATGATTTCTCTTTGGCGCCAGTCGTTCATTGAAGGGAGAACAACATTACACGATGAGCAGCGAAGTGGCCGACCCTCCACTTCCCTCGCTCCGGATATTGTTGACGAGGTTCGAGCAGTCGTGAACACCGATCGGCACCTTACACTTGATGCAGTTTTGTTTGAACTTCCTCCTTATATTGAAATAAGCCATGCATCACTTCACAGGATTATTTCTAACTATCTGTGTCTATCAAAAGTGTGTGCAAGATGGGTTCCTCGCATGCTTTCAGAACAACACAAGGAGCAGAGAGTTGACGCCGCATTGCAATTTTTGCAATTTTTTGAGGATGAGGGAGATGGCTTATTCGACAGAATAGTGACCGGGGACGAAACATGGATCCATCACTGGACACCCGAATCCAAAAGACAGAGTATGGTGTGGAAACGAAAGGATGAGCCAACACAAAAAAAGGCAAAAGTTGTTGCATCGGCTGGCAAGGTCATGGCAACGATATTCTGGGATTCGAAGGGAGTACTGTTAATCGATTACCTGCCCTGTGGGACCACGATGACAGCTGCTCGCTATTGTGAGGTGCTGAGAAAACTCAGAAGAGCCATACAAAATAAAAGGAGGGGAAAGTTGAGCAAAACAGTTTTTCTGTTCCATGATAACGCTCGCCCACACGCTGCTCGTGAAACTCAAGCCCTGTTTGAGCAGTTTCAATGGGATGTTTTCGGTCATCCATCTAGTGCACCTGACCTTGCACCGAGTGATTACCATCTTTTTCCGGAGCTGCAACAACATCTTGGGGGAAGGCGCTTCATAAATGATGAGGAACTGAAACAAAAAGTGGAAAGATGGCTATCCAGTTTGGTGGGAGAGTGGTGCGACATTGGGTTAAAAAAACTGTTACCACGGTATCAAAAATGTATTGAGGTTCAAGGAAATTATGTGGAAAAATAGGTACTGAATGTAGGTTTCAAAACATACCCTTTTTAAGATATTTAAACATTTTGTTATTTTTTAAAAAAATAGTGTAACTTACTTTTGAGACGCCCCTCATATTATTATGACTATTGTTGTTGTTTTTGTTGACAGTACACTTCAAGTTACAACATTGCAATTCATTATATTTCTATGTGGTGTGGTGCAAATTAAAATGTATAGTGCACTCATACTACGTTTTATTTATCTTTGTTCTGTCTAGTAAGACAATGTTAATAAAAACCATGTATATTTAAGCTAACTGAAGCTAAACAAGGGAATGAAGGAAAAATGCAAGCATATAAACACAGGAATATAGTGAGGGCCTACTAGACCCCACACGACTAACAGCGTTCTACCAAGGTGCATGCCTGACAGAGGGTTAGGGGAAAATAAAAGGTTTATTTGCCTAAGCTATTTTACATTCTATTGCTAATAAATTAGAAGTAGTTATATTGGTTACACCTTGTACAGGAAGTGGGCAGCATCTGAACACGTTCTGTGGGTCGCCGCCCTATGCTGCACCAGAGCTGTTCCGAGATGAGAGTTACCTGGGAGCCCCCGTGGATATCTGGGCCCTCGGGGTGCTCCTGTACTTCATGGTTACCGCACAGATGCCCTTCAGGGCCCAGACAGTAGCTGCTCTCAAGAAACACATCCTGGAAGGGACATTCTCCATTCCGGGCCATGTTTCCTTCCAGTGCAGGAAACTCATAGGTAATTATTATGTATTTATGCCAACAAACTTACTGTTGGTGTTTTTAAACACCCAAGGCGTGTGTGGGCAATGTTTGAGAGGTAGACTTCGAACTGAAACAGGCCCTCCACTTACCAGGCAGGTGCTCTAACTGTGACAACCTACCAAAATGACATTGAATTCTCCAACCAATTCATATTTCTTCCGGTATTGTCTGTGGCTCAAATCCCTGCTGCAGCATTGATATTTCAGTCCCAGTTCTACCTCTCAAGCTCATAGATATGTTATGAAATTACTGTACAATGATATAGAGGATTTTTATGGAGAATCCTCCCCTTTGCAAGTTAAAACACCAATGGATGATATTCGCAGAAAAGGATATGAAACTCAGAGGCATGTGATGACAATGTATGCTTGGTAATGTTGAGAAAGGTTAATAAAATAACTTTACTTTTACAATCTGTAACACATTCTATGCCATAAATGTCTTTATTAAAATGCTGCACACAAGTTTTTATTTTTGTTTTCAAGTTCTCTAATTCTCCACTTTCCCTAATGTCTTTGCATAAGTAAATGTAAAGAAACCTTACTCCAAATTTCACAATACAGTTCACACATGTTTCGCTACTCTCTACTCCCATACAAGCAGTTTTTAGTTTCAAAATTATATAGGATATAGGAAAAGCATACTTAGTCCTAAGCCTGCGTGGTTTTGTTTCCAGGAACTTCTAGTGAAGCTTGCAATTGAACTGCCTAGAATGTTTGCCAAGGACGAGAAGCTCCACCCCCTTGGTTATCTGGCATGCCCCATGTAGATCTTGGGATGACCATACACCAAAAGTGCACGATGCCTATTTCAAGTATCCGGACATGTTTTTTTAGAATTTTTGTCAGGCTACACCAACTGACATTTTATTTACACTGATCGATCAAAGAGCACCAGTGGTGTTGAATGTGCTTATGTTTATGGAACCGAGCCATATACATTCGGTTTTCCAAATAGCACTTCCATTTTTACTGCAGAGCTGTATGCAATTTTCTGAGCTATTTTATATGTGTGCCGTTACAAATTAGCTGACTGCCTGATTTTGAGTGATTCCCTTAGTGCACTTCAGAGTCTTTGTGAGCTGTACAACCCCCACCCTATTGTACAATGTATCCAGGATGCCCTCCATGTTTTACATACTTCTGGCGTCAGCGTGGTGATCACATGGATTCCTGGTCACATAGGTATACCTGGGAATGAAATGGCAGATCTGGCAGCAAAGACGGCAGCTACAGAACCCAGTATTACCATCTCACGTGTTACTTCGAGACTTTAGGCTTGAACTGCTGAGAGCGGTGCTGTTGCGCTGGCACGAAGAGTGGTCAGCTCTCCGTGGTAATAAGCTTAGAGAAGTAAAAGCACTTCCAATAAATTGGGTAACTTGTTCTCGCATATCTCGTTGTGAGGAGATTAGGTAGGCTCGGTTGTAAATAGGCCACTGCAGTTTTTCGCATGGTTACCTATTTCAAAGGGACTCTGCTCCTCTTTGTCCGCTGTGTGACAACCTTTTGTCAGTCCATCACGTGCTGCTAGTGTTCCTCTCTAGCGCACATTCGAAACTCTCTGCAGCTGCCTACCAGACTTGCAGAAATCTTGGCAGACGACAAAATAGCGATCAAAAGAGTTTTCAGGTTTTTAGCGGAGTGCAACATGTTTATTAGGTTTTGAAGCTTTATATACCTAATTTTTTATACTCTTTTGACACATTTATAGCTTTGTTTCAATTTTGCCATTTGTTACTACTTTGTATATTTACATATTTTCTTTCTTTAGTAGTAATTTTATTTTTTATTAAAATTTATATCTGATTATTGCCATGAACTGTTTTTTAACGGTGCTGATGACCACGATGTTGAGTACCCTTAAACCCACAACATCCCCCCCCACCTCAAAATTGCTTCCAGTAAATGCTAGTCTGAATTATTAAAACATGTATAATTCTGTATTTAGCAATACAACTTTTCAAACAAACATTCCAGTAGAAAATTCTGCAACATCATGTAATACAGAGAGATCCAAAAACACCTGAACCACTGCACACTGTTTTTCCACTGCACACACAGCAACATGGTAACACAGTTGCTGTATACAAGGTCATGCAGTTCACTTGTTTTTCTCTGCTCTAAAAGTACAGTATTGAGCTGATGCACTATCCTGTGGTTGAGTTATTACCTTCTTCTTTACCTGATTACTCTCCCCTTAAGTTGGACTTACACTCCCTAGCACTTCAAGTCAGTGTCTAGGGTCAGACGTCTGTCAGGGAACACAGGAACCTATATACCAGACAGAGTGAACACCTGCAAGTATGAGAGTGAGGACTTACAAGCCAGTATCTAGAGTCAGACGTCTGTCAGGGAACACAGGAACCTATATACCAGACAGAGTGAACACCTGCAAGTATGAGAGTGAGGACTTACAAGCCAGTATCTAGAGTCAGACGTCTGTCAGGGAACACAGGAACCTATGTACCAGACAGAGTGAACACCTGCAAGTATGAGAGTGAGAACTTACAAGTCAGTGTCTAGAGTCAGACGTCTGTCAGGGAACACAGGAACCTATATACCAGACAGAGGGAACACCTGCAAGTATGAGTGTGAGGACTTACAAGCACGTGTCTAGAGTCAGACGTCTGTCAGGGAACACAGGAACCTATACACCAGACAGAGGGAACACCTGCAAGTATGAGAGTGAGGACTTACAAGCCAGTGTCTAGAGTCAGACGTCTGTCAGGGAACACAGGAACCTATGTACCAGACAGTGAACACCTGCAAGTATGAGAGTGAGGACTTACAAGCCAGTGTCTAGGGTCAGACGTCTGTCAGGGAACACAGGAACCTATATACCAGACAGAGTGAACACCTGCAAGTATGAGAGTGAGAACTTACAAGTCAGTGTCTAGAGTCAGACGTCTGTCAGGGAACACAGGAACCTATATACCAGAGTGAACACCTGCAAGTATGAGAGTGAGAACTTACAAGTCAGTGTCTAGAGTCAGACGTCTGTCAGGGAACACAGGAACCTATGTACCAGACAGAGTGAACACCTGCAAGTATGAGAGTGAGAACTTACAAGTCAGTGTCTAGAGTCAGACGTCTGTCAGGGAACACAGGAACCTATGTACCAGACAGAGTGAACACCTGCAAGTATGAGAGTAGGGACTTACAAGCCAGTGTCTAGAGTCAGACGTCTGTCAGGGAGCACAGGAACCTATGTACCACACAGAGTGAACACCTGCAAGTATGAGAGTGAGAACTTACAAGACAGTGTCTAGAGTCAGACGTCTGTCAGGGAACACAGGAACCTATGTACCACACAGAGTGAACACCTGCAAGTATGAGAGTGAGAACTTACAAGTCAGTGTCTAGAGTCAGACGTCTGTCAGGGAACACAGGAACCTATGTACCAGACAGAGTGAACACCTGCAAGTATGAGAGTGAGGACTCACAAGTCAGTGTCTAGGGTCAGACGTCTGTCAGGGAACACAGGAACCTATGTACCAGACAGAGTGAACACCTGCAAGTATGAGAGTGAGCACTTACAAGCCAGTGTCTAGAGTCAGACGTCTGTCAGGAAACACAGGAACCTATATACCAGACAGAGTGAACACCTGCAAGTATGAGAGTGAGGACTTACAAGTCAGTGTCCAGGATCAGACGTCTGTCAGGGAACACAGGAACCTATATACCAGACAGAGTGAACACCTGCAAGTATGAGAGTGAGGACTTACAAGTCAGTGTCCAGGATCAGACGTCTGTCAGGGAACACAGGAACCTATATACCAGACAGAGTGAACACCTGCAAGTATGAGAGTGAGGACTTACAAGTCAGTGTCTAGAGTCAGACGTCTGTCAGGGAACACAGGAACCTATGTACCAGACAGAGTGAACACCTGCAAGTATGAGAGTGAGCACTTACAAGCCAGTGTCTAGGGTCAGATGTCTGTCAGGGAACACAGGAACCTATATACCAGACAGAGTGAACACTTGCAAGTATGAGAGTGAGCACTTACAAGCCAGTGTCTAGGGTCAGATGTCTGTCAGGGAACACAGGAACCTATGTACCAGACAGAGTGAACACCTGCAAGTATGAGAGTGAGGACTTACAAGCCAGTGTCTAGGGTCAGATGTCTGTCAGGGAACACAGGAACCTATGTACCAGACAGAGTGAACACCTGCAAGTATGAGAGTGAGCACTTACAAGTCAGTGTCTAGAGTCAGACGTCTGTCGGGGAGCACAGGAACCTATGTACCAGACAGAGTGAACACTTGCAAGTATGAGAGTGAGGACTTACAAGCCAGTGCCTAGGGTCAGACGTCTGTCGGAGAGCACAGGAATCTATGGACCAGACAGTGAACACCTGCAAATATGAGAGTGAGGACTTACAAGTCAGTGTCTAGGGTCAGACGTCTGTCAGGGAACACAGGAACCTATGTACCAGACAGAGTGAACACCTGCAAGTATGAGAGTGAGCACTTACAAGTCAGTGTCTAGAGTCAGACGTCTGTCGGGGAGCACAGGAACCTATGTACCAGACAGAGTGAACACTTGCAAGTATGAGAGTGAGGACTTACAAGCCAGTGCCTAGGGTCAGACGTCTGTCGGAGAGCACAGGAATCTATGGACCAGACAGTGAACACCTGCAAATATGAGAGTGAGGACTTACAAGCCAGTGCCTAGGGTCAGACGTCTGTCGGAGAGCTCAGGAATCTATGGACCAGACAGAGTGAACACCTGGAAGTATGAGAGTGAGGACTTACAAGTCAGTGTCTAGAGTCAGACGTCTGTCAGGGAACACAGGAACCTATGTATCAGAGTGAACACTTGCAAGTATGAGAGTGAGCACTTACAAGCCAGTGTCTAGGGTCAGATGTCTGTCAGGGAACACAGGAACCTATGTACCAGACAGAGTGAACACCTGCAAGTATGAGAGTGAGGACTTACAAGCCAGTGTCTAGGGTCAGATGTCTGTCAGGGAACACAGGAACCTATGTACCAGACAGAGTGAACACCTGCAAGTATGAGAGTGAGCACTTACAAGTCAGTGTCTAGAGTCAGACGTCTGTCGGGGAGCACAGGAACCTATGTACCAGACAGAGTGAACACTTGCAAGTATGAGAGTGAGGACTTACAAGCCAGTGCCTAGGGTCAGACGTCTGTCGGAGAGCACAGGAATCTATGGAACAGACAGTGAACACCTGCAAATATGAGAGTGAGGACTTACAAGTCAGTGTCTAGGGTCAGACGTCTGTCAGGGAACACAGGAACCTATGTACCAGACAGAGTGAACACCTGCAAGTATGAGAGTGAGCCCTTACAAGTCAGTGTCTAGAGTCAGACGTCTGTCGGGGAGCACAGGAACCTATGTACCAGACAGAGTGAACACTTGCAAGTATGAGAGTGAGGACTTACAAGCCAGTGCCTAGGGTCAGACGTCTGTCGGAGAGCACAGGAATCTATGGACCAGACAGTGAACACCTGCAAATATGAGAGTGAGGACTTACAAGCCAGTGCCTAGGGTCAGACGTCTGTCGGAGAGCACAGGAATCTATGGACCAGACAGTGAACACCTGGAAGTATGAGAGTGAGGACTTACAAGTCAGTGCCTAGGACCAGAGAAGCCCTGAATATTTTAGAATCGGATGAACCAATAGGAGATGTTGACAGCATTTTTATAGAGCCTCCAGATGCTAACGTCTACTCCGACGAAGATTCTGGTGAAGAGGATGGTGGTGGTGAGAATGATAATCTTACAGGGCGCCAGCTTTCTAGCCAAGCAGAAATTGTCCTCACCAACAATGAGCGTGTAGGTGGTGCAGTTGATGATGTCGCTTGAGAAAACGCAGTTGCTCCACCACAGAAGAAGAGCAAACATATGGAGAAACGCTTTGTGTGGACTAAGGATGGTAGAGGTTTGCTTAGTATATTCCCAAAAGCTGATTATTCATCGTTACCCAACAAAACACCTGTGGAATGTTTTGAACTCATGTTTGACGATGAAATAATTAAATTTATGATAGAAGAATTCAGGAAATATGCAATATTCAACAGTTATGATTATGCTAAAATAACAGCAGAGGAATTTAAAATGTTCATCGCTATACTTATTTTATCTGGCTACAATAATGTCCCTGGTAAAAGGTCATATTGGGAAGTATCGGAAGATCTGCAGAATATGCTTATTGCAAATGCCATTAGACGAGACCACTTTCTAGAAGTTTGTCGATCTATTCACTGTGCAGACAATACTCAGCCTAATATAAATGACAAGATGTGGAAACTGTGACCACTTTTGAATATGCTGAAGAAAAGATTCATCTCCCACTTCAGACCAGAGCAGAATATGGATTTTGATGAGTGTATGGTGGAGTATTTTGGAAGACATAGCTACAAACAATTTATTTGTGGAAAACCTATTCATTTCGGCTATAAGGTCTGGTGTCTAAACACCCCCTCTGGGTAATTAAGGAAATTGAAGCTATTAACAGTGAAGCAACAAGATTCTAAAGTAAGAACAAGTTAGAAACTAAAAACTTCACTTATCTGAGTAATATTGCAAGTTCTTTGGTGCAAAGCTGACTAAAGTTTCGAGTCAACTTGAAACTTATAATATTATAATGTGACACAAAAATTTTGAAGGAAATTGCTTCATCCTAAACTACCCTTTGCATGCAACATTTTTTGAAAATGTTTATTTTCTCAAAACTTGCTCTAACAATTTTGATTAAAGTGCCATATGTTTAAGATATTTTTATGGCAAATGAAATGCATATTTTGAATTTTCTGGCTATAACCGATGTAGTCCTGTTTACTCTGGATGACTTTTGAATAACTGGTAAACCGTAAGAGATAGAACAAATGTTACCATACAAAAAATGTAGACCTCGTTAAAACATACAAATTATGCCCGAATGCATTTTTTTTTTTGGTTGGGGGGGGGGGGGGGGAGTGAATCATTGTGTGAGTTTTGCAAAACTTTTCTCAAATGGAAGGTCATTATTAATATTTTTATCTCTTGGCCGTGCAAAGAGAACTGAATCACATAGCTTTAAAAGATTTGAATATCGCTCAAAGCCTACTGTATTTATGCCCCTTGTATTTACAAGGAAATAAAGAATAAGATAATTTCTGTAAGTGTTTATCTCAACTAGCATGGAGAAGATAGAGGAGAAGAGTTTGTAAAAATGGTTAGTACAAGAGTGGAGAAAGTCATGGGAGTGCGACACATCAGATTTTTTCTGTTAAACCCTTGATATTATAGTTGTTGTTGAACCTTCTGCATTTTGTTTCAGAGGGAATACTCAAACAGGTACCAAAAGAGCGCCTGTCACTTGGCGAGATTCGGGACTCTGCCTGGTTGAAGGGCACTGCTTTCCCACCGGACCCAGGAGATGCAGAAGCCTATTGCTTGGTTCCTTCTCCACCTCAGGAACAAGAACAAGAGGACCTGGTGAATTCAGTGGAGGTGACAGCGAAAAAGAAGCTAGCAGAGCTGGGTATCACAGACAACATGCTGGCAGAGCATCGCAGTCGTGGTGCACGAAGTGCCATCATTGGAACCTATAGAATCGTGGTACATCGTGTGCAGCGTAGGGGCCATGCGGCAGTTGCTGGATTCTCCTCATCATCATCAGCTGATGATCTGGATGCTGCTACTTCTGTTCCAACAACTCCTGCCACAACTACCACCACGCCCACCTCCAACAATGCCTTCTTTACACTCCCATTTGGCAAGAAGAGATCGAAGTCTGCATTACAAAAGGCACGTGTGGATAAGAACAATAGATCGCGTACTTGTGTTATATTGTGAAGGAATACTACCTCGAACATGTTTCAGGCACTTCCATTTCACAACAATAGATCCACATCTGGGGTCCAAAGTCATGTGAACGTAGAACAATAGACATGATTGTCTGTGGCACAGTGATCACTAGAACTGTTGATTAAAAGCAGCTGGTTTGCATTTAACAACAGGTAGACCTATATTCAAGGCCATACATACCACAGCAGAGCTGGTCTTTGCTTTGTCTGCGATAAGACAATATTATAATCTTCAGTATATAAGTTTCAGCAAGATAATTTGATGAGGTGCATGAAGATTGGTTAATTTGAGAACAGTTTCAGTAGGATGATTTGATCAGAAAGATGCATGAAGATTGGTTAATTTGAGAACAGTTTCAGCAGGATGATTTGATCAGAAAGGTGCATGAAGATTGGTTAATTTGAGAACAGTTTCAGCAGGATGATTTGATCAGAAAGGTGCATGAAGATTGGTTAATTTGAGAACAGTTTCAGCAGGATGATTTGATCAGACAGATGTACAAAGATTGGTTAATTTGAGAACAGTTTCAGCAGGATGATTTGATCAGAAAGGTGCATGAAGATTGGTTAATTTGAGAACAGTTTCAGTAGGATGATTTGATCAGAAAGGTGCATGAAGATTGGTTAATTTGAGAACAATTTCTACAGGATGATTTGATCAGACAGATGCATGAAGATTGGTTAATTTGAGAACAGTTTCAGCAGGATGATTTGATCAGAAAGATGCATGAAGATTGGTTAATTTGAGAACAGTTTCAGTAGGATGATTTGATCAGAAAGGTGCATGAAGATTGGTTAATTTGAGAACAGTTTCAGCAGGATGATTTGATCAGAAAGATGCATGAAGATTGGTTAATTTGAGAACAGTTTCAGTAGGATGATTTGATCAGAAAGGTGCATGAAGATTGGTTAATTTGAGAACAGTTTCAGCAGGATGATTTGATCAGAAAGATGCATGAAGATTGGTTAATTTGAGAACAGTTTCAGTAGGATGATTTGATCAGAAAGGTGCATGAAGATTGGTTAATTTGAGAACAGTTTCAGCAGGATGATTTGATCAGAAAGGTGCATGAAGATTGGTTAATTTGAGAACAGTTTCAGCAGGATGATTTGATCAGAAGGTGCATGAAGATTGGTTAATTTGAGAACAGTTTCAGTAGGATGATTTGATCAGAAAGGTGCATGAAGATTGGTTAATTTGAGAACAATTTCTACAGGATGATTTGATCAGAAAGATGCATGAAGATTGGTTAATTTGAGAACAGTTTCAGTAGGATGATTTGATCAGAAAGGTGCATGAAGATTGGTTAATTTGAGAACAGTTTCTACAGGATGATTTGATCAGAAAGATGCATGAAGATTGGTTAATTTGAGAACAGTTTCAGTAGGATGATTTGATCAGAAAGATGCATGAAGATTGGTTAATTTGAGAACAATTTCTACAGGATGATTTGATCAGAAAGATGCATGAAGATTGGTTAATTTGAGAACAGTTTCAGTAGGATGATTTGATCAGAAAGGTGCATGAAGATTGGTTAATTTGAGAACAATTTCTACAGGATGATTTGATCAGAAAGATGCATGAAGATTGGTTAATTTGAGAACAGTTTCAGTAGGATGATTTGATCAGAAAGGTGCATGAAGATTGGTTAATTTGAGAACAGTTTCAGTAGGATGATTTGATCAGAAAGGTGCATGAAGATTGGTTAATTTGAGAACAATTTCTACAGGATGATTTGATCAGAAAGGTGCATGAAGATTGGTTAATTTGAGAACAATTTCAGCAGGATGATTTGATCAGACAGATGTATAAAGATTGGTTAATTTGAGAACATTAAAGAGTGTAATTGCCACAAGCAGCAGATTAGAAGATAGTTGCCACTAGGCACTTTAGTGATTATCGCTTATTAAGCTCCTGGAAACCTACAAGGTTAGGAGCACGTATCACAGATGGACAGAACACTACATGCAAGCCAGTGTGACCTTTTCTGGTCCTCATGTTAGTCACCACTGGAAGGGATGGGCCACCAGATCTGGGCAACGATGCGCACAAGTATGGATCAGCTCTCCAACCCCATACAACCCAGCCGAACATACTGAACGCCTTCAGCTGGTCCAGATGACAGAAAAGTCATAGTAGAAGAATTACCCAAGCATTTTCCTAACAAACTGGAGCTACAAAAAAGCCCATGATCAGAGTGGCCAACTTGATGGGAATGGAACCCAGGAACTCTGAAATGAATTACCATGGCCATACATGCAAGAACTCATCAGCCCATCTTTGTAAATTGGACCAGAAAATAGTATTCGCTATCACACACACTGCTTTGCATGCATGAATACAAATCAGCAGTTTCTTCTGGTAAAGGAGAAGTCACACAACGCAAAATAGAAGGTAAAAAGAACTTTCATTAGGGGATAGGTTATACCACATTCTACTCAGTGCTGTGTAGCTTAGTTTGACAAATGGTGCATGATCCCAGAGAGAGCCAAAACTTTCAAAAAATAAGACTGTCAATTTTTGAATTGTTAGTATGCCAGTCAATAAACAGGGTTTAAGGCAATGCAGCTGTGAAAAAAGATAACCTAAGAGCCAATAGTTTCCATTTGAGCAATCTGAAATTTTACAAAATGTCAATAAGACATCTGTATTTGTTATACAGATATACTTCTCTCAGAATTTAGAAAAGGTATTCGAGAGTGTGCCACTTCTTTGTAAAAGCGTAGAACTACAAGGTTGTTTTATCAACAACCATAATGAAAAAATCAAGATGAATAGAAATAGATACCTACTTTATGTGAATACAGTTGAACCTGCTTATACATAACCCAGTTCTAAGTATTCAAGACGTTCTCAGGTTTCGAGCCAGGTGTAGAGATGAAGAGCCATCGACGTTTTGGGAGTGTAAATGCCTCCCATCATCAGGATGATGAATGAATAACAAGATTGAAAGGACCAGTATATGTACTGTCCACTAGTACGTACCTAGTAGAAAAACCAAGTCTATTCTGGAGGTGGTTCAACGCTCCGACGGAATCTGTGTTTCCTGAGCCGGTCGATCTCCAGCTTTAAGGCTGGTTTCCAGAATGGACTGAACTGCAATCTGGCACCCCAGTTCAGTGTGAAACCAGCCTTAAAGTTGGAGATTGACTGGCTCAGGAAACACAGATTCCACTGGAGCTTTTTCTTTTTAATAAAGGAGAGACAGAAACAGAGTTGGAAGTTAAAAGAATTGGCCTAAAAGAGAGAAGGTGTTAAGTTCATGAGGGAATAGAAGGGAAAAGTTCTGGGGGTTTTGTGAGGTTCTGCTTAGCACCCTCTTTAGTGCGGGAGTTTTAGTCGGCAATTTGCCAGCATCGAGGTGAAGGATGTCCAGGTGACAGCCATGACCTAGACCCTGACGCTACACTTGGGAAGTAAACGTGGGATGGTTAGGATAAGAAGAAGTCTGCTTTTTTTTCTTTTTTTTTATTGCTTTCTCTACTGGTAAGTAGGTGAAGTTTGTATTCCACCCAAAAATTCAATGTGGAGATTTCACCAGAAATATATGTTTTGAGACCCCCTGAATCAAAAAACAAAACAGCATTATTACAAAAAGGTCCATGTGTGTGTGTGTGTGTGTGTGTGTGCGTGTGTGTGTGTGTGTGTGTGTGTGTGTGTGTGTGTGTGTGTGTGTGTGTGTGTATGTGACAGTCTGTGGACAGCATAACTCAAAAACGAAAAGTAGTTTAAAAACCAAAGTTGGTATTTAAGTTTAATGTCTTTCAAGGATGCGACACAAAGATTTTGAAGAAAATAGTCTCACCCTAAACTACCCTTTACATGAAAAATTTTTCAAAAATGTTGATTTTCTTGAAAATGACTAACAATTTTGATTAAAATGTCATATGTTTGAGATATTTCTATGACATGAAATGTATATCTTGAATTTTCTGGCTATAGCCCCTGTAGTCGTATTTACTCAGGACAACTTTTGCATAACTGGTAAACTGTTAAGAAATAGACCAAATCATACTCTACAAAAAGTGTAGATCTTGCTAAAATACACAATTTATGTCCAAATAAATTTTCTGGTAGTGTAATCCATTTCGGAGATATTCCTTGTTATGTGTGTGAGTTTCAGAAAACTTAAAACTTTCGTGAAATGGATTATCATTGTTCATTTTTTTATATGTTAAGTGTGCAAAGAGAACGGAATCTCAAAGCTTTAAAAGATTTGACTATCGCACAAAGCCTACTATATTCTAACATTCCCCTTGCACCTACAAGGAAATAAGCAATAAGATAATTTGTACAAATGTTTATCTTAACTAATACAAAGAAGATGTAGGAATAAGAGTTTGTAAGAATGGTTAGTACAAGAGTAGACAAAATCATGTGAGTGTAACATATCAAATGGTCTTAATATTTAAATGATACTATGCTAAAAATAACAATAAGTTGTTTGGATTTTAGTTTTTTCGATTTTATGAATAGCAGGCCATCAAAATACTCACAGAAGTAGAGAAAGTCATGTGAGTGCAACACATCAGATTTTATTTTTATATTTTCTTTGTGTTGGTTTTTGGCTGTGAGATGGCTGCTGGTTGAAGATGAAGCGATTTTCGGTGAACTTTTGGAAGTGGGTAGCATTGTCGAAGCATGTTGTAACGTCAGAGTAGATGGGCAAAATTTGGGAAGTAATATTACTGTTGTGTTCTTGAAGCTTCTCATTGAACCACCTCCAGAATAGACTTAGTGTTTTCTACTAGGTCCGTACTAGCGGACAGTATATATACTGGTCTTTTCACTCTTGTTATGTATTCATCATCCTCATGATGGGAGAGATGCACACTCCCGAAATGTCAATGGCTCTTCATCACTACACCTGGCTCGAAGCCCAAGAACGTCTTGAATACTTAGAACTGGGTTATGCATAAAGCAGGTTCATTATCAAAAGCTGATTTGAAAGTAATTCTGAGTTACAAATAATCTTCCCCTTCATATACACATAAATCAGATTCAAGCATATTAAGTTTTAAAGCGATATGAAAACATTATAAAGTTTATTGATAGTAAAAAGAAGAATAGGTATAAAAAGAACACTACAAACGGGACTAGATAAGTGCCATTACTATCGTTCATTTGAAGCAGCTTTTTGTAAAAGAATGATAGTAGTTGTGCATTGAGGAAGGAAAAACAATTGTTTAACAGAGTGATAAATATTGTTGATATTAGTAAATCAAAGATGCCAAATGAAAGTACAGAGTATAAATAAAGTAAAAAGCAAAAAAATTACAGTTTTGCACTTTTTCCATATTTGCAATCAGTTTTACAGGTGCAATGCCTTAAGAAAAGATAAAGCAAGATTCTATGTTTATGTTCCATTTTCATTGTGAATGGCTCTTAATATACAACGGGCTCAACAGGAAAAGCTGGCATTTGTCAACTGCAGGATAGCGAGCTTAAAGAAAACCAGGTTATAAAGTCTTACATTATTCCATGAAGGAATATAAACAGTTTGAGTGAACTAGGAGAATCTAGCTATTGACCAAAGACAACGAAAAACATTCCGATAAACTGTACAGGACAATGTGTCCTTATAATGTGTATGTGTGTGTGTGTGTGTGTGCATCGTTAGTTATACTGTGTTGTGATGGAAGTGTCATATCGGTAATGTTGTAGCACAAGGGTCCCACCTGCGTAACACCAGACCGGCAGCTTACAAAAACTAACATTAAATAAGTTGCATAACATTGAGCTGGTAATATGTTTTCTGTGCATTACATTCCTCAATTCAACCTAAAAGATCACACAAATGTAACACCGAGAACACTTTCAATCGCAGAATAAATAAGACCCCCTTCATATTGTGATGAAACAATCTTTGCTAAATTCATATGCCACATAAATTGAAATAAATTTTAAAACATGACCTCACTCAATTCTACAGTAAATAGATAACTTTAAAATGGGAATAGACCATGAGCAAAAGCTTAAATATAGGCTGCACAGTGTTGTGCCTGTCAGCATCCTCGGCGCTTGTTGCTGTCTGCCGCTAAGTGTGGGGGCAACCTTACAACATTTTTAAAACTACTTTTAAAGGCTTTACTTACCAACTGAAGATACTGAAACTGGCAACCGACATTGTCCATACATCTTTGGCACCTCTTTAGGGAACTATCCATCACTCGCCGTAGTTCACATTGAGAAATGTCTAGCAATATGCTGATCAATATTTTATTTTAATTCTCCCAGGGTGTGTGGGTTTGTCTTGTAAAATTTATGTTTTAAGTTACCCCAAAGATAGAAATTGCTTATTGGAGTTCTGAGAAACCTTTCTTTGCTAATGGCGCACCATATACCAAATTTTGCTTTCTCTACTGGTAAGTAGGGGAAGTATAGTATTCCACCCAAAAATTCGATGTCGAGATTTCACCAAAAATTTATGTTTTGACGCCCCCTGAATCCAAAAAAAAGCATTTTTAGAAAAAGGTGTCCATGCGCATGCGTGTCTGTCAGTCTGTGGACAGCATAACTCAAAAACGAAAAATTGGTTAAAAACCAAAGTTACTATTTAAGTTTAATATCTTTCAAGGATGAGACACACAGATTTTGAAGAAAATTTCTCCACCCTAAACTACCCTTTACATGAAAAATTTTTCAAAAATTTTGATTTTCTTGATAATGACTTAACAATTTTGATTAAAATGCCATATGTTTGAGATATTTTTATGACAAATGAAATGTATATTTTGAATTTTCTGGCTATAGCCCATGAAGTCCTATTTACTCATAACTGGTAAATTATAAGAGATAGGCCAAATCTTACTCTACAAAAAATGTAGATCTCACTAGAACACACAATTTATGACCAAATAAATTTTTTTGTAGAGTGAACCATTTCGGAGATATTCCTTGTTATTTGTGTCAGTTTTGGAAAAGTTAAAACTTTTGTGAAATGGAACATCATTGTTCTTTTTGTTTATATGTTAAGCATGCAAAGAGAATGGGCTCTCAAAGCTTTAAAAGATTTGACTATCACTCAAAGCCTACTGTATTCCCATATTCCCCTTGTACCTACAAGGAAATGAGCAATAAGATAACTTGTACGAATGTTTATCTCAACTAACACGAAGAAGATATAGGAATAAGAGTTTGTATGGTATGGTTAGGACAACAGTAGAGAAGAGTAGAGAAAGTCATGTGAGTGCAACACATCAGATTTTTAATTTGTCATGAAGTGGTGCTTCATGAAAATTATTAGGCTCCTATAGGGCCATTTTTTTCAAGTCAACAGTTGATGTCCGTACATATGTGAAGCTATTTTGCCCCCTTTTTAGAGAATTAACAGACAAGGAGCATGATTTTGCCTTTTATCAACAACTCGCTGCTTTTGATGGGAATAATTCAACAGGACAGAATTATTAGTAGAGATTTGTGGCTCCCTCGATCCCCCAACCTAACCCGCTGTGATTTCTATCTCTGAGGTAACTTAAAACATAAAGTGTACAAGACAAACTCACATACCCTGGAGAAATAAAAACAAGATATCAGCCAGAAAATTGGCAGCATTTCTTAACGTGAATTACAAGTCATGGACACTTTCAGCATCTCCTTTCATAAAGTTGGTAAGTAAAGCCTTTAAAAGTAGTTCTACAAATGTTGTATGGTTTCATCCATGCATTTCTATGATAACAGCAGATGACGAGTGAAGAGGATGCAGATAGGCCAAACACTGCACAGCCTGTTCGGAGGTATTTTATTCCCCTGGCATTTCCCAATATAATTATTTTTATTTAAGAATGTAGTTCTATCATGTGGCAGAGTGTTTTGCAAACAGTAAACTTTAAAAGTCTGATTTTACTGCGAGGGTTGTCTGTAAAATAAGGTTCCCAGTTTTTTTTTTCACAATTAAAAACAAATTTATTGACATTGAATAATATATTTTTGGAAAGCTTAGACTTTTTCCTATTTTTCAACATAATCACCATTCTGATCAATGCATTTTTGCATGTGGTATACCATCTTTTGTATGCTTGCATCATAGAACTCTCCCACCACTCGGCGAAGATAGCTTAAAACAGTTTCTTTCAGTTCCTCTCTGGTTCTGAAATGTGTCCCACACAGGTGTTTCTTCAAGTCAGGGAAGAGATGGTAGTCACTTGGGGCTAGGTCTGGGCTGTAAGGAGGGTGTGTGACAGTAAGCCATCCAAATTTGTTGATGAGATTGGTCGTAGGCCTGAAGAAATTTGCAGTCCACTTTAACACATTTTCATCTGTAGTCCTTCATAAGCATTCACGGGGCCCACCTTGGTACACCCTAAATTATCTGTCAAAATGTTGTGAATGTAGGTGTTGCTGACATCAGAGATCATCTCGCAGGTCTCTCAAACCGTCACCTTTTGATCTTTCAGCATTGCTTCTTCCACTTTCACAATCGTTTCATCCAAAACCGATGGCCGTCCAGAACGCTGGCCATCATGGACATCTGTACATCTGTCTTTGAATTTTCTGCACCATTTGCACACATGTTGTATGCTCATACACTGCTCTCTGTACACTTCACACAGTTGTCCACCGGTGCAGGCTTTTTGCAGACAAAAAAATGCATCACAAAGCGTAATATGCACCTGGCGGAAGAAGTGAGTGGAAGGTCCACTTCTAACAGCTGCCAAGGCAAGACTGTGCATCACAGACAGCTCACAGGGTGGGCCACTGGCAGACGGAGAACCAGGCTACACGCCAGTGTTGCTGGATCTCCTATAGCAGTGTTCCTTGTGACTGCAGATCCTTGGGAACCTTTGGACAACCCTCGTACAGAACTTTATTGCACATTAATGGTGATTACGTAATTTTAAATAGTTCATGATAATTAACAGATATAAGGAAGATTGAAATCTTCATTTCTGGTCACTTTCTGCATATGATGCCCCTTTTACTTCATTTTATATCATTTTCATTCCCTGATTATGACTGTTTCATTTCCTTTCCATTCCCTTTTTAAACACATACTTATCAGTTCCTTTCCATTAACTATACATTCATACTTGCAAACATTGTTCTGAACATAGTGATTTGGCACATTTTCTTCTTGAATGTTATCATGGTTTAGTGAGATTGCGCAGGCCTGAGACGTTTGTGCTGCAACTATACTGCCTTAGTTATTTTCAGAGGTTCACATGCAGTGATAGACTGTAATGTAACAGCTCATGGACCATATTTATATAGCTTACATGTAATCTCATAAGCCAAAGATCAGGCTTGATTTTATACTGGAAAACAAAAGAATTCACAGCTCAAGTTAGACGACCTTGTGGCAGAATTTCTAGTTTGTGAGGCATTATGTATGAGCAGTTGTTGCACCTGATTAAAGTACAGACATTTCAGAACACTGTACACATTAAAAGAAAGGTAAGGTTCCTTCAGAGGTCGATCTGTCATGGCCGACCATGTTACTGGGTATTAATGCTACAACACAAAAATATGCAGAAAACACTGGTTATGAGAAACACAAAACAATTGTAGTTCCAAAGTATTATGTATATGCAGCGGTAGAATAATAATAACAAGATTTAAAATGTCAAACAATATGGAGATGTAATACAACTAAATAATAACCGTAAAGCAGCAAACAAATTTAAAACAAGCAAATGATAATGGATGTAAAGTTCAAAACATTAAGCAAATGTAATTAAAGTAAACAATCACCATGTAGCAGTAAATAAATTTAATAGAGTTAAATAATATTAATAATAGTGTTATGATGATGATGACAATGACGACGATGATGAAGAGGGTGGAGGAATGAAAACACATTTATTACAGAGTTCAAGAGATGTTAACACTTACAAATGCTCACACTGCTTTGTCCTTCCATGTTTACTGTGCGAGTGTAGGCCAATCACAAGTGTTAGCTCCCAAAACATTACACAAAAGTGAAAGCGCCCAACCTGTTTACATCCACAAACCAGTTCAATTCCCAGACCAACCTCAACACAACATTGTTGACTTTCTGCATGACTGAAAAAGCTGCTCGGATTATTTGTTCACGTCTTTTAAGTGATTAATTATTTTGTAACCCCGGGTGATGTCTCATAATTACTAGCAAAGCTATGTCAGAAATAAGTTACTCTAGGCATCTTACAAGTAACAAACTGTTATCCTCATCCATTCTTGTGGAATTACGCATCCAATTTGGAACAAAAACTATTTAGTTTTTCGAAATGAGCTGATCAAAGAACAAAATGCCATTCGACTTCTTTGTTTGTAATGCTTCTGTGAAGCGCATATTAGAAAGAATGTAATGACTTCGCTTCCATCCTGTATATGGAACCCTTTTTTACTTTCTCTCTCTACTGGTAAGCAGAGAAAGTATTTGTTCCACCCAAAAATTTGATGTCGAGATTTCACTGGGAATATAGGTTTTGAGACACCCTGAATCCAAAAGAAGCATTTTTAGAAAAAGGTGTGCATGCATGTGTGTGTGTGTGTGTGTGTGTGACTGTGTGTAAGTCTGTGGACAGCATAACTTAAAAACAAAAAGTTGGTTAAAAACCAAAGTTGGTATTTAACTTTTTAATGTCCTTCAAGGATGCGACACGAAGATTTTGAAGAAAATAGTGCCAACCTAAACTACCCTTTACACGGAAAAGTTTTCAAAAATTTTGTTTTTCTTGAAAATGGCTCTAGCAATTTTGATTAAAATACCGTATGTTTAAGATATTTTTATGACAAATGAAATGTAGAGTTTGAATTTTCTGGCTATAGCCTTTGTAGTCCTGTTTACTCTGGATGACTTTTGAATAACTCCTAAACGGTAAGAGATAGACAAAGTCTTATTATATAAAAAATGTAGATCTCGCTAAAACAGACAATTTATGTCTGAATAAATTTTTTTGTAGAGTGAACCATTTCAGAGATATTCGTTGTTATTTGTGTCAGTTTGAGAAAACTGGTGAAATTGAACATTGTTCATTTTTTATATGTTAAGCGTGCAAAGAGAACAGAATCTCAAAGCTTTAAAAGATTTGACTATCGCTCAAAGTCTACCGTATTCCCATATTCCCCTTGTACCTACAAGGAAGTGAGCAATAAGATAATTTGTAGAAATGTTTTTCTCAACTAACACGAAGAAGATACAGGAACAAGAGTTTGTAAGAACGGTTAGTACAAGAGTAGAGAAAGTCATGTGAGTGCAACACATCAGATTTTTTCAGGAAAGAGCTATATACGAGTGTGTTTATAGAATTCACATGACGTTCTTTCCCTGAACTTGCAGTGGCTACAACTGCGCATATAAGATTTTTTAAAAAAGCTTGTGTTAGATTTTAAAGTTATCAAATGTATTTCCAGTGAAACCTTGATATCAGATTTTTGGGTGAAATACAATACTTCCCAATACTTATTATATGTAGTAGAGAAAATAAAAATAACTTTGCTATCAAACTCTCTGTAACTGAATAGCAAACATTGGCATCATAATCTCAGACACTTTTGTAAATAATAATGTTTCCTAAAATTAAAATTTAAGAAGTTATGAATAATCCAAACTTTTATACAGATTGTGTACTGTTGCTATGGAAACTTTAAAAGCAAATGATGGATTTGTTTTGCTACATTGTGTGTTATGTTGGCACCTCATGCTGCCACAAGGATCGACCATGTCAGGTGCTATTTGGCACTCGTAGTATGTGTGCCATCTGTAACCCCTTGACACCGCACAAGCCCACAAGGGATGTGTCACTGCTACGTAGGCACCAATCCATAGAATAGTAATGTTGCATTGCATTCCTCATTGGAATATATTGTTGTACTTGACATATATGAAATAAAAACTATTTATTTTAAAATACATGTTTCTTTACTATCTTTCCAGCTATTTCTGAATTATTAGGAATTAGGTGAATTTACCGACAAACTAACTGTTGGTCTTTTTAAACACACAAGCTGTGTGTGGGCAATGTTTGAGAGGTAGAATTGGAACTTAAAAATTGAATGCCACAACTGGGATTTGAACCACAGACCTTCCACTTACCAGGCGGCTACTCTAACCATTGAGCTACTGTGACAATCTACCAGAATGGCATTGAATTCTCAAACCAGTTTGTATTTCTCCTGGTAAACCAACAGTAAGTTTGTTGGCATAAATAAATAATAATTAGCCTATGTTCTGTTGACATTTCTGCACTTGTAAATACTCTCACATCCAACACCACATATCTTGAATTTTTAGTGAATGTGAAATAATCTATTACACTATTACCATTTCAATTAGTAGCTTCATATGTTATTTTATGAATTTCTTTAGGTGGAAAAATAGTGTTTCCAATGAAAAGATCATTATCTATACAAAATTCAATCATTCTTTTTCCATTTTCATTTAATATTTTTTGTCCTCCACGTTTTCCCATACATCCATGGCCTTTTCTATGGTCTTGGCCAACTCTTGCATTCCAATCTCCCATTATAATTATATGATTATTCTCTTGTCTCGCTTTATTTCTTCCTGTAATTATGTATAGAAAGTCTGTTTTTGTATCTCATCCTTATCCTCTGTAGGTGCTTTTATCTGGAAGATGGATACTTTTTCTGGTAAAATTACATCTATTCTCATTATTCTTGAGTTTATAGCTTGCCAACTCTTTACTTTTGTTTCCATTTCGGCCGATAATATAATCCCTCCTTCTTTAGCTCTTACTCCTCTCTCAACTCCTGAGAATCTAAGGGTATACCCTCTTTCTAAAGTTAATTCACCTCTTTCTTTCTTTTCTGTCTCACTCAGACCTAGGATTACTAAATTATATGTAATCATTTCGTCCACTATCTCTACTTCTTTCCCAGTCAATGAAGTTATATTGCATGTCCCAATTGTAATCTTTTTCCTTTTCGTTCCAGGTCGTCTACATATTATCCGTCTGGCTCTCTCCTGATTTCTCTGAATATAAATAGTTTGCTGAAGTGGGTTATTAGCCCAACGCTGAGCTAGCCTGGTGGAGGGGCTGCCTCCTTTAGAACTCCAGGCCTGTCTGATTTGTTTAGGGTTTACTCCCCTAGCCTTTGGAGTACCAATTCCCTATGCTACAAGGTAGCAGCAAACCAGAGACTCTTCTGCCAGTTTTCAAGGTTACTGATGTGCCTTCTTGGTTACCGTAGCAGTCCTGGGCACACGTACTTCGCCCCACCGGTCACTCCCCCTTCTTCCTGTTGCCCACCCCTCGGGGCGAGGACCATAGAGGTTGGATTTTGAGGGGCTAATATGGATAGAGTATTGCGAAATTGTGCAGTTTCCTTCACTCAGTTTCTACTGCCATTTAACAATGTGGTTTAATTTTCACTGAGAGTTCATTTAAATGACTCTCTTAAAGCACATATAAGCGATACATATTTTGAATATTGAGAAATTTTTGTATGACAGAAAAATTGTATAGAAATTAATAGTAAAACAATATTAATGATACGAAAATGTGTATACCATCTGCACTATGTCACTTTTAGTGTGTTGTTGTTAACTTCTTAGATAAGTACGAAAAACAAATCTTTTTAAATGTCAAACATGTGGGTGTAGATCATGCTATCCAACTTTATTATATCCTCGGGCGGGGGGGAGGTGGGGGGCACATTTAACTGATGCCTAAGGAGGCGCGTGCGCCATCACAGCCACAGTTAGGGCAAGTACGCTTCTCTCGAGAGGGAAAGGGGAAGTAAAGAAAACATACTTCATGGGTGTGTACTGAGAAGATATTCGGAAGGAAATAGTTTTGTCTTGAAATGTTAACTAATATTAGAATTTGTCGGAGTAGGTAGCTAACCTTTCGCTTATGAAGGGCACCAGAAAAATACATGACGGACAGCGCTGGTATAGGCTTAAGAAAACGGCATAGTTATCTGTTGGGTTATAAATGTAAATACAAAGATCAACAAATAAGCATGTTGACCACAAATTAATAAGTGTAGTTCCTAGGGCGTCTCCCCTATACAGAAGGTAGCTTTATTTGCCCTTCCGCTGTGTCCTCCATTTTGAGTTACCTTTTTTTTTTTTTTTTTCCCATTTGCGTTGATGCACGGTTTAGTTTTGAAGCAGCGGACCTTTAAATTCAGTAGAACAGATGCAACAAGTTTTAATACTAATACGCTAAGCTTCTGAAGGATTTTCAATAGCGCTGGATTTGCGCCAGACGTCAAAAGCTTCTATCTGAGAAATCGTGTACAATGCAACTGAAAACAATGAATAACTCAAAATGGAGCAAACATGGCATAAGAACGTCTTGCAAGCATGTTCTTGACACGTAGAAATAATATATCTGTGCAAATCTGATCGCTTTGATGTTTAGATTTACTCTGTCAAGCGTACCTATACTGAATAATAATGATGATAATAACAAGAATAACAAAATACAACAATAACGTTCACAAGAAACGAAGAATGCCAATAAAACATTACGTGCTCTCATGCTTGCACTTTACAATCTGTAATCCAAATGTTAGACAATAGCACCATATACAAGAGTAGAGAAAGTTATGTGAGTGCAACACGTCAGATTATTTTACTTTATCTGCTTCTACCATAGTAAAGAAGACGAAGTATTGTATTCCACTCAAAAATTCGATGTAGAGATTTCACCGGAAATATGCTTTGATGTCCCCTGAATCCAAATAAAACATTTTTAGAAAAAGATCCCCATAATAGAATTCAAGATGAGAATAAAATAATATAGGACAGTGAATGAAATTAGTGAAATTGCGCTTAAATGAGCACAACTTCCATAGAATTTAAAGTTACCCAACATTTGTCTTCTCAAAATAAGGGAAAACCCTTACCCGGTAAGTTACCCTAACCAAGATCCGAACTCCGGTACCGTTGAATGTATGTGTGTATGGATGTAGGTTTTTCCAGCTTCCGTATAATACTCGTGTCACGGCTTGCAGCAGTGCAATTGTCTATGTGCAGTTAAGTTGTAGAGTGAGAGAGAGAGAGCCAAAGCGAAGTGCGTGGTGTTCCCTACAGACGTGCTATTTTAGGCTTGTTGCTTGTATGCACTATCGGTAAATCCGTTTTCAGTTCCCCTTCACTCGCTCGTACCTATTGATTATTGGGGTAGAGAATATCAGTCTAAGCTCCGGCAATTCTCCATTATGCACGTGCGAGCGCCACAACCCTATTTCACACGCATTTCTACTTGTCTTTTATGTCCAAATACATTTTTAGAATGAACCATTTCGGAGATATTCCTTGTTACATGCGTCACTTTCGGAAAACAAACTTTCGTGAAATGGAACATCGTTTTTAAATTTGTTATCTTAACCGTGCAAAGAAAACGGAATCTCAAAGCTTTAAATGATTTAACTATCACTCAAAGCCTACTGTATTCCCATATTCCCCTTGTACCTACAAGGAAATAAGCAATAATATAATTTGTATAAATGTTTATCTCAACTAACACGAAGAAGATATAGGAATAAGAGTTTGTAAGAATGGTTAGTACAAGAGTAGAGAAAGTCATGTGAGTGCAACACATCAGATTTTTAAATGATGAAATTCGAGTGAAATCGATGAAGGGAAATGTGATGATGGAGCACTTGGTGGAATAGTGCCGGGGGAATCCTCAGAACCGGAGAAAATCCGGCGACTTCTGTTAAGTAAATTCCTAGTTTGAAACGGCAATAAATTCGTCATATTTTAGGTTCTAACAAACTAAAAACAATTTATTCGTAAAGAAACGCGATTTTACTAAAACAAGGTAAAATTAAATATGACCACAAGTCATGGTCTTTTTTCTATGCTATAAATTGCATTAGCAAGAAATGTTCTCAATGACTGCTTCAGTTCTCCACGTTATATTTATTTTGTTGTTTAACGACGCCGTCAATTGCCAGGATCACAACGTTGCCGGTGTGCCGAAATTTTGTCCCGCAGGAGTTCTTTTACATGCCAGTAAATCTACTGACATGGAGCTGTCGTTTTTAAGCACACCATGGGTCTGGGCCGGATTTGAACGCGCGACCTTGGGATCAGTAGACCTGCGTCTAACCCACTGAGACACCCAGACCGACTGCTCTTCACGTGTAGTGGCTCTGGTAACAAATAACTTCCGTTTGCTGTCTGCACATACGTCCGGTTTTCATAATAGCACTTCCATTTTTACTGCAGAGTCGTTTTGTATGTGCGCCGTCATAAATTAGGTGACTGCCTGATTTTGAACATTCCCTTAGTGCACTTCAGAGCCTTCGTGAGCTGTACAACTCCCACCCTATTGTACAACGTATCCATGTTGGCAGCAAGGAAACAACGGCAGCCCCCAGCATCGGCCCAAAGAAGGACCACCATCCCTCCAAAAAGAGGAAAAAGAAGGCCTCGGTGACTGAGTGCACGGAGTCATCCTCCACGGTGGAAGCTGGTAACAAAACTGTTGCCAAGCTCCCCCCCCCCCTCCACCACCACCACCAGCAACCGCTCCGGTTGCACTAGCCAACCAGCCCAGTCTCCCGGACTGGTCCAACCAATCAGGCGCCGGCAGCTCCTGAGCCAACACCACAACCCACTCAGTCACACACCCACCTCTATGAGGCACCCCCGCCGCCACACGCAGAGATTCATATCCCCAGAGTCACCCCAAGACAGGTGACTTCTCACATCAAAAGCTTGAAACCCAGCAAATCCCTGGGGCTGATGGCGTCACGGCGCTCATGCACCAGCACCTCCCCCGTAAGGCGTTGTCCACCTGAAGTGGACATATAATGCATGTCTGCATCTCCGCCACTTTCCAACCTGTTGGAAGGAGGCAAGAGCGGTCTTCGTTTTAAAGCCCGGCAAGTACCCTGTCCTTCCTTCAAACTACCGTTCCATCAGCCTTCTACCCATCGTTTCAAAGATATTTGATCGATTTCTCCTATGCCGCCTCACTCCTCTCTTTGGGGAAAGGCAACTCATCCCGGATCATCAATTCGGTTTTCGTCGTGGACGTTCCACTACTCTAAAGCTGCTGCGACTGATAGAGAAGGCTGCCCTGAGTGTCCAGGAAAACTTCAAAACAGTCACGGTGCTTCTGGATGTGGAAAAGGCCTTTGCAACCACATGGCACCTGGGCTTATTGTGTAAACTCAGAAAGGCACAAACACCTCCCCTACCTCACCCTGATCGGTAGCTTCCTACGGGTGCGGGTGGAGGGGAAGTTGTCCTCGGTCAGATCCATAGCGGCTGGAGTACCGGAAGGTAGCGTGCTGTCACCATTACTCTTCGCTGCCTACATGTGTGACCTACCCGTGGAACCGCATACTATCACGTGTCAGTATGCAGACGATATCATCATACTGGCATAAAGCAAAAATGTTCGATATTACTTCCCTCCACTACAGAGACAGCCCAAGGCCATTGGCAGGTGGAGTGAAAAGTGGAGAATGGCAATTAGCCCGCAGAAGAGTCAGGCTCTTCTATTGGGCAAAGTTCGAAACTGGCGGCCGGGTGTATCCCTGGCACTACGGCGGAAAATAATCCCATGGGTTAACTCCACCAAATACCTGGGGGTACTACTTGACCGTGGTCTAACCTTCACTCCACATGTCAGGGCAAAGGACACGGCGCCCTGAGACAGCTATGTCCCATACTCCACTCAACCATGCCTACTACCTGAAACTACGCTTGTACCGTGCGATCGTCCCGCCCCTGATTCTGTACGGGCGGAGGTCTGGAGTACGGTGGCTCCTTCCACCATCCACAGACTGCAGGCCGTGCAGAATAGGGCGCTTAAAATGATCTACGATACCGACCGTAGATTCCCATCATACATCCTCCACACATCCCATATATTGAGAACGTTGTGCGGGACAGGACTCGCACAATGTATGCCAAACTCACACCTCACCCTAACCAGTTGGTCAACACGCTGGGGCAATATGACCATCGTCTACCTAGACGGCGGCAGAGCTACCGCTTGCGCAAGGATGCCCTTGGCTGGTAACTACCGCTATCCCCTCAAACACCTAAACCGCCATATGTACTCCACAATTGGCAATACCACGCCCTTCACCTAATCCTCTCGGTTTTCTGTCTTGCTCGACGGTCCCACAAGCGGCCGGCGAAGTAAGCAGTAGGGCAATGGTCGCTCGGATGGTCAGACATCCAAGATCAGACACATCCCGCCACCAGTGGCAATAAAGAAAATCAATCTGCACCATCAACTGACGTTTACACCACAGCTTGTAAAATTAGACTATACTTGTAAACCACACGGGTAAGTCCATACTAAAGGGATAGGTAACGTGGCCACTTTACCATCTGCCTGGTTTAACCCAGGCGACTGGAACTTACTCCTGGAGTAGAACTACCATTCATTTACTATCTTGCAGGTTAAGTCGCGAAGCTGCTAGGCACTGCAGAAAGGAACATCACCTGCCCTCTGGCTAGGAAAATTGAGCTTTGAGCATCATATCGTGAACAAAGAAGTTCTTTCTGATTTGCAATGTGTTTAAATAAGACAGATCATTGCAGGTTTCAGTGCCTCTGTGTACATTCCACTCACTGTCTTCATCACATTCCTACCACACAAAACTCAACCCAAGATAGGAGGCCTAGTGCCTGTCGGTCACATGTATGTAGATTATTCCTGGAGTGTTTAATCACAGAACATATAACTATGTTTAACTGTCGGGTACATTTATTAGTGTTAATTATACGCTGTTAATGCGTGATCACCGTGTCTCTTTTTCTACTGAATTGTGGGTAGCATATTTTATATACCTATTGTTATTGCAGAACATGAAAGGACGATAAAAAGGGACAACATATTATTGTACTTCAGTTGAAATGGAAACCGTTTAGTTTAGCTAAGTTTGAAGAATTTTTATTTTTTAGTAATAAAAGTTTGTCTTCCACCTGAAACTAATAGAGAGGTCTACTTCAGTATTCAGTAAATTCTGTGATGGACCTTCAAAACTGTCACGTCTCGCCACTACTGTGTACCCTTGCATAATAGAAATTGCGTTCAGGCCCACAAACGAGTACTTATACAATTTATGGAACATCTATATGAATCCATAAAACCAGCTTCAGTTTCGCTTGGAGGTTAAGGGTCCATCTACACCACACTCTCAAATACCTGTGGAAATCTAGTAACTGCACGAAGTCAATTTTAAGTATTCCTAGCATTCCTCACTACAAACAAAAACCGTATGGATTTTTGTAAAATCCGCAAACTGTATATATGTCAACTATAATATGATGTAAATTCTAGTCTGTAAGTCGGACACTATGTATCGGCACAATGGTGACGCTGGTGTGATACTAGAAATTGACAACGTCGTTAAACAACAGCAAAAAACGCAACATAACCTCATTCTTAGCTGTTTATCCACATTACGGATGTGAGTTAAACCTATAAGGAATATTCTTAAAGGTCAAAACCACAGATGAATCTGTGAAAAGATTACCTGTAACATGTAAATAGGCACAGGTACAAAAAGATTAATAATTCTAACTTTCTGAAAGACACGTGCGTTGTAGCCGCAGTAGATTGATGTCTGGTTTGTCGTTTACCTACACATTCTAAAGTTAAAATTTGAGCCATTACGTGGATGAGTTCGCTTGTCAGGAGAAGTTTTGTTTCATTTGAAATTATTATTTTTATTCTGATCATAAAAGTTCAATAAAAATCTGAGAAAGTCTGGTACCAAATTTAAGTGTCTTTAGTTTTGTTATCTATTTAGTCATATCGGGTGGTGCATGCATGGCAGAATGAAATGGGTGAACTTATCCGCAAATGAGGTCGGGTCCATGCATTTTAAAATTGAAGAGACACATCTCGCATAGGAAAATCGGGAAAGAGTGAGAGGGGAGGGGGGGCAAGAGCAGAAAATGGAACTCGGAACGTTTCGAATGTCAGACCACATCTCCCCTATTCTGTGAGGAGAGTAAAATAGTAATCTTTAATATACGGAATTATGTTTAAAGGAGTTGTACTGAAATTCAATATTACCACCCGTTAGAGATTTGTTTTTACTTGTATGATTCGGTAAACCACCGTATACTTTTCCATATAAGGGATGAATATGAGACTTGATTTCTGGAGATAGCTGATCCAACCAGGTTTATTATTTTGTTTAATCTATTACCCTTCTTGCTCCAACTGTATAATAATAGTATGCTGGTGATATATGCATATGTGCGACTTCTAATTGTGTTGTTGGCTGATTAGTGATTCCAGCACGAAAATGTTTCCTATTTGCTCAAAATCTGAATACTGAAGAGTCAAACAACACAAGTAACGTTGGCAGGTGTGGTATATTATATAATTAAATATTAAATTTGATGTTATTTTCAGTCTTATGCATTTTATGTGTCTCATAGTTATTGAAAAATTGCATTAGCATTTCAACTTTGTAAATACTGAGAAGCGCCAGAGTACGCAAACTGTATTAAAGCCTGTTCTTTGTGCATATTAAAAACGATACTTTTCTTTGTTTCCGTTAGCTTGGCCCTTAGAATATTTTTCAAGTGATTTAAGAAAATGGTTCTACCTTTATGTAACATTCTTTTCTAATTTTAGTAAGCCTTAATTTAACTCCTAGATTACATCAAAATATTTATTTTAATCAGCACTATCGATTACAACAAAATACGATTAACATTGAATATATTATCTGAATATTTACAACAGCAGAGTATAATACGATTTTTCATATGCCAGTGCAGCTAACGTTTCTATCTTCATAGAAGGAAGGGCGAAAGACGATAATCGGGGATATTTTTGTTTAGCGTGTTAGTGTTTGCCATATTTATATCCGACCGGAAATTATTCTTATTAGCCATTTTCGGTATTTAATGTTTCAGCCAATGAGAGCACTGATTACTAAATGGAGATGTGTGAATCTGGGCTTTATTTCCCCTGCTGCGAAAACTAACCTCAGACTTTTAACATATCAGCTAATATAAGGTCGAAACAAATATTTCTAATTCTAATGCCTTCTCGACGACTTTATATCTTATAAACTAGTCATTATTTGTTGTGGTGAGTAAGCAGTTTATAATGGAAATTTAGTTTGATTATAGATATTGAATATCGACTAGGAAGACTATTAACTTGACATTGTGTAAAGTGGAACTTTATTTTATGAATCTTGTGTCAGCACGTGTGCGCCTAATTTTTTTCGGCCGCAGACGACAATTTGGCATACAATTCCGGAAATTAATTGAGGTTATGTTCCATTTTCCCTTTATACGTTGTGATGGAAATAGTATATTTTCTGATGGCTTAAGTGTGGACATTTTATTCCTATAGGAAAACCTAATGGATCTGGACATTTTTTTTCATATTAGTTCACAGTGTCGTGGGTGAACTTCAATTCTGTTAAGTCTAAATTGTTAAAGCAGTGAGCGCTTTATTAAACTCGATTCCTGGAATTGCGTTTGGTTATTCTGGATTGCACAAACACACATGTGATAGTACCAGAGTCAGATAGGAATGCCGAATACCTCCGTACAAAATAACACGTCATAAAAAATGGGATATGATGCCTACACATGTCGCATATATTTCATTCCTCCATAACTCAGTGTTTAATATCTTGAACTCCTGCACCAGCGAAATATTCTTTAGCACGTGTTAAAATCGGAAAAAAAAAGCCTAAAACCTGCGTTGTTATAGAGAAACTTGCACAAAGGTTTAAAAAAAGTTTTCTTCCGCCAATATTTTAAAATAATATATATTAAATTATAATTACGCCTACATGCTCAAAGCCATAAAAATGGACAGCGAGTTTTGAATATGTAAATAGTGAAAGGTCACAAATAGAAAGAAACTTGCGAAATGGCATATACCTGTTTCTAAATTTTGACACTTCTATAATGTGCGATTTTCACGAATGTTGTGTGTCGAGACTGGCGTCAGAATATTTAAGTAGGTATGTCAACTGAAAATAATGTAAGTCAAAAAGACAAACCAAAGCGTCTTGGAAAAATGAACAGAAGTGTTTTCAAAAGGGATATTCCAATATCAAATTGCTGATTTGGTTCTTTTCTTTAATATGCTTTAATTGAAACACCTTCACATTCATTCAGTCTAGCTCTCGTATTTTGTTACAGTCAAGTGAACAAGAACTTAAATTGATTTAATGACTTTCTTGCAATATTGCAGTATGCAGACAATTATTGTTTACTTTATAATGAATGTTGACATAAGTCGAATAAAATATGACAACCACTGTGTTTTAAACTTTTGAAATTGAATCTTCTTCGTTCTCTATTTGTATTGCATTAATCTATTAGAATCCATTACTGCATACAGAGATTGTTAATTCCCATGAGCCTGCACAGCAGTTATTCAGGTTTGTGTTTCACATTTGGTCACCATGTGGACGCTGGTGCTAAAAGTGACAACACTGTTGCCTCCACAAGGTGAAGCGTCAGTCACGAACTAAGGATGTGCAGACTTTAGAAAAGACTTCACCACAGGTGACGGTCACTTATGACACATGAAATGGTTATTGGGAAGTAAACGTTCCCGGCCTAAATTAAGAGTACTTCTACATCATTTACCAGTCATCAGTAGCGCTCAAATTTTTGTGTCCTAAAAGATCTTGAAATATGCATGCATTTATGCTGTAAAAATTGTGAACAGATACTGTCTCATAGGTAATGTCGTTTCTTAAGAAAACTAATTACTTGAATTGTGTTCTAATAAACAGTTAACTAATCTTCAAAGTACATACTATTAGATTCTATGGTCTTGAGCCATCTTTCAGCGAGGTTTATTATCCCACGATGGTACCAGTCTCTGGTTTTTTTATCCTAAGAGTTCGGTGAGACCCACTTGCATTGCTTCAATATTGTCAAAATTTTTTCCATGTAGAAAATGGGCCATGGATCGGAAAAGATGATAATCTGATAGTGCGAGATCAGGGCTGTATGCTGGGTGTGGTAGCAGCTCGATTCCTCCCAATTCCTGAATTTTTGCCATGGTTCGTGGGGGTCTGGTATTGTCCTGTTGCAAGAGAACTCTATTTCAGTTAACTAATGCTGGGTATCTCCATCTCAAAACTTCATGAACTTGTTCCAGATGTTGAGAATAAAGATCTGCCCATTTGGAACAAACTCCCAGTGAACCACACCTTCAAAAATCCACCTGACACACATTATTTTGGGACCGAACTGATTTTTTTAACAATGACCTTCGCTGGTTGGCGGGGATCAAGCCACTGTTTCGAGGCATCAGGGTTTCGGTAATATACTCATTTTTCATCACAAGTGACAAATCTATCATCCATGGGATTACGAATAAGCTGACGACAGATATCCACTCTACGTTGAGCCTGTTGAGGTGTCAGTTCATGAGGTACAGACCTACAGCTTCTGTATGATTTTCCAAGTCTCTTAATGTGGCAATGTATGGTATCTTTTGATGCACCAAGTTCTTCTGAAAGCCTACAGTACTTTTTTGCAGATTTTCTCGCAAAATTTGGTGTGTATCCTCAATATTCCATACTTTATGTCTTCCAGAACGTGGTAAATCTTTAGTGTTTTCATCTCCATTGTTGAAATGTTGTAACCATCGCTGTGCCACACGCTCACTAACGACATCTTCTAATTCCACTTCACATATTCTTCGTGCTGTGGCAGCGGCTTTATAATCTTGTTTGCAGTAGTGCTTTAGAAGGACTCTGTTCAAACTTTATCTCCATTTTGTGATTGTTTATTAACAACTGAAGACTGATACATGCTCACAATGTATGCAACATTAGCCATGGCATCCTGTAGATAACATTGCCAAACCAAAGAAATCCAATAAATTTTCCAAAACACCAAAATCAAAAAATTGACATTACTTATGAGAGAAGCTAATACATCTGTGTTGGCACTTTGTTCTGTGCGTTTGTGCTGTTAACAAATGGAATACTTAGTTGCCATTTAGCAATGAATTTTGTGTATGAGGAAGTGTTAACATCTTCTCTTAAATGCGTTTTCATTCCTTCATGCTCTTAGTGCAATGAGGCAATCTACTTGTCTCCCTGAGGTCTGCTGTAAAGAGCCAAAAGCCTGTCGCCAGTGTCAAGTGCCACACGTTGCATAGGTCGCCATGCTCAGTGAAATTGTACTTAAACCAACAACCACTAAACACAATCTCAGTTGTAATATCAAGTTTGGATAACCTCTCAATAGTTTGTATTTATAACGTTAAAGGTAAAGAATTTTTAAAGAAAATTTTGTCGATGCAGTTTCAGCTTAAAAATTCTTTATTACAAATTTGATGTATTGCACCATCATGACTCTGCTCACTGCTGTACAAACTCATTCCTCTCTCTACTGCGGGTTAGTCGAGATAAACATGCAAGAGGAATATGCAAATGGCTTTGAGTGGTAGTCAAATGTTTTAACGCTGGTCACTATATGAAGGCTTTGGAATTCTGTTCTCTTTGTAGGACCAAGAGATAAAGTGAATGACATTCCGTTTGAGTTGCAAAACTCACACAGATAACAAGGAATATCTTCAAAATGGTTCACTACACAAAAAAAAAAAAAAAAAAAAAATACATTTGGATATAACATGTGTTTTGATGAGATATACATTTTTTGTACAGTAAGATTACGTCTATATCTTACGGTTTACCAGTTGTGCAAAATTCATCAAGAGTAAACAGGAGTACATGGACTATAGCTAGAAAAGTCAAAATATACATTCCTTTTGCCATAAAAATATAAACATATGACATTTTAATCAAAGCAATTAGAGCCATTTTCAAGAAAATCATAATTTTTGACAAATTTTCCATGTAAAGCGTAGTTTAGGTTGGAGGAATTTTCTTCAAAATCTTTCAAAATCACAGGTGCGCGTGCACCTTTTTCAAAAGAATGCTTCTTTTAGACTCGGTGTCTCGAAACAAATTTCCAATGAAATCTCGACATTGAAATTTTGGCAGTGGTGTTCTTGAACAAATCAGCATTTTTTTTTTTTTAAATTAACGTCCTCCAACATTGCGTCATTTCGGACGATGAATGAAATGGGTGAAATGGTGCTCAAATGAGTCCGAGGTCCATAGAGCTTTAAGTTACCCGACATTCGTCTTCTCAGGATAAGGGAAAACCTCGGAAAAAACCTTACCCGGATAACTTACCCTAAGCGAGATTCAAACTCGCGACCTCTTGAACGTGAAGCAGACATGCTAACCATCATGCTATCGAGGCGGGCAACAAATCAGCATGAAGTGTTACTCTAGATTTCTTTATTTTATTGTGTAAAACAGCCCTGTCCAACCGGTGCCCATGATGTACTTTTCTGGCACCCTTCATAAGTAAATTTTTGCTTCTATGATTTGTAATATTAATTCAAATTTCGAGACAGAACTGTTTCCTTCTGAACACTCATGAAGTATGTTTTTGTACACCTCCTGTGAATCAAGGTCAAAAATACAAGGCATTCTGGAACCATTGATGCAGTTCAAAATAATGAATGTATGACAGCGAGGGAGAACTATGTTTAAATTAGTTTGATGTTTGCAGATTATGGAAGTGGAGCCGCTGGTGATGGTCGAGCCTTGTGGGATGGAACAGCTGCTTTACGGTGACACAAACGAAGTGCGTGAGATAGTGCTGCTGGACTCCTTTACTTACTCCTCTGCAGGGAGAGATACCAAAGTAAGTAGACTCGAGCACTGTCCCTGTGATTTGTTAATTTGGCACACCTGCAATATTGGCAACAGTTGAGATACATATTCAATCTCCTGGTGGCCAGAGGGCAGAAAGATATTGTAACCACAAGGGCAGTTGTAAAGCCCCATATTACCAAGGTTAAAATGGGATTATAAATGCCCCATTTTCTCAGCATCAATTGGATATAGAAATCCAAATTTGTTACAGTGTGTATGGGTTCTTCCTCCATCCTCACACTAGATGGTAATTATTATTTATTTATGTCAACAAGCTGGTGATTATTATTATTATTATTATTATTATTATTATTATTATTATTATTATTATTATTATTATTATTATTATTATTATTATTATTATTATTATTATATTGTTGTTATAAACACACAAGCTGCGTATGGGCAAAAAACAGTGTGGTTAAGGCAGCCGCTCGATAAGCTGAAGATCTGTGGTTCAAATCCCAGCTATGGCATTGAATTTTTCAGTCCTGATTCCATCTCTTCAATCCTCACACTATTCTATAATGTTGATTTCCTTTGTTTTTCTCTTTTTAGACAAGCCTTTATGCCTTGTCATTATGAAAACAACACAAAAAGGATGACCACAATGTAAAAATATACAAATATCTACAGTTTAACCGCACAAATCTAATGCCATACTGAATTCCAGACTAACAGAATTTCCCCTAAAACATTAGTCAAACCACAGCCTTCTAGACCAATTAGTTCCAGAGTTATGCTTTGTTTTATAAAACCTTGCAAGAATTTAAAATATAGAGTAGAATCCCAATAACTTGACGCAGCGTAGACTGAGAGGCTGTCGAGTTACCAAAATCTTAAATTTTACAGAATAAGGGGTCTCCTGTTCACGACTCATAACATAACACTACAAATTACATAAATATGAGGGTGGTTTGATAAGTTCTCAGAATCAGCACGAGAGGTCAGCCATAGCACCACGAGTTGTTCATTGGAGTGTTGCCTGTCACATGTCATATGACAATGCTCTTGGAAGACAGCTGTAGTGGTGACACGACTGTATTCTTCCCACGTAGTGATTTGCGAGGATGGAAAAGATCAAGATTCAAGCAGTGATCAAGTATTTCATAAAGAAAGGAATGAAAGCAAAGGACATTCATGCTGTTTTTCTGAATACACTAGGGGACTCTGCTCCTTCATATTCAACTGTTGCCAAGTGGAAAAACGAATTTAAATTTGGTCGGGAGAGCTTAGATGATACGCGCAGTGGCCGGCCAGGATGTGTCAGTACCCGAGAAATCATCGCAAAAGTGCATAAAATGGTAATGGAGGATCACCGATTGAAAGTGCGTGAAATTGCTCAAGCTTGCCAAATGTCATCTCAAAGGGTACATTACCTTTTAACTGAAGAATTAGATTTGAAAAAATGATCTGCAAGATGGCTGCCGTGATTCTTGACACTGGATCAAAAACACATGAGAATGGAAGTATCGGAACAATGCTTGTCACGTTTTAGGAGCAACAAACAAGGTTTTTAGCAATGGTTTGTGACTACATATGAAACTTGGGTCCACTACTATACTCCAGAGTCAAAACAACAGTCAAAACAGTGGAAGCATGCTGATTCTCCACCACCAAAGAAAGCTAAGACAATTCTTTCTGCAGCAGAGGTAATGGCATCAGTTTTCTGGGATGCAAAGGGGATTCTGCTTGTAGATTACCTCCCCAGTGGGCAAACCATTACTGGAGAGTATTATGCTAGCCTTCTGGACCAATTAAACCAAAACATACGTGGGAAAAGGCCAGGTGTAGCAAGGAAGAAAGTCGTCTTCCATCAAGACAATGTGTGCCCGCACACATATGCCGTTGCAATGAAAAAATTACACCAAATAAGGTATGAATTGTTGCCACATCCGCATTATTCACCTGATATGGCTCTGTCAAACTTCCATATCTTCCCGAAGCTGAAAATATTCCTTGGTGGACAAAGATTTTCTTCAAATGAAGAATTGATAGCTGGAGTTAACTATTTTGCAAGCCTGGAGGAATCTCATTTTCAAGATGGTATTAAGGCATTGCTGGACTAAGTGCATTAGTCTACAAGGACAATATATTGAAAAATAAAAAAAGTTTGTGTCGATAGTATTTTCTTTCTATTCCGTTCCAAGAACTTATCAAACAACCCTCGTAGTACATTTTTTATATTTCTTTTACTGTAGCTCTAATTTTTTCATTAAAACATCTGATGTGTTGCACTCACATGACTTTCTCTACTCTTGTACTAACCATTCTTACAAACTCTTATTCCTATATCTTCTCTGTGTTAGTTGAGATAAACATTTGTACAAATTATCTTATTGCTTATTTCCGTGTAGGTACAAGGGGAATATTAGAATACAGTAGGCTTTGAGCGATAGTCAAATCTTTTAACCCTTTCAGTCCCGAATTATTTTGCTACTTATGCCGTTCTTCCTCTAATTTGAAACCGGTTTAGATTAGGCGGTCTGGGACACCTTCAGCCTGCTGGCTTGAATAGCCATGATCGTTAAGGCAACACGTAGTGCACTGGCCATGCACTCAAAGCCTGAGGTCGTGAATTCGAGTCTCGGCAACCGCAGTCAAATGTGCCTGAGGTAAAGCATGGGGAGGGCCCACGTAAAATAATCAGTGTGATGGCACGTGTGGATGATGGCGGGGTATCATTTGACTGCGGTTGCATGCATATTGCTTCTTTTCTTATAAAAAAGAACATTACAATGTGAATTGTAAAAAAAATAATTTTCTACAATTGAGAACATCTAAAATATATATGTTTAATTGGTGATGAACCGTTAAAAATATTACAAATAGGCAAAAATGTCTATATTCATTATAATGGACACTGGGACTGAAAGGGTTAAAGCTTTTAAATTCCGTTCTCTTTGCATGGGAACATAAAAGGTTAATAACAATGTTCCATTTGACAGAAGTATAAGTTCTACAAAACTGACACAAATAACAAGGAATATTGTGGTTTTAACTTCAGCAATTTAGTAGCTCTTTGCAATGAGCCATAGAAATGCCTGCTTGTTGTGAAAGACACCTAAGCGATTTTGGGGGGAATTCTCCAAACAGTGACTGATGTCGTCTAATGTTTCTTCAGTAAGAATGCTGTCTTTTATATTTCTGAGCCTTAACACTTCCTGTGGCCTGAAGTTTATTGTAACGTTTATACTCTGTTGTACGGCCTGGAATTTTTACACCTGGAAATCTTTCTGCAAATCGCACTTGCACCTGGCGAGCTGATTGAGTTAACACATACGAGTCATAAATAAATACATGCTGTGCATTAGGGAACAAATGCTGAGCTATAATACACTTTATGACTAAGTACGGGACTAAATAATAAAGTACATTGGTAATAATGCAGCTGCTCGATATCAGAATCAACTCAATATTGATTGTGAGCTGGTGACCTTGTGTATATCAGCTGCTGGTGACATGTTTCTGTTCGCACAGTGCAAAAACACCGCATAGCGGTTTCCATGTATTTAGGTCTCTCTGTAAAACCTTGCAAGGATTTAAAAAATATATAAGATTACAGTTATAGTACCTGGGCGACCGAGCTTCGCTCGGCTTTTCTCAACTCTGTTTTTTTTTGGGGGGGGGGGAAGATACTTAGATAAACCTGAAAGGCAAAATGTTAACTAAATAATAATTTTTGTCGCAATTGTTAAGTCATTTCCGAGATACAAGAGATATAAAAATACATACAAATATTTCATAAGCACCATCATTTCAGCTGAAAAAGTCTACTGCTGAACACAGGCCTGTTAATTCTCTAAACAATGGGGACAAAATTGTATTCACATATATATGTACAGGTGTCAATTGTTGACTCAAAAAACATTAACCCTGTAACTATCTCCACTATGGTGCACTAAGTTTTTCATCATGAAGGGGTACTTCATGAACAATATTAGGTTTTTCAGATCTGCAATAACGATCTCCTTTCATACTCTTGGTAATTAAAGCCTTTAAAACAGTGCTGTCCAACTTTCTTACGTGCTTGGGCACATTTAATTCATGCCTAAGAAGTTGTGGACAGCATCACAATCGTCGTTAGGGTAGTAGAAAAAGCACTGGTTATGAATACAGCTTTAGGTGTGCAAAAACATACTTCATGGGTATGTATTGTGAAGATGTTCAGATTGTCGGAGCAAAAACTTGCTTATGAAGGGTGCCAGAGAAATGCGTCACGGCACCACGTTGGGCAGCACTTCTTTAAAGGCAGTTTTAAAAATGTTGTATGGTTTCATGATAGCGGCAGACAGCAATGAATGCTGAAGAAGCATACGGGCAAAACACAGCACAGCTCGTTTGACTCTGTTGGTAGTTGTTTGAATTTTCAGATTCTTATACTTTTCTGAAATACGAAGTCATTAATTTTTTACGTCCTGCCCATGTAAAGAGAATAAAATTCCAAAGGTATCACATAGCTACTGGCTTTGAAAATGTTTGCTTGTATTGTTATGCCTAGAGGAAAATGTGTAATGGAAGTTTAATAAGAAGTGATGTTTGTTGTGTGCAGGTTGAGAGGGAACACTTGAAGTTAGAGCCAGCAGAGGCCATCCACGAGGATGGGTTGTACTTCACTCCACTGGTTGCTCTCAAGAGTGAAGAAGTAGAGGTAAGTAATATACATGTGGTGTGCTGAGTAGCTCCATAGACCTACACAGCTTCTTATAAAGTCGATAGTGCTGATAAATTCAGAGAAATGCAGTGGTCATAGTTCAGACTAGGGCTAGCAAAACATATAATCCAGTTCCGTTCTTTAAAGAAAATTTGAAACTCAACTTTCAAAAATAAAAAATAATGAGTACCATATATTTTCAGCGGATATACTTTCCCTCTGTCAAGTCTGAATCTGTGGTATTTGAGACTGCACTCTTTCAGCTTCTACTTTATATGTTGGGAAGATTCAAAGTCCATCCCATATTTTCTGCAGCTCCTATGAGCTCCAACGAAGAGTCTTGTGCCCAGTCATATATAGTCGGCAAGAAATAACCTGACACTTGACAGCTAGCTGATTCACTTACCTGTGAATGAGGCTAGACCTTTCTCGTCCAATCCACTAATCGTTGCACGATGTGTTTGTAACAAGATTACACTTAAGTGTCTGGTTAGCTATCGCCGGCTGTAACCAACAACATCCCTGAATCTGAATTTTCTTACCTTCAGGAGAAACCCAGGTACATAAATTGTTAGAAGCAAGACCATTGGGAAGGAACCCAAGAGAAAGACCAAGGATAACCTGGGAAGAAGGGATTATAAGAGTGGTGACTTGGAACCAGATCAATAAACTGGCAGAGGATAGGACGGATCCAAGGTAAACCCCTGATATCGTGACAGGGAAGTTGAAGAAACCCAGTTTTATCAGCAGGCCCCATAATAAAAACATGGACTTGCCTAGCAGCAGTTTTTACGCTCCCAATCTCAAGATGAGCCCGAGCTGTAACCTTAGTTATCTCATATCTAACACTTGTGGGGAATACTCCAAGGATAGACCCAGGTCCTATGAATCGTAGACCACCACCCATCTTACCCAGAATGCCCCAGACACACTTGTAATGGTAACCGAGCAACTGGCACAGAGTTTATCCAACATCGTTTGGCACTCTCATACCAATTTGGGTATGGTTTTGTCCACCATTAGGGCATTCCTGTTAGGTTGCATTATTACTGCCAACTGTTTGTAAAATATAACCATGGTAAAGCTAAGCCATGGTGTTGTTCCATCCATTATGTTGCCACAGAGGCCCTTGTTTTTGAACCCATTGCGGAAAAGACAAGCGTTAGATTTTAAAACAAGGTTCTATTTAGACGCTGTATTAATCTGTGGACACCATTGTATTGGTCGTGTTTGTGTGATTTTGTCTTGAATTGTTTCAGAGCATTATATACAGTTATTGTGTGTTATTGGCATTGTTTTAGACTTTTGTTCATTAAAAATAATTTTATTATTCTTAGCCCACGTTTCAATCTTTTTCAGGTCCACATTATTGTAATTTTCGGCTTCCAAGTTGGTTTTACCTCAAGTTATTATTAATAAATCATCCGCAAATGTCACTACCTTTGTATGGCTTGAATATTCAATATTCAAGAGTGAATTATATTGCAAATTCCAAAAGCCTGGTCCGCAGCAAGATCCTTGTGGACGTCCCTTGCTTACATTTTTCTCAAGTTTTACATTATTAACTGTCAATACTGCACTTCTATGACTGAAATAACTTTTAGCAAGGTGGTATAAGTTACTCGGGCAGTTAAATTCCCTCAATGTATACAATATACTCGGCCACCAGGCTGCGTCAAAAGCTCCCTGAACATCAAGACTGGTTAAAATTACCATCTGACCATCTTCCAGGGTTTTCTTTATGTATTTTTTAACTGTCATTGCAGCATCTAGTGTGCTTGTTTGTGGAATGAAACCAAATTGGTTGTTATTCATTAAGTTTGTGAATGTGCATGGTACATTTCTCTGTCGATTAAAAGTTTTTCTAATAGTTTCCCTCCTACATTCAGTAAACTGATTGGTCGGAATTTTGTTACTTCTGAACTCTTTTCCTTTCCTGGTTTAACAATAGGTATTAATTTGGCTTTCTTCCATTGCTTAGGAAAGTTTCCTTTTGTTAGACAATTGTTGTAGATGGTTGTCATATATTTTGGAAACACATTAAAGACCTTAAGTAATATTTTACTTGTAATTCCATCTTCTCCAGGAGTTTTACTTGCATCCATTCTACTTAAAATATATTTTATTTCTCTCTGAGTAAAATCTTTATCATTCTGTGTTGTGATTGGTCTGTTGATTACTTCCCTAATATTTTTGTGATAATCATTGTTATCTTCTTCATTGTTTGCTGGTACAAAATGATTCAGCATGTATTCTAATGCCTCTTTTAAATCTGTTGTGACTGAACCGTCCTGTTTCGTAAGAGTTGTTAATGGTGAATTTTTTCTTATTTTGTCAGTAGCTATTCTATAAACTGCATTCCATGGATTGTTAGATGGAGTTAGACTGGAATAATTTTTCCAGGAATCTAATTTCTCTTTTCTTATAGTTCTTTCATAGTCCCTTTTTTGTTTTATATAAAAGGCATTTGTATTTTCATATTGCAGGTTATAGTTAAACAATCCTATTATTTGAGAGGTAGAACTGGAACTTAAAAATACAATGCCACAGCTGGGATTTGAACCACAGACCTTCCGCTTACCAGTTCTACCTCTCAAACATTGCCCACATACGGTTTGGATGTTTAAAAACACCAACAGTAAGTTTGTTGGCATAAATAAATAATAATCCTATTATTTCTTGTTGTTCACTCCTTAACTATAACCATATGCTGTATAAATTTTCCAATTTTTGTTTACTCGCTCATTTATGCATGTTTTTTCTCTTTGGTCGCCTGGGAAGCATATAAACAAAGTTTTGTTGTACATGATTCATGATCAAACTGCGTAGGCTTTCACGGCTGGTGTCATTATATAGAAATGATTATCCGCCACTGAGGATGTTCGACGCAGCTTCGGACGAAACGTCTGGAACGAGTTTCCTGACTAGACCACGGCCCACAAGCCCAGATAATCAGTTTCTATATAATGATTCATGATGCTTTTAAATGACAACACAACAGAATATGCATGATGTTTAGACTTTTAATTTGTGCATCTGAATTTGTAAAGTTCCTCAAACTTTACAATTTAACAAACTTTTACAGTGAAGTGTAGTTCATAAACATTTGTAATTGTTTCCTTGTTACATGCAACTTGTAAATATTGTAAAACAGGACCCTGGTGTAACAGTGTGCTTGTAATAACAAAGGATTGAAAGTGTAATGAGTTGTGTTGTATTTAAAATGGTAGGTAAATGTGTGAAGGTTTTTAGTTGCTTTTATATATTCAGGTAGACAATCACTTACTTGTAGTTGTAGATAAACAGGAGCGCTTTCGTGGAGGTTATGTCCACATCCTCAGCCAGTAGCAACTGTTGTTTGAAGTCCGAGTTTGGTGCCTTGTACACTCTCCTTCGCTCTGGTGGTAGAACTTGCAAACACAATCAAATCTGGTGCAGAGGGAATTTCAAAATTGCAGACATGACTGGAGTTTAAGTGAATAAAATATTTCTCCCAAAGGTCCAAATGTGGACGTAACCTCCACGAAAGCGCTCCTGTTTATCTACAACTACAAGTAAGTGATTGTCTACCTGAATATATAAAAGCAACTAAAAACCTTCACAATGATCAGGACATCACTATATATAATGCTTCTCCTTTAATCTTAATAGGTAAATGTGTGTTTCAGAGAGCGGACGCCAGCAACACTAGCACAGCACCGACAGCTACGGTGAAGGTGGAGGACATATACGTGGAGGAGCATGTAATAGAATATCCAGAGGAAATAAGGTGAATGTCAACCTTGTTAAAAGCACTATTAATATATAGGTGAAATGTTAACACAGTGTTAAAATTCTTGTTTCATCAAGCTTTTACAGCAAATTGTTAGCCAACATCACACAACTGTGAACAATTGCTTTCAATAAGGTGATGATGACTGATCTACAGTAACATCTGATGTGCTGCACTCACATGACTTTCTCTACTCTTGTACCAACCATTCTTACAAACTCTTATTCCTATATCTTCTTTGTGTTAGTTGAGATAAACATTTGTACAAATTATCTTATTACTTATTCCCTTGTAGGTACAAGGGGAATATGGGAATACAGTAGGCTTTGTGTGATAGTCAAATCTTTTAAAGCTTTGAGATTCTGTTCTTTGCATGGTTAACATATAAAACAATGAATAGCGGTGTTCCATTTAACAGAAGTATAAGTTCTCGAAACTTACACAAATAACAAGGAATGTCCCCGAAATAATTCCCTCTACAAAAAATTTATTTAGACATAAATTGTGTATATTAGCAAGATCTACATTTTTTGTATAGTAAGATTTGGTCTATCTCTGACGGTTTACCAGTTATGCAAAAGGCAGCAAGAGTAAAAAGGGCTTCATGGACTACAGCCAGAAAATTCAAAATATACATTTCATTTTTCATGAAAATATCTCAAACATGTGGCTTTTAATCAGTCGTTTGAGCCATTTTTGAGAAAATCAAAATTTTCAAACAAATTACCATGTAAAGGGTAGTTTAGGTTGGGGCTATTTTCTTCAAAATCTTCTTCTTGCATTCTTGAAAGACATACTTAAATACCAACTTTGGTTTTTATTCGATTTCATTTTTGAGGTATGCTGTCCACAGACTGACAGACAACACACATGCGTGGTAGAGAAAGTAAAAATGTAGTGTATTCTTTAACTTTGTATTGAAAGAATAAATAAATGATTTATGTGTTCAGTTACGGGGGTTGTACTATATGTGAAATACTGTAAATTAATATAGATATCTAATTGAAGTTTTGTTGTCCTCAGCTTGGAGGATATGTTTGGGGAGAAGTCCTCGCCTAGCGAAGTGGCTGCACTTCCGTGTCAGCAGTTCGAGCAGCCACATTCACAGCATGCCCTTCAAGATGGCCTTTTGGAGCTAAATGCTGAAAATATTCTGGAGCCTGAAGAGCAAGAACCTGATCCTCGGAACATCTGCCATATCTGCGGACGGGAGCTGTCGGACGCCTGGAACCTGAAACGCCATTACCTGGTACACAGCCAGGACAGACCTCATAAATGTGAACTGTGTGGACGAGGATTCAACCAGTCAACGCACCTAAAGGCCCACATACTAACACACACAGAGCGACAAGCACTGCAGGTAAGTCCTAACCAACATTTATAATACTAAAGTTACTGCAAATTGTGTTTCATATATGAGGATGTGATGAATGAATCATAAAACGAGTTTGCGTTTAATTCAAGAACTTGCAGCAATCATCTCTAGATATGTTATATTTAAGAAGTGCATTGCTTCACTGTTGATAACTTCAGTTTATCATTGAATAAGAAGAGTTGTTACTAATTCACTAGACACACATCTACAAACATGTACATTACTGACTTAGAAGAATACAGTGGAATGCCCATTTTACACCTAATTTATATTTATCCACATTGTACACCATTAATTTGAAGTCCCAACTTAATGTCCATTTAAGAATTACATTTCTCCGGTTTTACACCCTCGGTGTTGCAGGGAATATTTGTGCCACTTCAAGTATATGCAAGATGTGGTAACCTCACAATACAGTTGATAGCGGTACCATCAGCAGCTGACTGCACGATTCTACTTCTGTTTGAATTTTCGTTTCCATAAGCACATGCTGTTTATCACACTTGTGCTTAATTGTGTTCAGTTGGCTGCCTTGCTACTAGGTCGCACTCACAGCAGCAAGAGCCTGCATACACAATGTGGTACTTGTTCTGTAGTGTTTTCGTTAAACCCTTGTGTTGGCAATGGGACTCTATTTCTGGGTCATTGATGGGTTTGCAGATAAAACTTGATACAGACTTATATATTATCACTCAATATTCAAGTTTCTGCTGAAATTGATTTTATTGTAATATTACAACAAATTGTTTCACTTTTACAAATATAATCATGATAAATTTCCGAAGCTATTTGATTTAACGCTAGTGAATATCTTTCTTGGTAATGCTTGCATACTCCAAACTCAATATAGAGTTTTGATTTGTTAAGTTTCTCAGCTTTTCTCATAAAAATATTAGTCAACTTTCTATATACAATTGCACAATGCTTCTCAGAACCCTGGATTGCAGGTTGCTAATATGCACAATCACTGAAATACAAGCTTATACGGCACAATGTTTCGGTTAGTTGTACAGATGGTCTGGTATTTACTCTTCCCAGTTACATGGCCAACAAACATTGTTTCAATTTTGTTGTGTCATAACTTTTTCTTACGAGTGATGTTGGTCATGTTTCTCTCCGCTGAGGCTCCCTAAATCCAAATAAACTATTTTTACAAAAAGGTCCATGTGTGAGGGTGTGTCTATGGACAGCATAACTCAAAAACGAAATGACGGTTAAAAACCAAAGTTGGTATTTAAGTTTGTCTTTCAAGGATGCAACACAAAAATTTTAGAGAAAATTGCTCTGCCCTAAACTACCCTTTACATGGAAAATTTTTCATAAATTTTGGTTTTTCAAAAATGGCTCAAACGAATTTGACTAAAATGTCATATGTTTAAGATATTTTTATGACAAATGAAGTGTATATCTTGAATTTTCTGGCTATAGCCTATGTAGTCCTGTTTACCCTGGATAACTTTTGCATAGCTGGTAAACCACAAGAGGTAGACCAAATCTTACTGCACAAAAAATGTACATCTTTAAAACACACAAGTTATGTGCAAGTGAATTTTTTTGTAGAGTGAACTGTTTCGGAGATATTCCTTGTTATTTGTGACAGTTTTGCAATGCAGTAGAATCTTGGTAACTTAACTATTCATAACTCAACAACCTTTTTTATTTTAATTTATTGATTTATTTATTTTTTATCATTTAACTTGACTGTAATAATTTCTATAATCTACTATACAGTATACATAGTATAGGTAAATTTTAATTATTAATCGTATACAACCCCCAGCATTCTCTCTCACAGTAACAAAAGGATTGACCACGTTTTGAGCTTCGATATCTAGTCAGAACATAAGCAGCTGGCAGAACATTGACACAAAACCAAAAGTTTGCCGTGGATACATCACAAACTCTTGTTAGGAAGGTTTGAAGGTTTATTGCTTCTTAGACGTGATGGATTGCACAATGGTTTGAGTTCATTTTTATATTTATAAAACCATAGGGGTGTTGGTTATCTTTCCAACTTCCGCAGACTGTGTATGATCTTGCATTATCAGCAATGTCTTGTTTGTTTCAAGGAAATAAATGAAAGCATTACCCACATCAATTTGCATGTCACTCGTGCAGATCCTAGGAAGGTCATAGTTTACATGTTTCTGGTTACAGTGCAGCTTCCAAGGTTTCAGGCTTACTGTTAGTGTTATGTTTGTGCCAGTGAAAATGTTGAATGAGAAGAAAACACAGTTTACATGACACAGGAAATTAAATTGGATGTGTTGAAGAGACTGAACAAACGAAAGCATATTAGTTGCCATCAGGAATGAAGGCGGTTGCATAGTAGACAAATATCCAATGTCAGTCTGTGTTTTCTAGCCAACCAAACGTCTCAGGGTTGCCAACATTTAAAAGTAAAATTATGGTACCAGCCACTCAAAATTATAGATTTGGATTCAAAATTGTTGTACATCATAAACCAAATGCTACAACAATAAAAATATCAGTATAACACTTATGAACATGTAATAGTATTGATGTTTATGATATCCACTTACAAGACGGATGACCTCAACCAGTGTTACAACTTTATCACTTATGTTTCTCACACTATTCATCTGAGAGTTCATCATCTTCCTCAAGTGTTGCAGCATTATACAAATTTGTATTATTTCCTTCAGGTACATTTTATTTCAACAACCATTAGTCCATGACAACGAAAGCTACTTTGCTGAATGTATATTATTGTCGTCTTTAAGTTGCAGGCAACATAGGCATCCTTCATTCAGTTCATTTTTTTCTTTGCAACAATGAGTGCTGCCACGCAAATAAATGTATAGATAACAAAGTGTTTGAATTACCGCTTGTGTTTATTTTAAAAGGCAATATAATGAGTGTGGGTGTAACTTTGTTTTTCTTTCAGTTTTCATTGCGACATTGTAGCTAGCAGCCAGATGCTGAAATTCAGTGTTCCATTTACACAGTAAATTAGAAAGTTATGTTAATACTTTTGGATCCAACGTATTCTGTACCGGCAGTAAAGTACTCACATGCAAAATATGTGAACAGTCAGTAACTACGAAAAAAATATTTTATATCACAACATATCAGCACAATCAAACAAAAATGCACTTTCCAAGGCTACTGGGAAGATTTCTTTGTTTTCAACAGTAGTTGCAACATCGAGTCGAAAATCTGAGTTTATATTAGACTTACATATGTAAGACTTTCCTCAGCGCCGGAATCCCTTTGTGGAAATTACAGAACCTTCATTATCACTCACAGGCCCACCTCGGTAGCGTGATGGTTAGCATGTCTGCCTCACGTTCAAGAGATCGCGAGTTCGAATCTCAAGTTATCCGGGTAAGGTTTTTTTCCAAGGTTTTCCCTTATCCTGAAAAGACAAATGTCGGGTAACTTAAAGCTCTATGGTCCTCTGGGCTCATTTGAGCATCATTTCACCCATTTCATTCATTTACTGTCCGATATGACACTACGTTGGAGGACGTTAAAGAGAAAATTTTAAAAATGGTACATTATCACAGTTTTTGGAGAAGTATATTAACAAATCTGTACCTAGCGAGTCAAGTTTACAAAAATGTTACGTAACTGAATGTTACGATGACACAATGAAAGTCATCAAAGATAAAATGGAAAATAAGGTCTGTTTTAGTATTTATAATGCCTTTTTGACCGCCTAGTTTAGTGATTTATAATGCCTAAACTTCCGGTCTTTGATCCCTTCATCTTCCTTAGTCCTCTGTCATAACTCTAATCCTAGCTCTTTCCTGTGACAATACTTCTTAAACTACTTGGCATGATGTGAATAAGATTCACAACGTTGCTTAGTGGGAACCGAGGCTCAACTGAAGGTAGACAGCATGGCAGAAGCCGAGTACATGCATAAGGAGGAATAAGTCAACACGTACACAAACATGATGCAACTTCTTGGCCACTGTGACATGGGTTACTCTTCTTCAATTTCAACAAAATAGGTTTTAGAGCTCTTCTTAACCTCTTGAGCGATGGCCATTTAAAACGTCCGCAAGCCGAGAACTGCTAGCATTTAAATTGTTAAATGCGCTTTGTATATACACAGCTGTATTTTGTGTAAATATTAAGTTATTTTAATGAAACAAAAACTGGTATAAAACTCCTTATTTGCAGTATAAATGTTGTTAGCTAGTGCTGTATTTCTGACAATGAAGTCATTAATCCTCTTGCTCTCCAATATTTTTCACTGATGGATGGGGCACTAGAAGTGGCTGGGCATATTTGAAGGTGACCTCGATCCATTTCCTCTTGCAGATCACATAGAGGACAGAGTGGTGAAGAATATATCCCAATTCTGTTTAAATGTTTTGCCAGACAATCATGTCCTGTAATCAACCTGAAGGTTGCAACTGCTGTTTTTCGAGGATACTCAGGAATTACTGTTTGAATGTTTGGTAGTTCCCATCTTTTATTCTTTGATTTTTCATAGTAATATTTTTCAATAATTTTTTTTGAATTCAGAGTTGACTAATCTTTTAGCTGCATAAAATGGTAAATTAACTATTGATTTCTGCACATTGCCGGTACCCTTTTTTGCAAGAAGCAGTATAAATGTACGTCATCAGCAAAGTTGAGTTGTATTTACAAAACGTTGAAATGGCACAATTTTGTTTCACTGTGGTGAAAAGTCAACTTTGCTCTGTCGAACGCATCTAATATAAGTTCTCGGAAAGATACAGTAAAGAAACACCCATTGTATGTGTGGCTTATGCGTCAGCATACTGTGTAATAAATCGCTACTGCATGCGTGGTCTCTTGAGTCATCAGAATAGATCAACATTGCAACTTTTGCTTACGCGAGTTTCGTAACTTAGTAGAGTCCATGTCTTTCTTTGTTGAAATACATACGTATTCTTTCCTGCTTGTAGCTGAAGGGAGAAGTGGTATAAAAAGGTGTTTTTGCACCAACTGGATATAACCATATACAATTGTTTGGGGATTTGGACAGCTCTCTAAACCCACACAGGACAATGACCGACCTTGACTGCCGACTATAAATAGCTCGCAGCCTAATTGAACAATACCACGTTGGGGGTTGAAAATCCAAAACCCCTGCACCCCTCAGACTTAAAGGAAAACATTATCCTAAAAGGATACCACCAACAGCAAAGAAGTCCCGCCCATTTCGAAAGTGTTTCGTGTGCCGCAAGAAGGGAATTCGTGAATGTGGAGATGTACCTACCCTTATGTATTTATCCCTGTTTTGAGGTAAATCACTGCAGAACGAACATGTTAAGGTAAGCCAATAAAGTATATAGACCTTACTAAAATGTTTCATAAAGGGATAGTTATAATAAGTTGAGTTGGATAAGGGATAAATAAGGGTTAAATGCTTAAACGCACAGGACGCCCACATCGCTCATCCGCCATTTTAAATGGACGTGATTTCACGTCGATATCCCTCAAGAGGTTAAAACAAAAGGAAGTAGACTAAAAAGTGTGCATGAAGAAATACCACCCTGATAAATAGGTATATAGCTTGAACTATGTTAATAAAACATTTTCCAAATAAAAAAAATGTTGCATGACATGTTGGAAAGTTGAGCCTAAAATTGTGTTTGAGCTGTTAGTATGTGCAGTATAATTTGTGGTAAATGTTGCAGTGTGGAGATTGTGGAAAGGTGTTCAGTGTGTCTCGGAATCTGCGACGCCATATCCTGACACACTCACCAACAAAGCCTCACATCTGTCCTGTCTGCAATAAGGGCTTTGTGCAGGCGTCTGACCTGAAGACTCACTCGTTGACTCACTCAGGGGGTGCGCTGCCACATGTGTGCACGGTATGTGGTAAGGGATTTGCCCGTTCGTACCACTTGCGCACGCATGCCACCATACACACTGGGGAGAAGCCTCATATATGCAAGGTCTGTGGCAAGAGATTTAGGGATTCAGGATTTCTTAGAAAGCACGGTCGCACTCATGCGCCCAACAAGAAGCCGCAGCATGTATGCACTATCTGCGGCAAAACATTCACACAGTCGTCTCATCTAAAGAAACATAGCTTGGTGCATACTAGGGCAGCCTGATGTGCGTGAACATAGTATTTCTAATAACTAGTCAACAAAAATGAAAGCCAGCAGCATTTCCCAAAATGAACAGGAAACGAAGCCAAGGCCAAAAGGAGGATGGAAGTAAAGCAATAGAGCATTATTTGGGAAACGTCTATATGAGGAACTTGGAACCAAAATGCATTAAGTGCATAGTAAAGAGTGCTTCATACCAAACTGCAGTGAAACTACAGGAAAATGTTTAGTATTTTGAACCACATAACTGAAAATATTATTATGAGGATTAAGAAAAAGTGGCAAACAATTTTAATTCCATGTACAAAAGCAACTTTATACTTTACTTTATGCATTTTGAGTCTTCATATTTATTTGCCATATTTTTCTGCAAACACTTTCAGTGTTTTTTTCAACAAACACAACTGTGTTTCTATATTTAAACAATGCCCATTTTCCCCCCAAAACAGTTATATTTGTAAAAGTAGAAATTGAGTTGATTAATAACACAATACTTTTTAAATTTCTCAGAACATAGAAGATTAATTTCCTCCTTTATCAATTGAACACCAACTGATCATGGTTGTGAAGCTGATTTTGATATAGGTTGGCAGCAAGCCAATTTATAACAGAAAGGAGTGCCATTTGAAACAAATGAATTGCACAGTTGGATTCAGTGCTATCAAATTAGAGGGAATTTATATTAAAAAGCTCTTTGTCCTGGAATGCACTTAGTGTGTTTTGTTCCGATGCTCCTCGCATGAAATATAGCAATATTGAGCAGTATTGGCTTGTTTGTTTTATTCACTTATATATAAGCGTACTTGCCAACTTTTACGGTTTGCCTGTAAAATGTATGGGAGCAGAGGCCTTTTTACAGCAAAAGAAGCAGTTTTACAGCTTTATGGGCTGGTTGAAAGTGTTGAAGATTTTTACCTCGGACATGTGAATTTGTGATGTCAGCGAAGAAGGTATGGAATTGCAACCCCAACTAATTGTATGAGCAGGTTATGTATGGTTGTATAGCAAAGCTTCCATTTCCAGAAACAAAGATTTAGTAGGAGTTAAAAATGTATATTGAAAGTTTGTTAGATATTTGGATGACACAATGCCTGAAGTTTTGCATGCAGAGTCAACTTATTCCTTAAGTGTACAAATTGTTATTGACAGTTGAGGCGACGTTCGGGAAATGCATCTAATTTAAGCTAGCACATATCCTAGAATATAATTAACAGGGATAATGTAACAGCTGCCGACACAGTTTTGTTCATTGGCTTCAGATTTCTCTGGGTGTAAATAATGTTAATTTAACAATTTTAGTCAGCTTGAAAGCACAGATTAAGATTATATGTTCCAAACAGCTTCTGTTGTAATGCTGTTTAAAGACTAGAAGGACCAGTTGAAATAAAACTTCATGAATTCTCATCAATTCAGTAACTTAAAATGTTATTCTTGGAATATACAACAGGTGTCTCAAAAGTAAGTTATACAATTTTTTTAAGAAATAGCAAAATCTTTAAATATTTTTAAAATCGTATATTTTGAAAGCTACATTTCTACATAACCTCCTTGAGTCTCTATACATTTTTGGTAAGGTGATAATAGTTTTTTTAATCCAGTGTCAAACTGCTCTCCTGCCAAACTGGCTCTACATCTTTGCATTTGTTTTAACTCATTGTCATTTGCGCAGCATCTTCCCCTGAGATGTTGCTGCAGCTGCAGAAAAAGATTGTAATCGCTCGGTGCAAGGTCAGGTGAGTAAGGCGGATAACCAAATGCATCCCAACAAAACTGCTCAACCAGGGCTTGAGTTCCATGAGCAGTGTGCAGGCGAGCATTATCGTGGAACAAAAAAACTGTTTTGCTCAACTTTTCCCTGCTTTTGTTTTGAGTCACCCTTCTGGGTTTTCTCTGCCCTCACAATAGCAAGCAGGTTTCATCGTGGTCCTAGGGAGCAGGTAATCAATCAACAGTACTCTCTTCGAATCCCAGAATATCGTTGCCATGACCTTGCCAGCCAGTGCAACAACATTCGAGTCTTTTGGTGTTAGTTCATCCTTTCATTTCCACACCTTCAATGAACGATTGATGCCAACGAGAAACCATTGGTCTTGACATAACGTCTTTACCATACACTGCACTACATACAATTAATTTCAGTTATACATTTGTTTTTTGCCAACAAAAATGAGATTACACTGCAGACTTTGCAATCAGTGGTAGGAGTGACTCGAGTCTCCATTATGACTGCCATTTTAGTGTCCAAGGGGTAAAGGTAGGCACCTAGGAATTTTACAGTGCTGCCACTACGCCCAGACCAAGGTTCCCTGTGACTCCCAGACTTTTGCCACTTACCATGTGCATTTAAAAAAATAGAATAATTTACTTTTGAGACACCCTTCGTGATTATAAAAGCTTTAAGGAACACTAGAGGTGAAATTTTGGACAAAATTCCTGAATCTATAGGAGTTATGCACATTTACACATTTCATTGTTTCATTCTGCACCTTCTATTGCTGATTCTGTACCGCAGCAGGTTCGAAAGGGTGTTTTCTCATAGCTACATTTTCATATACTAAAAGTGTTCCATTTGCATGGGACTTTGCCCCAACTCAATGACTTTTTACATCAGTATGTATAAGTCTACCATGAAAAAACTCGTGGTATCCTTGACCTGAAGCGAGTAAAAATTCATGAGAAAATGTGCTTCTTTTTTTAAAAAAAGCAAGAGTAATTATAATTCGGGGAGTTTTTGTTATACATTATTGGAATTTAACTTTGTTCAGCAGGTTGAATTTAACAATTAATATCTCAAAACTCTTGCGTGCACAAAAGCTTTTATTATTTGCAACTAAGTGATAAAAAAGGTATGTAACTCGTAAACCAACAGATCTTTTGAAATTAAATTTGGTATATGTGCTATTGTACAAATGAGTATGAGTGGCATAGATGTTTTAAAAAACGTGAAATATGGAAGTTGGAAAATTCACACCCAGTGTGCCGCAGTTTTATATTGCAACCTTATAGGTCCAACCAGTTAATTTAATCAATAAAATGTTTAGTCTTTCCTGCTTGTTTTGCAGGAGGAAATAGCTCATTACTCACCTCCACAAGCTGCTTCGTCCCAGTGTGAATTATTACATCAGGTTCGTCTTATTCTCTTGGAGCTTGCACACCAGGGCAGCAGTACACTGAGACATCTTCATCTATAAATTTGCCAGTATGCCAAACTATTGAGCCACCTATCACAATTGCAGTCTTCTTTTCATATACCAGTTCTCCAGAACTGAAGATAGATTCATTTCGTCTTATATTCCCAGACTTCGAATGATCTGCTTTACCATCACCAACTTCTCTCAGCACTTCATGTCTGTTTGTTAGCTCAATTTCTTCAGTTATACTCTGCCTGGTTCAATTGCTATAGTGTGTTTTTTTTACATTCCATGTTGCTGTATTTCCGCTACAGCTAACCTTAGTTTTCTATGAGATTCGGATGTCATTTACGGAGTTGTTTTCATCATTTCTTTTACTTTGTCTATGACTTATTTCTTGATACTTCAGTGTTTTGTTTACAATTGTTCTGCTTCACTTCATGCTTCTGTCAAATCTGATAAGTAGTTATATGTGTAGCGACACCACGTGTTCACACGATTTTCTACAGCGTTTGGAATTGTTGGTCCCCACACGTGTGTTGTTACCAAAACATAAATCCTTGTTTCCACTGTTGTAGCATTCGTTAGATGTTGAATTTATATCAGATTTGTCCACAGATACCACCCACTTGACTAAAAGCATAATGTCACACGCCCCTTCGACATGTATGGCTACCATCTTGAAGCAAATCAATGTTAACATTAACAAAGTGTTGAACTCTGTGTTAACATCTGTGTTAAAGCATTTAACAAATATTGCAGCTGTTTCATGTCGTGGCCAACTTGAATAATTTTTACAGTGAAGGCTTTAATATGCATAATATTGATATAATTAGCCAAGTTTTCTTTCCTATTCATGAAAAAATTTCCCATTCATTGTGAATGTTCGCATTATAAAACATGTATTTTAATGTCATTCACGTACTGATTACCATTTGTAGTTATTGTGAACCAGCTTTAACTAAAAAATTATTAAAGATAAAATTGTGATGTGATCAGTGGGAAATCATAATTGATGGCAGTATTCTTGATGAAAATAATTCTATTACGCAATTTTTTTCTTAAAGCTTTATTTATAGTCACCAAATGACAGTATTTCTGATGAAAATGATTTCTTCAATTTATTTCAGAATAATACTTATGATTCATTAACATAAAAAAGAAAACTAAACAATGAAGATTTAAAAATAAATATATCTCAAGAAAAAAAAAAGCAAACTTGAGGAATAATGCAGTGGTCAAAATGACCATGCTGGTTTATTAGATAAATTTTCTGGTCTTCCTAGTGTTAAATGTTTGAATTTGACATGTTCAATTTGTTGTGTATGCTTTTCAAGTTGTACTAAAAGCTGAGACTGCAGTCTAATTAGCAATAAAGATACAAATAATCATTATTTACACCCAGACAAAATAATTTTGTTTGTATAAATGATGCAGGTTTCATTTTATATTTATTCTCCATTGATTCAGAGCTTTCATTTTTGTAGGCGGGTTATTTTTAAAGTTGCACCTCTCCATTTAGAGTTGTTTGTGATAGCGTGAGAGAGCTGTGCCAGTATGTTTACTGCCAAAGACAGGCAGCTTAGTCAAGGATTTACGTCACGAACAAGAGCTGTTTGGATACTAGGAAAGTTCTAGACATTGCATAGACTTGTTGCCAAGAATAATGATAATTATTATAAAAAAAATAACATTAAGACTATATAACAATTTTTTAAATCCCTTTTTCATGGCAGCCGTAGAAAGTAATATAAAAGATAGAAGAAAAGAGAATGTTAGGTAAAAGAAAGTTGTTGAATTCAATGTTTTAGAGTTTGAATCCAGATTATTAGTGCTTGGATGCCCAGCATGCAGGAAAATAATTGATTCTGTACGTTCTAGGACAGTACAGCTGTAATATGAACAAAGCATTTAAATTTAAACCAGTACAAAAGTTCACATTTTGTTCAGTCTGTGTATTCAGGAGTATAATGGGATTGATAATGTATATTACACTTAAAGGGGGAGAAACACACAAGGTACATAACTAGGCTACAAAAAGTAGTGAGGAGAAAATCTGTTTTGATCCCATGGTGTATATACTGTTGTTTCCACGACCAGAGTTAAGTTGTCACATTTTATTTGCTTATTTATTTTATTTTTATTGAATTCCGCTGTAACTACACTAAGAGTCCCACCAGTCCGAAGCCCGCTAATCCAAAAATCCACTAATCCTAACAGGACTAGGAAAAAGAACTACCAAACTTGTAATGAATATTAAACGGGAAAACATAAAGATTAAGATTAAACTAGTGTTTCCAAGTAAAAACGTAAATTTATTAGCACAGAAAGCATTAAATAAATCCTCTAGAAATAAATAGTAAATCTGTCGGCTATCTTGTACACAAACACTATAAAACATAAGGCCTAGACCTACTAACAATGTGCAGAACAAAGTTTGAATGCAATTTTTTTTATGTCAATGAAAAAACAAAATGGGAAAGCAAATCAATTACAGCATACTGTACTAATTTCCTACTTTAAATCATTTTAATACATAACACATAAACGCTTAGACAATATGTTGTCGTATTTGACAAAAATCCACCTAATCCAAATTTTTGCTAATCCGAACAGGGTTCAGTCCAACTTATTTCGGATTAGTGGGACTCCACTGTATTTGCAGTATGAATTTAAATGTAATAGATAATTTCCAAGAACCAAAAGATAACATTTCTGCTAGTGGTTTGTTACCAAAGCATCCAGAAGATTATATGAAGGAGCATAAAATCATTTTATAGAATGTTAATATTATAAGCATAAACAATTATGTTTGTTTTCAATATTAATATTTTTTGCCTGTTTTGGTAACCAAGAAACCAATGTTTAGCTCCTGTCATGGAAAAAAAATATTTGTCAATCCCAACATTAATTTGTAAACCTTAATGAAAATTACTGATAGCGATTGAAATTTGTTAAAGATTTGTGATATTAATCATATGTAAAAAAGAGTATAGATATGCAGAATGGAAGGGGCTTAGTGTTTCACTGAGTAAGAACATGCAGCTCTCACAGTAAGTCACAACTGTTGTCTTAACCTCACTCGGAGAACAACAAACTTTCTCTCAAGCATGATTGTTAACAGAAGTTTCCAGAGTTCTGGAACATTTGGGAGGTGGGAAGAAAAAGGGTTCCTGGACAATAGTCCCAATAGTGCTTCTAATGGACGAAAGTGCTACTGCATCTACTTCTCTCCAATTGGGTAGTCAGTCGGCACCATACTCCCAATAAGCTCAGCCCATAGACACTGCATCACAATATCAAGTTTGAATATTTATTTTTTCAAATAAAAGAAGTAAATGATCAGCATATTAGCAATGTTTGCAGTCTGACTGGTTTGTTTGTGGCTCTGACTTATGCTTTTAATGCAATGATCATATCGGCGGCTTTGACTGAAATATATTTGATGGTGTTTTTACTCTTTGAATCCTCTAATAATGTTTGCCTACCTTTTTCATCTTTGAATAGGTAAATGAAGAGAGAACTTAATTTAAAATTCCACATACAAAATTTCTGTCACACATGTTTGACTACTCCCAGCTGAAATTAGTTCAATTCTGTATTCAGAAACAAAACTTGTCAAACATTCTGTTGGAAACATCTGCCACATCACGTAATACTGAACTGCTATTATTGTTTAAAACACATCAATTGATTTATTTTCTTTTCTAAATTCTAACAAGCAGTAACTGGATTGGCTGCCTCCATAGTACAGTTGGTAGCGCACTTGCCTCTGGCGTGGTGGACCCTTGGTTTGATCCCTGGTACCATCATGGGTATTTTTCCCCACTGGGATGTCTGGCACAGGGTGCACTCAGCCTCGTTAGGTCCAGGGGGGACCAATTGAGAGCTACTTGATGGAGTAGTGGCCCCAGGTTGCAAAGGCTGCACAACTGCACCCCATCAATGATACCTGTAGTGGGCAGAGGTGGGGAATGCAGCGGCTGGGCGGCAAGTCTTGGCCCTTCCTGGGCTGTTGCGCTAGAGGTTTAGTTTTCAGTAACTGGATTACCCATGGGGGAGGGGGGTAATAATGAAGAAATGTCTTGCTTCCACAAAACAGGATTATACTGACAGTATATCTAAATTTTGACCATCAGCTAACACTTCATGCCATCTGTTGGGGCTCCGGAAAACTACTGGCAAAAGTATAGCACTTCCCATGCACTGAAAATTGTATTGCTAAATTTTCCACAAGTGGAAGCAATACATGGAGACTATGCCAAAATGTAATGTTGAAGTTGCCAGCTACAGAATGAGCAAGGGTTCAAGGATACAGGGCTGTTGTACATTTGAGCATCTACCTTAGACGGCCACCTCGGTAGCGTGATGGTTAGCGTGTCTGCCTCACGTTCAAGAGGCCACGAGTTTGAATATCACTTAGGGTAAGTTATCCGGGTAAGGTTTTTTTCCAAGGTTTTCCCTTATCCGGAGAAGACGAATATCGGGTAACTTAAAGCTCCATGGACCTCGGACTCATTTGAGCATCATTTCACCCATTTCATTCATTCACTGTCCAATGTGACATTACATTGGAGTACGTTAATTTAAACAAAACAAAACAAAAAAACAAAAAACCACCTTTGATGGGAACATGTAGATCAAGAGAACAAACATTCTAATTGGGGGAAGTATGGTGCTGACCACATCAGTTGGATGATGGTCCAGTTGTGTTGTCAGTTGAGAGGTGTCATATTGCAGATTATTATTAACCAGAATGAAGGTTTTTCTTTTTTTTTCAGTCATGTATAAACTTTTGCCTGAGTGATACATAATATGAGATATATTGCAAATCAAAATTTAGGTTTTTATTTTAGTTTATGGTTAAAAGAGGAATATTTAACCTCTTCCACTCTGCATAGAAGGAAAATCAGCAACCCTTAGCGCTAATTCATTTATGCAACCTTCCTTGTGCTAAAAGTATTAGCAAAGTTACCAACTTTTACTGTTGCACGTAACATATATGGTAGTGGAGGTGTTTTGGTGGAGTTGCAGGCACATGAAAAGTGTTTCATATTTGTACCATAGACGCGGCAAAGCCTTAAATTCTATTGCACTGAATGGTATGCAGTACCAGGGCTTATCATAAGTAATGCCACGAGTGATAGTCAATTTATCTAGAGAATTTGACTATCACGAGCTGCGTTTATTAAGACTAGTACCTGGGCAACCGAGCTTTGCTCAGCTTTTCTTTTCCTTATTTTAATTGTGTGGTTTTTTTAGTTGGGGGTGGGAGAAGATACGTTTAGATAAACTTGAAAAGCAAAATGTTAACTAAATTTAAATTTTCATCCTAATTGTTGAAGCCATTTCCGTGATGAGACCTTTAATATCCTGGCTTGTTTGTTGAAATTGGCCCATTAACAGAGAAATTATGGTCAAAACAAGGTTTAGAGTAATTGTGACTGTTACATATAAAATCACGTTTTTTTGGGAATGACACCTATGTAGATAAACTTACTAAGCAAAACCCTGTCTGGATACAAAATTTGATCAAAATCGTTAGCCATTTCCAAGTTGTGCGGAATATATATACAAGAATTGCTTGTTTAAGTAATTAAGATTTCACGAATTAAAGGTGATATAGCCCATTTAAATGTTGTATTGTAATTACTGACCTCTTAAAGGGAACATATAGGAGACATACACAGCGTCCATTGTCACGGCCTACAAGACTCTCATATGTTGGCAATGTCAGAAATTGGAGTATCTGCTCTTAATTTCTAATTTCATTCAATACAAAATTTGTCAAACTGATTCCAAACATATTTCCTGTTGTGTGTGTGTTGCGAGAGTCAAATAATTTTTTACATTTGAACAGTGGCTCTATTGCGTCAAATTATGTAAGCTGTTGTAGGACAGTGCAACTAGATTCCCTAAGTGGATGGTTGTGATGGATGTGGAAAAAACAGTAGAAAGAGAAAACAAAAAGCACAAATAACTTACCCATTCACAGAACTAGTTCAAAATGTACCCCATACATTTAGACATTTAATTTTATTGTTAAACACTTTCATTAAAATTTCTTTGTCTCTGAATTAGTATGATTTATTGTAGCCAATTTCAATTCATTTATTGTTTTCATGTTTATACACTGCAGTGCCCCAAAAGAAATAACCAGGTCTACCACGTCTTGCAGCATGATGAACAGAACCAAATGTATTTATTCAATCATACAGAGAGCCATAAAGTCTGATTTGTTAATTTTTGTTTTGCATTTTCTGTAGATTTACCACCTTGCCTTAAAAAGTTCTCCACTAAAAACACACACTGTTCAATTGAATGTAGTTTCAAGTTAACTTGAAGGTTGCATAAGTAATGAATAGGTACCTAAGGGAAGCTGTTTTGCCACAGTAGAGATGGATATGAAGCGAGCAATTAGAAATTTGTTTGCATTTAATTTGTGTGTAGGTTTTAAATATATATCACAAAGCTACAAAAGGTAAAAATTAACTTACTATGTTGATTGCCTTAGTTATTTGAAATACCAGGTAAACATGAATGACTATAGGCATTATAAACTTATTTTCTCTGTGGTATACAATCTAGTTTTGAATGGGAAATTAAATTCAAGAAGTGTCAATTGCGGGACGGATCCATACTTCCATTTTATGATATTGGTGCAAGTCTGATGCAGCTGACCAACACCTTAACACCTTGCATACTTTAATAAATGTTGGAATGAGTCAATAACATATTTAATTGCTCTTTTCTGCAATTATGTCTGTTTACTCTTTTTATTTATTTATAACGGGTGATCCAAAAGATTCTGAACCAGCTAAACGGTGTTTTGCCTGTATGTGTCCTCTGCACTCGTCACTGACTGCTGCTGTCATAGAACAGTGCAGATGAAACCATACAACATTTTAAACTACTTTTAAAGGCTTTACTTACCAATGTTATTAAGTGAGATGCTGAAACTGTCCACCTGGCACCTCTTTAGGAAATTATCCATCACTCGCCGTAGTTCACGTTGAGAAATGCTGGCAATTTCCTGGTAGATGTTTTAATTCTTCCAGGGTGTGTGGGTTTGCCTTGTACGCTTTATGCTTTAAGTTACCCCAGAGATAGAAATTGCAGGGGGTTAGGTCGGGGGATTATCCAAATGATGATCGATGTCATCTATTTCTTTAGTAAGAACCAAATGCCATCTGTTAGATTTCTGAGCGTGAACACTTCCTGTGGCCTGAAATTTATGGTAAAGTTCATGGATTGTTGTATGGCTTCGAACTTTTACACCTGGGAATCATTCTGTAACTCACAGTTTCACTTGGCGAGCTGACTGAGTTAACACATACAAACCATAAATAAGGTGCATTGGTAATATCTCAACCATGTGATATCATTGTCAGCGCTATACTGCACTTTCAGAGCAGAGAAAAACAAGTCAACTGCGACCTTGTGTACAGCAGCCCACGTCTGCCGTGGAAAAACACTGTGTAGTGGTTCGGATGTTTTTGGGTCTCTCTGTATATGCTAAGCTACGTACAGATGAACATGATTGGTGTTCAGCCCTGTCTCTTTACCAAATATATTCATAACTTACGGCATAATTAATTCCTTAATTCTGGTAAATATTTTGTTGTTTGACTATTGTCTGTGCATATCCATTTATTCTTCACTTTAACAGTTGTCCTATCTTTCTGAAATAGTTCAGTTATAGGAATATTTAATTGTTTCTTATTGATGGACTCTTCTCCAATTTTCAGCTCGTTTATATTTAAATATTCATTTGCACCACATATAGTAAATTGGATACATTTCCTTAGGTCTTTTAGTCTCCACACTCCTTTTCTTACCTTTTCACTCTTTGTCATCTCTATGCATTTTCCCTTGCCTGCATGTATTTCATTGGTTTATAGAACACTAAAGATCTATTATCCACTATCTCACTAAATGTTACCTTATTTCTATATCCTGAAATGTTATCTTCTGGGAACATTTTCCCACTCATTAACTATGCAGTAGACCAGCATTCCCGTGGATGGTGTGATGCGGTTTGCCATTGTGCTGCTCACTTTTCTTCTGGATAATCAAATGTCATGTTCACAACAGTTGCAAAACTCATTGAGTTTTTCTATGTTCTTTATGATAAAAATATTCTGCCATATGAAGTTTGAAATCTCGATGGTGGAAAGTAGTGTTAAACACATGGAAGTGGAGGAAAACATTTAAATAAGTTTTCAACTCATTTCAACATTAATTATAATGTTGTCCACCGTGTGCAACACTTCTTTACAAAATCTTGCACACTGTCATCGGAATTGCTGGTTCTCAACTCGCCCACCGTTTTAATTCTTCACCTGTGAATGCTGTTAGCAGAAGGGGCATTAAATTCTATCCTTGCAGCTAGAACCATTGAATTATGTCTTACAAATTCAAAAAAAAAAAAACCGGTTTTCACACGAGTTGCCATATTTTATTTAATTCATTAAAGTTGGCATGATTGATGTCATATGGATAGCTTTGGAGCATATTCCAAATTTCAAATTGATTAATGTCACCAATAATATCAAAAATGAAGATACATCCAGTCTTTATAAATAAATAAGATATGAAAAGTGTTGTATCAACCAAACAGCGAGACACAGAGCACCATGGTGTAAAATGTTACGCAATGCAAGCATTAAGTTTAGATTAAAATAGGAATTTTGAGTTAATAACACTAAACAACACTCACTTTTAAAATTTCCCGGTACCTGTTTTGGAGGCTAGCTTTCCACCATTATCATCAACTGAACAGGTTCCCAGGGCAGTCTACAGTAGATACCAGCTCTGTGAACCAGCCTCTGCAGTTCAGTCGATGTCCAGTTGATAATGGAGGAAAGCTAGCCTCCAAAACAGGTACCGGGAAATTTTAAAAGTGGGTGTTGTTTAGTGTTATTAATCAACTCAAAATTCATATTTGAATGTGATTCCAACAACACTGTCCTCAACTTCCAGTATTTATTATTATTAGGTTTGGATTTTGCAAACTCAGGTGTTATGTAGCGTGTTTATGGTTCCTTAAAATAACTTGGGTCCAGAGTCTTGAGTTTATGATGCAACTGTGCTTGCTTTTTGTTCACAATGTACCATTACTCCTTGATTCAAAATTAGCATGTATACCACTGAGAAAAACTTTCAGCTTAATTTGTGTATCTGCGCCATATTTTTAACAAATGAATGAACACTGCTGCTGCAGTTGCACGAGATGTAAGAGAGAGGATACTTAATCTTGTATGAAACAGGAATGTATCTGTATAGCAGGTTAATTTTGAGTATATCTAGTATTCCAAAGATGAGATTGTTTTGGTTAGTTGTAATAACCTTTTCACTATGTTAAGCAGATAGTGTGTATTAACATGAAAGCTTGTTTGCATGATGCATACAGTTTGACAATAGTAAAAACAGTTTTTATTTGTTTAGTATCTTGAGATGGAGAGAATGACATTGTCCATATCCTAAACTGATAGCAATATGTTAGCGCTGATGCTCGATATTCAGGTTAATGTTTTACTCAACTAATACCACGATCATTTTGTTATTTATACATATTAGTAAATAGTAGTTTGTAATGTGTGGGAATTCCTGCTGCTCTTTAAAACATTACCTAGGGGCTGCCATGTAAATGTTCCTAATGCAGCACATGTAGTCTTTAACAAATGTCTAATAGTACCCTGCTTTTCATCTCGTCCTGTCTTCCAAAACATTCAAACATGTCTAACACTTCTTTTTCTTTCACACATTTAGCCAAATTTTGTTTGTCCACTTTATTGGGGTCACCCTTCACATACAGTTATAGCAAATGAGCCACATTTCCTACTAAACTTACCATACTTTCATGGCCGGGGTCAAAATTATAAGATGAAATATCTTCCAGGTTGTTTTGCCATGGTTTGCTGGAGATTGGTGTTCGAGATGTTTCATCTACAGCTGTGGTAGACATCCTCAGTTGTGTTGTCAAAGTCTGTTTGCAGAAGGTATTGCTGCATCTAATCCGTTAATTCCCATAGCTGTAGACAAAACATCTGGAAAACCAAACTCCAGCAGTCCACGACAGAACAGCCTGGAAGATATTTCATCTTATAATTATCACACTTTTATTCCAAAAATTATGCACATTGAGTCGACTAAGTCACAAACTATACTTCTAATTTATTCTCAACACGTTTCACCTTAACTTGAAGGCATTATCAAGAAGTTATCAACAATTATATCGACATCAACAATTACTGTAATGTAAACTTTGAGAGTTCTTTTATTCAATATTAATTCGTGCATTTTTATCATTTGCGACCAAGACAACACATTCCAGTCCAGTAGTTTTCTCTCACCTTATTTTCTTCCAAAATGTTTGTGCAAATACACAGTTCTCTTCCACTGACGTTAACACAGTCCAAAGTCTTCTGTGATATTACAGAATTTTCTTCTCATACCCTTGACTCAATCCTTTCACTGTCTTTCTTTCTCTGTCTCTTAAACGCTGACCATACAATCACTCAACACTCATAACTGCTTCACTATCTTCCTTCGCGACACAACACACGCAGCTGATGCACTCACAACAATTGTCTTTCTACTGTGGCTCTTTATGGAGCAGTCCTTTCTTGAACTTCTACAAACAGGCTGGCTGCCAGACACTTCTCAAATGTTCCAGCAATCCTTTATGTGCCTTGCTCATTGTCAGTCACATGTATACAATTGCACAAGGCTGCCTGACCCTGTGCACCTTTGTTTGCTCGTACCACCAGTGGGTTGTGGCAGCCCTATCCCAACATCCCTTTGTTGTGTGCCGTGGCCAGTGTCACAATATATAGTATCTTCATAATGCATTACCAGTCCTGCCAAGGATTGTTCACCTCATATTACCCCCAAATGGCACCTCTTTTGTCCTGTATTATGACATAGAGGTTGGAGTGTGCTGCTGTGGTTCCCCGCCAGGAGCTTACCCATGGGGTATGCATATTTTGATCCATCTATAGAATCTGTGCATCACAAGCTTTGGCAAGCATAAATCCTAACCTTAGAATTACTAAAGCAATTAAGAGTCCACATGCTTTGTTCATCTAAATTCTTTAACAAACCAATCTTTTAAATTCTCACCGTTAGTTTTCCTTTGCTCCTAATTCTGTATTGGTTTGCAGCAGGAATTTACCTTGGAACAAGCAAAACTACTAACATGTTTCTTCCATAAAAGTGTTAAACCACACAGCAGAGCTTCAAGGATATTATACAACTTAATATTAATTTTTATTTTATGGTATCAGCAGTGATAAAGAACTATCATTCTTCTGAAATGGTTTCCAAAATAGATCACTGTATTATTGGTTGCTTTAAATTTAGGACTAAAACTTAAAATGTGTCTTCAATTTCTTTAATGCAGTTTTTGTTACCATGACACTGGAAATTGTATTTAAGCACATGGACTGATAATGAGAGATTTTCATACTTAAGCTGTGAAGTTCCAAAAGCATTGTGTAAAACTGAGTATCGAGATTATTGGAGCATTGACATCCTATCCTTAGTATGTTACATATTGAATCACAATAAACGTGATTAACTAAGAACTATATGTGCCTGTGTGTCAGAGAAGTATGTTGTATTTGAAAATTGTTGTATGATAAAAAGAGCTTGAATCCAGGTTACCAGTGTGAAACAAGAGCATGGTGTGTGTATGTTGGTGTGACTGTTGTATGGTTTAGTGATGGTTAGAGACAGGCAAAATACGATCATTATGGAAACATGCCGTGTGTAGAATTCAATGCATCTAACAAGAAATGTCATATTTTATAGAATTTGATTTTTTGGTTTTAAAATAATTTCCATTAGAAAAACTGGGTTTTTCAGATATTCTTATTCGGTCAATTTTCTTTGAAATATATTTAGAAAAGCTAAGCCTTTTCTTTCCAATAAATTAGGTATACGGAGGTGCTTCAAAGTGGGCCTTAATGAATACAACTGACAAATGTAGCCCCACCCTCTGCCAGGACGACCTGCTGTGTTCCTCAAATATAACTCTTAACCACTGAGCTATTAGGGTTCCTTATCTCCCCCAAAATATGGCCAATGGGTAACGTTACAACTTAAAGCTTTGTCTCCAAACTGTCGACGAAAATGCCCTAGACGTAGTGCAGTTAAGACATGTAAATAATTCTTCACCAAGGTTGTAGAAGTAAATGAATCGACCTATAGACACTTAGTTTTACTTACACTTTTGTCCGGACACATTTCGAAGACCAGTGTCTTCATGCTCAACGGTTTCTCAACTAGCGGTTGAAGAGGAAACATCTGTTGTAGTGACTGCTGCTATCTGGGTTCCTGGATATAAACTTCATTATGTTGTCACTTGTATATCAAAATTGATGGCTATGTGAACATTCTTCATAATATGTATTTTCTCCCAAATTAACAGTTCTTTTGCTAATTATTATTTATTTATGCCAACAAACTTACTGTTGGTGTTTTTAAACACACAAGCTGTGTGTGGGCAAAGTTTACCAGGAAAAATACGAACTGGTTTGAGAATTTAATGCCATTCTGGCAGTTTGTCACAATAGCTCAGTGGTTAGAGCGTCCGCCCGGTAAGCGGAAGGTCTGTGGTTCAAATCCCAGTTGTGGCATTGAATTTTTAAGTTCCAGTTCTACCTCTCAAAGTTCTTTTGCTGTTTTTGTGTTGTTCTCTTCTATGGCACGACAGCCCATTTTCGAGCCATGCCCTCCTTCAGCTTCTTCCTCTATTCAACTTGATCCTTAGCTAAAGTCCTCCACTTGGTCGTTCCAAGAATATCTCTTGCATCCTGCATTACTGCCTTTGTCCATTAGTTTCTGGGTCGCATTCCATCAATTTTCCCATCCATAATCCTTTTTGGAATTCTATAATCTTCTATTCACTGCACATGTCCTGCCTACCTTAGCCTCTGTAATTTTGCATCAGTTACAAATCCCATTCCTTATATAATTCATATAATTGACTGTTATACCAGATTCTCCATTGATCATTTCCCTGTACTGGTGCAAAAATCCTTCTCAAGATCTTCCGTTGCCATTGCTTGTCACAATACTTGTCAAGAATCATCACCTTCATTTTGAAATCTCTGAAGAAGGTTTCAGTCTGAAGTTGATGGTCTGCGGTCAATAAACACGGCATAGACTTTTGGTAACTTAATCATTCAATCATTTGTTGCACTGCACTATTGTCTTCTCTAATGAGCTCTTCCCTTGTTGTGCTCCATGGAGGCATTTCGAGGAGGCTTGCATTCAACTGTTTCATAATTTCTTAACACAAGCACAGATGTCTATAGGCATGTTGAAGTCTGAGGCAAATTTCAGCAGCAGATCTTTCCTCTTTAACAAGGAATTCAATGACCTCAAACTGTCGAAACAAAACATTGATATCCGCCATTTTGGGAATACTACGTGTTGTCACAAAATGGACACCAATGTCACAACATGTGATGCAGTTATACTTTCATTTGATATGTTATTAATAAAAATGGACACCTGTGCAAAGTCTAGTTGAAGTTAAGCTGCTGCAAGCCCTTAAAGAAATATATATTAATTTGTTTGTTGATATTTTGCCTGTCTCTAGCAATAATTAACAAGATTGTGTTTGTACCTCAGCTACATATAATCACTGCCTAGAGAGGATGAGTTACATTCTTGCTTTAACAGCAGAATATCACAACATCCGGTTGTCTATTCTAACACTGATAAACCTGAGAAATTGAAATTGAGAATAGAACTACTCCAGACAATCAAAGTTTTTCACCAATGTGGAAAAGCATTAATATGCAATAAACAGATACTACAGTGTTGTGGGAAACAGTGCAAACTACTGGTAGAAGAAAGGGAAACAAATTACCTAATGTGTTTCACAATCTTTAGAAAAAGTAAAAGTGTACTGTGGGTAGCAAATTTAATTTTAGTGCATAAATTGTTCAGTTTGTGATGGCACCATGGCCGAGTGGTTAGACCATTCACTTATCACTGAGGCAGCCCTGGGACCCACATTTGGTATTTGTGGTGGACAAAGAAGCGTCTGAACGGGTTTCTCCAGATTATCCAGTTTCCCCCGCTATTCATTCCTGAACTGCTCCACCACTGTTCCAAACGTCTACTTCAACCGCACTTCCTCCTGGGCACTGGCTTGTAAGTCCATACAGGGAGGGTAACCAGGTAAAGAAACAGTTCAGTTTTCGAGTGTAACTTCACAGTGGCAGCTTGTGCATGAGGGGCACAAATGTGTTACTTTCACATGAACCCTCTTCATTTTGCTACAGCTTCTACAAGCTCTTGATAGAAATGCTCTCTGCTTCGTTCTAATTGAGATGGATCTTTGCAGAAATATTTCATGATATATTTTGCTACAGATGCAAGGGGGTAAGAGCAAACCCATTTGACAGCCAGATGTTTAAAAGTTAGTCACCAAATGCTCTTCCATAACATTGGGACAAACAACTGAATAAAAACAGTGCTTTTGAAAAAATGAAGTATTGAAAAATTCAAACCATTAACAGAAAATATCTTGGTAATGGCTAATGCTGCAAGAAAGGTAATTTGAAATAAATTATGCTTTTAAAGAGATCTATATTATCCATCTCTGGTGGTTTACAATTACATAAAGGTGTACAAACTTCACAGCCGATGAGAAAATCAAAAATATTAAAACATTTTCCATTTAGAGGATAATTTGCGATGGGGGGTTTTCAAGAAAATCGTATTGCACACTTGGAAGATGAACATAAACACCAAGTTTGGTTATCTTCCTTTCATAGAAGTTTGAAAACAGTGTTGTTGTAATTAATTTAATTTAAAAGGTGAGTTAATTAATAACACTGAACAACACTTACAACATGTTTTTCCGGGACGCGTTTCGAAGGTAACTTTCCTCCATTATCAGCAGGACAATAACTGGGTTTCCATGGTGCTTGATGGTGCAGATGGTGATGCTTCTTCTGGTGTTTCTTCTGGTGGCAGTTCAATGAACTTACTGAAAATGTCTCTCTGAGGAATGTCGAAATTAAATACTTGGTTTCTATTTTTTAAAATAAAGATTTGTTCCCATGTGGACAGTTCTTGTTTTCCGGTTATGTGTTTAAGAAGTTTCGGTTCTAGCTTTATGTCATGATTTTTTGTCCAAAAGTGAAATACATCCGCTGATTTTTCTAATTGTTTACTCTTAATGTTTCTAACGTGTTCCTTGGATCTAATTTCTAAATTTCTTTTGGTTTTTCCTATGTATATTTCATTACAATCACTGCATTCAATTTGGTATATGCCAGATTTTTTGTTAGGTGGAATAGCATCTTTGATGTTTGAAAGTAGTAGGTTTTTTATGGAGTAATGGTTTACTGCTGCTAGCTCAATGTTGTATTCCTTGAACACCTTTTTAAATTTATCAAAGGCCCATGGATGATATGTGAATTTTTTGAATATCATTTTTGTTTTTGCTGCTGTGAGAGTTGTAGTTTCTTTTAATAATTTTTTCTTTTCTGCTTGTTTTACCTTTTTATCTACTAATTCTTTGGGAAAGCTGTTTTTTTGTGCTATTTCAATTATTTTGTAATATTCTGTTTTATATTCTTCTGCTGAAAGAGGGATGTTCACCAATCTATGTGTTAAACTATTGAAAATTGCTTGTTTGTGGCTTCTTGGATTGTAACTATTAGCTTTTATGTAGTTGTCTGTCTGCGTTGGTTTTCTGTGAATACCGAAATTTATTCTATCCTTGTTTTTGATTAATTTTAGATCTAAAAATGGTAATTTATTATCTTTTTCTACTTCCACTGTGAAATTTATACTTTTGTCCTGTATGTTCAGAAGTTTTAATGCGTCACTGATGTGTCTTTTTGGAACTATTGCAAATATATCATCCACATATCGCTGCCAGAGTTTGAACATCCACGGGAAACCTTTTGTGATCCTTATTTCCAATGAACTCATGTAAATATCTGCTAAGAATGGCGAGAGAGGGCTGCCCATTGCTAAACCTGAAGTTTGACGGAAATACTTTGTTTGGAACCAACACCAAGTTTGGTGTTTAACCATCTTTTCCTTTTTGAGTTATGTGCCTCATAGATTCATGGACACACACAGACCTTTCTCTCAAACTGCTGTTTTCAGATTGGAGGATCTCAGAACATGTATTTAAGTGAAATATCTGTATCAAATGTTTGTAATGTAGTACTTTGTCCAGTATTATAGGCAAGCAGTAGAAAAGTAAGAAGAAAAGGAGAATTTCAATTTGAAATTATGGAAAATAAATTGAGATTAAGCACTCAAATTTTAACTGAGACATTAAACATTGTTGAATATTGTGATTTTATTCAGTTTTGCACTTCACTCATTTTCTGTGGCACCTGTTAATCTAGTTCAACTTTAGTCGAGAGTTCACTTAGCTCACTGTGTCTTCACTAATGTGAACTAGTGTCACTGTTCATTGTCACGCTGTGATAGAGTGGCATAATGAAATATGCCTAATATGGCCACCTCTTCCTTACGGTTCATCCACTGGGAAGTCGCTGCACTTGACCAGTCATCAGAAACTCACTCAGAGAACAGCACCTGTCATTGCACATGATAACTTGTTACTTCGCCCTGTGAGACTCACTTGCTTTATAGCTTTCCAGAACATTCGAGCTATTGAAATATCCAGGAGGTACTAGTTCTTTGTGTTTACACTGGGCGAGGATCCACCTTATAGTGTTTGCCGTTCTGACTGCCCACATGGACCTTTTCGTAATCTTACACAATAGCCACTGCATCACAATATGATGGGTTTAAAAGGTGAAGTAGCTGAGAGGGAAATTAAAAACTTCAAGAACTGTAAACAGCTCAAACGAATAACAGTAACCTGCAAAAGGATAAGTTTTCATACCCTTCCTTGAGATTCCAAAAGATAAATGAGTTGACCACGGTCCTAGCACCAGGAAATTGTGCAACTTAAAAATCATGCTGTAATGGCAACATATCCCAAGAAATTTGCTTCCAAATTCTTACATGTCTGGTGATTCTACTGATAATACGTGCATATTAAGGAGCACCTTTTACTTCTTCCAACACTTGAAGAGATGAGTAACAAATTAAATAGAAATTTTACCAAACAGTGGCTGGATTCATTGCTTAACGCAGAATTTGTAAAATAGCTTGGTGACATGTGAAGACTACTGAACCTTGTTTAAAGGACAGCTCAACAGAAGCGATTTAATGGGTTCTCCCAAAAATTCAAAGTATATCACCTCACAGCACTGAATATCGCATTCAATAGTATCTAATGAGAAATTGTGTTAAAACAACTCCAAATAAATGCACATGTGGAATACAATGGCCTCTACACAACCAAGGATTATTTGCTTTAAATGCAACAATTGACATCCTGCAAGATAAAGCCTGCACTGGCAGCATAACAGCTGCAAATAACACCAACTATAGCCATATCTTTACCATGGTATATTTTAGAAGCAGTTCCTGGTATTGGTATCAACTCAACAAGCGGAATGTCACCAGAGTGGGGGAAATAGTCATATTTGGCTTTTGGTTAATTTGCAACAGCTTATATTCGCTATAATAGGAATGGAGAGCTCTTAAAAATTGTGCAAATACAAAATTGGGAAATATACTGTGTTGCTGGCCGATGATGGCAGCAACAACAAGAGCTGGGGGCCAGGGTTGTTCACAGCACTGGCAGTGAGTACAACAAAGGTACTCAAGGTTGGGGTGCCTCGCGTGGCTGCTGTGAACACATGACAATTAGAGCTGCAGAACAAAAAGGGGGTTTTCGAGATTATTCAAGAAGTGTCCAGCAGCTGGCTTATTTGTAGAAATTTGAGAAAGATCCATGTTACATCAAGCTCACTATATAAGGAGGCAAGGCTCAATCAGCAGTACAGACATCAGTCATTGGGAGTCAGTTTTTAGTTTTAGTGTCAGCTGTGTGTGCACGGTTGCATCTATAGGAAGTTAGCAAAGCAGTTAATAAGTGTCAACTGATTGTATCATCCAAGTCAGCTGTTAGACAAACAGAAAGGAAGAAAAACAGAAAGGAGTGAGTCAAGGGTACAAGAAGAAAACAGTTGTGAGTTGTAATATCAAGAAAGACTGAAGACCGTGTTAACAACAAAAAGAACTTGTGCAAAAGTTCTGGAGGAGAATAAAGTGACAGAAGAGGTAACTGGGCTGGACTTGTCATTTTCACAATATTTTGGTCAGGGAAGTTAAGTTTACATTTTTGCTGGGAATCCTGCATATAGCCAGAGTCCCATCAGAAAACAAACATGCAAATATAAAATAGTGTTTACATTGCAATAGAACATACACTGGAGAAACATGAGCACAAGACTGAAACAACACGTTAGATACAAACAGATAGATTGATCAGCCAATCACTTCTGGCAGGAAAATGACAGTATGAAACAAAATATCAAACTAGTAAAATCAGAATGTAACCATATAGTATTGAGTTAATGGGAAGAACCATGTATCAGAAAATCTCAGCTGACAATGGTGTAACCTCTAAATTCACCAAACCACATCAGTGCGATTCCCCAGAAAGAGGAAGATCAGAGCATCATATTCAGTTGACTAACAGCCAAAATTGGGAACAATAGGTGCTCAAAATATCTCCTGCCAATAATTTGGTAAGTGAAGCAATATGGAGTGTTCTAATGTCAATTCGGTTGCATATCTTGCAGATTTTACGAGCATAATATTTTATGCTATTGGTTGCCCAGAAGTGACAAGCAATGACAGACTGATCTGTATATAATTACTATTTCTGTTGGTTTTTCCTATGTAACGTTTGTGGCAGTCTGCAACAAATTCTAACTCCAAAGTGAAATTTAAATTCAAAGACATCACAAGTTGCAACTGTTGTACATAAATGACACAGTTCCTTGTTTAAATATGTGGGTGCATAGTAAAGAATTATGAATACCATGTCCTATTATTTGGTGGTGATAAAATCTGATAACCTTAAACTTGGTTTTTGTAATATTGGTTGAAAATTCCACATTTGGACTTGTAGGGATTAGTTTAACTTCCCAATGCTTCATTGGTTTACCAAAGCTCTTTAACTTCTTTTGAGTGCGTGTTGCTGCTTTAGTTGAAAGAATAATAGAAGTGACCAATTCGGCTGAAGCTTAGTCAGTGAGAATTCTCTCATGTGGACATGTGTCGAGACTGCTATCTGTCTGTCACATATAGAATCAGGTACAGTTGCCTGGCACTAAGGTCTCTGTGGACATGTTACGAAGCAAGATGATATGGTACAGGGATGAGATTTATAAGGTTAACTGTCCACCACACAGAACCAGGAGGTATCTCCTAACAAATTTGTTGTGATATGACCACATAGTTAAAGCAATTCACAATTCCAGCAAAATTTGAATACCAAAATAAGACAGTTCAAGTGTGAAAGCAATTAAAACTGCAGGGTAAGATGTTTAATAACAAAGCCGTACGTTTTATGTTGCTAAAAACTGCATTAGTTTGTGTAATGGTTTTCTATACATGAGAGAAAATGTTTCGCACATCAAAAGACTAATAATAATAAACCAACCTTCACATTTCAATTCATTCAGTTTCTTTCCAAATATTTTGTTTTAACAAATGACTTTTTATGATAGACAATTATAATTTCCAAAGGTGCCATTCTGCTGGATGGCAGGAATGTTCTGTATACTCCCTACAGTCTGGACGAGACCATGAATTTTATGCAATAACCAAAAGTAATAGCAGCTCAAAGTTAAAAGTGTCACTTTGAAGCTAGTGAAGTGGTTCATGAGTAATTGTTCCTGAGGCAAAAAGTTATTGGTATGACCCATGTTAAATGCTGCATGTAAATAGAGCAAAGAAAACAAAAAAGTTGAGTTTTTCTGTTTATGTGCAATGCGAGTTATTTTTTTCTGTTGAATCTTCTTAACACAAGTCTGAAAGCAATAGTAAGGTCTGGCAATGATATTCACGTTAATGAAAGTCATTGTGATCAAAGGTGTGTATTTTATAAGGAAATCTACCTGTAAAATTGGATGAAAATCTGAAAAAATGCAAACATTTAATTTTTTGCTTTTTATTGTATTCATAGTCAATAATTTGATTTGAAATCTTGTATTTACTTACACGGGCAATATTTAGTCATTTGTGTAGCCTTTGAAACACTCGTGAGCATAGTATTGTGATGTGCATTCCAATTGCAAATGTTTTTCTCCAATTTTTTTTTCAGTATTTTTGATTGTGTTAAGTATTTCACCAATTAACTTCTAATTTTCAGCAAAATTCAAGAATGATTACTAAAGAAGTTCACAAAGACATTTTTGCAATTTTATTATTACATTATTTTTTATTAAATATATTCCTAAAGTAGCTGAACCCCTGCAACGCCCTAAGTGGGCCAAGGTCTACCGCCTGGCTGCTGCGTGCTCCACCAATACAGGTGTCTGAGTGGGGTGGGATGTAGTCAGTGCCCTGGGTCCCACCCGGCCGGTCAGAGACCTAACTAGGCTGAGTGCACCCCACACCAGACTTCCCTCCCAGCGGGGGATCGAACATGGATCCTCGGCACACTGCCACTGCACTATGCAGGCAATCTAATGCTTGTATTCTAAATAGTTTCATTTGTATTTTATACAAACTTCAATATGGGTATCTTTATAATGATTTGTTAAGGACAAACTAAAATCCTTAGCAGAATGTAAAAAACCATTTGACATGGGAGCCATTTTAAATTAACACAAATTAATGAAATCTAGATCAGAAACATTAATATCTCTGAAATAAATGCAGATATCCAATGGAAATGTGCTGTGCGAGTGTTATATTACATTACCATGCTATGATAAAAATATCAGGTCGCTCAAATGAAAATTATAGATTGTTAGATATTTGAAAGGTATGTTGCTTCATCCTTTCTGACCAATTTATTTTTGACTGAACCCAAACGGCATGGGATAAACCTTGTGCTTTTGGAAAACTCGTCTAGTCTAATCTCGGATTCATAGATCACTTAATTAAAACACTGAACATTGGAGAATAATTAGGTTAAACTTTTTGCTGCAATGTTGCCATATCTGTGGCAAAGGATGGGGCGCAACTATGTAAAATAAACAGTGACTGACAATTATAAATATGTAATTTATATTAAAACAACAATTATTTTAGCCTTTTATTTATATTAACCATATCATCAGTACAGTTGAAAGAAAAAATGAGCTAATAAAGATTGAAATCTAAGTCTTCCAAAAGCAAACTTTGGTCCTACTTCTAACGCACATGATAACAAATTGCCACATGGTGCTGCAAGTGTCTGCATTAACTTTTCTATGTGAATGTGCCTTTAATTCCGGCGAGGTGAATGGCTCCAAAACTAAAGAACATTTACATTTTCAAAACTTATGAACTTCTACTATGGTTTGGTCTCTTGCAATAGAAGTGGACCTAAATCAACCCATCTTTACATCACTGCCAAAATGGCCTCCAGCTTCGTTGATGTATGTTTTTGTTCCTGACGTTATTTTAAGCTTGCTAATGACACTGGTTTGTTAAGAGTGCTGTTGAACTTAAGTCGTGGATGTCGAAAGACATTTTCCCAAATTGGCAGCAGAGTACAATGTTGTTGTGATATAGTGCTGTAATTTGTTATATTTTTATTACTTAAGATAATTCTTGATTTGTTATTTATTGATTCTTGTAAATAGGCATGCAGTTTTGTTTATTCTTTTTTTCAAGTAGCTATAATAAGTGATTAGATGTTACATTGCTTTAAGTTGTGTTTGCGTTAATACTGTTTTATGAAAGTAACTTATTTTGTAATGATACACCTGTATGTATGTTTGTTCAATAATGAACTAAAATTTGAAATAAAACCAGTGATATGTACTCAGTATAGCCAATTTGTCCATCGCTTGTTTAACCCCAATTGCTGAACTATGGAGTGTGTGTGTGTTGGCGGGGGTGTGCATGTGTACGTGTGCATGCACGTGCACGTGTGTGTGTCACAAACAGTATCAGACAATTGTACGGGGTGGGCCAAAAGTAGCGATTGGATACTTTCTAAGTTTGTGTAGCAATAATAAACTTTCACAAATGACTTTAAAATGTTATTTATTTATTGCTACACTAATAAGGAATGGAAATATGAAAACATAAACATAACTGGGCCAGTCAGCTTCATTCTTAAACTTCTAATATTTCTGTGTGTTCACCATCATTTTCAGCGCACAGTTGAATGCACTGCCATGTCTGTCTGCTTGCCTTTCTGGGCATTTCAGGAGTGATCATTCTGAAGATGCAGATAATCTCTCTCTTCAGTTGTTCAATGGAAGCCATCCAAATCTTTCCAAGACTTTCTTTTAAGTAGGACCACAGCCAATTGTCGCACATTGTCAGGTCGGGGCTCCTTGGAGGCCAAATGAGAGGTCCACCTTGTCCAATCCATATAGGAAAGCTGGTACTTAACCATTCTCAAACTGGAGTCCAGAAATGCCCTGGGGCTCCATCTTGTTGAAGAACTACGGGGTTTAAGAATACCAACTGTGTCAAGTTCCAGAACCAGTCATTGAGGTACGCTTCTCCAGTCACAGAAATGTGGCCCAACAATAATTTTGCTGGTAACACTGTCCCACATCATGACATGTTGTTGAATTTCTTCAACAAAGTGAGGGTTATGTTTGGCCCACACGTTAACATTACATGAACGAGAGCTGAGATACATGGCACATTCGTCAATCAAGACGTTACAACAAACCGCTAAGGTGGGAAAAGCAGAAAGTAACATTTGACATGCATCACGTCATGCTTCCATATCCCTGTCACTTCAAATACGGTGGTGGGCCTGTATGGACAATAATCCTTGGGATCTCCATTTCCACCAATCGTTTCCTTGTTGATTTCTTCAGTGAACGTTCCAATGAATCAGACAGAAGATTACTAACATCATCACCGCAATATTTTTTAGGTCTTCCACTGCATTATGTATCCAATACAGAGCCTGTTGAGAAAGTCTTCTTTTCCAGTTTTCGGAGATTGACTTCACTGGGAGCTGGTTTATTGAAACAAAGAAGTTTTCACTGATTTCGTTGTACGTTTCACCAGTTCGTTCTTTCTCATGAACTCACACTAACAATGAGACGTTACTCAATCGTATATTTGCTTGTATCAGCCATTGCTTACAACACAAACAGCGTTTTACATTGACAACATCAACTAATAATCCACAAAAATCTGGCTTGCTGCTATAACATAAGAATGCCCTCGCTCTATCAGAAAATTGGCATACTAATGTAACAAAAAGCATATAAAGCGGAAAAATATCCCCCTCAACCCATGATTAGTTTTTGGATTCAAAAAGTGAGTTATTTCAATATAAACATCACTCAATTGTGACTTTTGGCCCACCCATAGAGGAGTACCAAAATCATTTTAGTTGCTAAACACAGTTAAACTTTGTGTTGAAAATGAAACCCTAAGAAGTGGAAAATGCACTCCACAGGGGTTTATGTTGCGATTGTGACTTGGGCTATCACTATGGCTACCAGATCTGGACAATAAGGGGTTGTTGATTCACCTTCTGTTAGGTACGCAGCCTGGTAAGATGGGCCTAGTAGGCTGCATTATATACGTATTTGTGCTTATATGCTTGTATTATATATTTATTTTTTTAACTTCATTTTTCCTTCATTCCCATATTTAGCTTCATTTAGCTTAAATATACATGGATTTTATTAGCATTATCTTACTAGATCAAATACAATTTTTTCGGATAGTTCAATGAATGGTCTATCCATTGAGTGTTGAAAGTTTTTAATGCTGTAAAAGATTTTATACGTGTTGTTGATTTCTTATGTTTATCCAAAGCTGGGATTAAATTGTTAAATTTGTGAAACTCATCGTATTTCAGGGCGTTTTCTTGGTTGCAAACAACAAGCATGTCCAGCAATATAGTTTGTTTAATTCACATGTACCAGTCACCCACACATACTTATAATTATTTATATTAAAATACCTTTTGTAAGTATTCTTACTTTTGCTTCTGCTCACACTGCAAGAGTGGAAGAGCTGCAGTTGGCCTTTCCTGTTTTACTATCACTAATTTATCCTCGTATTTCAAGTGCGAGTATTATTGTTTCATTAATTGTTTTACTATACATTGTTTGTCCATCTCAAAGCATTAGCACTAGCAACTGTCTTGGTACACTATGAAATAAATAATACTAATATAGCTGTTGAGGACTATTAACATATCCTTTCTTGCTTTTAACTCCACATGTTATTGCTATGCAGCCAGTCATGTTGACACATGAGTTTAGCGACACGTGGTTGTTCCAAAGCCTGCATTCTGCCACCTTACCCCTCCTTGCTCGTACCATAGTGGAGGCCACGGCAGTAAGCATCCGAAGCCCTGCTCTCCCCCTTGTTCAGTGATATATTCCATCCTACGCACTAATTCTTCATGAGGGAAACTGAATAGTATTACAATTATTAATACCGTATTTTATCACATAAGGCCCCCCCTCCCTCGCATATTTCCCTCCCCTATGATTTTTCATCACTAAAAATTATTTACCTATTAAACATAGCATAATTCCCTCTCCTGGTTTGTTCTTATTGGAGCAGCCTTCAAATGACTTGATAATGGAAAACAATCGATGCAGTGGTGCCTGTCACGGACAACAATGAACGCAGTGCTTGCCATAAAAATACTCGTATTGCCATTGTCACAACGTATCATAAAATTGAAATGTGAAGTTGCAGACGTGTTTCTAAGTCAGTTTGTTACAAGTCGTCATACTGTTAAGAAAAGTTGAAAAAAACTGGTATTTCTTGTGCCATTAATGGTTCTGACGACATGTTGTGGAATAGTGAAAATGAAGATGTGTTATCTAAACCAGATATAAATGAAAATAGTGATGATAGTGATGAAAGTAAGACCGCAGAATACTCAGAGAAAAGAAACAATGAAACAATACATTGTAGGCCCAATGAAACCATGGTATATATCCAGTTCATTCACAAACTACTGTATACCTATATAACTTTTACATAATACTACATGGTTTCCCTTCCTAGAAGCACCACTCGCATAATTCCCTCCCCAGGGTTTTCAAGCAAAAAAAAAGGGGGGAATTACGCGATAAAATACAGTATTACTTATTAATCTCTAGTTTACTTTAGATATGGGTTTTGGTGATATGCCACTGCTAAACATTATCGAGCCTAGTGAAAAATTAATTTATCAGGCTCAACAAGCAGATACATAGATGAATTATTAGTTTCATACATTAATAACTGGATATGGAAAAGTCAGAAAACAACTGAAAGCTAACTAGCATGAGGTCTTCTCTTAAAAAACAGCAAAATGTATTTTACTGGAATGTGAGACCATGGAACAGAAGAGGTACTGGATGCTACTCCTTTGTGGAGTACTATCTCATCCATTCATCTTGGTTCCATACCATTCTCTTCATTTGTTTCATTGTTCTCCCCTTCTTCCTTCCGGTCTCACCTATAAATATTGTTTGGTTTTCTCTCCTCCGCCATGCACATACCGTTGTAGTTATCTTTTTATCATAATTTGTTCTACGAAGTGGATATGCAGTTCCTCTCTTACTAATCATGCCTCTTCTATAATTTAAGACTTAAAACTTTCACAGTGAATGTTACTAATAATTGCTTCTCGAGTGATCAGCCGCGTCAAATTTATAAAATTCAAGCTTTTGAACATTTGATTCTCCATGGTCTTCATCAGGAACAAATGCCAAGGTAAAAATCATGCTGGTATATATACACAAACAAGGTGGGCAATGATTGGCCGCTTGCTTTAGGTGGGGTGGGCCTCCTTGGATAGGGTTTTCCTGTAATGTCAGTCAGCGGTTCTGATCTGCTTGAATTGTCTATGATGGCTGGTGCCCAAGCCATGCTTAGTTTGCATCCAGAGTCTGTTAAAATTTGATGGATGTAATCTGATTTCTATGGATTCCATGATAAATCAATCAAAGTATTTGTTGGAGCGGTCAAGAACTTTAGTGTCATCAAACTTTATTCTGTGTACATTATCAATACTGTGCTGATTTTTCAGGTTGCAGGAAGTCTAAAGCTTCGCTTATGCTCCTCGCGTCTCCTCATTGGTCCGTCCAGTTTGGCTGATGTATACCTTACCACATTCACATGGTATACTGTAGACTCCCGGAGCCTTGAGTCCCGCGGAGTCTTTAACTGGTCTTAAATATTGCCAAGTTTTCTTGCGGGCTGTAAAGAATGTTTCAATATTATGCCTAGAGAGGATGCGTGAAATCTTGTTTATTGTGACATATTAAAAGGATATAAAGGCCTTAATATTGTCACTCTTTGTGTTGTTAGGAAGTGGTGGCTTGGATCTATTGTGTTTTACTCTTCTGTGGACCTCCTTGATATCGTGGTCTTCGTAGCCATTCTGTTTTAGGAAAATTCTATTTCTTGATTTAAATGTTCCTCATCCATTATTTCAAAAGTATGGTGAAATAAGATGGAGATGACTGTTTTCTTTTGTCTGGGGTGATGGAAGCTTGTCGCATCCAAGTACCTATTGGTAAGAGTGGGTTTCCTGTACACCTGGTGACCTAAGCTATCATCAGGCTTTTTGTACACCAACAAAATATATATTGTGTATATATACCCTGGCATTTGTTCCCGATGAAGACCATGGAGAATCAAATGTTCGACAGCTTGAATTTTATAAATTTGACACGGTTGATCACCTGAGAAGCAATTATGTCTCTTCTAGCCTTCCCCATAACTCGTCTCAAGTATCTCATTTCCATTGCTGTTATTTTACCTTCTTGTTTGTGCAAGAGTCCAGCTCTCTGCTCTGTATAATAGATTGGAAGTATTGTTTTAAACACTGTGATTTTTAGTCATCGTCTACACTTAATGGATTAGAAGACTTCTCCTCAAGTCTCTCTTCGCCTTCTCACCCGTCTTCCATCTTCTTCCCATATGGTTGGTAATTGTATGCCATTTTGAGGTATCAGGTGTTCTCCATCCTTTGCAAATGGTTTCTCCAGCTTTCTCTATATTGGTTTATTTGATCATTTATTGGACAGATACCCCGTTCTTCTCTTATTTCTTCATTTTTTATTTTTTTCATTATTGTACATCCTTTTATAGCTCTAAGGCATCTCATTTCTGCTGCATTTATTTTATCCCATTCTTTTTTATCATCCATGTTTCATAACCATATGTTAACGTTGGAATTGCTACTGTTTTCAAAATTTTAAGCTTGTTTCTTTTCTTGTTTTGCTTTTTAATGTTCTTGCTAATATTCCGCAACTATTCTGGAATTTACTTTATTTGTGGCAACTTAACTGCTTTAAAACTTTGGTCTATACTTCATATATAGTTAACCTTTATTGTTACACTTGCTTTTACGTATAACTAATATTGTTTGTCCCAAGTCAGATCCATGTATGGAGTATCTTGGGACAACAGTCTAAAACCCACCACAATCTCAAGTTGACCCTTTTAATGCAGTACTACACTATAAAACAGCCAGAAACGACGGGTCGTTAAACCTCACTCACTCACTAGATAAATCAATAATTCGTTCAGGATGTCGGCTACCTCTTCTAACTACAACTTTATGCCTCCCTGGATCGTCTCTCATGTAGGTTTCGTCATAGTTTAGAATTAAGTGTGGCTGCACACCATTCAGTGTTCCACTCAATTCATCAAAATATTTATTGATAATTTTATCATTGCCCGACTCAGTTTGTCAGCGTATCTTTGTTCCTTGCTATAAAAGATCTTGCAAAGTCCATCCCAGGTAAGTTGTTGTTGAATCGCAATTCAGTTTTACCCAGCCTATCAAAATAGAATTTTACAATAAGTTGAACATCATGCCCAGTTAGCGGAAGTCGCCAATCTGCAGCCGTGGTCAGACATTGTACTAATTTGTTTTAGTCTTCCTCTGATAGAACACGTGGTCTTCCAACTTTTCCTGTATTTTTATTATTTATTTTCCTATTTAATGTAGATTTTGGTACCCCAAACTGTTGAGCTGCTTTTCTCACTGAAATACATTTATTAGTCTCAACAGCTGTTTTAAGCCTATTTGTAGAATAGTCCCTATAGTTACGTGCACCAAGCTCTCTTCTATACGCACGCACCATTTTTCAACCTAAAACAAAGATTTCAGAGGACAAAAATTAGAATTTCTCACGTATATAGTGTACCAGTTACCGTAAGTAAAGTGTTGTCAGAGCACCCTGGTGCTGTCCCAAGTAACCCTCTCATTGACACCTCTGGGAAATTTTATTCACTACAAAAGTTCTGTTGGCAATACAATCTTGCACTGATCTGTGCTTGAATTCATGGTTTGAGGTTATGAGTTGAGGTATTTTGATCTATTCAGCCCTAATAGTATTTGATAAGGAGACAAAGTTATTTCACGCAAAAAAAAAAATTGTTTTTTTAACTACAAGGTTTCATTGATTGGCCACAGCTTACCTGTAACTTCTTGAATATCTAATAACAGCCAGTTCTCATACACCACGCCAGTATTGCCACACGGAGCAATTGAAAATATGGTCCAAAATATCCCAAGTTACACCAGCGTCCCAAGTAGCCCCAGTTGATCGGTATTGTATCCTAAATATTTAAACTTGTGTACTTGTTCCAGCACTATGATTTTTTTTTATTTTTATTTATTTTTTTTATTTATTTTATTATTTTTTTTTAAATTAACGTCCTCCAAGATTGCGTCATATCGGACGGTGAGTGAATGAAACGGGTGAAATGATGCTCAAATAGGCCCGAGGTCCATGGAGCTTTAAGTTACCCGACATTCGTCTTCTCAGGGTAAGGGAAAACCTCGGAAAAAACCTTATCCGGATAACTTACCCTAAGCGAGATTCGAACTCGCGACCTCTTGAACGTGAGGCAGACACGCTAACCATCACGCTATCGAGGCGGGCCCAGCACTATGGTATTATTTTGGATGTAAGAGTGCTTTCCTTGAAAGGCCATTACTTTTGTTTTATTAGTTTATATTTTAAAACTATATTCTCTTAATACATTCCTCAATTCAAAAACGCTTCTGTAAATCATTTTCTGTATCTTGAATTACTATATAATCAGCATAGAGTAGCATATTTATTGTATTTCTATTTACTTTTTTCCTGAAGGTATTTTGTCATTTACTTCTCTAAGAATTTTGTCCATATATACTAAAACACTGCAGAGACAAACTGCGTCCTTGTCTTAAACCCTTATTAACTTTAATATCTTTTGAAAATTGTCCTTTTCCTAATCTGATCTTTATTTTAGTTGCTTTGTACGTGTTTTTTCTGCATTAAATGTGTGGGGTATCCTTTCTCTTCTAATATTTCCCACAGCAGGTGTCTCTGATGTTGAAATTAGTTTGCTTTGTCAACACATTTATGTGCTTCAATAATCTGGCGTGTAGTTCTCCATATTTTAGAACTCTGTATTAATACAGCCAGGTCCTGGAGCTTTTCTGTTTCGCATTTTCTCCATCGCAGGTTTTAGTCCCTCTTCTGTGATTTCATCTACTGAATTATCGGTTTCTCCAGTTCTCTTTAGTTATTTCCTTTTTTCTCACAATGGTATATTAATCTGATAATAAACAGAATTGGCCTTCCTTTTTCTATTTAAAATTTCCTGTTGTACTTTCCCATCCTTATTTATTAATATTCCAAGGTATTTGTAGCTATCTGCCTGCTCACCATTACATGATATTTTGATTCCTTTATCTATCTTTCCTACGTACAAACTTTTACTTTTAGATAAGTTCAGTTCCAGTCCCTTTGTGGTTAATTCCTCCTTCCATTCATAAGTTGCTATCGGTAAATTATTTCTATTTGCAATGAATATGGTCATTTGCGTATATGAACGCTAGTGCCCAGACTGGGGTACCGGGATCTAATCTAGTGAGACCCTTAACCCTTTCACGCCTGGTGTGTCTTATAAGATACATAGGCTTTTTTTTCCTATTTGTACTAGTTTTAACTTTCTTTTTCTGCTATATTCTTGTTATACTGTCTGTCACCAATTAAAAATACATATTTGAGACGGTTTGAATTGTAAAAAATTATTTTTTTTACAATTTATATTGTAGTGTTTTTTTTTTTTTTTTTTTTTTTTTTTTAAGAAAAGAAGCAAAATCCATGCAACCGCAGTCATATGATACCCCGTCATCATCCACGCCTGCCATCACACCTATTATTTTACGTGGGCCCTCCCCGTCCTTTACCACAGGCACATTTGACTGCGGTTGCCGAGACTCGAACTCACGACCTCAAGCTTTGAGTGCATGGCCAGTGCACTACGTGTTGCCTTAGCGATCATGGCTATCCAAGCCAACAGGCTGAAGGTCTCCCAGACCGCCTAATCTAAACCGGTTTCGAATTAGAGGAAGAACGGCATACACAACATAGTGAGACCCTTAACATTAGTCGCTAGAAATTAGGAAATAAGAAGTGTTCTTTTAGGCTGAGGGTCACGTGGTCATGAATGGGTCCCTTGTTTTTTACGGAAGTGCTTTCCTCCGGCCGAGAACTGAACTGAACTTACGACTGAATCTCTTCTCATTCGTCACTAGATTTTTAAGTTTTTCACCAGAAATCTAGGGATCAAAAATTACAGTGGCAGTTTATTTTTACTTTCTTTACTGGTAAGTAGAGGAAGTATTGTATTCTACCCAAAACACAGAACTGGCCATTTATAGCATAAATAGGGAAGTGGGGTGTTCACAGCACCTTCCATAAATGTATTGAGGTTAAGAATTTTAAAAAAAAAAGTTTATTATACATTAGGCATTGCATTAAATATTCTATTAATTCAATTAAGTACAACTTTAATAACTAAGTTACTCCAATAATTATCCGTAATTGATAAACCAATAACACGTGTAAAATGGTTTCAAATGTAAACACCCAACATCCCCGATGAAAGGTTAAATTACATACTCTTCCCATGAAATCGCGAGAAACAACTGAATATCAATAGGCCTTTAAAAGAATTATGTTTGAACCTATGATAATGGATATCTCGGGAAAAGCTTGATGCTGCGAAAAAGTTTATTTGAAATAAAAAGGTCCTGAACTTAAATAGTAAGTTGGTCGTTTATCTAACGTCCAAAAAAGTGTTCTATGTGAAGAATACTCTATGGTGTGGGGATTTTGTAAAAAGTCTTTGGTTGCATTCTTGGAAGATGTTGAATTTAAATACCAAGTTTGGTATATAAGTGACCTTTTGTTTTTGAGTGCTGCCGTTCACAAATATAGACTTTTTTCAAAAAATGCTTCTTTATAGACTTGGAGGGTCCCAAAACATGTTTTCGATGGACAATCCTGTAGAATAGCGGCGTCACGTGAACACTGTCGTCTGCTACAGAGGGCGAATGTCGCCAACCTAAGAAACATGAATGCGCCGAATATAGCAACACTGCGTCACTAAAGTGGCGATACTACAATTTCTCAAGTTATCGTTGTTTCTTCTTGTTCTTCAAATGTAGCTCTGGGTTCAAAAGAACTGACGTCAAACGATTACAAAGTAATAATAACAAAGCTACCACTTACGCTTTTCCGCTATTCATATCCATGCCAGTTAACGATTACCTACGTGGTATTAATTACAAGAAGAAAAGCTTAGATTGCGTTCAGCGAGTTCACAAGTAGCCATGGGGGCTGGTGAACACTGAACATATTAGTTGAGATGTACAAAACATTGTCAGTAAATATACAGAATGAGCCCATAACTCATTGAGTCATTATATACAGGAACAAAAAAGAAACAAACAAACAACAGCAAAGGGGATTTTTTTTTAATTAACGTCCTCCAACATTGTGTGATATCGGACGAATGAATGAAATGAAATGGGTGAAATGATGCTCAAATGAGCCCGAGGTCCATGGAGCTTTAAGTTACCCGACATTCGTCTTCTCAGGGTAGGGAAAACCTCGGAAAAAAACCTTACCCTGAGCGAGATTCGAACTCGCGACCTCTTGAACGTGAGGCAGACACGCTAAGGCAAAGGGGATAATGGAAACACAATCAAAACTTACCTGAAATTTGTCAGATAGGAATTGAATTTTGTGTTAAATTCTCACTAGGCATTTCCAGCTATGTTCTGCGCACCATATCCCGATTTTTTGGCCATGCAAGGGAGTTTCATGAACGAAATTGGCTCTGTAGCATAATATTGGTTGTGCTGTGATGACATATAATCATGTGTATGAAACCATGCTTCGTCACTGAGCAACATTAATCGTGGATCGATTGTTCCATCAGTAACATTCCTGAAAATCCAGTTACAGAAATTTACCTGATTTTGGTGATCATGTGGCAGGAATTCCTGGACAACAGTAACCTTGTATAGTTCGAGTTTTAAATGTTTAGTTGCTTTCAGTGTTGAAGCTTTCTTGTGCAAGGTGCAAGGTTTTCGAGGTGAACGTTGTAACCTTTCTCCGAATTTGTCTAATTTCTCTCCTGTAACCACACGCCGCTTTACCTTTCTTTCCCTGTCACGAATTGATCCCGTCTCGAACGGTCTCTTCACTAGGAACACGCACGCTGCCGACCAAGTTTTGTAGTAAACGTACTGTAGAAAGAGAAGAAATGTGAGGAACAACAGAAGGGAAAACATTGTAGATGTGAATGATGTGTTGCATACCCTATCAGTTTTCCTTAGTTAAGTTTTTCTGTTATCTATACATTAATCCAGTTGGCACTATCCTTTCTGAGGAGTATGTTTCGAACAACAGTCTGCCATGAATTAGTATTGTTGGCGTATCACGCCAAGCATTGAAACAGAGCGGCTGGTGGTTGCGCGCGCAGTGCATGTGACTCGGAGAAGTGCACCAGCTTGTTCTTAATCGAGTTTAAAGCTAAGTTTTTGTATATTTTGTTTGGCAGTGAAGGTTAATTTTATATTTTTGAGTTCTTCGGTACATATTAGAGTACAACAAGCATCATTTTCAACAGTAATTGATGTGAACGTGTAAGAGAGAAACGCACCAGGAAACCAAAGGCAGGGTATGCACATTGCTCATATGCTTCCGCGTGGTTCACTACGAGGAAAACACGTGTTGTAGAGAGCACGGTGCATTTCCTGCCCCGAATGTGGAATCCGGGTGCTTGTAATCAACAAACTGAGAATGCACAAATAAATAATGGGAGTGATTTTTCTGTAATTTTAATATTTAGCAGTAGCTGTATCATAAAGTTCTACAAAAATTGTGAAAAAATAGGTTTCAAAGTTAATAATTTTTATTTAATAAACCAAGGCATTACAAAATGTCCTGTTCCCAACATTCTTTTGAGAGTGCTTAAATATAACAGAAAAACATTTAAATTAATCAAAATTTTGAAATCTCTATCGTGTGGAGCATTTCAGGTACGGTGCTGGAAATAGCTAAAAAAATTAATAAATACAATAAATTTTAAAATGTTAAAGATATTGCGTATGTACATTATTGCTTATGTCTATTATGACTGGTATGAAGTTAAGTAAAATTCGCTAATAATGGTAGAATATAGAAATGTCACTTTTGCGTGCACTTAACACGAGTTCAAAGTGCACACGCCAGGCTACGCCACTGGTTGTAGCTAATGAAAAATCTGATGTGTTGCACTCACATTACTTTCTCTACTCTTGTACTAACCATGCTTACAAATTCTTATTTCTTTACCTTCTTCATGTTAGTTGAGATAAACATTTGCAAAAATTATGTAGGTACAAGGGGAATATGTGAATACAGTAGGCTTTGAGATTCCGGTCTCTTTGTACGGCTAAGATATAAAAAATATGAATCGCTATATTCCATTTGACGAAAGTATTTAAGTTTTGCAAAATTCACACAAATAACAAGGAATATCTCCGAAATGATTCACTCCGCAAAAAAAGTTATTTGGACATAATTTGTGTGTTTTAGCAAGATCTACATTTTTGTAAGATTTGGTCTATCTCTTACGGTTTACCAGTTATTCAAGTCATCCAGAGTAAACAGGACTACTGGCCTATAGCTAGAAAAATTTAAAATATACATTTCGTTTGCCGTAAAAATATCTCAAACACATGGCATTTTAATCAAAATTGTTAGCCATTTTCTTGAAAATAAAAAAGTTCGAAAAAAATTCCACGTAAAGGGTAGTTTAGGGTGGAGAAATTTTCTTCAAAATCTTCGTGTCGCATCCTTAGAATACATTCAACTTTTGTTTTAAACCTACTTTTCGTTTTTGAGTTATGCTGTCCACAGACAGACACACATTAGAGGCCTGAAGGGGCCGACATTCTTAGGTTCGGCCCGGCCCGATTATCTAATTTTATTATGATTATGACATTATTATCATTATCATTATGATCATTATATTATCATCAATATTGTTATTATTATCATTATTATTTGAAACCTTTCAGCAGAGTAATCATATAGTAGAGGAATGCTGTGATAATTGTGCTGTTCTCGGAAAAATACATAATACATTATTTTGTGTGTCTTAATTTTCGAGCCCGGGCCCGGCCTGAGCCCGACAAACATTTTCCAAATTAGGCCCGAACCCGTGCAGACCTCTAACACACACATACAGACCTTTCTCTAAAAATACCATTTTTTTGGATTCTCGGGGCCTCAAAACATATATTTCCATTGAATCTAGACATAGAATTTTTGAGTGGAGTACAATACTTCCTCTACTTATTATACATAGTAGAGAAAGTAAAAAAGGAATAGGGAAGAGAAAGAAGCACGAAAGAGAGAAGGATTTGCAAGGACAAGAACAGGGTTGATACTACAGAAAGTTGTTAAGGCCTGAGGGAGGCGTGTGTGATATACTGCACATGGACTTTACTGTTATCGCTCGCGCATGTAAACAACTGCACCATATGATCTATCACTCCGCGCCTGCAGCTCACTGCGAGAAGAAACAAAACAGTCGAGTTATGCTACACCTTGACCTTGCGTCTGCATACACTTGCAGGGCAATGCTGCTCTGATTCGTAGAGTACTACTTACGTTGTTTTCGACTCTTGCTTCTAGTGGCAGTTTTTTGCACATTTGATGGTCGTGCTGTACTTCTGACGTCATTTATACTCAGCGTCCAGCTAACCTGCATCGCATGCGTGCGCACATCCCTCCGGCCTTTAGAAAGAAGTAAGAGGGGATGTTTATTATGTGTGGAGCAACGGAGGGTTTGGAACATTGTCTAGTAGACTGTGATGAAGTGGGAGAATGGAGGAAACATATGGGATAGGAAATCGGAAAACATGCCGATGAAAGAGACAAAAGAACAGTAAGATTTTATTTTTTGAATGAAACTGATTTTTACACATTCTCACCTCACTAAGAATATTGGCGATGTTTGTATTAGAAATTACACTTTTTGTTGCTTTACAAACCCCCGCACGTTGTTTACAATAAAAGACTCCGCTTATAATCTGAGTACCATTGCACTCAATATGTTTAGTTTCTAGAGTTCTTAGTAATTCCTAGTATTATTGTTATTGTAAACTTTAAGGACCCTTGGTCGTTTTGCTGCTATCCGATCCCCCTTTAGGTTCCTTTAGCAGCTTATCTAGAAATGTATGTGACGTGTTTTTTAAAGATTGCAGTTTATGGAGTTCGTAAATGCGTTTGTCACTAGATATGGGTTCCTTAATGGAATCCAGTTGCTGAGCTTTAGAACTGGTAGCTTTATTTGTAGTTGTTTCCGTTTGTTTAGTTGTAGGTTTTGTCGTAAGGGTAGTTTCCTTCTTGGTTGTGGTAGCTGCAGTCGTTGTCCCAGTTTGGCTACTCTTCGTCGTCAGCGATGACGTGCTCGATTTCTGTTCACAGTGTGCTTTAGTTGACATTGAAGGGATGGGTTTAGTTGATACAACTGGTTGGGTTTTCACTGTAGGGGTGGATTTGGATGATACAGTTGTTTGAGTTGACACTTTAGGGGTGGATTTGGATGATACAGTTGTTTGAGTTGACACTTTAGGAGTGGATTTGGATGATACAGCTGTTTGAGTGCATACTTTAGGGGTGGATTTGGATGATACAGTTGTTTGAGTTGACACTTTAGGGGTGGATTTGGATGATACAGTTGTTTGAGTTGATACTTTAGGGGTGGTGGATGATACAGTTGTTTGAGTTGATACTTTAGGGGTGGATTTGGACGATGCAGTTGTTTGAGTTGACACTTTAGAGGTGGATTTGGATGATACAGTTGTTTGAGTTGACACTTTAGGGGTGGATTTGGATGATACAGCTGTTTGAGTGCATACTTTAGGGGTGGATTTGGACGATACAGTTGTTTGAGTTGACACTTTAGGGGTGGTGGATGATACAGTTGTTTGAGTTGACACTTTAGGGGTGGTGGATGATACAGTTGTTTGAGTTGACACTTTAGGGGTGGTGGATGATACAGTTGTTTGAGTTGACACTTTAGGGGTGGTGGATGATACAGTTGTTTGAGTTGACACTTTAGGGGTGGTGGATGATACAGTTGTTTGAGTTGACACTTTAGGGGTGGTGGATGATTCAGTTGTTTGAGTTGACACTTCAGGGGTGGTAGATGATACAGCTGAATGAGTTGACACTTTGGGTATGGATTTTGTTGATACAACAGGCAGGGTAGCTGTGCTTTTGGCTGTGGACTTAACTTCACATTTTTTGGTAGACACCGTTTTTGAAGAAGGTACAAACGTAGATAGCTTTTCCATGATATGTTTAGTAGTAGACGTTGAGGCTTCGGGCTTCCTTGAAATTATGTACTCAGAATTCACTTTTGTTGGGATCGAAGTTGTGCTCTGAGACGTGTGCTGAATAGTATGTCCACTTGTGGTCTTGTGAAAAACTTTCAAAGTTCGATGATATTTGTTTCGTGTAGTTGGTGTGGTGAATCGCGTAGAAGTTGTCTTTGTGAGTCCTTTCGTCTCTACGTGATTCGCAGTAGAAAGTGTCATGGGCGTTGTAATGACCTTTTCTTTTGAGTGGGTGCTTTCAGTTACGTGTGACAGTAAATACTTAGTAGAAACAGGGAGTTTGGTTATTTTGTTTCCTTTTAGGCTCTTGTCACCTGACTTTCCAATTTTGGAGCCCTGAGAACGTGACTTTTTATGCTTTTCTTTGGTAGTTTTAGTTGATTTTGTCAAACCTGCTGGAGTGCTATGGATTTGAGAGTGTAGTGCACTTAACAGCTTGTCCCTTTCCTTGTTAAATCCAATTCCTTCGACCACGCTTGACACCGTTGTTAACATATGCGGTTTTTCTGTTGACATTTGAGGCGCTTTTGAAGATTTCGATTTCGGTTTTCCGATTTCTCGAGAATGTCGTCCACTTTTCCTTCGATGCCTCACTTTGGATGTTCTATTGCTGGATACTGGGTGTTTTGTAATCCCTGGAGTGGCAGTAGTCTTTTTAGCATCTTTCTCAGTATCACTGTCTTTTTCATCATCATCAGCATCATCAGCATCATCCGGATCATCTTTGTCGCTCTCTGGGGAATCGTCCTTTTCCTCTCCCTCGTCTTCTCCTTCCCCTTTATCATCGTCATCTTCAGCTTCATCGTCTTTTTCGTCCGCATCTTCTTTATCCTTCAGCTCATTGCTCTCTTGGCTATCAAATTTTGCATCGTCGTCATCTGGGTCTTTCTCGTCTTCGTCGAGTGGGTCTGGCGGGTTCTCAGTAGTTGCATTCAGCCTTGGTTTTGCGTCCACCTAAATAAAAAGTAAGTTACATTAGAATGCATTTTATGCTAAGGCAGCAATATCCAAACTATGTTGAGTTTGATCAGTATAGATATACAGCTCCGCCATTTCTGGCCCGAAGCCGGAGAGTTGAAATGGCGATCTCAGGCGATGGATGCAATAACTAAAAAAAAGAATACCTTTCTAACATATGTCTGAGGTGCATTATAAATATAAGATGGCCCAAAATAATATCTTATATATTTAAACGAGCAATTCTTATATATATATATATATTTATTCCGCGCAACTTGGAAACGGCTCTAACGATTTTGATCAAATTTTGTATTCAGATAGAGTTTTGCCTTTTAAGTTCATCTATATAGGTGTAATTCGCGAAAAAACGCGATTTTACATAAAAAAATAACATTTTTTTATTCCCGCTTCTACAGTGCAATTCTTGTATATATATATTCCCCGTATTTCAGAAACGTCTCTAAAGATTTGGTTAAATTTTTGTATACATTCAGTGTTTTCTCTACTCACTTTTGGGTAACACATTCACATCTCTTTCTCTACTCAGTCTTCTATAAACAATTTTCCATAAAAAACGTGATTTTGCACCAAAAACACATTTATCCCAACTTTTAAAATAAGTCATACCATGTTCTGTATGTTTGAAACAGAAGTGTTATTAGATTCACACTGTTTTCTCCTCTCACTTTTAGGTAACACATTCACACCTCTTTCTTTACTCACTCTTCTGTAAACAATTTTCCATAAAAAGTGAGATTTTGCACCGAAAAACACTTTTGTCCCCACTTTTAAAATAAGTCAAACCATGTTCTGTATGATTGAAACAGAAGTGCTATTACATTCACGCTGTTTTCTCCTCTCACCATTACGTGATACATTCACATCTTTCTCTACTCATTCTTCTACAAATAAGTCATGCAATTTTCTGTATGTTTGAAATAGAGATGTTGCATATTACATTCACAGCGGTTTCTCTACTCACTTTTAGGTAACAAATTCACATCTCTTTCTCTACTCAGTCTTCTATAAACAATTTTCCATAAAAAACGTGATTTTGCACCAAAAAACACTTTTATCCCCAATTTTAAAATTAGTCATACCATGTTCTGTATGTTTTAAATAGAAATGCTATTACATTCACACTGTTCTCTCCTCTCACTATTAGGTAACACATTCACATCTCTTTCTCTACTCACTCGTCTACAAATAAGTCATGCAATTTTCTGTATGTTTGAAATAGAGATTGTTGCATATTACTTTCACAGCGGTTTCTCTACTCACTTTAAGGTAACAAATTCACATCTCTTTCTCTACTCAGTCTTCTATAAACAATTTTCCATAAAAAAACGTGATTTTGCACCAAAAACACTTTTATCCCCACTTTTAAAATAAGTCATACCATGTTCTGTATGTTTTAAATAGAAATGCTATTACATTCACACTGTTTTCTCCTCTCACTATTAGGTAACACATTCACGTCTCTTTCTCTACTGACTCTTCTGCAAAGAAGTCATGCAATTTTCTGTATGTTTGAAATAGAAATGCTGCGCATTACATTCATACTGTTTTCTCTACTTGCTTTTGCGTAACACACTCATAACTGTTTCTCTACTTACTCTTCTAGGAATAGGTCATGTAATTTTGTGCATGTTTGATATAGAAATACTGCATGTTACATTCACAGCGGTTTCTCTACTCACTTTTAGGTAACAAATTCACATGTCTTTCTCCACGCACTGTACAAACAATTCATATCATCTATACAACTTGAATGTTTATATATATATATATATATCCAACTGTTAAGCTCCAAAACTGCTTAACCGATCACCGCGAAATTCGGCACGTACATGTATTTTTTTCATGGAGAGTTTTTATGGTAACAATTTTACTACACAATATATTACTTTCAAATGGTTTTCTACTCGCTTTTCTTTTACGTAGCGCATTCATGTATCCTCTGTTTGCCCTTCAACATACAATTCATATAATAATATAGGATTGAAATATAAATGCAGCGTATTACATTCACACGATTTCCTCTACTAATTCTTCCTTTACGAGACACAATCAGTCTTCTTTCGCTCTTCGCCCTTCAACATATAATTCATACAATTTGCTATATGTTTGAAACAAATACAACGTATTACATTCATACTACTTTCTCTACTCACTTTTGTTTTACGTAACAATTCACATGTTATTCCCTATGGTTTATCAACTTCATACATACCAAGGCCTATACATATCTTATGTTGAAGAGTGATTAAATTCCAAAACAGGTTGACCGATCGCCATGAAAAGTGACATATCTAATTTTTTTCATGGCGAAGGTTTTTATGCAATCAATTTTACCACACAATGTATTACATTCGCATGGTTTTCTCTATTCCCTTTTCTTTTACCTAACATACCACTCCCTCTTCTGCAAACAATCCACACATTTTTCCATACACTTGAAATATAAGTGCAACGTATAACATTCACATGGTTTTTCTACTCATTTTTCTTTAGTAAAACACAGTCACATTTCTTTCACTACTCCCACTTCGACGAACAATTACGAACAATTCATACACTTTTCTATATGTTTGAAACATAAATGCGTAGTACATTCACATGGCTTTATCAACCACCTTTCCTTTCTGTAGTATTTGTTATTCTTCAACATTGCTTTTGCTTAGCGTCGCTCCGGTGTTTTAATAAAAAATAAAGAAATAGTTAAAAAAGTAAAGTAATCACAATTGGTGTCCAGAGTGCAACGAAAAGCACGATATGGAACAGTTGATGAAACAAATGTTAGCCAAGATGGACATAATGGGAAATGAATGCCGGAATGCGGCAGAGGAAACAAAAATGTAAACTACGGAATAGAAAATATGGGAACAAAAATGGAAGGCAAATTGAAAATGTAAACTCCGAAACGGAAAAGATGAAGACGGGAATTCCAATATGAAGACAGGTCTATCGAAGAATACTAACGAGCGACTGGCCGGGGTTAAGGAAGCCATGGAAGAACTCGATGGAAGTATGAAGGACCTTGGCCAACGTGTTAACGTCCTGGAGTCAATCACAGCAGCAAAGAACTGAACTCCATAATGGAACAAATGCTCGACGAAAACCTCAAACTGGGTGGATATCTATGCGGGAGGCCTGCTTTCAGCAGTACACGTTTTACAGCTGAAATGATGGTGTTTATGAAATATTTTTATGTATTTCTATATCTCTTGTATCTCGGACATTACTCTTAACAATTGCGACAAGTAGTTTTATTTAGTTAACGTTTTGCCTTTCAGGTTTGTCTAAATAAGTATCTTCTCCCACAAAAAATAAGATTTCACAAAAACAGAGGCAAAAAACGCCGAGCGAAGCTCGGTCGCCCAGGTACTGACATGAAAACAACTAACCAACCTGAAATGTTATAAAATACAGTGGGACTGGATAGGTGATACGCTGAGAAAGCTAGTGCTGCTGCACTTGACTGGAACTCACAAGGAATAGAGAGTAGGGGCAATAACATTAATAGATGTGAGTGATGTGTTTGCATACCCTGCCAGTTTTCCTTACTTAACTTTTTCTATTATCTATATATTAATCTAATTAGCATTATCCTTGACGAGGAGTATGTTGCGAACAACAATCAGCTATGAATTAGTATTGTTAGCATATCACACCAAACATTGACACACTGGTGGTTGTGCTTGCCTCACGTCCAACAATGTGCGCACAGTGGATGTAACACAGAAAACTGCATCTCGTTTCTTAATGTTATTGGTGGTTTAAAGCTAAGTTTTTTAGTGCTTGTAGTCAACAATGAAAGTGCAGAAAAAATAGGAGTGACTTTTCTGTAATTTTAATATTTAGCAGTAAATGAGTCATAAAGTTCTATAAAAGTTATAAAAATTGTGAAAAAAAAACTTTTTCAAAGTGAATGACTTTTATTTAATAAACCAAGACAATACAAAATGTTCTGTTCCCAACATTCTTTTGAAAGTACTTATCTGTAACAGAATAATATTTATAATTATCAAAATGTTGAAATCTCCATCGCGTGCAAAGTGCATACCCAAGTCCACACACTACGCTACGCCACGCCACTGATAGGGCGGTGATGACAACCTAGGAAAGCATGGAAGCGACTAACAGAGGGATGCGGGTTGGCTGGAAAGTATTGCTGTCTTTTTTCTATCCAGCAATAACTGGATGTAGATTATATGTATACCTTAGGTAGTGATCTCTTGTGGCTTACCACGCCCGAGGGGAAGTGAAGCTACACCGTCACAGTACCGGAGCTGCCTAGAGAGGACGATGAACGACCCGTCCACCAAACCGCCCTCTAATTTCCTTGGGAAATACTCTTTACTTTAACCAAGCACTTGCGCCATCTGTCCCGCAGTGGAATGAAAGAGATATGCTGGAACGGAAATCATAGTACCTACCGACTAAGGAAAAGCACAGAAAAGGCAAGATTGGAATGAGTGATCGACCTGGGGCCACCTAGCTGCGTTGACACCGCTCATTTGTTAGAAGAGTTACGGAGGGGGTCGGCACTGAAGCCTCCAAGGGGCACCCCCGGAGGAAGGATGAGGTGAGAGTAAACACTGGGCAGCCAGATCAAGACTAACGGCACACACATTGTCAGAGGCCCCTGACGACACCTCCAAGTCTCAAGGTGTTCCGGGGCCTTCTGGGGACCTCGGTGCCAGGATGCTGACCCCCTTTTCTTCTGCCCGGACACCACGGGGGAAGAGTTCCTGTCAAGTTGCACCTATTTCCTTCACTAATATTGCAACCCTGAAAGAATCAACAGAATGAACGATAGATGAATGGTCAATAACACGAAATGGGACAGAAAATTCAAGGATGTATATATCCTTCCTAGTATCTGTCTGGCGACCCAGGGAAACCCCATGGGGATAGACCCCACAACCTCCCGAAAGCGAGCCTCAGCTTGGTTTGAAGAGCTAACTAACCAAATTGAGTTGTATTAGTAACAACTTTGACTTTAACTGAAGTATTATGACTGTAATAGTAGGAAGCGATTTAGGCAAGCAATAACTCGACACCCATGTATAAAGTACAATATTTTAAAAGTTATTTGTATTACTCAGCTTTTTATTTTGAAACATCACATAATTATATTACGTATTTTTACTTTCTCTACTGGTAAGTAAAGCAAGTATTGTATATTCCACCCAAAAGTTCGATGTCAAGAGTTCACTGGAAATATATGTCTTGAGACCCCCTGAATTAAAAAGAAAAACATTTTTAGAAAAAGGTTCGTGTGTGTGAATATCTGTGTACATGCGTGTGTATGTGTGTGTCAGTGTATGTATGAATGTGTCAGTGTATGAGTTTGTGTGTGTGTCTGTGTGTGAGTATGTGTATGTATCAGTGTGCGTATGAGTGTGTAAGAGTGTGTGTGTCAGTGAGTGTCTGTCTGTGTGCAATGAGCGTCGGCAGACTTTTTTCCAGGGGGGGGCCAAATGCTTGAAATTTGCAAACAGATAATATTAATTCTTAATTTAATGTCACAATTTATAACATTTGTTGCATAGAACCATATTAATTCGTGCTAAATAAAAATTGATATTTTAAAATAGTAGTTTAATAGTCAGTAATTGATTGCACATTAAGTTGACCAACTTCCAGGGGAGGGCCGCGGCCCCCCTCTTGCCCCCCCTTCGCGACGCCCATGTGTGTGTGTGTGTGTGTGAGTGTGTCAGTGTGTGTATGAGTGTGTCAGTATATGAGTGTGTGTGTGTGTATGTGTGTGTGTGTATGAGTGTGTATGAGTGTGTCAGTATATGAGTGTGTGTGTGTGTGTGTGTGTGTGTGTATGAGTGTGTATGAGTGTGTCAGTATATGAGTGTGTGTGTGTGTGTGTGTGTGTATGAGTGTGTATGAGTGTGTCAGTATATGAGTGTGTGTGTGTGTGTGTGTGTGTGTGTGTGTGTGTGTCATGTGTATGTGTGTGTGTGTGTGTGTGAGTGTGTCAGTGTGTGTATGAGTGTGTCAGTATATGAGTGTGTGTGTGTGTATGTGTGTGTGTGTAATGAGTGTGTATGAGTGTGTCAGTATATGAGTGTGTGTGTGTGTGTGTGTGTGTGTATGAGTGTGTATGAGTGTGTCAGTATATGAGTGTGTGTGTGTGTGTGTGTGTGTGTGTGTGTGTGTGTGTCATGTGTATGTGTGTGTGTGTGTCTTAGTGTGTGTGAATAATAATAATAATAATAATAATAATAATAATAATAATAATAATAATAATAATAATAATAATAATAATAATAATAATAATAATAATAATAATAATAATAATAATAATAATAATAATAATAATAATCATCATCATCATCAGAATCATAATAATTAATAATAATGTCTGAGTGTGTGAATGTCTGTGTCAGTGTGTGTGAATGTCTGTGCGTCAGTGTGTGTGAATGTCTGTGTGTCAGTGTGTGTGAAAGTCTGTGTGTCAGTGTGTGTGAATGTCTGTGTGTCAGTGAGTATATATAATATAATCAATAAACAACCAGTACAGCAGCTACAAGATCACTGTACAAACAATCAAGTGGAACAGCTAGCAATTCTAAAATGGCTAGAGTATTTGGCAACAGTTCACCGCACTCACACACGTGCACACGCGCAAGCATACACACACACACACAGGGTGGAAGGGAAGTCACTACATTCCTTCTAATATATAGAAGCATTACAAACAAAAAAAGTCTAATGGCATTTTGTTCTTTGATCAGCTGATTTCGAAGAAATAAATGGTTTTTGATCCAACTTGGATGCGTAATTCCACAAGAATGTGCAAAGATAACAATTTGTTTCTTGTAAGATGCGTAGAGTAACTCATTTCTGACATAACTTCGGTAGTAACATCACACAGGGTTTCGAAATAAATAATCACTTAAAAGATGTGAAGGAATACTCCAAGCAGCTCTTTCAGACGTGAAGTAAGTCGACAACGTTGCATTGAGGTTGGTCAGGGAATTGAGCTGGTTCGTGGATGTAAACAGGTCTGGCACTTTCGCTTTAATGTTTTGGGAGCTAACACTTGTGATTGGCCTACTGTTGCACAGTAAACACAGAAGGACAAGGCAGGGTATTTGTTTGTGTTCTCAAGTAGCACTGTTACTGTTTTTGTTTATGTACTGAGCTAATGAAAGTGACGCCTACATAATCTGCAGTGTTGCCAGCTTGTTTTCGACAAAACTAAAATATCTCCGTAGGAAGTGGTCAGAGAGTAAACATAAGATACAAAATGTGTTCCAAATATCGAGATCTATCACTGGTTTAAATTAATGTAATGACTTCCCTTCCACTCAATATATATATGGCGATTCCAGCTCCGACACCTGTGTCTCCTTTACTGCCGTCAGTGTTATTGTTAGCTAATGCTGGATTTGTGACAATGAAGTCATTAATCCTCTTGCTCTCCAATATTTTTCACTGATGGATGGGAAGGGCACTAGAAGTGGCTGGGCATATTTGAAGGTGGTCTCGGTCCATTTCCTCTTGCAGATCACATAGAGGACAGAGTGGTGAAGAATATATCCCAATTCTGTTAAAATGTTTTGCCAGACAATCATGTCCTGTAATCAACCTGAAGGTTGCAACTGAGGATACTCAGGAATTACTGTTTGAATGTTTGGTAGTTCTCATCTTTTATTTTTTGATTTTTCACAGTAATATTTTGCAATAATTTTTTTGAATTCAAAGTTGACTAATCTTTTAGCTGCATAAAATGGTAGATTAACTATAGATTTTTGTACACTGCTGTTACCCTTTTTTGCAAGAAAATCAGCTTTCTCATTGCCACTCAGTCCACAGTGAGCCGGTATCCATTGGAAGACTATGTGTTTTTGAAGTGCGGTTAGATGGGTAAGGATTTTCCAACACTTTATAATTGGTTTTTGGTGACAACTTGGAAGTAATTGCTATAATTGCTGCCCTGGAATCTGAGAGAATAACTGCTTGCTGAAAATGTGAAATTCTGTACAAAAGATTTTGTAGGGCCATTCGAATTGCTTCAATTTCTCCATCAAAGTTTGTAGTTCCATAACTTAAAGATTTGTAATGGGAAAAGAGGTGACATGTGACTCCAGCCCTGCTCCATCTTGGTTTGATATCAATGATCCATCAGTATAAATATGGAGCCATTCGTGTTCTGGAAATCTAGTATGGATTGTCTCTGATGCCAATAATTTTAGAACACTAGTTGGAGTATCACTTTTCTTAACTTCTTCTATGAGGTGTAAATAATATGTGATGTCTAATGTTTGTGTCAGATTGACTTTAGATATAAAGTTTTCCTTTGAATTAGGAAGGTATACATCCTTCCTGATGTCTTGAATTTTGGAAAGAAAGCTCTCCTGAGTCTTTAGTGTATGTGTAAAATTTCTCTTGTGCCATGTATTGAATGGGAGTCTGATCAACTTTTCGTGTTGAATAAGAGCCGCTTTTTCTATTTCATATTCAATGGGGTATTGGTTGGTTAGTATTTCCATAGCTGCTATTGGTGTGGTTTTGACAGCACCTGTAATTAGTCTCAGACTTAGGTTTTGAAAGATTTGAATCTTTTTTGTGTTTGCTGTTACAAGAACTTCGCTGCAGTAAGTAAATAATGGCTTTATATATACATTGTATGTTGTGTTAAGAGTTGCTCTGGAACATCCCCACTTCATTCCTGTTAGACGTTTTAACAGTGAAAGGCGCCTCTCTGCTCTTTGTATTACATTTTCTATTTGTTTGGTCCATGTAAGTTTAGTATCAAATGTAACTCCTAAATACTTTGCTTCCTTTGTTTCTGGTAATTTTTGACCCTCAAAATTTAGTTTTATTTTTAGTGGTTTTTTTTCTTAGTGAAAAGATTTGGTAGTTTGATTTTGTTGTATTAACAGTCATTAAATTCTCTTTCTAAACTTTTTCTGTAAGTTGGTTAAGGATTGTTGCATGGTTTTTTCTAGTTCTGTACTTTTGCCTTTTGGTTTTGAAGTCCACATTATTAAGTCATCAGCAAATAGTGCACACTTCACACCTGATTCTTGTATTTGTTGTGGCAGATCATTAATAAATATATTAAAAAATGTTGTGCTGAGCACTTCGCCTTGTGGTAAGCCACGGTGTACTTGTTTGTATTTAGATATGTTTCTTCCATATCTGGTTGCAATAAAGCGTTGTGTTAGGAAATGACATAGCCATGAAAACATTGGACCTTATATCCCTATTTTTTTTACTTTCTTTAGTAGTTTTGTTCTGCATATAGAATCATATGCACTTTGGAAGTCAATAAAAAACTGATAAATTATCTTCTTTTCTATTGAAGGAGTCTTTGATTTCTTGACTGAGAAGTAAGACTTGTTCATTTGTAGAGTGGAACTCTCTGAATCCAGCTTGACATGGGGATATTACATTTTGTGATCATGGGCGTCGCGAAGGGGGAGCAAGGGGGGGCTGCGGCCCCTCCCTGGAAGTTGGTCTACTTAATGTGCAATCAATTACTGACTATTAAACTACTATTTTAAAATATTAATTTCTATTTAACACAAATTAACATGGTTATATGTAATGAATATTATAAATTTTGACAATGAAATAGTGAATTCATATTATCTGATTGCAAATTTCAAATATGTGGCCCCCCCCTGGAAAAATGTCTGCCGACGCTCATGTTTGTGATTCTAGAAACCAATTTAACCTGTTTGACACCATTCTTTCCATCACTATTGCTATTATTCTAGTAAGAGCTATTGGTCTATAATTTTTTATTTCTGATGTTGTTTTGTCTTTCTTCAAGAGTGGGACAATTATTGCTTTTCGCCATTCGGTAGGTACAGTGGTGTTCCAGGATAGATTGTAGAGTTTCAGTAGTTGTTGTTTTGCTGTTTTTCCAAGGTTTTTTATGAACTCTGGATGTATGTGATCTGGTCCAGGAGACTTTTTGTTTTTTAGATTATTTATTGCAATGTTCAGTTCTTGCATATTAAAATTTTGAAAAAAGATATTGCACTGAGTGTTAGGATCACATTCTCTTTCTTGTTTCAAATCTTTCTTAAATTCTTTATGTTCCTTTTTATTATTTCTTGTTACTTTATGTGAATTAGATAATATTTATTGAATGTTTCGGCTATGACTGCATCATTTACTAATATTTTATTGTTGTGTATGATACTTGTGCTGTTGTTTTCTTTGCTATCCTTGACATCTTTTATGAACTTATGAGTTTTGTTACCATCTGTCCTATAATCCATTTTTTCTAAGAATTTATTAAAGTGATTCTTTTTAGCAGTGTTAATTTCTTTTTTTAGTGAGGCACATTTCTTCCGCCATATTTCTGTATCTGATATGTTTTTTGTTTGTTCAGCTGTATTTCTAGCTATATCCCTTTGCTTTTTCAGTTCTTCTAACTGGGGGTTCCAAAAGGGTTTGAAATTTTTAATGCATCCAGGAGGAATATGTTGTTTTTTTTTTTTTGCAGTTTCTAGGATGACTTTACAGAATTCTTTGTTCATATGATCTGGTTGGTCATGCAGCTGTGAGTTTGTTTGTTCTTTAAATTTATGTTCCAGTTCAGTTTTATATTTGATCCAATCTGCTTTTTTGAAGTTCCAATACAGATTCATGTGACATTGACTGTTATTTGTATTATCTAGTTTTATATCAGCAATTACTGCTCTGTGACCAGAACTTGGATCTTCTATAACTTTTTTTTTAATTTTTGAAACAATATCTGTTGCAGCTAACAAGAGGTCTGGGTTACTGCCCGCTCCAGAATAATGTATGAAGGTTGTGGGATCTTCTTTACTATAAATCAGTTCAAAAGTTGTGGTATTCAAAAATTCTTCCACTATCTTCTCTGTAGAATCCACTTTTTCATAACCCCATCTTTTGGAATGAGCATTGAAATCCCCAATTACGATTGTTTTATTTAATTGGTCAATAAGAGAGAGATCTGGTTAATTCCTGGGAGGATTGTAAATACTGTATAAATGTAGATGTGTTTTGTTATCCCAAAAATTTAGCTTTATTAATTCACTTTTATCTGTATTATCCATTTCTTTAACAATTTCAAATTATACCATCAGTGTATATGTTTACATTATACTCGACATTCACACACACACACACTCACACACACGTGGACCTTTTTCTAAAAATGCTTTTTTTTTTTTTATTCAGGATGGCTCAATACATATATTTCTGGTGAAGTCTGACATCGAATTTTTAGGTGGAAAACAATACTTCCTCTACTTACTATTCGTAGTAGAGGAATCAAAAATACAGAAATAGAATACAATAATGTGTGAAATAAAAATATATTGTTACCTTGGAAGCTATGACGAACACGAGCCATAAAATGCACGCAGGTCGCATTATAACCTAAAACAGAAATAACACACAAATATAACAAAACGTAAAGAAAACAAGTTACTGGAAACTACGTTGGAATATTATGCAAAACAAAACTACTTCAATTAGGAAACTTTGAAGAACGACGTTTATATAAAATGATTTAACTGCCTGTTTCACAAATAGAAACTTTAATGTGTTAGTGTTAACACTGCAAACAGATCCTCCATACTGTTTTCAGACATTAGTAAATGAACATGTACCTCAATGTAAACATAATATTTGTTTAATATACTAATGAGCGAGTGCATTATCAAGACTGCGTCACCAAAACACTAACTTGCAATACTCTTTAAGTATAAAGGTATGAAGACGACTTTGAATGACACTGTTTTATTCCTTACTCCATTGTTATCAGGTTCAGCGTCAATGTTGGCTACACTGCGAGTCTTTTATAGCTGACATGGTTGTTCACACATTGCTCATTGCGGGGGGGGGGGGGGGGGGGGGGGGACTTCCCATTTGCATAAAGTGTGAGTATTGTAGAATGCAAACAAATGATATAAATTAATTTGGAAAGGGTGAAGTCCACAAAAGGAATGCATTGTCATAATACATACTTTAACCAAATCTGGGGATTCTTTCTTTGTGTAGTAAATCTCTTACAGTTTACCAGTTATCAGGCGCGGCTCGTCAATATGTGCCACAGTGCTACAGCACAATGATTATTTTGCAGAAAATAGTTTCTTCTTTGTGTTAAACATATACTCAATTATTATTGCACATTTTCTTTCACTTTCACTATTTTATATGCCGCGCGCTAGTGTTCTTTGCTCATTGTGTGCGAAGATGATGCACGCCTCACATACACGAGATAGGTGATGCGTTGGGTGCTACAAAATTCTTCAGTCCCTTGCAGGGAATGTAGACCAATCCACGCATGCGAAACATAGGTGTACGATTTTGAAATCTGTTCTCCTATTGGTTGAATTTACCTAGCGTTGTGCTCCCATGAAGTGGAGCACATGAATTCATGCTGCTTCTGTACAAAGTCGCTAGATAGCAGGATTGCAATGTCATCTAATGACTTTGCTTGCTGTTATGCAACTTCTGCCATCTATGTGGTGTTGAGACAACTATCTGTTGCCGGTGATAGACCTTGCACGCAACAGAGAGAATAAAACTCTCGGAAGTTGGACATGTGGAGCAATTACTGTTGGCACTACTTATTTTTGGTAGCAACAAATAACCGCGAAATACTCCATAAACTCAGGTTATGAACGTCAGTTTCGTGTGCTGAGCAATATCTGTGTTGTGTACGCTAAAATGAATTCTGTGGACAGCCTAATAAATTATCCTTTCTCTAGGAGGACTAGAAGAGAAAGTTCAAGTGAAGCAGTTAGGAAGGCAAACACCACATTTAAACATCACGCAACCTGCAAAAGGAGGGAGAAATAATTCTTACACCAGGCGATTTAACCTCAAAATTTATGAGCATGCATGGATGTGTGGATGTCAGGAAAGAAATGCTCTTTTCTGTTTTCCATGTTTGCTTTTTGGGAACAGTGATTCGTGGAGTACGACGGGAGTGACAGACCTAGGACATATTAATGTTCTTATTAACAAACACAAACAAAATGTAAAACATTTAAACAATGCACTAGATTTAAGTGCTTTAGGTAGTACAAATATTGTGACTCAGTTAAGCCGTGCTTATCAAGAGGCGAAGCTGAAGCATAATCTACAAGTAGAGAAAAACAGGTATGTGTTGTCCCGCATAATTGACTGTATAAAGTTTTGTGGTGCATTTGAGTTTGCTTTGAGAGGACATGATGAGACTGAATCTTCTGAAAATCCTGGCGTGTTTTTAGGACTTATAGATTTAGTAAGTAACATTGATAGTGCTGTGAAGGAACACATGGACTCAAACCATATATTCAAAGGGACCTCTAAAACCATCCAAAACGAACTCTTAGATTGTATGTTAGAAGTCTGTGGTGAGGTGATTCTGGAGGAAATGCAAGAAGCTGATTTTGTGGCTGTTATGGCAGATGAAACCACAGATGTTTCGCATCAGAACCAGCTTGTATTAGTATTTAGATATGAGAAAACGGGTGTTCCATGTGAGAGATTTTGGGGTTTTTTGCAATCAGAGGGACAAAACGCAGAAGCAATTTCTGAAAGCATATTAAAAGTGCTTAATGAACTATTCAGAGATAAACGTCATAAACTTATTGCTCAAACTTACGATGGAGCTTCAGTAATGAGTGGTGCAGTTGGTGGAGTACAAGCCAGAGTACAATCTCAGTTTCCAAATGCGCAGTACTGCTATGCGCATCAACTGAACTTAGTGATGGAACCTGCAGCTTCGCAGAATAAGTCTGCCAGAATATTTTTTCTTAATCTCTCTGCTTTTCCTGCCTTTTTCTCAAGATCCCCACAGCGCTTGGCAGCTCTGGATTCTGCGGTGGCTAGAAGAGTTCCTGGTGGTTCTGCAACTAGGTGGAATTTTAGATCCAGAACTGTTAATGTCATTTATGAAAATCAGGAAGAATTGCTGCAGTGCTTTTCGGAGTTGGAAAATTCTGCCCATGATAAGACTTGTCTGGAAGCAAATGGGCTTCGGCGTTATTTAGAAGACAGCAAATTCCTTTCATGGTTGAAATTCTTTCACCGAGTAATGCCTCATGTTGATGTACTTTATAATCAACTGCAATCAACATCAACTGAGGCTGTTAAAGTACAAAATGCTGTGTCTTCATTCATTCAGTGCATCTGTGACATTCGAGAGGCAGCCGATGATATATTTGTGATTCCATCTGAATCAATGAGCAAACGCCAGAAGGTAGAATGTCTAAAAATAGAAGCCAAAGAAGTGTGTGACCGCATTATCGAGGAAGCTAGACGTCGTTTTCAGTCGCTTAGTCATCTCGATGCAGCAAAGCTGTTAAACTCTAAATTCTTTGGCAGCTTTTTAAGTCAGTTTCCTGAGGATGAAATTCAAACTACTGTGACTACGTATACAACAATGAACAAGAAAATGCTAAAGACACAACTTAGCGTTCTGTATGCAAGACCTGACTTTAGAAACATTGACGGGGCTGTGCAACTATTGCAATACATAATTTCTAACAGTCTGCAAGATTCGTTTTCTGAAGTTACAACTTTACTAAAAATTTTGATCACAACGCCAATGACCACTTCTGAGCCAGAAAGATGCTTTTCATGCTTAAAACGCGTAAAAACGTTCTTAAGAAACACTATGTCACAGGATCGCCTTACTGCTCTGGCAATGCTGTCCATGGAGAAAAGCATCGCTTCTAACATGGAGGGGTTTAATACCAGGGTGATCGATAAGTTCTGCAGCCGGAAGGAGCGCCGTATGGACTTTATATTTCGCCATTAGGTAAGACTAATTATATAAAATGTGTAATCATTGTGCGGTACTGTAGCACACACCTTATTTTGTTCACCAGCCGCCACTGCCAGTTATACAAAAGTCATTCAGAATGAAGGGGACTTCAGGGTATTCTTAGAAAATGTAACCTATGCATTTCATGTGTCATGAAACTAACTAAATATACTGTATTTTATTCAAAATCCTTATTTGTTTTGAGAAAACCAACAATAGCGAAAGCTTTTCCACTAAAATCTTGAACTTCGTGTTGCATTCGTGGAAGATGAACTTACGCACTCGAAAGTGGAGGAAAAATCCACATCCATATATGGACATGCACTATGTTGGAGAGGTACAGTTGGGAGTGGGAGCTTCGCCCGAAGGCACTACTCGACTGAAAACCCGCAAACAAAGGATATACCTACAGGTAGAAAGGAAAGAAGTAATTGAGGGTGAAAGTACAGCGAATGCACCTGCGGATTGGTGGCACGGGTATACTCGCCGGCGACTGGGGACCAAAGCCAGCTGAATGAAGGGATTTCGCCCTGATTTCGCCCTTAGGAACTCATGGTCATGGTCAGTCTCAACCCAGAAGTCGCGTGTTTGATTCTCGGCTGGGACGGGGAAGTTTTGTTTAACCAGGACCATATCCTTCGCAGAATGTAGAAGCTAATGTGGGTGCGTTTAAGACTAAGAAACTTATAGATCAGTCCTTCACGTCAAAGACAGAAAATATAGCGGGTACGCGAGGAAAATCCGCTAAGCACAGTTCTTCTGTTTTTGATACTTTTTTTTATTTGAATCCCTCCATCGATTGGTCTTACATCGTGAGTGTTCGTTTTTGAGGGTAACACTGTACATTTTTAGAAAATCTAACGAAGATTAACTTTAAAAATGTTGAATAATTGTTTTTCAAACTATTCCCCTTTAACATCAATACATTTTTAAAAGGAGTCTTTAAGGCAAAGGTGCCAATCTTCTTGAGGCACTTACGAGACCAGGTTTCTGTAATGTTCCACTGCTTCCCATGCATTTTATCTTTAATTTTTGGAAAGAAACACAAATCACAAAGTCAGGGATCTATAGTGCTGACCGTCAGTTGTTAGTTTTACTATGAGCGACTGTGTGTTGTCAGGATTTAAAATTATTTTTCCATTTGGGCATTTTTCACCAATTTTATTAAAATATGCAGTAAACAGGCTTTTGTATAGCAATCGGCAACAACGGTGCGTCGATCTTCCAATGTTACATACAATCTGGTCTGTTGCAGAATGCGACTTCGTCGGAATGTTGTAGACCTAGGTTATGTTCGAAGGACTCATTATCCGATCATCGACTTTTCTGTTCAGGATCATAACAATAAATCCAAGATTCATCATCAGTAGCGATATTCGAAACAAAATTTGAAGAGCCACCTTGCAATTTTTCCAGAGTTTTTCTGAACCAATCAAAGTTTTAAATCGGGAGTCAGTTTATGTGGAATACATCGACAACAAACGATGTAAAATGTTTTGGATTTGACTTATACCAATGCCCAATGTCAACCTAATAAACTTACCTGTAAGATGTCCGTCAATCTTCCTCAAGCATTGCTCGAACAGTGACAATATTTCCATCAGTTCTTGGGCGCCGTTCACGATTCATCGCTAAGAAATAACTCCTGTAGTTTAAATTCACTGTAACAATTGCCTTAAACGGGGCTTCCTCGCCAAATGCTTTTCTATATGCCGATATTCATATTATTTAGAAGTTAAAATCACAGCCGGAAAATGTACTTTAATCAAATTTGTTTAGGAGGACACAAACCTCTTAAATTATGATAATTAAGAAACTGTTAAAGTAAATTGAATATTTTTACACGGCAATCAACTCGTAAAACATTAGAACGTAGCACTCAAAATTTCGTTTGTTTTTAGACATAAGATATTCTAAAAGTTTTCATTGTTGCCCTCGCAAGTTCATTGGTGTAACTGATAGCTTTTCTTTTGTCCTCCCAGTCCAATTTACTCATGAAAAAGCTATCAGGTGAACTTAGTAAATTATTACCATTTATGGACTTTCACCGTATGCCCGTGATATATTTATTGCAACAAATCAACAACTTGTTGACTTGTTTGTGGGTTCCAAAAAAGAACACATTAATAACAATATTACTAGCCATTAGACAAAATGTTAAGGTTCGATTCAACAATTTAAAGATGGAATATGTTGATAAAATTAATACTACTTATAATGGTTTTATGTAACTCAAACTGTTAAATATAGATCGTAAAACAAAAACATTATATTAGCAGTTTTAAGGTCTAAAACATTATATAACAGCATGTAAGAAAATGTAAAAGGAACATTTAAATATCAGTTTATTTCTGGGTACTTGCGTTAAATATTACTTCAATGTAAAAATCAGACGTTAATAGAACGTTTTGATTCAAGGCATCGCTTAACTAACAAGTTAAATTGGATTATATAAAGAAAACATTATATTCCTAGATTTCGTTTACTGTTAAGATGCGTTTATCGCTACAGTACGGCCCAGTATTGTGAAGGACTATCCCCGGTTAGGTTCTACGGTTTAAATTAACCAGAAGGTTATAAAACGGCAGTTAAACGTTGGTTTGGTTTAACTAAGCTGCAGTCAAGCTATGTTAACAATATGGGGCCTAATACAACTGCATGTAGAAGGAGGAAAAGAATTTACCCCTCGATATTTCTGAAGAGGCCTTTGGAACATTAAACCGAATTAAACCAACAAGTAGAAAATAAATTAATAAGAAAAGAAATTACCTTAGAAAAACAACATGCAAAAGTAACAAATCTGTAGATTTTCGAAGTGCAGCTTCTGTAGGATTTAGCTGTGGTTTCGTTCACAGTCAGATCAACTCTATGGTGTCCATATCGCATTTAAATATCGTGTTAAAAAGTCGTGATCGTCCGCATAAGGCGTGCGTTCAGATAACTGTGCTCGACACGAACAGAGAAAACATCCCATCCACTGTTCGATATAAGTGTCACACTCTGCCTCAAAATGGAGGGCAATTTAACGAAATGTATACAGACTTGCTAACATTCCTGAAACGCATAAACATTTTTACTGCAGCGCCATTAACACCAAGTTGACTAAAATAGGCAGTGCTAGCCAAGTATGGCTTTGTAAGCATTCAGATCTTTAAAAACTCTTTGCAAAACGGCATATCGAACTTTAACGTTTCAATTGCAAAGTGCTTATTATAACACTATCTTATGCTTTGCGTCATTTGGAAAGCACATTAACCTTTTCAAACGCTCTTTGAAGTTAAATAAGAACAATTATATTGGATTCCTTAACGATGTTGTGAGTTCCCTGAGGAACTGTACTAGATTTGAGTCCATTCCCATTTCCCTGTTCTCATGTGGAATGCAATCCGAAAATGAGATTGATTTTGAGGTTAGTGAATGTTTTGGGAAGAAAATATTGCGGGATTATACAAACAACAAAAGTAGCTTTGTTGTTTTATTTTATTACACCACTTCCGTTAAAAAATGATGAACGTGCAGGATTCAAATCGATAGGTGTAATTATGCAACACCATTTCACTAAAGAAGCGGATCGGATCCAGTGGTTGAGCTTCGTTTTGAATCCGTTTGCATGCAGTATTCAATCCAGAAACAGAACTCAAATCGACTTGAATTCACCATGGAAACGTAGTATATGATTAAAAAATAATTTTGCAAAATTTCGGGACAGCTTACTTAGGTACCTACACTGAAACAAGAAAAAAGTCATACAAATATATGTGGCGTTAATGAAAGTTTAAACTCAGTGACTTTCCAGATGCAGCCCAAAAATTAATTATCTATGTACTCATTGATAGAAGGCTTCGGCACTGGTTGCTACTTGTCGGTATACTTGCAGGGAGGTTTTCTACCGCCCCTACCTAACGGGGTAGGTTGGGTACAGTCGCGTCACTTTACAAGCAGGTTACTGTAGCGGTGCCTCTACTGTCAACACACGCGGGTACAGTAAAGTAGCGTCGTTTGCAACTACGACCGAAGTCCACTCATTACATTTTAACCAATCCATAGATTTGGATATGCAACGTTGAAGGTGATTCCGCACATTTACATCAAAGTGTGCTGGAGCTCATGACGACCATTGCCACAGCTGTGACTCACTGCTGTTAAAAGGCTATGCTACTGGAAACCACACAAGTAACGCGGTAGAATACGCACCAAGGACTCTGTGGAGGAATTTAGCACATCGCATAAATGTTATTATCAGAGACCGGAACTCAGGCAGAATGCCTTTTTAAATGTGTCAAATCTATCTTCAATTTGAAAGTGAATCTGTGCGAATTATACCTTGAAATGCCACAGTTTTATGTTGCCTTTTTAAACATAAATGTCTATTTTTACGAAATAAATGCTTTTTATTGACTTTATTTAATTATTTATCGTTATTTATCTGGATAAACTTAGAAACATTTAAAACATCCTACAAGGTGACAATTCTATTTCAGTTGAAATGGATGCTATGTTATAGATTTGCTCCAATAACATCTGTCCATGTTGAGAGTTCATTTTGTCATATGAGAAATGTGTTATCTGACAGGAAACAACATGACCCCAGAGGACTTAAAATCATTTGCTTGTCGTGTTTTAATTTCACTACTGATAATTGGAGGAAGTATTGTATTCCACCCAAAAATTCGATGTCGAGATTTCACCAGAAATATGTTTTGAGGCTCCCTGAATAAAAAAAAAAAAAGCATTTTTAGAAAAAAGTGCGTGTGGCGTGTGTATGTGTGTGCGCGCGCGCGCGTGTGTGTGTGTGTGTGGACGGCATAACTCAAAAACGAAAAGTCGGTTGAAAACCAAAGTTGGTATTTAAGTTTAATGTCTTTCAAGGATGCGTCACGAAGATTTTGAAGAAAATAGCCCGACCCTAAACTACACTTTACATGGAAAGTTTTTCGACAAATTTGATTTTCTTGAAAATGGCTCTAACGATTTTGATTAAAATGCCATATGTTTGAGATATTTTTACGACAAATGAAATGTATATGTTGAATTTTCTGGCTATAGCCCCTGTAGTCGTATTTACTCTGGACGACTTTTGTATAACTGGTAACCGTTAGAGATAGATCAGATCATACTATACAAAAACTGTAGATCTTGCTAAAATACACAATTTATGTTCAAATAAATTTTCTTGTAGGGTGAACCATTTCGGAGATATTCCTTCTTATGTGTGAGTTTCGGAAAACTTAAAACTTTCGTGAAATGGAACATCGTTGTTCATTTGTTTTGCATGTTAAGTGTGCAAAGAAAACGGAATCTCAAAGCTTTAAAAGATTTGACTATCGCACAAAGTCTACTGTATTCCCATATTCCCCTTGTACCTACAAGGAAATAAGCAATAAGATAATTTGTACAAATGCTTATCTCAACTAACACGAAGAAGATACAGGAATAAGAGTTTGTAAGAATGGTTAGTACAAGAGTAGAGAAAGTCGTGTGAGTGCAACACATCAGATTTAAAAAATATTTAATATTTGTGTCAATTACAACACTAGTATTTTGTTTAAAAGTCTGAAGTTCTTTAAAATATAACGATCGAGTTATTGAATAATGTAATCTATTAAACAAATGGGTTTTTCTAATTGCATTTTATTGGCTGTTTTAGTATTTATAATGCCTTTTTGTCTGCCTATTTTAATTATTTATAATCTAAACTTTCGGTGCCTGGTTATTATACCAATATCGCTCATCCCAGTACGCACCAACACTACTGCGTGTCATTTTATTCAAAATGCTGACATGCGCACTCACGTGACTTTCTCTACTCACTCTTGTTTGTACAAACTATTCTTGTGTCCAGTATACGTGGAGATGGACATTTTCAGGAGTGTTCTCTTGTAAATACAATGGAAGCAGGAGAATACAGTAGACTTCAAGTGACAGTCAAATGTCGCTATGTAATGGCTTTGCCTACAGATGGGGAAAAGCGACACATTGTGTCACTTCCCCTACGTCCTACTACTGCCTCACAGTGGTTGGAAAGGATAACTACATCCTCAAATTTCTTCTTCCTCCATGTCACTTGGTTCTTTCAGTCGACAGACGCAGCCTGGCAGGGAAAAAGGATGTTCGTAAATCTACCTCCATCCCGCGGTGGTGTGGTCATCAGGTTTTTTTAGGTCAATGTTCGAATAGCTCACCGTAAGCGAGATTCGAACTCGGGACCTTTTGGAAGTGAGGCAGACACGCTACAGAGGCGGGCTCAGGGGGACGTGCAGGCTTCAATCTGGAACTGTTAGTCACCCTGCCCTCTGTCTCCTCTCACCTCACCCCACCCCTCCCTCGCAGGCACCACACAACCCAGTACTTACCTTTCTGTTGATACTAGCAATATTCTCCCTGCAATGTTTATGCTAATGGTAAGCAACCTAGAGGACACGTCGCACCTTGTACCAACATTCCAATACGGATCTTTGGTGCTTACCACTCCCAAGAAGGAAGCGAGAAGACTGCCATCTGGCGGTTCGAAAAGAAATGTTCAACGAGCAAGCATTTGTGCCATTTGTTCGACTAACTGTACCTGAAAAATGAGAGGGGAAGGAAGAGAAACCGCCACAGCATTCGGCTTGGCCAGGACCTCCCGAGTGCATAAAGACAGATGAACGGAGGCAGGTGCCAGCGCCTTGCCAACTGCAACAAGCGCTCATAAAGTTGGTCCTTATTAAGGAATATTTCAGATAAGCTTACACGTTGTCCACTGCTACCAAACAAGCAATCTCCTTGATAACAGCTTCTTGTTCACGAACATTCAACCATTGATGTTTGACTTGACATTCACGATTTACGTATTTCTCATGACAGTTCGTTGTAGGTACGTGCATTTCAGTTTTACCTTTCACTTGAGCTATTTTACATTTTCGTTCGTCATTTATTAGACATTCCTGCAACACGCGAATGACACAACGTTGTTACAAATATTCCCCTTTTAGATCAATTAATTTTTACTTTAGAGGAAACGAGTCTTTAAAACAATGACGTCACTTCCTGAGACATTTCAGAAACAAGTTTTTACTTTCCCTACTACGTATAGTAAGTAGAGGAAGTATTGTGCTCCACCCCCAAAACTCAATGTCGAGATTATACTGGAAATATGCTTTGAGAACCCCCCCCCCTCCGAATAAAAAAAAATAATATTAATTTTTAGGGAAAGGTCCGCACACTCGTCCGTGAGTGTGTGTGTGAGAGAGAGAGAGAGACAGAGAGAACAGCATAACTCAAAAACGAAAAGTCGGTTAAAAACCAAAGTTAGTATTTAAGTTTAATGTCTTTCAAGGATGCGGCACAAAGATTTTGAAGAAAATAGCCGCACCCTAAACTACCGTTTACATGGAAAAGTTTTCAAAAATTTTGATTTTCTTGAAAATGGCTCTAACGATTTTGATTAAAATGCCATATGTTCAAGATTTTTTTTTTATGATAAACGAAATGTATATTTTGAATTTTCTGGCTGCAGCCTATGTAGTCGTGTTTACTCTGGATGACTTTTGAATAACTCGTAAACTGTAGGAGATAGATCAAGTCTTCCTATACAAAAAATGTAAATCTTGCTAAAATACACAATTTATGTGTGAATACATTTTTTTTTGTAGAGTGAACCATTTCAGAGATATTCCTGGGAATTTGTGTGAGTTTTGGAAAACTTAGAACTTTCGTCAAATGCAAGATTGTTATTAATTTTTTGATATCTTAGCTAGCAAAGAGAAAAGAATCTCAAAGGTTTAAAAGACTTAACTCGCTCAAAGCCTACTGTATTCCCATATTCCCCTTGTACCTACAAGGAAATAAGCAATAATTTCTGTAAACGTTTATCTCAACAAGAAGATATAGGAACAGGAGTTTGTAAGATGGTTAGTACATGAGTAGAGAAAGCCATGTGAGTGTAACACATCAGATATTTTTTAAATGTGCTAACTCGACAGTCGCCCATTATTTCTCGTAACAGTCTGTTGTACTTGGATACGTGCACTAGCTTTCATACGACTTCTTCTACATTTATATCCAAATCATTTATTAGACATTCCTGCAACATGAGTTTGGAGTAGTATTAGTTTTAAAAAAATTAATGATTTTATTGCTATTCAGAATATTCTATTTTTTTTTATTAATGCATTTTTGCATTTGAGGAAACAGTCCTTAAAACAATGGTGTCACTCTTCCTGAGACATCTCAGAAATCAGATTTTTATAATGTTCCACTGTTTCATCATGGCCTGTTTTAGAAAAAGGAAAAGTACTAACTCTTCTTGCCAGCACTACAAATTCGTCTTGACTTTTGTGCACTTAGGTTATGTTGAAAGAGCATTTGAGTCTATTGATGTTTCTTTTCATAATGTTCACAATAAACCAAGGTTCTGCAACAGTAGTGATTTAAGACAAGACTTTCATGCAAATGCAAGTTTTATGTGGGTAGTAGCTATTGGTGGGCAGTCAGATTCTGAAAACAGATTAGGATCAGGAGGCCAAATTCCTGTTTTGTAAAAACCACTGATTGCATATGTCATTGTGGCAGTATGTAAGAATGCTGTTCCGAAGATTGAAGACACCTGGTAAAGGATAAGAACCTTTTCTGGATTGCACCTAAGCCGTTTCCTAATTTCATTGTCATAGTAAAGACTTAGACGTCCAGGGGCTAGAGCAACGCTCCACTCTCCCCGGGCGAGTCGGCTGTTGGAGGTTTCTGTGGGTCGAATGATCGTCTGAATAAAGAGAACAGAAAACTTTGCTTGAGAAAAGTGTTTAAACCAAGCCAATGAATGTGTCTTGGACCAACTGCCTGGAGGCAGACCAAGTATGGGACGCAGATATGACCTTTCACCTCATTCTGTACAAGTTACTTGATGCTTTCCTTTTAGAGCTATGATTTTAAATTGCCTTTTAGGACTAAATGAGATGACACTTTCATCACAATTAAATACACGCTACTGCTCAAGTTTCCAGACACTCAGCGTACTAATACAGAACTCAATTCAAAGAAAGAGTAGGAAAGTGAAATAAAGAAGCAACATTTTTGGCAAGGTTTGTTTAATCAAAATTTAATGTGATTATAACAATATGATCACAAAATACTGACAATATTGTTCATAGTTTGATATCCTTAGAGGAAGTGTTTTAAACTTTCTTCTAACTGAAAAAACGTCCTTTCACTTTCATCACTACTCTTGGCATTCTCTCTGTAAGTTTTTGAATGTCGTTCCAGGTGGCTTGTAGTACATTCCACAGTGCAGCTTGAGATGTAGGGCAAGTTTTCTTTACCTACCTGACGAGCCAGAGCTGGCCACTCCATAGTCTTCAGTTCTCCTGCCCTCTGCTGATTCTCCAGGTATTTCCTGCACATTGTTGAAATGTGTTTTGGGTCATTATCCTGCTGAAATATCAAGCCCTGACCAATCAGATGTTTACCTGATGCAACTGCATAACTGTTCAAGATGTTGTGGTAGCCATCCCCGTAATATTGTCTAGGGCACCTAGACCATTGAATGCAGAACAGCCCCATACGACTACAGACTCTCCTCCATGTTTCACTGTTGGGATTACAAACCTGGATGCATCTGTTCAGTTGGTGATGTCTTACATAGGTCCATCGTCTGTTTTCAAAACCTCTAATTTGGATTCATGAGTCCAAAGCATCCTTTTACAGTCGTCACTAGTCCAACTTTTCAGTTATGAAGTCTTTTCTGCTTGTTCCCCTTCCTGAGAAGAGGTTTCCTCAGAGCTACTCTCCCTGATAGATTGGCTAGGTCTTCTCTTGACAGTACTAAATGATATTTCCTTATCATGACAAACTAAATTCAACTCGAACTTCTTCTGCTTCAGCCTTCTATTTCACTTGCTTTTTAGCACTATAGTGTTATCATTTTTATTTGTAACTGCAGCTCTGTCCCTATTTGACCCAGTCTCCCTTAATCTGTGTATGGCAGCAGCAACTATTGTCCTAGGAATCTTATTTATTTAATATTTGTCAAATTGAGTGGTCTTCATATCAATGGGTATTCCCTGCTGACCAATGTCTGCTTATGGTCATATCTTAGAATTAAATTTATTTTGCTTAATTTTAGTGAAATATGAAATTGCTTAAATTTTAAAAATATTTATAATGTTGGACTCCATGATTTCATAAATTAGGTAATAATCGTGTAATAACTGAAAATATACATTTACAGACACAGGAATCACTTTACTGTTTCGAGCTACTCTTAGATGCACAATATGCAACTTAACATGTCCGGAGTGGTATGTGTAACACGGAGTGTCAGCGCTGGCACAGCACTTTCACTGCGTGACCGGAAACTGAGTGCCAGTTCACCTTTAAGTTGCTCATCTCCTTAGCACAGTGGTAGTGTTGCTGCTTATCAAGCAGGGGACCTAGGTTCGATTCCCAGTACTGGCATGGGGGATTTTCTTTCATTGTGAGACCTGGTCCAGGGTGCACTCAGCCTTGTTGGGTCCTTGGACTGTGGTTGAGAAGACTGGGCACTCACTACGTTGCAGCCCACGCAAGACGCCTGTGGTGGCTGTTGTGGCACAGGCTTATGGGGGACCACCTTTAAGTTTGTATTGGTCAATAATTTGAATAAGCAGTGAAAAAGATTGTGCAATGGCACCAGATCTATTTCCTGGGGTTCGAATGCTCTCTTCCAGTCCTGACCTGCCATACAAGAGTTGCTATTAAATCTGTGACTTAGGCTATTTTTATTGGCTAACTGGTAGGGCCAATCCATGGAGGTTAAATTCATCCTCTTGTACAGTGAAACTTTCCTTTTGATTTATGTATTGTGTAATCAGCATTCTCTTTTCTTTATTTTTTACTTTCTCTACTGGTAAATAGAGGAAGTATTGTATTTCACCCAAAAATTTGATGTTGACATTTCACCAGAAATATGTTTTAAGGCCCCCTGAATATAATAAAAGCATTTTTAGAAAAAGGTGTGTGTTTGTGTGTGTACGTGTGTGTCTGTGTGGACAGCACAATTAAAAAACGAAAAGTCGGTTAAAACCAAAGTTGGTATTTAAGTTTAATGTCTTGCAAGAATGCAACACAAAGATTTTGAAGAACATTGCTGCACCCTAAACTACCCTTTATATGGAAAAGTTTTCAAACATTTTGATTTTCTTGAAAATGGCTCTAACGATTTTGATTAAAATGACATATGTTTGAGTTATTTTTATGGCAAATGAGATCTATATCTTGAATTTTCTGGCTATAGCCCATGAGGTCCTATTTACTCTGGATGACTTTTGCATAACTGGTAAACCATAAGAGATAGACCAAATCTTACTATACAAAAAATGTAGATCTTGCTAAAATTGACAATTTATGTCTCAATATATATTTTTTGTAGAATGAACCGTTTCGGAGATATTCCTTGTTATTTGTGTAAGTTTTGGAGAACTTATACTTCTCTCAAATGGAACATCGCTATTCATTTTTTTATATGTTAACCATGCAAAGAGAACAGAATTTGGAAGTTTTAAAACATTTGACAATCGCTCAAAGCCTACTGTATTCCCATATTTCCTTTGCATGTGGAAGAAGACAAGCAATAAGATAATTTCTGCAAATCTTTATCTCAACTAACGAAGAAAGTAGAGGAATAAGAGGAATGGATAACATAAGAGTAGAGAAAGTCATGTGAGTGTAACTCATCAGAGATCTTGGCTTATTAAACTGCTAAGTTGTGTTTTAAAAATGCCATTTCATGTGACATAACAGCCTACATTGCTAATTCCATCACAGAAAGAATTCATTGTTATCTGTGTTTTTTATGCAAATTCTTACTATCTGAAATCTGAAGAAAAACAACAAGAAAATGTTTAGTACCTTATCATAAACAAATAGTACCTGGGTAACCGAGCTTCACTTAGCATTCCCCCTCCCCCCCCCCTTTTTTTGTGAAATCCTGTTTTTTGGGAGAAGAAACTTGTTGAGATAAACTTGAAAAGCAATATGTTAACTAAGTAAAAATTTTTGTCGCAATTGTCAAGTCATTTCCGAGATACAAGAGATATAGAGATACATATAAATATTTCATAAGCACCATCATTTCAGCTGTAAAATGTAATGCGCTGTATTTTTACTTCAAACATATAGATGGGACGAGCTGTAACACATAAACTAATATAGCTGGGTCAACTTTCTTACTATATTATGATAGCCCTGGAAGAGGACTTTAAAACGCTAGCTCGTTTGCTGAAATCAATTAACAGAGAAATTATGGCCAAAATAAGGTTTCGACTAATTGTGACTGTTATGAGCAGACTAAGATAGCTAAGTCAACTTTCTTTAGGTTTAGACATCACATATTATTTACACCTGACAAAAAAAGTTAAGAAAAGTGATACTCCAACTAGTGTTCTAAAATTATTGGCATTAGAGACAATCCATACTAGATTTCCAGAACATGAGTGGCTCCATATTTATACTGATGGATCATTTATATCAAACCAAGATGGAGCAGGTGCTGGAGTCACATGTCACCTCTTTTCCTATTACAAATCTTTAAGTTATGGAACTACTAACTTTGATGGAGAAATTGAAGCAATTAGATTGGCCCTACAAAATCTTTTGTACAGAATTTCACATTTTAATCAAGCAGTTATTCTCTCAGATTCCAGGGCGGCAATTATAGCAATTACTTCCAAGTTGTCACCAAAAAACCAAACAATTATAGAATGTTGGAAAATCCTTACCCATCTAACAGCACTTCAAAAACACCTAGTCTTCCAATGGATACCAGCTCACTGTGGACTGAGTGGTAATGAGAAAGCTGATTTTCTTGCAAAAAAGGGTACCAGCAGTGTACAGAAATCTATAGTTAATCTACCATTTTATGCAGCTAAAAGATTAGTCAACTCTGAATTCAAAAAAATTATTGCAGAATATTACTATGAAAAATCAAAGAATAAAAGATGGGAACTACCAAACATTCAAACAGTAATACCTGAGGATCCTCGAAAAACAGCAGTTGCAACCTTCAGGTTGATTACAGGACATGATTGTCTGGCAAAACATTTAAACAGAATTGGGATATATTCTTCACCACTCTGTCCTCTATGTGATCTGCAAGAGGAAATGGATCGAGGTCACCTTTAAATATGCCCACTTCTAGCGCCCTTCCCATCCATCAGTGAAAAATATTGGAGAGCAAGAGGATTAATGACTTCGTCACAAATCCAGCATTAACTAACAACTTTCTTTACGTTTTCTGAAAGATCTTGACGAGACCTTTAGTATCCTGGCTTGTTTGTTGAAATTGGCCCATTATCAGAGAAATTATGCCCAAAATATGGTTTACAGTAATTGTGACTGTTACGCATAAACTAATATAGCTATAATTGCTCCACCCTTAGATCTGCACTTGACGTAAACACAAGGCATCAACAAGTAACAGACTAAAAAGTCACATGGGGCTAAATCCAGACAACAGGGAGGGTGAGGGATGCACTTCACGTTGATTTTTGCAAGATATTCAGCAATAACATTGGGAATATGGGGCCGTGCATTATCATGGTGCAGCATCCAGCCTGCTTCAGGGAAATGTGGTGTTTTGCACGTGATATGGACTTGCAATGTTTTCAGGACATCCTTGCAGTATTGTCCAGTTACTGATGTGTGTGCAGGTACAACATACTGATAAACCATTCCATGAATATCGAAGAATGAGATGACCATAACTTTCCCAGCAGAAGCAACAACTTTTGGTTTTTTGGGAGTTGCTGATGAAGGAGATTTGCTGTTTGATCAAAATGTTGTAGCCATGTTTCATCAGCAGTGATTACTAGGGCTAGGAAGTTCATGCATTTGCATGTTTTTTCATAGGGGTTAAAAATGTATGCTTTTACGTTATGTGCACCAATTATGGAATTTCATGTTATTTGGATGTGATTTAATGGTGCATACAACTGGATATTTTCTTGATTTTGATAAATGCATATTACTTCAATACTATAGTCCCTATACAGCATATTTTAATGATTTTTATGTTTTTTTTTTCACCTGGATAATATTTTTCATATTGCTAGCGTTGCATATGATGTAACTCACGAGGTGGCGAGAAGCAATGCTGAGTCATGTTGTTATGTAGTGAATCCCCTGTTTCCATCCTTTCATTATATGTTTGTGCGTAGAGAATAATCAGTGCATTATCTGAGAGGTTTATATTAACAAAGATAAAGTGCAGGCCAACGTTTTGAGCAGCACGATTATAGGAACGCTTGTCTCTGCGTGGTCTTCAAACGTAACAGTGTTGTGAACTTGTTCGCTCCAAATTAAATTAGGTGTATAAAATGTTAAAAAGCTCTTCAAATGCCGAAAATAAAACCAACTTTGACTCCTAGATTAATTAATTTACAGAAAGAGTTTACGGGTTGATTTAATATCTACAGATTATAGGGCACTGTTTTGTGGAGCATGTGACAAAAATATAGGGAGTGAGAAAAGATTTCAAATAATTCAGCACATAAACACAACAAAACATAAGGAGAATTTAATCAGAAAACTCGCAAACAAATAACGTGTTCTAAAACAATTAGTAGAGTGTTTAGGAAGTAGGGTTACTGAATTTTCCTATGACTTGTGCCAAGTATTTTTAGCTGGAGTTACTGAATTTTCCTATGACTTGTGCCAAGTATTTTTAGCTGCTGATATTCCCTTGTTCAAAGTTAATAATCCGATATTTAAAAACTTTCTTGCCAAGTGTACTCAACAACATGTGCCTGAAGAAAGTACACTGCGTAAGACTTATGTAGGACATTGTTACATTAACGTATTGTCAAATATACAAAATGAATTAGCAGATCAGTCTGTGTGGTTGTCTGTTGATGAAACTCCTGATTCTGAGCACCGTTCTATTGCTAATATAATCGTGGGTGCTTTAAATAATGAACAAAAGACTACAGCTTATCTCCTGAATATGTGCAAATTGTTGGCCACTGACAATGTAACTGTGGCACAGTTTGTGATGGACTCTTTGAAATTACAATGCCCATCTGGAATTGAATACAACTGGTTGCTTTTATTTCTTACCTTATATGGTAAAATCAGGAAAAACTCTGAAAGGTATTTTTCCTACCTTAATTCATATAACTTGTTAGGCACACGCTCTTCATCGAATTTCTGAGACATATGCGATTCTTTCCCACTGGTAGATAGATTTGTGTCCAGTACAAAGAGAATTTTTGTTAAATCTCCTAAAAGAGTTAAGTTGTTTAGATGAGCACATAGAAATAATCGAAGAGGTTGTTAATTCATTGGACTCGAACGATGCTTCATCAATACAAACCGTGCAAAATATTCTGTCAGGCGCTGGGATAAAGAAGGATCTTAGTTTCATATCTGCCCATTTTTCTTTCTTACCAACAGCCATAACGGCATTGGGAGCTGTAGGATCTCCTTTGCATGAATCACTTACTGTCTTTGAAACAACAATATGTGATCTAAGTTCGGTTCCTGGTAGCATAGGACAAAAAGTGAAAGTGAAAGTGAATTATGTAATTTCAAAAATTCTGGTTATAAACAGATGTGCGATATTCACACCAAGAGACTTGACTCTCTCTGTGAAGCAGTTAACATCATTTAAATATGCCCTGATAACATCTTGTGACGTGTAAAGAAGATTTTCATGTTACAAAAGTGTTTTGCCAGACAATAGACGACGTTTTACTGTTGAAAATTTGTGTAGTGTTGGTTGTGAACTGCAATTTAGCAGTTAATACTAGCAGCAGGACCACTTCTACTTCAACCTCTAAGGAATAAGGCAATTTTATTATTTACACTAACTTGTCTACTGCAAAGGGACATGAACTGTTCTAATGAAATAGTGCATATTTCTTGGCATATTTTCAAGTTTTTAAGAGCATATTTCAGGGTTTTTTTAGGGCATGAACTTCCGAGCTCTAGTGATTACGTTTGAAACAAACTCCAGATCTTCCTCTAACATCAACTTTAACTGCATGCGAATGTCCTTTTGTTCAGGAATCAACAGTCTTGGAACCCATCGCACACAAAAACGTCTCATGTGTAATGTTTCTGTCACCAACATGTGGGTGGCACCCAATGAAATGTTGAGTATTTCAGAAAGTGATCCTAAGGTAATTTGTCAACCCTCTCTCAAAAAGGCAACAAATTGTGGGTTCTTTTAAATTTAATTTACACAAAAACCGTTGAATCTACTGAAATATGCCAAAGGAAAAAGTTTTAGTTTATTCAATTTTCTATGAATATAACCATAAATCAAGAACCCTCAATCAACAATAATTCAGCATGTGATGATAAATTTTATTTGATAAAAATATTTTTTTCTAGAAAACTATAAACTTTTCAACATTTTGGTATTAGATTTTCTTGTTATTCACAACATGAGAAATTTGCTGTTAAAGTCTGACGGATCATTTCACTTCCACCTGTATGAAGTAGAGAAAGTAAAAAGTACTAGTATAGTATTTGTATCTGTTTTAGCAAGATCTATTTTTTTTTTTTGTGCAGTAAGAGTTTATCTATCTCACACAGTTCACTAGTTATACGAAAGCCATTCAGAATTAAGAGAATTTGTATGGACATTCCCAGAAAATTCAAATATACATTTCATTTGTCATGAAAATATCTTAAATATATGGCATTTTAATCAAAATCATTAGAGCCATTTTTGAGAAAATGAACATTTTCAAAAATTAAGAGGTAGAATCAGGACTGATGTTGTACTGGCAAGTTGGCCATGGTAGCTTAGTGGTTAAAGCAGCCGCTCGATATGCGGAAGATCTGTGGTTCAAATCCCAGCTATGGCATTGAATTTTTCAGTCCTGATTCCACCTCTTAAACATTGCCCATACACGGCTTGTGTGTTTCAAAACACCAACAGTAAGTTTGTTGGCATAGCAAAATGCTGGATTTCTGACAATGAAGTCATTAATCCTCTTGCTCTCCAATATTTTTCACTGATGGATGGGAAGGGCGCTAGAAGTGGCCGGGCATATTTGAAGGTGGTCTCGACCCATTTCCTCTTGCAGATCACAGAGGACAGAGTGGTGAAGAATATATCCCAATTCTGTTTAAATGTTTTGCCAGACAATCATGTCCTGTAATCAACCTGAAGGTTGCAACTGCCGTTTTTCGAGGATCCTCAGGTATTACTGTTTGAATGTTTGGTGGTTCCCATCTTTTATGTTTTGATTTTTCATAGTAATATTTTGCAATAATTTTTTTGAATTCAGAGTTGACTAATCTTTCAGCTGCATAAAATGGTAGATTAACTATAGATTTTTGTACACCGCTGTTACCCTTTTTTGCAAGAAAATCAGCTTTCTCATTACCACTCAGTCCACAGTGAGCTGGTATCCATTGGAAGACTAGGTGTTTTTGAAGTGCTGTTAGATGGGTAAGGATTTTCCAACATTCTATAATAGTTTGGTTTTTTGGTGACAACTTGGAAGTAATTGCTATAATTGCTGCCCTGGAATCTGAGAGAATAACTGCTTGAAGAAAATGTGAAATTCTGTACAAAAGATTTTGTAGGGCCAATCGAATTGCTTCAATTTCTCCATCAAAGTTTATAGTTCCATAACTTAAAGATTTGTAATAGGAAAAGAGGTGACATGTGACTCCAGCACCTGCTCCATCTTGGTTTGATATCAATGATCCATCAGTATAAATATGGAGCCACTCATGTTCTGGAAATCTAGTATGGATTGTCTCTAATGCCAATAATTTTAGAACACTAGTTGGAGTATCACTTTTCTTAACTTCTTCTGTCAGGTGTAAATAATATGTGATGTCTGATGTTTGTGTCACATTGACTTTATATATAAAATTTTTCTTTGAATTAGGAAGATATACATAACAAAGTAACTCAATCTATTTATAACAATATGACACATCAAACAGATGATAGGAAGATAAAGAAATTCAAAAAGAAGCAAGAAATAAAGCAGCAGAAAAAGAAACCCAAAATTTCAAAAAATTCACATTCCACTCGTAAGTCTTTCAGAAATTCACTGAAACATTCAGAGAACATAGTGCAACTAATTAAGCATTGCTTAACTAACAAAGTCAGCACTAACACAAGGACAAAACTCCAGTGGGAAAAACTTCTGATATTTATGGAATTGGATGTAAAGATTGCAAAAAAGATACACGCAGGGAAGGCAGAGGAACGTGATACAAGGTTTAAACATATGAAAAGCGTAAAATAATACACAAATGGAAAAATCATCAGTTGCAGAGTATTTTTGGTCCACAGATAATCGGTTGAAAGAAAAACTGAAGCTTTTGAAATCATTTAGAAAACCAGAAGAACTCTCCATCTGGGAAAAAGTAAAAATAACCACAATTTGTTGAACTTTGATGTCCCGTATTAAAAGGTGATCATCCTGCAGTACATTCAACCAAAATGCCATCTACAGCACACAGGAGGAAGTGCAGCAGTGATGATAAATAATGTCCCAGTACGTTCTGGTGGAGAAAGTGAAATTAAGAGTAATAAAAATTGGAAATCTTTGCATATATGAGGGTCAATAAGAAAGTTTTGAGATGTGAGAAAAAGTTGATTGAACCAAATTGAATGCAGGATGGGATAGCCCCATCCTTTGTGAGTAAACTGGTATCAGGTAGTGACTCTCCCACTCCAGCAGCACAAGGATAAACAACCTGCAGCAACAGAGAGTGCAAGATAGCCCCATCCTTTGTGAGTAAACTGGTATCAGGTAGTGACTCTCCCACTCCAGCAATTCCAGCAGCACAAGGATAAACAACCTGCAGCAACAGAGAGTGCAAGATAGCCCCATCCTTTGTGAGTAAACTGGTATCAGGTAGTGACTCTCCCACTCCAGCAGCACAAGGATAAACAACCTGCAGCAACAGAGAGTGCAAGATAGCCCCATCCTTTGTGAGTAAACTGGTATCAGGTAGTGACTCTCCCACTCCAGCAGCACAAGGATAAATAACCTGCAGCAACAGAGAGTGCAAGATAGCCCCATCCTTTGTGAGTAAACTGGTATCAGGTAGTGACTCTCCCACTCCAGCAGCACAAGGATAAACAACCTGCAGCAACAGAGAGTGCAAGATAGTCCCATCCTTTGTGAGTAAACTGGTATCAGGTAGTGACTCTCCCACTCCAGCAGCACAAGGATAAACAACCTGCAGCAACAGAGAGTGCAAGATAGCCCCATCCTTTGTGAGTAAACTGGTATCAGGTAGTGACTCTCCCACTCCAGCAGCACAAGGATAAACCATCTGGGGTGCGCATATAGCCAGCCCCTGCAATGGAGCTTGGAAGAGAGCATTTTTGCTCTTTCCAGGCATCCAATTTTTTCTCATTGGGAACAGAGAAAAGTCACATGGGGCCAGATCGGCTCAGTATGGTGGATGAATTATAAGTTTGTCCTCTGTAGACCCCAGGATCTGAACAGTGATGTTCTCATGATGGAGAAGTATCTCTCGCAGTCCTGTGTGTGGCCGCCATTCTTGAAGCTTGGCAAGAACTTCTGGCAAGCAAACTGTGGTGTACCAATTAGTGGTAAAGGTGCTTTGCTCCTCCAGAGAAATGGTTGTCACAGTACCATCCTTTAGGAAAAATGAGGCCACCATTTTCTTGTGGACAGTTTGGGGACACTTCACTTTTGTCATCACAAAAGAACCATACCACTGATTGCCACTTGGTCCCCAGATCACGGTGACGATCAGAAACCCGTCTGGAGTCGCCTCCTTTCGATCTCATCAGCATTTTCTGACACCATTCAACATGGACATGTTGAGGCACTCATCAGGATGTTACCTTCTTCACATGAAGGAATTCATGGAGGATTTTCAACACTATTGGCTAACCAATCGGCAATGCTGTCTCAATTTCTTTAGATATTATGCCATTATTTTAATTAAGCATTTTTCTCAGTCATTGCCATTGCTGAAAGGGCACTTTTCTCCTCATCTTTTAAAGATGTTTGGCCTCTTTTAAATTCCGAAACCACCAGTAAACTGTGGCATGGGAAGCAACAATGTCTCCAAAAACCTGTGGCAAATGTTCAAGACTTTGGCACTGGTTTAACCCACTTTTAAGATGGTAGACAATAGTTGAGCAACAATGCTCCAATGCAGAGGCTGTTTACCTGCATGCCATGGGTTGCTCATCCTTGGAGTGCAAGATACTATCTCATCCTGCATCCAATTCGAGTGGATCAGCTTTCATTTTCTCACATCTTAAAACTTTCTTAGTGACCCTTGTAAACTAAATGATGAATTTTAAATATATGTCCTGGCTTAGATATCCAGATGGTAGGATGATATATTGCACATTTATTTTATTTTTATATTTTTGTATATTTGTTTTAATGCACAATGCACACACCATGTAAAATATGTTGGACAAATCAGTATTTTTCAACTGACAATAATTTGGGTGCTGATGCTGGCAAACCTACACCGCCATGTCTCTTTCTTATGTGTCGCTTCATGCTGCTGTGGTACTTGAAGGTCTGTCTGCATGTGGGGCAGGCGTGAGGTCTATCTGGAGTATGCACAGCCTGATGTGCCGAGAGATTACCTCTGTCACTGAACGCCTTGCCGCACTCCACACAAGTGTAAGGTTTCTCACCTGAATGGACCCGGCGATGCACAATCAGATTGCTAAGGGTAGTGAAATCTTTAGAACAGATTCCACATCTATGAGGCTTCTCCCCAGTATGCGCCCTAACGTGATTCACGAACGTGCTTCGACATCTGAAAGATCGCCCACATATCTTGCACACATGCGGACGTTCCAAGGAATGCAGTGATACGTGCGAGTTCAGACTGGAGCGGAACTTGAATGCCTTTCCACAAATGTTACACTGATGACAACGGTCCTCGGAATGTGCTGCTGAATGAGTTGTGAGATTAGAACGACTGCTAAACGACTTGCCACACACGGCACACAGAAATGGACTCTTTTGTAAGTGAAGTGCCTTGTGGTTGCACATGTTGGACATGTGTTTGAACCCCTTACCACAGTATGGACACCGGTACGGACGTTCTCCTGAGTGCATCGCCACGTGGCGAGCAAGAATTGATTTGGTGGCAAAAGACTTTCCGCAGTGTGTGCACAGATGTGAACCATTCTCAACATGGAGCGCCTTATGGTTGCATAAGTTTGACTTGTGTTTGAAACACTTTCCACACACTGAACACTGATGTGGCCGTTCCTCTGAATGGGATGCTGCATGCTTTGCAAGATGCGACTGGTTTCCAAAACTCCGTCCACAGTGGATGCACACAAAGGGCCCTGTTTTCACGTGAAGTGTTTTGTGGTTGGATAGATTGGACTGATACTTAAACTTCTTTCCACATATCAGACATTCAAATGGACGGGCATCAGAATGTGAAACAATGTGCCCTAAGTATTTAGTTCTGCAAGTAAAGCTTTTATCGCAATGTTCACATGAATACTGACCATTAGGTTGGCTGTTTAGTTCACTTTTGTTGGTAGATACTCTTTTATCAACTGTCAATTTCCCACGATATATTTTAGCTTTATATTTGCACAATTTTCCACCTAAAAACTGATTTGAATGACTACTGGCATGAGTCACATAATCTGACTGTGTCTGGAATGTCTGGTCACACTTCTCACAGCTCAACACAGAAGTTCGTTCCTCAAGCACTTCAGTATCATCTTTCCTTTCTTCACTGTAGGAATCCTTGATCTCGTGGCTTTCTGCAGTATGGCTCAGAAGTGCAGCATCAGAGTCGAACCTCTTCTCACACCGTAAGCACGAATATAATCTGCAACACATACAAACACTGTTCACATTCATCACTAAAACTCAGTAAACTAAGCTATGCAATCAGTATTGTTCATAACTTTTTGGATTTAAGATCAGTTCTTTTACTCTATCTTACATACTTTTAATCTGCTCCTTCCTTTGGGGTAATGCTTATGGGAATTTCCACAACAGCAAGATATACTTTTAGAATGCAAAAAATGACTATTTCAATAATGCTAACACTTAGTTATGAAATCAGCTATAAAAAGTTATTTAAGGTTAATTAAGGAAAATTGAAGATATTAACAGTGAAGCAACAGAATCTAAAATAAAAAAAATTAGAAACTAAAAGCTTCACTTATCTTGCAATATCACTATCATAAATGAAGCTTTAACCTCCTCATTACATCTTAGCCTACACATAGTCTGTGTTAGCCTATACATCTTAGCCTATACATAGTCTGTGTTAGCCTATACATCCTAGCCTGTACATAGCCTGTGCTAGCCTATACATCTTAGCCTACACATAGCCTGTGTTAGCCTATACATAGCCTGTGTTAGCCTATACATCTTAGCCTATACATAGCCTGTGTTAGCCTATACATAGCCTATGTTAGCCTATACATAGCCTGTGTTAGCCTATACATCTTAGCCTATACATAGTCTGTGTTAGCCTATACATCTTAGCCTGTACATAGCCTGTGTTAGCCTATACATCTTAGCCTATACATAGCCTGTGTTAGCCTATACATCTTAGCCTATACATAGCCTGTATTAGCCTATACATCTTAGCCTATACATAGTCTGTGTTAGCCTATACATCTTAGCCTCTACATAGCCTGTGTTAGCCTATACACCTTAGCCTATACATAGCCTGTGTTAGCCTATACATCTTAGCCTATACATAGCCTATGTTAGCCTATACATAGCCTGTGTTAGCCTATACATCTTAGCCTGTAGATAGCCTGTGTTAGCCTATACATCTTAGCCTATACATAGCCTATGTTAGCCTACACATAGCCTGTGTTAGCCTATACATCTTAGTCTTACATAGCCTGTCTTAGCCTATACATCTTAGCCTACACATAGCCTGTGTTAGCCTATACATAGCCTGTGTTAGCCTATACATCTTAGTCTTACATAGCCTGTCTTAGCCTATACATCTTAGCCTACACATAGCCTATGTTAGCCTATACATAGCCTGTGTTAGCCTATACATCTTAGCCTATACATAGTCTGTGTTAGCCTATACATCTTAGCCTGTACATAGCCTGTGTTAGCCTATACATCTTAGCCTATACATAGCCTGTGTTAGCCTATACATCTTAGCCTATACATAGCCTGTATTAGCCTATACATCTTAGCCTATACATAGTCTGTGTTAGCCTATACATCTTAGCCTCTACATAGCCTGTGTTAGCCTATACACCTTAGCCTATACATAGCCTGTGTTAGCCTATACATCTTAGCCTATACATAGCCTATGTTAGCCTATACATAGCCTGTGTTAGCCTATACATCTTAGCCTGTAGATAGCCTGTGTTAGCCTATACATCTTAGCCTATACATAGCCTATGTTAGCCTACACATAGCCTGTGTTAGCCTATACATCTTAGTCTTACATAGCCTGTCTTAGCCTATACATCTTAGCCTACACATAGCCTGTGTTAGCCTATACATAGCCTGTGTTAGCCTATACATCTTAGCCTGTACATAGCCTGTGTTAGCCTATACATCTTAGCCTATACATAGCCTATGTTAGCCTATACATAGCCTGTGTTAGCCTATACATCTTAGCCTATACATAGTCTGTGTTAGCCTATACATCTTAGCCTGTACATAGCCTGTGTTAGCCTATACATCTTAGCCTATACATAGCCTATACATAGCCTGTGTTAGCCTATACATCTTAGCCTATACATAGTCTGTGTTAGCCTATACATCTTAGCCTGTACATAGCCTGTGTTAGCCTATACATCTTAGCCTGTACATAGCCTGTGTTAGCCTATACATCTTAGCCTGTACATAGCCTGTGTTGGCCTATACATCTTAGCCTCTACATAGCCTGTGTTAGCCTGTACATAGCCTATGTTAGCCTATACATCTTAGCCTGTACATAGTCTGTGTTAGCCTATACATCTTAGCCTGTACATAGCCTGTGTTAGCCTATACATCTTAGCCTCTACATAGCCTGTGTTAGCCTGTACATCTAAGCCTATGTTAGCCTATACATCTTAATCTTACATAGCCTATGTTAGCCTATACATAGCCTATGTTAGCCTATACATCTTAGTCTTACATAGCCTATGTTAGCCTATACATCTGAGCCTATACACAGTCTGTCCTTGCCTATACATAGTCTGTGTTAGCCTATACATCTTAGCCTGTACATAGCCTGTGTTAGCCTATACATCTTAGCCTATACATAGCCTGTGCTAGCCTATACATCTTAGCCTATACATAGCCTATGTTAGCCTATACCTAGTCTGTGTTAGCCTATACATAGCCTGTGTTAGCCTATACATCTTAGCCTATACATAGCCTATGTTAGCCTATACATAGTCTGTGTTAGCCTATACATCTTAGCCTGTACATAGCCTGTGTTAGCCTATACATCTTAGCCTATACGTAGCCTATGTTAGCCTATACATAGCCTGTGTTAGCCTATACATCTTACCCTGTACATAGCCTGTGTTATGCTATACAACTTAGCCTATACATAGCCTGTGTTAGCCTATACATCTTACCCTATACATAGCCTGTGTTAGCCTATACATCTTAGCCTATACATAGCTTGTGTTAGCCTATCCATCTTAGCCTATACATAGCTTGTGTTAGCATATACATCTTAGCCTATACATAGCCTGTGTTAGCCTATACATCTTAGCCTATACATAGACTGTGTTAGCATATACATCTTAGCCTATACATAGCCTGTGTTAGCCTATACATCTTAGCCTACACATAGCTTGTGTTAGCATATACATCTTAGCCTATACATAGCCTGTGTTAGCATATACATCTTAGCCTATACATAGCCTGTGTTAGCATATACATCTTAGCCTATACATAGCCTGTGTTAGCATATACATCTTAGCCTATACATAGCCTGTGTTAGCCTATACATCTTAGCCTACACATAGCCTGTGTTAGCCTATACATCTTAGCCTATACATAGCCTGTGTTAGCATATACATCTTAGCCTATACATAGCCTGTGTTAGCCTATACATCTTAGCCTACACATAGCTTGTGTTAGCATATACATCTTAGCCTATACATAGCCTGTGTTAGCCTATACATCTTATCCTATACATAGCCTATATTAGCCTATACATATTATCCTACACATAGCTTGTGTCAGCCTATACATCTTAGCCTATACATAGCTTGTGTTAGCATATACATCTTAGCCTATACATAGCCTTTGTTAGCATATACATTAGCCTATACATAGCCTGTGTTAGCATATACATCTTAGCCTATACCTAGCCTTTGTTAGCCTATCCATCCTAGCCTACACATAGCTTGTGTTAGCATATACATCTTAGCCTATACATAGCCTGTGTTAGCCTATACATCTTAGCCTATACATAGCCTGTGTTAGCCTATACATCTTATCCTATACATAGCCTATGTTAGCTTATCCTTCTTAGCCTACACATAGCTTGTGTTAGCCTATCCATCTTAGCCTATACATCTTATCCTATACATAGCCTATGTTAGCCTATACATCTTAGCCTACACATAGCTTGTGTTAGCCTATACATCTTATCCTATACATAGCTTGTCTTAGCATATACATCTTAGCCTATACATAGCCTGTGTTAGCATAGACATCTTATCCTATACATAGCCTGTGTTAACCTATACATCTTAGCCTATACATAGCTTGTGTTAGCATATACATCTTAGCCTATACATAGCTTGTGTTAGCATATACATCTTAGCCTATACATAGCCTGTGTTAGCCTATCCATCTTAGCCTATACATAGCTTGTGTTAGGCTACACATCTTAGCCTATACATAGCCTGTGTTAGCCTATACATCTTAGCCTATACATAGCTTGTGTTAGCCTATCCATCTTAGCCTATACATAGCTTGTGTTAGCCTATACATACCCTGTGTTAGCCTACACATCTTAGGCTATACATAGCTTGTGTTAGCCTATCCATCTTAGCCTATACATAGCCTGTGTTAGCCTATACATCTTAGCCTATACATAGCTTGTGTTAGCCTATCCATCTTAGCCTATACATAGCCTGTGTTAGCCTATACATCTTAGCCTATACATCTTAGCCTATACATAGCCTGTGTTAGCCTATCCATCTTAGCCTATACATAGCTTGTGTTAGCATATACATCTTAGCCTATACATAGCCTGTGCTAGCCTATACATCTTATCCTATACATAGCCTATATTAGCCTATCCATAGCCTGTGTTAGCATATACATCTTAGCCTATACATAGCCTGTGTTAGCCTATACATCTTAGCCTATACACAGCTTGTGTTAGCATATACATCTTAGCCTATACATAGCCTGTGTTAGCCTATCCATCTTAGCCTATACATAGCTTGTGTTAGCATATACATCTTAGCCTATACATAGCCTGTGTTAGTCTATACATCTTAGCCTATACATAGCCTGTGTTAGCCTATACATCTTAGCCTACACATAGCTTGTGTTAGCATATACATCTTAGCCTATACATAGCCTGTGTTAGCCTATACATCTTAGCCTATACATAGCCTGTGTTAGCATATACATCTAAGCCTATACATAGCTTGTGTTAGCATATACATCTTAGCCTATACATAGCCTGTGTTAGCCTATACATCTTATCCTATACATAGCCTGTGTTAGCCTATACATCTTATCCTATACATAGCCTGTGTTAGCCTATACATCTTATCCTACACATAGCTTGTGTTAGCCTATCCATCTTAGCGTATACATAGCCTGTGTTAGCCTATCCATCTTAGCCTATACATAGCCTATTCATCTTAGCCTATACATAGCCTGTGTTAGACTATCCATCTTAGCCTATACATAGCCTGTGTTAGCCTATCCATCTTAGCGTATACATAGCCTGTGTTAGCCTATCCATCTTAGCCTATACATAGCCTATTCATCTTAGCCTATACATAGCCTGTGTTAGCCTATCTATCTTAGCCTATACATAGCCTATTCATCTTAGCCTATACATAGCCTGTGTTAGCCTATCCATCTTAGCCTATACATAGCTTGTGTTAGCATATACATCTTAGCCTATACACAGCCTGTGCTAGCCTATACATCTTATCCTATACATAGCCTGTGTTAGCCTATCCATCTTAGCCTATACATAGCTTGTGTTAGCATATACATCTTAGCCTATACATAGCCTGTGTTAGCCTATCCATCTTAGCCTATACATAGCTTGTGTTAGCTTATACATCTTAGCCTATACGTAGCCTGTGAAAGCATATACATCTTAGCCTATACATAGCCTGTGTTAGCCTATCCATCTTAGCGTATACATAGCCTGTGTTAGCCTATCCATCTTAGCCTATACATAGCCTATTCATCTTAGCCTATACATAGCCTGTGATAGCCTATCCATCTTAGCCTATACATAGCTTGTGTTAGCCTATCTATCTTAGCCTATACATAGCCTATCCATCTTAGCCTATAGATAGCCTGTGTTAGCCTATACATCTTAGCCTATACATAGCCTGTGTTAGCCTATCCATCTTAGCCTATACATAGCTTGTGTTAGCATATACATCTTAGCCTATACATAGTCAGTGTTAGCCTATACATCTTATCCTATACATAGCTTGTGTTAGCATATACATCTTAGCCTATACATAGCCTGTGTGAGCATATACATCTTAGCCTATACATAGCTTGTGTTAGCATATACATCTTAGCCTATACATAGCTCGTGTTAGCATTTACATCTTAGCATATACATCTTAGCCTATACATAGCCTGTGTTAGCATATACATCTTAGCCTATACATAGCCTGTGTTAGCATATAAATCTTAGCCTATACATAGCTTGTGTTAGCATATACATCTTAGCCTATACATAGCCTTTGTTAGCATATACATCTTAGCCTATACATAGCCTGTGTTAGCATATACATCTTAGCCTATACCTAGCCTTTGTTAGCCTATCCATCCTAGCCTACACATAGCTTGTGTTAGCATATACATCTTAGCCTATACATAGCCTGTGTTAGCCTATACATCTTAGCCTATACATAGCCTGTGTTAACCTATACATCTTATCCTATACATAGCCTATGTTAGCCTATCCATCTTAGCCTACACATAGCTTGTGTTAGCCTATCCATCTTAGCCTATACATAGCCTGTGTTAGCCTATACATCTTATCCTATACATAGCCTATGTTAGCCTATACATCTTAGCCTACACATAGCTTGTGTTAGCCTATACATCTTAGCCTATACATAGCCTGTGTTAGCATAGACATCTTATCCTATACATAGCCTGTGTTAACCTATACATCTTAGCCTATACATAGCTTGTGTTAGCATATACATCTTAGCCTATACATAGCTTGTGTTAGCATATACATCTTAGCCTATACATAGCTTGTGTTAGCATATACATCTTAGCCTATACATAGCCTGTGTTAGCCTATCCATCTTAGCCTATACATAGCTTGTGTTAGGCTACACATCTTAGCCTATACATAGCCTGTGTTAGCCTATACATCTTAGCCTATACATAGCTTGTGTTAGCCTATCCATCTTAGCCTATACATAGCTTGTGTTAGCCTATACATACCCTGTGTTAGCCTACACATCTTAGGCTATACATAGCTTGTGTTAGCCTATCCATCTTAGCCTATACATAGCCTGTGTTAGCCTATACATCTTAGCCTATACATCTTATCCTATACATAGCTTGTGTTAGCCTACACATCTTAGCCTATACATAGCCTGTGCTAGGCTACACATCTTAGCCTATACATAGCCTGTGTTAGCCTATACATCTTAGCCTATACATAGCCTGTGTTAGCCTATACATAGCCTGTGTTAGCCTATACATAGCCTGTGTTAGCCTATACATAGCCTGTGTTAGCCTACACATCTTAGCCTATACATAGCCTGTGTTAGCCTACACATCTTAGCCTATACATAGCCTGTGTTAGCCTACACATCTTAGCGTATACATAGCTTGTGTTAGCCTTTACATCTTAGCCTATACATAGCCTGTGTTAGCCTACACATCTTAGCCTATACATAGCTTGTGTTAGCCTGTACATCTTATCCTATACATAGCCTGTGTTAGCCTATACATAGCCTGTATTAGCCTATCCATCTTAGCCTATACATAGCTTGTGTTAGCCTATACATAGCCTGTGTTAGCCTACACATCTTAGCCTATACATAGCTTGTGTTAGCCTATACATCTTAGCCTATACATAGCCTGTGTTAGCCTATCCATCTTAGCCTATACATAGCCTGTATTAGCCTATCCATCTTAGCCTATACATAGCTTGTGTTAGCATATACATCTTAGCCTATACATAGCCTTTGTTAGCATATACATTAGCCTATACATAGCCTGTGTTAGCATATACATCTTAGCCTATACCTAGCCTTTGTTAGCCTATCCATCCTAGCCTACACATAGCTTGTGTTAGCATATACATCTTAGCCTATACATAGCCTGTGTTAGCCTATACATCTTAGCCTATACATAGCCTGTGTTAGCCTATACATCTTATCCTATACATAGCCTATGTTAGCTTATCCTTCTTAGCCTACACATAGCTTGTGTTAGCCTATCCATCTTAGCCTATACATCTTATCCTATACATAGCCTATGTTAGCCTATACATCTTAGCCTACACATAGCTTGTGTTAGCCTATACATCTTATCCTATACATAGCTTGTCTTAGCATATACATCTTAGCCTATACATAGCCTGTGTTAGCATAGACATCTTATCCTATACATAGCCTGTGTTAACCTATACATCTTAGCCTATACATAGCTTGTGTTAGCATATACATCTTAGCCTATACATAGCTTGTGTTAGCATATACATCTTAGCCTATACATAGCCTGTGTTAGCCTATCCATCTTAGCCTATACATAGCTTGTGTTAGGCTACACATCTTAGCCTATACATAGCCTGTGTTAGCCTATACATCTTAGCCTATACATAGCTTGTGTTAGCCTATCCATCTTAGCCTATACATAGCTTGTGTTAGCCTATACATACCCTGTGTTAGCCTACACATCTTAGGCTATACATAGCTTGTGTTAGCCTATCCATCTTAGCCTATACATAGCCTGTGTTAGCCTATACATCTTAGCCTATACATAGCTTGTGTTAGCCTATCCATCTTAGCCTATACATAGCCTGTGTTAGCCTATACATCTTAGCCTATACATAGCCTGTGTTAGCCTATCCATCTTAGCCTATACATAGCTTGTGTTAGCATATACATCTTAGCCTATACATAGCCTGTGCTAGCCTATACATCTTATCCTATACATAGCCTATATTAGCCTATCCATAGCCTGTGTTAGCATATACATCTTAGCCTATACATAGCCTGTGTTAGCCTATACATCTTAGCCTATACACAGCTTGTGTTAGCATATACATCTTAGCCTATACATAGCCTGTGTTAGCCTATCCATCTTAGCCTATACATAGCTTGTGTTAGCATATACATCTTAGCCTATACATAGCCTGTGTTAGTCTATACATCTTAGCCTATACATAGCCTGTGTTAGCCTATACATCTTAGCCTACACATAGCTTGTGTTAGCATATACATCTTAGCCTATACATAGCCTGTGTTAGCCTATACATCTTAGCCTATACATAGCCTGTGTTAGCATATACATCTAAGCCTATACATAGCTTGTGTTAGCATATACATCTTAGCCTATACATAGCCTGTGTTAGCCTATACATCTTATCCTATACATAGCCTGTGTTAGCCTATACATCTTATCCTACACATAGCTTGTGTTAGCCTATCCATCTTAGCGTATACATAGCCTGTGTTAGCCTATCCATCTTAGCCTATACATAGCCTATTCATCTTAGCCTATACATAGCCTGTGTTAGACTATCCATCTTAGCCTATACATAGCCTGTGTTAGCCTATCCATCTTAGCGTATACATAGCCTGTGTTAGCCTATCCATCTTAGCCTATACATAGCCTATTCATCTTAGCCTATACATAGCCTGTGTTAGCCTATCCATCTTAGCGTATACATAGCCTGTGTTAGCCTATCTATCTTAGCCTATACATAGCCTATTCATCTTAGCCTATACATAGCCTGTGTTAGCCTATCCATCTTAGCCTATACATAGCTTGTGTTAGCATATACATCTTAGCCTATACACAGCCTGTGCTAGCCTATACATCTTATCCTATACATAGCCTGTGTTAGCCTATCCATCTTAGCCTATACATAGCTTGTGTTAGCATATACATCTTAGCCTATACATAGCCTGTGTTAGCCTATCCATCTTAGCCTATACATAGCTTGTGTTAGCTTATACATCTTAGCCTATACGTAGCCTGTGAAAGCATATACATCTTAGCCTATACATAGCCTGTGTTAGCCTATCCATCTTAGCGTATACATAGCCTGTGTTAGCCTATCCATCTTAGCCTATACATAGCCTATTCATCTTAGCCTATACATAGCCTGTGATAGCCTATCCATCTTAGCCTATACATAGCTTGTGTTAGCCTATCTATCTTAGCCTATACATAGCCTATCCATCTTAGCCTATAGATAGCCTGTGTTAGCCTATACATCTTAGCCTATACATAGCCTGTGTTAGCCTATCCATCTTAGCCTATACATAGCTTGTGTTAGCATATACATCTTAGCCTATACATAGTCAGTGTTAGCCTATACATCTTATCCTATACATAGCTTGTGTTAGCATATACATCTTAGCCTATACATAGCCTGTGTGAGCATATACATCTTAGCCTATACATAGCTTGTGTTAGCATATACATCCTAGCCTATACATAGCTCGTGTTAGCATATACATCTTAGCATATACATCTTAGCCTATACATAGCCTGTGTTAGCATATACATCTTAGCCTATACATAGCCTGTGTTAGCATATAAATCTTAGCCTATACATAGCTTGTGTTAGCATATACATCTTAGCCTATACATAGCCTTTGTTAGCATATACATCTTAGCCTATACATAGCCTGTGTTAGCATATACATCTTAGCCTATACCTAGCCTTTGTTAGCCTATCCATCCTAGCCTACACATAGCTTGTGTTAGCATATACATCTTAGCCTATACATAGCCTGTGTTAGCCTATACATCTTAGCCTATACATAGCCTGTGTTAACCTATACATCTTATCCTATACATAGCCTATGTTAGCCTATCCATCTTAGCCTACACATAGCTTGTGTTAGCCTATCCATCTTAGCCTATACATAGCCTGTGTTAGCCTATCCATCTTATCCTATACATAGCCTATGTTAGCCTATACATCTTAGCCTACACATAGCTTGTGTTAGCCTATACATCTTAGCCTATACATAGCCTGTGTTAGCATAGACATCTTATCCTATACATAGCCTGTGTTAACCTATACATCTTAGCCTATACATAGCTTGTGTTAGCATATACATCTTAGCCTATACATAGCTTGTGTTAGCATATACATCTTAGCCTATACATAGCTTGTGTTAGCATATACATCTTAGCCTATACATAGCCTGTGTTAGCCTATCCATCTTAACCTATACATAGCTTGTGTTAGGCTACACATCTTAGCCTATACATAGCCTGTGTTAGCCTATACATAGCTTGTGTTAGCCTATCCATCTTAGCCTATACATAGCTTGTGTTAGCCTATACATACCCTGTGTTAGCCTACACATCTTAGGCTATACATAGCTTGTGTTAGCCTATCCATCTTAGCCTATACATAGCCTGTGTTAGCCTATACATCTTAGCCTATACATCTTATCCTATACATAGCTTGTGTTAGCCTACACATCTTAGCCTATACATAGCCTGTGTTAGGCTACACATCTTAGCCTATACATAGCCTGTGTTAGCCTATACATCTTAGCCTATACATAGCCTGTGTTAGCCTATACATAGCCTGTGTTAGCCTATACATAGCCTGTGTTAGCCTATACATAGCCTGTGTTAGCCTACACATCTTAGCCTATACATAGCCTGTGTTAGCCTACACATCTTAGCCTATACATAGCCTGTGTTAGCCTACACATCTTAGCGTATACATAGCTTGTGTTAGCCTTTACATCTTAGCCTATACATAGCCTGTGTTAGCCTACACATCTTAGCCTATACATAGCTTGTGTTAGCCTGTACATCTTATCCTATACATAGCCTGTGTTAGCCTATACATAGCCTGTATTAGCCTATCCATCTTAGCCTATACATAGCTTGTGTTAGCCTATACATAGCCTGTGTTAGCCCACACATCTTAGCCTATACATAGCTTGTGTTAGCCTATACATCTTAGCCTATACATAGCCTGTGTTAGCCTATCCATCTTAGCCTATACATAGCCTGTATTAGCCTATCCATCTTAGCCTATACATAGCTTGTGTTAGCATATACATCTTAGCCTATACATAGCCTGTGTTAGCCTATCCATCCTAGCCTATACATAGCCTGTGTTAGCCTATCCATCTTAGCCTATACATACCCTGTGTTAGCCTATCCATCTTAGCCTATACATTGCTTGTGTTAGCATATACATCTTAGCCTATACATAGCCTGTGTTAGCCTATCCATCCTAGCCTATACATAGCCTGTGTTAGCCTATCCATCTTAGCCTATACATAGCCTGTGTTAGCCTATCCATCTTAGCCTATACATAGCTTGTGTTAGCATATACATCTTAGCCTATACATAGCCTGTGCTGGCCTATATATCTTAGCCTCTACATAGCCTGTATTAGCCTATCCATCTTAGTCTATACATAGCTTGTGTTAGCATATACATCTTAGCCTATACATAGCCTGTGTTAGCCTATCCATCTTAGCCCTTACATAGATTGTGTTAGGGTACACATCTTAGCCTATACATAGCCTGTGTTAGCCTATACATAGCTTGTGTTAGCCTATCCATCTTAGCCTATACATAGCGTGTGTTAGCCTATGCATCTTAGTCTATACATAGCTTGTTTTAGCATATACATCTTAGCTTATACATAGCCTGTGTTAGCCTATCCATCTTAGCCTATACATAGCTTGTGTTAGCCTATACATCTTAGCCTATACATAGCCTGTGTTAGCCTACACATCTTAGCCTATACATAGCTTGTGTTAGCCTATCCATCTTAGCCTATACATAGCCTGTGTTAGCCTATACATCTTAGCCTATACATAGCTTGTGTTAGCCTATCCATCTTAGCCTATAAATAGCCTGTGTTAGCCTATCCATCTTAGCCTATACATAGCCTGTGTTAGCCTATCCATCTTAGCGTATACATAGCCTGTGTTAGCCTATCCATCTTAGCCTATACATAGCCTATTCATCTTAGCCTATACATAGCCTGTGTTAGACTATCCATCTTAGCCTATACATAGCCTGTGTTAGCCTATCCATCTTAGCGTATACATAGCCTGTGTTAGCCTATCCATCTTAGCCTATACATAGCCTATTCATCTTAGCCTATACATAGCCTGTGTTAGCCTATCCATCTTAGCGTATACATAGCCTGTGTTAGCCTATCTATCTTAGCTTATACATAGCCTATTCATCTTAGCCTATACATAGCCTGTGTTAGCCTATCCATCTTAGCCTATACATAGCTTGTGTTAGCATATACATCTTAGCCTATACATAGCCTGTGCTAGCCTATACATCTTATCCTATACATAGCCTGTGTTAGCCTATCCATCTTAGCCTATACATAGCTTGTGTTAGCATATACATCTTAGCCTATACATAGCCTGTGTTAGCCTATCCATCTTAGCCTATACATAGCTTGTGTTAGCATATACATCTTAGCCTATACGTAGCCTGTGAAAGCATATACATCTTAGCCTATACATAGCCTGTGTTAGCCTATCCATCTTAGCGTATACATAGCCTGTGTTAGCCTATCCATCTTAGCCTATACATAGCTTGTGTTAGCATATACATCTTAGCCTATACATAGCCTGTGCTAGCCTATACATCTTAGCCTATACATAGCCTGTGTTAGCCTATCCATCTTAGCCTATACATAGCTTGTGTTAGCATATACATCTTAGCCTATACATAGTCAGTGTTAGCCTATACATCTTATCCTATACATAGCTTGTGTTAGCATATACATCTTAGCCTATACATAGCCTGTGTTAGCATATACATCTTAGCCTATACATAGCTTGTGTTACCATATACATCTTAGCCTATACATAGCTCGTGTTAGCATATACATCTTAGCCTATACATAGCCTGTGTTAGCATATACATCTTAGCCTATACATAGCCTGTGTTAGCATATAAATCTTAGCCTATACATAGCTTGTGTTAGCATATACATCTTAGCCTATACATAGCCTTTGTTAGCCTATACATAGCCTGTGTTAGCATATACATCTTAGCCTATACCTAGCCTTTGTTAGCCTATCCATCCTAGCCTACACATAGCTTGTGTTAGCATATACATCTTAGCCTATACATAGCCTGTGTTAGCCTATACATCTTAGCCTATACATAGCCTGTGTTAGCCTATACATCTTATCCTATACATAGCCTATGTTAGCCTATCCATCTTAGCCTACACATAGCTTGTGTTAGCCTATCCATCTTAGCCTATACATCTTATCCTATACATAGCCTATGTTAGCCTATACATCTTAGCCTACACATAGCTTGTGTTACCCTATACATCTTATCCTATACATAGCTTGTCTTAGCATATACATCTTAGCCTATACATAGCCTGTGTTAGCATAGACATCTTATCCTATACATAGCCTGTGTTAACCTATACATCTTAGCCTATACATAGCTTGTGTTAGCATATACATCTTAGCCTATACATAGCTTGTGTTAGCATATACATCTTAGCCTATGCATAGCTTGTGTTAGCATATACATCTTAGCCTATACATAGCCTGTGTTAGCCTATCCATCTTAGCCTATACATAGCTTGTGTTAGGCTACACATCTTAGCCTATACATAGCCTGTGTTAGCCTATACATCTTAGCCTATACATAGCTTGTGTTAGCCTATCCATCTTAGCCTATACATAGCTTGTGTTAGCCTATACATACCCTGTGTTAGCCTACACATCTTAGGCTATACATAGCTTGTGTTAGCCTATCCATCTTAGCCTATACATAGCCTGTGTTAGCCTATACATCTTAGCCTATACATAGCTTGTGTTAGCCTATCCATAGCCTGTGTTAGCCTATACATCTTAGCCTATACATAGCCTGTGTTAGCCTATCCATCTTAGCCTATACATAGCTTGTGTTAGCATATACATCTTACCCTATACATAGCCTGTGTTAGCCTATACATCTTAGCCTATACATAGCCTGTGTTAGCATATACATCTTAGCCTATACATAGCTTGTGTTAGCATATACATCTTAGCCTATACATAGCCTGTGTTAGCCTATACATCTTATCCTATACATAGCCTGTGTTAGCCTATACATCTTATCCTATACATAGCCTGTGTTAGCCTATACATCTTATCCTACACATAGCTTGTGTTAGCCTATACATCTTAGCCTATACATAGCTTGTGTTAGCGTATACATCTTATCCTATACATAGCCTGTGTTAGCCTATACATCTTATCCTACACATAGCTTGTGTTAGCCTATACATCTTAGCCTATACATAGCTTGTGTTAGCCTATACATCTTATCCTATACATAGCCTGTGTTAGCCTATACATCTTATCCGACACATAGCTTGTGTTAGCCTATACAGCTTATCCTACACATAGCTTGTGTTAGCCTATACATCTTAGCCTATACATCTTAGCCTATACATAGCTTTTGTTAGCATATACATCTTAGCCTATACATAGCCTGTGTTAGCCTATCCATCTTAGCCTATACATAGCTTGTGTTTGCATACACATCTTATCCTATACATAGCCTGTGTTAGCCTATACATCTTAGCCTATACATAGCTTGTACTAGCCTATCCATCTTAGCCTATACATAGGCTGTGTTAGCCTATATATCTTAGCCTATACATAGCCTGTGTTAGCCTATCCATCTTAGCCTATACATAGCTTGTGTTAGCATATACATCTTAGCCTATACATAGCCTGTGTTAGCCTATCCATCTTAGCCTATACATAGCTTGTGTTAGCATATACATCTTAGCCTATACATAGCCTGTGTTAGCATATCCATCATAGCCTATACATAGCTTGTGTTAGCATATACATCTTAGCCTATACATAGCTTGTGTTAGCATATACATCTTAGCCTATACATAGCCTGTGCTGGCCTATATATCTTAGCCTATACTTAGCCTGTGTTAGCCTATCCATCTTAGTCTATACATAGCTTGTGTTAGCATATACATCTTAGCCTATAAATAGCCTGTGTTAGCCTATCCATCTTAGCCTATACATAGCTTGTGTGAGGCTACTCACCTTAGCCTATACATAGCCTATGTTAGCCTATACATCTGAGCCTATACACAGTCTGTCCTTGCATATACATAGTCTGTGTTAGCCTATACATCTTAGCCTGTACATAGGCTGTGTTAGCCTATACATCTTAGCCTATACATAGCCTGTGTTAGCCTATACATCTTAGCCTATACATAGCCTATACATAGCCTATGTTAGCCTAAACCTAGTCTGTGTTAGCCTATACATCTTAGCCTATACATAGGGTGTGTTAGCCTATACATCTTAGCCTATACATAGCCTATGTTAGCCTATACATAGTCTGTGTTAGCCTATACATCTTAGCCTGTACATAGCCTGTGTTAGCCTATACATCTTAGCCTATACATAGCCTGTGTTAGGCTATAGATCTTAGCCTATACATAGCCTGTGTTAGCCTATACATAGTCTGTGTTAGCCTATACATCTTAGCCTGTGTTAGGCTATAGATCTTAGCCTATACATAGCCCATGTTAGCCTATACATAGTCTGTGTTAGCCTATACATCTTAGCCTGTACATAGTCGGTGTTAGCCTATACATCTTAGCCTATACATAGGGTGTGTTAGCCTATACATCTTAGCATATACATAGCCTATGTTAGCCTATACATGTTAGCCTGTACATAGCCTGTGTTAGGCTATACAACTTAGCCTATACATAGCCTGTGCTAGCCTATAGATCTTAGCCTATACATAGCCTGTGTTAGCCTAGACATCTTAGCCTATACATAGCCTGTGTTAGCCTATACATCTTAGCCTATACATAGCCTGTGTTAGTCTATCCATCTTAGCCTATACATAGCTTGTGTTAGCCTATACATAGCCTGTGTTAGCCTACACATCTTAGCCTATACATAGCCTGTGTTAGCCTATACATCTTAGCCTATACATAGCCTGTGTTAGCCTATCCATCTTAGCCTATACATAGCCTGTATTAGCCTATCCATCTTAGCCTATACATAGCTTGTGTTAGCATATACATCTTAGCCTATACATAGCCTGTGTTAGCCTATCCATCCTAGCCTATACATAGCCTGTGTTAGCCTATCCATCTTAGCCTATACATACCCTGTGTTAGCCTATCCATCTTATACTATACATTGCTTGTGTTAGCATATACATCTTAGCCTATACATAGCCTGTGTTAGCCTATCCATCCTAGCCTATACATAGCCTGTGTTAGCCTATCCATCTTAGCCTATACATAGCCTGTGTTAGCCTATCCATCTTAGCCTATACATAGCTTGTGTTAGCATATACATCTTAGCCTATACATAGCCTGTGCTGGCCTATATATCTTAGCCTCTACATAGCCTGTGTTAGCCTATCCATCTTAGTCTATACATAGCTTGTGTTAGCATATACATCTCAGCCTATACATAGCCTGTGTTAGCCTATCCATCTTAGCCCTTACATAGATTGTGTTAGGCTACACTTCTTAGCCTATACATAGCCTGTGTTAGCCTATTCATCTTAGCCTATACATAGCTTGTGTTAGCCTATCCATCTTAGCCTATACATAGCTTGTGTTAGCCTATGCATAGCCTGTGTTAGCCTATGCATCTTAGTCTATACATAGCTTGTTTTAGCATATACATCTTAGCTTATACATAGCCTGTGTTAGCCTATCCATCTTAGCCTATACATAGCTTGTGTTAGCCTATACATCTTAGCCTATACATAGCCTGTGTTAGCCTACACATCTTAGCCTATACATAGCTTGTGTTAGCCTATCCATCTTAGCCTATACATAGCCTGTGTTAGCCTATACATCTTAGCCTATACATAGCTTGTGTTAGCCTATCCATCTTAGCCTATAAATAGCCTGTGTTAGCCTATCCATCTTAGCCTATACATAGCCTGTGTTAGCCTATCCATCTTAGTGTATACATAGCCTGTGTTAGCCTATCCATCTTAGCCTATACATAGCCTATTTATTCATCTTAGCCTATACATAGCTTGTGTTAGCCTATACATCTTAGCCTATACATAGCCTGTGTTAGCCTACACATCTTAGCCTATACATAGCTTGTGTTAGCCTATCCATCTTAGCCTATACATAGCCTGTGTTAGCCTATACATCTTAGCCTATACATAGCTTGTGTTAGCCTATCCATCTTAGCCTATAAATAGCCTGTGTTAGCCTATCCATCTTAGCCTATACATAGCCTGTGTTAGCCTATCCATCTTAGCGTATACATAGCCTGTGTTAGCCTATCCATCTTAGCCTATACATAGCCTATTTATTCATCTTAGCGTATACATAGCCTGTGTTAGCCTATCTATCTTAGCCTATACATAGCCTATTCATCTTAGCCTATACATAGCCTGTGTTAGCCTATCCATCTTAGCCTATACATAGCCTGTGTTAGCCTATCCATCTTAGCCTATACATAGCTTGTGTTAGCATATACATCTTAGCCTATACATAGCCTGTGCTGGCCTATATATCTTAGCCTCTACATAGCCTGTGTTAGCCTATCCATCTTAGTCTATACATAGCTTGTGTTAGCATATACATCTTAGCCTATACATAGCCTGTGTTAGCCTATCCATCTTAGCCTATACATAGCTTGTGTTAGCATATACATCTTACCCTATACATAGCCTGTGTTAGCCTATACATCTTAGCCTATACATAGCCTGTGTTAGCATATACATCTTAGCCTATACATAGCTTGTGTTAGCATATACATCTTAGCCTATACATAGCCTGTGTTAGCCTATACATCTTATCCTATACATAGCCTGTGTTAGCCTATACATCTTATCCTATACATAGCCTGTGTTAGCCTATACATCTTATCCTACACATAGCTTGTGTTAGCCTATACATCTTAGCCTATACATCTTATCCTATACATAGCCTGTGTTAGCCTATACATCTTATCCTACACATAGCTTGTGTTAGCCTATACATCTTAGCCTATACATAGCTTGTGTTAGCCTATACATCTTATCCTATACATAGCCTGTGTTAGCCTATACATCTTATCCGACACATAGCTTGTGTTAGCCTATACAGCTTATCCTACACATAGCTTGTGTTAGCCTATACATCTTAGCCTATACATCTTAGCCTATACATAGCTTTTGTTAGCATATACATCTTAGCCTATACATAGCCTGTGTTAGCCTATACATAGCTTGTGTTTGCATACACATCTTATCCTATACATAGCCTGTGTTAGCCTATACATCTTAGCCTATACATAGCTTGTACTAGCCTATCCATCTTAGCCTATACATAGGCTGTGTTAGCCTATATATCTTAGCCTATAGATAGCCTGTGTTAGCCTATCCATCTTAGCCTATACATAGCTTGTGTTAGCATATACATCTTAGCCTATACATAGCCTGTGTTAGCCTATCCATCTTAGCCTATACATAGCTTGTGTTAGCATATACATCTTAGCCTATACATAGCTTGTGTTAGCATATACATCTTAGCCTATACATAGCTTGTGTTAGCATATACATCTTAGCCTATACATAGCCTGTGCTGGCCTATATATCTTAGCCTATACTTAGCCTGTGTTAGCCTATCCATCTTAGTCTATACATAGCTTGTGTTAGCATATACATCTTAGCCTATAAATAGCCTGTGTTAGCCTATCCATCTTAGCCTATACATAGCTTGTGTGAGGCTACTCACCTTAGCCTATACATAGCCTATGTTAGCCTATACACAGTCTGTCCTTGCCTATACATAGTCTGTGTTAGCCTATACATCTTAGCCTGTACATAGGCTGTGTTAGCCTATACATCTTAGCCTATACATAGCCTGTGTTAGCCTATACATCTTAGCCTATACATAGCCTATACATAGCCTATGTTAGCCTAAACCTAGTCTGTGTTAGCCTATACATCTTAGCCTATACATAGGGTGTGTTAGCCTATACATCTTAGCCTATACATAGCCTATGTTAGCCTATACATAGTCTGTGTTAGCCTATACATCTTAGCCTGTACATATCCTGTGTTAGCCTATACATCTTAGCCTATACATAGCCTGTGTTAGGCTATAGATCTTAGCCTATACATAGCCTGTGTTAGCCTATACATAGTCTGTGTTAGCCTATACATCTTAGCCTGTGTTAGGCTATAGATCTTAGCCTATACATAGCCCATGTTAGCCTATACATAGTCTGTGTTAGCCTATACATCTTAGCCTGTACATAGTCGGTGTTAGCCTATACATCTTAGCCTATACATAGGGTGTGTTAGCCTATACATCTTAGCATATACATAGCCTATGTTAGCCTATACATAGTCTGTGTTAGCCTATACATGTTAGCCTGTACATAGCCTGTGTTAGGCTATACAACTTAGCCTATACATAGCCTGTGCTAGCCTATAGATCTTAGCCTATACATAGCCTGTGTTAGCCTAGACATCTTAGCCTATACATAGCCTGTGTTAGCCTATACATCTTAGCCTATACATAGCCTGTGTTAGTCTATCCATCTTAGCCTATACATAGCTTGTGTTAGCCTATACATAGCCTGTGTTAGCCTACACATCTTAGCCTATACATAGCCTGTGTTAGCCTATACATCTTAGCCTATACATAGCCTGTGTTAGCCTATCCATCTTAGCCTATACATAGCCTGTATTAGTCTATCCATCTTAGCCTATACATAGCTTGTGTTAGCATATACATCTTAGCCTATACATAGCCTGTGTTAGCCTATCCATCCTAGCCTATACATAGCCTGTGTTAGCCTATCCATCTTAGCCTATACATACCCTGTGTTAGCCTATCCATCTTATACTATACATTGCTTGTGTTAGCATATACATCTTAGCCTATACATAGCCTGTGTTAGCCTATCCATCCTAGCCTATACATAGCCTGTGTTAGCCTATCCATCTTAGCCTATACATAGCCTGTGTTAGCCTATCCATCTTAGCCTATACATAGCTTGTGTTAGCATATACATCTTAGCCTATACATAGCCTGTGCTGGCCTATATATCTTAGCCTCTACATAGCCTGTGTTAGCCTATCCATCTTAGTCTATACATAGCTTGTGTTAGCATATACATCTCAGCCTATACATAGCCTGTGTTAGCCTATCCATCTTAGCCCTTACATAGATTGTGTTAGGCTACACATCTTAGCCTATACATAGCCTGTGTTAGCCTATTCATCTTAGCCTATACATAGCTTGTGTTAGCCTATCCATCTTAGCCTATACATAGCTTGTGTTAGCCTATGCATAGCCTGTGTTAGCCTATGCATCTTAGTCTATACATAGCTTGTTTTAGCATATACATCTTAGCTTATACATAGCCTGTGTTAGCCTATCCATCTTAGCCTATACATAGCTTGTGTTAGCCTATACATCTTAGCCTATACATAGCCTGTGTTAGCCTACACATCTTAGCCTATACATAGCTTGTGTTAGCCTATCCATCTTAGCCTATACATAGCCTGTGTTAGCCTATACATCTTAGCCTATACATAGCTTGTGTTAGCCTATCCATCTTAGCCTATAAATAGCCTGTGTTAGCCTATCCATCTTAGCCTATACATAGCCTGTGTTAGCCTATCCATCTTAGCGTATACATAGCCTGTGTTAGCCTATCCATCTTAGCCTATACATAGCCTATTTATTCATCTTAGCCTATACATAGCTTGTGTTAGCCTATACATCTTAGCCTATACATAGCCTGTGTTAGCCTACACATCTTAGCCTATACATAGCTTGTGTTAGCCTATCCATCTTAGCCTATACATAGCCTGTGTTAGCCTATACATCTTAGCCTATACATAGCTTGTGTTAGCCTATCCATCTTAGCCTATAAATAGCCTGTGTTAGCCTATCCATCTTAGCCTATACATAGCCTGTGTTAGCCTATCCATCTTAGCGTATACATAGCCTGTGTTAGCCTATCCATCTTAGCCTATACATAGCCTATTTATTCATCTTAGCCTATACATAGCCTGTGTTAGCCTATCCATCTTAGCGTATACATAGCCTGTGTTAGCCTATCTATCTTAGCCTATACATAGCCTATTCATCTTAGCCTATACATAGCCTGTGTTAGCCTATCCATCTTAGCCTATACATAGCCTGTGTTAGCCTATCCATCTTAGCCTATACATAGCTTGTGTTAGCATATACATCTTAGCCTATACATAGCCTGTGCTGGCCTATATATCTTAGCCCTTACATAGATTCTGTTAGGCTACACATCTTAGCCTATACATAGCCTGTGTTAGCCTATACATCTTAGCCTATACATAGCTTGTGTTAGCCTATACATAGCCTGTGTTAGCCTATGCATCTTAGTCTATACATAGCTTGTTTTAGCATATACATCTTAGCTTATACATAGCCTGTGTTAGCCTATCCATCTTAGCCTATACATAGCTTGTGTTAGCCTATACATCTTAGCCTATACATAGCCTGTGTTAGCCTACACATCTTAGCCTATACATAGCTTGTGTTAGCCTATCCATCTTTGCCTATACATAGCCTGTGTTAGCCTATACATCTTAGCCTATACATAGCTTGTGTTAGCCTATCCATCTTAGCCTATAAATAGCCTGTGTTAGCCTATCCATCTTAGCCTATACATAGCCTGTGTTAGCCTATCCATCTTAGCGTATACATAGCCTGTGTTAGCCTATCCATCTTAGCCTATACATAGCCTATTCATCTTAGCCTATACATAGCCTGTGTTAGACTATCCATCTTAGCCTATACATAGCCTGTGTTAGCCTATCCATCTTAGCGTATACATAGCCTGTGTTAGCCTATCCATCTTAGCCTATACATGGCCTATTCATCTTAGCCTATACATAGCCTGTGTTAGCCTATCCATCTTAGCGTATACATAGCCTGTGTTAGCCTATCCATCTTAGCCTATACATAGCCTGTGATAGCCTATCCATCTTAGCCTATACATAGCCTGTGCTAGCCTATACATCTTAGCCTATACATAGCCTGTGTTAGCCTATCCATCTTAGCCTATACATAGCTTGTGTTAGCATATACATCTTAGCCTATACATAGTCAGTGTTAGCCTAACATCTTATCCTATACATAGCTTGTGTTAGCATATACATCTTAGCCTATACATAGCCTGTGTTAGCATATACATCTTAGCCTATACATAGCTTGTGTTAGCATATACATCTTAGCCTATACATAGCTCGTGTTAGCATATACATCTTAGCCTATACATAGCCTGTGTTAGCATATACATCTTAGCCTATACATAGCCTGTGTTAGCATATAAATCTTAGCCTATACATAGCTTGTGTTAGCATATACATCTTAGCCTATACATAGCCTTTGTTAGCATATACATCTTAGCCTATACATAGCCTGTGTTAGCATATACATCTTAGCCTATACCTAGCCTTTGTTAGCCTATCCATCCTAGCCTACACATAGCTTGTGTTAGCATATACATCTTAGCCTATACATAGCCTGTGTTAGCCTATACATCTTAGCCTATACATAGCCTGTGTTAGCCTATACATAGCCTATGTTAGCCTATCCATCTTAGCCTACACATAGCTTGTGTTAGCCTATCCATCTTAGCCTATACATAGCCTGTGTTAGCCTATACATCTTATCCTATACATAGCCTATGTTAGGCTATACATCTTAGCCTACACATAGCTTGTGTTAGCCTATACATCTTATCCTATACATAGCTTGTGTTAGCATATACATCTTAGCCTATACATAGCCTGTGTTAGCATAGACACCTTATCCTATACATAGCCTGTGTTAACCTATACATCTTAGCCTATACATAGCTTGTGTTAGCATATACATCTTAGCCTATACATAGCTTGTGTTAGCATATACATCTTAGCCTATACATAGCTTGTGTTAGCATATACATCTTAGCCTATACATAGCCTGTGTTAGCCTATCCATCTTAGCCTATACATAGCTTGTGTTAGGCTACACATCTTAGCCTATACATAGCCTGTGTTAGCCTATACATCTTAGCCTATACATAGCTTGTGTTAGCCTATCCATCTTAGCCTATACATAGCCTGTGTTAGCCTATACATACCCTGTGTTAGCCTACACATCTTAGGCTATACATAGCTTGTGTTAGCCTATCCATCTTAGCCTATACATAGCCTGTGTTAGCCTATACATCTTAGCCTATAAATGCTTTTGTTAGCATATACATCTTAGCCTATACATAGCCTGTGTTAGCCTATCCATCTTAGCCTATACATAGCTTGTGTTTGCATACACATCTTATCCTATACATAGCCTGTGTTAGCCTATACATCTTAGCCTATACATAGCTTGTATTAGCCTATCCATCTTAGCCTATACATAGGCTGTGTTAGCCTATATATCTTAGCCTATACATAGCCTGTGTTAGCCTATCCATCTTAGCCTATACATAGCTTGTGTTAGCATATACATCTTAGCCTATACATAGCCTGTGTTAGCCTATCCATCTTAGCCTATACATAGCTTGTGTTAGCATATACATCTTAGCCTATACATAGCCTGTGTTAGCCTATCAATCTTACGATATACATAGCTTGTGTTAGCATATACATCTTAGCCTATACATAGCTTGTGTTAGCATATACATCTTAGCCTATACATAGCCTGTGCTGGCCTATATATCTTAGCCTATACTTAGCCTGTGTTAGCCTATCCATCTTAGTCTATACATAGCTTGTGTTAGCATATACTTCTTAGCCTATAAATAGCCTGTGTTAGCCTATCCATCTTAGCCTATACATAGCTTGTGTGAGGCTACTCATCTTAGCCTATACATAGCCTATGTTAGCCTATACATCTGAGCCTATACACAGTCTGTCCTTGCCTATACATAGTCTGTGTTAGCCTATACATCTTAGCCTGTACATAGGCTGTGTTAGCCTATACATCTTAGCCTATACATAGCCTGTGTTAGCCTATACATCTTAGCCTATACATAGCCTATGTTAGCCTAAACGTAGTCTGTGTTAGCCTATACATCTTAGCCTATACATAGGGTGTGTTAGCCTATACATCTTAGCCTATACATAGCCTATGTTAGCCTATACATCTTAGCCTGTACATAGCCTGTGTTAGCCTATCCATCTTAGCCTATACATAGCTTGTGTTAGCATATACATCTTAGCCTATACATAGCCTGTGTTAGCCTATCCATCTTAGCCTATACATAGCTTGTGTTAGCATATACATCTTAGCCTATACATAGCTTGTGTTAGCATATACATCTTAGCCTATACATAGCTTGTGTTAGCATATACATCTTAGCCTATACATAGCCTGTGCTGGCCTATATATCTTAGCCTATACTTAGCCTGTGTTAGCCTATCCATCTTAGTCTATACATAGCTTGTGTTAGCATATACATCTTAGCCTATAAATAGCCTGTGTTAGCCTATCCATCTTAGCCTATACATAGCTTGTGTGAGGCTACTCACCTTAGCCTATACATAGCGTATGTTAGCCTATACACAGTCTGTCCTTGCCTATACATAGTCTGTGTTAGCCTATACATCTTAGCCTGTACATAGGCTGTGTTAGCCTATACATCTTAGCCTATACATAGCCTGTGTTAGCCTATACATCTTAGCCTATACATAGCCTATACATAGCCTATGTTAGCCTAAACCTAGTCTGTGTTAGCCTATACATCTTAGCCTATACATAGGGTGTGTTAGCCTATACATCTTAGCCTATACATAGCCTATGTTAGCCTATACATAGTCTGTGTTAGCCTATACATCTTAGCCTGTACATATCCTGTGTTAGCCTATACATCTTAGCCTATACATAGCCTGTGTTAGGCTATAGATCTTAGCCTATACATAGCCTGTGTTAGCCTATACATAGTCTGTGTTAGCCTATACATCTTAGCCTGTGTTAGGCTATAGATCTTAGCCTATACATAGCCCATGTTAGCCTATACATAGTCTGTGTTAGCCTATACATCTTAGCCTGTACATAGTCGGTGTTAGCCTATACATCTTAGCCTATACATAGGGTGTGTTAGCCTATACATCTTAGCATATACATAGCCTATGTTAGCCTATACATAGTCTGTGTTAGCCTATACATGTTAGCCTGTACATAGCCTGTGTTAGGCTATACAACTTAGCCTATACATAGCCTGTGCTAGCCTATAGATCTTAGCCTATACATAGCCTGTGTTAGCCTAGACATCTTAGCCTATACATAGCCTGTGTTAGCCTATACATCTTAGCCTATACATAGCCTGTGTTAGTCTATCCATCTTAGCCTATACATAGCTTGTGTTAGCCTATACATAGCCTGTGTTAGCCTACACATCTTAGCCTATACATAGCCTGTGTTAGCCTATACATCTTAGCCTATACATAGCCTGTGTTAGCCTATCCATCTTAGCCTATACATAGCCTGTATTAGTCTATCCATCTTAGCCTATACATAGCTTGTGTTAGCATATACATCTTAGCCTATACATAGCCTGTGTTAGCCTATCCATCCTAGCCTATACATAGCCTGTGTTAGCCTATCCATCTTAGCCTATACATACCCTGTGTTAGCCTATCCATCTTATACTATACATTGCTTGTGTCAGCATATACATCTTAGCCTATACATAGCCTGTGTTAGCCTATCCATCCTAGCCTATACATAGCCTGTGTTAGCCTATCCATCTTAGCCTATACATAGCCTGTGTTAGCCTATCCATCTTAGCCTATACATAGCTTGTGTTAGCATATACATCTTAGCCTATACATAGCCTGTGCTGGCCTATATATCTTAGCCTCTACATAGCCTGTGTTAGCCTATCCATCTTAGTCTATACATAGCTTGTGTTAGCATATACATCTCAGCCTATACATAGCCTGTGTTAGCCTATCCATCTTAGCCCTTACATAGATTGTGTTAGGCTACACATCTTAGCCTATACATAGCCTGTGTTAGCCTATTCATCTTAGCCTATACATAGCTTGTGTTAGCCTATCCATCTTAGCCTATACATAGCTTGTGTTAGCCTATGCATAGCCTGTGTTAGCCTATGCATCTTAGTCTATACATAGCTTGTTTTAGCATATACATCTTAGCTTATACATAGCCTGTGTTAGCCTATCCATCTTAGCCTATACATAGCTTGTGTTAGCCTATACATCTTAGCCTATACATAGCCTGTGTTAGCCTACACATCTTAGCCTATACATAGCTTGTGTTAGCCTATCCATCTTAGCCTATACATAGCCTGTGTTAGCCTATACATCTTAGCCTATACATAGCTTGTGTTAGCCTATCCATCTTAGCCTATAAATAGCCTGTGTTAGCCTATCCATCTTAGCCTATACATAGCCTGTGTTAGCCTATCCATCTTAGCGTATACATAGCCTGTGTTAGCCTATCCATCTTAGCCTATACATAGCCTATTTATTCATCTTAGCCTATACATAGCTTGTGTTAGCCTATACATCTTAGCCTATACATAGCCTGTGTTAGCCTACACATCTTAGCCTATACATAGCTTGTGTTAGCCTATCCATCTTAGCCTATACATAGCCTGTGTTAGCCTATACATCTTAGCCTATACATAGCTTGTGTTAGCCTATCCATCTTAGCCTATACATAGCCTGTGTTAGCCTATACATCTTAGCCTATACATAGCTTGTACTAGCCTATCCATCTTAGCCTATACATAGGCTGTGTTAGCCTATATATCTTAGCCTATACATAGCCTGTGTTAGCCTATCCATCTTAGCCTATACATAGCTTGTGTTAGCATATACATCTTAGCCTATACATAGCCTGTGTTAGCCTATCCATCTTAGCCTATACATAGCTTGTGTTAGCATATACATCTTAGCCTATACATAGCCTGTGTTAGCATATCCATCATAGCCTATACATAGCTTGTGTTAGCATATACATCTTAGCCTATACATAGCTTGTGTTAGCATATACATCTTAGCCTATACATAGCCTGTGCTGGCCTATATATCTTAGCCTATACTTAGCCTGTGTTAGCCTATCCATCTTAGTCTATACATAGCTTGTGTTAGCATATACATCTTAGCCTATAAATAGCCTGTGTTAGCCTATCCATCTTAGCCTATACATAGCTTGTGTGAGGCTACTCACCTTAGCCTATACATAGCCTATGTTAGCCTATACATCTGAGCCTATACACAGTCTGTCCTTGCCTATACATAGTCTGTGTTAGCCTATACATCTTAGCCTGTACATAGGCTGTGTTAGCCTATACATCTTACCCTATACATAGCCTGTGTTAGCCTATACATCTTAGCCTATACATAGCCTATACATAGCCTATGTTAGCCTAAACCTAGTCTGTGTTAGCCTATACATCTTAGCCTATACATAGGGTGTGTTAGCCTATACATCTTAGCCTATACATAGCCTATGTTAGCCTATACATAGTCTGTGTTAGCCTATACATCTTAGCCTGTACATAGCCTGTGTTAGCCTATACATCTTAGCCTATACATAGCCTGTGTTAGGCTATAGATCTTAGCCTATACATAGCCTGTGTTAGCCTATACATAGTCTGTGTTAGCCTATACATCTTAGCCTGTGTTAGGCTATAGATCTTAGCCTATACATAGCCCATGTTAGCCTATACATAGTCTGTGTTAGCCTATACATCTTAGCCTGTACATAGTCGGTGTTAGCCTATACATCTTAGCCTATACATAGGGTGTGTTAGCCTATACATCTTAGCATATACATAGCCTATGTTAGCCTATACATGTTAGCCTGTACATAGCCTGTGTTAGGCTATACAACTTAGCCTATACATAGCCTGTGCTAGCCTATAGATCTTAGCCTATACATAGCCTGTGTTAGCCTAGACATCTTAGCCTATACATAGCCTGTGTTAGCCTATACATCTTAGCCTATACATAGCCTGTGTTAGTCTATCCATCTTAGCCTATACATAGCTTGTGTTAGCCTATACATAGCCTGTGTTAGCCTACACATCTTAGCCTATACATAGCCTGTGTTAGCCTATACATCTTAGCCTATACATAGCCTGTGTTAGCCTATCCATCTTAGCCTATACATAGCCTGTATTAGCCTATCCATCTTAGCCTATACATAGCTTGTGTTAGCATATACATCTTAGCCTATACATAGCCTGTGTTAGCCTATCCATCCTAGCCTATACATAGCCTGTGTTAGCCTATCCATCTTAGCCTATACATAGCCTGTGTTAGCCTATCCATCTTAGCCTATACATAGCCTGTGTTAGCCTATCCATCTTAGCCTATACATAGCTTGTGTTAGCATATACATCTTAGCCTATACATAGCCTGTGCTGGCCTATATATCTTAGCCTCTACATAGCCTGTGTTAGCCTATCCATCTTAGTCTATACATAGCTTGTGTTAGCATATACATCTCAGCCTATACATAGCCTGTGTTAGCCTATCCATCTTAGCCCTTACATAGATTGTGTTAGGCTACACTTCTTAGCCTATACATAGCCTGTGTTAGCCTATTCATCTTAGCCTATACATAGCTTGTGTTAGCCTATCCATCTTAGCCTATACATAGCTTGTGTTAGCCTATGCATAGCCTGTGTTAGCCTATGCATCTTAGTCTATACATAGCTTGTTTTAGCATATACATCTTAGCTTATACATAGCCTGTGTTAGCCTATCCATCTTAGCCTATACATAGCTTGTGTTAGCCTATACATCTTAGCCTATACATAGCCTGTGTTAGCCTACACATCTTAGCCTATACATAGCTTGTGTTAGCCTATCCATCTTAGCCTATACATAGCCTGTGTTAGCCTATACATCTTAGCCTATACATAGCTTGTGTTAGCCTATCCATCTTAGCCTATAAATAGCCTGTGTTAGCCTATCCATCTTAGCCTATACATAGCCTGTGTTAGCCTATCCATCTTAGTGTATACATAGCCTGTGTTAGCCTATCCATCTTAGCCTATACATAGCCTATTTATTCATCTTAGCCTATACATAGCTTGTGTTAGCCTATACATCTTAGCCTATACATAGCCTGTGTTAGCCTACACATCTTAGCCTATACATAGCTTGTGTTAGCCTATCCATCTTAGCCTATACATAGCCTGTGTTAGCCTATACATCTTAGCCTATACATAGCTTGTGTTAGCCTATCCATCTTAGCCTATAAATAGCCTGTGTTAGCCTATCCATCTTAGCCTATACATAGCCTGTGTTAGCCTATCCATCTTAGCGTATACATAGCCTGTGTTAGCCTATCCATCTTAGCCTATACATAGCCTATTTATTCATCTTAGCCTATACATAGCCTGTGTTAGCCTATCCATCTTAGCGTATACATAGCCTGTGTTAGCCTATCTATCTTAGCCTATACATAGCCTATTCATCTTAGCCTATACATAGCCTGTGTTAGCCTATCCATCTTAGCCTATACATAGCCTGTGTTAGCCTATCCATCTTAGCCTATACATAGCTTGTGTTAGCATATACATCTTAGCCTATACATAGCCTGTGCTGGCCTATATATCTTAGCCTCTACATAGCCTGTGTTAGCCTATCCATCTTAGTCTATACATAGCTTGTGTTAGCATATACATCTTAGCCTATACATAGCCTGTGTTAGCCTATCCATCTTAGCCTATACATAGCTTGTGTTAGCATATACATCTTACCCTATACATAGCCTGTGTTAGCCTATACATCTTAGCCTATACATAGCCTGTGTTAGCATATACATCTTAGCCTATACATAGCTTGTGTTAGCATATACATCTTAGCCTATACATAGCCTGTGTTAGCCTATACATCTTATCCTATACATAGCCTGTGTTAGCCTATACATCTTATCCTATACATAGCCTGTGTTAGCCTATACATCTTATCCTACACATAGCTTGTGTTAGCCTATACATCTTAGCCTATACATCTTATCCTATACATAGCCTGTGTTAGCCTATACATCTTATCCTACACATAGCTTGTGTTAGCCTATACATCTTAGCCTATACATAGCTTGTGTTAGCCTATACATCTTATCCTATACATAGCCTGTGTTAGCCTATACATCTTATCCGACACATAGCTTGTGTTAGCCTATACAGCTTATCCTACACATAGCTTGTGTTAGCCTATACATCTTAGCCTATACATCTTAGCCTATACATAGCTTTTGTTAGCATATACATCTTAGCCTATACATAGCCTGTGTTAGCCTATACATAGCTTGTGTTTGCATACACATCTTATCCTATACATAGCCTGTGTTAGCCTATACATCTTAGCCTATACATAGCTTGTACTAGCCTATCCATCTTAGCCTATACATAGGCTGTGTTAGCCTATATATCTTAGCCTATAGATAGCCTGTGTTAGCCTATCCATCTTAGCCTATACATAGCTTGTGTTAGCATATACATCTTAGCCTATACATAGCCTGTGTTAGCCTATCCATCTTAGCCTATACATAGCTTGTGTTAGCATATACATCTTAGCCTATACATAGCTTGTGTTAGCATATACATCTTAGCCTATACATAGCTTGTGTTAGCATATACATCTTAGCCTATACATAGCCTGTGCTGGCCTATATATCTTAGCCTATACTTAGCCTGTGTTAGCCTATCCATCTTAGTCTATACATAGCTTGTGTTAGCATATACATCTTAGCCTATAAATAGCCTGTGTTAGCCTATCCATCTTAGCCTATACATAGCTTGTGTGAGGCTACTCACCTTAGCCTATACATAGCCTATGTTAGCCTATACACAGTCTGTCCTTGCCTATACATAGTCTGTGTTAGCCTATACATCTTAGCCTGTACATAGGCTGTGTTAGCCTATACATCTTAGCCTATACATAGCCTGTGTTAGCCTATACATCTTAGCCTATACATAGCCTATACATAGCCTATGTTAGCCTAAACCTAGTCTGTGTTAGCCTATACATCTTAGCCTATACATAGGGTGTGTTAGCCTATACATCTTAGCCTATACATAGCCTATGTTAGCCTATACATAGTCTGTGTTAGCCTATACATCTTAGCCTGTACATATCCTGTGTTAGCCTATACATCTTAGCCTATACATAGCCTGTGTTAGGCTATAGATCTTAGCCTATACATAGCCTGTGTTAGCCTATACATAGTCTGTGTTAGCCTATACATCTTAGCCTGTGTTAGGCTATAGATCTTAGCCTATACATAGCCCATGTTAGCCTATACATAGTCTGTGTTAGCCTATACATCTTAGCCTGTACATAGTCGGTGTTAGCCTATACATCTTAGCCTATACATAGGGTGTGTTAGCCTATACATCTTAGCATATACATAGCCTATGTTAGCCTATACATAGTCTGTGTTAGCCTATACATGTTAGCCTGTACATAGCCTGTGTTAGGCTATACAACTTAGCCTATACATAGCCTGTGCTAGCCTATAGATCTTAGCCTATACATAGCCTGTGTTAGCCTAGACATCTTAGCCTATACATAGCCTGTGTTAGCCTATACATCTTAGCCTATACATAGCCTGTGTTAGTCTATCCATCTTAGCCTATACATAGCTTGTGTTAGCCTATACATAGCCTGTGTTAGCCTACACATCTTAGCCTATACATAGCCTGTGTTAGCCTATACATCTTAGCCTATACATAGCCTGTGTTAGCCTATCCATCTTAGCCTATACATAGCCTGTATTAGTCTATCCATCTTAGCCTATACATAGCTTGTGTTAGCATATACATCTTAGCCTATACATAGCCTGTGTTAGCCTATCCATCCTAGCCTATACATAGCCTGTGTTAGCCTATCCATCTTAGCCTATACATACCCTGTGTTAGCCTATCCATCTTATACTATACATTGCTTGTGTTAGCATATACATCTTAGCCTATACATAGCCTGTGTTAGCCTATCCATCCTAGCCTATACATAGCCTGTGTTAGCCTATCCATCTTAGCCTATACATAGCCTGTGTTAGCCTATCCATCTTAGCCTATACATAGCTTGTGTTAGCATATACATCTTAGCCTATACATAGCCTGTGCTGGCCTATATATCTTAGCCTCTACATAGCCTGTGTTAGCCTATCCATCTTAGTCTATACATAGCTTGTGTTAGCATATACATCTCAGCCTATACATAGCCTGTGTTAGCCTATCCATCTTAGCCCTTACATAGATTGTGTTAGGCTACACATCTTAGCCTATACATAGCCTGTGTTAGCCTATTCATCTTAGCCTATACATAGCTTGTGTTAGCCTATCCATCTTAGCCTATACATAGCTTGTGTTAGCCTATGCATAGCCTGTGTTAGCCTATGCATCTTAGTCTATACATAGCTTGTTTTAGCATATACATCTTAGCTTATACATAGCCTGTGTTAGCCTATCCATCTTAGCCTATACATAGCTTGTGTTAGCCTATACATCTTAGCCTATACATAGCCTGTGTTAGCCTACACATCTTAGCCTATACATAGCTTGTGTTAGCCTATCCATCTTAGCCTATACATAGCCTGTGTTAGCCTATACATCTTAGCCTATACATAGCTTGTGTTAGCCTATCCACCTTAGCCTATAAATAGCCTGTGTTAGCCTATCCATCTTAGCCTATACATAGCCTGTGTTAGCCTATCCATCTTAGCGTATACATAGCCTGTGTTAGCCTATCCATCTTAGCCTATACATAGCCTATTTATTCATCTTAGCCTATACATAGCTTGTGTTAGCCTATACATCTTAGCCTATACATAGCCTGTGTTAGCCTACACATCTTAGCCTATACATAGCTTGTGTTAGCCTATCCATCTTAGCCTATACATAGCCTGTGTTAGCCTATACATCTTAGCCTATACATAGCTTGTGTTAGCCTATCCATCTTAACCTATAAATAGCCTGTGTTAGCCTATCCATCTTAGCCTATACATAGCCTGTGTTAGCCTATCCATCTTAGCGTATACATAGCCTGTGTTAGCCTATCCATCTTAGCCTATACATAGCCTATTTATTCATCTTAGCCTATACATAGCCTGTGTTAGCCTATCCATCTTAGCGTATACATAGCCTGTGTTAGCCTATCTATCTTAGCCTATACATAGCCTATTCATCTTAGCCTATACATAGCCTGTGTTAGCCTATCCATCTTAGCCTATACATAGCCTGTGTTAGCCTATCCATCTTAGCCTATACATAGCTTGTGTTAGCATATACATCTTAGCCTATACATAGCCTGTGCTGGCCTATATATCTTAGCCCTTACATAGATTCTGTTAGGCTACACATCTTAGCCTATACATAGCCTGTGTTAGCCTATACATCTTAGCCTATACATAGCTTGTGTTAGCCTATACATAGCCTGTGTTAGCCTATGCATCTTAGTCTATACATAGCTTGTTTTAGCATATACATCTTAGCTTATACATAGCCTGTGTTAGCCTATCCATCTTAGCCTATACATAGCTTGTGTTAGCCTATACATCTTAGCCTATACATAGCCTGTGTTAGCCTACACATCTTAGCCTATACATAGCTTGTGTTAGCCTATCCATCTTTGCCTATACATAGCCTGTGTTAGCCTATACATCTTAGCCTATACATAGCTTGTGTTAGCCTATCCATCTTAGCCTATAAATAGCCTGTGTTAGCCTATCCATCTTAGCCTATACATAGCCTGTGTTAGCCTATCCATCTTAGCGTATACATAGCCTGTGTTAGCCTATCCATCTTAGCCTATACATAGCCTATTCATCTTAGCCTATACATAGCCTGTGTTAGACTATCCATCTTAGCCTATACATAGCCTGTGTTAGCCTATCCATCTTAGCGTATACATAGCCTGTGTTAGCCTATCCATCTTAGCCTATACATGGCCTATTCATCTTAGCCTATACATAGCCTGTGTTAGCCTATCCATCTTAGCGTATACATAGCCTGTGTTAGCCTATCCATCTTAGCCTATACATAGCCTGTGATAGCCTATCCATCTTAGCCTATACATAGCCTGTGCTAGCCTATACATCTTAGCCTATACATAGCCTGTGTTAGCCTATCCATCTTAGCCTATACATAGCTTGTGTTAGCATATACATCTTAGCCTATACATAGTCAGTGTTAGCCTAACATCTTATCCTATACATAGCTTGTGTTAGCATATACATCTTAGCCTATACATAGCCTGTGTTAGCATATACATCTTAGCCTATACATAGCTTGTGTTAGCATATACATCTTAGCCTATACATAGCTCGTGTTAGCATATACATCTTAGCCTATACATAGCCTGTGTTAGCATATACATCTTAGCCTATACATAGCCTGTGTTAGCATATAAATCTTAGCCTATACATAGCTTGTGTTAGCATATACATCTTAGCCTATACATAGCCTTTGTTAGCATATACATCTTAGCCTATACATAGCCTGTGTTAGCATATACATCTTAGCCTATACCTAGCCTTTGTTAGCCTATCCATCCTAGCCTACACATAGCTTGTGTTAGCATATACATCTTAGCCTATACATAGCCTGTGTTAGCCTATACATCTTAGCCTATACATAGCCTGTGTTAGCCTATACATAGCCTATGTTAGCCTATCCATCTTAGCCTACACATAGCTTGTGTTAGCCTATCCATCTTAGCCTATACATAGCCTGTGTTAGCCTATACATCTTATCCTATACATAGCCTATGTTAGGCTATACATCTTAGCCTACACATAGCTTGTGTTAGCCTATACATCTTATCCTATACATAGCTTGTGTTAGCCTATCCATCTTAGCCTACACATAGCCTGTGTTAGCCTATCCATCTTAGCCTATACATAGCTTGTGTTAGGCTACACATCTTAGCCTATACATAGCCTGTGTTAGCCTATACATCTTAGCCTATACATAGCTTGTGTTAGCCTATCCATCTTAGCCTATACATAGCCTGTGTTAGCCTATACATACCCTGTGTTAGCCTACACATCTTAGGCTATACATAGCTTGTGTTAGCCTATCCATCTTAGCCTATACATAGCCTGTGTTAGCCTATACATCTTAGCCTATAAATGCTTTTGTTAGCATATACATCTTAGCCTATACATAGCCTGTGTTAGCCTATCCATCTTAGCCTATACATAGCTTGTGTTTGCATACACATCTTATCCTATACATAGCCTGTGTTAGCCTATACATCTTAGCCTATACATAGCTTGTATTAGCCTATCCATCTTAGCCTATACATAGGCTGTGTTAGCCTATATATCTTAGCCTATACATAGCCTGTGTTAGCCTATCCATCTTAGCCTATACATAGCTTGTGTTAGCATATACATCTTAGCCTATACATAGCCTGTGTTAGCCTATCCATCTTAGCCTATACATAGCTTGTGTTAGCATATACATCTTAGCCTATACATAGCCTGTGTTAGCCTATCAATCTTACGATATACATAGCTTGTGTTAGCATATACATCTTAGCCTATACATAGCTTGTGTTAGCATATACATCTTAGCCTATACATAGCCTGTGCTGGCCTATATATCTTAGCCTATACTTAGCCTGTGTTAGCCTATCCATCTTAGTCTATACATAGCTTGTGTTAGCATATACTTCTTAGCCTATAAATAGCCTGTGTTAGCCTATCCATCTTAGCCTATACATAGCTTGTGTGAGGCTACTCATCTTAGCCTATACATAGCCTATGTTAGCCTATACATCTGAGCCTATACACAGTCTGTCCTTGCCTATACATAGTCTGTGTTAGCCTATACATCTTAGCCTGTACATAGGCTGTGTTAGCCTATACATCTTAGCCTATACATAGCCTGTGTTAGCCTATACATCTTAGCCTATACATAGCCTATGTTAGCCTAAACCTAGTCTGTGTTAGCCTATACATCTTAGCCTATACATAGGGTGTGTTAGCCTATACATCTTAGCCTATACATAGCCTATGTTAGCCTATACATCTTAGCCTGTACATAGCCTGTGTTAGCCTATACATCTTAGCATATACATAGCCTATGTTAGCCTATACATAGTCTGTGTTAGCCTATACATCTTAGCCTGTACATAGCCTGTGTTAGGCTATACAACTTAGCCTATACATAGCCTGTGCTAGCCTATAGATCTTAGCCTATACATAGCCTGTGTTAGCCTATACATCTTAGCCTATACATAGCCTGTGTTAGCCTATCCATCTTAGCGTATACATAGCCTGTGTTAGCCTATCCATCTTAGCCTATACAAAGCCTATTCATCTTAGCCTATACATAGCCTGTGTTAAGACTATCCATCTTAGCCTATACATAGCCTGTGTTAGCCTATCCATCTTAGCGTATACATAGCCTGTGTTAGCCTATCCATCTTAGCCTATACATAGCCTATTCATCTTAGCCTATACATAGCCTGTGTTAGCCTATCCATCTTAGCGTATACATAGCCTGTGTTAGCCTATCTATCTTAGCCTATACATAGCCTATTCATCTTAGCCTATACATAGCCTGTGTTAGCCTATCCATCTTAGCCTATACATAGCTTGTGTTAGCATATACATCTTAGCCTATACATAGCCTGTGCTAGCCTATAGATCTTAGCCTATACATAGCCTATGTTAGCCTATACCTAGTCTGTGTTAGCCTATACATCTTAGCCTATACATAGGGTGTGTTAGCCTATACATCTTAGCCTATACATAGCCTATGTTAGCCTATACATAGTCTGTGTTAGCCTATACATCTTAGCCTGTACATAGCCTGTGTTAGCCTATACATCTTAGCATATACATAGCCTATGTTAGTCTATACATAGTCTGTGTTAGCCTATACATCTTAGCCTGTACATAGCCTGTGTTAGGCTATACAACTTAGCCTATACATAGCCTGTGCTAGCCTATACATCTTAGCCTATAGATAGCCTGTGTTAGCCTACACATCTTAGCCTATACATAGCCTGTGTTAGCCTATACATCTTAGCCTATAGATAGCCTGTGCTAGCCTATACATAGCCTGTGTTAGCCTGTGCTAGCCTATACATCTTAGCCTATACATAGCCTATGTTAGCCTATACCTAGTCTGTGTTAGCCTATACATAGCCTGTGTTAGCCTATACATCTTAGCCTATACATAGCCTATGTTAGCCTATACATAGTCTGTGTTAGCCTATACATCTTAGTCTTACATAGCCTGTCTTAGCCTACACATAGCCTATGTTAGCCTGTATATAGTCTGTGTTAGCCTATACATCTTAGCCTATACATAGCCTGTGTTAGCCTATACATCTTAGCCTACACATAGCTTGTGTTAGCATATACATCTTAGCCTATACATAGCCTGTGTTAGCCTATACATCTTATCCTATACATAGCTTGTGTTAGCCTATACATAGCTTGTATTAGCCTATACATCTTATCCTATACATAGCCTGTATTAGCCTATACATCTTATCCTATACATAGCTTGTGTTAGCCTATACATAGCTTGTGTCAGCCTACACATCTTAGCCTATGCATAGCCTGTGTTAGCCTATACATGTTGTCCTATACATAGCTTGTGTTAGCCTATACATCTTAGCCTATACATCTTATCCTATACATAGCTTGTGTTAGCCTACACATCTTAGCCTATACATAGCCTGTGTTAGGCTACACATCTTAGCCTATACATAGCCTGTGTTAGCCTATACATCTTAGCCTATACATAGCCTGTGTTAGCCTACACATCTTAGCCTATACATAGCCTGTGTTAGCCTACACATCTTAGCCTATACATAGCCTGTGTTAGCCTACACATCTTAGCGTATACATAGCTTGTGTTAGCCTGTACATCTTAGCCTATACATAGCCTGTGTTAGCCTACACATCTTAGCCTATACATAGCCTGTATTAGCCTATACATCTTATCCTATACATAGCTTGTGTTAGACTGTACATCTTATCCTATACATAGCCTGTGTTAGCCTACACATCTTAGCCTATACATAGCCTGTATTAGCCTATACATCTTATCCTATACATAGCTTGTGTTAGCCTGTACATCTTATACTATACATAGCTTGTGTTAGCCTACACATCTTAGCCTATACATAGCCTGTGTTAGCCTATACATAGCCTGTGTTAGCCTACACATCTTAGCCTATACATAGCCTGTGTTAGCCTACACATCTTAGCCTATACATAGCCTGTGTTAGCCTATACATCTTAGCCTATACATAGCCTGTGTTAGCCTATACATCTTAGCCTACACATAGCTTGTGTTAGCATATACATCTTATCCTATACATAGCCTGTGTTAGCCTATACATCTTATCCTATACATAGCTTGTGTTAGCCTATACATAGCTTGTATTAGCCTATAGATCTTATCCTATACATAGCCTGTATTAGCCTATACATCTTATCCTATACATAGCTTGTGTTAGCCTATACATCTTAGCCTATGCATAGCCTGTGTTAGCCTATACATGTTGTCCTATACATAGCTTGTGTTAGCCTATACATCTTATCCTATACATAGCTTGTGTTAGCCTACACATCTTAGCCTATACATAGCCTGTGTTAGGCTACACATCTTAGCCTATACATAGCCTGTGTTAGCCTATACATCTTAGCCTATACATAGCCTGTGTTAGCCTATACATAGCCTGTGTTAGCCTATACATAGCCTGTGTTAGCCTACACATCTTAGCCTATACATAGCCTGTGTTAGCCTACACATCTTAGCGTATACATAGCTTGTGTTAGCCTGTACATAGCCTGTGTTAGCCTACACATCTTAGCCTATACATAGCCTGTATTAGCCTATACATCTTATCCTATACATAGCTTGTGTTAGCCTGTACATCTTATCCTATACATAGCCTGTGTTAGCCTACACATCTTAGCCTATACATAGCCTGTATTAGCCTATACATCTTATCCTATACATAGCTTGTGTTAGCCTGTACATCTTAGCCTATACATAGCCTGTGTTAGCCTATACATAGCCTATACATAGCCTGTGTTAGCCTATACATAGCCTGTGTTAGCCTACACATCTTAGCCTATACATAGCCTGTGTTAGCCTATACATCTTATCCTATACATAGCTTGTGTTAGCCTATACATAGCCTGTGTTAGCCTACACATCTTAGCCTATACATACCCTGTGTTAGCCTACACATCTTAGCCTATACATAGCCTGTGTTAGCCTACACATCTTAGCCTATACATAGCCTGTGTTAGCCTATACATAGCCTGTGTTAGCCTATACATAGCCTGTGTTAGCCTACACATCTTAGCCTATACATAGCCTGTGTTAGCCTACACATCTTAGCCTATACATAGCTTGTGTTAGCCTGTACATCTTAGCCTATACATAGCCTGTATTAGCCTATACATCTTATCCTATACATAGCTTGTGTTAGCCTACACATCTTAGCCTATACATAGCCTATGTTAGCCTACTTTCCTATTCGTAGCGTTTCAGCCTATTCACAGCCTGTGTTGGCCTATCAGCCTATCACAGCCTGTTTTGACATACCATCCTATTCATAGCCTATCAGCCTATTCATAGCCTAAGAGCCTATTCATAGCATATCAGCATATTCATAGCCTGTGTTAACCTATCAGCCTATTCAATCTGTCTTAGCCCGTACTTTGCCTATCTACCTTAGCCTGTCCTCAGATTATCTCTCTTAGCCTGTCCTTCCTCGAACTCTCTTAGTGTATACATTTTATACATCTTTACTTAGCCTGTCCCTAGCCTATCTCTCTCAGCCTGTCCTTCGCATTGTTAAGCCTGTGCTTAGCCTGTCATTCGCGGATATCTCTTAGGCTGTGCTTAGAAAATCCTTAGGCGGTCTCTCTTAGCCTGTGCTTAGTAAATCCGTATCCTATCTCCCTTACCTGTCTTTCACTTATATGTCTTAAACTGTGCTTTGCCTATATCTCTTAGCCTGTGATTAGTCTCTCTGTTAACCTGTGCTTAGCCGTAAGTCCCTTAACCTGTCCTTAGGCTATCTCGCTTAGCCTGTGCATATATCTCTAAGCCTGTGCTTAGCCTATCTTTCTTAGGCTGTCCTTTGCTTATATTTCTTAGCCTGTGTTTGGCCTATCGCCTATCTCTCTTAGGATGTCTTTAGCCAATCTGCCTTAGCCTGTCCTTTATCTCTCTTAGCCTGTTCTTAGCCTATCTCTCTTAGCATATCCTTCGCCTATCTCTCATAACTGTGTCATATCCTTAAAACACATTAAACTTAAATGCAAACTTTGTTTGTTATGCGACTTTTCCTTTTTGATTTACGCTGCCTGACATTACAGACACACTGACACAGACATGGACTCTGTTTTAAAAAGGCTCGTTTTGGTTTCAGGAGGCCTCAGAACATATATTTGTGGTGAAATCTAGACATCAAATTGTTGGGTGGAATACAATACTTCCTCCACTTACTAAATGTAGTAGAGAAAGTGAAAACTGCTGTATAATTGCATAAAAGGCATTGCTCCCCCCCAAAAAAACACACACAAAATGTAGATACAAATGAATATTTTACCTGATATCAGATTGGAGCTTATGGTGACTGTTGAAGTAGGGTTCCTTCTGATGCTGTGAAAGTGGTCCATGCTCACTAAAGCACTTGTGCAGAGTTGTGTCCTGTCCTGATGAAAACTTCCTCTCAAATTCAGGACCAAATTCCTGTATCAAATAATAAAACATATCACCTGCATGTGCATTACACACTCTAATAGAATTAATAAAGCAGTAGGACCAAAAATTGTATATAATAAAGAAACCATACATTATGTCTCTGAAACAAAATTTTTGGAAATCGTAATTGATAAATATTTAGACTGGAAAAGTTATATTAAGAATGTTACAGCAAGAATAAATAGAGCACATTATGTAATATATGTGTTAAAAATCTGATGTGTTGCACTCACATGACTTTCTCTACTCTTGAACTAACCATTCTTACAAACTCTTATTCCTATATCTTCTTCATGTTAGTTGAGATAAACATTTGTACAAATTATCTTATTCCTTATTTGCTTTTAGTGCAAAGGGAATGTTAGAATATATTAGGCTTTGTGCGATAGTCAAATGTTAGAGATTCTATTGTCTTTGCACACTTGACATATAAAAAAATGAACAGCAATGATCCATTTCACGAACCTTCTAAGTTTTCTGAAACTCACACACATAACAAGGAATATCTCCGAAATGGTTCAACCTACAAGAAAATTTATTGAGACATAAATTATGTATTTTAGCAAGATCTACATTTTTTGTGGAGTATAATTTGATCTATCTCTAACGGTTTACCAGTCATGCAAAAGTCGTCCAGAGTAAATACGACTACAGGGGCTATAGCCAGAAAATTCAAGATATACACTTCATTTGTCATAAAAATATCTCAAATGTATGACATTTTAATCAAAATCGTTAGAGCCATTTTCAAGAAAATCAAAATTTTCGATAAATTTTCCACGTAAAGGGTAGTTTAGGCCGGGGCTATTTTCTTCAAAATCTTCGTGTCGCATCCTTGAAAGACATTAAACTTAAATACCAACTTTGGTTTTTAACCGAATTTCCGTTTTTGGGTTATGCTGTCCACAGACTGACACACACACACGAACCTGTTTCTAAAAATGCTTTTTTTGGATTCAGGGGGCCTCAAAACATGTATTTCCGGTGAAATCTCAACATGGAATTTTTGGATGGAATACAATACTTCCCCTACTTACCAGCATCACTAACCTCCAGGCACTGAAAACGATTTACTTGTCTTATGTCCAATTGGTGTTTGCTTATGATATATTTACATGGGGATCTAGTAGTGAAATAAGGGCACTATTTATAATGCAAAAGAAAATACTTGTACCTTCTTTTGGGCGCTAATGGCCAAAGCTGTTGTGCACCCAAGAACCCCACCACTACTACTCCTACTACTCCTACTCTCCTCTGGTAGTGGTTCAAGGAACTTTCTGAAAATATCCTTCTCGGGGATGTCTAAATCGAATACGCTGATTCTATTTTTCAAAATGAAGATTTGTTCCCACATGGACAGCTCATTTTCCCTGTATGTGTTAGAGAATTTGGTTCTGGCTTTATGTTGTGACTTTGTCCAAAAGTGACTGGCAACTGCTGATTTTTCCAACTGTTTGCTTTTATGTTTATAAAGTGCTCCTTCGATCTTATTTCTAAATTTCTTTTGGTTTGCCCTATTTATTTTGTTAAAGAAATTGTTTCCTGTTATTGTAATATATATTGTTAAATTTGTTATAGGCATCATTGGTGGGGTGCAGTACTGGAGGGTGGTACGCGGTCAGCGTCCCGAGCCCTCCTGGCCAGTTATGCAGCATTCTTGACCTGGGGCCACTACTTCTCCATCAAGTAGCTCCTCAATTGGCCACTCCAGGACCTAACAAGGCTGAGTGCAACCTGTACCAGACCTCCCAGCGGGGGAAAAGTTCCCATGCTGGTAACATGGATCGAACCTGGGTCCTCGTCGTCAGAGGCAGGCGCACTACCAACTGTGCTACGGAGGCAGAGTCAAGACGGGGCATGACTGTACAAAATAAACATTTCACATCTGAGCAGTATAGCCAGGGACCAGAATGAATGCATGTGCCGGCACAACGTCTGTCTACTGTACATACAAAGCATGCACAACTTCATTCTTTTGGTAGCTCACCTACTACACTCACAGATTATCTACTCTACACTAAACTATACCCTTAGCACAACAGTCCAGCTGCTGCCCAGCATCCTTGGTGGGGTGTTGTACTGGAGGGTGGGATATGGTCAGAGCCTCATGCCCTCCCGGCCAGTTATGCAGCCTTCACGACCTGGGCTCGCTACACTCAACTGCAGAAAATTTCATCCCAAACAACAGGAAGCAGTAAACCTGGCCAAATTCTACTGGACAGCAAAATTCCAAATGCAATGCCCCAGCTGGGATTTGAACCGCAGACCCTCCGTTACCAGGCAGGTGCTCTAACCATTAAGCTACTGCGACAAGCTGCCAGAATTACATTGAATTTTCAAACCAGTTTGTATTTCTCCTGGTAAACCACAAAGGCAGTCTCACATCAGAGACAATTACCCCAATGGTGACTTACTATTGCAAGCACTTTATGTCCCAGGATTAAATAAAATTCAGATGGTCATTATTATTTATTTATGCCAACAAACTTACTGTTGGTGTTTTTAAACACACAAGCCATGTGTGGGCAATGTTTGAGAGGTAGAACTGTGGCATTGCATTTTTATGTTCCAGGTCTACCTCTCCAACACTGCCCACACACGCCTTGTATGTTTAAAAACACCAACAGTAAGTTTGTTGGCACAAATAAATAAAAATTCAGTTCATTTAAACACAGTTCAGTGAATGTCTTATTCTGTATTGTGACCCAAAATTGTACAAGAATCTACATAGCTATTTCAACTAATCGCCAAGGCAAGATCAAAAACGAACTGCACAAAATGGCTTGCCCAAACGAGTGGCTATCATTCAATAAAATACAGTGTCACTGTAATTTGGGGTAATTGTCTCTGATGTGACACTGCCTTTGTGGTTTACCAGGAGAAATATGAACTGGTTTGAGAATTTAATGCCATTCTGGCAGTTTGTCACAATAGCTCAGTGGTTAGAGCAGCTGCCCAGTAAGCGGAAGGTCTGTGGTTCAAATCCCAGTTGTGGCATTGAATTTTTAAGTTCCAGTTCTACCTCTCAGTGTCACTGTTTTATGCATAACATCTAAAAAGGCGTATAGTGACAACAGTGTCACTTTTTATCAAGTGCTTGATCCACAAATATAGCCAAAATTTTGCAAATTTCCTGCAGAAATTATGTTTATGTTTAGCATTACACATTTATGTTATACACCTGCCTCTGTAATTAATGACTCCCAAATATTAAGATGGTGCAAAAGCACAAAATGGGCAAAATAAATGCATAATTAGGTTCAAAGTATGACCACAAGTAGAGGTCTTTATGTGGAGTTATTACTTTCTCTGCTTGTATAATAAGTAGACAAAGTATTGTATTCCATCCAAAAATTTGATGTCGAGATTTCACCAGAAATGTATGTTTTGAGGTCCTCTGAATAAAAAACCTCATGTGTTACACTCACATGACTTTCTCTACTCTTGTACTAACCATTCTTACAAACTCATATTCCTATATCTTCTTCGTGTTACTTAAGATAAACATTTGTACAAATTATCTTATTGCTTATTTCCTTGTAGGTACAAGGGGAATATTAGAATACAGTAGGCTTTGAGCGATAGTCAACTCTTTTAAAGCTTTGAGATCCCGTTCTCTTTGCATGCTTAACATATAAAAAAGTGAACGAGGTTCCATTTCACGAAAGTTTTAAGTTTTCTGAAACTCACAGACATAACAAGGAATATCTCCAAAATGCTTCACTCTACAAAATGATTTATTCAGACATAAATTTATTGTTTTAGCGAGATCTATATTTTCTGTATAGTAAGAGTTTGTCTATCTGTTACGGTTTACGAGTTATTCAACAGTCATCCAGAGTAAACAGGACTACATAGACTACAGCCAGAAAATTCAAGATATACATTTCATTTGTCATAAAAATATCTTAAAATATCTATGATTCAGGGGGTCTCAAAACATATTTCTGGTGAAATCTGTTTGTGTGTGTGTGTGTGTGTGCATGCGCGCGCGTCAGTCTGTGGACAGCATAACTCAAAAATGAAAAGTGGGTTAAGTCGGTATTTAAGCTTAATGTCTTAAGGATGTGACAAGAAGATTTTGAAGAAAATTCCTCTGCCCTAAACTACCCTTTAGTGGAAAATTTTATTTTTCTCGAAAATGACTAACGATTTTGATTAAATGCCATATGTTTGAGATACCTTTATGGCAAGTGAAATGTATATTTGGCTATAGCCTATGTAGTCCTGCTTACCCTGGATGACTTTTGCATAACTGGGTAAATCGTAAGAGATAGAGAAAATCTTACTATACAAAAAATGTAAATCTTGCTAAAACATACATTTTATGTCCAAATAAGTATTTGTAGAGTGAACCATTTCGGAGATATTCCTTGTTATTTGTGTAAGTTTTGGATAGCAAACTTTTGTTAAATGGAAGATCGCAATTAATTTTATTTATATGTTAAGCATGCAAAGAGAACGGATCTCGAAGCATTAAAAGATTTGCCTATCGCTCAAAGTCTACTGTATTCCCATATTCCCCTTGTACCTACAAGGAAATAAGCAATTAGATAATTTGTACTAATGTTTATCTCAACTAACATGAAGAAGAGATAGGAATAAGAGTTTGTAAGAATGGTTAGTACAACAGTAGAGAAAGTCATGTGAGTGCAACACATCAGATTTTTTTAATTTTATGTTATGTTCCTTTTGAATTGTTAAGTTAAAAGTTTTAAAACATTCCAATCTTTTATGGTTTTAATGTTTTGATTTTGGAATATTAAGTTGTTTTTGAATAATTACGTTATTATGGTAATTCATATAAATTTATGATCACAAAATATATGTAAATAAATACTTTTAAACCAAACAAGAAGAAACACAATAACAAAAATCTGATGGTTGCACTCACAAGACTTTCTCTACTCTTGTACAAACCATTCATACAAATTCTTATTCCTATATCTTCATGTTAGTTGAGGTAAACATTTGTGCAAATTATCTTATTGTTTATTTCCTTGCAGGTGCAAGGGGAATATGGGAATACAGTAGACTGAGCAATAGTCAAATCTTTTAAAGCTTTCAACTTGTATTCTCTTTGCATAGTTAACGTATAAAAAACTGAATAACGATGTTCCACAGAAGTATAAGTTCTCCAAAACTCACACAAACAAGGAATATCTCTGAAATGGTTCACTCTACAAAAAAATTTATTTAGACAGTGTGTTTTAGCAAGATCTGCTCTATCTCTTATGGTTTACCAGTTAGGCAAGTCATCCAGCGTAAATAGGAGTTCATGGGCTAGAACCAGAAAATTCAAGATATACGTCTCATTTGTCATAAAAATATCTCAACATATGCCATTTTAATCAAAATCGTTAAGACATTTTCAACAAAATCTAATATTTCGAAAAATATTCCATGTAAGGGGTAGTTTAGAGTGAAGGACTTTTCCTCAAAATCTTTGTGTCACATCCTTGGAAGACAAACTTAAATACCAACTTTTGGTTTTTAACCAACTTTTCGTTTTCGAGTTATGCTGTCCACAGACTGGCAGACAGACAGACACAAACACACGGACCTTTTTCTAAAAATCTGATGTGTTGCACTCACATGACTTTCTCTACTCTTGTACTAACCATTCTTACAAACTCTTATTTCTATATCTTCTTCGTGTTAGTTAAAATAAACATTTGTACAAATTATCTTATTGCTTATTTCCTTGTAGGTGCAAGGGGAATATTGGAATACAGTAGGCTTTGTGCGATAGTCAAATCTTTTAAAGCTTTGAGATTCCGTTCTCTTTGTACACGTAACATATAAAAAAATGAACAACGATGACCCATTTCACGAAAGTTCCAAGTTTTCCGAAACTCACACACATAACAAGGTATATCTCCGAAATGGTTCACCCTACAAGAAAATTTATGCAGACATAAATTGTGTATTTTAGCAAGATCTACATTTTTTGTATAGTATAATTTGGTCTATCTCTAACGGTTTACCAGTTATGCAAAAGTCGTCCAGAGTAAATACGACTACAGGGGCTATAGCCAGAAAATTCAAGATATACATTTCATTTGTCATAAAAATATCTCAAACATATGACATTTTAATCAAAATCCTTAGAGCTATTTTCAAGAAAATCAAAATTTTCGAAAAATTTTCCATGTAAAGGGTAGTTTAGGGTGGGGCTATTTTCTTCAAAATCTTCGTGTCACATCCTTGAACGACATTAAACTTAAATACCAACTTTGGTTTTTAACCGACTTTTCGTTTTTGAGTTATGCTGTCCACAGACTGACAGACTGACAGACACACACACGGACCTTTTTCTAAAAATGCTTTTTTTGGATTCAGGGGGCCTCAAAACATGTATTTCCGGTGAAATCTCGACATTGAATTTTTGGGTGGAATACAATAATTCCTCTATTTTGTAGTAGAGAAAGCAAAAAGAGTGTACTTCATTTTCCCTTCAAACTTTGTACAACCATTCAAGAGGTAGAATTAGAACTGAAAAATTTAATGGCACAGGGATTTGAACCACAGACCCTCCACTTACCAGGCAGGTCCTCTAACCATTAAGTTACTGTGACAAACTGCCAGAATGACATTGAATTCTCCAACGAAGAGCAATTTGTTGGCATAAATAAATAATAATTACCATTTGTACACCCATATTTTGTTGTGTCATCACAAAATTGCCCTTGGATTAACATCCTGCATGTACCTGATGCTTTAATGTGCTCCCATCACTGCCACTGTCCAACTGTTTGTTGACATTGCACTTGAACCTGTCTCCATCAACATCAGTCTTGACGGAGCAACTGGACAGTTCATCTTCCAGCTGCAGCAGTTCATCGTCTGAGTTCACCTACACAAAGGGAATGGTATTACAGCACCATACTAATGAGCTTGATCACGCCCATTCATCTATTCATGGGATCTAAGTTCCAGCCATTTTTGCTTTATCTATCACGTACATAATAGTCTATTAACCAACAGTTAGGGATGTTTCACATTTACAAAAACACTTTAAATGGATTTTCACACTTTTAACAATATATTGCACTGTTTTATGACAAGTATTAAAAACACACTTTTAGGAACAATATTGATGCAATGTTATTTTGCTTCTTCTTCTGATTACCCTCCCCTTATGTAGGACTTACAAGTCAGTGCCTAGGGTCAGACACGTGTCGGGGAGCACAGGAACCTGGTGCTGTTTTTATAATTTAATACAGTGATGGTGATGAGCTTTTGACTCTCTCGTTATCTCGGGTCGTGGTGCTGGATGGAATGAACATACACTCGGGGTTAACTTTAGTGAAATATTTTATTCGCACCTTCTTGTTCACAGTATTTAAATTGCATCACAGTAGAAAGTCTTATTTCAGTGGATCGACTTCCCTAGCATCGCCAAGATTTAATGTCTGAAAATTTAGCAATATTTCGCTAAATGTGTTTTCTATCACTTTACACTTCGCCTATTTCACGTCCTTTCATTTAATTGCACACTTCGTATTAACTAACTTATTAAAGTTAGCTAATGTTTCACTTATTTTACACAAATTAACGGTCTTTAAACACTTAGTAAATTTACTTTCACTATTTTATGATGCGCACACATAAAAATGCGTCCATCTACACCAAACACGTAGACGCTAATAACTAGACAATTGGCGTCGCATTACATTTCTTTTTGTGTACATCCACGTATGCATTCATCAAATAGTTCCCGCATTGTTAGGGAAGCGATCCTTAGCCATTCTCCCTTCGCTTTCAATACTGAACACATAAAATTCTTTTATTTATACATATATATTACAATTAAATATGGAAATATTTATGACGTCTTTAAACAAACTTAATTGTTTGTAACAATGAACATTAGTAACACGTTTTCGTCATTTAACCAACTCATACCAACATCAAAAACAAATTACACTCTTAACAAATATTCACATAAATGATTTTCTTTTGGGGTCTTACAATATCCTGTCTCAAACCTATGGACCAGACAGAGTGAAGACCTGGAAGCGGGTGGTCAGCCAAGCACCAGGTATGAGAGTGAGGAAGAGGATGATATGCAGGTGAAAAGGATGATTGGAAAAGTGATAATGGAACAATTGGTGGAATGAGTGGGGAGGGAAATCAGAGCACCCGGAGAAAACCCACCCTGAAGCCTCTTCGTCCACCACAAATACCACATGAGGGTCCCTGGGATTGAACCCGGGTCACCTACGTTTTAGGTGAGTGTGCTAACCGCTTGGCCGCCTCTCAGATGTTATTTATTTCTGTAAATGTCTGCAAACTTTGCCTAATTGAGGCAAGGTGCACAAACTTGAGGAATCTAACGAAATGATACCAATGCACTTCACCCAAAGCATCATGGGAGTGTTTCTTTCCTGCTCATCGTTTACCTATCCTGTCGAGCTGTTGCCAACATTGGCACTTGAAATACAAGCACGTGCACCAAGTACTCTAAATGTAGTGCCTGAAAATCCATTTGCTGACATAGTTCCCTGTGTTTTATACTTTGACAATACTACCTTCTCCTACCTCGCTTTTGCACACACCACATGTCTTCTGGGTACAGCGTCGCTCCTAACAAGGTTCAGAAAAAGGTTATTTGCATGTTTTTAAGCATCTCAGGAAGCAATAGCATGATCTTAAAACAATAATAATGTACCAAAGTTATTTATCAACGCAATGGCATTCCCTACCTTAAGTATTTGTGACGAAAATTGCTTTTTGGCATATACTAAACATTATCCACAATTAGATACTGAGATTTCCCTGGAAATAAACATTTTGGAACCCCCTGAACAGAACATAATTTTAGAAAAAAGTGTGTGTGTGCGTGTGCGTGTGTGTGTGTGCGCGCGCACGCGTGATGTGTGTCTGTTGGCTGAGAATTGGCTCAAATAATCTTGAAAATGTTCCAGTTTTTCCAACATTTTATAAGGGAAAGTGAGAGTAAACAAAGTGACTCAAAAAACCGGATTCAATACGTAGGTACAACTTAGTACAGAAGTGTGAACAGGATAATTTGTCATTCAGATAATCTTGTACAGAATAAAATGATTTTGAACATAGGTTCTCTTTAGCAGCAATTTTAAAAGCATTGAAATTGTTAAATATTTTTATGGTTTCATAGCATACACCTTTCTAGAAGCAAGAAAGTTTTGTACTGGGATGATGGATGTTGCTCCTTTGTCTAGTGTTTATCTCATGAATTTCATTGTTATAAATGTGGCTCAATAACACAAAGAATTTTAAGACCAAAAATATATAAGACACGGTTAATATCTTCAGCCGTCTAAAAGCATCTCAACAACAATGCTATGTGTGTTGGATTCTTTAATGTAAGGAATATTCATTCATTTTCTACTGAGTTGGTCCGAAACAATTGCTTATTACATGTTAATCACAGTTTCAATTCTGTGCAATACTGGTTTCATCAAAAGAATTGGCCCTAACATAAACAATGCCTAAACATGTACCCCTGCACTTTCTCGCTCTGATTGGAGCAGTATCGGCACTACACACGTAACCACATGGAGCCTGGAACTGCCTTTAACCCACAAACCTCTTCATGCGATAGTTTTAAACGCGCTACTTATTAGATAACAATTGCATATCACACTCTGAACTAACAACATAAATATATCCTCACAGTTAACAATAGTGTTCTATTTCTTTTCCGGAACTCAAAACCAATGTCAAGTAACAGCTTCTGAGAAGAAGTTTGCTTGAAGGTAGGAAGGTCTGGATAAGTGTTGGCAAATGCAAGCACTTTCTTGACTGCAGGTGGTTCGCTTATGAGGAAGAAATTAACTTTTTGATGCCCTGCACTTCTAGCAAATTCATCACACAGAACTTCTGGCACTGGCTTGGTACATTTCATTGATTTTCCAGGCGTGGTTAACTTGCCTGTTTTTAACTTTTCACTGTGCGTGGAATTTACACTTAATGCAGACACACCTGACAGGCCAACTCTCTCACCAACTAGTGAAAGCAATGTGTTCCACCTGAGTTGCTCGTCAGTGTGTAATGGCGTAGTCATCGGCTTGCGTGAGTAAACCTGCAACACGTCGCAGGGGTAAGCTGTTATCATGGTGTGGTGGGTACTGGCGGAGACCTGTGATATGGGAATGAGTGAGGATTTTATGACCAGGGAAAGAATACATATTTATTTAAATATTGATAGTTAATCTACCACTTTATGCAGCTAAAAGATTAGTCAAGGATATTGTTTAGAACAGCTTACGCAAGCACTTGGTCAGAATTTCGGCAAAGTCCCACTCAGCAGTGTGTACGAATGGTCACAAAAGTTGCCGAAGTTGCTGTGTTAATGCAACGCTGCCAACAGCACAATGTCCCTAGGAGTTTGTTGCCAATAGTAACTTTGAAAGTTTTTGCGGGAGTCGGTAGTATGCTGTTGACCTTCCTTGAAGCAAGTAGCGCAATGGCTAGGTTTATCAGTATATTGGATTTGGCGCCTCTGTGCTTAAATGAAGACGCATGCATGCAATTCCTCTACGAGGAGGGCCTGTTGTAAATAAATAAAAATAATATAAATATAATAATACAATACTACTAAATATAATATATATAAATAATATATATAATATAATATTAAATAAAAATACAATAAAATAATATAATATAAAATAAATAAAAAAGAATGATAAACAATAATATAAATATAATATAATAAATATACAATATAAATCTAACAACATTAAAAATAATAATATAAAATAAAATAGATAAACAAAACAGAACGATAAATAATAAACATAATAAAAATATATAATAATAATATAAAATAAAATAAACAAAAAAAGATAAAAGATAAAGATAAAATACAGAAACATAAAGATAAATAAACAAAAAAGAACGATAAATAATAAACATAATAAAAATATAATACTATTAATATATTATAATATAAATATAATAAACATAAGTATAATAATATATAATATAAATGTTGTTGTTGTTTTCTAGTGCCTTGCATCTGGCAATGAAGCCATTAGCATTCGTGCTTTCCAATACTTTTGAACTGTAGTTTCTTCTGATCTTAATGCTTCACAGGTCTTCAAGTGGTCTTCGTTCATTTCTGTTGGATCGTTACACAGGACACATATTGGTGAGGCTGAGATACCTATTCTGTAGAGATGACTTGCTAAGCAGTCGTGATTTGTCAATAGTCGGAAGGCTGCAACCGCTGTTTTCCTTGGTCTCTGGGGGATTATATCTGGATTGGAAAGTAGTGTAATCCATTTTTTATCTTTGGCATTTGTTTCTATTTCTTGTAGGTTGAATGACAAAAATTTTTAATGATCAAGCGTTTTATTGAGGAATATGAGAAATTGAATTTAGACTTTTGTTTTATTGTTGTGCCTTTCTTTGGAAGTGAGTCTGCAGCTTCGTTCCCCATGACTCCACAGTGTGCTGGAATCCATTGGAGATGAACAGTCTTATTAACTTTTTGGAGTTGTGTTAACATTTTGTAGCATTCTCCAATTTTTGTTGACTTCTTTGTAGTATTTGAACATATTCCCTGAATTACAGCTTTAGAATCCGAAAGAATTACTGCCTTGTTAAATTTATTTAAGGGAAGATTTAATAATTGTCGGAGAGCAATGTATATAGCCTCTATTTCTCCATCATAATTTGTTGTGTCTCTGCCAACAGAATGATAAAAGGAAAAATGTGAACATGTAACTCCAGCTCCAGTAAGGTTTTCCTTCGAGGATCCATCAGTATATATGTGCAGCCATTCTTCTGTGGGATACCTAGTATTGATTGTTTCCAGAGCTAGAGTTTTTGTATTTCTTTTGGTGTGTCTGATTTACTTATTTCCTCTATTAATTCCAAACTGAAGGTAGGTTGCAATAATTCCAATGGATTTTCTCTAATAAGTAGATTTTCTCTGGTGTTAGGAATGTTCAATTTGGATTTAATCTGTTACCTTTTCTAGGAAACTACTATGAGTTTTAAGGATTGAAGGGGGGAGGTTCTCTTCTGTCCATTTAGAGTTTGGCAGTCGTAACATTTTCTCGTGTTGGAGCAATGCTTGTTCTTCTATTTTTGTTGTTATTGATGGGGTCCGTGTTAAGGCAAGCATGGCATCAATAGGTGTGGATTTAACTGCTCCAGTGATTAGGCGAAGAGCCTCATTTTGTATTTGTTCAAGTTTATTGATGTTAGCATTTGCTGCTGTTATTAAAGCTTCAGAACAGTACAAGAGGTTTGGTTTAACATACATTTTGTATGTTGTGTTAAGGACTCTCCTTGAGCAGCCCCATTTAGCACCAGCTAACCTTTTCAGGATTTGCAGTTTCTTTTCAACCTTTTCTGAGATGTTTGTTATATGTTTTTTCCAACTTAGCTTTCTGTCGAAAGTGATGCCTAAGTATTTGGCATCATCAACTGCTTTGAGTGGTTTACCATTATAATTTATGCTAATATTAACTGGTTTGTATTTTAGTGTAAATAATTCATAATTTGTTTTTTCCACATTGATAGTCATGAGGTTTTTGGAGCTCCATTCATGTACTTTGTTTAGGGCTGTTTCTATTCTGTTTTTAATTAATTCAGGTTTTTTTGAAGAGCCTGAAGTCCAAATGACTACATCGTCAGCAAATAAAGCAATTTTGGTTTATAATATAAATGTAATAATAATAATAATCATCATCATCATAAGTGTTCCTGAGAACCTTCAGCTAGCTTTGGGTGATCAACAATATCACAAGAAAATCATCAAGGCACGCAAAGTTAATGTTTAAATGTTTAAATTCAATGTAAACTTCATGATTTGTTTTTTTGTTTCCTCCTAATAAATAAATAATTTTAAAAAATAATAATATAATAAAAATAATAATATAATAAAATAATATAATAATAAAGAACGAGCCAGCGTATCGTGGACCCAGTAACAAGGCAATAAGGATAATGTACACAATAATTTGCACTAGCGATATATCTGTGTGAGCAAGAGCAAAATAATGTACACAATGAGCAAAAAAATAATGTACAGAATCCACAACAATAGTATGGAGTTGCGCTAGGCGATAGCGGTGTATGTCTGTGGCGGCAACGACGCGAGTGTGTGCATTTGTGTTTAATGTGTTGGCAACGAAAACTAGTGTAGTGTAAAAAGCAATGTTGGCAGATGTGAAAATCGTCTGCTAGTCATGCAGTGAGACCTAGTGGGCGATTGTGAAACTACTGTCGGCGCATGCGCAGTAAGTAAGTTCGGACTTATAATCTGGCTGGCAAGTGGAAAGTGAGCTGTTCTAAACATGAGCCATTAGTCAACTCTGAATTCAAAAAAATTATTGCAAAATATTACTATGAAAAATCAAAAAGTAAAAGATGGGAACTACCAAACATTCAAACAGTAATTCCTGAGTATCCTCGAAAAACAGCAGTTGCAACCTTCAGGTTGATTACAGGACATGATTGTCTGGCAAAACATTTAAACAGAATTGGGATATATTCTTCACCACTCTGTCCTCTACGTGATCTGCAAGAGGAAGTGGACCGAGACCACCTTCAAATATGCCCGGCCACTTCTAGTGCCCTTCCCATCCATCAGTGAAAAATATTGGAGAGCAAGAGGATTAATGACTTCATTGTCACAAATCCAGCATTAGCTAACAACATATTTATTTATAACGCTAATATCATTTATATTTTGCATTGCCATTATGTTTCACAATGTGTAGAGTTGAAAAATGTTTTTATTTTCCATATTTCTCCATATTTTATAATTTAGTAAATATTTTAATTAATTTCCATATATTTTCTATATTTCATATAAAACAGCCTATTTTAACAATAAAATAAAACAAAATTCCATTAAAATACATTTCAACAATGAAGTTTTAAACATTCCTTTCAAATCAGAGCTATTTGAAAATTAAAGGTCCTCTACATAGGAAAGAAAGTCAGACACTGTATTACGTGTCAGAATACTGTCGTGAATCCATTGTTGCAACTGGTGGCCAATGTGCACAAAGAGACAGATAGATAAAAGGCTTGCCGAAACAGATAAAGATAAATAACTAGAAGGTTCTAGTGTCATCTTGTTTGTTACACGAAAATACCGGTAATTTCTCGAACAGTGAGCAGAGCTATAAAAGAAGCCGCGAATTGCCAGTGAGGGAGAGTCGAATCGGAACTGATTCGTGTGCCTGCAGCTGATATGTTACGTCATTTTGCTGCCAAGGGCTGCAAATTGGACTTTTAATTCTATGAAAGAAGAAACATGACGGTAAACATGCCAAAAGTGTCACACCCAGTCACTTTAAAATTAAAAAGTTACATTTCAGAATTTAAAGATGATGGTTTATCAACAAACAATAAAATATTATTTTGTAATTTCTGTCAGTGTGCAGTATCTTCTACTCAGAAGTTCCTGGTGCAACAACATATTCAAACTAGTAAACATGAGTCTAATAAACAACGAAGCTCCAAGCAGAGACAATTGTTTTTAACAGAACCAACAACATTGCAGTGGCGGCTCGTGCCTTACAAACTAGGTGAAGAAGTTCACTTAAGCATGCTGAAAATACAATGCAAAGCCGGTGTCCCAGGGTCCAATATTTTTTACCAAAATGTTTGTATCCAATGGAATTGTACACAAAAGAAACAGTGCCTGTCAGCATTAGTGTAACATAAAATAAGCATGCCCGACTCACCTATTTCTTGAAAACTAAGTCGATCCTCCTATTTTTTAGAGCAGCAAATCTGTTGATAATGTCATCATAAAAGGGATGACGTTCCATAAGATCAGCTAGTAGCTCCTTCTCAATGGAAATGATCGCCAAAGATGAAAGCCGTTCTTGTGAAGTGGTGTTCCTTGACAAAGTCTTGATTCTCTTCAGACAAGAAAAGCTTCTTTCAACGGATGCACTGGTTGAGGGAATTGTTAGAACCAGGGAGAAAAGTTTGTAGGTTTCCTCAAACACATCACGATTTTTCTTCAATGAGCACAGCACTTCTTGGAGTGTAAAATCCTTATAGATCAAATGATCTGCGTAAAACAAGCACAGTTCATTTTTAAGGCGTTGCGGCTTGCTGAATAATTGAGGGTAACACTGTTGCAACTGGCAGAGAGCGTTTGAAGGAAAATTCACGGAATGATTTTGAAATTTTGACGAGTCGACAAGACACAGGAACTGCAATTTCTCACAATCTTGAAAGAGAACGCTTATTTGCATCAATACGTTGTCAAGAATTTCAAAGTAAATGAGCTTAGAATTCTGGAAAGAATTGTCAGCTGATTCTCTTGCAGTACCCAGACTGGTGAGCTGTGACGCTTTGTTAAACAGTATTCTGAAATATTCTTCATTGCGTCTGCTTTTTATTAAGTCGCTGGTATTTTGAATTTTCGTAACACAGTAGTTAATGTCGAGAGACTTTTTCTGAAGGATGTCAAACAAAATGTCCGTTAAACTGAAAATATCATTGAATATCACTGCCAGAATGGTAAACTGAAAATTGTTCATTTTGTTGAGAAACCCTTCGCTAGATGTGATTGTTGTGTCATCTGAATCTACATCGTTTATTAAAACTTCAAACACACGTTTCAGCTTTGGCCAATTGTGAACCATTACATGGATGACCTTTGAGTTGGAACTCCACCTTGTCTCAGTTAATGTTGGTATTCTTTTGGTCAAAACGGAATCAAACACGTACGACCGTTTTGCCGAACAATGAAAAAATGATGGAATACCACTAACATTCGCAAAAAATGTGCGACACTTAGAAACGGCTCTACAGCTTTGTTTTAAAATCAAATTTAAACGGTGAGCCAAACAATGTACAAAAATTGCTTGAGGAGCATTATTCTTTATTCTTTTTTGAAGTCCATTCAAATGTCCTGACATAACACTCGCTCCATCGTAACATTGTGCAACTAATTTACGTTCATAATTAAAATTTGCAAGAATACCATGCAGTAAAAGGAACAATGTTTCTGCAGACCTGTCAGCACTCACATCATGAAATCCCAAAAATCGTTCAACCAATGTGCTCTGTGTATTCACATACCTTACAATGATAGAGCACTGAGACTGTTGGCAAATATCTGTAGTGTCGTCAACTTCAACAGAAAAAAAATCTGAGGCATTAATTTCAGCTCTAATATGGCCCTGTAAGTATTCCGAAATACATCCAATCAGCTCATTCTGTACAGATTTAGAATCACCGCTGAATACACTTTTGATTTTACTATAGTGGTTTTGGATTTCTAATGGACTTTCAGAGATTAATACGGACACAAGCTCCTTGAAATTTCCCCAATTTAGCGAAAGCGCACTCTCATCATGACCTCTGAATGCAAGCTCTTGTTTACCTAAATACAATGCTGCTTTAATGATCAACTGCAGGAAAAGCCTATTTAATCTCACGTTTTCATTGAAACGCACATGAAAAAGTCTGCTGTTTTCTTGAAGAGCGTCAGCTATTGTGTTTCTGTTTTTTTCAAAAGTATTTAATTGTAATTTACATTTTAAATGTTCCACCGAATCATCGTGCTTGTAAAGGGAACGGGTTATATTAATGAAATCTGTGAATCCCTCTTTGTTCCACACGTTAGTTTTGTTGCTAAAAAGTAAACAAGGCCAACAGAATAGCAATTGCAAACTGCGACTACTGCATAACCAAGAATAATTATCGAACCAAGAGCTTTTGAATTTAATGTTATATGACTTTCCTACTTTCTTGTCCTCTCTTTTAATGCGTATATCGATGATATCGGTGGGGCGCCTAAAGTTTAAAACATCTTTCTTGTCTTCATCTTTCCAACTGGAAAATGGGGTTTCTAACAAATTGCAAACTATATCGTTCACTGGATTCATAACAAAGCACTTATATTCCGTAATCTAAATATTAAAAGCACTGGAGTCTAGCAAACTCGCAAATTATACCGTTCACAGTTATCTAAAACACCACGTTTTAAGTTCACCACCAGCTCTTCCTCGAGGTACATGACTACATCTTCTAAGCGCGCGAAAACAGAAACCATCCCCTCTACCGTGTTCTGTGCCTCTACCCAAGTGCAAATATTTCTTGTTTGCCAGAAACATATGCATCCACATGTTATTTCCCCGTAGTACATTGTTTCGTGACGTCATGTTGCCATGGCAACCAAGCTGTCTAGTGCAGCAGTTCCTTTCCTAATCGTGACTCCGGCACTTGTCCTTGTGACCGATCAGAGGGTGCCCTCCCACCAATTTTCCCTGCCGACTGCCTGGCTGTAAGTTCCAAACAAAAGAAGGGTTGGTCACTGACCCTGCTACGGCTGCTAGCAGTTGATATTTGTGACTAAACTGTTAGAATGGCAGTAATAATGCCAACATTAACAAAAATAGAATACTGCTATATTCAGGTGAAAACCTCTTCACTTGCTTCACCTCAATAGCCGCCACTGCAACATCGAATGCAAGGTTCGAGTTCAAAATCAAGCTGTGCCGTGCTCGTCTCTGCTGACATTCCTCTCTACAAACTGAAAAATGAGATCTTCAGGGAATTCCATCAGGAATATACTCAACATACAATCCCGGATGAGTCAACGCTTAGGAAGACATATGCTCCAAGCATTTACCATGAGACAGTACAGAAGATAAGAGATGAAATTAAAGATGGTCCAATTTGGGTTTCTATCGATGAGACTACCGACAAAGAAGGTAGGCTTGTTGGCAATGTAGTTATTGGTTTGTTAAGTGAACAATATTCTCAACGGATTCTTTTACAATGTGATGTTCTAGAAAAGTGCAATAACAAAACTGTAGTTCAACTGTTCAACGAAGCTGTGGGTATCCTATGGCAACAGGGCATTATGTACAATAATGTGGTACTCTTTATTATAATCTTCGCAAAAGTTAAAGGCATATGGAGACGGGGCGTACTGCAGAGTCCAGCAAATCCTACGCTTGCCCCTCCTACCAGCGTTGCCGAATGTGGTACACACATCTCATGCGTCGGCACTGAGAACATTATCTTCATTAATTACGCTCGGATAAATATTTGAAAATGACAAATGCCATTCTTATAATAAGAAAGAATTTTATTTTCTGATCATAACCGTACAAAAATCCTGTCTCTACGATACTTAGAACGCGAGGGATGCACGTTGTATCTTCACATGCTAATGGGTACCCAACATCCATTCAACACAGATAAGCCTGAAAAACACCATTCCATCCTCACAACACTTATCTAAGCATAAACAAACAGTGCACCTGCTATGAAAATAGAAATCACGCAGTTTCAAACAGACTGATTTAATGTTCAGTTCGTTTTCAGAGTCGTGACGTGTTATTTTGCTAAAGTGAACGGCATCGTTAAGTTGTGTGTCTAACTCGCGCTGAAATATTGTTAATAATACATTCAATTATTGCTATACACATATCTTTTATGCAGTGTTTGCGATCCGAGCACGTGAACATGTCCCTCGAAGCTGGGACAAATGAGTTTTCAATCAACAAACGTGAAGTGATTCATTCTCAGGGCAGAAAAATTATATTTAATGTGAACAAGTTTTTACGAAAGCTATGCAATCCAGAATATAGGGCAACTGTAGAGTTTTCAAAAACCCAGCAATTAACTGTGGAAGCTTGTGGTGTAAGTAGTGTACACACAGTGTCATGAATTTGTAGTGAAGCAGCTTCATAGGGAGCGTGCATGTATTTCAATCTCCGGGAAAGACCCACAAAGTTGGAAAGTGAGTTACTGGATTAGACGATTTTGAAAAATACGTTTTGCGCAGAACAATTCTCAGTTTCTATGATCAAGGACAATATCCAACTGCAAAAAAGGTAACAATAGCAATGAGGGAAAAAATAAATTACAAAGACTTAGTGCGTTCTATGTATAGCATAGTGAAGAATATTGGTTTTAAGTATAGAAAAGCTAATGATGGTAGAAGTTCCTAATGGAAAGGGGAGATATTGCCTTTGAAGACGAAGACGACGAGGAAACCATGCTTGCTGTTCCACTGTTGTGACGTACGCTTGGCAACAGCGCTCCGCTTCAGCATTGGCCAGCGTTCACATGCCTTTAACTTTTGCGAGCGGTATAGCGATGCTGCCCCTTATAAGCTCAAAGCTGGAGAAGCATTATCTGTAGTTTATCCTAAAATGATTCACCTAACGTGTGTGGCACACGCATTTCATCATGTCGCAAAAGTGATAAGGGGTAATTACCCTAAAGTAGATATGTTGATTTCATCAGTGAAAAAAGTGTTCCTCAAAGCTCCCAGAAATGTGCTGATATTCCATTGCCACCAAAACCAATTTTAACTAGATGGCGTACTTGGCTGGAAGTGGTTGAATACTATGCCGAACATATAGAAACTATTAAGAATGTTCTAGTTGCATTGGATTCTGCGAAAACAGTTGCCTGTGACACAAGTGTGAGGAATGACTTAACTTACGTTAAGAACACATTTTCATGTAGCATAAAAACACCCAAAAGTCTCCAAAATAGGCACCTTTCCCTTCCTGAAAGCTTTGAAATTATAAATAGCACTGTGGAACAATTGAATCGTGGTGGAGGTGAAGTTGCAGACGCAGTAAAGCTAAGGTTGGCACTGTATGAAGAGCTACGAAAGGTTGTTGCTGTGATGAATGGTGATTCAACAGTGAAGGTAAACTTGGACTTATCCCCAGCAGACATCGTGAAATTGAAGAATGCACCGGCTACTTCTGCTGACGTTGAACGCAGTTTCAGTCAGTATACATCTGCCCTCAGAGACAACAGAAGAAGATTAATTTTCAGAACTTGAAAGAAATGTTTGTAACCCATTGCTATTATAACAGATAATAGAAATTGTGTTTTGTTTGAAGTTCACATAATAATTTAAAGACAAGGTATGTCCATTATTATATTCTTTGGTTAGTTTTATTAAAATATATCAATATTTAGCACAGATAGTCATTTGTTTTATAATTATAAGTCCATATTTAATTCCATATTTTGATAAAAATAACTGCATATATATTTACATATTTCATATAATTCCCTTTCCCTGGTTATGACCTTTGCCCAGTGACGTATTGGCTATCATCCTTTGCCACCCTCCTTCTACACGCATGCTCGCATGTGCTCATGTTCAAACTTGCAGATTTGGACCAGCCTGCATTAGAGGTCTCCCTCTAGGATATTTTACAAACTGCACTTGTTTGACCATGATGGTTCACCTTCCCACTCCCATTGTTGACCAGCAGAAGGCAGTCTGTGCATGTTCTTTGCACATTTTCTGATTAAGTGCAATTAATTACTTTAGATTCATTTTGCTGCAGCTCTACAAACTGTAACATGTTAAACAAAGCATTTTTACGTAATATAGAAATGATTCAGTAGTTTTCGCTAGTACTAAGTGAAGTACTTTGTAACTGATGGATCATTGATATCAAACCGAGATGGAGCAGGGGCTGGAGTCACTTGTCACCTCTTTTCCTATTACAAATCTTTAAGTTATGGAACTAATAACTTTGATGGAGAAATTGAAGCAATTCGAATGGCCCTACAAAATCTTTAGTACAGAATTTCACATTTTCAGCAAGCAGTTATTCTCTCAGATTCCAGGGGAGCAATTATAGCAATTACTTCCAAGTTGTCACCAAAAAACCAAACTATTATAGAATGTTGGAAGATGCTTAGCCATCTAACAGCACTTCAAAAACACCTAGTCTTCCAATGGATACCGGCTCACTGTGGACTGAGTGGCAATGAGAATGCTGATTTTCTTGCTAAAAAGGGTACAGGCAATGTGCAGAAATCAATAGTTAATCTACCATTTTATGCAGCTAAAAGATTAGTCAACTCTGAATTCAAAAAAATTATTGCAAAATATTACTATGAAAAATCAAAACATAAAAGATGGGAACTACCAAACATTCAAACAGTAATTATTATTTATTTATGCCAACAAACTTACTGTTGGTGTTTTTAAACACACAAGCCGTGTGTGGGCAAAGTTTGAGGTTTACCAGGAGAAATACGAACTGGTTTGAGAATTTAATGCCATTCTGGCAGTTTGTCACAATAGCTCAGTGGTTAGAGCGTCTGCCCGGTAAGCGGAAGGTCTGTGGTTCAAATCCCAGTTGTGGCATTGAATTTTTAAGTTCCAGTTCTACCTCTCATTCAAACAGTAATTCCTGAGTATCTTCGAAAAACAGCAGTTGCAACCTTCAGGTTGATTACAGGACATGATTGTCTGGCAAAACATTTAAACAGAATTGGGATATATTCTTCATCAGTCTGTCCTCTATGTGATCTGCAAGAGGAAATGGATCGAGACCATCTTCAAATATGCCCGGCCACTTCTAGTGCCCCATCCATCAGTGAAAAACATTGGACAGCAAGAGGATTAATGACTTCGTTGTCAGAAATCCAGCATTAGCCAACGACTACTTTGTAACTGATGTACCCTGTACTGCATGGCATCCGCCAATGAACATGCACTTGATTCACATTTCTACACATGTTTCTGTTTACATAAGGACCAATCCTACATAGCAATCAAGTTCAGCCTTTTCTAACACAATCTGACAACTCTGTTCTCTCATTTCCCTTGTATGAGTTAACTGTCACCAGTTGCTTCTTGTTTAAATGCTAATCTACCCTGAGAAGATATGCTGACGCTCAAAATGTAAAAATAAATAAATAAATGCAACTATACATGTTACTTGCCTGTGTCAATGGAAATTCCTGGGACTCTATATACTGCTGTAGAAATGCAATGGAATGCTCACACTGTAGCTTGAATTCATATGAATCGTCCAACCTCTGCACACATCTCTCACAGATCTGTGCGGGGAGCTTGTCTTCCCTATTTACCTGTTCAACAGAGCAAGTATATAGAGACATGCACAACCAGTCTTTTAAACAGTTTATGTGAAAATGGCCTCTTTGCATTTCAACACAATCCCTTAATATTACTTACAATGGAATTAAAATGTATGGTGGGCCAAAAAGTAAAATTAGCAACTCGAACAATGAGTAGTCAGAAGCCTTCATGGCTGGAGTTTGAATTAAAGCTAGAGATTTCTTCCGGGCTTAAAAGTCATGGTCTGCTGGAGTTTAGAGATTCAAATGTTTCATCCACACCAAGGCTCTAATGACCTAGCTGTCGACGGGCCCTTAAACCCTAATCACTCACTCATCCACACCTGCGGTGCAACCTTCAGGTTGATTACAGGACATGATTGTCTGGCAAAACATTTAAACAGAATTGGGATATATTCTTCACCACTCTGTCCTCTATGTGATCTGCAAGAGGAAATGGATCGAGACCACCTTCAAATATACCCGGACACTTCTAGTGCCCCATCCATCAGTGAAAAATATTGGAGAGCAAGAGGATTAATGACTTCATTGTCAGAAATCCAGCATTAGCTGACAACAACACCTGTGGTGAACATCATCGGTGGTGTTGTCCGAGTCTTCTCTGCGAAGGTTCAGTTACAACAGAATCGATGGCTGGAGGTGCAGTATTTACATCTGGATAAAATACAGCCATGGTCTACTGGAGTTTAGAGGTTCAAACATTTGGTCTACGCCTGCGGTGGATATCAGCAGTGGCATCGTCTGAGTCTTCTCAGCGAAGGTTCAGTTACAGTTTAGAGGTCCAGACATTTGGTCCACACTTGCAGTGGACATCATCGGTGGTGTCGTCCGAGTCTTCTCTGCGAAGGTTCAGTTACAGCAGAATCGATGGCTGGAGGTGCAGTATTTACATCTGGATAAAATACAGCCATGGTCTACTGGAGTTTGGAGGTCCAGACGTTTGGTCTACACCTGCGGTGGACATCATCGGTGAGTCGTCTGAATCTTCTTGGCGAAGGTTCAGTTACAGTTTAGAGGTCCAGACGTTTGGTACACGCCTGCGGTGGACATCATCGGTGGTGTTGTCTGACTCTTCTTGGCAAAGGTTCAGTTACAATTTTAACAGAAAGGAAGAAGCTCTAGAGCTGAACAAAACCTAGCATCCAATACTTGTGCATAAAAAAGAAGCACAAATGCAGAAAAATCGCTTAAACCATTCAGCGACCAGAGCAGATAAGCCCTGCCCAACTAGCACAGCCAATCCCTTGTGAGCAGATCAGATATAAATATCAGCCATCCATTCTGTTGCAACTGAACCTTCCCCGAGAAGACTCAGACCACACCACCAATAATGTGAACGAAACGTCTTGACCTCTTAAACTCCAGCAGACCACAGCTTTTAAGCCCAGAAGATATCTCTAGCATTAACTCTATATAAGATCTTGATAGCTAATAAACTTACTTACCGTCAATGCAGGCAATACATTGGTTAATTTCTCAGGGAGCTTCCTGTTGCTGTCAAGTAGAGGAAGCAGTCGACAATCAGAATGTAGACACAGTCTGCAGATCTCAGAAAATCTCACCACCTCTCCTGTCCTATGCTGATGTGAGAAAAATTACAATTACAAGCATGTAAAGATACAAACTTGGATTTTACTGTTAAGGTGCAAGTTATGGCTTAAGTTACATCTCTGGCTATAGCCCCTGTAGTTCTGTTTACTCTGGATGGCTTTTGAATAACTCGTAAACCGTAAGAGATAGACAAAATCTTACTATACAAAAAATGTAGCTCTGACTAAAATATAATTTATGTTCATTTAATTTTTTACTTTCTCTACTGGTAAGTGGAGGAATTATTGTATTCCACCCAAAAACTCAATGTCAAGATTTCACCGGAAATGTTTTGAGACCCCTGAATCAATAAAAAACATTTTTAGAATAAAAAATCTGATGTGTTGCACTCACATGACTTTCTCTACTCTTGTGCTAACCATTCTTACAAACTCTTATTCCTACATCTTCTTCGTGTTGAGATAAACATTTGTACAAATTATCTTATTGCTTATGTCTTTGTAGGTACAAGTGGAATGTTAGAATACAGTAGGCTTGTGTGATGGTCAAATGTTTTAAAGCTTTGAGATTCTGTTGTCTTTGCACACTTAACATATAAAAAGAAATAAACAAAGATGATCCATTTCACGAAAGTTATAAGTTTTCCAAAACTCACACATATAACAAGGAATATTTTCGAAATGGTTCACCTTACAAGAAAATTTATTGAGACATAAATTGTGTATTTTAGCAAGCTCTACATTTTTTGTATAGTATGATTTGGTCTATCTCTAATGGTTTACCAGTTATGCAAAAGTCCTGAGTAAATATAACTACGGGGGCTATAGCCAGAAAATTCAAGATATACATGTCATTTGTCATAAAAATATCTCAAACATATGACATTTTAGTCAAAATCGTTAGAGCCATTTTCAAGAATATAAAAATTTTCGAAAATTTTCCATGTAAAGGGTAGTTTAGGGTGGGGCTACTTTCTTCAAAATCTTTGTGTTGCATCGTTGAAAGACAAATACCAACTTTGGTTTTTAACCGACTTTTTGTTTTTGAGTTATGTTGTCCATAGACTGACAGACACACTCACACAGACCTTTGGAGAGGAGGAAGAACATATTCTCAAAGCACTACTCCAGTTGCAATTTTAGTAAAACTTATGCAGTAACATTTTAAGTGCTTTATTTGCTTTATTTGCTGACGATGTAGTCATTTGGACTTCAGGCTCTCCAAAAAAACCTGAATTAATTAAAGACAGAATAGAAACAGCCCTAAACAAAGTACATGAATGGAGCTCCAAAAACCTCATGACTATCAATGTGGAAAAAACAAATTATGAATTATTTACACTAAAATACAAACCAGTTAATATTAACATAAATTATAATGGTAAACCACTCAAAGTAGTTGATGATGCCAAATACTTAAGCATCACTTTCGACAGAAAGCTAAGTTGGAAAAAACATATAACAAACATCTCAGAAAAGGTTGAAAAGAAACTGCAAATCCTGAAAAGGTTAGCGGGTGCTAAATGGGGCTGCTCAAGGAGAGTCCTTAACACAACATACAAAATGTATGTTAAACCAAACCTCTTGTACTGTTCTGAAGCTTTAATAACAGCAGCAAATGCTAACATCAATAAACTTGAACAAATACAAAATCAGGCTCTTTGCCTAATCACTGGAGCAGTTAAATACACACCTATTGATGCCATGCTTGCCTTAACACGGACCCCATCAATACAACAAAAATAGAAGAACAAGCATTGCTCCAACACGAGAAAATGTTACGACTGCCAAACTCTAAATGGACAGAAGAGAACTTCTCCCCTTCAATCCTTAAAACTCATAGTAGTTTCCTAGAAAGGGTAACACAGATTAAATCCAAATTGAACATTCCTAACACCAGAGAAAATCTACTTATAAGAGAAAATCCATTGGAATTATTGCAACCTACCTTCAATTTGGAATTAATAGAGGAAATAAGTAAATCGGACACACCAAAAGAAATACAAAAACTTCTAGCTCTGGAAACAATCAATACTAGGTATCCCACAGAAGAATGGCTGCACATATATACTGATGGATCCTCGAAGGAAAACCTTACTGGAGCTGGAGTTACATGTTCACATTTTTCCTTTTATCATTCTGTTGGCAGAGACACAACAAATTATGATGGAGAAATAGAGGCTATACACATTGCTCTCCGACAATTATTAAATCTTCCCTTAAATAAATTTAACAAGGCAGTAATTCTTTCAGATTCTAAAGCTGCAATTCAGGGAATATGTTCAAATACTACAAAGAAGTCAACAAAAATTAGAGAATGCTACAAAATGTTAACACAACTCCAAAAAGTTAATAAGACTGTTCATCTCCAATGGATTCCAGCACACTGTGGAGTCATGGGGAACGAAGCTGCAGACTCACTTGCAAAGAAAGGCACAACAATAAAACAAAAGTCTAAATTCAATTTCTCATATTCCTCAATAAAACGCTTGATCATTAAAAAATTTTCTCATTCATACCTACAAGAAATAGAAACAAATGCCAAAGATAAAAAATGGATTACACTACTTTCCAACCCAGATATAATCCCCCAGAGACCAAGGAAAACAGCGGTTGCAGCCTTCCGACTATTGACAAATCACAACTGCTTAGCAAGTCATCTCTACAGAATAGGTATCTCAGCCTCACCAATATGTGTCCTGTGTAACGATCCAGCAGAAATGAACGAAGACCACTTGAAGACCTGTGAACCATTAAGATCAGAAGAAACTACAGTTCAAAAGTATTGGAAAGCACGAATGCTAATGGCTTCATTGCCAGATGCAAGGCACTAGAAAACAACAACAACATTTTAAGTGCAGCAGCAATTATCACGAGTTTAGTTGGGCCAGTACTCACCATTACTTAGTACCGGTATTTATACAATTTTCAGAAATGAGTACCAGAAGTTCTGAAACATGCAACGCACATTGCTCTTACAGGACCTTCTATGTTTACCTGTCTGGATAAAATTCTAATAATTTAATGATCAGAAAATAACCTTATAATACCTAATGGAGGGGAGATATATTAGATAGTATTGAAGAAATAGCTTTGTTTTTGCCACACACTGTATGTAAAACAGTAGAAAAATTACTTAATTTTACCCACCTGAATTAACAATTATGGTCAACGGCTTCTTCAAACCAAGATAAGTGTAAAATTTTATATCAAAGAGTATTTAAAACAATGTCTATATCATGTAAAGATATTTCAGCAGTAGTAGGCAGAATTCTAGTTGTGCAACTTCACCAGTTTTTTACTTTCTCTACTGATATCCAATATTCAATTCAATTTATTCATCCTTAGATCAAATACTGGATATTGGATATATCGGATTTCTAAAACAAAATATTAACATTTATTGTGTCCTTTGATTATGAATATGAAATTGTCAAAATATGTATATACATAAGTATCAAACACATAATAAAAAAACTATTTTTATAAATAATGTATTTATATTACACAAGAACATAAAATATACAATTCATTCTTTCAAATGCAAAAATTTATCAATTGTGTAAAAACATTTATTAAGAAGAGTTTGTGAATTTGCTCTTTGAAACTTGCTATAGATTGTATATTTTTTATTTCCAAAGGTAAATTGTTGTAGAATTTGATACCTTTATAATGAAAGCTATTCTCAAATAATCTATCATGATGTGAGGTTAAATGTAATTTACATTTACCTCTTATATTCTATTAATATAATGTTTTTGTTCTCGAGAAGTAGTCCCCGCCCGGAGATCCGAATGGGGGACTATTTTAACTCCGCAACATTTTACCCCTCGAGCCATATTGCATAAATATTGAAGAGACTTAGCAATAAATGTAACCGCTTTTTAGAGAGCACCATATTTTTATGTTTTGGCGGTCACATCGCTCTCTCACAACCCCCAGAATGTCTGGAGGACCACACCTATCGTTGGTTTACGGGTCTCACCGACCTGACCGGGAGAGTTATCAAAATAAATTCACCGACCATATCCTCTGATTACCAATCAGAGGACATATACATGCCATGACAGGTCAGCATGTTATGGGTTAAGGTTTTATACAGAAATGGAGAGGTTGGAAAAATAAAGACTCCCTAGCCCTCGGGAACCCTAATAGCATCGGGGTCGGAAGAGAACAAGAGATGACCAAGGTAAGGTCAGATAGAAAAGTTACAGTGAGGAGCAAAACACCAGTAAGTGGAAGTAATGTTCTGCTCAGCTTGGGTACCTTGTGGTCACTATCCACATATCCCCTAGACACCAGTAAGTGGAAGTAATGTTCTGCTCAGCTTGGGTACCTTGTGGTCACTATCCACATATCCCCTAGACACCAGTAAGTGGAAGTAATGTTCTGCTCAACTTGGGTACCTTGTGGTCGCTATCCACATATCCTCTAGACACCAGTAAGTGGAAGTAATGTTCTGCTCAGCTTGGGTACCTTGTGGTCACTATCCACATATCCCCTAGACACCAGTAAGTGGAAGTAATGTTCTGCTCAGCTTGGGTACCTTGTGGTCGCTATCCACATATCCTCTAGACACCAGTAAGTGGAAGTAATGTTCTGCTCAACTTGGGTACCTTGTGGTGCTATCCACATATCCCCTAGACACCAGTAAGTGGAAGTAATGTTCTGCTCAGCTTGGGTACCTTGTGGTGCTATCCACATATCCCCTAGACACCAGTAAGTGGAAGTAATGTTCTGCTCAGCTTGGGTACCTTGTGGTCACTATCCACATATCCCCTAGACACCAGTAAGTGGAAGTAATGTTCTGCTCAGCTTGGGTACCTTGTGGTCACTATCCACATATCCCCTAGACACCAGTAAGTGGAAGTAATGTTCTGCTCAGCTTGGGTACCTTGTGGTCACTATCCACATATCCCCTAGACACCAGTAAGTGGAAGTAATGTTCTGCTCAGCTTGGGTACCTTGTGGTCACTATCCACATATCCCCTAGACACCAGTAAGTGGAAGTAATGTTCTGCTCAGCTTGGGTACCTTGTGGTCGCTATCCACATATCCCCTAGACACCAGTAAGTGGAAGTAATGTTCTGCTCAGCTTGGGTACCTTGTGGTCACTATTCACATATTCCCTAGACACCAGTAAGTGGAAGTAATGTTCTGCTCAGCTTGGGTACCTTGTGGTCACTATCCACATATCCCCTAGACACCAGTAAGTGGAAGTAATGTTCTGCTCAGCTTGGGTACCTTGTGGTCACTATCCACACATCCCCTAGACACCAGTAAGTGGAAGTAATGTTCTGCTCAGCTTGGGTACCTTGTGGTCACTATCCACATATCCCCTAGACACCAGTAAGTGGAAGTAATGTTCTGCTCAGCTTGGGTACCTTGTGGTCACTATCCACATATCCCCTAGACACCAGTAAGTGGAAGTAATGTTCTGCTCAGCTTGGGTACCTTGTGGTCACTATCCACATATCCCCTAGACACCAGTAAGTGGAAGTAATGTTCTGCTCAGCTTGGGTACCTTGTGGTCACTATCCACATATCCCCTAGACACCAGTAAGTGGAAGTAATGTTCTGCTCAGCTTGGGTACCTTGTGGTCACTATCCACATATCCCCTAGACACCAGTAAGTGGAAGTAATGTTCTGCTCAGCTTGGGTACCTTGTGGTCACTATCCACATATCCCCTAGACACCAGTAAGTGGAAGTAATGTTCTGCTCAGCTTGGGTACCTTGTGGTGCTATCCACATATCCCCTAGACACCAGTAAGTGGAAGTAATGTTCTGCTCAGCTTGGGTACCTTGTGGTCGCTATTCACATATCCCCTAGACGGAGACCCCTGAGTACTTTTAGTAATTCCTTAGTATCCTCGAAAATCAGCAGTTGCAACCTTCAGGTTGATTACAGGACATGATTGTCTGGCAAAGCATTTAAACAGAATTGGGATATATTCTTCACCACTCTGTCCTCTATGTGATCTGCAAGAGGAAATGGACCGAGACCACCTTCAAATATGCCCGGCCACTTCTAGTGTCCTTCCCATCCATCAGTGAAAAATATTGGAGAGCAAGAGGATTAATGACTTCATTGTCAGAAATCCAGCATTAGCTAACAACTAACAACAACATTTCCCTCTTGTATTATAATTGTATATTTCTGAATTTGTAGTAAAATTTTTTAAGCATGTTTGCGTTTGTATAATTTTGTCCTTTACAATTTTAGGATGAATTTATATTACCATTCTTTACAGTTCGCTTATATCATATAAAAACTTCTCTATTAAAAATGCCTTAAAAACATGTTTAAATTTTGATGCATTAGTTTGCTTGTATTGTATTCCACCCAAATATTCAATGTCAAGATTTCACCGGAAATATATGTTTTGATACACCCTGAATAAAAAAATTTTTTTAGAGAAAGGTCCATGTGTGTGTGTCTGTAAACTGCATAACTCAAAAACAAAAAATTAGTTAAAAACAAAAGTTGGTATTTAAGTTTAATGTATTTCAAGGATGCGACACGAAGATTTTGAAGAAAATAGCCCCACCCTAAACTACTCTTTACATGGAAAATTTTTCTCAAACTTTGATTTTCTTGAAAATGGCTCTAACGATTTTGACTAAAATGTCACATGTTTGAGATATTTTTACGACAAATGAAATGTATATGTTGAATTTTCTGGCTATAGCCCCTGTAGTCGCATTTACTCTGGACGACTTTTGCATAACTGGTAAATCGTTAGAGATAGACCAAATCTTACTATACAAAAAATGTAGATCTTGCTAAAATACACAATTTATGTCTACATAAATTTTCTTGTAAGCTAAACCATTTTGGAGATATTCCTTGTTATATGTGTGAGTTTCGGAAAACTTATGACTTTCGTGAAATGGAACATCATTATTCCCTTTTTGATCTTAGCCATGCAAAGAGAACAGTATCTCAAAGCTTTAAAAGATTTCACTATCGCACAAAGTCTACTGTATTCTAATATTCCCCTTGTACCTACAAGGAAATAAGCAATAAGATAATTTGTACAAATGTTTATCTCAACTAACACGAAGAAGATACAGGAATAAGAGTTTGTGAGAATGGTTAGTACAAGAGTAGAGAAAGTCATGTGAGTGCAACACATCAGATTTGTTTTTTACTATCATATACTACATATCGATGGTGAATTCAATATGTATTGAGTTTCCTTACCGGACTGAAAACCACATGGAGATGCACATTGGATCCGATCCGCTCATTTTGTGGGATCTTATTGAAATCGGTTGCATGGATACAGATCGATTTCAATCCACTAAACATGTTAACTTGTACTGTATTCATTCTAACACACTGCGCCCTCGTCGTTTAGTCTTCGTAGTGAAAGTGGTGCAACAAGTCACTTTTACTGTTTCTACCTCACAATATATTCTTCTCAAAAACATTCACTAACATAAAAATCTTGTTAAAATACACAGAAAACATATTTTTACAGGTTCGCCAACCAAGTGACCAACATAAAAGCTTCAATTATTTCTGTTTGAGCCTTCCATATCCTAAGCGATCTCATTTCTGGAATGAATTTAACATGGAAACTCAGAAGTGGGAAGATATTCAATATCCAATACGTAGAAACGTAGTAAGTACCTGGGATTGCTGTAACCACAGACAAGCGCTTCCTGTTAATTATTTCATGTAATAAATTACTTTCAGATATTCTTAAAACACTATATGATTCACACCATCAATCTCCAAAGAACCAAAGGACACTGTCCAAAAGTTTTAGATCAACCGATTGATTAAATGAATATCCTTTCTCTGAATTTGATCCAATGTGACATTGGGACGCAATCAGCAAAACAAGTTGACTGTCATAAAAGAAAAGTGACTGCAGGACAACATCCCTTCCAGAATCAGTTGAGTACCGGTACTTCCAATTTTCCAATCAAAATGCTAGTAATTTTTTTTTTTTTTTTACATAGAAACCGGTTATAAGAATCATTCGAAAATGCACATTTTCAGTTGTTTAAAATTGTTCCAGATGCTAGGAAAACGTTCCAATTTTAAACTAAACTGCATATTTTTAATACAAACATTTGGCGATTTCTGCTCCCAAGTTTGCGACTTTTTTTAATGAATCCGAGGAAAATTCGTTAAATATTTCTGGCAACGCTGCTTGATGCAGAAGCAGTGGTGGGGGAACCGAGTTGTTTGGACAAAGGTGATAACTGAGGTTAACTAATGCGGACCCAGGAAGGTCATTAATATCAGAATTTTTTCTTGGCTGACAGTAGCCTAACATGACGTTAAATCGCAGCAACGACAGCTACATTTTGCATAACATTTTCCGACTCCTCGAATTATGCTTTGCACATGACTTTTGACTTTCGCATCTTGTGTTGCTGTTTCTTCCTTTGGTGACAAAGAACAAGGCTCGTTGCTTTGGAAGTAATATGAGATCAAGTTTTAAACTTCATGACATTATATTAGGGGGCCAATTTTAAATGCTTAGAATATCAACATAGAAAGGAAAGCTTCACATACTTTTCAACCAGTTGAGATAACATTGTTAAGTATAATAAGTTTATATTATACATGCACAGAAACACTTAATTTGAATATAGCCTTAAATTCATCCGGGTAATTATTAAATACCCCCGTCTAGGATGGCAAAGGCGTGATAAATTCCGTCGGATAAAGGTTAAGTATTTACGTACCACTAGACAATTACAACTTCAACCATTCTCTCCAAACCATAACATTTAGGCATAACTAGTGGAAGACAAAGGTGTTTCTTAAACCCACCTTTTCCATTTAGTTGCGGGAGAACTGCTTACTGTTTCACTCACTAGTAGGGTTTGGTTTCACTATCACTCAAGGTAAGTAGAGCTGTCACTTACAGGTGTTCACAACACTGATCAATATCAACATAACCAACCTTAGAAAGTTGAAAAACCAAGCAAGACTTTAAAAAATAGGAAGGCGCATTTGTCCAGAGAATACACATTGAGTGCGAAACCGCTAAACAGAATTGAAGTAGCATAATTGAATTACATAACATCAATATCGTCTAAAACCAACAGATTAATAATTATGATAATCATAATAATGGTGATAAATAAATAAATATAAACCGGTTCAGATTTAAACGGAGACTGGCAAGAAAGATGAGGGCGAAAAGCTACGTCGTAATCTGTAGAGGTCTCATAGTTTTTTAAACATGCTCTTTAGCTATTTGCAGTAGTTCTACTACTTCTATGCACTTTATAAACCGGCTTTCACGGCCGGTGTCATCACTGTGCTTGGCATTATCAGGGTAAGAGGATCCGTTGTCTGCACTTGAAGTTCGAATGCGGATTTTTTTTTTTGGGGGGGGGGGAGGTGAGGAAAAAAGGCACTTAAGCCCTTACCGCAGGCAAGCTTGCGAGTGTAAGACTCCTACCCTGGCTTCGAACCACGCAGCCTACTTACTAAAAAACCCCACCGGAAATCATTTTTGCAGAGCCATATTAAGACATCTCCGGTGGTAAATGAGAGCTGTCTGCTAGGGTGGCAGTAACAACTGCTAATTACAGAAGTAATACCCTGTCATGCAGGGGAGAGTGTGCTGCGTGTTTGTGCCTATGATATTCCGGTCCCGCATTTGCAACCCCGGTCATTCTCGTACTGTTTCATGCTGGCATGCACTGCATGCGAACGCGTCTACGATGAAGTAATGATCAAGTCCTGATTACAGCCTGGGAAGCCGAAGGTAGAGAAGTTGTACTATTCTATGCTTAGCGTCCTTAGTGGGAGCCGTGTCTCGAGCGTTGTTCTTCTCAGGTTATGTCGTGGTTAGAAAGCTTTAGTAGTTGCAGTCCATGCCTCGGGTGGTAGTGCTTTTTACGTTTTGTAAAGATTATAGCTTTGCTTCTAGCGGCAGTAACTTTTATTCGCCATTGGGCAAGCCAGGATTCCAGTTGGTCCAGTGATGTCTGGAGGTTTCTGCGTATGAATGTAGATTTACCGGATTGAGACATAATCGTCGGCATGAAGGAGATATGTTGAGTTTGCGCTTTTTGGTATGTCATTTATATAGATATTGAATAAAAGCGGCCCGAGTATACTACCCTGAGGGACACCCGCAACCAATGGGGATTTTTTTTTTGACTGGCCCCGCCTCCGCCATCCCAGGTGACGATCATCCGAAAGGGATATACATCGCCTCCCCTACCATGCACTACGTCTACTCTACGGGGATGGAAGGGAAAGTCGGGTGGTGTTATGTCAGGTACCGCCGAAGCAAACCTGATGTTAGTGGCTAACTCTAAAAAGGCACCTGCATACAAGAGAGTAGGCACCTGCAGGCAGAGTGGGGTTAGGTACAGGTCTTGGCACGAGGCCCGGGCCTGGAACCTAAGTGTTAGTAGAGGGTTATCATGCTGAAGGCAGGAATTGGGATAAGGTGTCGTGCTAAGAGAAATTGAGGAGTACGTACCTGAGTGGTGGCTGCAGCCGGAGAGGGAGCTGCTTGGTACTCTTCCTTTTGTAGTCGGGCATAGTAGTTAACTGTAGAGGACAGGACACGGGTTTCTTTAAGTTGACATCATGGCCGAATAATAAAGCGTGCTCTGCCACAGACGATTTATCCGTTTGAGCCAATCTGGTGTGACGCTCATGTTCTTTTAATCTGGTGGCCACACTGCGCACGGTAGTGACAATGTATGCTTTCCTGCAACTGCAGATGTGCATGGGTGGCGTTTGTCTTTGGCCGATCTCAGTAGGTCTTTGATATTTTTTGTCGGTCTGTAGAGAGTGTCAACTCCACGTGAGCGCAGAAACTTGCCTATCCGGTCGGAGACGTTCCTGATGTAGGGGAGAAAGGTTCCTCCTTTTTAGTTGGCCGTCTGGGATGAATATATATATATATATATGAGAGAGAGAGAGAGAGAGAGAGAGAGAGAGAGAAATTAAATAACCTACGACGCCGTGCAGACGAGCAGTAGCGCTGTAATGCTGCCTTCACGTAGGTCACGTGTGCCAGCTGATTGCCTATCATGTGTTGCAGTTCCGTTAATGTAAAAATGTTAAATTTCTCGGAAAATTACTCTTTTGCTATCGAGAATTCGGCTTAGGGCGTGCACTGGAACAACAGACAGGCCACGATTCTCCCTTTGGTGGCCTACTACAAAGATAATAGCGACATAAACAGAGCTGTCCATCCCTTCCAAACGAAGCTACTACTGCTTTTTAAACAATTGGCAGCAATGCATATAATAATATAGATGCTCTATGGAGGAAACACGTTGGGTCGACTAGAAATAAAGCGCAAACTTTCCTAACCTAATTAAATATTTGAATAATAAAATGTGATAGAATACATTGTTTGTTAATATATTAGTAATTTTCCTATCCTTTGTCTAACTATCCTAAACAAATACAAAGAGGACTATCTAAATATTTCTTATCCTAATTGAGATCGTTATTTTGGTGAATACTGTTCACTGAGTTTGGATATGTTTGAAAATGCATTGCAGTTCCAGAGATACAGGATGATGAAAACTGAAAATATCAATCACTAACACACTTGTACCCGTTCCAGCCCACATTGAGGTACTTGTAGGGTTTCCCTCGCTGCGCGAACATCACTGATGAGCTATTATAGTGGGAGTTGTGGAGGTTTGTCTTCTGTGCAAGCCTCGGCTTCTGCCACCTGTAGCACTCGGAGGTTGAGGGGCAGTAGTTTTGTGACTCCTCCGGTATCAGCAGGCTAGAAATATCAGGCACGATGATGGCGTCGTCCTCTAGGCCCCATTTAGTTTCCCCAGCGACCGCAGGTACAAGTGTCATCTAGCAGAACACCGGTTCCATGAAGTTCCAGGAACACTGTGGAATCAATTTTTTGAGCAGAGCAAACTTTTGCTTATATTAAAGGGCTTGAAATTGAGTAATACGTCTTTTTCTTGGTTCTGACATGGTACCATAAAGGTGCAAAGTCTGCGCTTACATGCAGGTGGGTGTAGACGTAGGGTAAACAGCAAACTCTGCAGGAGAAATAGAAATGAGACCAGGTTTACATCGGGAAAGTAGGTTCCCAGTGAGCAAAGCATACTTTTGCCTGTCTTTAGAAACGTTATTGTTGTATCTATTGATATATGCCTATTTAAGTTACTCGTACTGGTAAAGTATATATCGAATGTCCTAATAACACCTTTAATAGATCTTGTGTTATTCGTATTATCCCTTTCATAAAGTAAACATACATCACACATCTCATAGTAAGCGTGCATATCTTGCATGTCAGTCCCTCCAAGTAGAGAGGTCCCTATGTGTAGCTACTGTTTTCAAATTTTAAAAATATTTTTAGGTCGCACTAACTCTACCAGGAGAAGGGACGTTTAACCCTTCACACAACTGAGTGACCTGTTGCTGTAAGTTCAAAATGAACAATGAAATTTCACGAATTGCAGTTGAAACACGAAATTCATTTAGTATCCATTATAGAGGAGAATTAAGATGGTTAAAGAATACATGTAATAAGAGAATGAGAGTTTTTCTACCTAATTTAAAGAAGACCAATCGATGTACCGACTCGTTATTAATAAAATATTGAAGAGAATAAAAATGATCTCCGAAAGAAAGTAGTATCATTTCCAAACGACTTCCCTGCACCCACAGGTCTCATCGGATATAGCCGACTAGGCGAGCCGAGCGAGAAGGTGGGAGAGATTTAATGCGACTGCCGCAAGGCGAAGGTCAAATTTTGTGCGATCTGACATGGAATGACTCACGTATCTTTAAAAACTGCGGCGAGAGGTGTCTGCATTTCCATAGACAGTTATGGAACTTGTTTTTAGACTTATAAAAATTACTGCTTTTAACATACCTACGACTGTTAAATACGCAATGCAACTTGACAGCTTTAGAGTGCCCTAAGTCGTCTGTCACAAGCAGGCATTTCGTAGTAACTTTAGAGCTGTACAGAGTGAGGAAATACACCCGCGTTTCAACCTAAGTCACTTCAATTTCTGTAACTGGATATGAGATTACAATAAGGACGGTTGAGGCAGACACAATCTGATCTGGACTGCTCCAGTGCACTCACAGGTGAAACATTGTCTAATATCTCTATACATATAAATTATGGACATATTTGGCAAATAATTCTATAAAACATATTATTTCCAGGGGATAGAACATACACCAGAAAGAACCCATACCTACTTGGCAGTAATACCATAACCAGTGAATGAACACAAAGACAACATGAAGTTAGAAAACCAAATGTATAACAGTTAGGGTTGTGGATCCCACATAACAGAAATGGGATACGATGTCCATTACCTTTGCTCGGTTGGCTATGTTTTGATGCTGAACTTGTGCTGGTAATGCTATCGAACTTGGAGTAATTGGGTGTTAGTTTAGCGCTTAGATTTTATATTTGTAAATATTAGCATCCCTAACAAGACCTCCTAAATACCGGACCTGACACTGTGATTCAAGATGGCGGCCTATGTGGTGGGAACTACTTGTAAACAACTCGTCTACAGGCTACGATTTCAACGCAGTAAAATAAAACTGTTGTGTAATAACACGCCTATTTTGTGAATATGGGCTGTGTTAAACACAAAAACACTGTCTTAAACATAAACTGAAGTAAACAAAAAAGGATGACATTTAATATTAAACGATAACCCATGGGCAATGAAATATATAACCTTAAATATCATTCATGCAGTCTAGTTTTACATGCCATTATGTAACTGCATTACACACTCAAATTACAAAGAAGACAGACAAAACTGCAAGCAGCATGTTACTTAAATAAAACATTAATGTTGACTCAGAATTATTAATCATTGTTTACACTGTTTGTCACACTTGTACAATGCACATAATGTTATATACCTACACAAAACATACTATACTGGATGGCTGATATACAAATGCTGCCATTTTGAATAATTAGCTACCTACTGAATTAAAAAACTTTAGGGTGGAAATTTGCTTTTACTATTACTAAAAACTTTTGATTACTGTTTGCAACAACATATTACTCAGGACTTCATGACACTTTATTTTACAGGGGGAATCCACAAAAGCAGATGAAATATTAAAAATAATAACCGTAAAACAACACTGTAAATGAAATACATACATGAAATACGTAACCTTAAATCAGCATTGTAAAGCAACTTTGGGTAATTATTTACAAAATCGGCCACTCGAGAAAACGAATGAAACATAGTGCAATGGATGCAGTTTTTATTGCTAATTACGATTTTGAAAGTTTTATTATGCGCTTAAGCTTCGTTTTTTATTTATGAGCAAATTTCGTATGTGCTATGCAGTGGTTTTAATTCGCGTATGCGGCGTATATTTAGCAAATAAATGTTTATAAACGAGTATAATATATGCTAGCATGATTGATTAATGTATTTACGTTGAAATTGTTATCGCTGATTACGGTTTTGAAAGTTTTATTTGCCGGTCAACCTTCGTTTTCGTTTTTCCTGTATTAGGTTAGATTTAGTGTATGTAATATGAGTGTAGTAACAGGGTCCTATGTTATCGAAATTTTGCCCGCGTTAGGTTAGGTTAGTGTATGTATATGAGTGGGGTGACAGGGTCCTGAGTTATCGAAATATTTACAATTTATGCAATCATTTCAACGTAAATGCATTAATCATTCTAGTATGTATTATACTCGTTTATACACATTTATTAGCTAAATGTCCGCCGCATAAGCGAAATAAAACCACTGCATCGCACGTCCGAAATTTGCTCATAAATAAAAACCGAAGCTTGAACGCACAATAAAACTTACAAAATCGTAATCAGCAATAAAAACTGCATCCATTGCACTGTTTCATTCGTTTTCTCGAGCGGCCGATTTTGTAAACATTTTCCTAACTTTGCTATAGTCTACGGTTTTACATGCAGCAACATAACACATTTCTTCTAAACTACAGCTACACATTTAAATTACAAAGACAAAAGATAATGTATAAATACAAGCAGCATACTACTTACATGGGTAAAACTGTAGGAGAGCGGCGTCTCGAAAGTATTGTCTTTCACTATTTACCATGTTATATACACACCGGCAACACACATAACGCTGCAGTTTATAGTAATTAAATAGAATTTACAAGCGTTACGTTTCAATTTACCTCTTGTTTTAACTGAAAGTTTCTGATTTTTAATTTGCATCCGGGAATGCAACAGTTACGGGGCATTGTGATATTTGAGGTTAGGTTGAGGTATGACTACATCAACGAACACTACTGGAACAGTTCTTTTTCAACAACCTCTCACCACTGTAATCGTGACACAAATTGTACTTGCAAACAGATAAATTAACCACACTATACGGCTAACGTAGCCATAGCCTTAGATGGAACACAATAAACATGAACACGTGGTTAAACACACCCTAAGGACTTGTGGGATGCAAAAGAATCAAGCGCTACTTATTTAAATAATAGGGAGCGCTGCAAAATGATAAAGCCACCTACGTATTATAGAAAGGACAAGCAAATATACAACAGAAAACTTATACTCGTGACATTATGTAATGTGTATGTGGGCCACAAATTGCACATTGTCCAGAACTCTGATAGAAATCAACACTTACATCTCAAGAGCCAGTGTCGGTGTGGGTGACTCAGTTGGTAAGACGCTGGCCTACTGATCCCAAGATCGTGGTTTCAAATCCGGCCCAGACCCGCGGTTTTTAAGTGCGCTTAAAAAGACAGTTCTATGTCAGTAGATTTACTGTCATTTAAAGGAACTCCTGCGGGACGAAATTCCGGCACACCAGCGACGCTGATGTGATCCTGGCAATTGACAGCGTCCTTAAACAGCCAAATATTAATTAGTAAATGTAAGAGCCTTGTTTGAGCACAATCTTGAATACGCTGTCTGTAAGATACGAGCGGGCACACCTCTATATTTTCCCAAGCAGATATAACGGCAGGTTCCAGTGAGTGAGTGAGTGTGTTGGGTTTAAGGGCCCGTCGACAACTTGGTCATTAGGGCCCCGAGTCCAGAAGTAAAATTACATACCGTCAAGTGTTAAAACATCACCCATTAAAAACTAAAAATCTACGGTTAAAATAGATAAAAAGCCTCTAAACAACTATTAAAACGTTTCATTTAAAATGCTAAAAACAGAAACTTAAAATTGCTACAAAGTAAAAGACACTAAAACGTTAAAAAACCCAAAAAATACGGCCATCTAAAAGGCTAAAATCTCTGAAATAAAATATCCTTACACTTGCTTCATAAAATCAATTCTGGAACAGAACCGCAGCACTGTATTTACAGATACTGGGTCGTTGCCTAAAACTGATGACAGTGTAAGGCCCAGGCCAACGGACTGGCGCTCACGAGCGTATCGCGGACAATCAAGAAGGACATGTGCGACGGAGATTGGAATGTTACACGTCGTACAGACAGGCTCCGGATCACCACGCAAAAGGTGTCCATGCGTGGCTCGGGTATGGCCTATCCTCAGGCGGGTTAAAACCCCTTCTTCCCGCCTGGAATTCCTGCAGCTGGTATGCCAGGGTTGTACAGTGTCCTTGATTGTCCGTAATTGAGTGCCAGATAACGCTTCCCAAGATTCCTGCCAGATAGCAAATAGATGGCGACGGAAATATTTCTGCGCATCTATATAGGGGAGCGTACGGGTGGAATACTCCGGAAGGCGACATGCAGACTTTGCAGCCGCATCCGCCGCCTCGTTACCCGGAATACCCACATGGCCTGGGATCCACGTAAAAACAAACTGGTATCCGCGAGACAGTAGCTGAGAAATCAACGTCTGGATTTTAACAACCAATGCCGAGGTGCCGATAAACTGTTGCAGGGCCTGGATAGCGCTAAAAGAATCGGAACAAACGATAAAACTTCCAGGACCTGAACTGGAGATAAAAAGGAGGAAATAAAATATGGCAAACAACTCGGCGGTAAATACTGAACTGGCGTCCGGTAGGCGGTACGTATGAGCGTCACCGTTGTATATAAAGGCGCAACCCGTCGAACTACCCATCTGGGACCCATCGGTAAATACCGGACAGGAAGTCCGGTATCGCCCCAGTAGTTCCGTGAATAGTTGGCGAAACACGGAATGAGGGGTAGCTATCTTAACACATCCCGACAGCTCCAGGTCAAAGCGTGCGCGCTGGAGTTGCCAGGGAGGACATCGGCCACGTGAATGCCGCTCTACGGCTGGCAGTCGAAGGGCGTGTGCAGCAAGCAGTTCACGAAACCGGATACCGCTTGGACGGGAGATGGTTGTATTTCGCATATAACGGTGCGCGAGGTCTGGACGCAACACGGGTGGAAACGAAGGGTGACCTGGATGTGCGGCCAGCCTTGCCACGTAAGAACAAAGTAATAAAGAGCGTCGAACAGACAGTGGAGGTTCGCCAGAATCAGCATACAGACAATCGATTCTGCTAGTGCGGAAAGCCCCAGTAGCGAGACGGATACCAGAGTGATGTACTGTGTCTAAAAGCCGGAGTTTAGACGATGACGCCGCGCCATAAATAAAACAGCCGTAGTCTAATTTGGACCGGACCAGAGAGCCATACAACCTCAACATGACGGTGCGATCGCCGCCCCAAGATGCCCCAGATAAGACCCTGAGTACCCGAAGCGAACGATCGCACGAAGCACGAAGATAGCGGATATGGTGCTCCCATGTGAGTTTACTGTCGAGGTGTAAGCCCAAAAACTTAAGGTGCGGTACAAAAGGAAGACGTGTGTCGCGCAGATGAAGATCCGGAGGAGGGTGTACTCCTCGCAGTCGGTGAAAGTGTAGACATTGTGTTTTCGTAGGGGACAGCCGAAAGCCCGTGCGTAATGCCCACTCGGCGATGGAGGTTATGGTCAGCTGCAGTTGACGCTCGATGTGCTCCAAACTATAAGAGCGATAGTAGATCGCAAAGTCGTCAACATACAGCGACATCGGGATACCGCTACGAACAACACTAGTGATGCCATTAATGGCAACTGCGAAAAGTGTGACACTGAGGATGGATCCCTGGGGTACACCATTCTCCTGGATCTTCTCTTGGGACAGCGTGTTGCCTATACGGACACGAAAACGGCGAATGAGTAAAAAGTTAAAAAGGAAAACGGCTAAGTGACCGCGCAAACCATAACCGTGTAGAGTACGGAGAATGCCATAGCGCCAAGTAGTATCGTAGGCCTTCTCCAGATCAAAGAAGACACCCACGACATGCTGCTTCAGGAGAAACGCATTCTGTATGTATGCCTCCATGCGCGTCAGGTTGTCGACACTGGAGCGATAGCGACGAAATACGCACTGAACATTGCTCAGCAGGTTATTCGTCTCTAGCCACCACACTAAGCGAGTGTTAATCATCCGTTCCAAGGTCTTGCAGACGACACTCGTCAGGCAAATAGGGCGGTAGCTAGAGGGAAGTGTCCGGTCTTTTCCTGGTCGAGGGATAGGGATGACAATGCCCTCTCGCCCGGAAGACGGAAAAACCTGCTGATGCCAGATGCGGTTATACATGCTCAACATGAAGGAAAGAGCTGCAGGCGGAAGATGAAGCAGCATTTGGCGGTGGATGTCATCAGGACCCGGAGAAGAATTCTTTGCTAGGGACAAGGAATGCGCTAGCTCCGCCTCGGTAAATGGTGCATTGTACGGTTCACTTTGGGCACTGTTAAAACTAAGGCCTATCTGCTCCGCAGATTCCTTGATAGCTAAAAACGCTCTATCATAGCTTTGGGTTTGGCTAGTACAGGCAAAGTACTCGGCAAGGGCGTCGGCGATGTCCTGCTCGCTGGTGTAACGGGAGCCCTGTACGGCAAGGCCGGGGATGGTCGTCCGGCGACACTTGCCGTACATTCGCCGAACAGCAGTCCACACCTTTTGCGCCGAACTTCGACGGGAAAGAGAAGATACATACTTTTCCCACGATTTGCGTTTTGCGTCTCGAAGTATAAATCTTGCCCTAGCACGAGCACGCTTAAAAGCGACAAAGTTCGCCTGCGTAGGATGTAATGTAAAGATACGCAATGCACGCTTGCGTGCTTTAGTAGCCAAACGGCATTCCTCGGACCACCAAGGCACAGGAACGTGACGAGGTGTAGTGGAACCTCGAGGAATGCTGGAATCCGCTGCACGAAGGATAGAGTAAGTAAAATACTCCACCATGTCGTCAATGGTGGTAAAACCATCGTCGGTTAGGTGAATGAGGGAACGAAACTTCCCCCATTCAACCTTGGAAATAATCCAGTGAGGAAAGCGTGTTGGCACAGAACTGTGGCCCGATAGGTGAATGCTAATGGGGTAATGATCACTGCCAAATAAGTCGGAAAGTACCGACCAGTCGAGTAGAGGTACCAGTGACGGACTGCTAAAAGAAACGTCAAGTGCGGAGTGTGTACCATAGGCAGATGATAAGTAAGTAGGCACGCCAGTGTTTAATATGACTAGGCCGGACATATGGCAAGCGTCTGCTACAAGGCACCCACGGGCATCGTCAATGTCGGAGCCCCAATGAGAGTGCTTGGCATTCAGATCGCCCAGAAAGATGAACGGTGGCGGAATCTGTGCCAAGAGAGTCCGAAGATCGTTCGTGTGTACGACACTGACCGGTGGCAGATAGACATTGCAAAGGGAGAAACAGAGGCTCTGCAGCTGCACACGCACCGCTACAGCTTGTAGCGGCGTGTTGAGTGGCACACTGGTGGCAGAGATATCATGCGCCACCAGAATAGCAACACCCCCGCTTGCTCGCCTATCAGCTGCAGAGTCATGTCTAAATGCCGAAAAACCACGAAGTTGTAATGCGTGGTTAGGGTGCAAGTGTTTCTTGTAGACAGACGATTGATGGAGACCGTTGCGAAACGAGATGCTGTATATCCGGAACACGTGCCCGGAACCCATTAACATTCCACTGGATTATTTCCATGGTAAAGAAGAATTAGGGATTCGTCTTCATCTTTTTCTTTTTCATCTTTACCTTAACCGACTTCGGACGGGGCAAGTTAAATTCGCCATCGTCTGGTGACTCCGCCGACGTCCGGGAGTCTGAAGATCCCCGGCGGCTCGCTGAACGAGAGCGGGAGCGGGAGCGGGAGCGGGAGCGGGACTTCATGGACGATGTGCGACTGCTGGCGCGACCAGAAGGCCTAGAATAATGGCTGTCAACAGGCTGGCTGCGGCTAGTTGTCTTGTGAACTGGTGTCTGCACGGCTATAGATGTAGTAGCAGGTGCAGCTGTGGCACGAGACAGTGAAGGGGTATTCGCAGGTAGGTCAGTCTGTGTTGAAGCATCTGACACAGGAACGTGCTGTATCGCTACGCTGCTGGCAGGAGCGCGTCGGGCAGCCAAGGCATAACCTGTGGTGGTAGCAGGTTTCAGCTGCTCAAAGCGACGACGCGCTTATGGAAACGTGAGATGTTCTTTCACGCGCAATTCTTGTATACACTTCTCATCCAGGAACTTCGCACACTGACGCGAGCTGGATGGATGCTTCCCTTCACAGTTCACACAGAGGGGATCCCGTGTACATGTCGGGTCCTCATGGGCTGCTAAACCACAGCGCTCACATATAGCAGGATTATTACACAGGGTCTTAGTATGGCCGAACCGTTGGCACCTAAAACAACGCATGGGGTTCGGCACATACTGGCGCACGGCGGCACGTTCGTAGCCACAAAAGATGTACTCGGGCAATTTAGTTCCTCTGAACGTCAGAAACACCGTACGCCAAGGTACATCCTTGCCATCCTGCTTTCGGGTAAGACGGTAAGCCTGACACACACGCTGGTCGGAGAGACAGGTGGTAATCTCATCGTTCGACAGATTGTCCAGACTGGAGGTGGTGACAACTCCCCTACATGTGTTGAGCGATTTGTGTGGGGCTACCCGAATTGGGTAGGAGCCCAACAAACTCGCCTTTAAAAGTTTCTGAGTCTGGTCTGCCGTGTTGGTTTCGATCAACAGCGTACCGTCTCGAACTCTGGTCGCGTTCTTAACCGGGCCACATATTCTGTCGACTTCTCGTTTTATGTAAAATGGGCTAAGGTCCTTTATCGTTTTCCCGTCACATGCCAAAGTCAAAACCAAGAAAGGGTCAAAGGAAGAGGGGTTGCGCGGAGACATGATTATTTGGACCCCCATCCGGAACCGTCGGCGTCAGCCTGCCATCCGGGGGTCAAAGGATAAAAGACACCAAAATCTCCACGGTCTGTGCCGCCATGGAGACCCCTCCATGACTGACCTCAAGGCGTACTTCAGAGGAGCTACCCTCCGATCTCCACTGCTTGTCCGCATGGGTAAACCGTTCACCACGTGACACCCCGGTTTTATGCCCCCACCACAGGAATAACCGCCTGTGGCTCCCCGCTTTAGCACACGCTGCCTCAACGGAGTCAGCGTGGATTCAGGGGACTTCGGGTTGATTACACCGGGGCTCCGTCAGCGGTAACACGTCCGGCCGGTGATACTAACCCGACGGCACACGGCCGTCGGGAGATTAACACCGGCCGTGCCCTCCAGGAGCTACGTGGGTGTACTTGACGTGTGGACGGGCTCCGCACCTAAGGCTACACATGGGGGCAGTGTGAAGGGTCCGCACAACCTTCGCGCCTGAGACCTCCGAAGAGCACACAAGTCGGGGGCCGCGCTGAAAACCGTGGGACAGGACCACGGAGATAGGAAAGATCCCTGCTGGTGAGACAGGAGTTATAAATCTAGGAACTTACAAACTAATAATCAGAATAAACCTAGAAGAGGAAGAGGGTGATATAAAAAGCAACATAAAACGTCGCACGTGGCACAGTTAATGAAGGTGGAGGGGGTGAAATGATTGTGCGCAGCTCGGGGCCCCGGGTGCGCCAAACCCGGACCTACCGTGGTAGGTTCCCCTGGGGGAGTTTGATTTAGGAGTCCTCTTCTCCTAGATGAGTCGTCGACCAAGACTAACGAGCCTCATCTGCCCGTTGGAATGTTCTTAGCTTCCCCTCACCTCTTGCCTACCAGTGGTCACGAAGACTCACTTAGTAGGCCGTCTGGATCGGGTACTGAGCCCCTCCGCCACGGCAAGGCGACACTCCTTCGGAGGGGGGCAGGTTCCAACTATGCGATATTAGACTACTGTTTGCCATCAGCATACAGAGCGACATTGGTTCAGACCCAACGGATTTCTAGGCCAGTCCACTACATGCATTTCATTATGTAGAAACCATTCCCAGGTGGCGCTTGCAGCGTGAATATTAGCATTGTCCTGCTGGAAAATCCAACATGGACTCCAATTGCTTCCTCAAAAGGTAAAAGATGAACATTCAGTAGATCTTGGTAGTCAGTGGCTTTCATTCGACCCGTTAAGAAAGGTTTGTTGCCACGATAACCAAACCCAGTACAAACCATTAATGAACCTCTTCCTTGCTACCGTTATTTCCGCAAATTTCCGCTCCATCTGACCCATCTTAATTGAACTCTTTTTTCATCACTGAACGCTGGTTGCTCTCATTGGGTTATCCAGGTCTCGTGTTCCTTTGCACAAGATATATTTTCTTATGCACATCAGTAGGCTGCCGTTTCATTTTCTTGTGCAACATAAAGTTCTTCCTGTCTACCATTCGGGGTAGCGTAAATTTGTACAAGCGAATGCTTGACGCAAAAATTGTCCACAACGGAAGGCTTTCTATGAATCCTTCTTGCGATTTCTCTAGATGACAAACCCTCCTTGTTATACGCAATTATTTGCCCTTTCTCCTCACCTGGTAACCCCGGTTGACGTTCCTTTTTCTTGAATTCTTCCTTCGCTATACACGTCGAATACTGGTGTGCACCTATGTAAATAGTCAACTGAATGCCCCTAGGCCCTCTACGGCTACTATCGTCCGTGGATAAGTGGATACGAAGCATGGTTGTATCATTTTGATACGCACCTTAACCATGTGAGAAACAAGGTTCACTGCAGGAATGTATATTTCTTTGTGTTATAATCAGCAGAAGCAAATCTTAAAATGTATTTTCAACAGCTTCCCTTACAGATTCACTGAGCAAATAATTATAACGATACTGTATTGGATTACAAGTGCTATTATACATACCTGAAGGTATTAAGAGTGAAACAATATAGTCCACCAATAACACAAAGTATGTAAAGACTAATAACTCCACTTCAATAAAATTGAGTTGTACGTAATACACAAAGTACGTTTCAGAGCCTAGTCTGTGCCATTTTCAAGGTAAACTGACCTTGGCCCCCCAAGCTACGAACCGTTACAACCTAGCGCTGAGGTCACTCGCAGTCGTGTAAGATGACGTCATTACCCACCCAGATCTCAAAACGAATTTAGTAACAGAATCAATATAAGGTATTTCAAAATTCATAACATGGTCCCTATTTTTGAAAATGAATGCTTTTCCCAACCATCAATTCAAAGGGTCCATTAATTGAGTACATCTCAATTTTATTGAAGTAAAGCTATTACTCTACATACTTTGTTATTGTAGAATTACAAAGCTTTCTATGACATTTTCAAACAGGCCTTCTTGTTCAATATATTTGTCCTCCAACTTTATAACGCGTCAAGTAATCTGAGAACAATGTGTCCAATGGCCAGCAAACTGTCAACGACGTAATTTTTTGAACTGGTTTAGGAAACACAATTGGGCCGTAAAGCTCTAACTGTAACACCCTTTCGTCGAATGGTACACTATTTTCTGCAAGCCAGTCCTTCATCTCACTTTTGGTTGAAGCCGATATTCAGGCATTTTTAACTGCACATTATGGTATCGTGCATTATCAATCAGCAAGACGGATCTGGGAGGCAAGTTAGGAATTAATTTTTCTATTAGCCATTTTTGTAACTTCCCCCATTCATTTCGTGGTGATAATCAGCTATTTGTTTTGTACATTACGTAGAAACGCTCCAAGTACAAATCCAGTTTTACCGCCTCCATGCACAATGACTGCTCTTGGCCCTTTTAGAGCAGGTACATGGAAACCTGAGATGCTACCATATAGTTTGATCTAGTATAGATGCTATTGATGTAGGTTTCATCCTTATATAATATGGCCCTTCCTTCTTCCCTATATTGCTTAATTCATTTCCCTACAATATTCTAGTGTTTTTTTCTTGTTTTCCACCACTTGAATCCGTTTTCCTCAAAATTATTTTGAAACTTGTGCTACCTCCATTACAATGTGTGGCCTCCTCAACCATAGGTACCAATTTATTGACGGTGAGCGGCATTTTTCAACAATGTAATACGTCGAATAACACACTTATCAAAATCATCTATATTTGTGACACGCTTTGGTACACGATGCACTTTTCCAGGAGTTCCAAAAGAGGTGCCCTGTTCTTCGCACTGTTTCTCTGCCTTGACAATATTTCTTATACTTTTTAAGGCACTTTAGTTGTAGCACTCTTTCTAGCACTTTCAATGGAATCATTAACTCGCCAGAAACAGTTTCGCTTTTCATAACGCATGGACATTGTTCACAACTTCCCTAGTTTCGCTATGTGCCAAGTTGTGATAAAATTGGAGCCATTTTAGTTCGTAGAAGAACGCTAAGGACAATAATCTTCAATAAACAAACACCAAAACAGTATATCCTATCCAAGGTTAATTATAGAAAACAAACTGTGCACAGTGAGTTTAAAGATCATAAGCAGACTACAGGAGACATGTTACTCGGAATACTATTTCCGCTTCCGCTAGACTGAACTAGCTGTATTCACTGCGCATGCGCTAGAGTTGTGGGCTCGCCAGCTGTCCAGATAATCACTGCGCATCCAGGCTTCATCGGTACATTATACCGCCCGAGCTGCATTTCGCTATTCATTCATATGAAAATACTTTTAATTTGAAACAAGGTTATCGGTAGTTATTTAGGTTATACATCCGCGGTATTTGAAATATCGCAAAGCGTTCCTCGTTATACACGAATGCAACACTTACATAACGTTACATTACAAACAAAACCAAAAGTATAGTGTATGTATAAAGGATTAAATAGAAGAATAATCTGTATGTGAAAATCTAAGAAAGTTAACCACATATAAGCAAAATGAATATATTTGTAATTTAAATATTGCGAAAATCACAAAACACGTGCAGTTTTGAGTCAAAGCAGCAAACTTTTAAGAGGAATACATGAAAAGGAAAGAACATTTTTTACGATACATAAAACTATATATTATAAAACTATTACTACTAATTATGTTCTGTCACAACCATAAACGTAAGTAGCACAACACTACCCAAAACATTTCATACAATTTAACTATATAGTGAATAAAAAGAACAAATACTCAAAATATCCAGGCAGGCTTTCAAATGGCGCGGCCAATCATATATAGGAGCACGTTTAACATTTATATCTAATTTGAAGAATATGCTAAGACACCGTGGTCCACTGGGCACCTTCGCTCCTCTCCCAGACGTTTCGCTTGCAGCTACAAGCAGCGATGTATAACTCCTAGGTCCCTCGGTCGCTACTGAATGAGCTGGTAGGTACCTCCCTCACGTAACCTGATTGGTCCACCTGTTTCCTGTGATCTACGATTTTTTCCACGGAATTTGGCTATGGATCTGTACACCACGGCCTCTTAAACCGCAAGCACATTCTTCTAATTATGACTCCGACCGTGAAAGCCTTTGTTTATTTATATCTAACTTCTGCGCTGTTCACTTCAATACTGTCGATTATGTATAGAGGAAACACCTTGTATAGGTAATGAGGTGAGACACGAATAATTCTTGCGCACAAGGAAAGCTACTTTCCTCCTCCCCCCCTCTCTCTCTCTCTGCAATGGCTGAGAGTGCGAATAGGTCCGTCAGTTTGCCGTCAAACATTACAACAGCGTGCACCTGAAACAATTGCAGTTCACATGAAAGTTACCGTTGGCACATGGCCATAGTTATAGCGAAATCACTTTGTTCGTTATAAAGCTAATTGTTACACATGTCATTTGAAATATGCACTAAGGCTATGTTAGCGAACTTCACTCCTTCGTGGACAGAAACGTTACTTCTACGCATACATGATTGCACAACTTCCCCATCAGCCTTTCAGGTGAAGTGACACTGCGCACCTAAGGGAATTGCTCCTGTGCCACCTTACGACCTATAACCTAAAAAAACCAACTGACATCCCCTTCTCACCCACCACATCCTGTCATAAAAGTGACTGTGCCCTAATAAGGGGAAGTACACGAATGACACACCTAGGCTTTTCTCAGCCTGCCAACAGAAGCGAGTAACAACCCCCTCCCCCCCCTATTATGGCGCGGCCTCGTTATATTTTGTGATGGAAATCTGTTAGGTTGAATTAGTAGCGCCAACTGTGTAATATACGATAATTAATGTACCGATAAATTTTCAAAAGTAACAGATTAAGTTCCAAATACTTTATCGTTCATTGCATTACACCTTTCACTACTTCTACATTTAGGTACTGCTCTTATTTAGCTGCGTATGTAACGGGAAACCAGGTTTTGCAAGTCTTTATTAAATAATGATACCGCCTGTGATAAAAGTCAGCTCTGGGATTTTTTCTTAAGTCATTTTTTAAACGTTTTCCACCAAGAAACTGCTTCAGATGAAACATAAAACTCCCTTGGTACCAAATGGGACTGTAGGGAGGATGGCCAAATTTTCCCCAACCAAATGATAGGATCGTACCTGGAGTTTAGGCTGTATGTGGCCGGCTGATTGTCACTCATTGTTTCCTCATAAAGCTCACACAATTGGAAGGAATGCTTACTAACATTTCTCATATTAAAAAAACGAATCACTAATCTGAGTTCACAGTCGGCGCGTCCTTCCACTGATTTGAACATTTAGAAACGCTCAAACAATAGGAAAAAATAAAAACGACGGTCGCTGACAACTGCTTCTGACTTCGTAATGAATGGAAGAGATAACGCATGCTCAAAATCTTGACTGCAGGGACTAAATATTTCAACGGTACTTATAAAATGCACCTCGTATAAGTATGATTAAGCTACGGCTATAATGGTTGTTCCTACATCCGTTATGTTGCCCGTATTTTTCAACCCGTTTCAGGGAAGGCAGTTGATAGATTTTTAAAGCAAGATTCGGCTAAGACGCTGTACTAATCTGTGGACGCTATAGCATTGGTCGTGTGTGTGGTTGTCTTGAATAGTTTTAGAACATTATATGCAGTTATAGATAGTGCTGGTTTTATTCTAGTGTTCGTAACACCGTAGTGCATTAAATATTTTATCCAAGTGTTATTGCAGAACAGGATTTCTGAAGGTAATTAGGTTCATCGTGCTGTGTGGTAAGGATGTTTAAGTTGGGAGTACTGCTTTTTGGTGTAATGTCAGCCACATTGAATTCTTGAGAACTGCCGATAAGCTGTTTCTCCTCTATCATAGGTGGTAATTCTGAGGACTCACGCGGACTTTCTGGTGGCCAATCTTGGGTGCAGTACAAACCCGGGAACATTGTGCTTAAGCCACAGTTGCACGTGTTTAAGTTTATGAGCTAAGATCGGGAACTGCATATCTGAATCCCCTGGATTATAAACTATCATCGTCGAGAGCAAAGCTTGTTAAAGGAGAGGGCCTTAAACGAGGTTTGAGACGAACAGAAGAGAATTTGAACATAAATGTCATAGGTGCTGCTACAGATTGGCCGCGCCGATTGAAAGCCTGCCTGGCCTACAAAGGAGGACATTTTGGGTAACTATTTCTTCTTTGTATTCACTATATCATAGCTAAAATATTTTTAACATTGTCATTCTTTGTTGCGCTATCCATGTTTATAGTTATGACAGAACTCGTATGACTAGGAGTGAAGCATTTCTTGTAAATTCCAGTTGTTTGGTCGAAGTAGCTGATTGTCTCATTAAAATATGACACATCTTAGAATTCCTTATAAACGTGTTGCTCATACGACTTTGCCCATATTCAAATTAAGCATTTTCCAACTATACAAAAGTCAGCCCAAGAATGTCACACTTTATGGGGCTGATGAGTCAAACTATGTCTTTTCAGGTGTGATAACCGAGTATATCTCTTATCACAAAGTTCACACTCGTATGGCTTTTCACCCTCATGAATAAAAGTGTGCATTTTTAAAGCTGACAACTGAGTAAAGCTCTTATCACACGTTTCACATTTATATGGCTTTTCATCTGCATGAATCAAATTGTGTCTTTTCAAATTTGACAAGTCAAAAAACGCCTTATCACAAGCTTTACACCTTAGTGGCTCTTTGCCCTCGTGAATCATATTATGCATTTTGTAGTGTGACAACAGAGTAAAGGTCTCATTACATGGCTCACACTTGTACGGCTTCTTACCCTCATGAATCAGACTATGCATTTTCAAATGTGACAACTGAGTAAAGCTCTTATCACAAGTTTTACATTGGTGTGGCTTTTTATCCTCATGAATCAAGTTATGCCTTTTCAAACTTGACAAGTCAATAAACGTTTTATCACAACTTTTACACTTATAAGGCGTTTTACCCTCATGAATCAAGTTGTGCATTTTTAAATCTGACAAGAGACTAAAGCTCTGGTCACAAGTTTTACACCTGCGTGGTTTCTTACCCTCATGAATCAAATTGTGCATTTTCAAATTAAACAACCGAGTGAAACTCTTGTCACAAGATTTACACTTGTGTGGTTTTTTGCCCTCATGAATAAAACTATGGATTTTCAAAGAGGACATCTGTGTAAACCTCTTATCACAAATTTCACATTTGTGTGGTTTTTTACCCTCATGAATCAAATTATGCACATTCAAATTTGACAAGCGAGTAAAGCTTTTCTCACAAATGACACACTTGAATGGTTTTTTGCCCTCATGGATCAAAGTATGCCTTTTCAAGTCTGACAACTGAGTGAAGCCCTTATCACAAATGTCACACTTGTGTGGCTTCTTACCCTCATGAATTAAACTATGCATTTTGAGAGATGACAAGTGAGAAAACGTCCTTTCACACAGTTCACATTTGTACGGCTTTTTGCCATCGTGAATATAATTATGTATTTTCAAAGCTGACAGCTGAACAAAGCTCTTCCCACAAAGTTCACATTTATATGGCTTTTTACCCTCGTGAATCAAAGTATGTGTTTTCAAAGAAGACGACTGAGTAAACCTCTTCCCACAAATTTCACACTTATATGGCCTTTTACCCTCGTGAATCCGATAATGTCTTTTCAAATCAGACAAACCAGTAAATCTCTTCTGGCAGTGTTCACACTTATGTGGCTTTTTACTATCATGAGTCAAATTATGCAGTTTTAACGAAGACAACTGCGTAAAAGCCTTGTCGCATGTTTTGCACCTATGGGGCCTGTCATCTCCATGAATAAATACATGCCTCTTCAAATGTGACAACTGAATGAAGCTGCTGTTACAAATGTGACATCTGTGTAGCCTTTTGTCCCCATGAATAATTTCATGACTTTTCAAATGTGTCAAACGAGTAAAACCTCTGTCACAAATGCCACACTTGTGTGGCCTTTCGCCTCTGTGAACGAATTCATGCATTTTCAAGAGATACATGTGAGTAAAACTCTTTTCGCAAATGTTGCACTTGTATGGGCTTTCGCGTTTGTGAAACAAATTCTTCTGCTTCAAGAACAAAGCTTTGCTGTAAACTTCCTCTCTATCACTATGATTACCAGATTGTTGTGAGTGAGCATGTTCTTCTACAGTTGGTATTTCTGCGACACCATTTTCTTGAATTTCCCATTTAGAATGATGCTTTTCATTAACGAAGTCTTGTGAAGTTATGGAGAATTCATTAGATGGTAATGGGGCTTTATAACTGGTATCGTTAGACGCTGCTTCTGTGCATACTCTGAAATGGGAGGATTTAGCATTATTAAGTAATCAGTAATTTTAATTTGAGTACAGAATCTCTGTTTGCTATTAAGGTACAAGCTCAGAAATAAGAGATTTTCTATGAACTGTAGTTAAATGTCTTCATGTAAAGAAACTACGTTATTTGTTATAATGAAAGTAACAGTTAATCTGGCGTATAATTAAATAATAAAAGATTGGAAATTAAAACCATGTTAATGATAACACCACTCTGGTGTTTGTAAGAATATAAATCTGGTGTCTTGTAGCCCAACCTTTCGTATCCAATGGAACTACACACTAAAGAAACTGTGTCTGTCACGCTATGATGTATGTGGGTCCAAAAACAAATGACAATTGACATAGCAAGCCTGAGAAATACACATATGGGTACAAATATTAATACAGCCACTGTGATAAGCATAGGTTTGTGAAATATCGTATTTCCCTGACATAGGTTGGGAAGAAAAGATGTAGAAGTAAATGACGTAGTGGTTACAAAGAAAACAGAACACGGGCTGAATTATATTAGGGGTACTACAAATGAATTGAGAGCGCAAAACTAGAGCCAGAATGTATCGAGTACAATCTAAGCAGGGGTAAGTTGCTTAAATTAGTGCTTAGTTCCTTTTGGGGAAAGCACGCCTAGCATTGACTGTTTACACATAGGTGAAGCTGTTAATGATTACTGGAGTTATTGTATTGTTGAGTCACTCAAGGGTTAAGGACAGTCATATACCTGTGACTGACGACCTTGTGTATGTGGTATGGAAGTATAATGAATGTGCGACAAAAATGAACCCAAACACAAACGAGCCATTGCTGTATACATTACAGCAGCGATGTTAAAAAACAAAGACATTTCAGAATATTCTAGAGCAGTGCTTTCCAACTTTTTCATGTCCTCAGGCACATTTAACTCATGCCTACGGAGTCATTACAATCACCGTTAGGACAATTAGCCTTCTTTTGAGAGGAAAAAGGGAAAGCACTTGTTAGGGAAGTACTGAATATAGCTTTAGGTGTACAATAAACTGTAGGGTCCAAGGGTCATTTCATATTAGCAGATCAAAAAGTGATTTATTATTAATATAGTAATAATTTAAACATGGTTTGACATAGAAAATTGAAATGTTGTGTACATATACATTTTATGTTCTGAGTGTGTGGAAATAAAATCAAAGCAATCAGAAGAAAACTGTGTATTTTTTAATTTTCTTAGATACATTGCCTTAAGGTATACAGGAGATCGTGGTTTTGAAGGCAGTGCTGGTGTTACACAGGCTATCAGGACTAGAGCAAGGAAGTGGACACAGTTTCTTACAACTGCTGCTTCTTTTCAGGAAGCCAAGGTGGAGTGGTCACAACGTTATAATTTCCCTGATGTAACTGGGGCAGTGGTCGTGTTTGTGAGTGGAGTTTAAGGGCCTGTCGACAGCTAGGTCATTAGGGCTCTAAGTCAAATAAAAGTCTAAAAGACAAATTAATTGACTAACCCAATGGCACACGGCTGTCGGGGAATTAACACAGGCCAGGTGAATATGACGGTGTGGATGGGCTCACAGGCTACACATGGCCATGGGGGCAAATGAAGGGTCTGCCCAACCTTCGCTCCTAAGACCTGTTGGGGGCCGCGCTGAAACCATGGGACAAGACCACGGAGATAGGAAAGGTCCCTGCTAATGAGACAGGAGTTATAAACCTAAGACCTTACAAACTAATACTCATAATAAGCCTAGAAGAGGAAGAGGGTGACGAAAAGTAGCAACAAAAGCAGCTACAACGTGGCTCAGTTGATGGATGTGAAGGTGCTGAAATGATGGCAAGTCACTTGGGATACCGGGTGCACCTAATCTGCATCTATTGCACACAACGACAAGCACATCAACAGGAAACGAGTTCCCAGGCTATGTGCAACACAAATGAGTGTTGTTGCAAGATGGACGAGGTCTGTGCACGATTCTCAGATATGGAAAAATTGAGATGCTTGCACAGCGATGGCTGGTAATGCTACCAATGCTCCACCATTAGAAGATTCAGGCTATGGTATTGCACCACGCTTGATGACTCATCAAAATCCCACAACTCCAGAACACAAAGCGTACAACAAGTGCATTACAATGTTTCAATCACGTTAAACAGTCATTCCCAATTTTACAAAATAATATAAGCCTAATATGAAGCCCTTTCACAAAGTACGTATAGCTTTAATTCATAATAAAACTTTCAAATTTTGGAATTGCATATTTTCATATATGACAAATTTTAATCACTTAGTTACAGAGGAGATCAATATATAATCCCAAAACATTAAGTAAAAGTAATCTACTTTCAGTATATCTCTTGTGATAGTCTTAGTACCATCAAATTAAGCAAACTGGGGTTTACATTTAAAAAGGGACAATCGCCATGTGTTGGAAGTTTGAACAAATCCCAATTACTATTTCATTTACCTCCTCCACCATCTCAAAAAAAAGCTGACATAAACTGTGTCGTTTAATTAGATATACGTTTTTTGTGTAGAAAAATCTCTCTCTTATGGTTTACCAGTTATGCAAATGTGATTCAGAATGAAAAGGACTTCACAGGCTATTTCCAAAAAAAATTAAATATATACCCATTGTAATTATTATTTATTTGTGCCAACAAACTTACTGTTGGTGTTTTTAAACACACAAGCCGTGTGTGGGCAAAGTTTAAGAGGTAGAACTGGAACTTAAAAATTCAATGCCACAACTGGGATTTGAACCACAGACCTTCCGCTTGCCGGGCAGATGCTCTAACCACTGAGCTATTGTGACAAACTGCCAGAATGGCAGAAATACGAACTAGCTTGAGAATTTAATGCCATTCTGGCAGTTTGTCACAATAGCTCAGTGGTTAGAGTGTCCGCCGGTAAGCGGAAGGTCTGTGGTTCAAATCCCAGTTGTGGCATTGAATTTTTAAGTTCCAGTTCTACCTCTTAAATATACCCATATTTTAACTGTCACATAAATATCTAAAACATGCCATTTTAATTAATAACAGAGGCCATTTTTGAAACAATAAAAAATTACGAATATTTATACATGTAAAAGGTAGTTCTGGATTAGTTTCTTTAAAGTCGTGTTACACTCTGGGAGGATACTAAATTTCAATACATTGACTGCTTGAGTTTTGACGTTCTCTCTCTCACACACACACACACACACACACACACACACACACACACACACAGAAACCCACGCACACATATACACACACCCACAAGCACACAGACATGCACACACATACACACCCATGCGTACAGAGACACACACATGTGCATCTATAATCACTCCACTCTTAGGTCCCAACTTGACGTAAACAACTGACCCGCGATATGCGCAAAACCAAATCACACTACAAAATATAGTACCTTAAATATTGCTGATTATCTGCGAGTTTTCAAGATGTATGATCAAACACATATAACACTATCACACAGTAATTAATATTAATAACAATAGTGTTCACATGGTATTTGTTTATTTTATTAGTTGCAGCTGATACCAACATGAGGTTACTGCGGAGGTATACAAAGTGTGGATATAAGGCTGGATGGAGTACAGGCTTTTTTTTTCATTCAAGAAGTCTCAAAAGGGGTCTTTGTGGTTAATTCTCGGCATTGAATTATTGGGTGGAATGCAATGATTCCTTTACTATACATTAAGTGGTTGAGAAACTAAAAACTTACAAAATATTCAGGGACTTGGATGTGAGCAGAGATAAATTATTATAATCGCACTAAAAGACAAAATGTCAACTTGCTTCCACAGCACTTTCTTCCAGAGGGAAATGAAGCATGAAGGGGACCTTTTAACAATGCTGAACACATTCTAAAGTATTTTCATCATGCCTTAGTACAACAACGCTAAACAGAATGTGAATGAGGTCATAGTGATCCACTCTCATTACCGACTGATAACGTAATCAAAGCGAAGCATAGAGCAGAATATTGTGCAAATAAAACAGGATTATAACGGAAGATTTTCCTATAAAAGCAACCCTATAACATATTTTAATAAAAATTGCTTGCTTATTGTGGAGAACCAGAATACACAAAAGATTACCGTGGTTTCACTTAAAATTCTGAGGTTGGGCCCAATGGGCCCCATGAAAATATTTTTGGTATCACAATTTGGAAGGCCCCTTAATCCCGTAAGATTTGGAATCCTTCGCATTTGGTTTTTTCTATTCATTTAAGAAATATTCATCTGTAACACTTTATGTTGATCATCTATATAAGGTATAAAATAATGCAGTCATACAACAAGAATGAAGCACAGAACAAACTTAAGTATTATTTAATGCACTATTAAATTCTGATTTGTATTATCTCAAAAACACTGATGTCCGCTGCAAATAAACATGAAAGTTATATAAGATTTAAAGGAAAATGTAACACAAAAACACAAGATATCTGCTACAAATAAACTTCAAAGTTGTATATTTAAACAAGCAATTCTTGTATATATATATTCTGTACAACTTGGAAATGGCTCTAACGATTTCGATCAAATTTTGTATTCAGACAGGGTTTTGCTTTTTAAGTTTATCTATATAGGTGTAATTCCTGAAGAAAAAAAAAATGTGATTTTACATATAACAGTCACAATTACTCTGAACCTTATTTTGGTCATAATTTCTCTCTTAATGGGCCAATTTCAAAAAACGAGCCAGGATACTAAAGGTCTCGTCAGGAGCTTTCAGAAAACCTAAAGAAAGTTGACTTAGCTATATTAGTCTATGCTTAACAGTCACAATTAGTCTAAACCTTATTTCGGACATAATTTCTCTGTTAATCGATTTCAACAAATGAGCTAGCATTTTAAAGTCCTCTTCCAGGGCTATCTGAATATAGTAAGAAAGTTGACCCAGCTATATTAGTTTATGTGTTACAGCTCATCCCATCTATATGTTTGAAATAGAAATACAACATATTACATTTTACGGCTGAAATGATGGTGGTTATGAAATATTTATATGTATCTCCATATCTCAGAAATGACTTAACAATTGCCACATAAATTTTTATTTGTTAACGTTTTGCTTCTCAAGTTTATCTCAATAAGCATCTTCTCCCAAAAAAATAGATTTCACAAAAAGGGGGGGAAAAACGCTGAGAGAAGCTCGGTCACCCAGGCACTAAGATTTAAAGGAAAATGTAACACAGAAAGCAATAGCAACATTAGCCAAGAATCAAGTCTTACCTTAGAGCCTTTATCGCACCACAGTTCACACCCTGTAACAGAATAATTCAATCATACAGTTACAAGCAAATGTCCTAAATCACAAAAGTTATCCTTAAAGTGTTTGATTTGTTTATGAATTGGTGCAAGGGCTGTCCCAGAAGTACCCGACCTGATGCATACATAGCGGCTGTTTTAAACAAATGACTATGGTATTAAGTACCAACATTATAAAGCTTAAGTTTGACAATACTACATTGTTTAGTACTTGTTTGGCAGCCATCAATAGTGAATGCTCTCAGCAAATTTGTGAACATGGATAAAACTGGTCATTGTTATGTGATACAATACATTCATTTGAAAGGTCTTAGGCTAGCTAACATTAAAGCTGAGCTAGATTCTACTCCAGGGGAGTCTGCTCCTTCGTTCACAACAGTAACATATTGGGTGGCAGAGTTTAAGTGAGGTCGAACAAATGACGTGAGCACGCCAGAGTTGTAAAGAAAATCCACAAAATGCTTCTGGATGACCATCAACTGAAAGTGCATGAGCTAGCGGACATCGTAAGGGTTTAAAAAAGTACTGCACGTTGCATACTCACTGAAAATTTGGACATGAAAACGCTGTGCACAAGATGAGTGGTGCGTTTGTTCACAACAGAACAAAAACAGCGTAATGAGATGTTTCAGTTGAGTGTTTGGCAATGTTTTGCTGCAATAAAGCTGGATTAAACATGGGTCCATCATCACTTCACACCTGAGACAAAGGAACAGTCTAAACAGTGGATTGAAAGGGGAGAATTGGCTCCAAAGAAGGCGAAGACAGTTCCATCTGCAGCCAAGGTCATGGCATCAGTTTTTGTAATGCATGTGAGTTAATTTTCATTGATTAGCTCTAAAAAGGAAAAGCAATCTCTGCTAAGTATTATGCAAATTTGTTGCAGCATTTGAGTGATAAAATCAAGCAAAAACAGCAGCATTTAAGTTTCGTTTCTTAAGACAATACACCAGTTCACACATCCATTATTGCCTTGGCCAAAATTAGTGAGTTTAACTTTGAATTGTTTCCTCATGCACCCTATTCACCAAATTTAGTTCCCTCTGATTATTTTCTGTTTCCAAACTTGAAGAAATGGCTTGGTAATAAAAGATTTGCCAACAATGAAAAGGTAGGGTCTGCTATTTTTCAGAGCTCAATGGTTCTCACTTTAAACAGGGTATCAAAGCTAGTGAGTTATTTTTTCCCAAATTTTTTTTAGCTTTATTTGTTAGGTTGGATACTTCTGGGTCAGCCCTCGTATTTATGATATTAGGAGAAATGCACAAACTAAAATTTTAGTTTCCATATATCAGTCCAATCAATGATAATTATTTTAACATACTCAAACCATGTGTAAGTAAACTTTGAAAGGTAAAATTAGAAATGAAAAAATTAAATGTCATAGCTGGGATTTGAACTGCAATTCTTCTATGTGAGGCTGCTCTGAACCACTGAGCCACCATGCAAACATGCCAGTAGGGCCTTAAATTCACCTCATTCACATTTTCCTGGTGGACCACTAGGAATCTCATATTAGAGACAAGTACCCCAATGATGACAAACAATCATAAGCACTTAACACAGGTTTGAGTGGTAGAACAGGAACTTAAAAATTCAATGCCACAACTGGGATTTGAACCACAGACCTTCCGCTTACCGGGCGGACGCTCTAACCACTGAGCTACTGTGACAAACTGCCAGAATGGCATTATATTCTCAAACCAGTTCGTATTTCTCCTGGTAAACCACAAAGGCAGTCTCACATCAGAGACAAATTACCCCAATGGTGACTTACTATTGCAAGTACTTTATATCCCAGGATTAAATAACCTTCACATGGTAATTATTATTTATTTATGCCAACAAACTTACTGTTGGTGTTTTTAAACACACAAGCCGTGTGTGGCCAAAGTTTGAGAGGTAGAACTGGAACTTAAAAATTCAATGCCACAACTGGGATTTGAACCACAGACCTTCCGCTTACCAGAAGGCTGCTCTAACCATTGAGCTACTGTGACAATGGTTAGAGCACCCACCTAGTAAGCAGAGGGTCTGTGGTTCAAATCCCAGCTGTGGCATTGAATTTTTAAGTTCCAGTTCTACCTCTCAAGAAACGCTGTTTCTTTCAAGCAATATTTGCAACCTTTGCCATAACAGGCATTAAGAATTTGGAGATAAATCTAAAGAAAATTAAAATGTGTTTTGACTAGGAGGTGAGGTGTATCTATGTCCTGCCGTTCCTTGTTCTCATTACAGGTCACATTTCTACCCCACATTACAATGTCATTGGTCACTATAGGGAGCACAAAATAAGAAGGCACATGAGTAGCTCCAATCCCTACTCAGCTATAGAGCGCTGTTGCCGGCTCATATCGCCATGTGAAAGAGAGGGGAGATATGCATATGAGCGTTACTGGTAGACAGCAGCGAGGGCGGTGAAGGATTGCAAGGTGCACAATTAAAACCTGTCAGAACAATTTCTCTCTCTTTAAAATGAGACAATAGACTCTCTAATCCTGTAATTTGCTTCAAATATAAATTCATAATCTAAGCAGATCATTTTAATTTGCAATCTAATGTTTCAACGGAGTTCATATATTTCAAGTTGAAAATTGGGCCTAGGTGATAAAACATTACAATGTAGAGTTTTTAATCTGTTTATTATATCCGATTCTCTAGCAACGCTTTCGTGTAAATATTTTTGTTATCGGAGTGAAAATGAGAGAGTTACGTAACGATTTGAATAAATCTAAACGGAGGTCATGGTTGAGGCATTTTCTGACACGCATTTCTCATATTTTTCTCAATTTTTCTAAGTGTCTATACTGAGTTTCTGCACATATGTTAATCAGTTTCTATATTAGGTATTCTAATAGCAAAGGGACCAGGGTCCAGCTCAGGGGTAGCCCAAGGTCTATCAGATTTAGTACTCAATAAATATTCATTCATTCAAAAAATCTACATAATTTAGCAACAAATGTCTAAGCACAATTTCAAGCCACCTTTTACGAGTAATATTCCAATGTGGCCTTCTCGGTTGTGTATTTTAGACATTTCAGCACTTAGAATGTTCCTTACAATGCAATTTGTAAGTTATCAGAGCAAAGCTCCGGAAATACTTTCCCCAATATGTGCCAACTAGAATTTGCAATGCTGTTATTAATATAAGGCAAGTATGTTAGGCTAACATGCTCATCAAGGTTTATATTATATTACATATAGCAAAAGTGGAAACTCGCCACTGAACAAAATATTTTTTTAAACCAGCTGCGTGAAGGCTATTTTTAGCAAACTTATTTTATAGCTCAGTAAGAAACATAAATATGCAGTGATGATTAAAAATTGTGAACATTGCATCGCAAAGAGAATTTGCCATAAAATAGCTCACACTTTTGGTTTAAAACACATAATCCAGGAATGACTTAACATATATGCACCAAGCTTTGAAGCCCACTTCTTTATACAGATTCAGCAGTACATCTTTCTGAAAGTCGTTCGGATTCCAAACCCGTTTTTCTGTCTTATGGTGTTTTCCATGGGATTTAAACAAGGACTGCCCGAATTCAGGGTTATTTTACCTTATTGCACTACGCGCGACAGTGAATGTTCACTTACATTGCATGCTTTAGCTGTTAGCGCCCGATTCTGTTTAAAGACAATGTTTGCACGCACTTCTTCTGAGGACAGGTCTTTTAAAAAAGTGTAAACACTGAAAACAATAGCCCGTGCATCTGAATGCAATACTTTCCCTTTCGATTTACTCATCTTTAAGCCGCTTGTACCAGGTTTTGTTAATGCCATGTTTCTTAGCAACAAAATGAGTTATAGTAATTATAAGACACTCGTAACACTGTACATTGCGTCAGACATGGAACACGCATAAGAATAAACTAAATTCCTTTTCCTTTCCTGCAGACATCTCACTCCTTGAGAAGAAAGATATTTGAGACAATAAATAAACAATTATGATGCAAAGCAAGTGTCGTTTGCTATCGCTGAGCGCAGCGTTTCTTCAATCACTCATATCTTGGGCTACAGGCCACCTAAAATATTGCTTCTTGGACAGTCAGCTTCAACATTTCTAGCTCTTTGCAATGGAATTCTTTGTAATAATGAGCCGTTGCTGGATTTGATGAGCGCAGAGAGAAAAGTGAAAAGCAAATAGCGTGTTACTGAGCTGGGAAACGTTGCCTTTCTAGGATAGGCTACTTGCTCTCACACACCTTCTTCTAGCTCTGCCTCATGTGCCTTCTTATTCCGTACGGCCTTTAATTACACCTCGTCCCTTGATAGACTCCATAAGACGATAAGAAGCTAAGAGGTAATCCAAAACAGTGCATGTTACTAAATTCTGTCCTTTTGTGTATATTTGTATAAAACTTACCTTAGCATCATTACAACCAGATGATTCCAGCCACCAAGGTTCCTCTTTAATTTCTACATTGTTATCCATTTCATGGTCGCTGTTTTGTTTCTTAATCTTCACTGAAGCGTCCTGTTCTCTCTCATTTTGTGAACCAAGGTCTGAAAGCAGAGTCTCTTCCTGCATTTCCATCTCGTAGTTACTGCTACATGTAACAGTCTCCTCACACTTCAGCTGCTTTAAGGAATACGCAGTCAAACATTCTGAGCTCTTGTTCTGTGAACAGAAGTCAGTCTCTGTTTTGACTTCCACATCACGGTTTGTCTTCACAGAAAGGACTTCTCCTTCATTGTGTGTGTCTGCGTTATCTGATAGAGAATACTCTTGTTTGATTTCTGTTTTGATATCCATCTCGTAGCTGCTATTGCAGTCCTTAACAAGCCTGTGGAGACACAAACATTATTTAAACCATAAATATTTATAATTTTAAACATCAGCTATTGTTCAAACTATCACACATATCTCCATTGCTCCCTTAACCAAAACAACACCCTGGAAAGTTGAATTTAACTTGAAAAACTCAATGCAACGTTCAGAACTACAACCACAGATCTTACCATCTTCATACAAATGCAATTATCACTCAGCTAGCATGTTGACGTAAGTATGTTTCTATGTGGCCGTGAACAGAAATAAAACACAATTCAATTGAAAGTTTTATTGGAAGAGATACAGGAGGTGTTGAGCTATTTTTCAACATATTGTGACACCGGGCTTGACGCACAACAAAGGATGGATAAGACCAAGCTACTTCACACCACATACCAGGCACAGAGTGCAATGTTGCCATGTCTGCCAAAGTAAAAGCAGAAGATTTGATTTGAAAAAAAAAACAGGAGAAAACTGTAGGTTTTTGTAACCAGCAATTTTTCTTGGTTTATACATATTTATGACAATAATAATAACAATAATTATTAACAACACAACAACAACAATAATAATAATAATAATAATAATAATAATAATAATAATAATAATAATAATAATAATAATAATAATAATAATAATAATAATAATAATAATAATAATCACTCCAAAATTCTTGCACTGTAGAGTTACTGCCACATGCAATGTCAGTATTGTGCAATAGCCTCCATTCTGTATCTATTTGTTGGATTTCTCCAACTGCTTTTACCAAATTAGGAAACTGAGACGCAAGAGGTGCAATTAACTAAACTGCTTGGATTTCATCTGGTGCTAACACTTCCAACATTGTAAGAAGAGGATCACCAAATGAAAAAGGCTTAGTATGTCGCGAACTGACTCAACGTAAAAATCAATACAGCATAATTTGAAAACTTGTACCTGTTTGTCAGACAGGGATGATTTTCTCAGATATATTTTAACTTTGGCGCCAAAATACATATTTTCTACAGGAAGAAATACTTTTGGATCCCTGTATTCACCTTTATCTATTTCAGTGGAATTCAAATGTTCAGGTTTCATGTAGCAGTCAAGGATAGTTCACAATGCAGAAACAACAGATGTGGTATACTGTTTATGCATACAGGTGATTATATTAATCCTTTGTTTTTATACACAAGGGAAATACCTTGCCTGAAAATCTTTCTCGGAAGAGCGAATTATATGATGTTATGGAAAAAATGGAAAATACATAAAAAGCAGGAGATTTTGAAGTGCATGCTGCTTTTAGCAGTACATCAGTAGATTTGCAAAAAGCAGATCTGCAAAATCAGTAAACCTGGCAACCCTGGTAAAGAGTATCCAAGGGGCTAATGGTCAAACTTCCCCACAACTGTTGTGTGTACGTGACTGACGTTGTCAGTCATCTTCTGTTTGATCCATCCTGCCCGAGGCCACTATTTCTTCTTTGAATCACTCAAGCACAATGTGAGTGATTAGCCCAACGATTGTGCTGTTTTTCTGTTGGGTTTTTCTCCCCTAGCCCTCGAAGATCCCTCTTCCCCACAAGGCAGCGGTTCTCTCAAATTACCCTTTGAGAGATCAACTGCCACTTCTGCTATGCTCGCTCTACAGATATACAGTTTGTCCATATCGTGGTGACGCTCCACCTGCGCGAGAGGGGAGAAATTAAGGAGAAGTGACTGGAGTGGTGGGGAACAAGCGAGTAATGTCAGAACTCAGGCAGTCACATACACAAGCGGTGTTATCATGGTGAGAGTAAGTGATAAACTAATCTCCATCTCTCCTATTATGCAAATGGACACGCCTCTTCTATTGCGCACCTATGCCTCAGGAGTGGGGGAGTGTCACGAGGCACCTCTATCTCCACTGAAGGCTGCTCTTGTGGTCTGGCCAGGGTTTTCCCCAGTACCCACCATATCTGCCACCTGGGGAGGTGCACGATGGGAGACTGTCACCAACACTTGTGTCCCTGTGTCATAGGAGTGTGAGACAACCATCTCTGCCTCTGTCAGTCTGCAAATGCCGATTTCATCCGGTTAACCATCTAAAGGTTACTTAAAACCTGGGACATAAAGTACTTATGTTTGTAAGTCGCCCTTGGGGTATTTATCTCTGATGTGAGATTCCCTTTGTGGTCTACCAGGAAAGTAGAAATTGGTTGAGGAATTTAATGCCATACTGGCAGGTTGGCCATGGTAGCTCAGTGGTTAGAGCAGCTGCACTTGAAGTGGAAGATCTGTGGTCCAAATCCTGGCTATGGCATTGAATTTTTCAGTCCTGATTCCACCTCCTAACATTGCCCACACAAGGTTTGTGTGTTTATAAAACCAGCAGTAACTTGGTTGGCATAAAATAATTACCAGATATTAATTTAGTTTATGTTGTATAGCTAAGTTGCTTGGTTTTGAAACCTGATTTAAATAAATTGGTAATGAGAAAACACAGCTGCTGATCTAGCACTAAAGGATTAAAAACGTCGCTCATTTTTACTATTACGATGTGCTGTGTATTTATAGGGGCAGACAGCAGTATAATGAGGGTGAATGTACTCGAACATCCTGTGTTGTGCTGTAATGTGGTGTGGGAGCAGTTGCTAACCTCTCTCTTTTCCTTGTTGAGATGCCTGATATAACCAGAAGATCTTTTATTTAACAACGTTAGTTAACTGTGCAAACTAAGTGAAGTAGATTAATACGTACCTGTAGGTTGATTGTACCTGGCTGTCTACGCGAAACAATAAAGTATTGGCGCATGCGCGGGTCAGCTAGTCGAAGCACTGGAAGGGTTATTGCCAACCAAAGATACAAAGCCAGATAAAAAGCCTTGCATGCAACGGCAGTAGTGCCAACTTGCATAAACGTAACTAGTTCAGCAATCGTGTATTTATGCATGTATTAGTAATTTGGGAAGTGATATGTTAGTATTATAACTGTTATTCAACACCTTAAATATGTACCGCAACGTATGACTGGCATTCGGTGGAAATACACATTATGTATGGACTCCCCTGAATAAATAAAAAGAAAATAAAAAAGATAATTTCACTCGAGATTTCATTGTAAATACATGTTATGAGAATTTCTGAATGTAAAATGTATTTTTAGAAGAAAAAACAAACGTCCATGCGTGGATGGGGTGAACAATATAACACATAAACAAAACGTCAGTTAAATACCGGACTTGGTATATAGTTTTGCATCTTCCCAGAATGCGACATAAGAATTTCAAGAAAATCCCCAGCTTCAGATTACTCTCTACACGGAACTCTTTTTCTTCTTCCAAAATGCTCATTGTCTCAAAAAGTCTAACAATTTTAATTATGATAGGTACCATTAGTTTGAGACATTTTCAGGATAAGTGAAATGTATATGTTGAATTTTCTATGAATAGTCTCTGAAATGCTCTTTATTCTGAATGACTTTTGTACAATTGGTGAGTTGGAAGAGATGCACGAGATATTACTGCAGGAAAAGTGTAGGTCTCGTTAAAGTACACATTTTATATTACTTTTTTTGGTACAGTTAATTATTTATTGGTTTGCATTACATTTATTTCCGTTGAACACTTGGTATGAAAGATGAAAGTTTTGGTTGGAATAAAGCACTTCTACCTATTACATGTTGAATCATTATGCATGCACAATGAGAATTCGCTGGGTACTGACACTAGACTTCACATTCAGCCTCGGGAAAAAGTTCTTAAAGTCCTGGCGCATGCGCAGTGTCTAACGGTGTGGGAGACAGTGGAAGATTGGGACTAATATTTTTGTTCATTATCAATCTGTGATGGGTTTTACAAACTTTTCTTTTCCCCATTGGAAACTACCTACTATTTTTTCATTTGGCAGAAAATATTTAAGTTGGTTCTCTTCATTAGGTTGCAAATAGATATTGAAAAGGCATCTTGTGCATCTCTTGCGGCTTACTGGTTGTACAAAAGTCATTCAATATGAATTAATAAATACGTAGCAATTTTCATACACTGCACTATTAAAATAACTGCATATCAACAGTTATTGTTAACGATTCTTTATGCAACGTTGGTGCTACTGCCGTTGCATGCAAGGCTTTTTATCTTTGGTTGGCAATAACACCTCCATCTCTTCGACTAGTCGACCCGCGCATGCGCCAATGACGGCCAAGTACAAACGACCAACACTTACCGATTAATAAATTGGGAACAAACAAGATAGTGCATTTTCGCATTTTATGGTGCATATAATTGTTGTCTTTATTGCAGGTTATACCGAATTATTATATGACGCGTTCAGTGTCACACAACAATGCTCACTGCGAAGACAAACGAAACTGACAAATCATACCTGTGAAAACAAGGACTTCAATGTATGTTATTTGTTGCACTATTGTATTTGTAATTTCGTATTTATTTTCTGACCAATGTTTACTACACAATACCACATACTTTGGATCAATGCGCTCAAGTACAAGATTCGACAACTTTCACTAAACAATACACATTACAAATTAGCATTTAAAAAACAAGGGACTTGTGATCAGGATTTCCATCTTCCCTTATAAACATATGATAGGAAGTAAATACAAATGTCAGTCTAAATAAGGTTAAAAACTGCTTATGGTAATGTTTTTTTGTACGTTATGCTACATTACTCCATAAATAAATGACGCTCATGATCAAATGTCCGAAAAAGCTATTACACGAAACTCACATATCATACCTGTAAAAACACAAGACGCCTATCTTCGTTCTCTTTCAGTATTGCTTTTGTAATTTAATATTTATTTTCGGTTAACTAACCAATATGCATTACAGCATTATATGATACTGACACTTGTATAATCTGTGCTTCAATATAAGAAGACAATGGTGCCAACCTCAGAAGTTCTAAAGTCCCAAATGAGTATTCAGAATGTCCCTTTTCTGTATAAAGTATCCCACGTTAAGAAAAATACGTAATTGCTAGTTTAAAAAGAAAAAAAAGCGTCCCACATGCAGGGCGATGAATTAGTAATGGAGCTTAAGGTGTACAACTACAATGTTTACTACCGCGCTTGAGTAGGGGGCCTTGCATTGTGCTATACATTGGCTTGTATTATATGCTCCGAATTTCTTTCAAAATAGACTCAATTTGTGTGTATTTGTGTGTGTATAGTGCTATTAATCAATTATGTTATGTGTTTTACCAACGGAAGTGATGGTAGTATGTTTTATTTGAGAGTTATGGCTATTTGACCATCTTAATAGTAAGTACGTTTTTTGTTGGTTAAACACGACATCTTTGAACTTCTTGCGCGTATATTACGCTAATATCGTCATATTTGTGTGCACAACTTTTCAATCTACAAAGGAATTACTTGAATTGTAAGTGGAAGTGAAATATTACACCTGTGGGGTGTGCAAGACCCAAAAATAAGATCTTGAACGACGCATTTAGCTCTGACAAGGCTAATGAAATGGATGATGATATTCTGCACCCATTAGATGCGCTGGAGAATTACCAAAAAACAGACTTACAGAAGAAGGATTCTATGCCGAGTGCACCAATTAAAACACCAAGTGAAACTGAAGCTAAAACCAAAGGAGAAAGTACTACAAATTATGATAAAGATAGTACTAACCTATATGATACATCCTTGAAAAACACAGATGAAAAAACAAATGAGTATCAAACATATATGGATGAATTAAGAGAATTAGCTGGACAAATGTTTAAATACAGTAAGGATCTGTCAGAACTGGTGAGAAAGACTCCAAATACCAAAGCAGACATTAAACATGCTATAAGAAGTGTTGAGCAGATGGCTCCAACAATATTGGAAAGGTGGAAGGAAGCTGATAGTAAGAAAAAAGTGTCCCACCAGCTAGTTCGAAAGTGAAGGATACTCCCATTCGGTCACAATCCATTGGAGTGCAAACGGCTCCTGAATTACTACTAGCGGATCTGAGTAATTTGAATCCAATGTACCGCTCGGAGATAGAACAGCAGATTGCCTCTGGCATTAGAACGTCCCTTTCCACCGTGGACAGCCCAGAATCTCTGAAAGGATTGATGGATCAATTCTGGCCCCCTTGCACGTTCCAGAATGTGGAAATTGTGGAAGGGAATCCTCTTTTGGCAGGTACAGAAGAGGACTTAGCCATTATCTCAGATGACCCTTCCATGAGCCAAGGCATCAATCGACTCTTTAAGGAACGTTATCCAGAAATAATGGATCTAGTGAGCGTAGATGAGGATTACGCCAATGCGGCTTACTTCTCCTCCATTTCTAAAGTACCGGTGGAGGGAGGCTTCCGGAGTACGGAACGCTACATATTTAAGCTTTCTGTGGCTACATCGCTAGAGAAAGGAGACGCTCTCCAACTGTTAAAAGAGCGCTTTAAATGTTTGTGTGGCTTGGCATACAAACATGGGAGACGAAAGATCCATCTTCCTCTACCGATTGGGTGTGATGTCCACGTGACTAGGAAGTTATTGGAATATGCCTTTGTAGACACCGATATCTCAGTCTACTTGCACGTCCCTCGACCTCGGAAAATGGTAAATGCCGATGGGAAAGGAAGACCCTATTCTGAATCAGCCCCGACAGCCTCACGGCCAGACATAGGAGCGATTATTATAAATCCTGGAAACAGAACATATGCTGAACTTCTGAAGAACGTTAAAAATAATGTCAAATTGGAGGATGTTGGTGTAGAGGTGCAACGAATTCGCAAGATCCGTGGTGGAGAATTACTTCTTACTGTTAATGGGGGAGCTGACAAGGCTGAACCACTGAGGAAGGCCATTGCACACTCCCTTAAAGATACGACAGTGCGCTGCTCCCGACGAACGGACCAAATACTTCACATCCATGACATTGATGCTATTACCACTACAGAAGAAGTTCAGACATATACTTCTCAGGCTTTGGGAATAAATGCCGCAGACGTGAAGGTAACATCTCTTAGACCTACCATGACCGAAGGACAGATAGCTACGGTTGTCTTACCTTTGGAATTGTGACGCCGCCTCACTCAGTTAGGATCTGTGCGCATTGGTTAGTGTCATTGCAAGGTCCAGGAACGGGTTTTTATTCCACGATGTTTTCACTGTCAAGGGTTTGGACATCGTGCACATACCTGCAACGGCCCTGATAGAAGAAATGCTTGTCTCAACTGTGGAAAAGATGGTCACTTAGCCGTGAACTGTACCTCCGACCCCTATTGTCTAATGTGTGATATTCCGGGACACAGAGTGGGCACACAACGTTGTCCCAAGTATCGCAAGTTGGTGAATGCTGCTTGAGCCCAACGTCTCCGTACGTCACCATGACATCTTCCCAACTGATGCCTGACTCAGAGAATGTGGCCCCCAACACGGACAAGTTTCATACTGCTGCCAAACCGCCAAATATTATCCGGGTATTACAAACTAACATCGACCGTGGCCGCGAGGCCATGGACTTACTTTGTCATATGGCATCAGAAACTAATAGTGACATCATTATCATGGCAGAGCCTAACCGACTCAAAACCGAGCCCACTCTATGGCTTACTGACAGTGATGTTGATATTGCTATACGCCTATACAATAGTTCAATACCTATAATGAGGAGGTGTACAGGACCAGGATTTGTCTGGCTAGAACTACCCTCATTCCTCATTTATGGTTGTTACATATCTCCCAACATCGATCTAGCTCAGTTCAATCGTTTTCTTTATAAATTACGCGCAGACATGCGTCGCCATTCTAAAGAAATTATCGTGGGTGGCGACTTTAATGCCAAATCACCCATATGGGGCTCACCAGTTGAAGACGCCAGAGGCCGTGTATTGGCTGAATGGCTTGCTGAAGAGGATTTAGTTGTGCACAATCGAGGAACAGCTCCCACCTTTATCCGACGCGACAGTGCATCCTTTATTGACCTTACTTTTAGTACCCATACCCTCTCGCAAAAGATTCTACACTGGGAAGTTGTGGAAATGGAGACTCTAAGCTACCATCAATACATCATGTTCGATGTTACCGTAGCTAGTCCTCCTCTTTCAAGAAACTCCACGCATATCGGATGGCGGATTTCGCCGCATAAGATTGTCACACTGGTTGAAGAAGTCGGCCGCCTACTGATTCCTTATGAAACAGGAACTCTTACAGCTCAGCAGTTCTCCCGGATTATACAACAAGCCTGTGACATCACGTCTCCCCGAAAGTCGACCAGGCCATTTCGCAAGCCTGCATATTGGTGGTCAAACGATATTGCTGATAAACGTCGATAAACTCTACAGATGAGAACAGCGATGGTTAGAGCGAATAGGAGAGGAGATGAAGACCGCAAACATCTATGCTTGGAGCAGTACCGTGCCAGCCGAACACTTCTCAAGGAGGCCATAAAGGAAGCCAAACGCAATGCTTGGCAGGCCATAATTAACGAAATCGACAATGACTTATGGGGTTTCGGCTATAAGCTTGTTACCAGGAAACTCCGAGCATCGTCACAGATACAGTTAACCGATGACCGTCAACTAGAGATAGCCAGAACTCTCTTCCCTACGCATGCTTTTATCTCCTGGGCTAAGTACCCTGTGACCCCAGATGAGATACCCCCGTTTACCATCATGGAACTGACAGAAGCTTTGGCCAAAATTAGAGATAATAGAGCGCCAGGACCGGACGGTGTGATCCCTTCAGTAATGAAGGCGATCATCCGGAAATACCCTAAAAGATGTTTGGAAGTGTTTAACAACCTCCTGAAGACTGGCACTTTCCCGTCTGAATGGAAGATGGCGCGCCTTTTATTGCTAGAGAAACGCCATCGTGAGCATGAACCTTCTAAATATCGGCCGATTTGTTTGCTCAACGTTAAAGGCAAAGTATTTGAACGACTTATACTGGGACGACTCGTCCCTGAAATTGAGCGAACAGGAGGATTTGCTGATGCACAACACGGCTTTCGGGCAGGACGTTCCACTCTCTCCGCCCTGGACACAGTGAAGAAACTCGCGGAGCAAGTCCATTCTCAGCCCCGCAGCCGAAGATCAAAATGTGCTCTAGTCACTCTGGACGTCCGAAATGCCTTCAACTCCGCACCGTGGGGAGGCATTCTATCGGAGCTTGGAGCTTAGTTCTAGGCAAATAGCTCCATACTTATACAACATATTGGCAAACTACCTAGATGATCGGCTTCTACTAGTGGGCAATTATAGTAAGATATATATGACATGTGGTGTCCCTCAGGGCTCGGTCTTAAGCCCCACCTTGTGAAACGTTTACTTTGGTGGAATCCTACGATTACCCATGCCCCCAGAGATAACTCTTACAGCATATGCTGACGACCTCGCATTGACCGTTATAGCCAAGGATGGGGCCTCATTGGAATTAGCAGCTAATGGCGCTCTAGCTACCCTAGATCGTTCCCTGATCTCCAAGAAACTGGAATTGGCGCCAAATAAGACTGAAGCAGTAATTCTGGTAGGTGGTTGCAAGCTTCAAACAATCCACCTTCAGCTTGGCACTTTGCAGATCCAGAGTCAAAATTCCCTGAAATATTTAGGAATCCATCTGGACCGGAACATGTATATGGGTATTCACGTGCGCTCCACCGTCACAAAGGCAAACAAGGCTGTAGCTCATTTGAGCAGAATTATGCCAAATATTGGAGGCCCTAAAGAAAGCAGTCGTAGACTTCTCTTCTCAGTTGTTACATCCATCTTGCTTTATGGAGTGGGGATCTGGCGCAAGGCACTTGAGAGACAGATTTACACCACACGGCTACTCAGCGTGCAACAAAAGGTTGCAATTAGAATAACCAGCGCATATCGCACCACCTCTACTAAAGCATTATTGGTCCTGGCCAGAACGCCTCCAATAACTTTGTTGGCTACAGAACGCCTCCTAAGAGAGCAGAACGACATCAGAAGAGATGAGGCCAGACAGCAATTATTAGATCAATGGCAGGAAGCATGGGACTCAGATGACGGAACCGCCCACTGGACTAAGCGCTTAATTCCAGACATCAAACCCTGGTATTCACGTCGGAGAGGATGCGTGAATTTTTACTTGACACAGTTCCTCACAGGTCATGGATGCTTCCAAGCCTATCTGTATCGTTTTGGGCTAAGTGCCACCGAAGAATGTATTTACTGTGGCAAAGTTGACACAGTGGAACACACATTCTTTGATTGTGTCAGATGGCAACATTTACGTATACCTGCAGAGTTCAAGCTGGGAACGTTTACGCCTTCTCAAGTAATGTTAACATCTCATGAGAACTGGAAGGTGGTTAGCAAATTGGCCCAAGAGATTTTATCCCGCAAGCGCTGGGAAATGGGTGATATTTAAGACTTACTCAGACCACTGAGACTATGGTTACCATCTTGAATCTCCTCTTCTTGAAGTAATGCCGCCTGGGCAGTTCCAAGAAGAAGTACTCAATTTGATTCACACAGGGGTTTTTTAGTTGGTTAGAGTCCAACTCGTTAGAATAACGTCCATGAGGGATTTTTCCCCTAGAAAAAAAAAACTACCGCGCTTGCAATTAAATCAGGCATTGCTAGCTCCTCCTATCAGTAGATACAGCTGCCCTTTTATGGAAACACTACTCCCCAAACACCTGCTCGAATCTCACCTATAGGTACTAGTCAGGGGCGAAGCGTGAAATAAGTAACAGGGTAGACAGATTCATCTTGACCTCATCCTTCATCATCGACACACTTCGGGATAAACTAGCTTTTTCTTTCCGATTATGTGACTGCTCACCCCTAATTTAAGTTGGCAAACGCCACATGAGGATCAATGACAATCTGCTGTCATAGAGGGGTAGTAAGGCGGTACATAACGGTACACTGCTTATGTGCAAGTAGAATTATCTAAAGAACGGAAAATGTTTACCTCTCTTGGCATAATTATCTCCGCATAGTTAACAGCCGTTCAGCAATTTAGAAACACGTTCAAATGAGAATGAAATGTCTTGTAATTCATGTTTCATAATAAATTTTTTATAACATTTATCAATAATACATACTTTTATTATTTATTTATGCCAACAAAGTTAATGCTGGTGTTTTTAAACACACAAGCCGTGTGTGGGCAATGTTTAAGTGGTGAAACCAGGAATGAAAAATTAAATGCCATAGCTGGGATTTGAACCACGGATCTTCCGCTTATCGAATTGATACATTCGTACTGGCAAGTTGGCCATGATGGCTTATTGGTTAGAGCAGCCCTAAAAACAGTTTCCGATTCTAAATGATCCAGGGTTGCCAACTCGTACGATAATTATGGGGGCATACGTTAGTTTTAATGTTCGTTCACATAGTTGCCAACCCGTACGATAATTTGAATGTGTGGTAGTTCGATACTGGAGAAATATCATTTTCATTTGTTTGTCACGCCAGCAAAATGAAACTAATTACAAATAGCGACACCACTTTTGCCCTCATGACCTGTCTCCACCCCTCTAAGGCAACCGTTTCCAACCCTATTAAGACTCCTACCCTTTATCCTCTTACTGCCAGTGTGTCCAGGTCTGACAATCTCAATGCAGACACTGTTGTGACAAAGTATTACTACTAGTACTACTACTACTACTACTACTACTACTACTGCTACTACTACCTGTTGCATACATTTTCAACTGTCCTCAGGTGCACAGCGTCCACATAATGGGCTATACTATACCATTTCAAGCTATTTTGCCACTTACGACTATATATCAATATTACATTCAGTATTTATAATTTAATTCAATCGTGATTCAGATGTCCAGCTGTTTGTACCTTTTCCCCCTCTAATTATTTTTGCAATATTTGGAGTAATGTTTTCGTTGCACAGTAAAACCTGACTAAACTGAACCCCCCTATATACTGGAAAATAAATCTTGGAATGGAGCTATTTCCTATGTTATATAACACTCTAAACTGGAAAACTGCTTAACACGGTTACCAAATGGTTTGTCCAGAACCATTTGCATAAATAACCTAGGATGGATTTTCATTATGCCTAATACATAGTTACGTGCTTTGATAACGAACTTGTTACGACTGAAGACACTTGAAGTGCAGCAGATATTGCAGTTGTGAAGTCATGGAAGGAATGGACGACAATGAAGCCGAAGAAAGAAAGCCAAAAATACACACTTTTAGAGAAACATTATCTGTTGCGAGTGACCTTCAGGAATTTTCAGCTTCCAAGAATGTTCCAGAACTCCTGGAGCTGATGCAGGATGCAAAGGAGATCAAAGAGCATTCTCTTGTGAGGAAGTCACAACAGCTCACTTTGACGTATATTTGGGGGAAAAGAAACTAATGGAGAAACTGCTATATGTATGACATGTAGTTGCAAATACAGCAAAATATACAATTGAACCTATTTTTTATTTACAGAATTTTATTTTAAGTTATTCCTTCAATTTAATTCTACGTGATTACATTTTTTGTACTTTTTACTAAAGCGACAACCCTTTATAAGATGGAAACCTGTAAAAATTGAAAAATATTACTTGAATGATCACGTTCTGTTTTAGGCACTCTTACACTTCTGTACACTCTGTGTACAGAAAGCTAGGATACCAGTCTTAGATAACCTTTCAGACACACACAACAGCTCTAATAAAACCCCAGCTGCACCCGGCCCACCAACTGACACAAGCCAATCACCACCTCAGTCAGCACAACAATACCCTGCCCAACCCTACTATATAAGAGTGCCAACAGTCGTTAACAGTCATTGCTTCCACATTCAAACTCTGACCAGTGCAGACAACGGATTGTCTTACCCTGAAAATGCCAAGCGCAGTACTTGGCGAAACGTTGGTATCTACAATGCCTTCTAGACCATGGCCTACAAGCCCGAAAGAAATAAACATACCTAATGGTCAGGACACCGGCCATGAAAGCCTAAGTTTATGCTCCAAAGGTGACTTACAATCGTATAGTACTTTATGTCCCGGGATTAAATAACATATTTAATGTTCCAATTCTACCTCTCAAAAATTACCCACACATGGCTTGTGTGTTTAAAAACATTAAGTTGGTTGGCATACAAAAATAACAATTACCATCTAGAGAGGAAGTATCTACATGGAAAGAAAGGCTTAAAACCGAAAGTGATAAAAATATTTATTTCAACCATTAACAAATATAAAAAATATATTACAAGTACATATATAATTTTATATAACACACTTCATATAATGATTTAATGTTCCACACAGAACAGACTTGCATCCAATGACAGAGAGAGCTTGTATATGCATTTGGTGAAGAAAATCTTTATAAACAAAGGATTAATTAGACATATAGCACAATAATCACTTATAAATGTGCATTTAATTTATAACCAATTTGTATTTGGGTTGGTTAAATAAGAATTAAAAAATGATGTACCAAATACAAAGACAAGTGAAGCTTAGTTTCTAAATATTTGTTGAAATGACGCAGCTGTTTATTGCAGTTTTAAGTTTTGCTGGAAGTAACACCAACTCTTTAATTTACCTAATACTATATTGTGATAAAAATGCAGTAAGTGCATCTTTGCACAAAGAAAAAGTGAACATATCACACAAAGTCAAGTATTTTAACTGCCAAGTTTTTGTAAAGATGCACTTAACACATTTGCTGAGTCCCTTCACTATGAGAGAGAACTGAGTCACCGGGTAAATGGTACAGGCAGAGGCACAGTAAAGTCCTTATCTCACAAACAGGCAGCACATCTCCTGTGTTTCATTAAACAAAATGGGTCCTATTATTCTTCTAGCACTGCACATCACATTGCAGCCTCGCTGAGGAGGGAAGCAATAGCTTCTCAAACATGTTCCACTTTTAAACTTTAGCAAGAGACGTTAGTTTTACAAACCAATTCAACAATTGTTTCACTTGAGTGTTTCCAACTTCTAACTTCAAAATGGATTAGAAAAATGAACTTTAAAGCTCAACCAAATGCTTTACCTAAATGGTACAAGACAGATTAAATACATTTGTAGCTTTAAAATTATAGACATTTTATAAACCAATTGTGCAGCATGTAGCTGTAAATATAATAAATATGCGAAGAAACAAAATATAAAAAATAGGCTGAATTTTGCATCATGTGATTCAAGACTTTTTCAGTCCCTTAGTGGCATATTTTTTTGACGTACAGCTTCATATATTGTTGTGTTATATATACATATTAAATTATTTATTTGGGTGATTTCATGTTGGTAAACATTTTAACATAATTTAAGCTTCATAATTATTTATTTAATTACTGCACGCATAGCCATATTGAAGAATGCAAAGCGGTTAAATTCATCTTACATCACACAAAGCTATGCAGTCAACACTCCTTTGTCACTAAATTACAAGAACTATATAATTTACTACATTTCCATGTTGAATTTAATCCAGCAATGAGATTGAACAACATTCATGCAATAACATTTTGATCCGATCCCACTAAATAAGCAGATTGGATCCAGTGGTTGCGCTTCGTTTGAATCTGAATTTCCATGTGATATTCAATCTGGAAAAAGAACTCAAATTGAGTTGAATTTGCCATGGAGGCATAGTGTTTGTATACAACCTGTGTCTGAAAAGTCTGGTGAGTGGTCCCATATTTTAAAAACCATGCTGGTTAGGATGAAGTGCCTGCTCATTGACGGACATGCCAACAAATGTCTCCTATCGCTGCGACCAAGCTAACAGGGTCATTGCAACATGGAGTACTGTTGTCCACAAACATTTGGGAAAGCGGAAGAGTTGTGTCTGGTTTGTACCACACATGCTGACAGACAAGCAGAAGCAAACTCAGATGGAAACTTCTGGAGATTTCATCGACATGTCTGACTGGAATCCACAATTTTTGGAAACCATCATTACAGGAGATGAGAGTTTGTACTACTAGTACGATCTGGAGACCAAGCGACAGACAATGGCATGGTGTTCATCGTCTTCCCTGCCTCCCAAAAAAAGTCGGCTGACAAAATCCAAGAATAAGAAGATGTGACCATAGTGCTTCGAGCGATTTCACAAGAAGCACTTGCTGACAGTTTCCAACAGCTTTACAACTGATATCAATAGTGTGTTGTAGCCAATGGCAATTACTTTGAAGGCCAGTAAAGGTATTTGGTTTCTAACTTTTCTTTCCTATATTTCCTGAGACCATTAACCAAATTTTTCAGATACAGCTTGTGCATTGCCCCTAAATTACGCTCTGTACATTAAACACTGGTTTAACGTAGCTGGTGGTAGCGCTGCTGCTTACCCGGTTTCAATTACTGCCACTGACATGGGGATTTTCTCCTGCTGGGAGACCTGGACTGGGGTGCACTCAGCCTCGTTAGGTCCTGGAGGGACCAACTGAGGAGCTACTTGATTGAGAATTGGAAGTCCTGTTTGCATAGACCACATAACTGGCTGGGACAGAATGGGGCACTGACTGCATCCCACCCTCCAATACTGAACCCCACTGCCGGGTGGAGGTCTTGGACCGGAAAGGGCTGTTGCATTTTGGGGGTGGGGCAGTTGGGTTACATTAAACACTAACTCCTCATAGCCTAAATTTAATCGCTATACCACAGGGTAGATCTGTCATTAGTCCCCGAAAAGGGTCTGTCAAACCATTCTTGGCCTCAGCATGGCACGAGCGGTCATCTGAACAGATGTTATACAGCCCGCCAGCATGATACATTTGTCATCAGGTCATCAGCGCATACAACAATTCACTGAAAGGTGTACAGCCAATCCTCCAGCTATCACTCCTTACCAGACATTGCAATGTATCGTGCTGCTGGTTTACCAGGAAAAATATGAACTGCTTTGAGAATTTAATGTCATTCTGGCAGTTTGTCGCAGTAGCTCAATGGTAGAACACCCACCTGGTAAGCAGAAGGTCTGTGGTTCAAATCCCAGCTGTGGCATTGAATTTTTAAGTTCCAGTTCTACCTCTCAAACACATGAAGATACTTTTTCCTCAGAGTACATTTGCCAGGAATAACTTTCTTGCAATATTTTTCCAGAAAGGAACGAAATTGAAGAAATTGAAGTTTATGCCACGGAATATTAGCTGCAACTATTGCACTGCACAAGTCTTTTAATCATTTCCAGACAGTTCATGTTGCATTTGTGTCAACAGAACTTACTTTCTAGAAGACTGTAGGTGTTTGTTGCATATGTGAATAGCACTTTTGATATGTTGTTCCAATTGAGATTTCATGGAACAGCCAATTCTTTTACCGCATGCTTGACAGATTGTTATTTTTCTGTCGGTTGTAAAGGCGCTATCTAATTTCACCCATGAATCTACTTGCAGGATAGCGAGGACACAACTGGTGCCATTTTACTAAGACTTGCAAGAAATTAACTGCAGTATTATCGCCTCGCTATATTGATGGTTGTCCAGCGGCTCACTTTGTTTCCTTGCAGCTATTATACTACAAGATGCCGACTACCGCGACAATGGTAACAATCAATTTCTCCAGTTCTTGTAAATACTCAAAGCGCTATGAGAAACGTGACACTGGAGGTCAACATTGTTGAGCGGCACCTGCTTTGATATAAATGGACAACAATCAGAATGAGTCGAGGCGGTTATCATCGCATTCTTAATTGAACTTGCACCTATTTCACAGATTGATTTTTGTTGCTTTCAGCAAAACTTGTGAAAACAGTAGTTTATAATGCGACTACAATATTTTTTAAAAAATAATAAAATTGTAACGAAACCCAGAAAATATGTACATTTTATGTAACATCGTTAAAATATGTAGAAACGTGCAAAATATGTAAAAAAATGTAAAATAAAAATTTGTAAGGAAGTCCCAAATGATGTAGTTCGCCAACATTTTTACTTCTCATTGAAATATTATGCAGCAGGTTCTGATATGAAGCCATCTTCATAATTGTAAAGTGCTCCTCAGTAAAATTCTAAGCTGCGACTTGTGCAAAACCTTATATCTCAAATATATGTACAATAAAACATTTATAGATAAACTTAGTTTTATGGCTGGTTCACAATAACTGGGAAAGGAATAGAGTAATACTGTTAAAATGCATGTGTTATAATGTGAGCATTCACAATCAACAGGATCTTGGCAATGGGAAAGAACACTTCATCAAAGTTTATCTTCTTCCTTCCAAGAAATGTTTAAAAAATTTGAATGGGTGAGTTTCATTCTAGGCTTGGAGAAAGAAGCAGAGGACATCTGGTCTCAAGATTCATGACCTCAAACATGAAGAATACTTCACTGTTAATAGTGCTTCTATTTGTAATATCACTGTGCTACAGAGGTAATTGTAGAGTTATTTTATTGATGTTTAATTTAGTGTTTGTTGTTGGTTTAGTCAACATGTCACTTAGTCAACAAGGTACGAGTAGTAAAAGTGAACCAATAATACAACGGGAATTGTGTCACCAAAGCAAGATTATAATTTACAATGTGCAATCAACACATGGAAAAACTGAAGGCACAGGATTACAAGAAAGAAGTAGTCCACGACGAAATACTGCAGTCAATTATCATCAACTTAGAGGAAGACAGTGATGATTCAGACGAGTTTAGAAGCAAGCACAAAGACGACTATGATAATCACGACAAGACAGATGTCACTGCTTTGCCACAAGGAATTTGCTGCTTGGCCTGCACACACTTTTGTTACCGTTTTAAGGAACAATTTTCACATTACTCATTAAATTAGCATGCACACCAAGTTCATGTTTACCTTACTACAGCAATACCCTATAAAGTGTTTTAATTTTGTTTTATTACTCCACATAGCTTCGCGCCATTTTTTGACGTGTGGCAACATCAGGTTTCTCTGGTAGTGGTCAGCCATCACCAAATTTTGCAGTCACCAGTTTAAAACCTGCTCTACAAGTTCTGTATTTTCCCATATTGATGTTTCACAAAATAAGTATTTGTTAGAATAACAATAGAAACAAACAGTTGTATACAACTCAAGCATAAGATGGTTACTGACTTAGTGCATACTAATCAAATGGTTCATATTCCTCGGCACTTATTGCTTAGTCATGTCTGCTAATTCCTGCACTTTGAAACAATCAGGTTCATTTATGGACTAGCCACCATCTTGGCAATGTGCAAACTGACGGCATTGACAATAATGAATATATTACAACATGCAGCACACTCTGTACTCTCTGTCATGAACCTAACATATTGCAGTGGCTGCATGTTATTCATTTCTCGATAATGAACACCTGCAATATTAATGCAACGATTATGTTATGAAATACCTAAGTCCTGAATGCTTGCCTATAAATTAACGTGCGAACACTGTGTGATGAAATATGATAAATGAAGAAACTAAACTCTTGAAAATTACAGAAATCTTAAACAAGTGGATCTTTGGGAGCATGAAGGAGCTCTAATGCACTTCAAGATTTCTAATGACACCAACACATAAAATGAGCTGCTCGGAGAACATAATGCTAAGTGCCAAAATATGTTTTGAAATAGAGAACAAAATATAATTGCCATGAACCTACAAATCAGAATAATTTTATTTTCACCTCAATTTTGTACTCAAAATATTTGAACACCATAAAATAATACCCATCACATACCATCCTATTGTGTTTCTAATGGCAATGGCACTGTTCCCCCAAACAGCAGCACTGTACCGGCTTGGTACAGATGTTTAAACCAGTTGGCAGCAGCTGATGATGGGAAGAAAGCTAAATCCAAGTGTTACTAATTCCAATTCACAATAAGTAAATTTCAAAGCAACAACAATTGGCACTGAAGCTTTTGCTAGAGGAATGTGTGCTTACAAAATGTTTTCCCTAGGTTTTGTTGGTTAAACTGAAGGATATCATTGCCAGTTTTTTAAAACAAATGACATGCTAATGCTTTCTGTTTTGCTAGCAATATGATCATCTATACTCTGCCCCATTCTTGTTCCCAGGGTACTGTGACCCAGCCTTGTGCTCACTCTGTCTCATTTTCCAGCTCCACTGTTCCCTTCTCTAGCCAGAGAGCACCTTTCACCTTTATATATATTGTTCATCTCAAAGTTTTGACTTGAGCATTCCCATCAGTTTCTCCAGTTTCATTGCGTTCTGCATGTTGCCACTGATCTTCAGTTTTCCTGACATAAATGCTGCTGCAGGCTTCAGTTTCCCTGGAAGCATTAATCAACAGTTAATCATGTAATTCACCGACAAGCACCTGCAACAAATCGCTTTACTAAGTTACATAAAAAAGATAAGAGAGACAAAGTGTATGTGTTTGCATGCATGTGTGAATTGCTTTTAATAAATTTTGTTAGTTAAATACAAAATTGAATCACATAAACTGTTATTTACACAGGACTAGTTTCATAGGAACTTAATAACATGGCTGCTCTTGACTATCAGATATAATTAGCCGATCCTCCACTCTCCAGTTTGCATTTGCAGAATGCACGCACGCACGCATGCATAGGCACCGGGTTTAGGAGGATTTTAGTAATTTAGTAAATAAACAGGTTGAAAAATCCATAGTTTGAGCCCATTTCTGTAAAACAGATGAGTGGTGGTGTTTGCGGGCCTGTTGACAACTAGGTTATGAGACAGAATATTGACTAATAGAAGATTGTCCATGTAAATATTTTTGTGAGAGTGTGTAAATTTCTAATTCTTTTAATTTGGGTGTATCAGGGACTTATTTCTTTTGATAATACTCAAAATAGACAATGTCTTCTCAATTGTTTGAGTTCGACCAATGAGAACTGTTGCGCGGATGAATACACAAGAATGGCGGTGTTGCGTCATAGAGACGCTCAGAAACTACTTTCATTAGCGTCTGTGACTTCAAAGTGTACGGACGTATAATTGTTAATGGCGTGTGAATATGTGAATTACATCCAAACTTTTAGCCAGCATGGACGCTATCCAATTTTAAAAGTTATTAACTAGCTGTAACTGTAACGTAAAGTGTACATATAACGAATAAATGTGTTTCTAATAAAAGTACGTTGATTTATGCATTCCATTCCACGACCACCTCCCCTGAAGATAAAAGTGGCGTCTGCTCTAACAAACTTTCCACCTTTTAGCAAAAACAGTGCTCCATTTGCTGCTATATTCACGCTAATATATGTAAAAAGAATTTTTTAATAAATCCCCGCCACAAATGGCTTGCCCAACGTGGAGCGCGAATTTGGAGTGGAATGCAAAGTTGAGGGTGCGAAGTGCTAACAACAAAAGGACGCTATCTCATCGTGCAGGAGAAAGACGCCATTAGACCATCGTCTGATATCAACAAAACATCGATACACGGAGAATCAACGTGGGAAAAACACCGGAGATCATCTGGCGAAACCAACTACCCAGGAGACGTAAATAACCGGACGAAGAACCAGCAGAAAAGAAAGTAGGATCAAAATTTTTTGTGTCTTTATTTTATTTCCATTAGTTAATGATACTTAGAAGTGGAAAAGTAGCGGGACTTTTAACCAAAAGTGAATTAGTTAAAGGAATTAAAATGTCGCGAAAAGAGATAGAAACAGGAGTGGGGGAAGGGGCAGATAGGCCTAGTTATCAGGAAGGATCAGAAGGTGCGGAACAGGCGGAAATAAGCAAAGACCAAAGGTTAATGATGATGATGTTTGAAAGACTAGAACAAAGTTTAGGTCAGAAAATGAAACAAAATAACATAGAATTGAAACAGGATATAGAACAAAGTTTAGGTCAGAAAATGAAACAAAATAATGCAGAATTAAAACAGGACATGGAACAGAATAGGGCAGAATTAAAACATGACATAGAACAAAGTTTAGGTCAGAAACTGGAACAGAATAAGGAAGAGATAGGTCAGAAAATGGAGGAAGTGAGAAAAGACTTAGAACAGAAAATGGAATTAGGTAGACAGAACTTAGAACAGAAAATAGAATTAGGAAGACAGGAGTGCAAAGAAAATATGAAAGTAATGGAAACTAATTTAAAATTAGTACATAAAAACTTAAATGAAACAAAGGAAGCCTTAGAAGCTAGGATAGAAATTGTAGGAGATAGGATGGGAAAGATAGAATCAGAGATGAGGGAGAATAAAATTGTGTTAGAAGAAGAAATTGCTAGATGTAGGGATGAAATAACAGAAAGTAATACAAGTGTAGACTGTAAGATTACAAATGTAAAAGCAGAAATAACTGAGGAATTAAGAAAAGAGATTGAGGTAGTAAAGAAAGACATTATTAATGAAACTGTAGAACAAATTGTAATTCCTAAAATTAAGACAATGAATGATGTGATGCTTTCACAACAGGATGCTATAAATGATATGAAACAAAGCCACTTAGAAATAAAGAATGATTTAAAATCAATTTGTGAAGAAATGAAGAAAGGGAAAGAAAATTTGGCTAATGTAAATGATGTTGTGAAGGCATTACAAAGACAAGATGATTTAGATGTAAGTAATGTACAAGATGAGAGTTATTTGAGTAATGTACAAAATGTTGACTCACCATACAGAGAAAGAGGTTCACAACCAAACAATGACACAACACATAACACATGTTACACCAACAGCATATTACATGAAATCACACCACCTACATTTGACGAGGAGAAGGGAGACGATCCAAAACTCTTTGTTAAAGAGATGGAAGAATACTTTAAAGTGAAAAGGATACCAAACGAGCTTAGGATGATGATAGTTAAGAAAAGCTTAAAAAACAAGGCATTAGAATGGCTCAGGTTAACACTAGCTGGTCACGAGTCTTATAGCTCATTCAGAAATTTATTCCTATCAAGATATTGGGGCCCAGCTAAACAAAACCAAACTAGGGTAGAGCTAGCGACAGGTAGATACGATCCAGCCAAAGGGTTGTCATTAGTCGACTATTTTATGAAAGTAGCCAACAAAGGAAAGCTATTAGACCCCAACTTGTCGGAGGCAGAACTAATTGCCAGCATAACGAGGCATTTCCCAGACACAGTGAGAACAGGATTAATTGTTGCAAGGCCGGTAGATTTTGCAGATATGATAGAACTGCTGACAGCCTTCGAAACACAAAATGGTCGGCCTAATGAGCATAGACATAGGAACGGTCACCCAAACTCACCCATCCTAAACCGAGACACGACTACGAACAACCAGAGTGAGGGAGAACATAGAAATACTAGGAGTACCCATGAAAGGGGGAGAGGGGCACACCATTTCCCACAACCACATAATCATGGCGAGAGGATGGAGAACACAAGACAGCGGTACCACGACACGATACCGAGGGGTGAATCGAGGTACAGAACGCATAGATATGATCGTGGAAGACCAGGAGATCGTACCCATCAAGTGAATCATATACGATTCTGTAGGGAATACATGAACAGCCATAGGCCGTCGTACAATAGGGGTTCACGTCAAAGGGGCAGAAACCAAGGGAACATCGACAACGTAAGACAACAGGAACAGAATGAAAATATGCCGGATAGGACCGATACTGCACAGAACACAGAAACTACGATCACCTCCAACGTCCAGGAAAACTAAGTACAAGTCAACTTTGTGTCCCGGAAGTTGACCTGTGTGGCAGTAGGGGCGATATTGACCAATGTAATGTAGGTACCTTGAGAAGACAGGCGAGTGAAAGAAAGGAGATAACCAATCCACCAATGATTAGGCTGAAGGTATGGGGTATCGAATTGCCAGCAATGATAGATACAGGAGCCAGCACATCAGTATGTGACGAACAGCTGTTCCAGGAACTGATAACTAAAAGGAATGCTGAATTCTTGCCTGTGTGTGGAGTATATTGCAGCACAGCAATTGGCAAGAAGAAGGAACATGTTAAATACCAGGTAAGGCTGGTAATTGAAATCGGAAGTTGGAAATTCGATTTTATTGCCCTAGTAATACCAAGATTAACAGCTACCCTAATCATTGGCAGTGATTTGCTTAACCTTTGGAGGTCGGTAATTAACTATGACCTACATGAATTTATCATTAAGGAAGGAGCCTCAGAATGCACTGCGAAGTTCCTGGAGGAAGAAACATGCCAGGAGGAACCAGACCAGACAGGGATCCATCCGGACGAACAATTCTTTGTGGAGAACATCAATGTCCACGAGAATAGGTTGGTAGACCTAAGGGTAAATAAGAAGAAAACAGGTTGGACGAGCGATGAAGAAACTAACGTTTGCAGCCATTGGATCTGCACAGAAGACGAATATATTGCCTGGGACAACTACCAACCTGAACCACTACCAACAGATGGAGAAGAATCGATGCTACAGCTAATCGATGAGAAGGTCTGGGGGGCACATGGCATCTCTGAAGAGGAAAGAAGCCAACTTAGGAAAATATTGGTTAAAAACAGAAAAGTTTTCGATAAAAAGCCAGGTACGTGTAACAAGTACGTACATACTTTCACAGTAACAGATATAACCCCCTATTCACACAAATCCAGGCCCATCCCCAACTCCATTAGGGAGGAAGCTGACAGAGTAATCCAGAAAATGTTAGCGGACGGAATAATTGAGCCGTCGGACTCATGTTATGTGAATCCAGTAGTATGGGTCCATAAGAAAGGGGGAAAATTGAGGATGACCATAGACGCAAGGAAAATAAATACACATACCTTGCCGGATCACTACAGGCCTGAGGGGGTAGACCAACTAATATCGAAATTGAAGGGAGGTCAACATTTCACTAGTCTTGACTTGACAGCATCATTCTGGCAAATTCCTCTTCATCCAGATGTCAGGAAATATACCTGTTTCTTGCACAAGGGAAAGGTATACCAATTTTCAAAATGTGCTTTCGGACTATCGACTAGTAGCAGTGCACTACTGAGAGCTCTAGACAAAGTTTTTGGAGATACCATCGAGACTTTTGTGACGCAATATGTAGACGACTTTTTAATATACAGTGAGAATCCCGAGTCGCACTTACGTCACATAGATTATGTATTATCAAGGTTCCAGGAAAGCAACATGACCCTAAATTTAGAAAAGTGTGAATTTTTCGTCAAAGAGGCTGAATTTCTAGGCCACATCATAACACCTGATGGTATACGACCTAATCCGGAGAGGGTCAAGGCCATAGAGCATATACCACCCCCACGTAACTTAAAACAGTTGAGGAGGTTTCTGGGCATTTTACAGTACCAGTCGAAATTCGTGGTCAACTACGCTAAGGAATTGGTACCCCTTAGAGCACTGTTGAAAAAAGATACTAAGTGGGAATGGAATGCTGAACACCAAGTGGCCTTTGAGAATATCAAAGAACTTTTCAAGCACAGTATTCTCCTGGAACGACCGGATCCGAATTCACCTTTTCTAGTATACACTGATGCTAGTGCGCACTCATATGGTGCAATATTAGCACAGGAAGATGCAGATGGCAACAAACATGTGATTGCCACAGCTTCTAGATTTTTAAATAAAATAGAAGCCAATGCCTGCATAACCGAACTGGAAATAGGTGCAATCCATTTTGCGTTGCAGAAGTTCAGACAATATATATATCTTTATAAAATAATTATATATACAGATCACGTAAGCCTGTCCTTCATTCAAAAATGCAAGCTGACCAACTCCAAAATCTCAAGGTACATACATGAGATCATGTCATACGACATAGAGGTCAAACATATCCCGGGGAAGGAGAACATCTTCAGTGACTTATTGTCAAGATTAAGGTCGGAGAGTCACATACCCGAGACGGTATACAGTCCACACCATGAGATCAAAATTATGCAGATAAGTAGCAAAGAAAACAACGAGATCTTGCAAGACTTCAAGAACATAGCAAAGCTACAACAAGAAGACCCTGAATTGAAGAGGCTATTCGACAAGGCTCCAGACATAATACCAAGATTGGATGCCAAGATAGGCAAATTTAGGAACATCCTATTTAAACTGCATGGTCGCGACGTAAGGAAATGGAAAATGATGGTACCAAATTCCTTACAGGACAGGGTCATTTTAGCATTCCACCACTCGATGCTTCACTCCGGTACTGAGAGGACAATGCTTGCCATCGAGGAGGTATTGTACATTAAACATCTTGGCAAGAAGGTCAGGAAGTTAATTTCCTCATGCGACCTATGCCAAAAGGCCAAGCCAATTAATGTAAAGTACGATGTCATCCCACAATCCATCGTGAGGAACGAGAAAAATGCATTGGTGTGTATTGACGAGCATGGAGAGCTGCCAAGGGGTAAAGATGGAAACAGATACATCTTTGTCATGTTTGATGTTTTTACAAAATTCACCAAAATATACCCCATTAAGAACATCAAAAGCAGAACATGCCTAGATAAAATCGTCAAGGACTACATCCCAAAATATGGGAGAATAAAATGTATCCTATCGGACAATGCGACCATGCACAAGAGCAAATTGTTTCAGAACACCTTAGAAACATTAGGAGTAAAATTGTACTATTCCTCAGCATATTATCCCCAGGGAAACCCGACTGAGAGAATCATGAGGGATATTAGTATTTATTTTCGTTTGCTCTGCCACAGAGACCACACTTCCTGGACGGAAAAATGCGGATATATAGAGGAGGTGATTAACCATTCGGTGAACCCCACGACCAAGTTCGCACCTATCGAGCTAATGACCAACACGAAACCAAGAAAATTAGCAATTGACATTGACACTACCATGGCTGCCCAAAGAGAATTATCAGAGAAAGAAAAATGTCAATTGGCATTCCGAAGATTACAACAGAAGGCTGAAAAAGGGAGGAACAAGGTGAAGAGATTCGTCAGGAAATGGTCCCCACAAATTGGAGAAAAGGTGCTCTTAAAAAGCCACAAAGCATCCAAGGCATCTGAGAAGAGATCTGGAAAGATGGAACTATTGTATACTGGACCACTGGTCATAACAAAACAGCTGGGTGACCACACGTATGAGCTACAGAATACAAATGGCAAGTTGGTAGGAAGATACCACAAAAATAAATTGAAGCCATACAAGGAAAGGACCAAATAGCCTTTGCCAACAAATGTGTAAGGCAGGAGTAGCAGAGATGAAAGAAGATAACGATTTTTAATGGGTTACTTATAGAAAATTATATTCAAAATAGGGTTACAATAAGGAAGAAAATCAACATAGTCATTGGCTAGATCGACCACAAAGTGCATTGTCAACAAAGACAGATGAGGACACTGATTGTCATTGAATAAATGAATCATAGCGACGGAAGATAATATGTTTTTGACATAAGGATGTCAGGGACAAAAATAAAAATGAATCAATTATGATGAAAAAGATATAATATTTCGACACAAAGATGTCGAGGGTAAATGGAGAAGAAAGATAATACAATTACAGAATAATTGTAAGTATAGAAGTTTTCTCTTATAGAAATAAGAGACAAATAAATGACAATTAGTGAAGTGAGGAAAACCATAACCAGAAAAACAATGCCCATGAATTGAGATGAATATAGTCAATGCTAAGCTCGAAGAAATGTTGAACCAAACAACAATGAATAATAACCCAATCAAGAAAATTAGTACCATTAGTAACATCAGAGTTTAAGAACCAACTACCTGCCTATACATAACAAGCTTATAAGACAAAGAAGGCAAAGAACTGAATAAAGTATTGCCATAAACATGATCATAATCATTAGCTCAAAATTTGTATCCTGTTTTTCTCTCCTCATAGCAAAGAATACAAGTCAAAAACCACATGAAACACTTAAATTGTATTTGTGTCAATGTCAAATGTACAATAACTGAGTATGTGTTGTATAATAACTGAATATGTATTGTATGATAACTGGATATATTGTGTAATAACTGAATATGTTGAGTAATAACTAAATGCTTTATGCCAAAACTGAATGTGTATTGTATGATAACTGAATATGTATTGCATAATAACAGAACATATGTATTATGATAGCAGAATATATTGTGCAATAACTGAATATGTATTGTGTAATAATTGGACATGTTGTGTAGTAATCAAATGTGTTATACAATAACTGAATATGCATTGTATAATGACAGAAGGTGTGTTGTATAATAACAACATATATGGTATGATAGCAGGATATATTGTACAAGGACTGAATATGTATTGCATAATAATTGGACATATTGTGTAATAACTAAATATGTTGTGCAATAACTGGATATGTATTGTATAATAACCGAATACATTATGTAGTAACCGAATATGTGAAACTTATAAAGACATGTTGTATTATGTCAAAACAAAGGACAAAGACAAACAGTGAAGAAGACTGTAAAAAAAAAAAAAAAAAAAAAAAAAAAAATATATTGTACAAAGTGATTGAATCATAGAAGTAGGGAGAAGTATTGTGTTGTGTTTCAAGATTGTAAATAAGGTGACAATTTGAAAAACAAAACAAGGGGCATATGAGACAGAATATTGACTAATAGAAGATTGTCCATGTAAATATTTTTGTGAGAGTGTGTAAATTTCTAATTCTTTTAATTTGGGTGTATCAGGGACTTATTTCTTTTGATAATACTCAAAATAGACAATGTCTTCTCAATTGTTTGAGTTCGACCAATGAGAACTGTTGCGCGGATGAATACACAAGAATGGCGGTGTTGCGTCATAGAGACGCTCAGAAACTACTTTCATTAGCGTCTGTGACTTCAAAGTGTACGGACGTATAATTGTTAATGGCGTGTGAATATGTGAATTACATCCAAACTTTTAGCCAGCATGGACGCTATCCAATTTTAAAAGTTATTAACTAGCTGTAACTGTAACGTAAAGTGTACATATAACGAATAAATGTGTTTCTAATAAAAGTACGTTGATTTATGCATTCCATTCCACGACCACCTCCCCTGAAGATAAAAGTGGCGTCTGCTCTAACAAACTTTCCACCTTTTAGCAAAAACAGTGCTCCATTTGCTGCTATATTCACGCTAATATATGTAAAAAGAATTTTTTAATAAATCCCCGCCACAGTTATTAGGGCCCGAATTCCAAAAATAAAACCAAGCAAACAACTATAAAAACCTTGCCCCTAAATAGTTAAAAAATGAAAGTTAAAATAAATAAAAATGGAAGTTAAAACTAAAAAATAATAAAACAGCTAAAACCATAACGGACTAAAAACAAACTGGTAAGACATTTAAAAAGGTAAAAACAGAAATAAAACATCCCAAAGTTCTATATCTGTCAAGATACAAAACACCTTACACTTTGAGAGGTAGAACTGGAACTTAAAAATTTAATGCCACAACTGGGATTTGAACCACAGACCTTCCGCTTACCAGGTGGCTGCTCTAACCATTGAGCTATTGTGACAAACTGCCAGAGGCATTAAATTCTCAAACCAGTTCGTATTTCTCCTGGTAAAGCACAAAGGCAGTCTCACATCAGAGATAAATTACCCCAATGGTGACTTACTATTGTAAGTACTTTATGTCCCAGGATTAAATAGCAACAGTAAGTTTGTTGGCATAAATAAATAATAATTAACACCTTACACTTGCTTACCAAAATCAATATTGGCAACACTGTAGTTACAGCTACTGGGTCGTTGCCAAAAATGGAGCACAGTGTAAGGCCTAGGCCAAGGGACTGCGCTCATGAGCGCATCGTGGACAGTCAAAAAGGACATGTGCAACAGAGGGTGGAACATTGCATTTCACACAGACAAGTGCCGGATCACTACACAAAAGGTGTCCATATGTGGCTTGGGTGTGGCTTATCCTCGGGTGAGTTAAAATCACTTATTCCCGCCTGGAATCCCTGCAAGATGTCTGCCAGGGTTATACAGTGTCCTTGATTGTCTGTAACTGAGTGCCAGCTAACGCTTCCCAAGACTCCTGTCAAACAGCAAGTAGATGGCGATGGAAGTCTTTCTGCACGTCTATATAAGGGAGCATATGGGTGGAAAACTCTGTAAGGTGACATGCAGACTTAGCAGCTGCATCTGCCTCTGCATTCCCGGGAATATTCACATGGCCTGGACACGTAGATGGCGATGGAAGTCTTTCTGCACGTCTATATAAGGGAGCATATGGGTGGAAAACTCTGTAAGGTGACATGCAGACTTAGCAGCTGCATCTGCCTCTGCATTCCCGGGAATATTCACATGGCCTGGACACAGGTAAAAACAAACTGGTATCCACGAGATAACAACTGATATACGAGTGTCCATGTTTTAAGAATTGATGCCGCATTGCCAACAAACTGTTGCAGTGCCTGAAGAGCACTCAGCGAATCACAACAGATAATAAAATGTCCAGGAATTGAACTGGACATAAAAAGTAAGGAATAAAATATGGCAAACAGCTCGGCAATAAAAACTGAACTGGCTTCTGGAAGGGGGTATGTGTGAGCATTACCTTTGTATACAATAGCAGAACCTGTCGAACTACCCAATTGGGATGTAAAACAGACAATGATATCCAACACATCTATCTTTTAAAATAGGCAGTTTCTTTCTTTCTTTCTTTCCCTGATTCCCCTCCTCTTATGTAGGACTTACACGCCAGTGCCTAGGGTCAGACACCTGTCAGGGAACAGAGGAACCTCTGGACCAGACTGTGAAGACCTGGAAGCAGGTGGTCAGCCAAGCACTAGGTATGATAGTGAGGAAGAGGATGATGTGAAATGAATGATTGGAACGATGATAATGGAGCAATTGGTGGAATGAATGGCGGGGGAAACCGGACAACCCAGAGAAAACCCGCCCAGATGCCACTGAGTCCACCACGAATACCACATGCGGGACCGCTTAGGTGGTAGGCAAGTGGTCTAACCACTCAGCCATGGTGCCGCCATTATACTTCCAGACTCAGGGAAGGAAGAGGAATTACCTTGGCTGGAGAAAAATACCTACCCCCGGGACTCCTTGCACAGCAGGCAGGTGCTTCACCAACTGCACTACGGGGCCAGGCTAAAATAGGCACAGCTTGTCTAAAACGTCCTGAAGCAAAGATACGTAATAGCACTGAGCAGCCCACTTGCATAAAAGAGAAGTGGCTGCCGTGAGAGTGTGTTGTATACATGACTGCTTCACCTGCTCCCCCACCACTCTCACCACTTCTCCACATTTCTTCTCACTTGTCACAACGATTTACAGCAGGTAAGAGAACTGGACACTTAGCAAAAAATTTATATTAAGAAGTTCCAAACATGTCTAATGAAAGAGGTAGAACTGGAACTTAAAAATTCAATGCCACAACTGGGATTTGAACCACAGACCTTCCGCTTGCCGGGCGGACGCTCTACCACTGTGGTTCAAATCCCAGTTGTGGCATTGAATTTTTAAGTTCCAGTTCTACCTCTTAAAACTTTGCCCACACACGGCTTGTGTGTTTAAAAACACCAACAGTAAGTTTGTTGGCATAAATAAATAATGTCTAATGAATTTTGATCTTCCATTTGAAGGAAACCTGCCAGGACCCTCTAGGTTAACAAACCTGACCCTGGCATCCCAGTTGTACAAAAATGGCGTCGGCTGGTGGGAGTGATTTCTGAGGTGTTTCCACACGCTATCCTTCGTATTGTTTTCTATACCTTTGAATTGTTTGTTATAACTATTCCTATGTAAGTTTGTCTTCATATTAGCAAAGCGAGTGTTTCAAAAGTTTTATTTGGGCAGTATAGGGAACGGGAATAAATCTAATAACATGTTGACTGTGCCGTATGTTTAACCACGTGTTCATGTTTATTGTGTTCCATCTAGGACTATGGCTACATTAGCCGTATAGTGTGGTTAATTTATCTGTTTGCAAGTACAATTTGTGTCATGATTACAGTGGTGAGTGGTTGTTGAAGAAAAACTGTTCCAGTAGTGTGTTATTGTTGCCATACTACAACCTAACCTCAAACATGACAATGCACCGTAACTGTTGCATTCCCGGATGCAAATTAAAAATCAGAAACTTACAGCTAAAACAAAACGTAAATTACAAGTAAAGATTCTAAATTCAGTATTTAATTACTATAAATTGCAGCGTTATGTGTTAGTTGCCGTTGTATATATAACATGGTGAATAGTGTGAATAGTGAAAGACAATAATTTCGAGTGATCTCAATTAGTGGCATCTGCAACACCAACAGTTTGTTTCATGTAAGTAGTATGCTGCTTGCATTTACACATTATCTTTTGTCTTTGTAATTTAAATGTACGCTGCAGTTTAGAAGAAATGTGTTATATTGCTGCATGTAAAACTGTAGACTATAGCAAAGTTTAGTAAATATTTACAAAATCGGCCGCTCGAGAAAACGAATGAAACAGTGCAATGGATGCAGTTTTTATTACTGATTACGATCTTGTAAGTTTTTTGTGCGCTCAAGCTTCGTGTTTTATTTATGAGAAAAGATCGTACGTGCGATGAAGTAGTTTTATTTCGCTTATGCGGCGGATATTTAGCTAATAAATGTGTATAAACGGGTGTAATATATGCTACAATGATTGATTAATGCATTTACGTTGAAATGATTGCATAAACACTGCCCAAATTGTAAATATTTCGATAACAGGACCCTGTCACCCCACTCATATACAGCACTAACCTAACCTAACACAATGTTGCTTTACAATGCTGATTTAAGATTACGTATTTCATATATTTCATTTACAGTACTGTTTTATGGTTATTATTTTTAATATTTCATCTGCTTTTGTGGATTCCCCCTGTAAAATAAAGTGTCATGAAGTGCTGAGTAATACCTATGTTGTTGCAAACTGAGTAATCAAAAGTTTTCAGTAATAGTAAAAGCAAATTTCCACCCTAAAGCTTTTTAATTCAGTAGGTAGTTAATTATCCTAAATGGCAGCATTTGTATATCAGCCATCCAGTATAGTATGTTTTGTGTAGGTATATAACATTATGTACATTGTACAAATGTGAAAAACAGTGTAAACAATGATTAATAATTGAGTCAACTCAATGTCAACACTTCTGTTTTATTTAAGTAACATGCCGCTTGCAGTTTTGTCTATCTTCTTTGTAATTTGAGTGTGTAATGCAGTTACATAATGGCATGTAGACCTGTAGATTGCATGAATGATATTTAAGGTTATATATTTCATTGCCCATGGGTTATCGTTTAATATTAAATGTCATCCTTTTTTGTTTACTTGAGGTTATGTTTAAGACAGTGTTTTTGTGTTTAACACAGCCCATATTCACAAAATAGGCGTGTTATTACACCACATTTTTATTTTACTGCGTTGAAATCTTAGCCTGTAGACGAGTTGTTTATAAGTAGTTCCCACCACATAGGCCGCCATCTTGAATCCCAGTGTCAGGTCCGGTATTTAGGAGGTCCTGAAACTGCTCATGAAGTTGGACCATTCAACACCAGAGGGAAAACAGTCAGCAGTATCATTGGCTAGTTATAGTCAAGAGCAGCCAATGATGTAGTCCTGTGTAAATAACAGTTTGAGTAAAGCAATTTTCTGTTTATTTAACTAAAAAAATTTATTAAAAGCAATTAATATTGAGCTTCATACTGTACTACTTCCAGTTTATAAATTAAATTAACAGTTTATGGCTTGTAATAACCAGGGCCTGGATGTTTATGACCTAAAAATATTAGAAATATACAAGCACATCAATTCAGGGGACCTCAAAACATATATTTCCGGTTAAATCTCGACATCCAATTTTTGGGTGGAAAACAATACTTCCTCTACTTACTATACGTAGTAGAGAAAGAAACAATTATTTTTTGGTGTGCAGGACATGTCAAATTGTGGACTTCCAGTGAAATCTTAGTATCAAATTTTTAAATCGGTATCTAAATATAAACAAGTACACCGTGGCTTACCCCAAGGTGCAGTGCTCAGCACTACAATTATTAATATATTTATTAACAATTTGCCACAAGAAATACAATAATCATGTGTAAAGTGTGCACTATTTGCTGATGACTTAGTAATGTGGGCTTCAAAACCAAAAAAAAAGTATAGAACTAGAAAAAACCATGCAACAATCCTTAACCAACCTACAAAAATTGACCAAGACACTTCAATGACTGTTAATACAACAAAATCAAACTACCAAATCTTTTCACTAAGAAAAAAGCCACTAAAAATAAAACTAAATTTTGAGGGTCAACAATTACCAGAAACAAAGGAAGCAAAGTATTTAGGAGTTACATTTGATACCAAACTTACATGGACCAAACAAATAGAAAATGTAATACAAAGAGCAGAGAGGCGCCTTTCACTGTTAAAACGTCTAACAGGAATGAAGTGGGTATGTTCCAGAGCAACGCTTAATAATATATATATAAAGTCATTATTTACTTACTGCAGCGAAGTTCTTGTAACAGCAAACACAAAAAAGATTCAAATCATTCAAAACCAAAGTCTGAGACTAATTACAGGTGCTATCAAAACCACACCAATAGCAGCTATGGAAATACTAACCAACCAATACCCCATTGAATATGAAATAGAAAAAGCGGCTCTTATTCAACACAAAAAGTTGATCAGACTCCCATTCAATACATGGCACAAGAGAAATTTTACACATACATTAAAGACTCAGGAGAGCTTTCTTTCCAAAATTCAAGACATCAAGAAGAATATATACCTTCCTAATTCAAAGGAAAACTTCATATCTAAAGTCTATCCAACACATACATTAGACATCACATATTATTTACACCTGACAGAAGAAGTTAAGAAAAGTGATACTCCAACTAGTGCTCTAAAATTATTGGCATTAGACAATCCATACTAGATTTCCAGAACATGAATGGCTCCATATTTATACTGATGGATCATTGATATCAAACTGAGTTGGAGCAGGGGCTGGAGTCACATGTCAACTCTTTTCCTATTACAAATCTTTAGTTATGGAACTACAAACTTTGATGGAGGAATTGAAGCAATTCAAATGGCCCTACAAAATCTTTTGTACAGAATTTCACATTTTCAGCAAGCAGTTATTCTCTCAGATTCCAGGGCAGCAATTATAGCAATTACTTCCAAGTTGTCACCAAAAACAAAAAATTATAGAATGATGAAAAATCCTTACCCATCAAACTGCACTTCAAAAACACCTAGTCTTCCAATGGATACCAACTCACTGTGGACTGAGTGGTAATGAGATAGCTGATTTTCTTGCAAAAAAGGGTACCAGTAGTGTACAGAAATCTATAATTAATCTACCATTTTATGCAGCTAAAAGATTAGTCAACTCTGAATTCAAAAAATTATTGCAAAATATTACTATGAAAAATCAAAAATTAAAAGATGGGAACTACCAAACATTCAAACAGTAATTCCTGAGTATCCTTGAAAAATGGCAGTTGCAACCTTCAGGTTGATTACAGGACATGATTGTCTGGCAAAATATTTAAGCAGAATTGGGATATATTCTTCACCACTTTGTCCTCTATGTGATTTGCAAGAGGAAATGGATCGAGACCACCTTCAAATATGCCCGGCCACTTCTAGCACCCTTCCCATCCATCAGTGAAAAATATTGGAGAGCAAGAGGATTAATGACTTCATTATCAGAAATCCAGCATTAGCTAACAACAACAATTTTTAAATGGAACGCAATACATAACCTAAAAAATGTGAAATCAGTGAGACATTTTTAGCATTGTAATCATCTTGTTTTTGGCAGGTATAAAACTGTACAACTTCTTACAAGCAACAGGATGGATAAAGATGTACATAACTTTACCTGTGAACATATCAAAGAAGTCCTTGGTGTCCATGGTGAGTGTAGCACTCGGAGACTGAGCTTTGCCTTTCCCAGCTGCTCCTTTCCCTGTTTTCAGATCAATATACCACTCACCAGCTTCTGAACCTGGGGGTAATATATATTTCATGAATATCTGTTAGCTTACGAAAACCCATAATAGTTATAAACAGCTTGGATTAAAACTATATAACAAATTACCAATGCACATAAGTTCACTTCCGATGAATAAATTTAAAGCCCTTTTGGATAAATGGCTAAAAGACAAGGCTTTGTATTCAGTTGAAGAGTACTTTGAGGTCGTCAAAGAAATCATTTGATATACTGTAAATGTGTGAGTGAGAGAGTCAGGGTGGGTGGGTGGGTGGTGGTGGTGGTGGTGATGGTGCCAGCGGTAATGGCAGCGGTCGTAGAGGTTTGTTGATGGTGGTTGTTGTGGTGGTGGCAGCAAAGGTGCCAGCGGTGGTGGCAGCGTTCGTAGAGGTTTATTGGTGGTGGTGGTGGTGGCGGTGGTGGTGGTGGTTGTGGTGGAGATGGTGGCGGTAAAGGTGTCAGCAGTGGTGGCAGCGGTCTTAGAGGTTTGTTGGTGGTGGCGGTGGTGGTAGCGGTGGTGGTGTGGCAGTGGTGGTTGTTGTGGTGGTGGCAGTGATGGTGGCAGCAAAGGTGCCAGCGGTCGTAGAGGTTTGTTGGTGGTGGCGGTGGTGGTAGCGACGGTGGCAGCAGTGGTGACAGCGGTTGTAGAGGTTGGTTGGTTGTTGTGGTGGTGGCGGTGGTGGTGGCAGCGGTCATAGAGGTTTGTTGGTGGTGGTAGTTGTGGTGGTGGCGGTGGTGGTGGTGGTGGTTGTGGCAGTGGCGGTGTGGCCGTGGTGGTTGTTGTGGTGGTGGTGGCGGTAAAGGTGCCAGTTGTGGTGGCAGCGGTCGTAGAGGTTTGTTGGTGGTGGCGGTGGTGTGGCAGTGGTAGTAGCAGTGATGGTGTGGCAGTGGTAGTAGCAGTGGTGGTGTGGCAGTGGTGGTGGTTGTTGTGGTAGTGGCGGTGGTGGCAGCGATTGTGGCAGCAAAGGTGCCAGCGGTGGTGGCAGCGGTCGTAGAGGTTTGTTGGTGGTGGCGGTGGTGGTGGTGTGGCAGCGGTGGTGGTGTGGCAGTGGTGGTGGTGTGGCAGTAAAGGTACCAGCGGTGGCGGCAGCGGTCGTAGATGTTTGTTGGTTGTTGTAGTGGTGGCGGTGGTGGCAGCAAAGGTGCCAGCGGTGGTGGAAGCGGTCGTAGATGTTTGTTGGTTGTTGTGGTGGTGGCAGTGGTGGCAGCGATGGTGGCAGCAAAGGTGCCAGCGGTGGCGGCAGCGGTCGTAGAGGTTTGTTGGTGGTGGTGGTGGTATGGCAGTGGTGGTGGTTGTTGTGGTGGTGGAGGTGGCAGCAAAGGTGCCAGCGGTGGTGGCGGCCATAGAGGTTTGTTGGTGGTGGTGCCAGCAGTGGTGGCAGTGGTCGTAGAGGTGTGTTGGTTGTGGTGGTGGCAGTGGTGGTTGTTGTGGTGGCAGTGGTGGTGGCAGTGGTGGTGGTGGTAGTGGTGGTTTAGGTGGCGGTGGTGGTGGTTGTTGTGGTGGTGGTGCCAGCAGTGGTGGCAGTGGTCGTAGAGGTGTGTTGGTGGTGGTGGCAGTGGTGGTTGTTGTGGTGGCGGTGGTGGTGGCAGTGGTGGTAGTGGTGGTGTAGGTGGCGGTGGTGGTGGTTGTTGTGGTGGTGGTGGTGGTTGTTGTGGCGGTGGTGGCAAATGGTAGTACTCAAATGTTTTTTATTAGACAGATAATCTCACCTTTCACTACAAACTGAAAGACGGCATTAGTCTTCTGAACCAAATCTTCACTGAGGTTTGCATTGATAACATCAAATATTTTAGGAATGCGACCACCAATGGCTCCAGCTGTAGTTGCACTAGAACTTGCTGGGGGATCCAGGAAGAAATCTGGCAGCAAGTTGTCCTTGTTGGCTGAAACAAACAGTCTTTTCAACACCTTGTCTCTTAAAGTAATAGCTAAACCCTTGATGAAAAACTAAAGCTGTTAGTGAAGCAACAGAATCTGAAATAAAAACAGAGACTAAAAGCTTCACTGAAATTAGTAATGCTGTAAGTTCTTTAAAATTCCAGACAATTGTTTCATGATGATCATCCAGCACATTCTCAATGTTACCAAAGTTTCTACTCTTAAGGAAATAAAAGATGAGAGTGTTTTTAAAATGTTTACTTGCCATCCTTTGGCTAATAAAAAATTTACCAATTTTTTAAGGAATATGGAATAACTCTGATCCTTCAAACTAAATTTAATATACAAAATTTACATTTTTTCTAAAAAGGATAAAATTCCAAATTATAAAAAAAAGTCTGGCATTTACCAATTTAACTGTTTGGATTGTGACACAATTACACTGGTAAAATTAAACGTCATTTGGAAACCAGAATGAAGGAACATTTTAGAAATATTAAATATAAACAGACTGATAAATCAACTGTGGTAGATCATTTTTGGTCACTTAATCATGAAATAAATCCAGAGGTTAAATTATTAAAACAATTAAATGGAACTATAGATTAATGGTTTGGGAAACGATATTCATTTTAAAAAACAGGAACCAAATTATGAATTTTGAGCTACCTCCAATAGATTGTATTTAAAGGTTTTTGTTTTCAGATATTGGCTGCACATAGAAATACTAAATACTTAGTGTCTCAGCTATGGTTACTGTTTTAAATAGACCACTGAGAATGTGGTGGATGATCATCACCAAACAATTGTCTGGAATTTTAAAGAACTTGCAGCAATTAATAAGATAAGTGAAGCTTTGTGTCTAAGTTTGTTTTCATTTTAGAACTAAATCCTCAATGAATTCAGTATTATAAAATGGGGATACTTGCAACAGTGTGGTTACTTGCAAAAAAGTGTAGGTATATTTGATTTGTTATGCTGTTGAACTTGTTTATGTATAATCTTTGGCTTTTTGTATGCTCATTGGTTTGGTAAGGTGTGCTCTATCTTCTGTGTTTTCAGTTGCTTTCCAAAAGTTTTGTGAGACTTGGCAAAAGAAAACTGTTCCAAAAAATCGTGAAAAACAAGTTTTGATAATCTTCAGCTGTGCATATCTGTTTTTACATTTGAGACAGAATATTAGAAGACCCCAAAAGAAAATCGTTCATGTAAATGTTTGTTAAAAGTGTAATTCGTTTTTTGATGTTGGTATGAGATAATTAAATGACGAAAACATGTTGATAAGGTTCATTGTTACGAACAACTAAGTTTGCACAAAGACGTCATAAATCTTTCCATATTTGATTTTAATATATGTGTATAAATATTAGAATTGTTTGTGTTCCATAATAAAAGTAGGGGACGATGAATGGGATCACTTCCCTAACGAGAAAGAACTATTTGCGCGGATGAATAGTGCGGAAGAATATGAAAAGGGCGGTGTCGCGTCAAACGACGCCAAAAAACAGTTCATTAGCATCTATGTCATTGGTGTGGATGGACGTATTTTTATGTGTACGCATCTTGAAATAGTAAAAGTGAATTTACTAAGTGTTTAGAGACCTTTAATTAAATTTCGGCAATACTAGGGAAGTTGATCCGCTAAAATAAGACTTTCTACTGTGATATGATTTAAAAATTGTGAACAAGAAGGTGCAAATAAAATGTTTGACTAAAGTTAAACCCGAGTGTATGTTCATTCCATCCGTTACCAAGCCTTGAGATCAAAAAGATCTCATTAGCGTAAAGACACAGCGTCGTTAATAATTGCAAAAACCGCACCACATTGAAGAATCATTTCTAAGGTAATTATATTTTTAAAACGATGTCAGAAACATTAACCTAGAACTTTAGTTATACTACATATATATATATTTCACAAACAAAAATTCTGACATCTGCCTGACATTGCAAATGACCATAAAGATACAGAATACAGAGATATATTACAAAGTTGTTGTTTTTGTTGTTTTCTAGTGCCTTGCATCTGGCAATGAAGCCATTAGCATTCGTGCTTTCCAATACTTTTGAACTGTAGTTTCTTCTGATCTTAATGCTTCACAGATCTTCAAGTGGTCTTCGTTCATTTCTGCTGGATCGTTACACAGGACACATATTGGTGAAGCTGAGATACCTATTCTGTAGAGATGACTTGCCAAGCAGTCGTGATTTGTCAGTAGTCGGAAGACTGCAACCGATGTTTTCCTTGGTCTCTGGGGGATTATATCTGGGTTGGAAAGTAGTGTAATCCATTTTTTATCTTTGGCATTTGTTTCTATTTCTTGTAGGTATGAATGACAAAAATTTTTAATGATCAAGCGTTTTATTGAGGAATATGAGAAATTGAATTTAGACTTTTGTTTTATTGTTGTGCCTTTCTTTGCAAGTGAGTCTGCAGCTTCGTTCCCCATGACTCCACAGTGTGCTGGAATCCATTGGAGATGAACAGTCTTATTAACTTTTTGGAGTTGTGTTAACATTTTGTAGCATTCTCTAATTTTTGTTGACTTCTTTGTAGTATTTGAACATATTCCCTGAATTGCAGCTTTAGAATCTGAAAGAATTATTGCCTTGTTAAATTTATTTAAGGGAAGATTTAATAATTGTCGGAGAGCAATGTATATAGCCTCTATTTCTCCATCATAATTTGTTGTGTCTCTGCCAACAGAATGATAAAAGGAAAAATGTGAACATGTAACTCCAGCTCCAGTAAGGTTTTCCGTGGAGGATCCATCAGTATATATGTGCAGCCATTCTTCTGTGGGATACCTAGTATTGATTGTTTCCAGAGCTAGAAGTTTTTGTATTTCTTTTGGTGTGTCTGATTTACTTATTTCCTCTATTAATTCCAAATTGAAGGTAGGTTGCAATAATTCCAATGGATTTTCTCTTATAAGTAGATTTTCTCTGGTGTTAGGAATATATGACAAAGTCAATTTTAAGAAGAAGAAAAAAAAATGATTAAAATTAATATTCAAAATATCTAAAACATTAAAAGATTATAACAAGAAGATAACAGTTAACACATTGAATAAAGTGATTATTTAAAATATATAAAGAGTCTTTTAGGACATGTAAACATATATTTACAATTTCGGACCATTGCACACCCAGTGCTTTGAGGCAGGTACTTGTGAATTTAAAACATGTTCCGCGGGCACCAAAGAGTAGTCCTTTTACCTCCCATGCATTTTCAGGTACATTATATCTCTCACTAAGGTGAGGAGTGCGTGGTTGGTAGATGGCTTCCTTTTCCTCGTTCACCTGTGTCGCCTGCTGTAAATGTTGCTCCATTCTTACTGTTGGATCAAGAATGAGACCCTTTCCTGCATCCCTCTTGATGGCTACCATCCTCAGACAGGCAATGGACCTCTTCATAGACCTCCCAATTGGCTCTACGAAGGGCTGTAGAAATTGATGAACGCACACGGTGGTGACGATTGTTGCGAAGTAATTCTCCCTTTGGGCAATATCCTAGTACATGCCCAAGGGTTTCCACTTCTTTACAATTTGAGTGCCGACATAGTGTTGTTCGCTGATTTCTTCCAGGCACAGATCTTACTGCTGACGTGTTACATGACATTTTGATGGCATTAGTCCATTCAGAACATGACAGGATTTTTCTGTTGCTCATCCACGAATTGGCTCTGGGATTCTCTTTATGAATCTGTGTTCCTTGAGGGGTTACTTGCCACACGGCCACGCTCACTCTCTGACTTTACTATAGTAATGTAGGTATTATTAGTATTGTTACAGTGACTCTTTCTCCACAAAAGCACTAAGGTGGAGAACACTTTCCTTTTTCTCCAATAGAGGACAATCTTAATGTAATGAGGAATGACATTTTAGAGGTTTTACCAGAGCCAAAAATAATACAAAGAAGACACATATTTAAAAACACTTTCAGTGTGCAAGTTCAATGAAGTTGACTCCTGAACTTATTTTGCGTGTAATTATTGTTTTATGTGCCTTTTTTTTTCTAGAAAAGCATAAAATGTTGTACATTTCTTAACTATATCTGTTCAGATAGTGAATACAGGTGTTTGAGGTGTTGCAAGTAACCTTATGTAGCTGTTAACTGGGAAAAACAATGTAATTTAATTGCTGTTGCAAGTAACCATACCAGCGGGGTAACTTGCAACATGCACATTCTTTAACCATTAAAAAAGAAATATCAAAACTCAATAAAACGTTGTTGTTGTTAGCTAATGCTGGATTTCTGACAATGAAGTCATTAATCCTCTTGCTCTCCAATATTTTTCACTGATGGATGGGGCACTAGAAGTGGCCGGGCATATTTGAAGGTGGTCTCGATCCATTTCCTCTTGCAGATCACATAGAGGACAGAGTGGTGAAGAATATATCCCAATTCTGTTTAAATGTTTTGCCAGACAATCATGTCCTGTAATCAACCTGAAGGTTGCAACTGCTGTTTTTCGAGGATACTCAGGAATTACTGTTTGAATGTTTGGTAGTTCCCATCCTTTATTCTTTGATTTTTCATAGTAATATTTTGCAATAATTTTTTTGAATTCAGAGTTGACTAATCTTTTAGCTGCATAAAATGGTAAATTAACTATAGATTTCTGTACACCGCTGGTACCCTTTTTTGCAAGAAAATCAGCTTTCTCATTACCACTCAGTCCACAGTGAGCCGGTATCCATTGGAAGACTAGGTGTTTTTGAAGTGCTGTTAGATGGGTAAGGATTTTCCAACATTCTATAATAGTTTGGTTTTTTGGTGACAACTTGGAAGTAATTGCTATAATTGCTGCCCTGGAATCTGAGAGAATAACTGCTTGCTGAAAATGTGAAATTCTGTACAAAAGATTTTGTAGGGCCATTCGAATTGCTTCAATTTCTCCATCAAAGTTAGTAGTTCCATAACTTAAAGATTTGTAATAGGAAAAGAGGTGACATGTGACTCCAGCACCTGCTCCATCTTGGTTTGATATCAATGATCCATCAGTATAAATATGGAGCCACTCATGTTCTGGAAACCTAGTATGGATTGTCTCTAATGCCAATAATTTTAGAACACTAGTTGGAGTATCACTTTTCTTAACCTCTCCTGTCAGGTGTAAATAATATGTGATGTCTAATGTATGTGTTGGATTGACTTTAGATATGAAGTTTTCCTTTGAATTAGGAAGGTGTACATCCTTCTTGATGTCTTGAATTTTGGAAAGAAAGCTCTCCTGAGTCTTTAGTGTATGTGTAAAATTTCTCTTGTGCCATGTATTGAATGGGAGTCTGATCAACTTTTCGTGTTGAATAAGAGCCGCTTTCTCTATTTCATATTCAATGGGGTATTGGTTGGTTAGTATTTCCATAGCTGCTATTGGTGTGGTTTTGATAGCACCTGTAATTAATCTCAGACTTTGGTTTTGAAAGATTTGAATTTTTTTTGTGTTTGCTGTTACAAGAACTTCGCTGCAGTAAGTAAACAATGGTTTTATATATATATTATATGTTGTGTTAAGCGTTGCTCTGGAACATCCCCACTTCATTCCTGTTAAACGTTTTAACAGTGAAAGGCGCCTCTCTGCTCTTTGTATTACATTTTCTATTTGTTTGGTCCATGTAAGTTTGGTATCAAATATAACTCCTAAATACTTTGCTTCCTTTGTTTCTGGTAATTGTTGACCCTCAAAATTTAGTTTTATTTTTAGTGGTTTTTTTCTTAGTGAAAAGATTTGGTAGTTTGATTTTGTTGTATTAACAGTCATTAAATTTTCTTTGGTCCACCTCTGTAAGTTGGTTAAGGATTGTTGCATGGTTTTTTCCAGTTCTGTACTTTTGCTTTTTGGTTTTGAAGTCCACATTACCAAGTCATCAGCAAATAGTGCACACTTCACACCTGATTCTTGTATTTGTTGTGGTAGATCATTAATAAATATATTAAAAAGTGTAGTGCTGAGCACTGCACCTTGTGGCAAGCCACGGTGTATTTGTTTATATTTAGATATATTTCTTCCATATCTGGTTGCAATAAAGCGTTGTGTTAGGAAATGATATATCCATGAAAACATTGGACCTTGTATCCCTATTTTTTTTACTTTCTTTAGTAGTTTTGTTCTGCATATAGAATCATATGCGCTTTGAAAATCAATAAAAACTGATAAATTATCTTCTTTTCTATTGAAGGAGTCTTTGATTTCTTGACTGAGAAGTAAGACTTGTTCATTTGTAGAGTGGAACTCTCTGAATCCAGCTTGACATGGGGATATTAAATTTTGTGATTCTAGAAACCAATTTAACCTGTTTGACACCATTCTTTCCATCACTTTTGCTATTATGCTGGTAAGAGCTATTGGTCTATAATTTTTTATTTCTGATGCTGTTTTGTCTTTCTTCAAGAGTGGGACAATTATTGCCTTTCGCCATTCAGCAGGTACAGTGGTTTTCCAGGATAGATTGTAGAGTTTCAGTAGTTGTTGTTTTGCTGTTTTTCCAAGGTTTTTTATGAACTCTGGATGTATGTGATCTGGTCCAGGAGACTTTTTGTTTTTTAGATTATTTATTGCAATGTTCAATTCTTGCATATTAAAATTTTGAAAAAAGATATTGCACTGAGTGTTAGGATTACATTCTCTTTCTTGTTTCGAATCTTTCTTAAATTCTTTACGTTCCTTTTTATTATTTCTTGTTACTTTGTGTGAATTAGCATAATATTTATTGAATGTTTCGGCTATGACTGCATCATTTACTAACATTTTATTGTTGTGTATGATAGGTGTGCTGTTGTTTTCTTTCCTGTCCTTGACATTTTTTATGAACTTACAGACTTTGTTACCATCTGTCCTATAATCCATTTTTTCTAAGAAATTATTAAAGTGATTCCTTTTAGCAGTATTAATTTCTTTTTTTAATGAGGCACATTTCTTCCGCCATATTTGTGTATCTGATATGTTTTTTGTTTATTCAGCTGTATTTCTAGCTATATCCCTTTGCTTTTTCAGTTCTTCTAACTGGGGGTTCCAAAAGGGTTTGAAATTTTTAATTCTTCCACGAGGAATATGTTTTTTTGCAGTTTCTAGGATGACTTTACAGAATTCTTTGTTCATATAATCTGGTTGGTCATGCAGCTGTGAGTTTGTTTGTTCTTTAAATTTATGTTCTAATTCAGTTTTATATTTGTTCCAATCTGCTTTTTTGAAGTTCCAATACAGATTCGTGTGACATTGACTGTTATTTGTATTATCTAGTTTCATATCAGCAATTACTGCTCTGTGACCAGAACTTGGATCTTCTATAACTTGTTATTTAATTTTTGAAACAATATCTGTTGTAGCTAACAAGAGGTCTGGGTTACTGCCCGCTCCAGAATAATGTATGAAGGTTGTGGGATCTTCTTTACTATAAATCAGTTCAAAAGTTGTGGTATTCAAAAATTCTTCCACTATCTTCCCTGTAGAATCCACTTTTTCATAACCCCATCTCTTGGAATGGGCATTGAAATCCCCAATTACGATTGTTTTATTTAATTGGTCAATAAGTGAGAGATCCGGTACATTCCTGGGAGGATTGTAAATACTGTATAAATGTAGATGTGTTTTGTTATCCCAAAAATTTAGCTTTATTAATTCACTTTTATCTGTGTTATCCATTTCTTTAACAATTTCAAAAGAGGTTTTAATATCCTTTTTGACTCCAACTATTCCACTACTTATCTGTCTATTTTTGGGTAGTAAGTGCAGTAAAAATCCAGTAAATTCTACTGAGACTAAAATTTGAGCATATACATATTCCTTGAAACCTTGTCCTGGTTCCTGTGGTATGGTGTTGAATGTCATTTCTGTTGCAAGTATCCCCATTTTGCCAGTATTAAAAAAACACCAATTTGTTGCACTGATATAGGGTTACTAGACGTCAGGAAATTCCCAGACATATCTACATTTTAACCATTTGTCTTGCATCCGGGGGGGGGGGGGGGGGGGGGGGATTTTTTGAAAAAAACTCTAATGTCCAACATTTTCAGAAACAGTGGTCATTATAAAATGAACTGGCAAAATAAGAGTGAATAATTATTTATTTATGCCAACAAACTTACTGAAATACGAAGTGATTTGAGAATTTAATGCCATTCTGGCAGTTTGTCACAATAGCTCAATGGTTAGAATGGTAAGCGGAAGGTCTGTGGTTCAAATCCCAGTTGTGGCAATGAATTTTTTAAGTTCCAGTTCTACCTCTCAAACTTTGCCCACACACAGCTTGTGTGTTTAAAAACACCAACAGTAAGTTTGTTGGCATAAATAAATAATAATTACCATCTGAAGGTTATTTAATCCTGGGATATAAAGTACTTACAATAGTAAGTCACCATTGGGGTAATTGTCTCTGATGTGAGACTGCCTTTGTGGTTTACCAGGAGAAATACGAACTAGTTTGAGAATTTAATGCCATTCTGGCAGTTTCTAACAATAGCTCAATGGTTAGAGCAGCCGCCTGGTAAGCGGAAGGTCTGTGGTTCAAATACCGGTTGTGGCATTGAAGTTTTAAGTTCCAGTTCTACCTCTCAAACTTTGCCCACACACGACTTGTGTGTTTAAAAACACCAACAGTAAGTTTGTTGGCATAAATAAATAAAGCAATAAGATAATTTGTACAAATGTTTATCTCAACTAACACAAAGATACAGGAGTTCTTTGTAAGAATGGTTAGTACAAGAGTAGAGAAAGTCATGTGAGTGCAACACATCATATTTTTAAAACAATTTTGCTGTCAGAAAATCTTCCAATAAGCCACCAGAAGAAAGCAGTGTTGCATACTCTATGAGAAGCTTTGTGAATGCCAATGGGCACTCTCTATGTAGTAATTCTTCAAATTGTTGTAACTAAAGACTCGCCAGACAGTGATGACGTCATGTGACCATTCACAGTGTGTTTGTGACAGTAGCCCTCCTTTGCTTCTCTTTGGTTACTTTGTATTATGAATGAAATGAAACAGCAACTTACCTGGATCTATTAAGTACTGGTCCAAGTCTGTAACACCCTCTGCTTTGAGGACATCCTCGTCGATCACAAACTTGCCTGTGTAGCTGCGAGAATCCTTACACAATATTGCATAGGCTGCATCCCCCATTATCTCTGGCTTCCTGCACACACTGGCAGAATCTTTGCCACTCAGCATATCCATCGCTGCAGTATGAATTGCTAAACACAAAATATTCACACACATTATCAGTTTTACTAATGAATATTCAAATTATTAGTGTAAAACTGAATTTACTTCATTTTGGTAGTGTTTAATGCCCATTGTTACTGCATAAGACACCATAGATATTGATGATACTATGACAATTTCCATAGTAGCTCAATGGGTAAGAGCAGGTGCACATAAGAGCAGAAGATCCATGGTTCAAATCCTGACTATGGCTTGAATTTTTCATTTCTGAGTCAAATTATACAAATATATTGCTTTACAAATTATTACCAATTACTCTTGATTTCATTTTTATGGTTACAGAATAGTTTGGTAGGTTGAGAAAGGTTAAGAGAAGAAAAGGCTGTGAATTGTGACAGCACAGAAGAGAGTAGGCTCTGTTAATATCAGTAGAAGAGAACTGTGTATTGGTGATAACATTGGTGGGAAAGTAACTGGACTCAGAGAGGTAGAATCAAGCTGTGGCATTGAATTTTTCAGTTGCAGTTCTGCCTCTCAAACATTGCCCAGACACGGCTTGTGTGTTTAAAAACACCAACAGCAAATTTCTTGGCTTAAATAAATAATAATGCATTTTAAAGTTTAACAATATACGTAGTACCTGGGCAACTGAGCTTCACTCGGCTTTTCTTTTCCTTTATTTTAATTGTGTTTTTTTGTTTTTTTGGGTGAAGATACTACTTTACATAAACTTGAAAAGCAAAATGTTACCTAACTATAAATTTTCATCCTAATTGTTGGAGGCTTGTTTGTTGAAACTGGCCCATTAAGAGAGAAATTATGGCTAAAATAAGGTTTAGAGTAATTGTGACTGTTACGCATAGACTAATGTAGCTAAGTCAACTTTCTTTAGGTTTTCTGAAAGCACTTCAACTTTTAATAAAATTCTCAACAAAGTGAAAATGATACCTAACAAAGAAAAAAGTTCCAGAGGTAGAACTGGAACTTAAAAATTCAATGCTATAGCTGGGATTTGAACCACAGACCTTCCGCTTACCACACGGGTGCTCTAACCATTGAGCTACTGTGACAACTGGTTTGAGACTTCAATGGCAGTAGCTCAATGGTTAGAGCACCCGTCTGGTAAGCGGAAGGCCTGTGGTTCAAATCCCAGCTGTGGCATTAAATTTTTAAGTTCCAGTTCTACCTCTCAAACATTGCCCAGACACGGCTTGTGTGTTTAAAAACACCAACAGTAAGTTTGCTGGCATAAATAAACAATAATTAATAATCCAGTTTTACCCAGATTGTATGCACTTCCTAAAATTCACAAACCAGGAAATAAAATGAGACCAATTATAAATTGTATAAATTCACCTACATATAATTTAGCGAAATGGCTAAATAAAAAATTCAGTTTGAAAGTTTAAGTATTAAAAATTCTTTTGAATTAGTAGAAAAGATTAGCAACATAGTATTGTCTGATAATGATAAACTTGTTTCTTTTGATGTAAATGCTTTATTTCCTAGTGTTCCTAGAAAGAAGCTTTTGATTTTTTGAAAAAATGGTTAAATTCTTTAGAATTAAATAAAGAATTAATAGATGATTTTGTAAAACTTACAAATCTTTGGTTAGATCAAAATTTCTTTAGTTTAATGCTAATTTCTTTTAACAAACTTCTGGCTTGACAGTGGGTTGTCCACTTTCGCCATTTCTTGCTAATCTTTTCATGAGCTTTTTTGAAACTCAAATTATAAAATCATTCCCTGTAATTTTTAAAACATGGTATACACATGTGGATGACATTTTTGCTGTTGACCCTAAAAACAGATAAATGATGCTTTAAAACTTTTAAACTTACAGGATAAAGCCATACAATTCACTTTGGAAACCGAAAATAATGGATGCCTTCTGTTCCTAGACTTAAAAATTAAAAGACATAACAATAAATTGAATTTTGGTATTTATAGAAAATCTACTCACACTGATAATTACATAAAAAATAAAAGTTTTAATCCTGTTGCACATAAATTTGCTGTTTTCAATAGTTTAATTTATAAGTTAATAAATATACCCCTTAATAAAGAAGAATTTGACACACAATATAAACACATTATTAACACTGCAGTAATTAGTGGTTTTAATACCGATTTTATACATAAAAAGATAGAAAAACTTAAGTATCAAAAGGCTGTTAAAGAGGTTTCTACCCTCAAAAAAATAAAATATAATCGTATTTTTAAAAAGTTTACTTACCATCCGTGGGCCAATAAAAAATTTGGTCCCTCAAAATAAATTTAATATACAAAATTTACTAAATTTTTCTAAAAAAGATAAAATTACAAATTACAAAAAATCTGGCATTTATCAATTTATCTGTTTGGATTGTGATAATTGTGAAATGATTGTCATTTAGAAACCAGAATAAAAGAACATTTTAGAAATGTTAAATATAAACAAACTGATAAATCAGCTGTGGCAGATCATTTTTGGTCATTTAATCATGAAATTAATCCAGAGGTTAAATTATTAAAAAAATTAAATGGATTAATGGATGGATTTAATGGTTTGGGAAAAGAATTTATTTTAAAAAACAAAAACCATGTTATGAATTTTGAAATCCATCCAACAGACTGTATTTATAGGATTTTGTTTTCAGAGATAGGTGATTAAAATGAGCATCAGTATCTATGGTAACAAATTTGTTTGTATAGCTTTGAGAACGAGTTGGAGTCAATTTGAAATGTGTTAGCACCAAACAACTTGGGATATTACTAAGATAAGTGAAGCTTTTAGATTCTAATTTGTTCTTAATTTAGATTCTTGTTGCTTCACTGTTAATAGCTTCATTATTTCTTTATTTTGTTGCCAAGGCCTTTAATATCCTGGCTTCTTTGTTGAAATTGGTCCATTAAGAGAGAAATTATGACCAAAATAATGTTTTGACTAATTGTGACTGTTAAGCATAGACTAATATAGCTAAGACAACTTTCTTTAGGTTTTCTGAAAGCTCTTGATGAGACAAATAAGAAAAATAAGAAAAAATTGAAGCTATTAACAGTGAAGCAACAAGATTCTAAAGTAAGAACAAATTAGAAACTAAAAACTTCACTTATCTTAGTAATGTTGCAGTTGTTTTTGCTTTGAGAATGAGTTGGAGACAACTTGAAACCCAGGGTCAGCAAAAAGAACTGCAACATTACTAAGATAAATAAGTGAAGTTTTTAGTTTCTAATTTGTTCTTACTTTAAAATCTTGATGACACCTGTAATATCCTGGTTTGTTTGTTGAAATTGGCCCATTAACAGAGAAATTATGGCCAAAATAAGGTTTACAGAAATTGTGGCTGTTATAGCTAGATCAACTTTCTTACTGTATTCTGATAGTCCTGGAAGAGGACTTTAAAATGTTACTTTGTTTGTTGAACTCGGTCCCTTAGAAGTGAATAAAAAGCAAAAATGAGGTTCAATTGCTCTGTAGAAGTGGGAATAAAAAATATTTTTTATGTTGTTGTTTGTTGTCGTTTTCTAGTGCCTTGCATCTGGCAATGAAGCCATTAGCATTTGTGCTTTCCAATACTTTTGAACTGTAGTTTCTTCTGATCTTAATGCTTCACAGGTCTTCAAGTGGTCTTCGTTCATTTCTGCTGGATCGTTACACAGGACACATATTGGTGAGGCTGAGATGCCTATTCTGTAGAGATGACTTGCCAAGCAGTCGTGATTTGTCAATAGTCGGAAGGCTGCAACCGCTGTTTTCCTTGGTCTCTGGGGGATTATATCTGGGTTGGAAAGTAGTGTAATCCATTTTTTATCTTTGCCATTTGTTTCTATTTCTTGTAGGTATGAATGAGAAAATTGTTTAATGATCAAGCGTTTTATTGAGGAATATGAGAAATTGAATTTAGACTTTTGTTTTATTATTGTGCCTTTCTTTGCAAGTGAGTCTGCAGCTCCATTCCCCATGACTCCACAGTGTGCTGGAATCCATTGGAGATGAACAGTCTTGTTAACTTTTTGGAGTTGTGTTAACATTTTGTAGCATTCTCTAATTTTTGTTGACTTCTTTGTAGTATTTGAACATATTCCCTGACTTGCAGCGTTAGAATCTGAAAGAATTACTGCCTTGTTAAATTTATTTAAGGGAAGATTTAATAATTGTCGGAGAGCAATGTATATAGCCTCTATCTCTCCATCATAATTTGTTGTGTCTCTGCCAACAGAATGATAAAAGGAAAAATGTGAACACGTAACTCCAGCTCCAGTAAGGTTTTCCTTGGAGGATCCATCAGTATATATGTGCAGCCATTCTTCTGTGGGATATCTAGTATTGATTGTTTCCAGAGCTAGAAGTTTTTGTATTTCTTTTGGTGTGTCTGATTTACTTATTTCCTCTATTAATTCCAAACTGAAGGTAGGTTGTAATAATTCCAATGGATTTTCTCTTATAAGTAGATTTTCTCTGGTGTTAGGAATGTTCAATTTGGATTTAATCTGTGTTACCTTTTCTAGGAAACTACTATGAGTTTTAAGGATTGAAGGGGGGAGGTTCTCTTCTGTCCATTTAGAGTTTGGCAGTCGTAACATTTTCTCGTGTTGGAGCAATGCTTGTTCTTCTATTTTTGTTGTTATTGATGGGGTCCGTGTTAAGGCACGCATGGCATCAATAGGTGTGGATTTAACTGCTCCAGTGATTAGGCGAAGAGCCTGATTTTGTATTTGTTCAAGTTTATTAATGTTAGCATTTGCTGCTGTTATTAAAGCTTCAGAACAGTACAAGAGGTTTGGTTTAACGTACATTTTGTATGTTGTGTTAATGACTCTCCTTGAGCAGCCCCATTTAGCACCAGCTAACCTTTTCAAGATTTGCAGTTTCTTTTCTTTTTATGTAAAATCACATTTTTTCAGTAATTACACCTCTATAGATAAACTTAAAAAGCAAAACTGTATCTGAATACAAAATTTGATTGAAACTGTTAGAGCCATTTCCAAGTTGTGTGAAATGTATATACTATACGCAAGAATTGCTAGTGTAGAGATATTAGATTTTTGTACCTTATCTAAATCCAATTAACTTAAAATTCCCCAGCACCATATGTAGGACCCTCTGCTGCTTTCTTCTTGGCCTCAGTAGCAGTTTTTCAGAATTTTAAGCTTGCTTGGTCATTTCTTAATATGCTGTTGTTAGCCAATGCTGGATTTCTGACAATGACATTAGTTCTCTTGCTCTACTAAATTTTTCTTAATATATAGACTTTTCTTTTGTCTTCCCATTGTTCACAACATTTAGAAATGTATTGTTCTTAGTTGTTTACACTATTCACTTTCGCTAATTTGCAGGTACACCAAACTCATAAAATATCTGCTTATTACTGCTTTATTACAAACTAACGAATAACTCAAAACCTATGAACTGTCTAAACAGTGCCTAATATATAAATGGAAGGCTGAAATAACCTGGCAAGGTAACAGAATTACAGAATACCGATTGCAGTTCCTTGTTTACAAACAAAACATGCGTCTTATTAGTGGCATTTTAGCTCAAAATATCAAATTCATTTCAGCACAGCTAACTCATAATCTCTCTGAAGCACAATTCCCTGCAAGGGACTAAAATTAAACCCACTGAAAACAAAAATTGCATTTGTCAGCTGTAGCAATGAAGTTTAGTGAAGAACGCTCACCATCACTGGGACATCTAAATGCCCTCCTGGAGCTTTAAAAATGGTTGATAATGAAAAATGAAAGTGTGTTGTTAAAAGCACAAAGCATAAGCATAATAAAAAATTCAAAAAGTAAAAGTAAAAATTTTCCGCAATTTTCACAAAATTTCATCGATACATAGCCTTAAATGTGAATAAAGTTTAGTGAGTGAGTGAGTGGTGTTTAAAGGCCCGTCGACAACTAGGTCATCAGGGCCCAAAGTCCAAAGGTAAAAACAACCAAACTCAACTTTTAAAACCTCACCCCTCAAAAGCTAAAAAATTAAAGTTAAAATACCTAAAACATGAAAGTTAAAATAGCTAACAATTAAGTTAAAATAGAGAAATTTCAAATAGGTAAAACGTAACTTAGTAAAAACATTAGCTGTTAAGATGTTTTAAAAAGGTAAAAAGAAGTAAAACACCCTAAAATTCTAAAACCTCCTAAAAGAAAATACACCTTACTCTTGCTTAGTAAAATCAATATTGGCAACAAACTGCAGTACTGTATTTACAGCTACTAGGTCGTTGCCTAAAACGGAGCACAGTGTAAGACCCAGGCCATTGGACTGACACTGGTGGACAATCTTTTATTTGTTATTAACGTTCTCCAACGTAGCGTCATATCTGACGGTGAATAAATGAAATGGTGAAATGATGCTCACATGAGCCTGAGGGCCATAGAGGTTTAAATTACGCGACATTCGTCTTCTCAGGATAACAGAAAACCTCAGGAAAAAACCTAATGTCGATAAAATTGCATAAGCTTTCACAGACAGTGTCATAAAATGGAAAAAGATTATCCATCTGGAAGATTTTGCACTAGACCACAGCCCACAGCGAGATTTAAACTTGTGACCTCTTGAAGGTGAGGCAGACATGCTACCACCATGCTACAGAGGTGGCCATCGTGGACGATCAATAAGGAGAATAAAGTCTACAGAAATTCCATAACGTACATAATATTTCTCACATTGTGCAGTGTTTACATTCTTTATTTTAGAACACTAGTTGGAGTATCACTTTTCTTAACTTCTTCTGTCAGGTGTAAATAATATGTGATGTCTAATGTTTGTGTCGGATTGACTTTAGATATGAAGTTTTCCTTTGAATTAGGAAGGTGTACATCCTTCTTGATGTCTTGAATTTTGGAAAGAAAGCTCTCCTGAGTCTTCAGTGTATGTGTAAAATTTCTCTTGTGCCATGTATTGAATGGGAGTCTGATCAACTTTTCGTGTTGAATAAGAGCCGCTTTTTCTATTTCATATTCAATGGGGCATTGGTTGGTTAGTATTTCCATAGCTGCTATTGGTGTGGTTTTGATAACACCTGTAATTAATGTCAGACTTTAGTTTTGAAAGATATGAATCTTTTTTGTGTTTGCTGTTACAAGAACTTCGCATTTATTGGCATTAGAGCCAATCCATACTAGATTTCCAGAACACGAATGGCTCCCTATTTATACTGATGGATGATTGATATCAAACCCAGATGGAGCAGGTGCTGGAGTCACATGTCACCTCTTTTCCTATTACAAATCTTTAAGTTATGGAACTACTAACTTTGATGGAGAAATGGAAGCAATTCGAATGGCCCTACAAAATCTTTTGTACAGAATTTCACATTTTCAGCAAGCAGTTATTCTCTCAGATTCCAGGGCAGCAATTATAGCAATTACTTCCAAGTTGTCACCAAAAAACCAAACAATTATAGAATGTTGGAAAATCCTTACCCATCTAACAGCACTTCAAAAACACCTAGTCTTCCAATGGATACCGGCTCACTGTGGACTGAGTGGTAATGAGATAGCTGATTTTCTTGCAAAAAAGGGTACCAGCAGTGTACAGAAATCTATAGTCAATCTACCATTTTATGCAGCTAAAAGATTAGTCAACTCTGAATTCAAAAAAGTTATTGCAAAATATTACTATGAAAAATCAAAGAATAAAAGATGGGAACTACCAAACATTCAAACAGTAATTCCTGAGTATCCTTGAAAAACAGCAGTTGCAACCTTCAGGTTGATTACAGGACATGATTGTCTGGCAAAACATTTAAACAGAATTGGGATATATTCTTCACCACTCTGTCCTCTATGTGATCTGCAAGAGGAAATGGATCGAGACCACCTTCAAATATGCCCAGCCACTTCTAATGCCCCATCCATCAATGAAAAACATTGGAGAGCAAGAGGATTAATGACTTCATTGTCAGAAATCCAGCATAAGCTAACAACAACATTCTTTATTTTATGTTATTGTAATAAGAGAAAAAAGATACACAAATAAATGTGCACACACTCAGGGCCAGCTGTCTTAGGTGCCTCACACAACTCAGTCTGTGCAATGGCCACTTATTGCCACAATAACAATATTACACAACATTATTTGAGTTACCATACCTGTCCTAGGCCACAGAGCGTTAACTGCAATTCCATCGTCTCTGAATTCCTCTGCCATTCCCAAAACACACATTGACATTCCATATTTGGCCATGGTGTAAGCCACATGGTTTTTAAACCAAACTGGGTTTAAGTTCAACGGTGGACTCAGATTTAAAATATGTGGGTTTGTCCCTTTCTTGAGGTAAGGCAAGCAGACTTTCGACCTGGGAACAAAAGGGAGAGAAACATCACATACAGAAGTTATTGCACTACATATAAATCAGGGGCATAGCATCAGTGTATGTGGGTGATATGTAGCATACCCTGCCAGTTTTCCTTAGTTAACTTATCCTATTACCTACATAATAATCCAATTGGCAACATTCTTGCCGAGGAGTATGTTTCAAACAACAATCTGCTATGAATTAGTATTGTTAGCGTATCATGCCAAGCATTTAAACAGTGGCTGGTGGTTCTGCTTGCCTCACATCAAACACTGTGCATGCGCACTGGATGTGACTCAGAGAAGTGCATCTCACTTATTAATGTTAATGAGGTTTAAAGCTAACTTTGGCAGTGAAGGCAAACTTCATATTTACTTTCTCTACTGGTAAGTAGGGGAAGTATTGTATTCCACCCAAAAATTTGATGTCGAGATTTCACCAGAAATATGTTTTGATAACCCCTGAATTAAAAAAAAAAAGATAGAAAAAGGTGTGTGTGTGTGTATCTGTCAGTCTGTGGACAGCATAACTCAAAAACGAAAATTCGGTTAAAAACCAAATTTGGTATTTAAGTTTAATGTCTTTCAAGGATGCAACACGAAGATTTTGAAGAAAATAGCCCTACCCAAAAAACTACCCTTTGCATGGAAAATGTTACGAAAATTTTGATTTTCTTGAAGATGGCAAACGATTTTGATTAAAATGTCATGTTTCAGATATTTTTATGACAAATGAAATGTATATCTTGAATTTTCTGGCTGTAGCCCCTGTAGTCGTATTTACTCTGGATAACTTTTGCATAACTGGTAAGCCGTTAGAGAAAGGCCAAATCTTACTACACAAAAAAAAGTAGATCTTGCTAAAGTACACATTTTATGTCTAAATAAATTTTCTTGTAGGGTGAACCATTTAGGAGGTATTCCTTGTTATGTGTGTGAGTTTTGGAAAACTTAAAAACTTTCGTGAAATGGAACATCATTGTTAATTTTTTTATATGTTAAGTGTGCAAAGAGAAGAGAATCTCAAAGGTTTAAAAGATTTGACTAGCGCTCAAAGTTATCATCATTGTTAATTTTTTTATATGTTAAGTGTGCAAAGAGAAGAGAATCTCAAAGGTTTAAAAGATTTGACTAGCGCTCAAAGTCTACTGTATTCTAATATTCCCCTTGTACCTACAAGGAAATAAGCAATAAGATAATTTGTACAAATGTTAATCTCAACTAACATGAAGAAGATATAGGAATAAGAGTTTGTAAGAATGGTTAGTACAAGAGTAGAGAAAGTCATGTGAGTGCAACACATCAGATTTTCTTAAGTTCTGCAGTTCAGAATACAAGCAGCATTTTCAACAGTAACGTGTGTGAACCTGTAAGAGAGAAATACATCAGGAAACCGAAGGCAGGGTATGCACATTGCTCATGTGCTTCCGCTGCATTTCCTGGAAACCTTCTGCTCCGAATATGGAATCTGGGTGTTTATAATCAACAAATTGGGAAAGCAGAAATAATGGGAGTGATTTTTCCACGATTTTAATATTTAGCAGTAGATGAATTATAAAGTTCTATGAAAATTATAAAGATTGTGAAAAAAATATTTTTGAAAGTTAATAACTTTTATTTAAATTAAGGAAATTGAAGCTATTAATAGTGAGGCAACAAGATTCTAAAGTAAGAACAAATTAGAAACTTGCTATATTACTAAGATAAGTGAAGTTTTTAGTTTCTAATTTGTTCTTACTTTAGAAACTTTTATTTAATAAACCCAGGCAGTACAAAATTTCCTGTTCCCAACATTCTTTTGAGAGTACTTATCTATAACAGAATCATATTTAACATTAAAATTTTGAAATGTCTATCATGTGAAGCATTTGAGGTACAGTGCTGAAAATAGCTAAAAAAAAAATTAATAAACAAATTAAATAAATTTGAAAGTGTTAAAAGATATTGCATTGAAAATTTGTAAATTATTCCTTATGTCTTTTAATTTTGATATAAAGTTGAGTAAAATCCACTAATAATTGTAGAATTTAGCAATTTCACCTATGTGTACCCTTAACACGAGCTCAAAGTGCATACCCAAACTACACACCGTGCTACCCCACTGGTTGTAGCTATATAGCTTAATGAAAAATCTGACGTGTTGCACTCACATGACTTTCTCTACTCTTGTACTAACCATTCTTACAAACTCTTATTCTTCTATCTTCTTTGTGTTAGTTGAGATAAACATTTGTACAAATTATCTTATTGTTTATTTCCTTGTAGCTACAAGGGGAATGCAGTACGCTTTGAGCAATAGTCAATTAATCTTTTAAAGCTTGGGAATCCATTCTCTTTGCACGCCTGACATAAAAAACTCCAAAACTTATACAAATAACAAAGAATATCTCTGAAATAGTTCACTCAACAAAAATTTATTTGGACATAAATTGTGTGTTTTAGCGAGCTCTATATTTTTTGTACACTAAGATTTTGTCTATCTCTTATGGTTTATGAGTTATTCAAAAGACATCCAGAGTAAACAGGACTACATGGGCTATAGCCAGAAAATTCAAAATATACACTTTATTCGTCATCAAAATATCTCAAACATACAGCATTTTAATCAATTTAAATCATTTTCAAGAAAATCAAAATTTTCCATGTAAAGGGTAGTTTAGGGTGGGGATATATTCTTCAAATTCTTCATATCACATCCTTCAAAGAGATTAAACTTAAATACCAACCTTGGTTTTTAACCGACTTTTCGTTTTTGAGTTAAGCTGTCCACAGCCTGACACACGCCCCCACCCCAAACACACACACACACACACACACATACACAACTTTTTCTAAAATTCAGGGGGCCTCAAAACATATATTTCCGGTGAAATCTTGACATCAAATTTTTGGGTGGAATACAATTCTTCCTCTACTTAGTAGTAGAGAAAGTAAAAATCTGATGTGTTACACTCACATGACTTTCTCTACTCTTGTACTAACCATTCTTACAAACTCTTATTCTATATCGTCTTCGTGTTAGTTGAGATAAACATTTGTACAAATTATCTTATTGTTTATTTCCTTGTAGGTACAAGGGGAATATGGGAATACAATAGGCTTTGAGCGATAGTCAAATGTTTTAGAGCTCGTCACTCCTTATATGGCCAGGATATACAAACAACCTGTTGTTTAAGTAAAGCACAAGTATTTGAAAATACAGAACAGAAATATCTTTGAAACATTTATCTCCATAAAAAAAAAATAAATAAATTTTGCTTTTTAATGACATCTACATTTTTTGTGTGCCAAGATTTTTGTCTATCTCTTATGGTTTACCAGTCATACAAAAGTCATTCAGAATGAAGAGAATTTCTGGGGCTATTTATAGCAAATTTAAAATATACATTTCATTTGTCATGAAAATAGCTTGAACATGTGGTATTCTAATAAAAATAATTAAAGCCAATTTTGAGAAAATTATAATTTTGGAAATATGTTCCATGCGTAAGATAGCTTAGGGTGAGAATGTTCTGTGTTGCATTGCTGGAAAGGTCGAACTGAAATACCAACCTCTTGTTTTTGGTTTATGCTGTACACATACGAGCATCTCTATCCTTGGATTCTGTGAGATCAAAGCATGTATTTGAGATGAACATTTAAGTAAAACACCATACTCGATACAGGTAGAGAAAACAGAAATTGTAAATTTGTCTTTGAATGATGTATCCAAGACAAAAATGTTTAATAGAGAAAACTTGTGGTCTTTCTGGCTGACAAAGTAAGATTCCGACATTCTCCTTCATAAGGACAAATGCCAGAGACATAATCTTCATGTGCTCAATGTATTTAAAGCTCAGAAGCCATTCATTAGTAGCCAAGAGAAGTTGAGGTTGTCACAGTGAAATATCAAACAAACAGCCAGGAATAAGCTCTCTTACCTAACTTGGCTGCTTGCCAAACTATGCAAAGAAAAGGCAAACTGATGCACTTAAAAAACAACTTGCAGTTTCAAGGCTGTCACATGCATAAGAAATCTGATGTGCTGCACTCACACGACTTTCTCTACTCTTATACAAATACATCTAACTCTGCACCCTACTTAAGCTCCAACATTTTTGACCAAACCTTTTGTATGCAATGGAATTGCACACAAAAGAAACAGTTTCTGTCACACTATGATTCATTTTGGTCCAATACAAATGACAGTTCACGTAGCAAGTGTGAGAAATAAACATGGCGGACACAAATATTAACTTAGTGATTACTATAATTAAGTACAGGTTTGTGATACATTTTCATGGGTCTGAGTAGGAAGAAACGATGTATTAGAAGTAAAAGATGTTGCCATGGTTACAGAGAAGAGAGGGCCAAGGTATAGTTGGCGCAGCTTATTGAGATACCCCAAAAAATAACCTTGACATTGATTGCAGTCTGGTTATATTTGGTGATATTCCATCCGTTGGCTTGCATTAGTGCCACCAACTGTTTGTAACATATAACCATGTTAAAGCTACGGCCATAGTTGGTGTTATTGCGTCTGTTATGTTGCCAGTTAATGAACGTGTTGCAGAGAGGCAAACAGATAGATTTTAAAACAAGATTCTGTTTAGACGCCATATTAATTAATTCATCAGTAGATGCAATGCTCGTTTTTGCGTGATTTTGTTTTGAATTGTTTTAGAACAGTATATGCAATTATAGTTAGTGTTATTTTTTTATTTGCTACACAGTAGTACATCTCATATATATTACAATATTTAGCGCTCGGAAGTAATTTTATCCAAAAGTGTTATTGCCGAAGGTGAGTACGTTCATCATGTGTTGTGTAGTAACAATGTTCAAGCATTATTATCGTCTTAAAAGCATGTTACTTTAACACTGTGATATTTGAGGTTAGAAGTGGCTTTATTATGTACGTCGGCAGGAGTGCTCTTTTTGATACTTTCGTCAGGTGTATAGTGTATTGTCGGCCATTATGAACTCCTGGGGACTGCCGATAAACTGCGCCGACTATATGCTGCATCAACTACAAAACGAATTGAGGTTAGAGGACCCGGAAAACGATCGCAATTTTCTATCAATTGACAAAGATTTCTCAACCTTTTGCATCGTGTTGAAGGCAAAATTACATAACAGGACACAAATATAAGAGATAAGGAACAATTGCTATGGTTTTAATCTTACTATGGATGGACAGGAGATTTCAACTCATTTCATAACATAAAATGTAAACATACTTGAGAGGTAAAACTGGAAATTAAAAATGCAATGCCAGAGCTGGAGTTTGAACCACAGACCCTCTGCTTACCAGGCAGGTGCTCTAACCATTAAGCTACTGTGACAACCTACCAGAATGACATTGAATTCTCTAACCATTTCGTATTTCTCCCGTTAAAACACAAAGGCAGTCTCACATCAGATATCCCAATGGCAATTTACTATCTTACTACCTTGTACTAACCATTCTTACAAACTCTTATTCCTGTATCTTCTTCGTGTTAGTTGAGATAAACATTTGTACAAATTATCTTATTGCTTATTTCCTTGTAGGTACAAGGGGAATATTGGAATACAGTAGGCTTTGAGCGATAGTCAAATCTTTTAAAGCTTTGAGATTCCGTTCTCTTTGCACACTTAACATATAAAAAAATGAATAACGATGTTCCATTTGTGAAAAGTTAGTATTACAAAACTCACTCAAATAACAAGGAATATCTCCGAAATGGTTCACTCTACAAAAAAATCCATTTAGACTTAAATTGTATGCTTTAACGAGATCTACATTTTTTTAATAGTAAGATTTTGTCTATCTCTTACGGTTTACCAGTTATACAAAAAGCCATCCAGAGTAAACAGGACTACATGGGCTACAGCCAGAAAATTCAAAATATATATTTCATTTGCCATAAAAATATCTTAACCATATGGCATTTTGATCAAAATCGTTACGGCAATTTTCAAGAAAATCAAAATTTTCGAAAAATTTTCCATGTAAAGGGTAGTTTAGGGTAGAGGAATTTTATTCACAACTTCGTGTTGCATCCTTGAAAGATATTAAACTTATATAGCAAGTTTGGTTTTAAATCAATTTTTTTTGAGTTATGCTGTTCACAGACACACATTGACCTTTTTCTACAAATGCCATTCTTGTATTCAGGGGGCCTCAGGTGAAATCTCGACATCAAATTTTTGGGTGAAAAACAATACTTCCCCTACTTACTATATGTAGTAGACAAAGTAAAACCTATACACGCACACAAGCACACGCGTGCACAAACATTCCAAATTCAAGTTTCTGTTGGTGATTTTTTAAGAAAATTATTTTGTTTCGATGCAGTCAATTGCCAGGATCACATCAGCATTGCCAGTGTGCCGGAATTTCGTCCTGCAGGAGTTCTTTTACACGACAGTAAATGTACTGACATGGAGCTGTCGTTTTTAAGCACACTTAAAAACCGTTGGTCTGGGCTGGATTTGAACCCACAACCTTCTAATGGTGAGTGGAATCTTGTCTCAGCTGTGGATGACCCAGTATTATACATATAATGCCTATCATATCAGCTAAATTCTTCATGTCCAGTAAGCGCACTGTTCCACAAACACAGCAAGATACATTCCAAATGTTTTCATACTCACACAAGAAAGGTGCCTCTGGAGTTGATGTTGTTCATGAGGTCATATCTTTTCATTTCCGTGTCCAGAGTCCCTGTCAATGAGATGGCACTTGCATTGTTGACGAGAATGTCTATGCCTCCAAATCTCTTCACAGCCTGTTCAACAGCGTTGATCACCTGTTGCTCGTCCCTCACATCGACAATACATGGAAGACATTTCCCTCCTGCAGCTTCCACTGAAACGTTACAAGAACACTTCTGTTTACTACACCAACACCTTCAAACCCTCCCCTTAAAGCAGTGTACACTTCACCACTGACACTACAAGCAGTGCAAATTAACCCATTAATGCCCAGTGGTCTATTTATAGACCGCTACAGATATTTTTTTTATTTAGTTTAAATGAATTCTCAAGAGTTATTTTGACCATTTATGTCATCATTGATGTTATCTGATTAAGTGAACACATTAGAATAATAAGCTGCAAGTTACTACAGTGCCTGTGAAAGCATATTGTTGCTTTTTTCTTAGCCAACTTCCTGTAATACAATAAACTGTCGACAAAGGTTTGTATTATTGCATTACGCAAAAAACATGCCAGTGTAAGCAAATCTAATGCTGAAAATATGAGCCTAAAGTCAAACAATCTATTTATAGACTGCTGGGCACAAGTATTATGTCATGTCAGCACACAGAGAGGCTCTTGCTTGACACAACGCTAGCCAGATTGTTACTTTTGTAATACAGAAAGACCCAAAAATACCCGAACCGCTGCACAGTATTTTTCCACTGCACAAGCAGAAACACGATAACACAGCTGCTGTACACAAGGTCATGTGGCTGACTTGTTTTTCTCTGCTCTGAAAGTGCAGTATTGGGCTGGCGTGATAACATGCGTTGTTACCAGTGTAATTTATTATTTTGTCTTGTACTTAGCCACAAAGTGTATTATGGCTCAGCATTTGTTTTCTACTGCACAGCGTGTATTTGTTTATGATCCATATGTGTTAACTCACTCAGCTCGCCAAATGAAAGTGTGATTTGTAGAAAAATTTCCAGGTGATCTGTGTTTTCTATCTCTGGTAACTTAAAGCATAAAGTGCACAAGACAAACCCACATACCCTGGAAGAATTAAAACAAAATATCTGCCAGGAAATTGCCTGCATTTCTCAATGTGAACTACGGCACGTGATGGATAGCTTCCTAAAGAGGTGCCAAAAATGTATCTATGGACAATAACAGTGACCAGTTTCAGCATCTCCTTTTACAAAGTTGGTAAGCAAGACCTTTAAAAGTAGTTTTAAAAGTTTTTATGGTTTCATCCGCACTGTTCTATGACAATAGAAGTCAGCGGCGAGCGCCAAGGACGTGTACAGGCAGAACACAGTGCAGCCAGTTCAGAGTCTTTTGGATCACCTGTTAGTATGTAAGCATCTGCCATGTGTGCTATTTGTCTTCTACAGTTTTTCTGTTTGAAACAGAGTGAGCTGGTGTTAAACAGCATTCAATATTGTGTTCTTTGAAGCGATGATAATATACATAAGGACATGGATTCCTTAAGTACATATGTCTTATAGCTATTAGTTTTGGGGATAAGTTTGCAATTCTGCGCTAACAAAAAAATGCACATCCATTGGTTATTTCATTTTTGCTTTTCATTACTTTTAAATTACATTGAGAGATATGGTGTGTAACAATTATGACATTATATTCAAAGGAATTATGCTGGTTACTATAAGTGACAGTAACTTTCCCAATGAAGTTAAGGATTGTGATATAGTTGACCTGATTTTTCATCCTGATCCAGGCAGTCTGACTGATGAAGATGAAGCACTTCAGATATAGTAAAAGTGAATGATATTCCCGGCCCAGTTGAAGTACAGTTCACTACCTCTGAAAAGAGTGACATGCAGGAAATGAATGACTATAGGGTTGAAAAGTCAACCAAAGAAGGAAAATTTTGAGACCGACCAAAATAGTACAAAACATATGCTTCCAAGTATACAAAAATTCCTGAAAATGGCCATGCTTCAAATAAAAATGGGAAGAAATGAAAACAAGTTTGAAGGATTGCACGTGACTTGAGATTCTGCAAAAAACAAGATGTAACACACTTCCACAGATGTTTTGACCCTTACCACAATTGATAAGTTTTTACCACACCAAATGTTTCAGTTAATAAGTGGTTTGGCTGTAAATGATCTGTGATTGCTTTATGAAATAAAGTTTAATTATAAAATATGTAATCTTGACGGAAATGTATTTGTTCATCATTACAGTATGTTTTGATATTGTCAATGCCCAACAGTCTATTTATAGACCGGGTGATTTTGGGACACTGGGTGAATAAAAAGAGAAACAAAATATATTGTCGGCATACTGTATGCTGAATGAATGCATGTGTTTCTCTTAATTTTAGAGAAAAAAATAAGTTGAGCGTTAATGGGTTAATAAATCATGTCAAATCTATGTTACATGTCTTTCTCTACCACGTGTAGAGATGTAGTAGATGTTGAATTTCTGGTAGTCTGTAGGGACATTTATAGGACATGTCTTCTGATGTTGGTCTCCAGTTTGAAAGGTGACATTTTACCTTCTCTCCCTTGCAGTTAAGGGAGGTGACTATACCTATTGGTGATTAGCCAATACACAATTTGAAGAAGTTAGTATACCAACTCCATGGAGATGTTTTCCCAGGCAATAACGTCCAGTAGTAGGCCTCATCATGGCAACAGCACATTTGCATAGCAATTCCGCAATTACAGAGGGATTTTCTACAAGTACTTTCATATTTCAGTTACCAATTTTTTCAGTTAGTCTAGATCTGTAATTGTCATTAATTTTTTACTTTATAATTCTTTAAATTGATTCATAAGAAAAGGCTTTTATTTATTTCTGTTTAATTCTACATCCTTTTTTGCTAACATATCAGCCTTTTCATTCCACTGAATTCCACAATGGGCTGGAATCCATTGTTGTTGTTAGCTAATGCTGGATTTCTGACAATGAAGTCATTAATCCTCTTGCTCTCCAATATTTTTCACTGATGATATTGAAGAGAGCAATAGCAGTAATGGTAACCGTTTTTTAGAGAGCACCATATGTTTACGTTTTGGCGGTCACATCGCTCTCTCACAACCCCCAGAATGTCTGGAGGACCACACCTGTCGTTGGTTTACGGGTCTCACCGACCTGATCGGGAGAATTATCAAAATAAATTCACCGACCATATCCTCTGATCACCAATCACAGGACGTATTACATGCCATGACAGGTCAGCATGTTAGGGGTTAAGATTTTATAGAGAAATGGAGAGGTTGGAAAAATAAAGACTCCCTAGCCCTCGGGAACCCTAATAGCATCGGGGTCGGAAGAGAACAAGAGATGACCAAGGTAAGGTCAGATAGAAAAGTTACAGTGAGGAGCAAAACACCAGTAAGTGGAAGTAATGTTCTGCTCAGCTTGGGTACCTTGTGGTCGCTATTCACATATCCCATGGCACTTTTATCCTGATTAAACCGTTCTCCGTGCTCATCACTCATTGGGAGGGTAGAAGTCCAAGTGTCAGTACAGAAAATGTATTTTTAAGGATATGTTGCACCCTAAATTACTATATGCCTTTAGCATGTTCTCAATAATTTCCTTGTAGTTGTCAGCTTTTATATTTCCCAGGAAATTTTTGCACACTGTCTTGAATCCCACCCATGCTGCTTTCTCGTTTTCGGAAATTAGTTCTTCAAAATGCCTGTCTTCCATAATTTGCATATTTGAGGGCCAATAAAAATATCTTCTTTTAATTTTGCTTAGCTTATTCTTGGAAACGTTTCTTTCAAATACCGAAAACCCCTACTCTCTCTGTTCAAAGCCTTGACAAAATTTTTCATTAAGCCTAATAAAGATGAAGCGGCAGTAGCAAAATTCTGTCTTTGTTAATTAAGGCTTCCGATTACTCATAATGCTTCATACTTAACACTCTTTTCACCCAGTATTAAAGCACTCCTTATAATGTTTTTCTTTAGTCCGACTGTCCCACTCACATATAAAACAACAAAACTTGGTGAAACTACTCTCCATTCCCAGGAGTAACCCTATGACTTTTAAATCACCACAGACTTGCCATTCATACTTTGCATAGTTTATAGCTTTCAAAACTATCTTCAAATTCTCATATGTTTCTTTCATTTGGACAGCATGGACTATAGGGATGGAAGGACAAGAGTTAACATTATGTAATAAAACTGCCTTTAAACTTAACTTCGACAAATAAATGAAAAGACGCCATTCGGATGGTTTGTAATTGTTACTCAGTTGTTGAATGAGCCCATTAACAAAGAAGACCTTTCAAAGAGGTCATATTTTAAGCCCTTGTCAAAATGCTGAGTTACCTCGCCTGCAATAAAACTCTTACCAGCCTTGAATGACAATAGATGTTGAGAGGCTAAGCCAACCAATAAAGGTTGCGGCGGTGGGAGTGGTGTAGCGCAGCAGATTTTTGCAAATCACAAAAAGGGCAATATCTAAAAAATGTTAGGTGATATCACAAAACGGATTTCAGTTCTGAAGTTTGTGCTTAAAAATCCATTAGAATCGCCTATTTTTGGTCAGGTGCAAATTTCAGTGTTGTATAGTGATATCCGCCAGGAAATTGCTAGCATTTCTCAACGTGAACTATGGCGAGCGATGGATAGTTTCCTAAAGAGGTGCCAAAAATGTATGGACGTCGATGGCCAGTTTCAGCATTTCCTTTAATAACATTGGTAAGTAAAGCCTTTAAAAGTAGTTTTAAAAATGTATGGTTTCATCCACGCTGTTCTATGACAGCGGCAGTCGGGGACGAGCGCCAAGGATGCATACAGATAAAACACAGTGCAGCCGGTTCAGAGTCCTTCGGATCACCTGTTATAAGGATCTTTAATTACAGATTTTACATTATATAGAGGAAACAACTTATTGGAATACCCAAAAAACCAACTGTGACATCTTCCACCATTATGGTGTGGTCTGGTTATATTTGGTGATATTCCATCTGTTAGTTTGCATTAGTACTGCCAACTGGTCATAAAATATAACCATGGTAAAGCTATGTCCATAGTTGGTGTTATTGCATCTGTCATGTTGCCACAGAAGCCCTTGTTTTTGAAACCGTTGCAAAGAAGCCAACCAATAGATTTTAAAACAAAAATAAATATTAATTAATGCAAATTAGGAAATAATGAAGCTATTAATAGTGAAGCAATAAGAATCTAAAGTAAAAACAAATCAGAAACCAAAAGCCTCACTTAACTTAGTAATATTCCAAGTTGTTTGGTGCTAACAACTTGGAACATTACTAAGATAAGTGAAGGGGATCCATTGTAAAACTACACGTTTTCCAACTTTTTTAATGGTTGGGATTATATTTTGTATTTCTAGAATTTTTTCCATCTTTGGATAGGATATTGATGGTAGAGCTAAACAAAAAATGTAGATCTTGTAAAAACACAATTTATGCTAAATAAATGTTTTGTGGCACTAGTCATTTCAGAGATACTGCCTGTTATTTTTTTAATTTTACAGTACTGTGATGTCACACATCAAAAAGAGAGCCAAGGTCAAGCTACCTCACACCACTCGTGGCAAGTCCAACAATCACCGTGACAAAGAAAGAGTTTCAACGATGTTCTGAAAGCTTTGAATGCTGGCTTGTTTATGAAAGCGTCAAGAAAAAGGTGAATTTCCATACAAATTCATCCTACCTCATTTTCACCTATAAAAACTTGTGGGACAATGAGAAAGGGCTGCTTTTTTTAGCCAAAGAGAATAGTTGTTTTGTGACAGAATCGTGAGTGTTGAACGAGACAGCTGTTTTTAGCAAGTGTGATCATCAAAGCCAGCAGTTTGTTAGACTGAGAGAACTGAAAGACAAAGTATGTGTCAAGGTTACAATAGGACTGAACAGCTGTGAGTTGTAAGTAGGGTCGCCAGGTCTCCCAGGTCCGTATTCTGGACTATTTCTCCCGTATTTGAGACACTGCCATGAATTCTGAGTTTTAGAAGGATATGTGGAATGTGCGATATATTTAAGTGGTAGTTCCTTTTTCCCAATGTTGGCAGCAGTATTTTAATTAGCTGTTGGTGGCAGTGAGCACTCTTTTCTTATTGGTTGATAAGAGTGTAGCCAATCCTTAAGTGTACCTGTAGTCAAGTGATGCGTGACGTCAGCATGCGTCTCGTTCACCTGGTTAATGAATTGAAGAGAGGAACATATGTTTTGTTTGTTTGTGGTTCTATAAAGCAAGTAATGATGGAAGGCGATGGCCGGCCGCAATGAACTGAATAAAACTCCACCCAAGAAGAAACCCAAGTATGTGTGTTTATCTTTCTGTTTGGGAAGAGACTCATTTTTGGGCCGAACCTGTGAAGGGTAATAAGCATTACTCACATTGCTCCGTATAGCTCTTTATAAGAGTGAAATAAGTGAGATTATGAAATCGCCATTTTGTAAATATACTCATCGATTTAAATGTTACGAATAAATATGTAAAACCTAGTTTTGAGCAATATGCATACATCTGAAATCAATACAGAGAAAAATCGGAATATCGACAATATGTTCAGATATTCAGGAAACTTTTTTTAAATCTCCCGTATTTTTAGCTTGAAAACCTGGCAACCCTAGTTGCAAGGTCACAAAGAACTGTAGACTTATAGAAAAAATCCAGCTCTGGCCAATGTACGCACAAATGCCATGGAGTAGGCCATGAAGGTGTAACCTGATTGGCTTCCCACCTTACCAATGGGAAGAAAGTACGTGAATCTTACCCCCGCTGGCTGCTAGGAATAAATATTATGACATCAGTAGTCTAGCTTCGGTTCCCCTGAGGATGGTGACAGAGTTAGTCGTTGAAAGTTTGGGAAGTTACCCAAATTGCCGGGAGCGCTTCAAAGCATTAATGACAAAAGTCCAGTTACTTTTCTCTCATTTTATTTTCTTCTAACTGAATGCAACTAACAACACAGTTATCTTTTACTGATGTTAACACAGTCTGCAGTTCTTTGTGACATTACAACTCACAATTGTTATCTTCTCATAACCTTGACTCACTCCTTCACTTTCTGTACCTCTCAAGAAGCAGCTGACATTGACAATACAATCACTCAGCACTACTTTGCTATCTTCCTTTCCATGTGACAGTTCTCTCACGGTGCCCACACAAGCACAGCTAACACACACACTAAACTGACTGCTGTGACGACTCATATCTGTAACTGTTTCTTCGTTCTCATGCAAACTTCTTCAAACACACCAATGATGACGTAGGCAGATCTTTCTCAAAAACTGGAGAAAGCCACTTTTGGTTTTCCCGCTCGATTGTTAAATATGTTAAACATACAGTATTTTAATCATACCTGATAGAGAAAAACAAAATGTCCCATGTAAAGAGTAGTTTGGGGTGGAGGTACTTTCTAGAACATCTACCTGTGGTATCCTTGGAAGATTAAAAAAGAAAACTAAACCCCAGTGCAAGAGCCCATGAGGGGCCAAGGCTTGCCATCCAACCTCTGCCTACTACAAGTGACATTGGTGGGGTGCAGCGCCCCGAGCCCTACAGCCAGTTATGTGGCCTTCTCGACCTATGACTGCCACTTCTCCACCAAGAAGCTCCTCAATTGGACCACCCGGGACCTAATGAGGCTGAGTGCATCCTGTGCCAGAACTCCCAGCTGGTACCAGGAATAGAACCTGGGTCCTCCGTGCACCATAGGCAGGCACGCTACCAACTGCACTATGGAGGCAAAAGATGCTCAACTTAAATACTAAGTTTGGTATTGAACCAACTTTTCTTTTTTGACTCATGCTGCTCAAACACACCCTAAACCTTTTTCTAAAAATGCTTTTTTTGGATATAGGGAGTCTCAAAATGTTTTCCCAGTGAAACTTCAATATTTAATTTTTGGGTAGAATATAATACTTCCTCTACTTACCAAGTGTAGTAGAGAAAGTAAAAATTTGATTTACTTAATTCTATTACTAATTTTAATCTTCAAAAATATTTTAAAATCGTTTAGCAAAAGACATTTGTTATATACCTATTTCAAGTTAATGTTGGTTAAAATGGAACATATGCATACAGAAGGCAGTTTTTCTTCATGCAAGCTTGTACTCATGTTTAAATGATGCATGAATAAATTGCATTAAAAATTATGCCGACTTTTTGACGCAAAACTGTTTGGTCATCCTGCTAATAGGGTCGCCCAAACTTCTGCGGACCAACCACATCAAAAATTAATAAAATGGCATTGAAACAGTATAAAAGTTACTCTGGAGTGCTCATCAGTCGAAAAGCTCCCCAATACTGCATCAGAGAAAGATATTTATTGTTGACTTTGGTCACCTGTAGTAGAAGATTGTTTATGTTATGGCTGGTAATGTTTGGGAGCGCCATGTTAGCTTAGCTTTGGTTAGGATAGGTGTAGCTTAGGTGAGGGACAAGAAGAGTATAGAGTAAGTAAGTGAGTAGTGGGGTTTACGGGCCCGTCGACAACTAGGTCATTAGGGCCAGAAGAAGAGTATAGAGGAGGAGAGAAGAGGTGGGGTGTAAACAAACTGCATTTCAACGTCTTTTTTCGTGAGCGCTATCTCTAAAATTCTCAGTTTTTTGTGGAACTTTGAATTTTTTTTTTGCAGTTTGAGGCATTTTTGGAAGCTAGAACTTTCATTACATATTTATACGTGCCTAACAGATATTTTGGGATTTTTTTTTCGATGGGTTTGGTCTGCATAAATTTGCCCCCTGAATGCAATAACATAATTTCAGAATAAAGTTCACATAACTTTGAGCTGCACAGCTCAAAACAGAAAAGTTGCAGAAATAGCAAATGTCATATTTAAAGTTAGGTATCCTCTAACAATGTATGGGGAAAAGGGTTACGGAATTATTCCAACTCAAAACTACACGTATTGGAACATTTTTCTTTTCTCATAAGAACATATTCAAGATTTCAATTAAATAATTAATATATTTCCACTGGGAATTGAAAACGATTTGAGTTCTCATTTTGGACCGATTACTGTATTGATCTTCTTAGAAGCGGGATCAGATTGAAATTTTTTTAATGGAAACAACTACTAATACTAATTCAAGATATGAAAAGGCAAGAAAAACTAGTGTGGTTGAAGGAGCAAAATTGGCAGCAATAAATATCATCTGCTACTGGCCTCCAGTGCATTTTGCTCCTGTCTGTCAGTAAATGTGCAGTAAGTACCTTTGGACTTAGATTTTCGACATTAAAATGGAGGGAAACACAATCTAAAGAAGAGCCGGAACATAGACGTCATAACCTAACCCAAGCTAAATTGCAATAACAAAAAAAAAATCCTTCGGTTACACTTTGCAGCTTAGGGCCGGCAGTCTTTGTTAGTTCTGTGACGTCAGTATACGGAGTACACCGCGAACCGAGGAATTGGGCCAAATTAGGTATTTCCCTGCACTGGGGTCGGAAGTACGCCCAAACTAAAAGGTCAATGGCAATGCTACACTTTAGGTGTAACATAAGGAACAGAAAGATCGAAGTTTGTATTTGGCAGTCTTTCCAGCAATTGCGATGAAATTTAATCGTATCCACATAATGCTTACCTTCCTGAGCTGCTGTGTAAATGGTGCCAGGTAATTTTGGATGAGGCTGCGCTGTTTTTGCCGCAATTACTATATTTGCTCCATCTTTGGCTGCTTTCAATGCTATAATTTTACCTATGCCACGACTGGCACCGGTAATGAACAGCGTGCGTCCTGCTAGCTTCCTGCACGAAATAGATTTTCCTTATGGTCATACCAATAAAATAAAGTTATATTCATGTCCAATGTTAAAATTATTACAAAACAATGAGCGCTTACCCCGTGTTTATCATTTCTGCAGATTAAAAATGTTGGTGTCAGCAGTCCCTATTTCCTACAACACTATATATAATATAGATAACAGTAATTACTTGCAGTAGCGGATATCAAAGGCCAACAGTTTGTATCTTCTGCAAGTCACTGTTTACTTGAAGACAATTTGGACCAGGACTTTGGTCACTGCGAGTCAAGTACCGCTTGTGCTAATATCAGCTATGTTTGGATAATATTTATATACTTTACATCAAACTACAACGAACTTAAAGCTAAGACCAATATTATGCAATCCCTCCCAGAATTAATCGTTCCCTTTAACTAGCCAAAGGTTTCTATTTGAACTCTTGACATATCACTTAAGCAAATATAGATCACAGGTTAGGGTTGCTGTTGCTCTTTTTCTAATTTCCTGGAGCCCGAGAGATGGCACACTACGAGCAGTTCCGGAATCAGCTTACAGCACACTTATATATTCTGTGCGATGCAGGAGGCTGTACAGATCTGAACACCGAAGGCTGTGCCTGAACCAGCGCGAATTATATCGCACGGAGTACCTAACATCGAATTGTTGGATGTAACACAATACATTTTCTACGTGCTATGTAGGTACACAAAACGAATTTAGAAATATGCATTGTTTGGGATCGCCTCTCAGTTTCATATAGTCTAAAGGAATCTCGCAAGGGATTAGTCATAACTATTGACCAATGACAGTTGCAATAGGGGGCTAGAGCGTGGCGCTGTAGTGAGAACAAGGCGAGGTGGAAAGGTAGATTCATCTGAGCTCCTAGAAAAGCCACATTGTAATTTTCTTTAGATTTATCTTCAAATTCTTAATGCCTGTTGTGGTAAAGGTTGCAAATATTGCTTGAAATACACAGCAGTTATTAAGTTAAATGATGATGTATTATAAGAAAAACTTTTTCCTTAGAATTATAAAATGTGTAAAGCATTACAATAAACATAATGCAGTATTACACTGAAAAGTATAAAGAAAACGTTTAATCCTTCTAGAAACACTCCCTATATTAATTAAACTGCAATTAAAAGTAACAGAGTCGCTTTAACATGATTGTCTATTACGTTATTTCATAATACAGTTTCTGCATTCCAATGAAAGGATTTCTTCTGATATTTATTAATAAACCGCCTTTCTTAAATGCCATTCAAACCCAACATAAATTAATAAACTCTGTAGGTAATATATTTTAGTATAATAGGTATTGTATACCTTAAAACAAAACGAAACGTCTTTCTTGGGTGGCATTAAAATGTTATTATATTTCTGTGAATTTGCAGTCTCTGAAATTTGTCGAACTTTGTTACCAGCTTGCCAAAGGACAATAATCTGGCCACGTATAGCTTCTGATGTATACGACATGATGTGAACCAATCAACCAAGCAATAGTTAAAAAAACTTAAAGAGTAACGATTTACTAAGCGATCAGAAAAAACAACACTTTCCTTTTAGGTAGACGTGTCATAGGTTATAGCTAGTATGTAGCAAGAATAGTGCTCTCATTGGAGAGGGGTAAAGAACGCGGTAACGATTTACTGAGCGACGAGAAATAATCAATATTTTCCTTTCAGACCGACGTGTTATTGGTTATAACTAGCATGTAGTATGAATAGTGCTGTCACAGAGAGGGCCAAAGAGACGAGAACATGAAGAAGCTACGAAGCCCTCGTTAAACAATCATGATAGTCTTGCAGTTTACTAAATTCGTTTTCTGTACATCTGTGGAAGAAAAAGTAAAAATTTGATTTTTTTTTTTTTTTTTTTTTTTTTTTTTTTTTTTTTTTTTTTTTTTTTTAAATTCAGAGCAAGGGCGATTTCTTCATAAGGTTGCAAGTTTGCGCTACACCCATTGAATTTGCATGTGCAAATGAGGCATTTTTGGCACTATATTGTACACATTGCTTAATATACCAATGCCATTTTTTAATGATTTCGAAACACTCTTATCAACGATTATTAGCTCTGGTAAACAGAGAACACTATTCTACTCTGGAAATTCCATCTTGTTTGATGTGTCTGTGGTAGACTTTGATAACACACCTCCTAAGTAAAGGCATCCTCTTTCTAGGCCGAGAGAAAAAGAAAATGCCGATAAATTGGCAAAAGAAAAATAAAAGTTGGTTGTTGTGACGGCAGGGCATACTTGCATAATGAGATTAAGCTGGTGTGCATAAAAATGTACAAAATAGCCACATGGATACACATCCCTTACAACTTTCTGGACTCCATGCTGCACTCCTCGGAATGCAGATCCGCCATCATGTTTATCTTTCAGTCTGTACAGCTCCAATACCTTGGACTATTTCTAGTGCGGATCTTTCATTGTGTATGAAACCATGAAAATGTTCCAATACTTGTGATCCCTATATTGCTGATTTCATGCGCTTGTACAGACTCAAATGTTCCTTTGTTTACTTCATCCTGGTTTTTTTTTTTTTCTTTCTTTCTTCGTAAACCTAACACATATAATATATGTGACTCCTTTGTATTATTGCCAACGTATACCTATTTGTTGTTTTGTATTACTCCAAATGTTCACATAATTCAACTGTCTAGCTTAGCAATTTAATCAAAAAATATGTCTTTGTTTACCCATTCTTCTCTTTGGTTGTGTCTGCTTAGATCAATTTAATATTCATCACAGAACTTTAGGCAATCAATAATTGTATATAATATCATCGCATAACAAATGGCCCCTATCCTTCATCCATTTGTGTCCGAACATCAACTTTTCCAAACAAACTTAGTTTGCGACGTGAAAACTTAGTGGTGCTTGGGATCACTAATACCATGAACTGCCCGGAAAGTATCACCACCAAACAACAGTGAAAACAAAACAATGTTTTCTTGATCCCATTAGCTATCAACCATGGTTTCTTTTTGTACCAATCTGGATTGAAAGAGCACGACTGCCATTTGTGGTTATGTAACACTGAAACAATGAGACGATCAGAGCGTGACTGTTTAATATGAACTTTTTCTTGGTCACCTAACGTTTGTCAATAAAAATTCTACCTTGTTCATAGCGAAAGGAAGCAGAAACGAAACCACCAAACTGCAAAAATTACTACACATAGAGAAACTACACGACGAAGCTAAAGTAACTCCGAATCTTCACTGCCTACGACTAGAGAACCGTGACCGTGACGTAGCTGGTAGGCAGAGATTCAGTCTGAATGATTTTACAGCGTACTTAACCCTATGGGGTTTAACCGCAGATAGGATATTTATGGGAAAGGTGTTAAAGGGTGGCATGTTATAAATTCTGGATGGTTTGGTTATAGAAGGAAACTTGTTGCTCCTTAACGATTGTTAAACTTTAGTTGGGGAAATTTTGAACAGCTCTTAAGTGGGACTAAATAAGGAGCTCAGTTTTAGCTGCTGGTGGATTTGCTCCTGCGTTGCGTGCTATGCGGGAACCTGTACAACTTGAAGCGGCGTATTCTTGGACCATACTCTCCAAGAGACCTAATCAGGGCGCTTTGATGTGTTGGTAAATTGGCGTAGAAATTTGCTGCCCGGTACCTAATTTCATCCTCCACGTATGGAAGAGATGAGGCCTCGTGAAGTAGTCTCACGGGAAATGGGAGGCGGACAGAAAAGATGGACCGAAGTCCTCTGTTATGCACTCTTTGGAGCCATAGGATCCTGCTGCCTGCAGCCGTGCCACAGAGTTTGCAGGCATATAACATGAGGGGGATTACAAGAGCTCGGAAACGGGCATCTTGGGCCTCAGCACAATAGCCCTTGCGTTCCTGCAGAGAGGTCTCTGATGCGCTCGCGGAAAGTTAGACCTTTTTCCAACTTAACTCCCAAGTAAGTGATGGAATTTTTCCACGCGATCATTCGACCATGAAATTGGAGTGTGGGGCAGTCTGTGGGAGTATGTCGCCTCCTTATGAAGATGGCATGACTCTTGTCCGCATTAACGGTCTTTCGCCATCGCCGGCACCAATCTTGGACGGGGCAGAGGTGTCGCTGTATGGGGTTCAAGGCTCTGAGAATGTTTGTTGGCGCATAACAGCAGCACGTCGTCAGCATATTGCGCTATATTGAACTGCGGCTGTATTGGAAAATCAGCAATATAGACGGCGAATAGTGCGGGGGACAGCGCAGAGCCTTCAGGGACTCCGCCTCTTATTGGCCCTGGTATGGGTGTTTTCCCCGCGACTGTAACTTTCAAAGTGCGGTGTCTGAGGAAGCTGTGTAAGATGATGACTTGTGTAGGTAATCCCAATTGGATAAATTTGAATAGTAGCTCCGCGTGCTAGGTCGTTGAGACGCCTTTTGAACGTCTAGACACACTACAATAGTGAAGGCGCGTTCCTGGAAACCCAGAGTGGCAGCCTCTTGAGTGCCCAGGACGAAACCCAAATTGGTTTTCTGGGATGGCTTGAATATCCCCCAGCAGAGACGGTTTAAGACCATCCTTGCAAATACTTTCGACAGGATGCTGATGGATCAATAGCTGGAAGGATGTGTCGGATCTTTCCCGGGCTTCAACATGCAAATCACCCAAGTTTTCTTCCACTTTCCTTAAAGTGGGACAAGGCGATGCACATGTTGAACCCCCCAATGAGAAAGAGCACGACGTTCAAGCGAAGGTGGCGATGCACGAGAGGGGTCAGCCCATCATGACCCGCCGCCTTTTTGGGTTTGAGGTGTCGGAGTGCGCCGTGGAGTTCACTTAGACGAATTATAGGGAACTGTTCCACGTTCTCCAGGAGGCGTCGAATTTTAAATATGATTTAGTTTAGTTCCGTATAAATTTAAATTAAACAAATAACTATTCAATTCTAAATCATTATCCATCATAGTGAAAATGTTAAATGTAGCCTGGAACAATTGCCTTCCGTTCCTGGACTTAAAAATTAAAAGACATAACAATAAATTGAATTTTGGTATTTATAGAAAATCTACTTACACTGATAATTACATAAAAAATAAACGTTTTAATCCTTCTGCACATAAATTTGCTGTTTTCAATAGTTTAATTTATAGGTTAATAAATATACCCCTTAATAAAGAAGAATTTGACACAGAATATAAACACATTATTAATATAGCAGTAATTAATGGTTTTAATACAGATTTTATACATAAAAAGATTTTCCTACCTTCAAAAAAATAAAAGATAATTGTATTTTAAAAAGTTTAGTTACCATCCATGGGCCAATAAAAAATTTACTAAGATTTTTAAAGAATATGGAATAAATTTGGTCCCTCAAATTAAATTTAATATACAAAATTTACTAAATTTTTCTAAAAAACATAAAATTCCAAATTATAAAAAATCTGGCATTTATCAATTTAGCTGTTTGGATTGTGATAAGGTTTATATTGATAAAGCTAAACGTCATTTAGAAACCAGAATAAAAGAGCATTTTAGAAATATTAAATATAAACAAACTGAGAAATCAGCTGTGGCAGGTTGTCACAGTAGCTTAATGGTTAGAGCACCCACCTGGTAAGCAGAGGGTCTGTGGTTCAAATCCCAGCTGTAGCATTGTATTTTTCAGTTCCAATTCTACCTCTCAAACAATCCTTATTGTTGATACCATTAGTTTGTGACTGCTGAGATGGTGGCCAGTCCATCAATAAATCTGATTGGTTCAAGAACCTAAGTGTACGAATTTGGAGACGTCAGTACACCAATGGAACAGGAAGAGATGTGAGCCATTTGGTTAGCATAAGTCAATAACTAACTTATTCTTCAGTTGTGATTATTTTTTTTTTCCTATTCTTTTACTTTTTTATTTACTGGAGTTGGTGTCAACATCACTTTTATTTCCCCTCTCCTTTCTGTTCAACTACAAACAGCGTAATGTGGCTCTACTTCAATATATTCAGACTCACTCTTACTCCCATTACCATACACTAGTCGCTGAAAGTTAACACAGCCAGTCTTAAATAATTTATTCTTTGCATAATGGTTGTACTTTGCATTTTTATTTTATGAAGAAAGCACAAAATTTGCAACAATTATGTGACGAAATACAGTATACAGCTTAATCAAAATATTCATGTAAATGAAGTCTCAACCCTCAAAAAAATAAAAGATAACCGTAATTTTAAAAAGTTTAATTACCACCCTTGGGCTAATAAAAAATGTGCAAAAATTGTTAAAGAATGTGGTGTAACTTTGGCTTCTCAAGATAAATACAATAACAAATTTGCTTAATTTTTCTAAAAAGAACAAAATTCCAAATTATAAGAAGTCTGGCATTTATCAAGTTAGCTGTTTGGATTGTAACAAGGTTTAAATTGGTAAAATGAAATGCCATTTAGAAACCAGAATAAAGGAACATTTTAGAAATATTGAGTATACACTGATGGATAAATCAGTTGCAGCAGACTTTGGTCGTTTAATCATTAAATAAATCCAAAAGTTAAATTATTAAAACAATTAAATGGGCTCAAGTTTAGATTAGGTTACTTGCCACTTGCCGGCCAGATTCTAAATCCGAAGTTACTTACTGCGCATGCGCCGACAGTAGTTTCAGAACAGCTACTAGGTTTCGCTGCATGAGCTAGCTGTCACTAGCAGACGATTTCCACATCTGCCAACATTGCTTTTTACACTACACTAATTTTCGTTGCCAACACATTAAACACAAATGCACATGCGTCGTTGCCGCACAGACATACCGCTAGCGCTACTCCGTGTACATTATTATTTTGCTGAATAGGTGACTTAGCACTTGCCGGCCACATATTGTGTACATTTTGCTCACACAGATATATTGCTAGTGCGACTCCATACTATTGTTGTGGAAATTATTGTGTACATTATCGTTATTGCCTTGCTACTGGCTCCATGAAATGCTGGCTCATTCTTTTTTTATTTATTTATTTTATTATTATTTATTATTATTACATTTATATTATATTTATATATAATATTATATATTATATTTATATTATAATATCCTCCTCACGGGGTGTAACACGGCATGACATTCCCTGCATAGCATTCGAGTTCTCAGCAGGCCCTCATCGTAAAGAAATTGCATGCATTCCTCCTCATTATAGCGCAGAGGTGCTAAATCTACTATGCTAATGAAGCGATCCATTGCACTCTCACAACTTGCTTCTAAGAAGGTCATCAGCATACTGCCCGGTCCCGCTAAAACATTAAAACTTACTTATTCAAGATGCTCTCGGGCTTCGAGCCAGGTGTAGTGATGAAAAGACATCAACTCAGAAAACACAGATTCCAACGGAGCGGTGAACCACCTCCACACTAGACTGGGTGTTTTCTACTCGGTACGTACTGGCTGACAGTACTGGTCCCTTCACTCTTGCTAGTCATTCATCCTGAAGATGGGAGAGATGTACACTCCCGAAACGTTGATGTCTTTTCATCACTACACCTGGCTCGAAGCCCGAGAGCATCTTGAATATGTTCATCGCCAGGAAAGCTTCAAATCATATATTAAAACTTACTATTGGCAACAAACTCCTGGGGAAATTGTGCTGTTGGCAGCGCTGCATTAACACAGCAACTTCGGCAACTTTCGTGACCATTTGTACACACTGCCGAGTGGGACTTAGCTGAGATTCTGACCAAGTGCTCGCGTCACCTAAACTAAACAATATCCATTAAATGGACCCATAGATTTAATGGTTTGGGAAAAGATATCCATTTTGAAAAACAGGGACTGTGTTATGAACTTCAAAATACTGTCAATTGATTCTGTTAGTAAGTTTGTTTTGCATTCAGAGGTTGGTAGTGACATCATCGCATGCACGAAACGCTCATAGCAAGATTGACCGAGGTCAGTTACCTTGAGAATGTCGTTGATATAGTCTGTGTTTCAACAACTTACACGACATATTTTAGATAAGTAAAGCCTGTGCTCTCTATATTGTTATATTGGTGAATTATAGTTGCTTCCCTGTTAATAACTTCAGGTGTGTATACAATAATATTTATGATTTGTTCTTACATACTAAACGTTATGAGAGACACAGTTAAGGGACCAGTAGGATCAGTGAGTCAATAAATATTGGTTATATCTATCTTGTCTATTTATTGCACATTCTTTAATTAATTGAGTGAGCTGCTGATGGTTCTGAAGGGTCTGAAAATCATAAAAGATTGTGTTTCATACATTAATGTTTCTAATTAACTTGACATGGTCACATCATACTTCCACTGATAAGCTTTAAAAAGAACCGATGTAGGTGACGCTGATGGAAGTGCTGTTTTCAACTGGACTGCTCTTGGGTCGATAAAACCAACTGTTGTAGTACACTGTAAACAAGAACATCAGTTAAATTAAGGAAAAATTGAAGCTATTAACAGTGAAGCAACAAGATTCTAAAGTAAGAACAAATTAGAAACTAAAAACTTCACTTATCTTAGTAATGTTGATATTCTTTTTCTCTTTTGCTAACCCTGGGGTTTCAAGCTATGTCCAGCTCATTCTCAAAGCCATATAAACAAACTCGTTGCCAAGCTACAATCTTTTATTTTTTCTGAAAAACAATTATTCTTATTCAATTTTTATTTACCAATCTCTGAAAACAAAAATTTATAAATACAATCTATAGATGGTAATTCAAAGTTCATGACACAGTTCCTGTTTTTTAAAATAAAATTTTTTCCCAATCCATTAAATCCATCGGATTACTTAATTGTTTTACTAAAACAATTAAGTAATCCAATAGATTTAATGGTTTGGGAAAAAAGAGAAAAAGAATATCAACATTACTAAGATAAGTGAATTTTTTAGTTTCTAATTTGTTCTTACTTTAGAAGAACATCAGTATTGTAACAAATGACTATCTGAGAAATCCCACTTCTCAAACCAATGTCGCAAAATGACAAAGTCTAGGTACTTTTTCTCTCACTTTATTTTCTCTTCTAAAACTTGTGGGAGTTTTTTATTGGTTGGTGGTGATGAGCTCTATTTCAGGGCCGTACTTAGTGGGTAACAGATACAGATGGCGAGAGTTAATGTTGTTGTTGTTTTCTAGTGCCTTGCATCTGGCGATGAAGTCATTAGCATTCGTGCTTTCCAATACTTTTGAACTGTAGTTTCTTCTCATCTTAATGCTTCACAGGTCTTCAAGTGGTCTTCGTTATTTTCATTAGCTCTTGTTTTTAGGCTGGGACATGCCTCCTGCATTCCATTGTAGAATTCTTAAAGTATTGGAATTGTTGTGATGAAATTTGCCTAAAGATGTCCCCACCCGGAGATCCGATTGGGGGACAGTTTTAACTCCGGAATGTTTATCTTTAGGACTCATACTCATGTACGTGGCTTTCATGTAACTGTTTTCTTAACGGGCACCAGTTTTACAATGTGGCAGTTACATCACCTGACTTAAACCCCCATTTTGCAAGGAGGAACACACCTATCGTTGGTCAACGGGTCCATCGGACCTAGCCGGGAGGACTAAATAGGTGGTATTTAAATCCACCGACCTTCCCCTCATGTGCCTCTGAGGGACGCTGTTGTGCTGTGATAGGCCAGCACATAGTTAATGTTATTCCAATTAAAGTTTGGATAACACATTTATAGAGCATCTCACTCCAATTCTAAAATATAGTGGTGAAGTTCTTATAACTGCATCCCCCTCAACCTTAGCAATACCTGAATGTACTCAAAATCAAGCTCTCAGATTAACCACTGGGGCAGTTAAAACCACTCCAGCTGTAACATACATAACCTATCACAATGGAACTTGAACAAGCTATTTCAACCTACAACAAATTATGAGACTACCAGACAAGAACAACTGGGAAAATGCTACAATTCTAACAATACTTTAAAAACTCAAATAGGTGTGATACAGAAAGTACATGAATTGTACAACAAGATAAATTATCCATCTGAAAGAGGACCATTCATATGTCTCAATAATCCATTGAAGTGAACCATCATCTAGCTCTACTTGAAAATTATACAAAAAAAATGTCACTTCTATAGAAGCTAAATAATATGCCCTTGAAACCATCAATTTAAAATTTCCGGAAGATGAATGGATTCATATCTATACCGATGGCTGGCTCCCTTTACAGTCAAGATGAGGCGCAGGTGCTGGTGCCACTTGTAAGTTATTCTCCCTTTATAAATATGTTGGAGCAATTCCACAAACTTTGATGGACAAATTGATGCTGTCTATGCATCATTACAAAATTTACTTATTAGACAAAACAAATCTACTAATATAGTCCTATCTGATTCCAAAGCTGCAGTTCAAGCTATAATATTAACAGATCATCCAAAAACTGCAAAAATATATGAAATAACATAATATATTAATCCAATTACAAAAATTACATAAAATAATATTTTTTCAATGGATTCCAGCTTGTTGTGGAATAACTGGCAATGGACGAGTGCACATGTTAGCGAAGAAAGGATCCAAAATTATTCATAAAGTAAAACTAAAAGATCCATTCATGTCAATTAAGCGAATAATAAAAAATACATTCACACCGAAATTTGAAAGATCATAGATAAGATAGTTAAAACTATCTTACTCAATTACTTTATCTTGTAACATTATCTTTACTGCTTTCTTAACAATGACATTATTGACTGTTTTATTTCACTTCTACACAATCTCTGATGGTATTCCTGTTAGTTACAATAAACAAAGTAAAATGCTGCTTACAGAAATCAGATGGCCTCAAGAGCACGGAAACTCTGGTACAGTTGATACTGCAGCTCTCTACTGGCTCCAGAACTAGAAGCCTCTCCCCACTGCTTTGCATTATAAACACTTTGTAACCTTCAGGGAAAGGCTGCAACAATTTCAAACAACCCACATCAGAAACAAGCAATATATCAAATGATCATAAATGCTTATGGTTTTATCCACAAGAAAACTTTGATTTCACTTTCTGTTCTTACCTGTGAAGCATTAAGATCAGAAAAAACTACAGTTCAAAAGTATTGGAAAGCACGAATGCTAATGGCTTCATTGCCAGATGCAAGGCACTAGAAAACAACAACTTTCTGTTCTATGTATAAGGATTCAGAAGGTAAAGCGATAGTTTGATTTTTAAAGAGCATGTTGTTATGTGATGGCTTTGAAATTCCATACTCTTTGCATGACCATGAGAAAAAGTTGTAGATATTTGAAAATTATATAAAAAAATCTGATGTGTTACACTCACATGACTTTCTCTACTCTTGTGCTAACCATTCTTACAAACTCTTATTCCTATATCTTCTTCGTGTTAGTCGAGATAAACATTTGCACAAATTATCTTCATGTGGGATTAGTGGTGGACGAAGCGGCGCTGGGGTGGGTTTCCTCCAGGTTTTCCCCACCATCTCATTCCACCGGTGCTCCATCTTCATTCCGTTATCATCTGTGTCACCGCCTGCGGTGGCGTATGTAGTAAAAGTGGGGTTAAACCACACAGAAATGATCTTATTGGTTATTTCCTTGTAGGTACAAGGGGATTATGGGAATACAGTATGCTTTGAGCGATAGTCAAATCTTTTAAAGCTTTGACATCCAGTTCTCTTTGCACACTTAATATATAAACAAATGAACGATGTTCCATTTCACTAAGTTTTAAGTTTTCTGAAACTGACACAAATAGCAAGGAATATCTCCAAAATGGTTCACTCTACAAAAAAATTTATTCAGACATAAATTGTATGTTTTAGAGAGATCTACATTTTTTGTACAGTAAGATTTTGTCTATCTCTTATGGTTTATGAGTTATACAAAAGTCTCCCAAAGTAAATACGACTACATAAGCTATAGTCAGAAAATTCAAAATATACATTTACAAATATCTTAAACATATGACATTTTAATAAAAATCGTTAAGAGCCATTTTCAAGAAAATCAACATTTTCAAAAAATTTTCCATATAAAGGGTAGTTTAGGGTTGAGGAATTTTCTTCAAAATCTTTGTGTCAAATCCTTGAAAGGCATTAAACTTAATTACCAACTTTGGTTTTTAACCGACTTTTTGTTTTTGAGCTATGCTGTCCACAGACTGACAGACAGAACACACACAGACTTCTAAAGTAAGAAGAAATTAGAAACTAAAAACTTCACTTATCTTAGTAATGCTGTTATTTTTTTGCTGACCCTGGGTTTCAAGCAGTGTCCAGCTCATTCTCAAAGCTGGACACAGCTTGAAACCCAGGGTCAGCAAAAAATAACAGCATTACTAAGAGTGAGTGAGTGATTAGGGTTTAAGGGCCCGTCGACAGCTAGGTCATTAGAGCCCCTCATTACTAAGATAAGTGAAGTTTTTAGTTTCTAATTTGTTCTTACTTTAGAATCTTGTTGCTTCACTGTTAATAGCTTCAATTTTTCCTTATTTAACATACACAGACCTTTTTCTAAAAATGCTTTTTTTGGATTCAGGGGGCCTCAAAACATATATTTCTGGTGAAATCTTGACATCAAATTTTTGGATGGAATACAATACTTCCTCTACTTACTATATGTGGCAGAGAAAGTAAAAATATCATTGGTCAGTTACAAACAAATGATGTCCCTATTAACCTACTAATATGACATTCAAAAAATACACATATCATCCATGGGCCTTTGATAAATTTAAAAAAGTGTTCAAGGAATACAACATTCAGCTAGCACCAGTAAACCATTACTCCATAAAAAAACCTACTACTTTCAAACATCAAAGATGCTATTCCACCTAACAAAAAATCCAGCATATACCACATTGAATGCAGTGATTTTAATGAAGTATACATAGGAAAAACCAAAAGAAGTTTAGAAATTAGATCCAAGGAACACGCTAGGAACATCAAGAGTAAAAATCAGCAGTTGCCTTTCCTTTTGGACAAAAAATCATGACATAAAGTCAGAACCGAAACTTCTCAAACACATAACCGGAAAACAAGAACTGTCCACATGGGAACAAATCTTCATTTTAAAAAATAGAAACCGAGTATTTAATTTCGACATTCCCCAGAAAGATATTTTCAGCAAGTTCCTTGAACAGTTACCAGAAGAAACATCAGAAGAAGCATCGCCATCTGCACCATGAAACACCATGGAAAACCAGTTATTGTCCGGTTGATAATGGAGGAAAGTTAACCTTTGAAACGCGTTCCAGAAAATTATAATGTAAGTGTTGTTTAGTGTTATTAATTAACTCACCTTTTAAATTAAATTGATTATAACAACACTGTTTTCAAAATTCTATGAAAGGAAGATATCTGAAAATTTGTTTAGCTTTAAAAAAATTAAACGCATAAAAAAGTTTTCAAAAATATTTTAAGTGTCCATCAAAACAAAGAAATTAGTTACTTTAAAAGTTACTATTTTTTCTTCCTGCCAGAAACTGACGGTGTTTGTTAGGCAATTTGAGTTTATAAAATAATAAAACTGTGTTTTAGTTTTTGAGACGGCTGAAGTATTTTGAATACTAAGGTATTTTCGCACTGTGAATAAATGGAATAATTAATTCTCTCAAAACTATAAATCAAATTGAGCTGAAACTTTGTGTGATAATTTATAACATAAACACCCTTAAGTGTGCAAAGTATTGATTTCATACCTATAAAAGCATAGAAAATTGAAAATTCAGTCCCAGGGTCCCTTAAAACATATTTCTAAATCACTTTATCTCATTTTGGATGCATGCTTTAAATAACAAGTGAAACAACATTTTGACACTTAAATATGTTGCTTACCAGTTTGTGTTGTGGTGCGTTTGGTTCATCTATTACTATGAACCTTTCCATATTTACTGTTTTGGGAACAAATTTTGGTCGAGGAAATAATCCTCTTAATATTCTTGCTGGTTCAAGTCGATTGACTCGCCTGAAACCCAAATTAGCAGTTTCATTTTTCTGTATTCGTCACTAGGCCCGCTCAACACATGCAAGGTGCATTCATAAACCAAGTTTCCCTGGGGCCACGAACAGAAACAAAACATAATTCAAATGAAACATTTTTTGCAACAGTCACAGGAAGTGTAGAACTATTTTTGGAACCTATGTTGGTTGGAAATGTTAAGCCAGAGATACTCGTGCTTTTATGTTAAGAGGTTAGTGTGCTTTGCATTGTGTTGTGTCAGTTGCTTCAGTACCAATCTCGCTCACAATTTTCTTTTCTATAACAGTTAAATCCACACCTATTGATGCCATGCTTGCCTTAACACAGACCCCATCATTAACAACAAAAATAGAAGAACAAGCATTGCTCCAACACGAGAAAATGTTACGACTGCCAAACTCTAAATGGACAGAAGAGAACTTCCCCCATTCAATCCTTAAAACTCATAGTAGTTTCCTAGAAAAGGTAACACAGATTAAATCCAAATTGAACACTCCTAACACCAGAGAAAATCTACTTATAAGAGAAAATCCATTGGAATTATTGCAACCTACCTTCAGTTTGGAATTAATAGAGGAAATAAGTAAATCAGACACACCAAAAGAAATACAAAAACTTCTAGCACTGGAAAAAATCAATACTCGGTATCCCACAGAAGAATGGCTGCACATATATACTGATGGATCCTCCAAGGAAAACCTTACTGGAGCTGGAGTTACGTGTTCACATTTTCCCTTTTATCATTCTGTTGTCAGAGACACAACAAATTATGATGGAGAAATAGAGGCTATACACATTGCTCTCCAACAATCATTAAATCTTCCCTTAAATAAATTTAACAAGGCAGTAATTCTTTCAGATTCTAAAGCTGCAATTCAGGGAATATGTTCAAATACTACAAAGAAGTCAACAAAAATTAGAGAATGCTACAAAATGTTAACACAACTCCAAAAAGTTAATAAGACTGTTCATCTCCAATGGATTCTAGCACACTGTGGAGTCATGGGGAATGGAGCTGCAGACTCACTTGCAAAGAAAGGCACAACAATAAAACAAAAATTAAATTAAATTTCTCATATTCCTCAATAAAACGCTTGATCATTAAAAAATTTTCTCATTCATACCTACAAGAAATAGAAACAAATGCCAAAGATAAAAAATGGGTTACACTACTTTCCAACCCAGATATAATCCCCCAGAGACCAAGGAAAACAGCGGTTGCAGCCTTCCGACTATTGACAAATCACGACTGCTTAGCAAGTCATCTCTACAGAATAGGTATCTCAGCTTCACCAATATGTGTCCTGTGTAACGATCCAGCAGAAATGAACGAAGACCACTTGAAGACCTGTGAAGCATTAAGATCAGAAGAAACTACAGTTCAAAAGTATTGGAAAGCACGAATGCGAATGGCTTCATTGCCAGATGCAAGGCACTAGAAAACAACAACAACAACAACAATTTCAAGCAGGGGGGAGAGCCTCTAATTCCTCTAGAAGAGAGGCTTGCAGGAACCAATCTGGACAATTACCTAACATCTTATGCTGCTTAAGGGGCTGCTAGTCAGCCTGATGAGTTTAATGACCAAATCTGGTATTCTTCCTTTTCCTTACTAGATTCCCTCTTTCCCCTTTCCTATCCAGTTTTCCTTTACTGAACTCTTGTTTTCTTTGACCCTTATAGTATTAGAGCATTCAAGACCTAAAGGAACATTTCATATACTTATCTTCCAATTTTTTACTCATGACTGAACAATGGCGGTATAATTATAACATCAGAAATAGAGGAAATGCTATTTCATCTGTTACGCTGGTCTGTCATGGTGTAGAAATGTTTCAATAGTAATGATTGTGAGAAAAGTCAATGAACATCAAAACCCCTCCCAGCCAGGTCCGATGGACCCATTAACCAATGATAGGTGTGGCCCTTCAGACATACTGGGGGTTTACGTGAGTGGACGATATAACCACCATTATAAGCAAAGCGTGGTGTCCACTTATAAAACGGCTAACGAGCAGGTTGGCTCAGGTGGTAATGTCTGTGGCCTGCATTTGGGAGGTCGCGGATCCAATCCCCATGGCAGCGCACTGACATGGGTTTTTCTGTGGCGAATGCTGGGGTGCATTATTTCATACCATGGCTTCCTTTCCATCATTTCCCTTCATTCCATTTCCTTATCATCTTTTATGTGTGTAGTGTTGGCAGTGCCGGGCAGATGGCGCAGATGATTGCGCATGGTAACTGCTGTTTTTGGCGCTAGGTGGCATTTGGCTGGCCTTGTCCTCCAACACTGGAACCGTGGTATGATGGCTGCTTGGCAGGGCCTGGCGCTGGGATGAAGAGATCTCAGCACTTGTTAAGTGGCCTGTGTGGCACCTTTGGTTCCCTCATCTCATCCCTGCCTCCTGGGGGTGGTAGGCACAATAGATCTATGTAGGTGGAAGTGAGCGAGGTGTCCCCTTTGTGTCTGTACCTGTTGGATCCACTACAGAGAAATATTGAGGAGCAAGAGTGCTAATAGCTTCATTGCCAAAGTTCAGCATTTGATGATAACAATTTCAAGCAACAAGGAGCAGCAGATCTGCTGGAAATGACTGCTGATTTTCGTAGTGGTAAAGTGGTGATTCCCACACAAGGGCACCAGTAATGATGACATCATCATGCACATTGTATTGACGGGCAACCTTGCTGCCTGGCTCATGGCATTACGGCGTTACACAATGAAATTCAATAGATGCTTTGTCCTATGCATTTAAAAACTTGATTACAAACTGCACTCCACACTTGGAATATGAGCCTCTGACTTCAACCACTGCAACAATGTTAGTGTTAGAGCTAAGGAAGTTCTGCTAGTTGTACTACTGTAACATATAATCTGCTAGCAGTGGGGACGACTGGGAAACCTACTTTATGGATGTGCCTCGTACCAACAAATAGTAAAACTTAACATGCATTTAACTTAAACTTTATTTACATTACCATCTCTATACACATATTCCATTCATGTATTAAAATAAGGGATCCTTTTGAAAATCTGATGAATTGCACTCACATGACTTTTTCTACTCTTGTGCTAACCATTCTTACAATCCTATATCTTCTTCGTATTAGTTGAGATAAAGATTTGCAGAAATTATCTTATTGCTTATTTCCTTTTAGGTACAAGAGGAATATGAGAATACAGATGGCTCTGAGAAATAGTAAAATGTTTTAAACCTTTGAGATCCCGTTCTCTTTACACACTTCACATATATAAAAATGAAAAACCATGTTCCATTTCATAAAAGTTTAAGTTTTCAGAAGTTGATACAAATAACAAGGAATATCTCCGAAATGGTTCACTCTACAAAAAAATTTATTCCGATATAAATTGTGTACTTTAGCAAGATCTACATTTTTTATATTTACTCAGGGGTCCCCGTCTAGGGGATATGTGAATAGCAACCACAAGGTACCCAAGCTGAGCATTGTTGTTGTTGTGGTGTTTAATGCCCGCTTTTACTACTACGGCACCGCAGGCGGTGACACTGATGATACATGAAGATGGAGCACCGGTGGAATGAGATGGCGGGGGAAACCGGAGTACCCAGAGAAAACCCGCCCTGACGCCACTTCGTCCACCACGAATACCACATGCGGGTCCCTGGGATCGAACCCGGGCCACCTAGGTGGTAGGCGAGCACGCTAACCGCTCAGCCACGGCGCCGCCCAAGCTGAGCAGAACATTACTTCCACTTACTGGTGTCTAGGGGATATGTGGATAGCACCACAAGGTACCCAAGCTGAGCAGAACATTACTTCCATTTACTGGTGTCTAGGGGATATGTGGATAGTGACCACAAGGTACCCAAGCTGAGCAGAACATTACTTCCACTTACTGGTCTTTTGCTCCTCACTGTAACTTTTCTATCTGACCTTACCTTGGTCATCTCTTGTTCTCTTCCGACCCCGATGCTATTAGGGTTCCCGAGGGCTAGGGAGTCTTTAGTTTTCCAACCTCTCCATTTCTCTAATTTCTCTATAAAACCTTAACCCCTAACATGCTGACCTGTCATGGCATGTAATATGTCCTCTGATTGGTAATCAGACGATATGGTCGGTGAATTTATTTTGATAATTCTTCCGGTCAGGTCGGTGAGACCTGTAAACCAACGACAGGTGTGGTCCTCCAGACATTCTGGGGGTTGTGAGAGAGCGATGTCACCGCCAAAACATAAAAATATGGTGCTCTCTAAAAAGCAGTTACATTTACTGCTAAGTCTCTTCAATATTTATGAAATTTATGAAATATTACGGATTACAAGTTATACAAAAGTCATCCAGACTAAACAGGACCACATAGGCTATTGCCAGAAAATTCAAAATATACATTTCATTCATCATAAAAATATCTCAAACATAATGGCATTTTAATCAAAATCACTACAGTCATTTTTAAGAAAATCAAAATTTTCCACATAAAGAGTAGTTTATGGTGAAGGAACTTTCTTCAAAATCTTTGTGTTGCATCTTTGAAAGACATTAAACTTAAATACCAAGTTTGGTTTTTAACCGACATTTTGTTTTTGAGTTATGCTATCCATAGACAGACACAGACAGGCACACACGCACACACCTTTTTCTAAAAATGCTTTTAATTGGATTCAGGTGGTCTCAAAACATATATTTCCAGTGAAATCTCAACATTGAATTTTTGGGTGGAATATAATACTTCCTCTACTTACTAGTAGAGAAAGTAAAAAGTTTAGACGAAGAATGGAGTACTCAGAAAGACAAGAGATATGGATAAGTATAGAATACTGATAAGAGAATGGGGAAGACAGAAGTATGTTGACGATAACAAAGAACAGGAGAGAGAAGGGAGCACTCTTAGCCCCAGTATTATAAACTCATGGCTAGATTTAAACTATGGTGTAACATATTACTTTGTTTTATCATATTAACCTTCAGTTTAACTTGACTGGGACCTGTTGTCCATTTAACTACAGTTCACTGCCATGTGTATGACGGTGGTCCCAGCTGTACGTTTGGAAATTTGAGCAACTGCTGTTATAATGAAGTAAAACACCTCAGATATCTTAAACTTTCTTAAATACACATAATCAAGACTAAAAAATTCAATGCCATAGCTGGGATTTGAATTGTGGATCTTCTGCTTCACACGTGGCTGCTCTAACCACTGAGCCACCATGGCAACTTGCCAGTATGACACTATATTCCCCAGCTGATTTGTATTTTCCCAGTGAACCACAAGGGAATCTCACATCAGAGATAAATACCCCAAGGGTGACTTACAATTGTAAGTACTTCATGTCTCAGGTTTAAGTAATCTTCAGATGGTAATTATTACAAACTTACATAGGCCATGTGTGGGCAATGCTTAAGAGGTACAGTCCAAACTGAAAAATTGAATGCCACAGCTGGGATTTGCAGCAGGAAAATACGAATTGGTTGGGGAATTTAATTTGTACTGGCAAGTTGGCCATGGTAGCTTAATGGTTAAAGCAGCCGCTTGACAAGCGGAAGATCCATGGTTCAAATCCCAGCTGTGGCATTAAATTTCTCAGTTCCAATTCTACCTCTCAAAGTGCCAGGCAGTTTGTTATGAAAATTAAAGCAGCTTTAGAAACGCCCCTCACATTCACTTTCAAGATCTAAAATGTTCATTTCTGATCACAGATTCCTTATGTCAAAATGCTCAGTCTAGAGGTCTCAATCATTTGTATAATTATGACCCTAAAGGTTAAAGACATCCTGTATAAGCAAATGCTGTTTAAGGTTGAGCTGGTCTCATAGAGTTAGTTATTGAGTGAGTGCTGTTCTTTGAGTGAGTTACTACAAGAGATTAGAGACGCCCTGTGTTTGACTCCCATTAAGTGAACCATTCAGAACAACAGACTATGTATTTCATTAAACCACAAGGAAAGTGAAATAAGAATATGAACACATGCAAACAGATCAACTAGAAGCAATAAAACTACCATACAACATGAGCGTCCTGGTTGGGCGTGGGGTTCTTCTCCAGCACGTGTTCCATTACATCCGACAGTGTCCTCCAACTGGACACAGAGCTTGATATTCTGTACGCATCCTTGTTCAGCACTTCCTTATTCCTTTTGTACAACTTCTGCATGTCACTATAACTGACAATGGCTGAAGCACCCTGTTAACACAATAAAACTCCATCTTAAAGAGAGGAGGGAACAATAAACAGCTTACATGAAATCTCATGTATTGCACTCGCATGACTTTCTCAACTTACTATCCTTCATGTTTATATCTCGCACAAGATAGTGGATATAAACTAAACTAAACCCCAGCGCAACAGCCCATGAAGGGCCAAGGCTTACTGCCTAGCCGCTGCGTCCCCACCTCTGCCCACTACAGGCATCATTGGTGGGGTGCAGTACTGGAGTGCCCCAAGCCCTCCTGGCCAGTTATACAGCCTTCTCGACCTGGGGTTGCTACTTCTCCATCAAGTAGCTCCTCAACTGCTCCCCCTAGGACCTAATGAGGCTGAGTGCACTCTGAGATAGTGGATGTGTCAATACAAAATTTACCTAAGAATATGTAACAGTAATTCCACAACACAAAAAACAAAAATCTGATGTGTTACACTCACATGACTTTCTCTACTCTTGTACTAGCCATTCAAACAAAAAAATAACTTGCAACATTACTAAGATAAGTGAAGTTTTTAGTTTCTAATTTGTTCTTACTTTAGAGCGTTGCTCAACATTTTCTGCGACAAAAATTATTAAAAGGAAATCATATACTGGATACATTGAGTCTTAACTATAATAAAGTGTTACTGGAATCGACGAACATCGTATAAATTGTAAAATATACGCAATAATTATTTGAAATATAATAGTTTAAGATAAAAATAAACATGGAATAACTTCAACAAAAATCGAGAGCTTTTATACCTTGCTTAATCGAAATAAAACCAAATATTATAAAGATAAGTGACTATAAAACTTTGTTGTTAGCTAATGCTGGATTTCTGACAATGAAGTCATTAATCCTCTTGCTCTCTGATGGATGGGAAGGGCACTAGAAGTGGCCGGGCATATTTGAAGCTGGTCTCGGTCCATTTCCTCTTGCAGATCACATAGAGGACAGAGTGGTGAAGAATATATCCCAATTCTGTTTAAATGTTTTGCCAGACAATCATGTCCTGTAATCAACCTGAAGGTTGCAACTACGCAAGTGTAAGGTTTCTTTTATCTTGGCGGAAAAATACTTTTAGGATATTTTACTCGTGTTTTTACCCTTTTTCAACAGCATAAGTAGTTTAGGGTTTTCGTAATATGGTTTTATTGATTTTTATTTTTCCTTTCTTTTTTTTACCTGTTTTAGCCCTCTTTTTAGTGGTTTTAACGTTCATTTTTAGGTATTTTAACTTTCATTTTTTAGTTTTAAAAGGGTGAGGTTTTATTTTCTTTTATTGCTTTTACATTGGACTTCGGGCCCTAATGACCTAGTTGTCGACGGGCCCGTAAACCCCACTACTCACTCACTCACTCACTCAGGTTGCAACTGCTGTTTTTCGAGGATACTCAGGAATTACTGTTTGAATGTTTGGTAGTACCCAACTTTTATTTTTTGATTTTTCATAGTAATATTTCACAATCATTTTTTTGAATTCAGAGTTGACTAATCTTTTAGCTGCATAAAATAGTAGATTAACTATAGATTTTTGTACACTGCTCGTACCCTTTTAAAAAGAAAATCAGCTTTCTCATTACCACTCAGTCCACAGTGGTATTACTATAAAATGTAATTGACATGAATAAAAAGAAATTTATAAGAGAAAACCACATCATTTTTAACGACTTCCCTGCACCCGTAACATGTTTGTAAGTCTCATTAGAAGGAACTGACCGAGCTGGCCGAGCGGCAAACGACCACCGTAGTGCCAAAATTACGTTTCTGAGATAATTAAGAAATACATTCCTTAATCAACATAATTCTTTATTTCAAAGTTTCATTTGTTGGAAACATATTGTGTACATTTTAGATATGTTCTCATAAAATTTAAGGCACTAAATATGTAATTTCAGTTTACGGTTATATAACGAAAATAAAAATTAGGAAAGAGTTTACTCTTAAATGCCTTTTCCTTACAAAAGTAATAATTGCAAACGTAAATATTGATCTATACTTTCACGCAATATTACAAACCTACGGTCAGTCGGTAGAGATTTGCCAACCCTGTGTACTGTGTTCAGATAGCCACTTACCTTAACTACATATGGAAATCCTGAATGTGGTTGAAAATCTCTAGGATTGTTCATCTGAGTAAGATCCAGTACACTACGAACCTCTTCACAAGCCCAGCAATCAATATCGTTAGCTCGGAAGTATGGATTTTCAATAAGACACATTTCATCATACCATACTAGAAATAAAACCAGCCAATATTAGATATTAACTGCATTTTTATGTTGGAAAACACTTTGTAAAGACAGGTTTAAGGTTGGTTCACAATCACTGGTAACAGTAAGGATAGCCAGAATGAGAGAGTTGAAATGCATGTATTGAAACAGGAGCACCCTCTCGGGAGGACCTGTAACCCCTAGAGGGCATGTCCCCGGGTGGCAGATAAGAGTGGTAGGAGGGAAATGACATGGACCAAACATGTACTGCTGCCTTGCAGTTAAGCATGGGTCTGCTCAGGACTAGAGGAAGAAAACCTCAAACAAAAATAGCCTTTGCAGCAGCGTTACCTCTGAAGCATGTCGGCTGAGGACTCGCGAAAATCCGTCACGGAGAATGACCTAGTCGGATTTGAACCAAACCTCCTATTTACCAATCTGTGTATTAACGACATGTCTTATTCTAAGCATTACTTTTCATCATGCATATTATTACCTGTTATAGATGGGAAGTTTCTCACAATCGGTAGAGCCAACCATCTTAAACATTTCATAGCCGGATAAATCAATTCTTGTACATTTCTCACTACCAAATTATAAGTTGGTTTATGATATGTCAACAATATACTGACTGCAATAATAAAAAGTAAGAGCGAAGCAATTACTTTAAATACAATAACAAAAGCGCTAAAGAAACTATACGACCTTTGCATCATGAGAGTATTCTGAACTGACTTTCGCCCATTTACTCTTTTATAATGTTCTTCTAGCACGCTGAACGACTTTAGAATGATTTCATCTACTTCATTTTCTGAAATACTCCATTCTCTTCCCAAACGTCGTAGCTTAAGCACTTCATGTTCATAAGATGTTAATATTTCTTCCCTCGAAACATTTAAAGGCATCTCGATGTGAGGACCCGAATGTTGACAGGTTACCTCTCTTTTCACCTCTGCTTAGTTTAATAGCAAATAGCTTACTTTTCGTGTTTACAAACATTTGCGATGCGTGGAACATATGACAGGACAACCGTCAGTGCTACCATTTTGGAATGCAAATGTTTCAACGAAAACAATTGCATTTGTACACGAAGGTGGACTTCGTACTTCGGTTACAATAAGAGTATACGCGGCAGTATGCGTTTATTAATACATTGTGGTTTTCAGTAATGTAAAATATGTTCGTAATTTGAAAATAATGAAATGTTCGGAAAGGTATGCCAGGGCAATAACAAAGCGGAAATTTACAACCTGTAACACTTCCTTCTTCCGGTAGGTCAGTGGATTAAATGCGGTCATGGGAAGTATGGATATTTTGCTGGAAAATGTTTGTCTGTGATTAATTTGAGGACCTGGACGTTTGCAGAGATATGTAAGTAATGACTGTGAAGAATAATTTAGGACGTTTAACTTTTTTATAACATGAACATTGTAATGGGAATGAAGAGTTCAAAGTCCCGTTGCAGGCCTATCCCCTGTCTTTCACCTACCTGTAACCTGGAAATGGAATCCAGGTCTTTGCTATGCCTACCAAGAAATAGGTCGAAACGTGTGAAGCAGCGGGAGAAATCTGGTTGGAAAAGAGCTGCTGCTTGTCTGTAATAATATGCTGCGTTACATAGGGTTTACGTAGAGGTTAGAATAAATACAGTAAATTTGTTTTCTGTGTAAGTGTAGCATAAATATAATAGGAATTCAAAGAAATTTATAGTTGAGAAATGTTCTAAAATGAAAAGACAGTTTGCAACAGGAGTGAAGAGATTTTTTTTTACCTGTAATGTAATTTAGTGGGGACACATCTTTATTCCAGTTTCTGCATAAATTACAGGTTGAAAGTATTTAACAAGTCAAAATTAATGTAATATTTGTAGATATCTGTGCATATATAATCGTTGCCCAATAAGTACAATCATAATTTTAAATAATACACTTATCTTGGTAATATTAAGGTGTATGTCATTTGAAGAAGTGCCTGTATATCAATAAGCATTATTCTTGTATGCAGCAAGATGCGTGTGTGAATAATAGTAAAATCTGAGTGAGAGTAAAATTGTTTCTGGGGCAAGACTGAATAGTACTATTGAAATGAGAAGACCACAAAAAAGTATTGGCAAAGGGCAAATTGGCTCTATGTGTTGGATTTCATTTTAGTCCTGAGAGTCAAGAGTAAATTATGATCTGGGATATTTAACATGTCATACTGCAAACAAAGTTTTCAGTGGTTCTGTAAATCTGAATAACATTGATTGTGCAGTAACTATGCATTTCTCACAACCAGTCATGTTGTTATCACATGATTAAGGAACTTATCATATACATAGTTCATACACACTACTATTGGGTGGGCTCAATAATGAAGAATTGAAATTACAAAATAATAATAATTATTACTATAGTTATCTGTCAAAACACATGATACTTAAAATGTATTGCCTATGATAATCCAAATTATTAGACCTAAAAAGTATTAATCTTTGCTTAATGTCCAAAGACTAAAATTTTAATAAATACTATTTGGGACATTGAATGTTCTCACAGCATTTAACAGTAATACAGTAAAACCTGCCTAAAATGGAGCACCGTCATTCCAACAATTTTGTTCCACTTTCACAGCTTTATATCTTACAGAGGGTTGTGTTTTAATGAAACAAAGCACATATATTACTTTAATTAAAATAATTAGTACGTTTTTAAAAATAACAAAATTTTTCCATGTGAAAGGTAGTTTGTGTTTGGGGGATTTTGTTGACAAATTCGGCAGATTCTGCAAGCCCTCGTGCACACCTCCTGAGTTGCACTCTTGAGAAAATTTTTGCAGGACATAATCTAAAGTATATCTGAAAATGTTTGTGCCGCATCCTTGTGAGATTCTTGTTCTGTATCTAATTACCCTCTCCATATGGAGGACTTATAAGCGTGTGCCTAGGGTCAGATCTCTGTTGGGGATCAGACAGAGTGATCACCTGGAAATGGGTAGTCAGTATGAGAGGGAGGAAAAGGATGATATGAAATGCAGGAAAATGGATGGATGGATGGATGGATGGATGGATGGATGGATGGATGGATGGATGGATGGATGGATGGAAAGGTAACAATGGAGCATTTGGTGGAATGAGTGGTGGGGGAAACTGGAGAAAATCTGCCCAGACGCTGCTTCATCCACCACAAATACCACATGCGGATCCCTGGAATTGAACCTGGGCAACCTTGGTGATAGGTTAATGGTCTAGTTGCTCAGCCATGGTGCTATCTATACCTGTAAGACGCTGAATTTAAATACCAGATTTGTTGTTTAACTGGCTTTTTGTGTTAGTTATGCTGTTCACACAGATAGACACACACACCTTTTTTGAAAGTGCTTTCTTTAGATTCAGGGAGTCTAGAAACAATTTTGTGTCAAACTTTTGGGGGGAATACAGTACCTAGTTCCTCTAAATTAAATACGTACTAGAAAAAGTAAAACTGTGATTGCATAGAATTAATGATTGAATCATTTAAAATAAATATATAAATTCAAATGTACATTTTGTTTATTTCAACTTGCGTATTGTAACAATTGCAATTTCTCTGATAGTTTCTCTGTCCCCCTCATTATCGGTGCCAAGTTATATCTTACTTAAGCCGTTCTTAAAACTTTGGTACAAGTACATTTGCATTCATAATTAATGGCTATCACATTAAAAGCTTAGTAGATTATTGTGCATTACATATATAATAGCTATATTTAGCAGGATATTGAAGCTAAATGTTCCAGAAAAGTATTCTGTTTCCGCATTGGTAGTTCTCTGGTTTAGAACTTAAGATTACAGACTGAATGGTGTGCAGTATTGTGATAGACCAGGGCTTACCTGTGTGTATCCATCATCGTCATGGTCCCCCTTCACTGGACTGTAACAAAATGTATAGCACCACTAGTGACCTCTAGTAAATGGTATACAGTGTTATGATAGACCAGTGCTTATCTGTGTGTCTCTCCTTCATCATGATCATGGTCCCTCTTCACTGGACTGTAACAAAATGTATAGCACCACTAGTGACCTCTAGTAAATGGTATACAGTGTTATGATAGACCAGAGCTTATCTGTGTGTCTATCCTTCATGGTCCCTCTTCACTGGACTGTAACAAAATGTATAGCACCACTAGTGACCTCTAGTAAATGGTATACAGTGTTATGATAGACCAGAGCTTATCTGTGTGTCTATCCTTCATCATGATCATGGTCCCTCTTCACTGGACTGTAACAAAATGTATAGCACCACTAGTGACCTCTAGTAAATGGTATACCGTGTTATGATAGACCAGAGCTTATCTGTGTGTCTATCCTTCATGGTCCCTCTTCACTGGACTGTAACAAAATGTATAGCACCACTAGTGACCTCTAGTAAATGGTATACAGTGTTATGATAGACCAGAGCTTATCTGTGTGTCTATCCTTCATCATGATCATGGTCCCTCTTCACTGGACTGTAACAAAATGTATAGCACCACTAGTGAGCTCTAGTAAATGGTATACAGTGTTATGATAGACCAGAGCTTATCTGTGTGTCTATCCTTCATCATGATCATGGTCCCTCTTCACTGGACTGTAACAAAATGTATAGCACCACTAGTGTCCTCTAGTAAATGGTATACAGTGTTACGATAGACCAGAGCTTATCTGTGTGTCTATCCTTCATCATGGTCATGGTCCTCCTTCACTGGACTGTAACAAAATGTATAGCACCACTAGTGACCTCTAGTAAATGGTATATAGTGTTATGATAGACCAGAGCTTATCTGTGTGTCTATCCTTCATCATGATCATGGTCCCCCTTCACTGGACTGTAACAAAATGTATAGCACCACTAGTGACCTCTAGTAAATGGTATATAGTGTTATGATAGACCAGAGCTTATCTGTGTGTCTATCCTTCATCATGATCATGGTCCCCCTTCACTGGACTGTAACAAAATGTATAGCACCACTAGTGAGCTCTAGTAAATGGTATACAGTGTTATGATAGACCAGAGCTTATCTGTGTGTCTATCCTTCATCATGATCATGGTCCTCCATCTCTGGACTGTAACAAAATATATAGCACCACTAGTGACCTCTAGTAAATGGTATATAGTGCTATGATAGACCAGAGCTTATCTGTGTGTCTATCCTTCATGGTCCCTCTTCACTGGACTGTAACAAAATGTATAGCACCACTAGTGACCTCTAGTAAATGGTATACAGTGTTATGATAGACCAGAGCTTATCTGTGTGTCTATCCTTCATCATGGTCATGGTCCCTCTTCACTGGACTGTAACAAAATGTATAGCACCACTAGTGACCTCTAGTAAATGGTATACAGTGTTATGATAGACCAGAGCTTATCTGTGTGTCTATCCTTCATCATGGTCATGGTCCCTCTTCACTGGACTGTAACAAAATGTATAGCACCACTAGTGACCTCTAGTAAATGGTATACAGTGTTATGATAGACCAGAGCTTATCTGTGTGTCTATCCTTCATGGTCCTCCATCTCTGGACTGTAACAAAATGTATAGCACCACTAGTGACCTCTAGTAAATGGTATACAGTGTTATGATAGACCAGAGCTTATCTGTGTGTCTATCCTTCATCATGATCATGGTCCCCCTTCACTGGACTGTAACAAAATGTATAGCACCACTAGTGACCTCTAGTAAATGGTATACAGTGTTATGATAGACCAGAGCTTATCTATGTGTCTATCCTTCATGGTCCCCCTTCACTGGACTGTAACAAAATGTATAGCACCACTAGTGACCTCTAGTAAATGGTATACAGTGTTATGATAGACCAGAGCTTATCTGTGTGTCTATCCTTCATCATGATCATGGTCCCTCTTCACTGGACTGTAACAAAATGTATAGCACCACTAGTGACCTCTAGTAAATGGTATACAGTGTTATGATAGACCAGAGCTTATCTGTGTGTCTATCCTTCATGGTCCCCCTTCACTGGACTGTAACAAAATGTATAGCACCACTAGTGACCTCTAGTAAGCAGGCGCAAATAGTCAGCAATGGATGAGATGAATTGTAAAGTCAGCTCACTCATGTGAATTGTTTATTATTCACATGCTCTGACTGTCTGATATAAATTTCCCATTGTTTGTGATTGTGTTTTTTTTATAATTGATGTTATGAAGTATAAAATATTGACTAGAAATGTGTATATGGCGTATGAACTGGTGTTCTTTGCTTTAATAGATCTATGTTTATTGTGAAACTAAAAAGAAGCTGGAATGGAAAATATTAAAGGATTCTTATGAAATAGAATTAGTGGTATTCAATCTTTTTTCTCTGCCTACCTCCAAAGACAATTTTCCATTTCAGCCTTTGCCTCGAGGCCCAGGCCCTACAATTATCATTAATTCAAATTTATTATTACAGACATTAAAGGTTTAAACTTTCAAACTGAATTTTCTCTGTTGAAAATGTGACATCCTCCTTTTTCCCGTGTACCCACCATATATTTTCAATAATTGGGCATTTGACAATGTTTATTTTTATAATTTGACCATGTTTGTGTTTGGTGTTGTATCTGAGAAGTGGACAATGTTGCAGGCGGATGCCTGAGGTGTGAGGAGAATGGCAGAGCCAGATCGAAGCTCGACGGATGGAACACCCGAGAATGAAACAGAGGCTGATTCCGGAACACAAAATGAGGGGGGCCAAAGTAATGAAGAAAATGGGGACCCCGACAATGAGGCGGATCAGTCAGGGGGACAGGGAAGTCCCCTAGCATCGGGAGTTCCAGATGGTGCACTGAACACTAACTATGATTCCAGCGATGGGGCCATTCCAGTGCATCGCTGCGAGAGATGTGATAATTATGAGACTCTTTCTCGAGCTGCACTACTTGCTCATTTGACGCGATGTAGTGGAGTGGAAGGTGAACCATCGGCACCTGGCGAAGCTCTCAGAAGCCACGACAGGAAGATTTTCGAATGTGATGTGTGCAACATGAAATTTTCCAATGGTGCCAACATGCGTCGACATAAAATGCGACACACTGGTGTCAAGCCCTATGAGTGTAGAGTGTGCCAGAAGAGGTTTTTCCGCAAAGATCATCTGGCGGAGCACTTTACAACTCATACCAAGACTTTGCCTTACCATTGTCCTATATGCAATCGTGGTTTTCAGCGTCAGATCGCTATGAGAGCCCATTTTCAAAATGAGCATGTTGGACAGCATGACATGATAAAGTCTTGTCCACTGTGCAGTTTCCGCGCTGGTACCATGAAGAGCTTGAGGGTTCACTTCTTCAACAGGTACGTTCAATAACTCATATTAAAGATAACCAAGTGTTTTGTGCTTGCTAAGCTTAAGAGAACATTTGCATTTAAATTAATAATTATAATTGCGGAGTTTTATTCTAAGAATTTCATTTAGATACAATATTCTATGGAATGTTCCATTCATTCACTTTGGGAAATACAATAAAAGTTTATAACTAGGCATTATTTCTGGGCTGTTATGCTGTAGTCCACTGGAGTTTGAGTCCCAGACATTTCGTCCACAGCTGCAGCAGACATCTTCAGTGGCGCGGAGGTAGTCTCTTCGGAGAAGTTAACATAGCATCTGAGCTGCTGTCTTTATCCCTTGATGGCCTCCGCTGTTCGGTCCGGATGGTGGACGGCAGGAGGAAGGGGGCGGGCTTCACCCAAGGTGTTGTTTCATCCTGATTGGTTCACTTCAATTTCTCCTGTTTTGTGCCATTTTTTTGTCTTCAATGACAGGATACCAGTTGCTGTTAAGTTTCAAAACTTCTTCTTTGTTATTGAAATATATAAACATCCCCACAGTTTCAATAAGAAAGAAGAGGCTTTGAAACTTAATAGCAACTGGTATCCTGTCATTGAAGGCAAGAAACGGCACAAAACAGGAGAAATTCAAGTGAGCCAATCAGGAAGAAACAACACCTTGGGTGAAGTCCGTCCCCTCCTGCCGTCTGCCATCCAGACCAATCAGCGGAGGCAGGCCACTCGAGGGAAAATACAGCAGCTCAGATACCACGTAAACTTCTCCGAGAAGACTATGACTGTGCCATTGAAGATGTCTGCCACAGCTGTGAACGAAACGTCTGGGTTCTCTAACTCCAGCAGACCACAGCATAACAGTTTGGAAGTAACTACTAGTTATATTGACTCCGGCGGTGAAAGCCTACGCTCTCTCATCACAATCAAAGTTTATCAAGAACTGTAGTCAGTAACTTTTTGGAGACACATGCATGAGAATAACATGAAGTCTCCACTGCTTTTGTTCCTTATCTAGCATAAAGCTAAATGCAACAACTTTCAATAATGCAAAATTTAAAAATTTAGAAGTATTAAAGCTTTATCTTAAAGAATCACACATACTTCAGAATTGAGATACTGACAGTATTGAGGTCCCATCCTTACTTAAGAGAAACTGTGGTATTTAAATTACTAACACTGCTTTTCAGATAGGGTTGTTCCGTCATTCGGCTGTCATTTCAATCACTTTTCACTGTTCAGTTTCCTCTGAGACTTCCTTAACTCATTCTGTCACTTCACCAATGTGAACTATAGTGCTGCCAAAGTAAGAAAGCCACTTGAAATACACAAACGCTCACTGCAGCTGTAAGCATGTGACTGCAGTGAACGCTCTGATTGGTTCTTGACCAAAGCGTTCTGACTGGCCGTTGCATACTCTCTTCACATCTTTACAATTTAAAAAGACTCAATTGTTAGTATGTGCAACTTCTTTTGTTTTCAAATAACACTTCTAAGTGTAATATGCTACAAGGGAAACAATCATAATTGTGAACAGAGTTTAAACAGTAGTAACATTAAAAAGTATCCTGGGCCAGTTCTGAGATTTCCATATTTTGATAATAGATAAAGTTAGCTGCAACTGCGTTAGAAAACCTTATATGTAACCTCCTTTTCACTTCCTTCCGAGCAAGTTGGTTCCCTCACCACTACCACTTCCTTCAACTTGGGTATCTACCACTGAATACAATATCATGTCCCATTTCTTTATTTATTGCAAAGGATAGGAACATAGAAAGTTTAATTTGCATGATACTAAACACATGTTAATGTATGTTTATTTGAAAAGAAGAAATTCACTCACTGCAATTGTAATTACATTTGACGCTAATAGGTGGGATGGAGTACAACAATAACGGCATGATTGTTCTCACATTTAGCATCCATAGATGTATTACTTATTTAATTCTTTTAAATGATTGAAACAGAGAAAGGATCATATGCATGTTACAGGAATGTGCATTAAAATGTTTATTTCAAAGGAACAAATTCACAATAAAATGCTTCAATGAAGTGGCATATTTGTCATTATTGGACTTATAAGGCCATATTAGTGGATTTTTACCTTTGGAACAATAATTGCTTCACACTTGCTTAGGATGTGTTAATCTTTGGATTTGTATTACATTACAACCACACTTCCAAGGTCTAGGAAGGCTGGGAAATAATTCTGACCAAATAAACATTGGATAACATTTTTACTTAGGGTTCCCGAGGGCTAGGGAGTCTTTATTTTTCCAACCTCTCCATTTCTGTAATTTCTCTATAAAATCTTAACCCCTAACATGCTGACCTGTCGTGGCATGTAATACGTCCTCTGATTGGTAATCAGAGGATATGGTCGGTGAATTTATTTTGATAATTCTCCCGGTCAGGTTGGTGAGACCCGTAAACCAACGACGGGTGTGGTCCTCCAGACATTCTGGGGGTTGTGAGAGAGCGGTGTCACCGCCAAAACATAAAAATATGGTGCTCTCTAAAAAACGGTTACTATTACTGCTATTGCTCTCTTCAATATCATTGAAAAATATTGGAGAGCAAGAGGATTAATGACTTCATTGTCAGAAATCCAGTATTAGCTAACAACAACATTAAAAAGTCGTGGATCTAATTGCTTTTCTTACTAAGGAATATGGTGGCTGACTTGTGGGTTGCGATAACATAACACATAAAAAATGAGTACTGAGAGCTACAGAAAACACAAGCTAAGGGAAAACTTAAAAAGTGGTGAAAAACAAATCGTGTTAAATGTATTTCACAAACTAATGGAGCATCATCCGTGTGTACTTGTGAATGATTTAGTAAACTTAACCTCAGAATATATCAGAAACCAGCGTTGTGCATGTTCGCAAGGAGTTCAAAGAAAGTGGCTGTGTTAAAACTCCCTCCATGTACGAAGAGGAACAAAGTGTTACAAAAAGTCAATTTTGTGAAGTGTGCAATTTGCTCTAGAGTATGTAAGTTCTTTTTACTTCCTCTACTGGTAAGTAGAAGGAAGTATTCTGTTCCACCCAAAAATTTAATGTCCAAATTTCACCGGAAATGTATGTTTTGAGGCCCCCTGAATCCAAAAAAAAAGCATTTTTAGAAAAAGGTCCACATCTGTGTGTCTGTCAGACTGTGGAGAGCATAACTCAAAAACGAAAAGTCGGTTAGAAACCAAAGTTGGTATTTAAGTTTGATGTCTTTGAAGGATGTGACACAAAGATTTTGAAGAAAATAGCCCCACCCTAAACTACACTTTACATGGAAAATTTTTCAAAAATTTTGATTTTCTTGAAAATGACTCTATTTTGATTAAAATGCCATATGTTTGAGATATTCCTATGACAAATGAAATGTATATTTTGAATTTTCTGGCTATAGCCTATGTAGTCCTGTTTACTCTGGATGACTTTTGAATAACTCATAAACCATAAGAGACAGACAAAATCTATTATACAAAAAATGTAGATCTCAGTAAAACACACAATTTATCTCTCAATAAATTTTTTTTAGAGTTAACCATTTCAGAGATCTTCCTTGTCATTTGTGTCAGTTTCAGAAAGCTTAAAATTTTCGTGAAATGGAGCATCGTTGTTCATTTTTTTTATCTGTTAAGCATGCAAAGAGAATAGGTTCTCAAAGCTTTAAAAGATTTGACTATCGCACAAAGCCTACTGTATTCCCATATTCCCCTTGTACCTACAAGGAAATAAGCAATAAGATATTATTTATTTATGCCAACAAACTTACTGTTGGTGTTTTTAAACACACAAGCCGTGTGTGGGCAAAGTTTAAGAGGTAGAACTGGAACTTAAAAATTCAATGCCACAACTGGGATTTGAACCACAGACCTTCCGCTTGCCAGGCGGACGCTCTAACCACTGAGCTATTGTGACAAACTGCCAGAAATACCAGGAGAAATACGAACTGGCTTGAGAATTTAATGCCATTCTGGCAGTTTGTCACAATAGCTCAGTGGTTAGAGCGTCCGCCCGGCAAGCGGAAGGTCTGTGGTTCAAATCCCAGTTGTGGCATTGAATTTTTAAGTTCCAGTTCTACCTCTTAAGCAATAAGATAATTTGTACAAATGTTTATCTCAACTAACATGAAGAAGATATAGCAATAAGAGTTTGTAAGAATGGTTAGTACAAGAGTAGAGAAAGTCATGTGAGTGCAACACATCAGATTTTTTGAAAACAAACCACCAGTCTGATTACATACATATGTGTTTAACTTTATAAACGTTTATAACTTCTTATTGTTAGGCTTAATAGATGCCATGCAATGCATAGACATGAAAATGAAAGCTGCTCTTTCAAATAGAAGCTGTTTCAGCAGATAGCACTGTGGGTTTTTGTGGGATTTTTGCCACATAAAGGTTTGATCAATCTTCAACAACTATGACTGGATATCTAGCCTCGCTAGCACAAATGTTGTTGTTGCTGCAGATACACATGAAATGAGGGGCGAGTTCATTTGCTCTGAGCCATAAATTCTATTGTCTAGCTCCATTTCATAGCATTGTTACAGCATTGTTGCCAGTATTAGAAAACCAACTCATGTATATGAAAACAAATCATCATTAGAGTGAAGCAAGGGTATATTAGATTTTGTTAAGTATGAAGAAAATGTGAAGCAAATTGGTGAATGTGCTTAAATTGCTATAAATTTTGTTACTACAAACGTTACTGGTGAATGGTCATTATTGGCACGTTTGCCAACAGCATTTAGTTGCAGTGTAAGAGGAAGAAGATTTGCTGCTGTGTTCTATCCTTGTCTTGAAGTACACCAGCACCATTGCACTGTGCTTTAACTAAAACTCCAGTAAAACATTTATAACATCGGGCCTTAGAATTCCTTTGAGATTTGGGATCTTAGTTACCATGGTTGAAGTTGTTTCTTAATTCTGTCATTAAAATGTAGAAGTATGGTGAAGTATTTGCAGGTATTCTACAGATGTAAGCATGGGTAATGTGTATCGTGTAAATGATAATGTTTTGTTTTTTATTAGGCATGGTATCGACTTGGATAATCCGGGTCCTAGTGCACCAAGTGCATCCAATGCTCTGACGAGTAATCATTCTCTGGAAGTGAGCTGTAATTTAAATGTTGCCACAGCGACATACAGTGACAGTGGTGATTCAATGGGAGCAAGATCTGTGGACAATGCAACTCCTCCAATGCATTTCCTTACACCTCACGTAGAAATATCAATGTCTGATTCCCCCGCATCGTTCTCACCTGCTCAGGTAAACAAGCATTTGTATCATCATTGTCCAGATATGTGATTAATTTGTTACGCAGGGTGAGTCAAAATAACACTGAATAATTTTAAGCCATAATTCATGAGTTGTAATGTAGTATTTTATCAGGAATGTATGTCTGCAAACCTGTTGTTGTCGAGTTAGAGGGCATTAAATTTTTTGAAACACTGCATCAGGTTAGATGAAATTCCACTGAACAGGTTGCTCTGTATTTTTACTACAAGACATTAGGCGAGTTTTGAAATAAGAGTAGCTGCATATCTTTAATCTTAAAAAAACAAATAAGATAGGAATAAGAGTTTGTAAGAATGGTTAGTCAAATACAATTTTATTCAGTTCTATTCTTTTTGTTGTTGCAAGTTGGCTCTTTCAGACACACACAACAGTTGTAATAAAACCCCACCTACAACTGGCCAATCACTACCGTAGCCAGCACAACAATGCCCCGCCCACCCCCAGCCATATAAATAACTGTAACTGACGTTAACGGTCATACTTCCACTACTTCTCTGCTTCCACATTCAAACTCTGACTAGTGCAGACGGAGGATCCTGTTACCCTGATGATGCCAAGCGCAGTACTTGGCGAAACGTTGATATCTACCATGCCTTCTAGACCATGGCCTACAAGCCCGAAAGAACCAAACATTTTGAATAGTCACAACATACAATGTATATATAAAGCCATTATTTACTTACTGCAGCAAAGTCCTTGTAAAAGCAAATACAAAAAAAATTCAAATCTTTCAAAACCAAAGTCTGAGACTAATTGAGTACCTGGGTGCAACAAGAGCGTTAGCTGGCTAACGCTGTTATTGCATAAATGCTTGTATTGTGTTTGTCAAATGTTCAACTATCATCTGTATAAAAATTAGTTCGGTACGACGTCACTTGATGGCAGGAGCTCTTTGGAAAGTAGATCGTGCGCTACACTTTAGTTGCACTCATGACCAAGCCATTCATTGTCGCCACGTGGCTAGGCAGACAAGGTAAAGATGGACGCAATAATTGATGAGTATGTTACTTCGGAAGAAGAAATTATCACTGATGACAATGAAAGTAACCGTGTTGGGGTAAAGAGACAACAGAATTCCGAATTGTGGAAACGAAATGTTGCTAAGAAACGTTGAAATTCTGATAAGATGTATATATCCGAATGCACAGGAAAGCAAATACCAGCCAAGAAGTTCAAGCCAGTTGAATCTTGTTGCAAGAAGAGGTATGTATTTTTTAATTTTTCTTTGCAATATCTTCTAGTGGACAGTTTATTTTCCTTTAGTTAGATGAAAATCAATTTAAGAACTTCATTGTTGGCAGCACTTAGCGGGCTGCCAACAATGACAAAGGAAACATGCGAATTTAAATTAATAATGCTAACATAAAATGATCAGAATTAGATATGGGTGAAGTTTTGCTTATTTTATATAGTCTATATTTTTTCCAATTTTATTCTAGGTGTTGTCAGAGTTTACAAATCGTTGAACAGGAACAACTGTTCATTAAATTTTGGGGCTACAGTGACAAAGTACTTCAGGATGCGATCTTGATGGGATACATAACAACAAAAGAGAAACAAACAACATCTGTCAATACTAAGGCACAAAAAACACAGAATGTGTGAATAATGATGTCCCAAATAAAGTGTCAGATGTTGAATCAGAATCTGAGGCCTAAAGATTGTTCAATAATCCTAAATGTATTAAAAGTATAACAATTATAATATAAAAAGGCGGGACAGTATACATTCTATGCAATAACAGTGTTAATTTTGTTCCTATATATGTCAATATTTATCTTTGTATTATTAAATTTAAAAGGATGTTATGACAAACTGTTAGACATTTGCATATTATTGATAATAAATCTGATTCTCAAAGTATTAGTGTTTTATTAAACAATTCCTACAGTTTCAAAACTTTGAGACCATTTATCTCAACATGGCATTTTTCCACTAACGTTCTTGTTGCACCCAGGTACTCAATTACAGGTTCTATCAAAACCACACCAATAGCAGCTATGGAAATACTAACCAACCAATACCCCATTGAATATGAAATAGAAAAAGTGGCTCTTATTCAACATGAAAAGTTGATCAGACTCCCATTCAATACATGGCACAAGAGAAATTTTACACATACACTAAAGACTCAGGAGAGCTTTCTTCCCAAAATTCAAGACATCAAGAAGAATATATACCTCCCTAATTCAAAGGAAAATTTCATATCTAAAGTCAATCCGACACAAACATTAGACATCACATATTATTTACACTTGACAGAAGAAGTTAAGAAAAGTGATACTCCAACTAGTGTTCTAAAATTATTGGCATGAGAGACAATCCATACTAGATTTCCAGAACATGAGTGGCTCCATATTTATACTGATGGATCATTTATATCAAACCAAGATGGAGCAGGTGCTGGAGTCACATGTCACCTCTTTTCCTATTACAAATCTTTAAGTTATGGAACTACAAACTTTGATGGAGAAATTGAAGCAATTCGAATGGCCCTACAAAATCTTTTATATGGAATTTCACATTTTCATCAAGCAGTTATTCTCTCAGATTCCAGGGCAACAATTATAGCAATTACTTCCAAGTTGTCACCAAAAAACCAAACAATTATAGAATGTTGGAAAATCCTTACCCATCTAACCGCACTTCAAAAACACCTAGTCTTCCAATGGATACCGGCTCACTGTGGACTGAGTGGTAATGAGAAAGCTGATTTTCTTGCAAAAAAGGGTACCAGCAATGTGCAGAAATCAATAGTTAATCTACCATTTTATGCAGCTAAAAGATTAGTCAACTCTGAATTCAAAAAAATTATTGCAAAATATTACTATGAAAAATCAAAAAATAAAAGATGGGAACTACCAAACTTTCAAACAGTAATTCCTGAGTATCCTCGAAAAACAGCAGTTGCAACCTTCAGGTTGATTACAGGACATGATTGTCTGGCAAAACATTTAAACAGAATTGGGATATATTCTTCACCACTCTGTCCTCTATGTGATCTGCAAGAGGAAATGGACCGAGACCACCTTCAAATATGCCCGGCCACTTCTAGTGCCCCATCCATCAGTGAAAAATATTGGAGAGCAAGAGGATTAATGACTTCACTGTTAGAAGTCCAGCATTAGCTAACAACAACAAGAATGGTTAGTACAAGGGTAGAGAAGGTCATGTGAGTGCAACACATCAGATTTTTAAATCTTGTTTCATTTCAATGTCTTTGAAGCTTTGTGCCATTATGCATATGTATATCAGCAAAATCTAAATTTTCTAATTTATCACAGAATCCCCACTGTATTTCTCTTTTTCTATTCATAGCTTTGTTCATCACATCACCTAAAACCATTAAAAGCAGGATTGGTGACAATACACATCCCTGTTAAACACTACTATTAATTTGGAAAGATAATAATTACGAATAATTTTCTATTATGTTGCACTGGACATAAGTCATTGTTAATTTCTTGAACAATCCTTATAATCTTCTCTGGTATTTGAAAAGTTCTCATAGCCTCCCATGTTTTATTTTGAGCGATCAAATTGAATGCCTTTTCAAAATTGATAAAAATTAAATATATTGGGGTTGGATGTTCATATAAGAGTATGTGATATTTGTTTCCAGTGTGAACAGCCTCTGGGAGGTAACACACAGTCTAGTTCAGAACCTACTTCCCAAAGAGTGAACGGTGAGTGCCCTGGCTCACCACATTCCGTGGACTCAAACTCAAATGCACCAACCAGCAGTCACAGTGTCGGTGGACCAGGAAGTACCGGGAATGGCTCGGCAAGAAGTGTGTCATTAGATGTAGCTACAGCAATTACTCCGTCCATTTCCCTCATTCCAATAAAGCAAGAACCTGGCAATGGTGCAGATGAGAGTGGTCCAGCGCAGCGCAGCAATGGCCCAGTAAACCTGAGCACTGCACGTTCATTGTCTACAGCTCCAGCAGAATCCAACAACGTCCAGTTTCAGTCCGCAACCTCCAGCAGCCTTACAAGTTTAATTAAGGTGTGTATGTCAAGTGTAATATGTGTTTAGAAATTATTTGTGAGAGAGCTTAGGCTTTCATGGCCACAGTCAGTATAACTAGAAGTTATTTCCAGGCTGTTATGCCGTGGTCTGCTGGAGTTCGAGCTTCCAGACATTTTGTCCACAACAGCAGTAGACATCATCAGTGGCACAGTCGTAGTCTCCTCGGACCTGCTGTATTTATCCCCCAAGTTGCCTCCACTGATTGTTCCGGATGGTAGACAGCAGGAGGGAGAGGGCAGGCTTCGTCCAAGGTGTTGCTCCCTCCTGATTGGTTCACTTTGATTTTTCCGGTTATGTATTCTTTCTTGCCCTCAATGACAGGATACCAGTTGCCGTAGAGTTTCAGCGGTTGTTTGTTATTTAAATTGTGAGGATGTTTATACATTTCAATAGCTTTGCGTTGCAGCCAGACATGTTAGTGTGCTATGGATGACAGAATGTTCATGTCCTGGAACTGAATTATGTGCTTGCCTTTCACTTCTCTTCTTTTGAAGAAGCTGCTGCCTGGGCCAAACAGATAAGCCTGAAGTTGCCCAACATGCCATTGAAGCAGAGGGCAAACACTGTCTAGCAACTGTATGAATTATCAGTTTCCCACTGTAGCAGTAATCAGCAATGACCATAAATCCCTTTGAGAAACTTCCTCTGCACTTTGCATATCATCTTTGAACATTTTTCCCACCCCTTGATTGGTAGTGAATTGCATGGGGTTTGTTGCAGTCATATGATTCATCTAATGTGACCACAATGTTCCATTTTTCTCCTGCCAGGTGCTTGTCTGCTGTTGGTGCGACGTTCTGAGTTGAGACGTGGAACAACTAATGAACTTGGCCTTTGCTGCATTTCTCCATATTTAAGTCTTTGTTTATAATGGTGTTAATAGTTTTGAGGGATATTCCCAATTTGTTTGCAATGGTCCATTGTGTGGCTGGATCACTGCCAGAGATGAGGGCCTTGAACTTTCTTATCATCTCTGGAGAGCGTCTAGTAGCAGGTCGTGGGTTTGTCTGTTTTCTTCCTTTTGGAGTTAATCCCATGTGATCCTTTTCCTTTCCATTCTACACTGAGCTAATCCTGTACTTATACAAAACAAAGTTTTGCTTCTTGCATTCTTCAATAATAGCAGAATTTGTCTCACAAACACTTGACGTTGCTGTGCACACAGAAACACAACAATCACATTTGCAATCAGAAACAAACTTCTGTTGAACTGTCATTAGATTTGTATATATCTAAATGTTCATATGGTCCTAGAGGCTGTCTTCTTTTACTGTAGGGGTGGTGTTTCTATGGGGATCCTTTTCAGTAAATCTTTTATTTTTTGTGGCAATTTATTATATATTTGCATTCCAGAATAGAAAGGGCTCTTTTCAAATGATGAGTCTGCAGGCAGGTGCTTTTAGGCAATTTTAAGTTCTGTTTTGAACCACTGGCTGCACCTAATTCATCAATCTGGGTTTTCATTAATGCCATACAACAAACTCAGGATGAGTACCTTCAGAAAATTTAGTCTTGTGTCTCAATTCATTGGAGTTATTGATAATCGAAGAGGTTTATATTTATTATACCAACAAACTTACTGTTGGTGTTTTTAAACACACAAGCCGTGTGTGGGCAAAGTTTGAGAGGTAGAACTGGAACTTAAAAATTCAATGCCCCAGCTGGGATTTGAACCACAGGCCCTATGCTTACCAGGCAGGTGCTCTAACCATTAAGCTACTGTGACAAACTGGCAGAATGACATTGAATTCTCTAACCAGTTCGTATTTCTCCTGGTAAACCACAAAGGCAGTCTCACATCAGAGACAATTACCCCAATGGTGACTTACTATTGTAAGTACTTTATGTCCCAGGATTAAATAACCTTCAGATGGTAATTATTATTTATTTATGCCTACAAACTTACTGTTGGTAAACAGTTGGTTGTCACAGTAGCTTAATGGTTAGAGCACCTGCCGGGTAAGTGTAGGGTCTGTGGTTCAAATCCCAGCTTTGACATAGAATTTTTCAGTTCCAGTTCTACCTCTCAAGGTTTATATTTCTTTGGGCCACTCTGTAGTTTGTGAGCTGTTACAGGCACCTAATGTATATTAATGAAGATTTGTTTGATGTTATTCAAGGTTTCACCTCTCAAGTCTTTGCTGCGAGATGATTTAAAAAGAAAAATAGGAAACCGCACAACGTCATCAGTTCCAGCTAGAGGGCGCCCATCAACTGCTTCTCCGAGACCAGAGAGCTCATTCAGTTTGCAGCCCATCGCTACAACTACCAACGGAGCAATTACGTCAACAGGCCCTGAGCAGCCTTCGGACTCTACGGTGTGGCGTTCACCTCACAAGAGGTCAGGGCCTGCCCTTCAGTGTGTCTTTTGTGGCATTGCATTCCCCGACCAGACGCTGTACTTCTTACACAAGGGTTGTCACTCAGACAGCAATCCTTGGAAATGTAACATCTGCGGCGAGCAGTGCTCAAATGTTTATGAATTTAATTCACATTTGCTCAGTAAAACACATCAGTAAGGTACATATTTAGGTAGGTACATATAAGGCCAAGCTAACAATGAGGTTGAAGTGCAACAATTGCCATATCCTGACAGCACTAGATGTGATAGAAGATAAAGACTGAGGAGGTATAATAAATAGAAATTTATATTTTCAATCTCTGCTTCCACTAAATAGTGTTCACTGTTCTCTTGCATTTTATAGTGACAGCCTGTGCCAATGAATAGGACAGGGTTTGAACACTTGACTGTCAGAAAGTATCTCTTTCTAAATTATAAAAATCTGATGTGTTGCACTCACATGACTTTCTCTACTCTTGTACTAACCACTCTTACAAACTCTTATTCCTATATCTTCTTCGTGTTAGTTGACATAACTCACGTACACATGGACCTTTTTCTAAAAAGCTTTTTTTTTGGATTCAGGGGATCTCAAAACATATTTCTGATTAAATCTTGACATCGAATTTTTGTGTGGAAAAATTGAATGTGTTGAAACACTGAACATTACTTACATGTGCTTGTTTGAGTTGACATCTAATGGTGGACTGATGTTGGTGGTAAATCAACATTTATTACGTGGAGTTTGTTTTTTGTGATAAGAATCTTCTTCCAGGTATCGAACTCTGCAACATGTTTTATAGCTTTTAAAAGTTTAATGTTCAGTGTAATGCTGTGATTTGATGTCCAAAAATGGTGTGCAACTGCAGATTTATCCATCTGTTTGTATTTGATGCATATCACATACTCTTTTAATCTGGTTTCTAAATTCCTCTTAGTTTTTCCGATGTAAATCTGGTCACAATCTGGGCAACTAATTTTATAGATTCCTGCTTCTTTGTTCTGTGGTACCTGTCCTTTGATTTGTTGCATAGTAATTTCTCTGTGCTGAAATTATTTTGTGGAGCCAAGTTGATGCTGTATTTTTTTTTAAAGAGAGTTTAGTGGTCTCTTTCATGTGTTCTGTATTTTGAATCTCATTATTTTGTTGTCAGTGATTTTTTTGTTGCCATTGTTTATTGCTGTGCTGACTATGTGTTTGTATTCTCCTTGTGACAAGGGGGTGTAAACCAATCTGTGGGATAGACTGTTTAGGCAGCAAGTTTGTGGAACTGGGTTGAAATTGCATTGAGTTGACATCTAGGGCTGGACTGATGAACTTCCATAATGGATTTCCCCTAGGGCATCTCCCCTATGCAGCGGATACCCTCATTTGCCTAGCCGCTGCATCCTCCAGCCGCAGCCAAGGCCACGGAGGAGTGTAGGTTGGGGGGTCAGCACTCTGACTGCCCTGGCCGTAAGGTGACTACTTGATCTTTTAGGGATGCTACCTTTCTATCAGGATAGCTCCTCAATTGGCCACTCAGGGATCTAATGAGGCTGAGTGCACCCCGTACCAGACCTCCCAGTGGGGGGAAAATCCCATGCTGGTACTGGGGCAGAGGCAGATGCGCTATGGAAAGGTCCCATAATGGATTTGGTGGTAATAAATCAAAATTCATCAGACAACATCCACAATAATCAATTGGACAATTCTGATGATGGGAGCAATTTAAGCTCATGAAACCGGTCAAGATAAATATTTACATGTAAGTGATGTCATGTGATTCAATTTTTATAATAATTTAGATTCACATCACTATTCAAATATATGCAAATCTCTTTCTTTTTATATTAATGTCCTCCAACATAATGTCATGAGTGTGGTGCTGTTTTTTAAAATGAAATATGTTTTAAATACTCAAACGTCTTATTGTGCCTCACGGCGAAATCTTTATGTATGCCTCAGCGATCAGTCGGTAGAGCAACGAGAGTTCTTTTCTTATCTCGGGTCTTAGTTACGGGATAAACATCCACTGAACTCCATTTAAATTTGATAAGTTATTTATTTGCACCTTTGTAAATATCACAGTTGTTATATTGTTACAATACTTTCTTCACTATTTCGTATTGTTTGGCATGTCCAAAATTATTTATTTTACAATAAATGTGTTGGTGTTTTTAAACATACAAGCCATGTGTGGGCAATGTTTGAGAGCTAGAATTGGATCTGAAAAATTCTGCCTCTCAAAAATTGGTGTATAATTTTTAAAATTGAGTTTGCTCTATCTTCTATATCTTTAGCTGTCTGACCCCGAATTATGATGGAAACAAACATTTGAAAGAAAATTACATTGTGTGTTGTTAAGCTGTATCAATCTGCCAGAAGTATGCAAGAGAACAGTGAATGTTACATATTAACCAAATATATTGAAATTACTGAACCCTTATCATGATGGCTACAAAGGTTGAAGCACACGCAAGTACATATTAAAATACATCTCTGTTTAGTGGCAGGAAGTAAATTATTTTAAAATAAAAATGTGGTATACCATAAATCATATTTGAAATAAAAGACTGGGTGATGAGTTTGAAGTTACAAGCAGCTCCAAAAATCTTATTCAAGGGGACAGAATATATTTTTTGAAACTCATTTAAAACAAAAATACCTGGAGCATACAAAATCTAATGTTTAGATGTTGATCTGGGTGGCCCACTTGGTTTAGGTGCTAGCCTACTGATTCCAAGGTCATGGGTTCAAACCCAGCCAAACTGATGGTTTTTAAGTATGCTTGAAATTTACTTGCATGTAAAAGAACTCCTGTGGGGCAAAATTCCAGCACATTGGCGGCACTGACATGATCCTGTTAATTGACAGCATCATTAAGAAAGAAAATATAGCTAGATGTAAAGATATGGCCATCCCAAACTCATGCCCTTCGTCAGGAAGTTTGAGATGGTCATTTATTGATTATTCATTTCCTCATGATGCCGAAAGCTCGAGCAGCTTCATAAATATTACACATCTGGTAATCTGAGAAGCTCTAATCAATAATAAAAGCTTCAAATCTTAAATCCAAAAATCTGATGTATTGCACTCACATGACTTTCTCTACTCTTGTACTAACCATTCTTACAAACTTTTGTTCCTCTATCTTCTTCATGTTAAAAGAGATAAACATTTGTACAAATTATCTTGTTGGTAATTTGCTCGTAGGTACAAGGGGAATATGGGAATACAAGCAATCATAAAATCTTTTAAAGCTGATCACTGTATGAAGGCTTTGAAATTGCATTCACACAAATAACAAGGAATATCTCGGAAATGGATCATTTCACAAAAAAATTCATTTGGACATAACTTGTCTGTTTTAACGAGATCTACATTTTTCCGTATAGTAAGACCTGGTCTATCTGTTACGGTTCACCAGTTATACAAAAGTCATCAAGAGTAAACAGGACTATATGAACTATAGCCAGAAAACTCAAAATATACATTGCGTTTATGATAAAAATATCTCAAACATATGGCATTTTAATCAAAATCGTTACAGCCATTTTTGAGAAAATCAAAATTTTCCATGTAAAGGCTAGTTTAGAATGAAGGAATTTTCTTCAAAATCTTCACGTTGCACACACACACAGACCTTGTTCTGAAAGTGCTTTTTTATTATTATTATTCAAGGTGCCTCAAATTATATATTTCTGGTAAAATCTTGACATTGAATCTTTAGGCCAAATACAATACTTCCCCTATTTACTATACATAGTAGAGAAAATAAAAATTAATGTGTTATCAGAACACAAAATTCAGTTTTCTCCATTTTCCATAAGCCAACGCAGAACTAACTGCTTTTAGAAGTTCTCAGCAATGCTCTAGGAAAGAGATGATGTATTTCTGTGATGATACACAGAGCAGATGTGCTACTTTGGTGCCAACAAGAAAGCTGTGAGTGAAGCACAGTCTGTTTTCATAGTCACAAACTTGTCAGTCTCTGCTGGCATAAATGAAAATAAATAGCAATAATAATAATAATAATAATGACAAGAAGAATAACAGTAATAATGATAATGTCAATGACATCAACAACAATAATCAACTGTTAGCAATAAAATTGTCAGGATCATATAAGCAATGCTGGTTTGTCACGCAGTTTATTTTTATGCCATTAAATTTGATGACACAACATCATATTTCAGCATATTTAAATGTCATAGTCATCAAACTAAAAGTTGTAGGCACAGAAAGCCGGCACTGAACCAACTGCATCTCCCAAACTGACGTGTAAGTCAAAAGTATATTTATATATGTGTGATACCATAAGTCCCTCCAGATAGCAACAAGATATCCAGAAAAGAACAGCAGCAAAAGCGTCCGTAGACTTATTTTTGACCAGAATTGTACTTGTCTGCTTTGGAAAGCTAACTACTCATTCTTTTACACAAAATGAAGTATATAAATTAGTGGTATAAATCAGGAGATAAAATAGAATTCATAAGATATCCTGTCCCTTTGAACTGGAATAGAACGTGAAGCTTTATATAGGAAATCACTGTACAAGAACATTCCATGCATACCTTGCTATACCTTAACAGGCATTTGTTTTCATCAGTGTAAAATAGAATTAGTTGGAGCTAAAAGGAATAAGTTACTTCTGGTACAAGCAAAAGACATGCCATTACAAAGATGAATATATGTATTGAAGATGTTCTTGGGCTTCGAGCCAGGTGTGGTGATGAAGAGCCATCGACCTTTCGGGAGTGTACATCTCTCCCCTCATCAGGATGATGAATGACTAGCAAGAGTGAAGGGACAGTATATGTACTGTCGCTAGTATGTACCGAGTAGAAAACACCAGTCTAATGTGAAGGTGGTTGAACCACCTCGGTCATCCTGATGATGGGAGGGATGTACACTCCCGAAACGTCGATGGCTCTTCATCACTACACCTGGCTCGAAGCCCGAGAACATCTTGAATATGTTTGTCGCAGGAAAGCTTCAAATCATATGAACATATGTATAATTAAATAATTTGTATGTTATAGAAAAACAGAGAAACTTAATTTAAATGTATTGCTATTGTTGTAAACAAACTTCTACATAATGTTCTTTAGTTCTTTATGCCTTTCAGCTGCATTATTCCAAATAATTGACAATCTCATATTTTTATGCTATTGAAATCTTATTGATAACAATTAGTTAATGAACTGTAACCTTTGTAGTTGCATTTTTGAAATTATATTGTGAAAGATGTACACTTTTTTAGTGTAGGGGGACTCCTCAAATGCCTAACTGAAAAGAAACCAGCTACAGTGCAACTTGTGTAATTCAAATGTTTATAATTCAAAATCGTCATTAATTCAAAGATTTTTCTTGGTCCCTTGAATTTTGTGTAGGTGATGGGGTGAGACATGAGCAACTTCCTTAGACGTGCAGTAGAACTCTTCACTTGAAACGCTGATGGTGGGGGAAGTTGCATAAACATGAATGTACAGACGTTATAATGTTTCTGTGCACGAGCTGTAGTGCATATTGCTAGTGACATATATGTATAACAATTAGCTCTATAATGGACTGAGCGATTTCACTATAACATTGGCCATGTGTCACCAATAACTTTCATTTGTTTCAGCTACACGCTGTTGTAGTGTTTCGCAGCAACTTCCCCTGTGTGCAAGGTTTGTCCATGTCTCGCCTCACAACTACGTTAAAGCAATGTAAAAAGTCACATGTACATATTTCAAGTTTCATTTTCCTTAATTCAAAGTTTTTGTTCCTTTTGGATCTAGGGAGCCTCAAAAATATATGTCCATTGAAATTAAGATATTGAACACAATACTTACTCTAAGTAAAGGGTAGAGAATGTAAATTGTTTTAGTTCCTCGTATCTGAGTGTTCCGGGGAAGGCCGCGTCTTCTTTATAATGAGTGTTGATGTTTTGCCCCCGTATGTTGGGCTTCTTTAGGTTTCACTCCATGATGACACCTACAAAACTGCTGGTCACGGAGTGAAACCTGAAGAACCCCAACATACGGGGGCAAACCGTCAACATTCATTATAAAGAAGAAGCTGTCTTCCCCGGAAGACTCAGATACGATGGACACCAGCCGCCGAAGCCTACACAGTGTATTGTTTTGCTTCCATTTAGCTCCAACTGTTCAAATAGACATGGTATTACCCAGTGTGGATACATGTTTAATATTAGTCATGTGTAGTCATAGCTAAATGTGCAATGTTTCTTTTTTCCATTCTTGATACATTCCACAGTTGAGTCCTGTAAACTTATTATATTGAAGAATAGTGCTGAAACAGCACAGCATAAGGTTGTACCTCAGACTGCAAACAGAATGAAAGGTGCCTCATTTGAGTTGCTGTTATAGGAACAGATAAACAGCAAATGTCAATAGAACGTGTTATATTTTTAGGGAAAAGACATAAAATGTGTTCAGTAAAGTAAAAGGATTTTATAGGTACCTGTTTTTGAGCTCATAAGGATGTTACTTTGGTTTAGCCAAAGTTTACATTTTATAATGAAAGTAAAATGGCAAGGTTAGTGAGAAAGTAATTGTTGTTTTAAGTAACAATGGCCTTAATACTTGTTGACAAGCGGGAAAAATAATTATTGCTTGGTTCTCACCGCAAGAATTGGAATGTTTGTTAAATGGTAGTAAGTTAGGGGGCATTCACAATGAAAGTTAAGCATCAATTTAACGCAATATGTAGTCATTCATAGTGACAAACAGAAACATAAACAGCAGCCAATCACAAGAGAGCATGAAACAACTGAACTAATATGATGGCTTCACCAACATGAGTTTATGTACAGTTGAGTGTATAAAATCATGTTCATGTAATGCACAGAATTAATGTTTGTAAGGAAATAACTAAACCATTTCTGCCATATCTCTTGCCTATGGTAGCCACAAAGTTTAAAGGCGGCTGATAGTTGGCTATTATTGTTCTTTTCCTGTTGTGCAAATGATGTATCATTGGCTTTACAGCATGTTTAGCTGTACAACACAGCAATGCATGGCAAGCCTATGATTGAGTTTAGTATCGAGCCACTATAGACAGCTATAGTTCTACCACGTGTCATACTGCCCCTAATACCTTCATTGCTGGGTCTGACATCGACCTGTGCTCGTAGGTTAATGTTTCACTTTTGACACAAGATGTCCCATAGTGTGTGAAGCATGGCTTCCAACCACTCAAGTGAAATGTTTAACTCACCTTGGTCTGACCTTTGTTCACAGTTTTATTTTTGAGTGCCAGACTTTTGACATAAAACCAATGCAAGACAGGACTGGTGTGGACAGACTTGTAAAGCATGCCTTCCGGCCACTCAGGTGAAATATTACCATCTATTATCTGTGTCAAATCTCCTGCATATGGCAGTGGCCAATAGGAGTGCAAAATAGACATAGTGGCAAGTACGCAGCATTGTGCATTTTATGAATAGCTATTAAGTGGAACTGCAGATCTGAACTTAACTAAAATTTGGCCAATCTGTTAAACTAAATAACTGGCAATAGAAATGCATTGATTTATTCCACACACTGCAGTGGTTAACTTTTGGCACTTTTTAAAATCAAGTTTGCACCTTTCTTTATCACTTGAGTTCTTTTTAAAAAACTCATACACTCTGTAAACAACTTGTCGTGCCTAACTACGTAAAACACTGCAGTTTTTTCTTCTTCTATCACTAACACAATCACATGCTTTACTTAGTGACATGTTACAAACTTCTACAAACTCATAGAATTGCACATTAACTTTGTGTTGTGTCAGAGTGTTTAGGGGTATATTAGGAGAAACGGGAAAGCATAACAGTACACTTACTTGTACCCCTGTTAACAGCTCAAGGTCTACTTCAGTTCTGACAACATACATGTAAATATAAATGCATATAATACTGAATGGCTGAAGCTAAAATTACACTTTTTTGCACATGGTTGCATGACCATTCTTTTTATATCTTACATAAGTTTTAAGCTTGTAATAAACTGTTAATGTAGTAATTACTAAGCAAGACAAAGCTACTTCTGGTTAGCAATGCTGCGTACCTGTGATTTGCCACAGACGTGGAGCATCTGAAGGTGATATATGAACCTTATGTCTGACCTTGGTTTATAGGTTAATGCATTTGTGTCAAACTTGAATTTAAAGCACTAAGAGATTGGCTCACTTTAGGACTGCAGTGCTACATGGATGTTGGGAAAATTCTGCCAACATTAAATAAAGAAAAGCACTATAGGAAACCAGAAGCATCCGCATGTTTCATTGCACTGGGCTGTATGTATCGAATACTTGATAAAGGACGCTAAACTCCTAAAAAATTAGCATAAACCTTCCTGTGATTTTTATAGATATCCCAGTGATTCCTTGATAGGAACAAATAACAAAATACAAACTTCCAGCAAAAACTAGTGTGTAGGAACTAAGAAGTGAACTAATTAGCATAAGGATGGTTTTGGAAATCATGATTTTGATTGGTAAAGAGCCATTACTTAGCACAGGCATGGGCGCTCCACTGAAATGTGTTCTTGCCTCACTCCACCGCCATCCCTCCCCTACAGTGCTGTTCAGGTTCCAACACACCTCATTGAGTGGAGAGTATGGCTAGTTCATGAAGAGTGGTAAAGAGAATTTGTTGTAAGTTACAAAAACAGGAAAGTTAACTGTTTAATATGCAGATTTCAATTTGCAAATATAGTGTTACAATATCAAATGCCACTTTGACCAGAAAGATAAAGCAAATTTTGGTGATCTCACAGTTTATTTACAATTTCAAAACTTACTTTCTGAGTACTTGTATTTGTAAACATATAAAAGGGACAATATTATTTCACTTTTTAGGGGTTTAGTTTTGTATTAGTTTATTTAATATAGGCTTTTATATTTTGTGTTTCAACGTTTGAACAGAATATTGAGTTTAAAACCAAACAATATATTATATTGATCAAATAGTTTTAAGATATTTTTAAGGCTAAATAGCAATGGAACCGTACTGCTTTATTTATTGTGAAAGAAAAACAATTTAGTATGTTAATCATAAGGCAGCGTAAGGATATTAAGTGCATAGGATAAAGGAAGGTTATAAACTTGCAGATCATGTGGTTACCTAACACAGTAGGTGGCTGTAATAATTATTGCATGCAAAATATGTTTAATATTAACAAAATAGAGAGCATAGGCTTTCACAGCCTAGGAGTTATTTCTGGGCTGTTATGCTGTGCTCTGCTGGAGTTTGAGTACCCAGACGTTTCATCCACAGCTGCAGCGGACATCTTCAGTAGCGCAGTCGTAGTCTCGGAGAAGTTAACGTGGTGTCTGAGGTGTGGACTGTCTGAGCTGCTGTATTTATCCCTCGAGTGGTGTTCTGATTGGTTCACTCCAGTTTCTCCTGCTTTATTCTGTTTCTTGGAGAAACTGAAGTGAACCAATCAGGAGGAAACAACACCTTGGGTGAATCCCACCCCCTCCCTCCTGCTGTCTGCCATCCGGACCAATCAGCGGAGGCCATTCAAGGGATAAATACAGCAGCTCAGACAATCCACACCTCAGACGCCACGTTAACTTCTCCAAGGAGACTACGACTGCGCCACTGAAGATGTCTACCACAGCTGTGGACGAAACATCTGGGTACTCAAACTCCAGCAGAGCGCAGCATATCAGTCTGGAAATAGCTCCTAGTTATATAAACAAAATAGTTAATAACAGTGTAGAAATTATTACTACTGCACAGTTGGCATGAAACCACCACTGCACTTGTAACAAAACAACCTATGTAACCTGAATGGGGTGAGTAAGACAAGTTCAATCGCTCCTCCTCCTCTTGTGCCCATGCCTGGTGTAGCACAAAAAAGATAAAATAAGGCAACAATAGTTAGCCACTTGGTTAAATGACAATCTCACAAAAAACACCCTTATTGTCACAGTTTGTTTTACTGTGATTTTCATAGATACGTATCCCAGTGATTCCTGACCTGTGATCAACACAATGGAGATGGCAGAATCGCTCTCTGATTGGCTAGTTTCATATGTTTGACCTAAATATAAAGATAAGGCTCTGAGCGAGAACATGAAGCAAGTTTCTGTATTGATGTGTGAGTTTCATTGTGAATGGTCCGTTAAGTGTCTTATTGTAACCAGTTAATATTGGGTTAAGAGCTTCTCTTGTATTGAAATGCACCACTATGGCATTAGTTTCCAGGACTGTAAAACAGATTGAAGCTAAATATTTAATTAAGGCATTTTAATGAGAAGAAGGGCAATGATAGAAGAAGTGATGATTATAGTTAAGTATTTTTGTAATTTTTTATTATTTGCAAATCTTTCGCATCAATAATTTGTAGAATGTAAATATACATCATTGTCTTTGTACAGGTAATTTTATTTACGTGGTTGCAAAGTGGTCTGTTCTAGTTTATACATACAGTAAAAGCCTGAAATACGTGGATTCAAATTTAACACGGGGGAAAGGATGTCCCCCGAAAATATATTCAACTTTTTATCGATTTATTTTTTATTTTAGGAAGTTCAGTTAAAAATGTTCTTCAAAGAGTAGTACTGGAATATACGAGGGTTGTCTGTAAAATAAGGTGCTCAATTAAGGAAAATGAAGCTATTAACAGTGAAGCAACAAGATTCTAAAGTAAGAACAAATTAGAAACTAAAAACTTCACTTATCTTAGTAATGTTGCAAGTTCTTGTTGCAAAACTGACTCAAGTTTCGAGTTGACTCCAGCTCATTCTCTAAGCTATATAAACAACAGTTTTGCAACATTACTAAGATAAGTGAAGTTTTTAGTTTCTAATTGGTTCTTACTTTAGTAAGGTGCTCAATTTTTTTCACAACGAAAAACATATTTATTGACATTGAATAATACATTTTTGGAAAAGTTAAACTTTTCCTATTTTTCAACATAATCGTCATTCTGATCAATGCATGTTTGCATGTGGTGTACCATCTTTTGTATGTCTCATCGTAGAACTCTCCCACTGCGTGGCGAAGATAGCTTAAAACAGCTTCTTTCAGTTGCTCTCCAGTTGTGGAATGTGTCCCACATAGGTGTTACCTCAAATCAGGGAAGAGATGGTAGTCACTTGGGGCTAGGTCTGGGCTGTAAGGAGGGTGTTTGACAGTATCCCATCCAAATTTGTTGATGACATTGGTTGTAGGCCTGAAGAAATTTGTGGCCCACTTTAACACATTTTCATCTGTAGTCTTTCGTAAGCTAAGCGGGACCCACCTTGGTACACCCTAAATGATCTGTCAAAATTTTGTGAATGTAGGTTTTGCTGACACCAGGAATCATCTCGCAGGTTTCCCAAACCATCACCCTCGATCTTTCAGCAGTGCTTCTTCCACTTTCATAATCGTTTTGTATGAAACTGATGGGCATCCAGAATGCTGGTTTTCCTGGACATCTGTCTTTGAATTTTGTGCACCATTTGCACACGTGCTGTATGCTCACACACTGCTCTCCACACCCTTTACACAGTTGGGAATGAATGTCCATCAGTGCAGGCTTTTTGCACACAAAAAGTGCATCACAAAGCGTAATTCGCACCTGGCGGGAGAAGCGAGTAGAAGCTCCATTTCTAACAGCTGCCAAGACAAGACTGAGCATCGTAGACAGCTCGGGAAGGGGGGGGGGGGGGTACTGATAGAGAGAGAACCAACCTACACACGTGTTGCCGGATCTCCTGTAACATACAGAACCTTGGGAACCTTATTTTACGGACAACCCTCGTACTTTCCACTACCTCTAGCGTTGACCTTGGGTACTGCATTGACATCCACACGGAAGGAGATTTTGTGCATGTTAGTGAAGCAATAAGTGCATTCTGTGTATGGAGAAGTAGTATTCATCTCCGTCTTGCTACAGTCAAACAATACGCAGAGAAAAGACATGAATTATGTCCCCAAACAAAGCTTACTGATTTGTTTAAGACAATGCCAAATTAGGTTACTGAAAAATGGATACAGTGTAATTGTATGTGTGGTATAAATTAAGATCAGTTGCAGGACTGGAATACACTCCTAGCATAACTGTATTTAAAAGTGGTGTACTTTACCGCCTATTGCATACTTAACGATGTACTGCAATTTATTATTGCACGAATGTTTCCCACCATCTCCATGGGATCGATTTTTGTCACTTCTAAGCTCATATTTCAATATACCATGGAGTACTGGCTAAAGGATGTCCCCCAACAACCGCGTTATTTCAGGATTCTGCTGTATTAGGAACATCTCTAGCAGGCACTTGTTTCCCTACAGGCAGATGTGGTTTGATGCCCCCATCCAAGTAAGATAGCGAGCATATTATGTGTTGGCTTGTGTCAGATAAGACATTCCAAGGCTACTGCCCTAGCCTCTATATTGTTTTTAGCACCTTGTATATTTATGAATTTGAGAGCAAGTACAACTTTACCATTGGACTTCTCCCCTCACCAACAGTGAGGACAGGAATGGAAACTAAAGTCAGTACGTCCTTGATGTTTACATTATATATATATATATAAAAATTGTTTACATTTGTGACATACATTGCCATTCCAGTTCATTGCAGTGATAAATAAGAAATGTATGGTTAGGTTATTGGTTGTAAATGGTTGTAAATTTTAATATTAAGTAACTTATTAAATAAGTAAATTGTTGTTATAAAGCATAGTGTACTTGTTGGAACCACCAAAGGGTATAAAATGGGAAACATATGTCATGTTTCTTTATTTAAAATATGAATTGCTTAAATACAGAAGGTTAAAAAAATGATTTTGAGTGACATGCAGGAACTTTAAAATGGAAGTTTCATTAATATTTTTGAGGGTCTGAATTTGTTGAACACACAAACATGAACAATAAATGCTGTTCCAAAATGCGGGAGTGTCGTATGAAATTTAGGATGGGCACTCACGCAGATCCTGGGCTGTGTTCAGTGCCTCGCTCTTGCTGCTTATGGTTGGAGGAGTTGCTATTAGACATCAGTGACGTAGCCTCACAAAATGAGTAACTTGGAGTGGGAGGAAAAGTGCATTGTCCAGCTTGTGAAACAATATTTACCACAATGCATAATGAGTAACCTGCAGATTTTTAGATGCACTTTTAAATTTACAGTTTTGTGTAAAATATACTGGTTTAGTTAAACATCGTAAAATAAGGAAGCGAAAGGTTTTCTTGGGAAATAAGCACAAACAAACAAAAATGCACATCTAGGTGTGTCTTACAAATTATATCAAATTTATAAAATTCGAGCTTTCGACCATTTGATTCTCCGCGGTTTATTAGTAACATTCACCATGAAGGTTTTAAATCTTATGTAACCTTTCTGCTTATCCTTAAAAGTGCGGAAAAAGTTAAGCATTTTGCCTAGAAATCCAGGCTTTAGCAATGACCATTACATTTAGCTCATTCAGAGATTAAGCCTCATCTGCATAAATTTGTAAACAGCAAAGATATCAAGTTTTGCTCAAAGTGAAAGAGTTCAATTTTTATTTATGGACACTCTTTAACTACTGTGTTTCTCAGCGTCCCATTCTATAATGACCATGAAAGACTACTTAATTTTGCTCGTAGGCCTCTTTATCAGGCTTGAGGTTCTTTTACCTGCTGTAAATGTACAACACAAGACCACTGGCTTTACTTTCCTTCCCTTGAAAGCCATGGCAAGGATTTTTATGCCCAAAAGAATCCATCGCCCTTTGCCAAGTTTGAACCTGCAACCTCAGAAACCAAAGACTTGCATATTATCCACTGACCTTGTAAGACAACAATTCTTGAAAATCCTGATGCTAAAATGTCAATTTTAGATGTAACTTTTGCAGGTAACTTGAATTTTTGGATCTTTTCTTTGTCCATGTTTGGAATTATTATCCAAGTTGCACCGTATTACATAAGTTATTTTCTTCTTTACTGTACCATTTTCATTGGCTGTTATTTTTATAAACAGTGTTTGCCAGCAAACACATATGCTCCTCTGCCCCACACAAGGAGCGCGTGTAATCTGAACACAGCCTTGGCATGAACATACGACTTGGAAAGTGCTCTCTATCAACAGAACATGATGCTAAGTGTACTAAGAAAGTGTTGCAGATGTCAAATCTGTAATAACAATGGCCCACAAATTTTAAAGCAAGTAAATGTTGGAGCCCTTGGAAATGATGGGCTCAGTAATTTTTGGAACAAGAGTGTTAATGTGACAGTGGCCTCTTGGTAGGCAAGTTTTGCGGCCTTGTTATTTGTCAATGTGTTTGTAGAATTTCTTGAAACTCCAGGAGTATATTTTCATGGAAATGTTTATTTATACAAATATTTTTCATGTCTAGAAAAGAAGTATGAGGGTGAGTCAATAAAGACTGAGAATGTTTTTTTTACACATAAAATACACTAGTCTTGGTCCAGATTAGTGTGGTCTTTTTCAAAGTATTCTCCATTGAGTTTAATGCACTTTGCCCAACGCTTCTGCCAGTCCTGGAACACATGCTGGAAGCCATCTTTTGACATCATCTTTATAACTGCCTAAGCCTTCTTCACGACCGCCTCCGAAGTAGCAAAAAGCTTACCCTTTAGTTCCTTTTTGAGAGGGAGAGAGAGATAAAAGTCACAGGGGGTTAAGTCTGGAGAGTATAGAGGATGGGAAACACATTCAATGTTTCTGCGGTCCAAATACTGTGTAACAATGTTGGACACATGAGGATGGGCATTGTCATAATGCAGACGCCAACCAGAGGGATGTAGTTCTGGTCATTTTTGTTGGATGTGTTTAGAAAGGACATCCAAAACAGACTTGTAATGCTTGCCATTAACCGTTGAATGAGAAGGAACATGATGTTTCATGGCAATCGAAGAACGAAATGACCATTACTTTTCCTACTGACCAAACAACCTTTGCTTTCTTTGGCATCGGAGAATCAGGTGATTTCCACACTGAGGAGGCCTGTTTGCCGTAATGGTGAAGCGAGCTTACATCTCCTGTAATGACTGAATTCAGGTATGCATCCCCATGCAGCTCAACAAGATGTTGCAGTTCCATACACACTTCCACCCACATCAACTTCTGTTCAGGTGTCAATAATCCTGGCACAAACACGTCTCATGTGTAAGTGATTATGCAGAATTGAAAAAACACTGCCATAGGAAATCTGTAACATGTCTCTAAGTCTGTCTGTCTTCATGAACAATAATGCAGCTGTGTTTATCATGGTTTCGTTTATTGCTGTTGCTGGAGCACCTGGCCCACCTTGCTTTGTTATTGAACCATCGAAGTGCTATGGACTGTGACAGAACTTCATCACCATGTGCCTCCCGCAACATTCTGTAAGCTTCCATTCCGGATTTCTGCAAACGAAAGCAAAACTTCAATGCAGTGTATTGTTCTTTGTGTAACGCCTCTATTTTCTTTGTAGGCGGCTGGCGAACTGAGCTACTTTGTTTGTCCCCTGTGTGCAGACGCATGTCCAAGCGAGCATGTGCTTTGTCCACCAATGAGAGGTGATCTCTTGGCATCATACAACATTGTTTCCACGATGTGCCTTTGTTGTGTGCAGTAAAAAAAATAACTCTCAGTCTTTATTGAAGAAAAGAAAAGTGATAGGAAAGAGTTTAGTTGAGTTAGGAATTACATTTTAGACCCTTTGGTACGCTATGAAACGGTTAAGCAAAGCAACAAGAAGCCTTCATGCAAATCCGTCACCACTGTGTTGGAAATAAGAGAGTGAGAGAGTGAATGCATCCATTTTTTGCTGAATGATAATATATATGTGTGTACATGGTCGAGAACTCTTTTATTTTTGGAATAGTTTAGGTACATACTCCATTAGCACATCTATAATTTGTACAGTGTTAATTGTTGGTGTTAAAGGGATCAGGGTGAGGGATTGTTACCTTTATTAATATTGTATCTAATGCATTCCAATAATAACTGTTGTATTATATATTTACTTTTGTGTAATAGACAACAATTTGTTGCTCGTCTCTCAATTTCTGTTTTAGTATAAGGTTGCACTTGTCAAGGGTCGGGTTCCTCCTATATTTCTTCCAAATGCACATAAAGAAGTAAGTGTTGTTTCATTCTGGCAGCAAAACAAAATGTAAAAACAGGCAGAAGTGTTGTTTCTGTGGTGCACGCACCCTTGTATTAACAACAGAAATTGTAATTGATTGACTATGATTGCAATGTCAGGCAGGATGTGCATGTAATTACTGAAGAAGCAACCCTCAGGCACACAGCCTCACTGTTCATTACTGTGTTTAAGGTATCATATATTTTGGCACAGCATGTAACATTTTCAGAAACCAGAGAAAAAAAAATCTTTGTGTTACATTCACATGACTTTCTCTAAGTTTGCACTAGTAGAAATAACCGACGTTGTCCGTGCTGTGACAATTTAACCCCAGAGTTTTACTTAGGTTGCACTTGCCCAATAGCCTTGTTTCTTTGTTATGCTTATGCGGCTGTGAAGTCTGCATGTCACCTTCCAGAGTTTTCCACCCATATGCTCCCCTATGTAGATGTGCAGAAGTACATTTGCTCTCTGGCAGGAATGTTGGGAAGCGTTAGCTGGCACTCAGTTACGGACAATCAAGGACACGGTACAACCCTGGTAGACCAGTTGCAGGGATTCCAGGCAGGAAGAAGTGGTTTTAACCCACCTGAGGATAGGCCACACGTGGGCACCTTTTGCGTGGTGATCTGGCGCCTGTCTGTGGAATGTGCAATGCTCCACCTTCTGTCGCACATGTCCTTGATTGTCCACGATACGCTAGTGAGTGCCAGTCCCTTGGCCTGGGCCCTACACTGTGCTCAGTTTTAGGCGATGATCCAATAGCTATAAATACAGTGCTGCGGTTTGTTGCCAAGATTTATTTTTGTAAGGAAGTGTAAGGTTGTTTTATTTCGGAAGTTTTAGCATTTTAGGGTCTTGTACTTTTTGGTTTTTAACATTTTAAGTCTTCTGTTTTAAGTCTTAACTTTTAGCATTTTTGAGTTTCACTTTTTAGCTTTTTAAATGGTGAGCTTTAATAGTTGAGCTGAGCTGTTTTTATCTATTTTAACGTTCAGTTTTTAGCCTTGTAGAGGTGACATTTTAACTTCTTAACTTCCATGATTATATATTTGGACTCGGGGTCCTAATGACCAGTTGTCGATGGCCCCTTAAACAGAACACACTCACTCTTTGTTATGCTTGAATTAACGTAACTTGTGTATTCTGGCAGTTTGCTAGGCATGCATTATGCACATGGTACAGGAGTAACAGAGCGGTCTGTTGTCATGACAACCAGGTGTAACCTTGAAGTAGCCAATAGACTTTGTAGCAGGATTGTGGCCACTAGGTCTATTGGCTACTTCAAGGCTGAACCTGGTTATCATGACAGCAGATCACTCTGCCACTCCTCTCCCATACGTGTAACACCTCCGAGCAAACTGTCAGAATACACAAGTCACATTAATTCCAGTATACTAGGTAAAATACCCGGTATTGTCCATAAAGATGAGTCTTCATTCAATAAGTCCAAAGTAATATTTCTCTCTCTCTTTTTTTTTCCAATTTTCTGTTTATTTACTGTAGTAGGTGTTTACATTGTAGTGTCAGCGTCACTTTTGTTTCCCCTCCTTCCCCTTTTGTTTCTTTGCAATTACAAACAGAGTAATGAGACCATGCTCCAATGTGTCACCAGTGTGACACATATCCCTGTTGAGACCCTATCAAAACCATCGCGCAGGTTGAGCCGTATAACGGCTAGGTACTGCGGACAAGACACTCGGACGGGGCAACCATCGTCCCCGTTCGACTCGAACTGCCTCTGGATGCTCCAATACACTCAGACTTGCTCTTACTCCAGTTACCATATACTAGTCACTGAAAGCTAACTTGCCCAGTCTTGAATAATTTATTCTTCGCATAATGGTGGTTGTGTGTACTTTTACTTTATGAAGAAAGTATAACAAGTGTGACTATTATGTGAGAAATACGGTATTTCTTTAAAACTAGCCACAGTATAAATTAAGAAATTTAACTCTTAAACGCCATCAGAAATGCTACAGAATTGAATGTTTGGAAGAAAATCTTTTATTAAGAAGCATGAAGGATGTAGATTCCTAATGACATCAACGCCAGTGCAAAATTGTTCCACTTCCACCACCAGGGGATATACTCTGAATGTTCAAACCAGTTGATAGCTGATAATGGAGACAAAGTGGTATGAAAACGCCCCCTCCCACCAACCACACTGCCTCAGCGAGCCCCGAGCCAATCAGAGAAGACCCCTCCGTGTATAAAATCCGCATCCCAGACAGTCAACGCCTCAGACACAAGTGTACCTTCACCAAGAAGACTTCGACCACGCCACTGATGATGTCCACCGCAGTAGTGGACGAAACGTCTGGACCAAGTTACTCCAGCAGACCACGGCAAATCAGCCCGGAAGACTCTTGTAGAATTTCAAACACCGGCCGTGAAAGCCTACGCCTACTCAATAATAATAATAATAATAATAATAATAATAATAATAATAATAATAATAATAATAATAATAATAATAGAATTTTAATAATTGTATTATGTAATTAATGGCTACTATTTATTATCAGACACTGGAAGTTTAGGCATTATAAATAACTAAAATGGGCAGGAAAAAAGACATTATAAATGGTAAAACAGGCAATTAGGAAAACTCATTTATTTAACAGATTCCACTATTCAATAACTCGATCGTCATATTTTAAAGAACTTCAAAGTTTTAAACAAAATGCTAGTGTTGTAATTGACACAAAAATGAAAATATTTTAAAAAGGCCTTCCATTCCCCTAACATGTCCTACCATTTAAGCTCCTTCTTCTTGATAAAATGTAAAATTGTGTACTGGATCTGCATAATTTCTTTTATATGTGAATTTGTAATTTTTTCTGTCCTGGATATTCTCACAGAGTGTCTCCAGTTGTCCATTTCCGCAGCAAGCAATTTCTTTTTCAGTTGTGAATTTAAAGGCCACACATCAGCTCCATAGGTCATAATGTTTCTGATTATTATTATCATTATTATTATTATTATTATTATTATTATTATTATTATTATTATTATTATTATTATTATTATTACTAGAGCAATGGCAAATTCCACGGAGATAGCAGTTAAAATTGAGGACATGCCTATTAAGCACTGCAGCAAATACATTTATGTGAGACAAACAGCATGACAGAAAAACAAGGGCTGGAACTACAGAAAAGAATAAGCTTAGTTTGGAGTTAAATTCATATTAATGTAAAAAACGATCAGCCCTGTGTTAAAACTGGAAACTCTACAAATCTGCTCCATCCCAGTACTTCTATATATTGTAGATGGACTTGGACAGACACAGCAATTGAAACAAGAAACTGCTAAGAGGTAGAATGGAAGATGTGTCTGAAAGTACAGGAACACTTAAATGGAGATGGGGAGGACACATGGCCAGAATGCCTCAAAATGGTGGGCTTACACCACAACAAATGGAATCCAAGATTAGGAAAAAGAAACAGGATTATTACATAAAAGCTGGGCACAAGAATTTAGTGAAGAGAGCGATCACTGCACAAGAGCAACAAGACAGAGCAAGGTGGAAGGAAGTAAATTCACAGCAACTAGCTCACTCTGTGAATTCCATAGAGCTAGCCCCACAAGCTGTGGAAAGTCCAATCTGTCACGCTACCTGTATTATTATCTTGTACTATTTATCATGGCCATGCAAGTAGACATCGGCCGTGCCGTAGCCCGGGTTCGATCCCAGGCAACTGCATGTGGGATTCGTGGTGGACAAAGCGGCACTGGGGCAGGTTTCCTCCAGGTTCTCTGGTTTCCCTCGCCATCTCATTCCACCAGTGCTCCATCTTCGTTCCAAGTATCATCAGTGTCACCGCCTGCGGTGCCGTAGTAATAAAAGCAGGCGTTAAACACTTCAAAAAACCCAGATATTATTCACAATTGCTGATTGGAGGTAAGCAACGACTTCATATTTGAGAAAAGTATAAGTATCTTTGAATACCAAGTCTGGTATTTAACCAATGTTTTGTTTTTGAGTTTTGCTCACTCACACACACACACACATACACTCACAGACAGACCTTTTTTTCTAAAAGTGTCTTCTCTTTTTTATTCAGTGGACCTTGAAGCACATTTCTAGTGAAATCTTGGCATCAAACTTTAGGGTAGAATACAATACTTCCCTTACTGCCCATAGTAGAGAAAGCAAAACTTTTAGCATTTTTGCAATATAAAACAACTATAAATAGTCCTTTTTTTAAAATGTTATTGTTGCAGGTTAGTATAATCTGAAATTAATAAAAATTAAGCCGAGGTATTTTGGATGAAATTGAGTTGAAGCAACTGCAATGGTATGGTCGTGTATGAAGGATGCCTGAGGACAGAATATATGGCAATGGATACCCTAAAGGAAGAGAAGTCAACTTACAGTAACTTGGAAGGATAACATGATACAGGCAATGAGGAACTTGAATATAGAACATGACTAACAGACAAGAATAGAGCAGGAAAATGTGTAACACATTAAAAAAGCAATTTAAATAATAATGCGACAAGATAAATCCAGTTACTTTTTGTCACTTTATTTCCCTTAAAATTGAATTACAATTTACACCTCATGACCTTACAACTCACAGCTTACTCTGACAGAAGAAGTTGTAGTCTCTCGCAGCTTGGTTAGTCAGTTCAGGTTACATCTCAGGGCATATAGGAACAGAGCAATTAATTGATGAATACTTTTTCCTTTATTATTGCTCCTATTGCCTCGATTTAGCTGCAATCATGACTTGAAGACTCTTTGCTATTCTCAGGGCAAAGGTCTCACCTGTTTGCTTTTAAATAATACTTTAAATTTGAAAATAACGCTAATTTATATATCACGCCTCAACACTTTTGCTCTTCCATAAACTTTAGCTACTTATGTCCTCTTACTTCACTAATTCAAAATTCCAAATGTTCATATACTCAGGAAAAATTCTTTTTCTGTAACTAAGCATCACCAAGAAAAATGACAAGCGATGTACGCTTCTCTGTTGTCTCATGCTTGCAGACCAAAATAGCTATGTTACATATCAGTAACACAATTTCAAAGAGAAATCTGTTTTTATTCTGAAAAATACAGCACTTCTATAACACTGAGGTATAAACAGCAACATGTTATGCAAACAAACACAACACAATAGCAATCTGTAGGCAAAAGAAGTGCATGAAGCCAAATCACATATCTACAAAATCAATAAATTAACAAATTGAACATGGCAAAATGGCGATGTGACATTCAATTACTACCACACAATTAACTGTCTGAAACTGACCCAACATACTAAGAACTGACTCTGATGATAAACTCACTAAAACCTTGCTCTATCTGACTCTCTTGTATAGCTGACAATAAAATTAGGTACTGGCAGTTTCTCTGGAATTCAACACTTGCAAAGCTTCTCATAAAAGCCCAGCAGCAGAATCTTCTCAAACTGTCTGAAATAGACCTTTGTTCTTAGCTGACATTCCTGTGTGTTGCCTAGCGATGTAGTGGTGTGAGATAGCTGATCTTGAGCCCCTATGATGTGTGGCCAGTGTCACATGAATAACAATAATAATAGTAATAACAAAAAATAGACAAAAGTATCTAAATTCTTAACTAAACATCTTTGTCAAATCTACCACTCACACAGTTTATCTTGTGCCCTGGAATACTATGAACAGAGTCAAGAAGGCCTGTGCTTTGCCAAAGTAACAACTGAACATCATACTCCAGTATATTATGTTTGTTGCTGTTCTCATGTGTTATAATGGTTTACTTTTACGTTTCACCGACTCAAACAGTAACTTTAAGTACCAAATGGTTGAACCAGATCCAGAATCATAAACATAATCCTATATCCTTTTACTTCAGCCATTGGACAACCTTGAAAAAAACATTTGTAGAAACTATAACTCACAGCCTTCTATAATGTTGTAACACAATTCAGTCCAGTTACTTTTCTGTCACTTCAAATTTTCTAAAACTTTTGCACAAATACACAGTTCTCTCTTACTGATGTTATCATTATCTACAGTCCTTCATAATATTACAACTCACAACTGCTTTTTTCCTTTAACCTTGACTCAGTCCTTTCTCTGTCTCTCATACACTAACTCTGATACTACAATCACTCAGCACTCGTTATAGCTTCTTCACTTCGATGCAATGTATCTTTCCAATGATAGTACCACACACATCTGTCTCGCACTCACTGACACACTGACTGATTCATGTCTGTAACAACTTCTCTAACGTGTTGCCTCGTCTCCATATATAGTGAGGACTACGTAACATGGACCTTTCTTGAACTTCTACAAGCACGCTGGCTGTTGGATACTTCTCAAATGCTCTGGAAAACCCTTTGTGCTACTGCTTATTATTGTTTGTGTGGCCTTGTTACACGTCGTGCCAGAAGGGTGGGGCAGCCCAGCCTGACTTTTGTTGTGTTGCCGCTGCCACAGACCTCCATTACAATATAATTTAAAGTACGATTGCATAAAAGACATGAAAAGTCCTTTTGACATTGAAATTGTGTTTTTATTTATGGATGGTCCTTAACTATTATGCTTCTTAGTGTTCCATTCTATATTGGACATGAAAAGCTGCTTAATTTTGCTCAAAGGCCTCTTTTTCAGGTTTGAGATTCTTTTTATGTGCTATAAATCTATAACATGGGACCAACAGCTTTCCTGCCTCAATAAGCTAGAGCTGAGTTTGCCTTCTGTCACAATAAATAAATATACACCCTAAGACAAAAAATGAGCAGACTCTGGAAGCGTATATTGTCTAAGTTCATGTCGTTTCCACAGCTGGTTTACAATGGTGTCACAGAATGCGTGTCTTTAGCGTCGTTCTGTTGTCATTTCTCATATTGAGTCTCAACTATTCAATGTGAGTGGATGGCCGAGTGGTTGGACTTAGACAAATATACTTCCAGAGTCTGCTCATTTTTTTTGTCTTAGGGTGTATGTTTATGATTTAAAATAATTTGCAGCAATTGGCAAGATGATTCATCTCAATAACATCTTGCATATTGTGAACATAAATAACAAATGCAACACCAAATAATTTTATTTTTCCATCTCTTCGTGAATTATTGCATGAAAATATTTTACAAGTGTCCAATCATCCTCGCTTGTGCAAAACTGAAGGACAGGCATGAGTTATTTCCTTACATCTCTTTACCATGGAACATCATCAGTAAGATTCAAACCATTATGCAGCTATTACAAATGAGGTGATCACAAGTCACCTGCCACATGGGCAAAGCGGGATGTCATTGCATGAGTACAGTGTTAGCAGAAAGCAACTGGGCTTATTGCCTACAGTGCATGGTGTGTCTCAAACGTGTTCACCAGTTCCACACACAAATTAAAATGCCTCCAGTATGAAAATCAAAATATTCACGTATTGCTGAACTTACGCAAGAATTTAGGAGTGAATATTTTACTGCAAATGGTGGCAGCATTGAATGTAAGGTATGCAGCGACGTTATCTACAACGTTCCTATGTCGACTGTGCCTGGCCTCCTCTGTGTTGTGATCATGTGACAGACTGATCCCTGCCACTATCTGTAGTCCAAACTCCACAACCTTTTGTTTCCTGTATGAAGGTTCACTAATCAACAATAACCAGACTGTCAAAACATGAGAATGATGACAATGACAGTATCATTGACTAGAAATCAAACGTTTTCTTACAAAATTATTAACATGACAGCAGGTAACTCTAGAAGCCTTAATTAATAATCAGTGGCTACCATAAACTTTTCATTTCCTATTACAAGTAACATGAAATGTCGTACAATCCAAAACATAAAGATTATAAAACCGGAAACAAAAGACTGGAAATATGTAAAATCATTGCAGAAACCATTTATGAAGCACAGCAAACGATGTCAGGAAGAAATTAAATAGATTGAATAGCCAATATTTAGGAGCAAACATGTTTTTTCTTGTTTAGTGTTAATGCAAAAAGTGGGAAATAGAAGATATATGGATGAACAGACAGGAATGGAAAATGTGTTAAATCATATTTGTTAAAGGCTGTGAATTTGGGTGTCAGAAAAGTGTGTTGTTAGCTAATGCTGGATTTCTGACAATGAAGTCATTAATCCTCTTGCTCTCCAATATTTTTCACTGATGGATGGGGCACAAGAAGTGGCCGGGCATATTTGAAGGTGGTCTCGATCCATTTCCTCTTGCAGATCACATAGAGGACAGAGTGGTGAAGAATATATCCCAATTCTGTTTAAATGTTTTGCCAGACAATCATGTCCTGTAATCAACCTGAAGGTTGCAACTGCTGTTTTTCGAGGATACTCAGGAATTACTGTTTGAATGTTTGGTAGTTCCCATCTTTTATTTTTTGATTTTTCATAGTAATACTTTGCAATAATTTTTTTAATTCAGAGTTGGCTAATCTTTCAGCTGCATAAAATGGTAAATTAACTATAGATTTCTGTACACCGCTGGTACCCTTTTTTGCAAGAAAATCAGCTTTCTCATTGCCACTCAGTCCACAGTGAGCCGGTATCCATTGGAAGACTAGGTGTTTTTGAAGTGCTGTTAGATGGCTAAGCATCTTCCAACATTCTATAATTGGTTTTTTGGTGACAACTTGGAAGTAATTGCTATAATTGCCGCCCTGGAATCTGAGAGAATAACTGCTTGCTGAAAATGTGAAATTCTTTACAAAAGATTTTGTAGGGCCATTCGAATTGCTTCAATTTCTCCATCAAAGTTTGTAGTTCCATAACTTAAAGCTTTGTAATAGGAAAAGAGGTGACATGTGACTCCAGCCCCTGTTCCATCTGGGTTTGATATCAATGATCCATCATCAGAAAAGTGTTAATTCATTGTAAAACTGGTGTAATAAAAGAGTTAACACAACCACCTTTATTGCACTTACAGTTACAATATATGCTGCTAACTGTTGGGTATCCATTTTAAAACACTGATAACATACGAGAGTGAGTCAAATGAAAACCCAAAATATTTTTTTTACAGCTCCTTTATTACAGGGTTGAAACAAGTATTTTTCAGTGTAGTCCCCTGCTTTTTTATATATTTCCGCCACCAAGTCAGGATGGCATGGATAGCTCGGGGAAAAAATAATTAGGCTGTATACATGGCCACTCATGCATAGTGGCAGTCACGAACTTGCACCTCAGGAGTCCTTTAGTGGGCCAAAGATGAAGCCAGAGGGCAGAAGGTTAGAGGAGGCACTCCAGACACAAGTCCTTGAGAATCTCCAATTTGCACCACTCTATGCTGCTGTTCTTTGGTGCACTCCAACAGAGGGGCTGCCATATTGAAAACTCCCCTATTGTATTGCTGGGTCACATGGGACCAATGTCAACGGATGACAGTAGAGTCCATGCACATACGTACCAGGTCTAATTGTAATAAGAAAAGTTTTACGGTTTTCATTCAACTCGCCCTCGTATATGACAAAAGGTTTGATGTAGTGTAATATACTCAACATCATTAAGTGAAATCACATTTTTATTACATCCTGTGACACAGAAATGTAAAGTGTGATGCTGGCCTAAGTTCTTTGTGTATCGAGCGAGATGGTTCAAAGCTCCCATCAACTTTTCATTCTGACTTTGATATTTTCATTGTTTTCCCAGGTTGTCATAAATACTGGGGTAGTTTCTCATCTACTGTGATTTCCCTTTCATTACGCTCCCTTCTCATGTTTGTAGGTTTTGTAGTGTGTAGTGATGCCAGACAGATGGCATGGTGGGCTTGCTGAAAGGAAAGGGCACTCCCCAGGGCTCCTTGGTTCAATATATTGTTTATTGCCCTCTCTGGAGAGCCCCTAGTGGGACTAGGCTTCAAGCCTGTTGATCTGGGTGGCTCAGTTGGTTGTTCGCTAGCTTACTGATCCCAATGTCCTTGGTTCAAACCTGACCCAGATCAATGGTTCCTAAGTGGACTTAAAAACAACAGCCCCATGTCAATAGATTTAGTGGCATCTACCAGTTACCATCCAGCAGCTCTAACCACTAAGCTACCATGGCCAATATGCTGACACGACATTAAATTCTCCAACTCACTCGCTTTTTCCCAGTAAACCACTCGAGGAAATCTCACTTCATATGAGATAACATACCTTAATGACGACTTACTATGTTATAAGTACTTAAGTCCTAGACTTCTATAAGGTCAATCAATTTAATGTCGTATCAGCATGTTGACCATGGTAGCTCAGTGGTTAGATGGCTGGACGGAGACCAGAAGATGTGTGGTTCAAATCCTGGCTATGGCATTAAATTTTTCAGTCTCGTTCTACCCCTTCCAACCTTGTCCTACACATGGCTAGTGTGGAAGAGCAATTAATTGCGAACAAAATATTTATTTACTTATGTATTTATTTGCTTGTTTGTTTATTCAGGCCTTTGAGTAAGGAACTGCTAGGGACTTCTGTGTATCTGTGTGGCCTTTAGTCTCATGTGGTACTTTTACTTTGTAACAGGATTTTATTTATATATTTGGTCGAAATTGGTGGATGTATAGATGTCCCATACCACAGCTTAGCCTGTTACAGAGAGCTTGACAAATCTTTTTCTATCTCGGGCGGGCGCAGTACAGATTTATTATAAGCAAGATTATTGACACTTTATTTAAGTACAGATATGTATATTTTACATCTTTTACTGCTAAGGCATTAATCCATGACCATTGTTTCTTTCGTTTTTAATATTGTGTTTTGGTTACATACTTTCTGATGAGCAGCATTTGAAGCAGTATTTCTTGCGTAAGCCCTCTGGAATGATTCTAGATGGAAAAACGGAGGCAGCAGAGACTGACTTCACTTGTCAGAAAAATAAACAACAAAAGAAACAATGGCCATAGATTGATGCCTTAGTGGTAAAAGATGTAAAACATACATGTATATTGCAATATCTGTATTTAAATAACGTGTTTAAGGTATTTTTGTCAATAATCTTGCTTATAATACATCCGTACTGCACTCGCCCAAGATAGAAGAAAAAGAATCGTCAAGCTCTCTGTAACAGGCTAAGCCACGGTACAAGACACCTGTACATTTGACTGATCCTGTTACAACTTCATGCCTTCCTCTTGGAGGTGGTAGCCACAATAGATCTCACATGGGTCACAGTGCACAAGGTGTCCCCCTTATTGTATACTCTACCCTATAAGTTCTCTGTATCTTTGCAATGCCTCGCATGTTCCTTGTGTCTTGTCTTTTACATACAGAATGCTGTTGAAATATATGATACTCTTGAACACCCTCTTTATATGTATAGCATATATATTGTAGTTTGAATAATTACTACAAATGGTCATTTTTAAGTTATTTTAACAAATCGAGCACTTTTACCATTGTAATTCCATCCACAGTGTACAGTATTTATTATACTATTAATTTAATATTATTCTTCATTATTATTTAAATCTCTGTCTTTGGGTAATGATCAGTGGGATCATAATATTTTAATTAATGTTGATATAAAGTATGTATATTGAGCACAAAACTTGTGTCATTATGTGCCTGTTTACATTAAGTGAACCTGAAAGTAAATGGTAGAAGAAAACATTCCAGTCTGTTTGTCATTATAATCCGTCCACAGTAGAATACTCAAAATGATTTGTAATGCACATTGGTGGAACATATTTTCAGCAAATTTATGTAATGGAGTGGAATGATGTTCAGCAATTAGAGCTTGAAACAAAGGAAAAATAAATAAAATTAACTTGGAGCAGAATATTTTTCACTCGGATATCAAGTTTACCTGATACTATATGGCGTACGGTTTTAGAAGGCACATGAGCTGAACCAATGCGTGCACACAGTGACTGCATTGCTGCCAAGTGATGCGCCAGAGAGCGGAAGTTACGGGGAGGGAACGAGGAAAGAAACATTTGTCGTGTCACAAATTGTCAGAACGTAAACTTACGCAGCAAAGGATAATAATGGTAACATTATAAACTGTCTTCTTCTTCCTCTTTCCCTTCTACCTTTACAGCGTAGGGGTGGCTCCGTAAATCCATCTTCTCCAGTCATTCCTATCCCTCATCATTCTCTTCATTTCTTCCACTGTCTTGTTCCTTTTTCTTCCAATCTTTTCCATTCTGTCCTCAAACATTATCCGGGGTCTTCCTACTCCTCTCCTTCCTTGTACCCTTACTTCTAGCATCTGTTTAACTTTACTATCCTCTGCCATTCTAAATGCATGTCCCCACCATTTCAATTGTTTTTGTTCGATTTTCTCCTCCAGTGATCCTTGACCTACTTCTTCTCTGATCCTCTCATTTCTTATCCTATCCCTCCTGGTTTTATTTACAGCTTTTCTTAAGTATTTCATTTCACTGGATTGTATTTTACTTATTTGCTTATCTTGCAATGGAATGCTTTCTATTCCATATGTAAGCGTAGGGACCAATACCGATTGATATAACTGCATTTTTGTTTTTAGTGCTACTTCTTTCTTTCCAAGGATAGTTTTGTTAAATTGGTAATACATCTTATTTGCCTTCCTTTTCCTATTTAGTATTTCTTCATCCCATCGTCCATCACTCGTAAAGATCGTTCCTAAATACTCGTACATATCCAACATTATAAACTGTAACACTCAGTATTAATGTACTTTTTAACACACACTTCCTCAGATGCCAATTCCTTAAAAAAACTGTACGCTTTAAAAATAATATTTCTGGCTTGAGAATGGAGTACTTCACCCTTAGTACCTGCGCCACTGGTACCAGGCTTTGAAGGTTACATTGTTAACACGCCACTAAACACAATGTAAACATGCAAATTTTCTGCTTATTGTCACAGTTACACAAAGCACAATTTGCGTTACGGATTGGTCTTGAACCGAACTAAAGAATTTGTACACGACTGCAGTGATCGGTGGTCAGTTAATTTATGAACTATATATATGCAGTTTCTATACGACACTTTGTAATGTCTTACTTACTCCGTAATTGCATAATGAAAAGGAATAAAACATACAGGCATGATTGGAAGTTACATACGTGAGCATAAACTCGGGAGTCAGTTGTTTATTCTCGAAGTGATAACTCGAGAACCATACATCGTAGAAAAATGGCCTTTGTACAGGCTGCCTCAAAAATTCTTGCTGCATACACCAAGGCATATTAGAATGTCGAATTTCCAGTAATAATTTTAGACGTATGAAAATGAGAAATCTCTGTTGCTCACGCTTGTGCTGTGCGTTCTGAACTAGGCAACGCTGCAGGACTGTGATAGGACAGTTGCTCTAGGCGAGCCCTCTCTAGCTCCGCCTCATGTGCCTTCTAATACTGTACGCCTTATATACAGAGATTAAATGTTATACTGTGATGAACACTGATACAGTGAGGAAGTGGGATGCTATTCTATGTATTTAGGCTTTCACGGCCGGTGTCTTGACTATTCAAAATGTTTAGTTCTTCTGGACTTGTAGGCCGTGGTCTAGAAGCCATGTTAGATACCAATGTTTCTCGCTTGGCATCATCAGGGCAACACAATCCTCCGTCTGCACTGGTCAGAGTTTGAATGTGGAAGCAGAGAAGTAATGACTTAACGTCCATTAAGGTTATTTATATGGATGGGGATGGGCAGGGCACATTCGTGAAAGTTCATGTACACGCCATGAGCACAAGAGCTCACAGGACTCTTAGCTTCAGTCTGAATTGGGCATTCTTTAATTTTGCTGCAGCTTGGAAAGAGATGAAGACAACATTAGCTAATGGGTGGACACGGTTATTAAAAGAAATTGAAATTGAATATGATTTCAGTGGCTTTGAAACATCCAATTTTGCAATACACTGACGAAGGCAGGGAATAATTTAAGTGAACACGACTTAGAAGAGTGGCTGGATATGGATGAGGGTGACCCAGGTTACCAGATTCTGAGTCATGAAGAGATTGCTGCAAGTGTTGTACAAGAGGATGAAGATGACGATGACAGTGATGATGAATCTTTGAAGTGTGCACCTAAATTATCTGTAATAAGAGACCACATGGATGATGTGATTTCTTACGTGGAAAGATCTTCAGACCCACAAGTGCTAAGCTATTATGAACATATCAGTTTCGCTCCTTAATCATAAAGAAGCAATATTCAAGTGGGAAGCAAATGGGTATTGACACCTTTTTCAAATCCACAACTTCATAGGGAACGACTTCTAACCAAGAGTAAATCATGTAAAGTAAACGGTATGTACCAATAAAACAGTTTCAATTGTTTTTGCTTCATTTTCATTCCTTTTGCAATTTAACAGACTTTCAATTTTCCAGACAACTCCTGGCCCCTTTAGGTCTGCTAAACCGAGAGTTTACTGTATACAAAAGTGAGAATATACAAAAATAATAGCTCGTCTAGATCGTAGTCACATTTCAGTTAGTGAGTACAAGCATTTATGGATCAAAAATTCCTGAAGTCTTTTCTTAAATATTTTTCCTGTAGTTGTTTTAATTGACAATGGTAATTTATTGTACATTATTGCACCAAGTATGTAGGGAAGAGATCATTATCAATAATGCTTTTGTTAGCTGATATCCTATGCATGTCATTTCTGTTTCTTGTTAAATATGTATGTATATCACTGTGGGTTTGGGGTTTAGTTACTACAAGTAGGATAATTTTGTACACAAAGAGGGAGTAGATGGTAAATATGCCATTAGAGCAGAGGATTTCTCTGCACGAGTCCTCGTGTATGTTTCAGGTTATAAATGATTCTAATAGCCTTTTTTTGTAGGATGAATGTCTATCTCGGTGTGTCCGTAGCATTACCCCATACTTCATACCTACTGTAGTTTAAGTGTGGAAAGACCCGTCCATAATACATTAGTTTCGTCTTGACGCGAGTTCTCATAATTCTCAGTAGGGATAGGGTTTTACTTAATTTATTGCAGGTGATGTTTATATGTCTATCCCAGCAAAGTCTGTCGTCTATTTGTACACCAAGGAAAGAGTGCTCGTCAGTGATCATGGGGGAAAGTTCCCAGTTACTACTGTCATGAGATTTTGATTTACTTAAGTCAAACATAATTATTTTGTTTTTGCTTTTATTCATACTACCAGTGGATGCAGCAGTTGACCGTCTTGACATAAAGAATAATGTAAACTTTGTGATCCAAACAAAAGGAGGAAAACAATGTTTTTGTGTAAGATTTGCAAGATTTCTGTTTGCCTTCAGTGCTCCAAGAAAATGTGTTTCAGAGCTTCAGGTGTGATACACCAAAGCCTTCAGTATTCAGCAAAATTTCAAACTCTGAATTCTTAAATATTCCTAAAGATACTTAAAAGTGTTGGTCAAATTAACCAAATGTGTTCTACATGGTGGTAAAGAAAAATCTACATCCTAGCATTCAATGTCAGTTTTGCACACTTCCTTTTTGTGCCCAAGGAGTGAAATTTTTATTTGAAAGATTTAACTCCGGAATTTAGTTTTCTGTGAAAATTTACTTGCTAAAGACATACTATATTATTTCCAAATGCAACATTCAGCTCTCCAACAGTTGGTTTATGTGTATTATTTAAAAAAATCTGATGTGTTGCACTCACATGACTTTCTCTACTCTTGTACTAACCATTCTTACAAACTCTTATTTCTATATCTTCTTCGTGTTAGTTGAGATAAACATTTGTACAAATTATCTTATTGTTTATTTCCTTGTAGGTACAAGGGGAATATGGGAATACAGTAGGCTTTGAGCGAGTCAAATGTTTTAAAGCTTTGAGATTCCATTCTCTTTGCACAGTTAACATATAAAAGAATGAACAACAATGTTCCATTTCACGAAAGTTTTAAGTTTTCCAAAACTGACACAAATAACAAGGAATATCTCCGAAATGGTTCACTTTACAACAAAATTTATTCAGATATAAATTGTGTGTTTTAGCAAGATCTACAATTTTTGTGGAGTAAGATTTTGTCTATCTCTTACAGTTTACAAATTATTCAAAAGTCATCCACAGTAAATAGGACTACATAGGCTATAGTCAGAAAATTCAAAATATACATTTCATTTGTGATACAAATATCTCAAACATATGGTATTTTAATCAAAATCGTTGGAGCCATTTTCAAGAAAATCAGAATTTTTTAAAAATTTTCCATGTAAAGAGTAGTTTGGGGTGGGGCTAATTTCTTCAAAATCTTCATGTGGTATCCTTGAAAGACACTTAACTTAAATACCAACTTTGGTTTTTAACTGACTTCTTGTTTTTGAGTTATGTTGTCCACAGACTGACACACACACACACACACACACACACACAAACCTTTTTCTAAAAATGCTTTTTTTGGATTCAGGGGGTCTCAAAACATATATTTCCGGCAAAATCTCAGCATCGAATTTTGGGGGAATACAATACTTCCTCTACTTACCAGTAGAGAAAGTAAAAAAAGAAAAGCAATGTAGGCTTCATTTAGCACAATGAAATCAACAAGGAGTATTTAAACAACACTTAAATGACTGTAGAAATAAGTGTTACACAACTGAAATTAAAATACCTAAATGATTTAGACCTTAAATCTCTGTTTAAACATGGGATCTCAGAAACTATCTTGTAGCATACGTTAAAAACAAGTCACTTCGTGAGTTAACGGTATGGTATTTTAATAAAAACCATTAGCCATTATTGAAAACATCAGAAATAAAGGACATTTTATACAGGGTACTTTGGATTTGAGGGCAATTTTCTTAAAAATCTTGTGCCAAATTTTTGGAAGATCTCTTAACATGTAAAGTTTGGTATTCAACCACTGTTCCTTTTTGACTTATGGCATTTTACATACCATACATGCGAGTGGGCCTCTTTTCTAAGAATGCTTTTATTTTTTGTTCTCCCAGAATTTTCGATGAAATCTCGATACTGAATTTTTGGGTAATATAAGTACTTCTCCTGTTTTCTACAGATAAGTGCTAGAAACAGTAAAATTGACAGTCTTTCAAAAGAGTGCCCATCTTACCTGTTTGTTACATCCACTTCTAGACTAGTCTTTTAAATCTCTGCATGTTCTTTTTTTCTCTCTCTTCTTTTGTTCTGTCACATGTGCACACATTTACATGATGTGTGTCGCAAAGAGGGGGCTGCAAGGGTCTAATTACTGATTGTTAGACTACTGTTTTAATTTTGGTGCAAAGAACTATTTTAGAGTATTTCAGAATACTCTACAAAAGAGATATTGGGATGTTTCATAGCATATGTGTTTCAAATGAGCTCACCAATAATGTTATTCACATTTTTAATGTACATGAAGAATGCATTATTTTCAATTAGTAGCTACATATGCACCTTTTCTAATTATTGCCGTCAACAATAGTTTCGTACCGACAGTTGTAAATGTTTATTTTATTGTTGTCAAAGGTGGTTTCGTGCCACAACGTTATATATGAGACTTTTATTCTTGTACAAACTTTTACAGTTTTAAGTCCTTGAGAATTCTTACCGACAGAGACTGAAAACAGGAAACCTGTAATATAATAATGTACCTAATCAAATTAACAATGAACACACTCACAAGCGTGCGTGCGTAAATTATTATTTAAGCAAATACAACTCATATGTTTTTACATTTGTTGACAAAAGAATAATGAATAAAAAGTTTTAATACGTGACCCCCCCGAAAAAGTCTACCGACGCCCATGATTTGCATATAAACACCTGTGTCCGAGGCGGGGCTCCAATCCGCAATCCCTTGTGCCACGAAAGACCAAGGCTAGGGACCCGCGGTGCTCGAGTCTCTCTTCATGTTATGTTCAAAACGTATATCTAGTGATATTTCGATATAGAATTTGCTTCCTCATATATCAGATGATTTTATTCACCATTTCAATCTTATACAAGATATTGTCTGCAAGAAAATTACGTATGAGTAGGGTATGAAGTATTTCAATCCCAAGCAATAACTATTAAAAGTAGATTAAAATATAAAGAAAGAAACAAATTCAATACATAAATATTTACAAATTTAAAATGTATTGCTGTGCAAACTATTATTTAAGTATCCTTTTATTGAATAATAACAGCCTTTCATTAAAGGTATCTTTAGAGCCAGTTTGTGCATTTTCTTTAATTTAATACTTCTGTTTGTTCTGAAGACTTCGTGATCAACCGAAATTGCAAAAGTAAGATATATATATATATATATATATATATATATATATATATATATATATATATATATATATATATATATATATATATATATTTCACAAACAAAAATTGTGACATCTGCCTGACATTGCAGGTGACCATAAAGATCCAGAATACAGAGATATATGATATATATATAATATAATATATATATATAATATAATATATCATATATATAATATATGATATATATCATTATTGCATTCGGTCCTTCTGAGATTGCCAACACCGGCCGGTGGCACGATAAACGGTCTGTATACGTAACATCCGTAACACCCATAATCTGTGCTGCTTTCCTGTGTACGGTATTTGGCGGATGGATATTGCCCTTGAAATGTTATTTTTCGCGCTGCCCGTAATATTTTGCAACATTTCAGCCGTGTAAGACTTAAAAGTAAATTATAACGGATTTATTCTGGTCCATTAAGGTTGTATGTTGCTTACTGTATCGAAGAATGTCGAAAAGTCATCGGACTATGTTTTTAGACGTGTTTTTCGAAATTAGGTAAATAGTCATCTTGATAAACAAGAAGCGAAAGTGATGAAGCATAAATGGTTGAGTTGGGGAAAACAGGGAATACGGTGTTAATAAGTGAATAAATACATGCTGTTTTGTTCATCGGGATCCGGAGCTTTCGAACTATAAAGTAAGACAGTTTTTATGCTTTCTACCGTCCTTTCTTCACTCTAAACTGAATAATTATATGGAAATACATTGTGAAAAGCCGCAGCGTTCTTAAATTCATTCTGCTCTTTGTAAAGAGTTAAGAGGCATTCAGCAGAAGTATATGTACATTTCGTGGTCAACGTTTTTGTGCGATATTCCGTATTTGTTCCAAATGAAATTTTATATATTGAAGGGTTTTGCTCCGTGAATGTATATATTCCTAATGGAGATAAGACGCCATTTTGAATCATGCTGTTAAGGATGAATAATCTAGGGCACGTAGTCGAAATGTTTTAATAATTAACAGAAACAGTAGATTTGGCAGAATGCGTTTTCAAATGTGCTAAATCTATCTTCAATTTGAAAGTGAATGTGTACGATTTACTTCATTGTGATAGAAACACCGCAGCTTTATGTTGCATTTTTCTGCCTTTATACTTAATTGCCGTAATAAATACCTTTTGATGCCTTTTTTTACTATGTATTCCGTCAAAGGACAACAGTGAGTGTTGCAGTAAAAAGAAGTAACGCTAATTATCGCTTTTGTTTACTTAGCTCCCTATCGGATCATAATCTTCAACAGCAACAATGAAGGCCGGAACCAAATCGTGGTTTTATTCTTTGGTTTTTATAGGAACGTTGTTGTGCAAGTAGGTATATAGTAATATGGGTAATACTGATCATTCTGGGTCCTCAGAGTTAACCTTTCTTACAGCTGAATTCTGACCAATTCCGTTCCCCTGTCATACCACTTGGCTGTCCACAAGAATTGGGGCAGAGAAAGGATCATTTGCACTAAATTTAAATGCTCCATTTATATGCTGCCTTTAACTGCCAAGGCCATATCGACGGCTTGGTAAGTGTAGGTCCTTTGTACCTGGCCATCTACACAAAACGAAGTATTGGCGCATGCTAGTCAAAGCAATGGAGGGGTTATTGCCAACTGAAGATACAAAGTCAGATAAAAGGCGATTAGATTAGATTGCGTTCAGCGAGTTCACAAGTAGCCATGGAGGCTGGTAAGCACTGAACATGTCAATTGTGATGCACAAAACATTGTCAATAGATATACAGAATGAGCACATAAAACTCATTATATACAGGAACAAAAAAGAAACGAACAAACAACAGCAAAGGGGATAATGGAAACACAATCAAAGCTTACCTGAAATTTCTCAGATAATTGAATTGTGTTAAATTTACACTAGGCATTTACAGCCACATTATACTGTTGTAATATAATAATTAATAATAATTCAGTTAATATATAATTAGCAATGAATGGCATCTTTTTTAGTTCTATACATATACATTTGAATAGCGGTAAATGTTTACAAAATCGGCCGCTCGAGAAAACTAATGAAACCTAGTGTAATGGATGCAGTTTTTATTGCTGATTATGATTTTGAAAGTCGTATTGTGCGCTGAAGCTTTGTTTTTGATGAACAAATATCGTACCTACGATGTAGCGATTTTATTTCACTTATGCGTCGGATATTTAGCAAATAAATGTGTATAAAGGAGTATAATATATGCTAGAATGATTGATTAATGCATTTACGTTGAAATTGTGTCATAAACAATGCCCAAGTTGTGAATATTTCGATAACACAGGACCCTGTTACCCCACCCATACACACACACTAAACCTAACCTAACACAGGGTAAACGAAAACGAAGTTTTAGCACCAAATAAAACTTTCAAAATTATAATCAGCAATAACAATTTCAACATAAATGCATTAATAAATAAATAAATAAATGCATTAATAAATGCATTAATCATAGTCATTTATATACATTTATTTTCTAAATATCTGCCGCATAAGTGAAATAAAACTGCTGCATCGCATGTATGTAATTTGCTTATAAATAAAAAGTGAAGCTTCAGCGCACTATATGACTTTCAAAATCGTAATCAGCAATAAAAACTGCATCCACTACACTATGTTTCATTCGTTTTCTCGAGCGACCGATTTTGTAAACAATTACCTGAGTAGCTTATATACAGGCATCAGAGGTGATTAACAATGCTTTGTCACTGAAGAAGCTAGAGATCACTTACAGAGTTACATAAGCTTTCACAGGATGATTTGTCATTTACATTACCTTGTACAGAATAAAATGGGTTAAAAATTATTACAAAGCTACATAAGCATTAACAGGAATAATTTGTCATTTAAATAATCTTACACAGAACAAAATGAGTTAGAAACTACTTAGTAACTATATAAGCATTAACAGGATACATGCAATGGCAGTAGCGCCAACATTGCATAAACGTAACTAGTTCAGCAATCGTGTATTTATGCATGTATTAGTAATTTGGGTTGTGATATGTTAGTATTATAGCTGTTATTCAACACCTTAAATACGTACCGCAACGTATGACTGGCATTCGGGTGGAAATACACGTTATAATCTACCATGAATAAATAAAAAAAAATAAACATAATTTCACCAATATCTATTTACCTAGAGAAAATATTCCAACCAAAATTTTCGACATCGAGATTTCATTGAAAATACATGTTATGAGAATTTCTGAATGTAAAAGAAGGAACAGAAAACTGTCAGTGTGTAGATGGGGTGAACAATATAACGCAAAACGTCGGTTAAATACCGGACTTGGTATATAGTTTTGCATCTTCCCAGAATGCGACACAAAGAATTTCAAGAAAATGCCCAGCCTCAGATTACCCTTTACATGGAACTCTTCTCTTTTTTTTTTTTCTTCCAAAATGCTCATTTTCGCTCTTTTGTAGTAGCTCCAGGTTCATTGCACAGGCTAAGCCACAGTTGCTAAAGTGGAAGAAGGTATGGAAAACCAAAGGTCCATGGTTCACATTCCAGCTGCAGTATTAAATTTTTTAAATCTGAGAGGTAGAATTGGAACCGAAAATTCAATGCCACAGCTGTGATTTGAACCATAGACCCTCTGCTTACCAGGCAGGTGCTTTAACCATTAAGCTACTGTGACAACCTGCCAGAATAACAATGCTTCAAATCTCAGTTGTGGCATTGAATTTTTCAGTCCCAGTTCTACCTCTCAAACATTGCCCCACACACGGCTTGTGTGTTTAAAAACACCAACAGTAAGTTTGTTGGCATAAATAAATAATAATTACCATCTGAAGGTTATTTAATCCTGGGATATAAAGTACTTGAGACTGCCTTTGTGGTTTACCAGGAAAAATACGAACTGGCTTGAGAATTTAATGCCATTCTGGCAGTTTGTCACAATAGCTCAGTGGTTAGAGCATCCGCCCGGTAAGCGGAAGGTCTGTGGTTCAAATCCCAGTTGTGGCATTGAATTTTTAAGTTCCAGTTCTACCTCTCAAACCAACAGTAAGTTTGTTGGTATAAATGAGTAATTTTCAAAGTTGGTCAACTTAACATTCTTTTTGTTTTTTATTTTGCTGAATAAATTTTAGGTATAAATTAAATTGATGTGTTCCTTGTTTGCTTTTTCTAGAGGACTTTTTGGGAACAAGTAAAGCAGATATAGGAAAACATGAGTAGAAAGAGATCAGATGATCGTCGTCGCCGTCGAAGCAGGAGTAGGAGCCGAAGTTACGGCAGTAGTCGAAGTGGCAGTGCTGATGATGAAGATGGCGTAAGACTTCACGTTGCAGATCTTGGTAAGCCTATGGTGGTATCTAGATGTCAATACCATTCAAAGTGGTATTTACATTGTAATAGTTTTTGTAATTATTGTGTTCTGGAACAATTTCCTCAGCTAATGGCATTCTCTCTTACTCCTAATTTAATGTTGAACTGTTACACATGTAACTAAAAAGCAAGTTTGGTTTTCTAGGAATGGGTGTTTCGAAACGTGAACTACAGCATGTATTTGATAAGTATGGACCACTTCGAGAGATCTGGGTAGCGAAATCACCACCATGCTTTGCCTTTGTGGTATTTCGAGATAAAGATGACGCAGAAGATGCTGTTAAAGCAACAGATGGAATGTAAGTTTACACTTGCACACTAGATATATCATCTCTTTGCATACTGTAGCATGCGTCAAACGCTAACACTGCCATTTTGAAGTTGTGGATAATGTTTCATATATACCAAAATCCAATTCTCAGCACAAATACTTTAGTTAGGGAACGTTGCGTGCCTTGATAAATAACTTAGGTACATTATTGTTTTAAGATCATATTAGGTCCCGAAACTCTTAAAAGCAATAACCTTTTTCTGAATCTTGTTAGGTAGCAGATGCCATACGCAGAAGGCACGCAGTAGGGGCTAAAACGAGGTAGGGGAAGGTGGGGATAGTGGTATTGCCAATGTATGAAATGCAAGAACTATGTCAGCAACTGGAATTTGTTGCAGTACCTAGTTCGTACCTCACTGAAGCTATCGACGTTCTCCTTGTTGATGGCTCCAGCTAGTCTCTTGCGTAGTTAGTCCTGGGTTTTATGTCCATCCTCGACTAGCGCCACCATTTGCTCGTTAATAGCATAGCATCTTTGGTAAAAGGAGCGACGATCTCAGGTGGTGGGAAAAGTAGCAAAAACAATTTATGGAGTTTTACTGAGGAATAGAATTCCTGAAATTTATTGACTTTGTTTTATAGTTGTGTTTATCAGGATTCGAGCATTCGCGTCCTTGTTAAAACACTGTTTATGCTTGCCCTACACGGCACAGTCCAACACTGTTATTTAAGAAACAAGATCTCTGCACACTTTTCTTTTGTTCTCTATTTAGGCTGGTTCACTCCACTGTTTACAGCCTGCACTAATAAGTGACACACTTCTATGCCACGATAATTACTTTAAATTAATTTGATTCACTGACTTGACCCTTTCAGACTATGTGTAGATATGACAGCAAGGAGACGGTGGCAAGAAGACTGGACGGCAATTAGGTGGAGACTGTCTGAATTCTTCCATTTCTAGTGATTATAAGCGCGGGTACCTCTTCAGTTTACTTTATTCTAATTGGTGGACTTCCCAGATGATTTTACGCACCTTGATATTTCACATTCAAATCATGCATTTTCATTGGGGCTTCTCCGTCCCCTCCTTAAAACGGCCATGTTGAATCAGGAAATTCCCTGAGGCACTCCATCTCGCTCTTTCAGTCACAATGCCACAATAGCGGTATACCCTACAAGAGAGTATAATAAATTTGTGGGTGGAGGGAGAGCTTAACTGCCTTGCTTTCCCCAATATGCGCACATTTCTAGCCTTCTTAACTTCACGTCTTGGACAGTTTTAACATGAACTCCTACATTTTATATTTTCAAGACTTGTTAATACCCTTATAGTTACAGATACAATTACAATATGCACAGAAATCCATATTTATACTTTACTTCATTACACCTAATCATACTAATTATTTTTATTAATTACTAAACTAAAATTATTTTGACACTTCCTGGTCTGGAAGTTCTGTCTCAAGTTTCACACACTTGTAACATTATATTGCACTGTTTTATTGCACAAGTATTTTAGGGACAACAATTGACACACGTATGTTGTTTGTCTAAGTGTGTGTAAACTGTGGTGCACAAACTAGAGGTGCACATGCTTGTATTTTTGAGTTCTGATGTTGGCAATAACTTGACAGGAGAGGGAAACGATGAGCAGGAGAGAGACATTCCCATGATGCCTTGGGTGAAGTGTCACGAACATCTTGTTAGATTCCTCTAGTTTGTGCATCTTACCTCAAGTGCAGTTTACGGACATGTACTCAAAAAACATATTATGAGTGTCTATAATAGCGAGTTTTCACACTCTTAATGTTAAACGTTATTTTCACCAAAGCAATGACTTAATGAAGGTTATTTTGACTCCTGAAACAGTTTTGGCGCTACGTAATCATTATTTCTTCCAGAAGTGTTCAGGGGTGTTAGTTATTCTAGCTTCCATTCGTGGGGTGACAACTTGACAGGTTTTCAAGTGTATGACTTGCAAATGTTAGTTTCCAAGGATGACGGACTTTTTGTCGGATATTATTAAAAATTATTGTATTATACATATATTTACCTTCTAGGTCTTTATTCCTCAGAGTTATTAGAGGTCTCTTGGACAAATATCTCAGGTAAAGCCTCTAATTTCACTGGAGGTGATACGGAGGTTGAGGGCGATATGTCAAAATTTGCTAGAGCAAGGTTCTGTTCTTCGACACCTTTCTCTCGAACATTATTTGGGGTACAGTTTGGATACTTGCTACAAAAATCCCTCTCCATATCAGAAATCTCTTGCAGCAATTGTTCTTTTTCCCCATACTGCTCGTCCATACCAGATCTAAAAGAGGTTATGAAAAACTGCTCGAAAGAAACAGTAGAACGAATAATCATAGTTTATTGAATATTCTCATCCTGTTTCATTAAATAAAATATAAAATAGTGCACCTACTTACTTATATTGACTTCATCTTGTTTGCTTCGTTCCCTTGCAAACTTTCTTCAGGATATCACTCCGCCTACAGCCATCCTCCTAACGCTTCCTGAGGAAGACAAATCACTTTTCGTAAATCTAAGTCTACGAGACATACTAGTTGTAAGTGATTAATGCACTTCCATAATTGCCCACGTTATTTATGCACCTGGCCGCTCGGTTAAGTGCTATATTATTCAAGCAGTGAAACATGCTGCCTTCTGATTGGACATAGAATAAATGACGTCAGAATAATGTTTAATGGAGATTTCTGATCAGGCTATGAAAACTCCCTGTTTCCTAAAGCTGTATTCTTAATACTTGTGCAATATAGTATTGAAAGTGTGCGAAAATCCATTTTAAGTGTTTTGGTAAATAGGAAACATCCAAAGTAGGTTCACGATACAAGTATGTATGTTGGTAACAAAGTGGAAAGTCAATTTTGTGTATTGGGATTTCATTTGTTTGTAAATGGCCAGTGACATTTTGTATGTTGTTCCAAGTGTCCTTGCTTTGGCACATAGCTGGAACTTTCTGGCTGTGTTGTTTATGCAGAAGAGCAGCCAACATCTGAACAAATTACCGAGAGTGTGAAAGACATGCAATAAAATGCAGTGCCCTATAATATCAAAGTTTAGCCCTAAGCTAGGTTACAGCCTCAACTTAAGCGGAGACGAAGATGAATAAATACCACCTTGAGAAAGTATTTATAACTCCCACATTTTCTAACTTAGAAAACTGAAATGTTGTGTGCTAATTACTAATACTTGTTTACAAACTGCATAATTTTTTCAGAATATTTTCTCTTTTAGTTGTATTATACTTATTGTTATCTAAAAGACAATAAGGTGCATTTTCTCAAAAAGTGCTTGAGATATTTAATTGAAAATTTTTAAGTTATCCATATACAACACATAATCCTTTGAAACAGAATTTTTATATGCATTATGATTTTTGAGATAAAGGTAATATATTGCTACTTTGACATAATTTGTGGAAATCCAATCGAGTAAAATCTCACCAACTAAAATATTTATTGAAATTCTGTGCCACAGAACTAAGCAGTAGGACCTTTGCTGTCAAACAGCCAAAGTTGATAGCAGTACATACAATAGTTCTGGAAAAAATGCACCTTCAAGGTGAAAAAATGTAAACTGTAGGAAAGTTGAGTTAGATTTATTTCCATTTTCATTGTAGCATGGGTGTTTCAAAAGAAAATACTTCAATACTTAGCGACCTCAATAAACCCACTTTACCATGTTGTTCCAAAACACACAGACACTGCTTAGGAAACTGACAGTCAAAACAACAGAAACCCAAAAATAGCAATCTGTTTTAAAGTGGAAGTAAAAAGGTGTGTGATCCAGGAACATTCATTCCTATTTAATTGTCAATACTTAATTTGATAGAAATGGCATACAATCCTAATACTCTAAACTATATGTGACGGCAAGAAAAAAAAATTTTAATTTTTACCTACATCTACCCCAGGAAAAAAATTGGTGTATTGCACTCACATGACTTTCTCTACTCTTGTACTAACCATTCTTACAAACTCTTATTCCTATATCTCCTTCATGTTAGTTGAGAGAAATATTTGTAGAAATTATCTTACTGCTTATTTCCTTGTAGCTAAAAATATAGTAGGCTTTGAGCGATAGTAAAATCATTTAAAGCTTTGAGATCCCGTTCTCTTTGCACGCTTAACATATAAAAAAATGAACGATGTTCCATTTCACGGAAGTTTTAAGTTTTCTGAAACTGGCACAAATAACAAAAAATATCTCCAAAATGGTTCACTCTACAAAAAATTTATTCAGACATAAATTGTGTGTTTAATGAGATCTACATTTTTTGTATAGTAAGATTTTGTCTATCTCTTATGATTTAAAAGTTGTTCAAAAGTCATACAGAGTAAACAGGACTACATAGGCTATAGCTAGAAAATTCAAAATATACATTCAAACCTGTGAGCACACTGATTCATAGCAATGACCTCACTAGGAAGGTATTCAGAGTGTCATGTTTATGCACAAACCAACCGTATCAGTAAACAAATATGTAGCATTGTAATTGTTACAAGCCTTACCTGCCTAGCGTTAACCTAGAAACTGAACTTCATGTTGCCATATTATACCACATGGTAGTGCGTTTTCCATATGTTTACTAGTTTTCTAATGCAACCTGACAGCGTTGTTCTCTCACTTCTGTAGCAGTTCTTTCGTGACGATTCTGCTGTAGCTATGAGTCTTATCTACAGGGTGTTAGTGGACAAATAAGGGTGATAATTATTATACATCCAGTAAATGTTCGATTTACCGCCAATCAACTTTATTCTTATGAACTTACAACATTACTAAATTATCTCCACACTTTTACAAATATCGGCACTATTAGGTCCCGAAACTATTCTATTCAAGACCTTCGTGGTTTTGTATAAGTTAAATCCACACTTCTTTTGTAAATATCTTGGATATTTATGGGATAATGGTGTGTGATGAATTTCTTCATACAGTGTTCAATTAAATGTCCTTCGGCAATTAAATCCACTGTTGGATTGCAGACAAGACCTCTTTATATTCAGTGGCACGAATATGCGTCTGTGTACATTGACACATATATCATTAGTAAATAGTCATTCATTACCTCTCTATAGGGTAATTGTTTATTTCCCTAGTTTCAGGTATAGCAGCCGAGATTGATTGGCTGTTTATCAGTATATCGATCACACAGCCATGACCTTGAACACATTTCCCTTTGATACGCATAGTTTCAGGACATTGACTAAAAAGAGAAAAAATATTCTGAAAATCAAACACAGTACACAATATTCAATTTTTGGTGTCCAAACAGCCTGGCATATTACCTGGTGCAGTTTAGCACACCCATTTCCAGTTACACTTCCCTGCTATGAGTGAACTGTATGCATGCTGAAGCCTTACTGGAGTATATGGTTTTGTAGGACACTGTGTGGCAGTCGTATTCGAGTAACTTTTGCAAGACCAAGGACCCGTGGAAGGGGACAGAGAGGCTATGATCCAAATATGCGATGTTACCAGTGTGGCGAAAGGGGTCACTTCTCCAGAGATTGTCCCGACACCAAGTACGGGTATAAGCGGCCACCTTCAAGGTAAACACGTTTCTTATCTGTAGTGTTGGGCTGTGTTAAACCTTGATGCTTTTGTGTAAACTGTTGTGTAGGAAATGCTTATCTTTTCCAGGACTGATGCCATTCTGCGTTAATTACCATTGTGCATTGGGAACATAACATCTATTTAAACTTATGTTAATGTTCAAGCTTTCATGTCATTCATCTTTTAAGTGTAAGTGTTTTTTTGGGTTTGGTGCTAAAGAATACGGTCCACTTACAAAATTGCTTGATTTACTTTAGGGTGTGTGTGTTGGTAATGGTAGAGAGGTGATTGGTTTTATTGGTCGGAAATCAGTCGCAGTTGGTCCTTTGGGTGACCTAAGATTGATTGGAATGGAACTTCTGGTGACCAAGATATTGGTTGGATGATCAAGACTGGAGGATGTATGATGGTTTTGATTGGTACATAAGTCGCTATCACGATCATGGTTCATGGTAATGTTGATGGTGCCAGGTTCCTGCGGTCGGTAGGTACTGTCCATCATTCATAAACTAGCTCAGCATTTCCTCTCCTAAGTAAATTTAATGAGAAATAAAGAGGAAATGGTGCTCTAGCTTAATATCCCTTCCAAACATTGCCAAGCTGTGCTGAAACGAGCTACTGACTATTGTTTCTTTTCAGTGAAACAGGATGAAGTTACAAATTCATTTTTGTTGATGACAGCTGTTTCTTGCCAGCATTTTATAATATATGTGTAGAATTTGAATGAAAAGCTTTCTTACTTTTCTTTTCTATGATTTTGAGATTTTTAGATTGCAGTTGCTTTTGTTAAAAATATATGTTTTATGAAAATATGGACAAGCCGTAAGTAAAATAATTGTTACTGCAATAGGCAGAATAATTTTAGGCACAAAATAAGCTTATAGAATTTGGGATCATAAAGAAAGGCCAATTTCAACAACTGTTGTTAAAAACTATCATAAACATCTTGTTAACATATTAAACTTTAATGTACTATTAAAAATCATCTGCTTCATTGAGTTGCTACAGCAATTGTTAGATGTTATCAAAGACAGCTGGTGAGCATCAGCTTTAAAGAAGGTGGTGACCAAAGTACACTTTGTGAACACACCCCAGTGCACTTTTATCTAGCACTCTGTTTCAATAGCAAACAACTACGCTAAGACCTCATTTATCCAGACTAACTGGGACCAAAGGCAATGTGGAAAATTGAAAATCTGGATAATCCAGTTTATATGGGTATAAGCAAATCAAAGTTCTTAAATAAGCAGACTTGCCGTTTATGACAATAAAAAGCTTTGTTTGGTAACAAAATCATGTACAGTGCATAGTATGTATTAAAATGCAAAGTGACTATCTGGGCTTGTGGGCCGTGGTCTAGTGGAAATTCTCCTTCCAGATGTTTCGTTGGAAGCTGCGTTGGTGTGACTGTAGTACTCTGCTAGTATCTCGATGCAGCTTCGAATGAAACATCAGGAAGGAGAATTTCCACTAGACCACGGCCCAGAAGCTTGTATTTTATGACCCTGGCTGTGAATGAAAGCTTACGCAATTTGATAGTATGTATTGTTTAAATCATTATTTCTTGTACACTGAAGTACACTCTCTAACACGTTGAAAAGATACCAAAACAATCTGGTTCAAACACACATGATAAACTTACTGACATGCTTGAGAGGTAGAACTGGAACTTAAAAACTCAATGCCACAGCTGAGATTTGAGCCACAGACCCTTCGCTTACTAGGTGGGTGCTCTAACCATTAAGCTACTGTGAGAACCTGCCAACAATGCCCACACTCTGCTTCTGTGTCTAAAAACACCAACAGTAAGTTTGTTGGCATAAATGAATAATTAATGACATGCAGTTTGGAGATTGAGGGAGGTGTGGGGATCAAGGTCCGGTGCCATTTCTAGCTGGTGAAACATACCACGTCAGCACCGTGTGACACGTAGCATTTTACACTATAGTACATATTAGTACAATTTATGTAGTCCATCTAAAAAGCAAATATTTGGCATACTTATGGTTATGTTCTTGCTATCATAGTTAAATTTACTATCTAATGTAAACATTAAAAATGTATCAAAATCTGATGTGTTGTACTCGCATGACTTTCTATACTCTTGTACTAACCATTCTTATAAACTCTTGTTCGTTTATCTTCTCCGTGTTAGTTGAGATAACACTTGCAGAAATCATCTTAGTGCTTGTTTTCTTGCACGTGCAACAGGAATGTGGGAATTAAGTGGGCTTTGAGCGATAGTCGAATCTTTTAAAGCCCACAAATTCTGTTCTCTTTGCATGCCTAACATAAAAAATGAGTAGCGGTATTCCATTTGACAGAAGTATGAGTTCTCCAGAGCTCATACAAATAACAAGGAATAACTCCGAAATGGTTCACTCTACAAAAAAATTTATTTGGACATAAATTGTGTTTTATCAAGATCTACATTTTTTGTACCGGCAATGTGCAGAAATCAATAGTTAATTTACCATTTTATGCAGCTAAAAGATTAGTCAACTCTGAATTCAAAAAAATTATTGAAAAATATTACTATGAAAAATCAAAGAATAAAAGAAGGGAACTACCAAACATTCAAACAGTAATTCCTGAGTATCCTCGAAAAACAGCAGTTGCAACCTTCAGGTTGATCACAGGACATGATTGTCTGGCAAAACATTTAAACAGAACTGGGATATATTCTTCACCACTCTGTCCTCTATGTGATCTGCAAGAGGAAATGGACCGAGACCACCTTCAAATATGCCTGGCCACTTCTAATGCCCCATCCATCAGTGAAAAATATTGGAGAGCAAGAGGATTAATGACTTCATTGTCAGAAATCCAGCATTAGCTAACAACAACATTTTTTGTACAGTAAGATTTGATCTATCTCTTACCGTTTATGAGTTATTCAAAAGTAATCCAGAGTAAGCAGGACTACACAGGCTATAGCCAGAAAATTCAAGATACACATTTCATTTGTCATAAAAATATCTCGAACATATGGCATTTTAGTCAAAATCATTACCCATTTTCAAGAAAATCAAAGTTTTGAAACATTTTCCTTGTAAAGGGTAGTTTTGGGTGGAGCAATTTTTTTCAAAATCTTTGTGTCGCATCTTAAATACCAACTTCAGTTTTTAACCGACATTCCATTTTTGAGTTACTCTGTGCACAGACTGACACACACACACACCCACCTTTTTCTAAAAATGCTTTTTTTTTTTTTAGAGTCAGTGGGCCTCAAAACGTATATTTCCAGTGAAATCTCTACATCAAAATTTTGGGTGAAATACAGCACTTCTCTACTAGTAGAGCAAGTAAAAATCTACAAATCTGATCTGGATAATCCAGAGTTCCGGATAAACGAGGTTTTACTGTACTTATATTCACAGTAAATGCCATGTCACTTTCCTAAGAGGTTAGAGTTGTGATGTCAACTGAAAAATCAAGTTCCATAATATCAAGTGCAAGAAAGCCAATGGACTTGAAGAAGAAAGATGCAGTCTGGTAAAAAGCCTGTGGGCAGTTTCACTGTAATGCTTGCATTTCCTCTTGGTGCGGTAAGCAACACTGGCTACTTTATGCAAAAAATACAAAGAGCATTTAGGACAGTTTAACTCTGGGGGACATGTGAGCATAATCTTCAGGTTCACTTTTTTATGTGTCCCTGCTTTTAACAGATGAGGCTCTGGGGACCGAATCACAGCGGTATAACTGTTTCATCTAAAATGGAGGAAATGTCATTTACATATGTGCTGGCCTATCACAGCACAACAGCGTCCCTCAGAGGCACATGAGGGGAAGGTCGGTGGATCTAAATATCATCTATTTAGTCCTCCCGGCTAGGTCCGATGGACCCGTTGACCAACGATAGGTGTGGTCCCCCTTGCAAAATGGGGGTTTAAGTCGGGTGATGTAACTGCCACATTGTAAAACTGGTGCCCGTTAAGAAAACAGTTACATGAAAGCCACATACATGTCAATCCTTAAAACTCATAGTACTTTCCTAGAAAAGGTAACACAGATTAAATCCAAATTGAACATTCCTAACACCAGAGAAAATCTACTTATAAGAGAAAATCCATTGGAATTATTGCAACCTACCTTCAATTTGGAATTAATAGAGGAAATAAGTAAATCAGACACACCAAAAGAAATACAAAAACTTCTAGCTCTGGAAACAATCAATACTAGGTATCCCACAGAAGAATGGCTGCACATATATACTGATGGATCCTCCAAGGAAAACCTTACGGGAGCTGGAGTTACGTGTTCACATTTTTCCTTTTATCATTCTGTTGGCAGAGACACAACAAATTATGATGGAGAAATAGAGGCTATATACATTGCTCTCCGACAATTATTAAATCTTCCCTTAAATAAATTTAACAAGGCAGTAATTCTTTCAGATTCTAAAGCTGCAATTCAGGGAATATGTTCAAATACTACAAAGAAGTCAACAAAAATTAGAGAATGCTACAAAATGTTAACACAACTACTGTTCATCTCCAATGGATTCCAGCACACTGTGGAGTCATGGGGAACGAAGCTGCAGACTCACTTGCAAAGAAAGGCACAACAATAAAACAAAAGTCTAAATTCAATTTCTCATATTCCTCAATAAAACGCTTGATCATTAAAAATTTTTGTCATTCATATCTACAAGAAATAGAAACAAATGCCAAAGATAAAAAATGGATTACACTACTTTCCAATCCAGATATAATCCCCCAGAGACCAAGGAAAACAGCTGTTGCAGCCTTCCGACTATTGACAAATCATGACTGCTTGGCAAGTCATCTCTACAGAATAGGTATCTCAGCCTCACCAATATGTGTCCTGTGTAACGATCCAGCAGAAATGAACGAAGACCACTTGAAGACCTATGAAGCATTAAGATCAGAAGAAACTACAGTTCAAAAGTATTGGAAAGCACGAATGCTAATGGCTTCATTGCCAGATGCAAGGCACTAGAAAACAACAACAACAACTTTTTATGTGTAATACTTTGCATGTGTTTGGGATCTAAACACATGTGGCTGAGACACTTGCATTTTGAAGAAATACTCGCCAACAGAATTTCAAGATGTTCATTTTGAGAAGTGTTAAAATTAACATATGTGACAATCGATATAGGGATGCACTCTCCAATTATTTTACAGTTGCTGAGCAAGTTCTGGGGCAAAACAACAAAATGTGAACAATAAGAAGCTATGAAATATGTATCAGTCTTTGAGATATGGAAGGGGTTTGTATTGAAGCTATGCTTATTGTACCTATGCCCCGTAAAGGCACCGATGAGAAGAAGGATGAAGTAGAGGAGACACCAGATGGCCACATCCGGACTAACAGCAGACATTGTTTGAGGTCCCTAAGGTTTACCAAGTTTAATGACTCCTGGAGGTCTTCTTTGCCCTCCCAAGGGGTCCCCCCCCCCCCCCCATATGCACCTCCCCTGAAACCCTCCTTTAAAAAGTTCATATCATCTTGCAAAGTTGTACTCAACACCTTTGCTGACACTAGTGGCCCTGAAAGAACCAACTGGAAGGCTGGCTATGGGAATCTAACCCATGACCTCCCAACTGTGAGTGTTGCATGTTACATGATCCCAGGGACCCCATATGCGGTATTTGTGGTGGACAAAGCAGCATTAGGACAGGTTTTCTCTGGGTTCTCCGGTTTCCCCTGCCACTCATTCCACCAATTGCTCCATTATCACCTTAACAGTCATCGATTTTGCCTGCATTTCATTTCATCCTCTTCCTCACAATCAAGGGAGGCATTCACTGGCATATAACTGCAGACGATCAAAGACACCATAGATCCCTGACTGACATTTGCAGGGATTCTCGGAGTTTGGAAGTTCTTTTAACATGCTTAAGAATAGGTCACACCCGTGCCACTTATGAACATCTGTTATGTGGCGACCTGGCCCCAATGTATCCAACGCGCGATGTCCAACTCTGTCCACATTAGGCTCAAGAGTGCCAGTCCCTTGGTCTGGGTGTTACACTGCTTTCTGTTTTGGGTGACGACCCAGTTGCTGTGGATAATGCACTGCGGTTCATCGCACATATAGCGTTCGCACAGCAAGTTTTAACTTATTATTTATTTATGCCAACAAACTTACTGTTGGTGTTTTTAAACACACAAGCCGTGTGTGGGCAAAGTTTAAGAGGTAGAACTGGAACTTAAAAATTCAATGCCACAACTGGGATTTGAACCACAGGCCTTCCGCTTGCCGGGCGGACGCTCTAACCACTGAGCTATTGTGACAAACTGCCAGAATGGCATTAAATTCTCAAGCCAGTTCGTATTCCTCCTGGTAAACCACAAAGGCAGTCTCACATCAGAGACAATTACCCCAATGGTGACTTACTATTGTAAGTACTTTATATCCCAGGATTAAATAACCTTCACATGGTAATTATTATTTATTTATGCCAACAAACTTACTGTTGGTGTTTTTAAACACACAAGCCGTGTGTGGGCAAAGTTTAAGAGGTAGAACTGGAACTTAAAAATTCAATGCCACAACTGGGATTTGAACCACAGACCAGGAGAAATACGAACTGGCTTGAGAATTTAATGCCATTCTGGCAGTTTGTCACAATAGCTCAGTGGTTAGAGCATCCGCCCGGCAAGCGGAAGGTCTGTGGTTCAAATCCCAGTTGTGGCATTGAATTTTTAAGTTCCAGTTCTACCTCTTAAAGTTTTAACTTGTTTTAGCTGTTGGATATTTTAGTCTTTGGTGATGTGTTTTAGCATTATCCTCATTTATCATTTTAGCATTTTCCATTTTAATTGTTTTAAATTTTTAACTTTCATTGTTCCTGTGCTCCCGGACAGGCATCTGACCCTAGGCGGTGGCTTGTAAGTCTTAGGGGGTGTAAGTCCTACATAAGGGGAGGGTAATCGGGTAAAGAAAGAATATAAAGGGGGGGGGGGGGGGAAATCCATGCTTTTTAATCTAAAATCGCTACCAAGTGTCCTTAAACTAAAGTGGTCAAAAATGTTTCACCACTGATTAAGGATGAAGCTGACCTGAATAGAAATGCTGCTCTTGAAGCAAATTCCTTTTGAAACGTTTCCGAAAACAGTAGTTTTGGAGATACGAACATCCACCTGCTATTAAATGAAAAGTGGCATTCACACAAAATCTGATGAGTAACACATATTGGAGAAAGAGGCATGTCAATTGTTAGTGTTCCAACATGTCTCGTCTAGGACTGCAATTAGAAATGTGATTAAAAATGTCCAAATACAGTAACATGCATTGACAGCTTGTTAAATGGCTTACCACATGGGTATGACAATGTTAGTGATACAGCAAATGTTCTACGAAACAATTAACTTTAACTTTAGTGTTAAAATTTAACATCAGTTGGTGAAACTGGCCTTAAGAATAGAACTAATTTTGTCCTAATGAATCCATTTAGTTGATCTGTTTATTAATGTTGTTCCCATAATGAATACTCTGACTAGAAGTGCAGCCACACTTGTAATGTATGTTCATACCATGAAAACGGTTTGCTCATAAGGTTATTGTTGCCTTTTGGCAGCTTCATTCTGCATGCATGTTGATGAAAATATGTTGGAAGTGATTTATGAACAAAGTGATTACAAAACTTATTTTGGAACACTCAGGTCAGTGTTCATATTCTCGTTATGGTCTAGGTCCTGTGTACTAAATTCTCTAAGCATTCTCTTTATAAATGAAATTTCTCTTTACATAAATGTAAACTATGGATTTGGTTTGAATTATACGAGGGCAGTTTGATAAGTCCCTGACTTTGATGAGAAATCACACACAAATCACAGGTTTCTTGTGGGCACCCAAGGCATACACTTATTCGGTGTATAATTCCAGAAATTCGTTGTCATATGTTTCTTAGAGCATTGTTGGGAGCCTGTAGAAGCTCTAGTTTTCTGTTGCTTCATAGAAAATGGAGAAAAATCAATTGGTTATTCGCCAAAGCATTATTTTATGCATGGTACAACATTGAAGAAAATGGAGGAAGTGGTGAAAAATTATTATTAAGACTACTCCATCACATGGCGTGGTTCACAGAATTTTGACGTGGCTGTTCGAGCACGAGAGGTGCCGAGCTTGATGTTGCAACAGAAGAAATGGTGAGCAATGTAGGCCAACATGATAGCCAAAACCCGAGACATCTCTAATGAATGGGTACATAATATTGTGCACAAATATTTGAGTATGAGAAAGCTGTCGGCAAAAGGATGCCACAACTGCTCAAAGTTGACAACTAGCGGAATTGTGTGACCATTTGAAGATGTTCCAGCACAATACAAATGAGCTTCTCTGGCAGTTGATGAAACCTGGATCTACTACTGTCACCCTGAGATAAAGTAACAATCCAAGCAATGGATTTTGGTCAACATGCTCCAAAGGAAGCGAAAACCATTCCATCACCAGAAAAAATCATGGCAGCCATCATTTGGAATTCCCAAGACAATATTCACCCACTACCTTGAAAAGGGCAAAACAATCACAGATGCAACTTATGCCACAATACTGGAACAATTTCTCAAGGAACTGTTAAAGAAAAGACCCCATGTGGTGAAGAAAAAGGTTCCCTTTCACCAGGAGAATACACCCGCACACATGTCTGGCGTTGCCATTGCAAAATTGATGGAATTGGGCCACAAAATGCTACCTATATTCTCCAAGACACTTCTTTCTCTTTGCAAACCTCAAAAATTGGGTTGGTAGGAAGAAATTAATATCCAATGAAGACTTCTCAGAAACAAACTGCATTTTGCAGACTTTCAAAAGTCATATTTTATGGAAAGATTAAAAAAATCGGAGAAATTGAGCAAGGTATATAGAGTTGAAGACTATTGATAAAAAAGTTGATTTGCTGGAAAAATGGTTTTGTTTAATAAGTCTTGGACTTTTAAGGAAAAATTGAAGCTACTAAAAGTGAAGCAATATAATCTAAATTAAGAAAAAATTAGAAACTAAGTCATGGGCTTACCAAACCGCCTTTGTACATATAGGCTGTAGCAATTTAGAGAAGAAACAAATTAGAACTGAAATTGTCGTGTTATTTAATTTAAATGTGAAAGAAGATAGACCATGACAAATAAGTGAAAAGGAATGAATTTCAGTATCAACAGCTTGGTTGCAAACATTCCTGGTCTTCTTCAAATAGACAATGTGGTCAAAATCAGTTAAAACTGAGTGATTGGTGGCACAAAAAAACATTCACTTAAGTTCCTAGGGACATGTTTTGGAAGCTAGCCTCCTCATCAACTGGACAATGATCTTGAACACTGGCTCACTGGAGAATTCTCCTGCTGCATATGGTATACAAGTGCCAAGGAGCAATTTAAAAGTATAAAACACAAGCATCTAGAAGAATCAGCAGCTGCAATACATTTTTGGACAAACATTTGTGATAAAACTGGAACCAGAATGATGAAAACAGCTTCACCCCTAAAATCATTCAATGTCTGATGACAATGGAGGAAACTAGCTTCGGAAACATTTTGCAGGAAATTTAAAAAGTGATGGTATTTTGTGTCATTGATCAACTCCGTTTTTACTCATTAATATCTCCTCTTTATTGCTCTCATGCAACTCAAAACTCTGAGATTAACATTAATGTATATGCATCTAAAAGTGAAATATTGTATTTCAAAGTTGGTAATATAGTTGGTAAAACATATTAATTGGACATTATAAACATATTTGAATGCATATGTTATTGGGCATTTCCTTATACATGAATATTGCTAGTCTCATTTGATGGTGAATTTCTGATTAGGCACTTTGCAGACTGTGTAAGAAACACTTCACATCATTTACTTACAAATAGCACAATTCAAAAAGCAACAGCACTTGAAAGAGATCACTAAATTCTCTCAACAAAAAAGCAATATGATTTTCAAAAAATTCGGTTACCATCCAAGTCAGCACTACAAATCCCACATCTTCAAAAAATCTGATGTGTTACACTCACATGACTTTCTCTACTCTTGTACTAACCATTCTCACAAACTCTTATTCCTATATCTTCTTCGTGTTAGTTGAGATAAACATTTGCAAAAATTATCATATTGCTTATTTCTTTGTAGGTACAAGGGGAATATGAGAATACAGTAGGCTTTGAGCGAGTCAAATGTTTTGACGCTTTGAGAGTCCATTCCTTTTGCACACTTAACATATAAAAAATGAACAACGATGTTCCATTTCACTAGAGTTTTAAATTTTCCGAAACTGACACAAGTAACAAAGAATATCTCCAAAATGGTGCACTGTACCAAAAAATGTATTTAGACATAAATTGTGTGTTTTAGCGAGATCTACATTTTTTGTGTAGTAACATTTTGTCTCTCTTATAGTTTACGAATTATTCAAAAGTCATCCAAAGTAAACAGGACTACATAAGCTATAGTCAGAAAATTCAAGATATATATTTAATTGGTCAAACAAATATCTTAAACATATGGCATGTTAATCAAAATTGTTTGAGCCATTTTTAGGAAAATCAAAATTTTTTAAACATTTTTCATGTAAAGGGTAGTTTAGGGTGGGGCTATTTCCTTCAAAATCTTTGCATCCTTGAAAGACATTAAACTTAAACACCAACTTTGCTTTCTAAGGAACTTTTTTTTTTTGAGATATATTTTCCACAGACAGACGGACCTTTTTCTAAAAATGCTTTTCTTGGATTCAGGGGATCTCAAATATATTTCCGGTGAAATCTTGTCATCGAATTTTTAGGTGGAATACAATACTTCCTCTACTTACCAGTAAAGAAAGTTTAAAATCAAACTCTGCCTAATGAACTTTGATTTACTGCCACCAAACCCTTTATGGAAGTTCATCAGGCCACTGCTAGATGTCAGCCCAACCAATCATACATCAAACCTCTATAAGAGCCAGTTAATTCTGATAATGGGAGCAAGTTAAGCTCTCAAATCTGGTCAAGACTAATTACATGTAAGTGATGTTAAGGGTTTCAGTCAGACTCAGTTTTCAATTATAATTTAGTTTCACATCACTGTTATAGCTTATTCAAAGATACGTAATTAAAGTGTATCATATTCCTTGCACTGACTGAACTAAGCTCTACAGTGAAGGTAACAATTCCATAAGCTGTGGACTCGGATGAATTGTATTGACAGCAGCTATGGCTGACAGAGCATACACACCATTTTGGACATAAAGGCTGTCCTATGGATGTGTCAATGTGATCGTGATTGACGAGCCTATGTTACATAAGGTACAAGAAACACATACAAAATCTATTTGAATCCACAGTAAATGTTCGTTTATAAGTTTTTCAGGAGACCAAAGGAAAAAATCTGATGTGTTGCACTCACATGACTTTCTCTACTCTTGTAGTAACCATTCTTACAAACTCTTATTCCTATATCTTCTTCGTGTTAGTTTAGATAAACATTTGTACAAATTATCTTATTGCTTATTTCCTTGTAGGTACAAGAGGAATATGAGAATACAGTAGGCTTTGTGTGATAGTCAAATCTTTTAAAGCTTTGAGATTCCGTTCTCTTTGCACACTAAACATATAAAGAAATGAACGATGTTCCATTTCAAAGTATCAAGTTTTCTGAAACTCACAAACATGACAAGCAATATCTCCAAAATGGTTCACCCTACAAGAAAATTTATTTGGACATAAATTGTGTATTTTAGCAAGATCTACATTTTTTGTATAGTATGATTTGGTCTATCTCTAATGGTTTACCAGTTATACAAAAGTCGTCCAGAGTAAATACGAGTACAGGGGCTATAGCCAGAAAATTCAAGATGTACATTTCATTTGTCATAAAAATACATCAAACATATGACATTGTAATCAAAATTGTTAGAGCTATTTTCAAGAAAATACAAATTTTCCGTGTAAAGTGTAGTTTAGGGTGGGGCTATTTTCTTCAAAATCTTTGTGTCGCATCCTTGAAAGACATTAAACTTAAATACCAACTTTGGTTTTTAACCGACTATGCTGTTCACAGACTGACAGACAGACACGCACCCACACACACTTTTTTTTGGATTCAGGGGGTCTCGAAACATATTTCCAGTGAAATCTCGACATCAAATTTTTGGTTGGAATACAATACTTCCTCTACTTACGAGTAAAGAAAGTTAAAAGCATATAAGTGTAGAAAACACAAATGAACATCAGTAAATAACAATTTGAAAATTTATACAGCATATGAGTTATAGTTAAGTGAACAAGAAATAATAAGATTAACTATAATTATCAATATGAAACAACACAAACAGAAGAGAAATGCACCCAAATAAAAATAAATATGTACAAAGAAAGTTGAGTCACTTTACAAAGTAGTCCATTGTCTTGGCTTATTTTTTATTGGCCGTCATGAACAGTATTTTCAAACCAGTACAATTTAGCCATTATTTCTTCAGAAATGTGATGCATCACAAAATGTTTGACAGTCCATAAAGCACTAACAGCATCACTAAAATCCACCGGTTTATGGTATGGCTCTTCAGGAGATGGAGCAATCCCTAATTTCTTGATTTCTGTGCATTTCATGTTGCACTTTCCTTCACTATATTCAAAATGCATAATTTTTCAGCATTTGCTTTTCCTTTCACCCATGTTCACTAATGAGGTTAATCACAACTGAAGCACAGAGCACAAATGATGAAGCAAGTACAGTTTGGTATTTCACAACTTTGCATGAAAATAGCTTCAAGGTCACTCTAGCTTCCACTCTGAGGGATGGTTTCCAAGAAATGTACAGTGCGTGTCAAAAGTTTTGTCTTTGAATATTATTTCTGGGATTTTAAAGAACGAAACTGTTGTAAACATATAAATGGTGCATTTTGCTTTCGGAGACACAAGGTATGAGCATATATCCCTAAAAATTGTATAAATGAAAGTTGTATAAACAAAATAATTTGTTGTATATTATAGGATTTTTCCAGGACTGCCAAGTAAAACATGTATGAAATGTACAAATGAAGTTTTACTGTAGTTTCAGTTAAAGGGGGCGATAGAAATGCTCCACCAAAAAAGATAACTTGTAGTACCACAAACCTACTCTGTGTTCACTGAAAGGTTGATCCACGCGAAACTGAATATTTGCCCCAAAAATACTGTCACAACCATGTGGTGAGTGCATGCGGTACATAATAGGAAGGAACTGATCCCTTCTTCCGTCAACTTAAAGAGTGACTAACATGTAACTAGAGGTTAAAGGCGGTAAGTTTGACAAAATGAACTATGTACATGTCATAGTTATAATAATTAATTCTAAAAGAATCAAGTGAAAAAGAACACATAATCATACACACTTTGGATGTTGTATAGCCCTCCCTCATTAACCCAGGTTTCATCTAAGTAATACAACTTACGTCCTTCTTCCCTAAACCTACACACAGTCCCTTCTCCACATAATAATGTCCTCCCTATCAATTATAGCTCTTTTCAGCCTCTTTTGACAGTGGTTTTTCTGAAATTGGGCAAGTCTGGATCAACATTATCCTGTTGTAACACTTTGTCAATTGAAATTGTGCACTGTTGCACGAATTGCACTTTTAACAAAATTGTCACATTCTTGAAGGGGATATTTCACACATTTTCTTTTTTCCCTGGGTGTAACCACTTTTCCCGTTTTGGCTTTTTCTTTATGAACACTGTTTATACTTGTACTTAAAACTTGGTGAACTCAGAAGTTAATTTCACTACTTTGATGTGAACAGTTGGAATTTCTCTCATAACTTATACGTTCTACACTATTGTTTTTCCACTACTAGTCAATGGTTTTCCCACCTTGCTTTACGTAAGTTGGTGAAGACGCAAGAGCAAATTCACCGCGGCTGTCCACCATGATCCTAAATAGAAATTGCTGACTGTAAACTATACTCTGTAAATACTTGAATATCAGGTAACACACGTGTTGCATGTTGAGACTTGTAGTTCTGTTTGTTGGTATACATCAGCATTAATTAACCTCTTAGGTATTTGTGTAGAATATTATATCATTTAAGGATAAATTCATTCTAAAATTCATATTAATAGCATGGGACTACTTCCCTGCACGCATTGCTACCATGTTGTACCACGGTGCACTGGTCACATGGGTTTGTTTTGACGTGGATAAACCTAAGAGTGAATTTAGTATATAGTTATACTGAGAATCCATGGTTCAATTCCGTATTATGGGATAACAATTTGAAATCACAGCTATGTGCATCTCTCTCTAGCTTATGTGAAGTATTTGCAAGAGATAAGTAGGCCAGAGTCCACAAGAAATGCTGCAAGTCCCTTGTTCATTTCCTCAACCTACCACTGGTAATGGACACCTCTTGGTAATAAAGATACTAGCAAATAAGAATAATGGCCTTAAGGCATCTGGCCAGAAGATTTAAAGTAAGTGTTACAATGAAAACTTCAGTTGGATTGAAACACAGAACATCACTTACATGTGATTAGTCTTGAGCGGTTTCAAGAGCTTAACTTGCTCCCATCATCAGGATCAAACAACTGGTTCTTGTTGATATTGTTTGATGTGTGGTTGATTGAGATGACATCTAGTGGTGAGCTGATAAACTTCCATTTTAATTTAGATTCACATCACTGTTACTAGCATATAAAAATATTGATTACCATCTGGAGGTTATTTAAACCTGGGACATAAAAGTACTTATTATAAGTCGCCCTTGGGGTATTTAATCTCAGGTGTAAGATTCCCTTTGAGGTCTACTGGGGAAAATACAAATTGATTGGACAATTCATTGTTATACTGGCAAGTTGTCACACTAGCTCAAGCAGTAGATCTATGGTTCAAATCCTGGCCATGGCATTGAATTTTTCAGTCCTGATTCCCTCTGACATAACTTGTATAATTGGGTATACTTGAAGCATCTATATATGTAACTTGGAGACTATAAGCTTCATTTATCTTAGTATTTGATAAAGTTCTTGAAATCAAAGGCAGACTGCAGTTTCTCGAATTCTCATTCAAATCATCTGTGCCACATTTGTTTATACTGGTCGCTAATGTAACCAACACAAAAATACACAATGTTTGTTACCAACCTGAAAACAAAACAAACCTATTGCTGATTAAACCTACTGTTTATATTAAATAAGACAAATAAAGCTGGTCCACAATCACCTGGTAACAGTAATCAGAATGGAAACAAGAATGGAGAGAAGCAAATCAGCACTCAAAAGTTTGGTTCACAAGAATAAGAATGCATATTCTATCGATAAATAGTGGAGGTTGATATTGTACATTGGTAATTCGTTGATTTCTAACTGACCAATGATATTTTTTCTCCCTTGCAACTAGAGAGAGCTCTAGCAGCTGTTTAATGGCACAGTAATTTCTACAGTGAACAGTCCAATATGCACAATATTAATCTAACATGCCTTTTTTCCTGTTTGTGGGGCCCAGGAAAGCTTCCCGTCAGCTTTGAATACTCCCATTTGAATATACATATTTAAACTTTCTCATTCTGATTATCGTTATCATTACGAATGGTTGTGAACCACACTTCATCAGTCTGTTTTGGTTAACCGTCAACTCCACCTCTGCCATTATAACAGTTAATTGTTGTTTTACACTGTTTTCTATAAGTTTCAACTCAATTGCCATTTGATATATGTTATGCTTGAATTAACCTAACTTGGCAATTCTGACAGCTCGCTGGGCATGGCATATCGGTGGCGTATGGGTCTGTTGTCATAACAACCAGGTTTATCTTTGAGATAGCTAATAGCCTTCAGTCATACAATCGCTTTTCAAGCCCACTCCACATGCTATGTCCACATAGTTACATCTCTTGTGCTTGGCAGGGGAACAGCTGATAACCGATCAATGGATTGGCAACACTGCATGCCTTGTACATGGTGCAGCAGGGCCGCACTTGCGAGGAAAGCAACTGTCAGGATTCACAAGTTATGTTAATTCAACTCTAAATGCATTTAGTTCTGTGAAATCAAATAGTATGTTGTCAAAGTTAAAACATTAAGGAAGTGTATAATGTGATTCATTTTATGTGAATGTTGTGTGTGTTGTAAGTCATTTTTGTGTTAAATGTAAGTTTAGTGCTCTCTGCATTAGAAGAAGTTGTATAATATGCATTAGTACTGTCCATGCTTTTAGTTGGAGGCAGTGATATTGATTTCAGGAAGTAACTAATACATGTAACTGATCATGCATCATGAAACATGTTTTCATTTCACTGTTATGGTTCTAACTCCCTGCTATAAGCTAATTTGTTGTTCAGAGGAATCCACAATTTGCAGGTCACCTGGCCGCAGGGGTTACAGAGCTTATGACGGTGGAAGCAGAGGCTATCGCAGCAACCGAAGACGTTGAGCAACCTTGTGGAATCTTCCAAGAATTTTATGCACCAGGGATGCTTCAGTTTTGCTTTTACATATTGTTTGACTATATGGAAATCTGTATGTGTGATTTACAGAAACTTAATCTGAGAGTGCAAGTTTCATATGTGGTTGGTTATTCTGAGGAATTGTAGATGACTTCAGAAAATAAATTCTATAAGAAAATTGGATTTGTATGAGTTGATTGTGAGCATGTGCGTGTTTGAAATTAGATTATTGTATGGCCAGTGGAGCTCCAGCTCTGACATTTCTTGAGGCCTCATGACGCAGTGTTGCCAGTTCTTTAACAGAATTTCAAACAGGGTATTTGAAACATTTTATACATCTACAGATCGCATCACTACTTCATAAATTTACATGGACAGTATGCATATAAATGATCACAGAATAGTAGAATATGGAGGCAATTGTTATACTGTTTGCTTACCAGAAAAAAAACTTGCACAAACACCAAAGCAATTGAAACCACGAGGTCCCTGTAAAAGAGTTGGCAACACAGTGCTACATTTGGAAGCCATGCCTAGCAGTGAGACCGCTGATTGGTGCTAACAGGAAGTTTTAACATCCGGTGTGATACTCGCTTCCAGTATTGCCAAAAGTAACGACTACTGCCCATAACAGATGTAAAGGCAATATTCGAACAGAATAGTGGTGTAACGAAGATATTGCATGAAAATAAAACAAACTGTATTTCAATGTTTTAAACTTAATAAATATATACTTTCATTGTTATGATAACTTTGAGGATCCATTTTCCGAAACTCTTTACTATACGTTGGCAGCGTTAACCTTCCCCCTCCAACTCATCACAGCTGTGGAATGTCAGGGTCGGAGATCCACTGGCCATCGCTAACACTTTGTAACACTTAAGTCTCATTCAGAATAAGTGTCGTTAGACATCGCTTTCAGCATCAAAAGTAATAAACAGATTTCTGTTTAGCAACCAGGAATGCAGCATTGAATTAGTCACAGGGATTGCAGACACCTGTGGATTCTCAGAATTAAGGACACCGAGAAGTGGTTTTACCCCAGTAAGGCTAAATTATTCCAATTAACAAACATTTTAGCAACAACAATCACTGCAATAAATTGAAATTTGGAGTGATTATAGTGTATTTATGTAGTAGACTTAAATATAACACATATTCATCCACTTAGTGCAAAAAGACTAAAGCACACCATGTATCCTTACATAAAATTCCAACCTACTAACGAGGTGCCACACCCCCGCAGACTGCCCTGCATTCCAATTTCATTGTTGAAAAATGGAGTGGAAAAACGCCATCACCTACTTAGGAGTTAAGCTGGACGAGAGTCTAACTTCCTGCGAGCACATCATTGACCACCCCGCATGGATGCAGGGCAATTGCCTCACTGTGCCCCATACAGAGGTCCAAGACGCCCGTTCGCCTAAAGCTACACCTTTTCCCTGCCCTTGTAATCCTCATGCTATACGCCTGCAAAATCTGGAGCATTGCCGCAGACAGCTGGATCCTCTGGCTCCAAAAGGCACAGAACAGAGATCTTCTGTCCATGTTTGCTGTCCCCCTCCCTTTTCCTGTGTGACTACTTCAGGAAGCCTTATCTCTTCCATATGTGAAACTAAGTGCCAGGCAGCAAAATTCTACGCCACCTTACCAACACATCCAAGTCTCCTGATTAGGTCTCTTGGGGACTGATCCAAAGATATGCTGCTTCAGGTGATATCGGGTTCCCCACATGGGTTGCAGGCGTACCACATAATGCAGGAACAAAACCACCAGCAGCTAAAACTGAGCTCTGTATTTAGTCCCACACAAGAGCTGTTTGACACTCAAAATTTTCCCAACCAAAATTAAAAATGTAAGATATTTTTAACATTTTTTACATATGCCAGGGTGCAGACACTGCTGTTTCCTATGAGACAACCGTCAAGGGGCAGTAAACTTCCTTCTTAAAGCCACACATACCGAAATTAAAACACACCACCCTTAACAACCTTTCCTAAAAATGTCCTATCTGTGGTTAAACCCTACGCAGGAAAAATATTCAGGTTGAACCTCAACCTACCAGCAGCTTGAAAGTCATGGTTACAAAGAATGTTGCACCTCAAACTTCAAACTTCTGGTGCACTTTTTATGAAAGAATATGTTGGTACAGACAGTATATTTTTTCTCGACAACACAAACTAGAACTTGATATGTGAAACTAAAAAATCACACATTTTTTGTATTTTGTCAAAATGTGACCCAATTTTAAAGCATTTAAATTTTTTGTGTCCATACTAAAATGCGTACTCACAAAATGTTAGTTTGTGGCTTTTAATCTGCATTAGCAAATGTGCAGCAAAAACTTTGTGTCAATATCTTCAATACTCTTGGAGAAAAGTGCACCTGAAGTATGAAAAATCAATGTTATGGAAAATCTTAAAGATAAGCTGCTATTTTTTCCGTTTAGAACATGGCTGCTCCAATTTCATGTCCATCTAGGTTTTTCTGTTTCTTGGTTGTAGTTTATTTTCAGTACTTACACCTGCACTCAAGAGAAACTGTAGTAAAGGATGGGAAGGTGCCAACTAAAGGAATCAGAATAAATATTTTGTTGTTTAACAACGCTGTCAGTGTCGCCAGTGTGCCAGAATTTCGTCCCGCAGGAGTTTTTTTACATGCCAGTAAATCTACTGACATGGAGCTGTCGTTTTTTAAGCACACTTAAAACCCATTGTTCTTGGCCAGATTTGAACCCACAAGCTTTGGATCAGTAGGCCAGCATCTAACCAACTGAGCCACCCAGACCGACTAAAGGAATCAGATGGCATGGTTGGGTACAGGCAACTTTCAATGGAATGCATGTCACTCATAGTATTACACAATATATGGGCTCAAATAATACCCTGTCCTCTATGTGATCTGCAAGAGGAAATGCACCGAGACCACCTTCAAATATGCCCAGCCACTTCTAGTGCCCTTCACATATTACACAATATATGGGTTCAAATAACACCCTGTCCTCTATGCGATCTGCAAGAGGAAATGGACCGAGACCACCTTCAAATATGCCCAGTCACTTCTAGTGCCCTTCACATATTACACAATACATATATGGGTTCAAATAATACCCTGTCCTCTATGTGATCTGCAAGAGGAAATGGACCGAGACCACGTTCAAATATGCCCGGCCACTTCTAGTGCCCTTCACATATTACACAATATATGGGTTCAAATAATACCCTGTCCTCTATGTGATCTGTAAGAGGAAATGGACCGAGACCACCTTCAAATATGCCCGGCCACTTCTAGTGCCCTTCCCATCCATCAGTGAAACATATTGGAGAGCAAGAGGATTAATGGCTTCATTGTCAGAAATCCAGCATTAGCTAACAAGAATATAATACTGCAAGCATCACATGTTGAGATGACTTAACAGTTTACGATGTGTCATGATATGATTATTTGACGTCGTGAGTTCACATCGTAGATTAGAAAAACTTTTTTTAACTATTTACATTTTTATCACATTTTGTCTAAGCCCTATATTACATACCTGTCTGTGGATCGCATAACTCAGAAACGAAGTCAGTTAGAAACTAAAGTTGGTATTTAAGTTTAATATCTTTTCAAGATATGACCTGAAGATTTTGAAGAAAATTTCTCCACCCTAAATTACCCTTTACATGAAAAATTTGTATTTTCTCAAAAATGGCTCAAACTATATTTATTAAATAACTTATGTTTAAGATATTTTTATGACGAATGAAGTGTATATTTTGAATTTTCTGGCTATAGCCTATGTAGTCCTGTTTACTCTAGATGACTTCTGAATAACTTATAAACGTAAGAGATAGACCAAATCTTACTATATAAAAATCTGATGTGTTGCACTTACATGACTTTCTCTACTCTTGTACTAACCATTCTTACAAACTCTGATTCCTATACCTTCTTCGTGTTAAGCTAAACATTTGTACAACTTATCTTATTGCTTATTTTCTTGTAGGTGTAAGGGGAATGTTAGAATACAGTAGGCTTTGTGCGATAGTCAAATCTTTTAAAGCTTTGAGATTGTCTTTGCACACTTAACACATAAAAAAATTAACGAAGATACATTTCACGAAAGTTCTAAGTTTTCCGAAACTCACAGACATAACAAGGAATATCTCCGAAATGGTTCACCCTACAAGAAAATTTATTTAGAACATAAATTGTGTATTTTAGCAACATCTACATGGCATGTAATACGTCCTCTGATTGGTAATCAGAGGATATGGTCGGTGAACTTATTTTGATAATTCTCCCGGTCAGGTCGGTGAGACCCGTAAACCAACGACAGGTGTGGTCCTCCAGACATTCTGGGGGTTGTGAGAGAGCGATGTGACCGCCAAAACATAAAAATATGGTGCTCTCTAAAAAGCGGTTAGTATTACTGCTATTGCTCTCTTCAATATCATCAGTGAAAAATATTGGAGAGCAAGAGGATTAATGACTTCATTGTCAGAAATCCAGCATTAGCTAACAACAACAACAACATTTTTTGTATAGTATGATTTGATCTATCTCTAACGGTTACTAGTTATGCAAAAGTAGTCCAGAGTAAATACACCTACAGGGACTATAGCCAGAAAATTCAAGATATACTTTTCATTTCTCATAAAAATATCTGAAATATATGACATTTTAATCAAAATCGTTAGCCATTTTCAAGAAAATCGAAATTTTCCATGTAAAGGGTAGCTTAGGGTGGGGCTATTTTCTTCAAAATCTTCGTGTCTCATCCTTGGAAGACATTAAACATAAATACCAATTTTGGTTTTTAACCGACTTTTCGTTTTTGAGTTATGCTGTCCACAGACTGACACACAGACACACACACGGACCTTTTTCTAAAAACACTTTTTGGATTTAGGGGGCCTCAAAACATATTTCCAGTGAAATCTCAACATAGAATTTTTGGGTGGAATACAATACTTCCCCTACTTACCAGTAGAGAAAGTAAAAATGTAGATCTCGTTAAAACAGACATTTTATAACAAATTAATTTTCTGTGAAGTAAACCATTTTGGAGATGTTCCTTGTTATTTGTGCGAGTTTTGGAACTTTCATCTATTGGAAGATCATTATTTTTTTATATCTTAGTCATTCAAAGAGAGCAGATTTTGAAAGCTTTAAAAGATTTAACTATCATTCAAAGCCTACTGTATTCCTATGTTCCCATTATACCAACAGTAAGTTTGTTGGCATAAATGATAATTACCATCTGAAGGTTATTTAATCCCGGGACATAAAGTACCTACAATAGTAAGTCACCATTGGGGTAATTGTCTCTGATGTGAGACTGCCTTTGTGGTTTACTGAAAGAAATACAAATTGGTTGGTGAATTCAGTGTCATTCTGTCAAGTTTGTCACAGTAGCTTAATGGTTAGACCACCTGCCTGGTAAGCAGAGGATCTGTGGTTCAAATCTCAGCTGTGACATTGAGTTTTTCAGTTCCGATTCTACCTCCTAATTTCTGCAAATATTTATCTCCACTACAAACAAGATATAGGAATAAGAGTTTGTAAGAATAGTCAGAACAAGAGTAGAGAAACTCATGTGAATGCAACACATCAGATTTCCCTATTTTGATGTGATCCAACAAGTCATCAACTTTCAGGTTATTAATATGACTTAAGAATTATGAAGTTTGAATTCCTCCCCATTCACCAACATGGAAAAGTGCATCCACTACAAGCAATACCAGTGGTCAGCAGTAAGTTGATGAAAGCAGTGCCCTTCAAAACAAGTGAAGTAAGATTTGTGTAACAGTTAAACATCAACTTGGTGTTACTTATTGAATCTGTGTTTGATTTAGCATTGGAGGTAAAAGTATCTGTTTTATCTGCTTTCTTATCTTAAAAGATAAGGCAGTAAGAATAGTTGACTTGCTGTTGTGCATTAGGAACAAGCAAGTAGAATTTGTCATGGGAAATAAAGATATTGTTTCTGTGGCAATTGATATTGCAAATGAAAAACATTTGGTTAAATTGAATCAGAAAGAAGCATTGACAAACATTATCAAACGTTTATGTTCAGAATTTAACCTTGCTGAAGATAGCAGCACTTATGCTTTGCAATTTGTACATTCTGGCCAAGAATGTGAAGGAAATAGATATGTTACTGAAGAAAATCGCAGTGAGATAAAAGATGCCTGTATTCTGCGTCTAGTTTTGTCCCCTTCCGAGATGGTAAGGCTGATCATTTCACGCATTCAACCGGCTGGTGAAGTGGAAGCAGAAGAGAAGCATTGGGCTCTGAATAAGCTTGCAAATATGAGTGTTGATCCTTTATTTGCAAAAATATTTTACCTAAATAATGGAGTAGATCTAATTACCAGTATCATATTTAATAATACTGAAATGCCAAGTAATATATGTTTTTGTTTAAGTGCTTTGTTGTGCTTCATGGAACACAAATTGCTTCTCACAGTGGACAATACAATCATTAATAAGGTGATTCAGTATGTGACGAGTGACAAAAACTTGCCAGTGGCACTGATAGAGGTGTCGTTAGATATTTTAAAGCATGTGTCAAAAGCTCGTAAGTGCATAAATATAGGGATACCTGACATAATTCAACACATTTGGAACCGTGATTGCCCCTCAGTTCAGGAGAAGGCTTTGGCATTGATCAATACGGTAGCTGAAAATGCTGAGAAAGCTATGTTAAATTGCATGACATCCAGACACATCAGAGAAACAGTTTACAAGAACATCATCTGCAACAAAGTAACACCTCCAATGGCTCATCAGTTATATGTGTATCAGACCTTAATACTTGGAGTTCTTGAAAACAGACTCAAACCCATTGATGTGCAAGGAATGGATAAAAAATCTGTGATGGAAATTAACAGTATTTTCACTCATATTGAAAAAATGCGGCACAGGGAAGACTGGATGACCATTAGTGATGGTGACCAAGTATGCGACAAAAGCCTTAGTTGCTATTTAGATTCCAGTGCTGCGCAACATCCCGGTGCGTCAGGGAGCAAGAGAGGTTCGTTAGTTCCTGGTAGCAACAAAGAAGTTGCTGGTATAAGTTGTCTGACTCTAGATTGCATTCTTCATTTTGCTCGGCAATACAGGAAAACTTTTATCAGAGTTGCAATGGAAGAAATAGCCTTAAATGCTTCCTTTCCATATACTTGTGAGTGCATTGTGACATTACTATGTGAGTTGCTTGGTGTTGGTAAAGCAACACTTGCCACTGGAACCTTATATCAGCCAATGGTGTTCACTGCTACTGAAGAATCACCCTTTATGGAGGAGGTATTCTGCCGTGCACTGTTGCTCTTGGGACGAACACGCAGGGAGATGAAAGCCAGGACATTGGAAGACCAGGAAAAGGTATGTTAGATATGAGTGAAAAACTCTGATGTGTTACACTCACATGACTTTCTCTACTCTTGTACTAACCATCTCTACAAACTCTCATTCCTACATCTTTGTGTTAGTTGGGATGAACATTTGTACAAATTATCTTACAGCTTATTTCCTTGTAGGTACAAGAGGAATATTAGAATACAGTAGGCTTTGAGCAGTAGTCAAATCTTTTAAAGCTTTGAGATCCCATTCTCTTTGCACGCTTAACATATAAAAAAATGAACAACGAAGTTTCATTTCACGAAAGTTTCAGGTTTTCCAAAACTCACACAAATAACAAGGAATATCTCTGAAATGGTTCACCCTAGAAAAAAAAATTATTTAGACATAAATTGTGCTTTAGTGAGATCTACATTTTTTGTATAGTAAGATTTTGTGTATCTCTTACGGTTTACGAGTTATTCAAAAGTCATCCAGAGTAAATAGGACTACATAGGCTATAGTCAGAAAATTCAAGATATACGTTTCATTTGTCATACAAACATCTTAAACATGGCATTTTAATCAAAATCATTAGAGCCATTTTCAAGAAAATCAAAGTTTTCGAGAAATTTTCCATGTAACAGGTAGTTTAGGGTGGGACTATTTTCTTCAAAATCTCCGTGTTGCATCCCTGAAGGACATTAAACTTAAATACCAACTTTTCGTTTTTGAGTTATGCTGTCCACAGACTGACAGACACACACGTGGACCTTTTTCTAAAAATACTTTTTTTTTTGGATTCAGGGGGTTTCAAAACATATTTCAGTGAAATCTTGACATCAAATTTTTGAGTGGAATATAATAGTTCCTCTACAGCTTTCTGTTAGTAATAACTAGGATTTTTCGGTAGGACTGACATGCTGCTTAAGTGCATATAAATACTTCTTATGAAACAGCTAAATGAATTCACGTAATTTAAGCCATATTTATGCATATATGGCCATTTCTCACAGAACAATATGGGCTTCATTCTTACGCACCATACATAAAGTCAAATTTTGGATTTATTCCTGCTGCCACAACTGCTTTGGATCAATCGAAGTGCTACTAGTGAAGCAGATAGCATAAATGAAACAAATTGTGAATCAATTAGGTGTTTGTGGCAAAGTGAGAACAGAAGTGTCAAAGATGATGGTGAAGGTATTAGAAAAAAAAAAACGAATAGCATTGTGTTCTGTTTCAATGATATTTTCGAATGAGAAGTCCTCTCTTAATCATTCAGATTTAGATTCAAATGATATTGTTCATCGTAAATGTGCTCCTCTTGTGTCAGTTTTTCAAAGTACAAGGCTTTGTTGCCTGACAATAGGAAATCCTTTTTATTTGAAAATTTCCATAAGGTGTTATTCATTGTGTGTTGAAACTCAGAGCTCATAAATTGAGTAAGAATGAGGATGTAAAAAGTACGTAGGTTAACTATGTTCCAATAATGTTAATAAAAATCATACTACAATGTCAAATTTTCATAATTCAGATTGCTTCTCATGTGCATTTTATTCTCAAATAGTTTACTAACAAAACTGACCTCCTAATTTATTTTACAACAGAAATGTTACCTCATTTTAATATTGTTATAACATATTTATTATGTTATTGTGCATACTCTTGTAAATTTTTGGTCATAACAGCATACATGTTTGTGCATGTTATTGTGATTTTTAGGTCATAAAAATCCTAGCCCTAGTAGTAATATAACAATTTTGAAAACTTCCTAGTTCAAACAACAATTCTAAACAAAACAAAATTACAAATTGTTCATGTTACAGTTTAGCTTCCTACATTGGTTGAGAATTTGTAGTTTTCCTAAATATGATGAATCAATCTTTCCATTATCGGAATATAAGACAACTGCCATTTTCTGGAACATATCTTGGAGCTTAGCAGATATATTTAAACCAGTGGTATATCTAGGTATTTGGAACACATTTTGTGCCTTACGTTTTTGTCTCCGACCATTTCCTATGGAGATATTTTAGTTTTATCGAAAACAAACTGGCAACACTGCAGATTGTGTGGGTGTCACTTTCCCTAGCTCAGTACATAAACAGCGTAACAGTGCATTTTGAAAACAAACTCGTACCCTGCCTTGTTCAGTGTTTACTGTGACTGTGGGCCAATCACAAGCATTAGCTCCCAAAACATTAGCGAAAGCTGTTTACATTCACAAACCAGGTCAAATTCCTGACCAACCTCAACGCAACGTTGTCGAGTTACGTCATCTCTGAAATAGCAGCTCCACGTCTTTTAAGTGATTAATTATTTCGAAACCCTGTGTGATGTCGCATAATTACTACCGAAGTTGTGTCGGAAATAAGTTACTCTACGCATCTTACAAGTAACAAACTTATCTTGGCTCTTCGTCCGGTTGCCTTTCACCCAGGTGTGTTGACGGGCTATACTGCACCTAACGTGAAAACGGCCCACAGGGTTCCATGACCACTGACCTTTCTGATGCACCTTGCTTCTGGCGAGCCCAACGGCAACCGTTCTCTGGGGCTCTGGAGCGTCATCTCGTCTTGTACAACTCGCGGGAGCCTCCTGCCGATGTCGACCGTCGTCTCGTTGCTCCTTAGGGCGTCCAGTCCCAGTATCACTTCCTCAGCCACTCTCACAGGCTTATAACGCTCTGCTCCGAGGTCAACTTATGCCAGCGTCACCTGATACCGCCACTATCTTGTAGGCTCGATTTCGTTTTCTCGTTGACATGTCCTCCACCACTTGAGGTCGGACCACGGTCACGGCTGCACTTCTATTCACTAGTACCCGGCACGGCTTCCCTTGTATCCTGCCATCCACGACGATGTCCCCCATTCGTCTATCCACGTCAATAGATGGGGTGGCTCTGTGTCCCATGCCAAGCTGGACCTTGCTCGTTCCTCGCTTGCTTGTAGGCTTTCTTGCTGACAGTCCTTCACGTGTCCTGGTGCGCTACGTACCTAACACGCTCCACTAGGGATCCTAGCTGAGCTTTGTCTTCGTCATGTCATACACTTCCGTTCTTCGAGATGGGTGTAACTATTACCTCAGCCGTTAGGTGCTTCCTGCACAGGTCTGCGCTATCTGGTTCACCCTGGCATCCAGTTCCTTGGCGTTGCCATCAACTCTGCCTTCCAGAATGCTAGCACGTTCCTCGACGTCAACGCGTCGGCAGAGCTGTTCCAGCTTTCCGCCGTGTTCTGCATCTTCCTTCACGCCGACCAGTTGCCGGTCAATCTTTGCCAGTAGTTCCGTCCCGCATATAACACAACAGGCAGAAGCCTTTGGAAACATTTAAAAAGTTTACCATAACTGCTATATAAAGGTCACTTCTGAAGCAACACTTGATTTGACGAGTTTTTTCCAAGTTTTCTTTTGACTATTCGTGCCACTGCCAATGCTCAGTTTGCATTTGTGTCCGGTAGCGAACGGCATACAGATGCGTGAAGCGTCAAGGTGATTATAAAGTGTAAACTTTGGCGCTGTTTTTTTGTTTTACATTCTTTCACATTCCGGTGCAGTTTATTAAAATACTGTTCATCATAAATTCATGAGCAAGTTGTTGTGCATTAATGCAGTGGTAACTGGCAATGGAGGACTCTAGGACGGCGCCCTCCCAATAAATAAAAATGAGAAAGAAAAGGTAGCATTACTTCAAATATCCTTGACATCAGACGTCATGCCAAAATACATTCGTAAACTTCCTGTTTCTATTTACCTATTTCATTTTGCGGAAAATGTTTTTACACCGCTAATACGGGAACAGCGCTGTTGGCACTGCCAGCGTTGAGGGGTGGTGCGGAAAATGGCTTGACTATAGGTGGAGGGTAGTGGAGAGGCATGGCGGGGGTGGGGGGTGCCTGCGATAATTTTTCTCGGAGCTTTCTGACTGCTAACAGTGCTTTATTTAAATTGATGTAAACGAAATTTAGTTTTGATCTAAATTACCTCCATGTGTACCATTTAAGGTACAGTGTTACACATTTGTGATAAAACGATACCAAGAAAGTATATTGATACCACATTCATGTTGATAATTTTGCTAGCACGATACATTGAATACTTGAATACGTATTACGTCATAATATAATTCGCTCTGAAAGCAATGGTGCTAACCTCTGAATTCCAAAAGTCCCAAACGAGTACTCGGAACGTCCCTTTTCTGTATAAAGCGTCCCAAGTTAAGAAAAATATGTGATTGCTAGCTTAAAAAAGAAGAAAAACATCCCACATGCAGGGCGATAAATTAGTAGTGCAGTTTAGGGTGTACTATCACCCTTGCAATACTAGGTTAGGTACAAATAATGTAAAATCAGGACTTGAAGTGCTTGCTCCTCCTATCAGTAGATACAGCTGTCCTTTTATGGAAACACTACTCCCCAAACATGCTCGAATCTCACCTATAGGTACTAGTGCAGGGCTATTACTGTTGCGTAAGCAAACCTACTGTGACCTTAGTGAGAGTGTTGACTGCTGGTTACACAAATGACAGTTTACCACAATATCTTATAGGCAGCAATTAATAAATGTCTCATATTCGTCTTTTTTTTTTTTTTTTTTTTTTTTTTAATTCCTTAAGAAAAGTTCCTTTGTCCCTTCCTGAAAAATATTTGTCAAAATGTCCCACACTATGGGACCAAGCCCACGGGTTGGCAACACCGTCTGAAAGTAGTCGTAACGGTTAAACCACGGCTAAAGAAACCCACTTTTAGCAGCAATTCCGAGTGGTGTCATGATGTGAATCTTCACGAGGGCTGTGTGAACCATCAGCAGTGTAGCTAGCGAACTTAGTGCGGCTGTAACGAGTTTTGCGTCTCGATTGGAACTTAAGATGCTGGGACCGCCAAGACCAATGCTGAATATTGAACAAATTCAAAATATGATTGACAATCAGATGGAAGGTCATGTGTAGCAATTTTTCGATGTATAGGATTCATTTTCATTTCACATATCTTCGGGGAAAATTCATAATTAACTGTCAAGACCATGTACTAATTCTGAAAATATCATATGCCGCCCTTCCAAATTTATGAGCTACGAGCCGCCACTGCATTAATCAGAACCACGTTATCAAAAATAAGAAAGCATTTTGCTATGAGAACTATGCAACTAAAAATAATTTGCCCCAAAAGTGTGCTCCAAGAATGGTGAAAATTTGGAAAAAGATATCTTAATGCGCATTAACATGATATAAATAATAGATATTAGAGATAATGCTTATAAAAAGGAGGCTAGAAAATGTTACTTAGATAGCTATAATGGTTTTATTTAATAATGTACGCCCAAAATTCATAAATTTAAAGCATCTGAAATCACCTATTAAATATAGAATAGTGGGAAATATAACCTAACTATTCATGATAAACTTGAACACATGCTTTCTGTTTTGTAATGATACATGTAATGGACAATTTTTATTTTACCGTCCAGTTGAAACTGTTTTCTAGGTTATGCAGGTAGTGCGTCGTCAACTAAACTGCGCCCTGCTGGCAAAACCTGAAACTTTAGAACAGATGGATTGTGAGCTGAAGAAAGTGCCATATTCAGTAATCAAGGAAATGTGGTGGAAGGAGCACCAAGAGAGGGAAAACAGGGAACTGGACCATTCTCCTTCCATTCTCCAATTAAAAAAAGAGCGCACCACCAGTCTTCTTGAGCTTATTCAGGAACAGCGTCTCAATGTATTAACTAGAGGAGCCAAATTTCCCAAATATGCTCCCAGAGGCCAGGTATGTGTTTATGCTTCTTTGCATTTTTGTGTGTTTTGAGACACCCTGAATAAAAAAAAAAGCATTTTTAGAAAGAGGTCTTGATGGTGCTAGATAACCAACCGAAGTTACTTTTGATGCAAGCACAGGAGCTTGCCACTTTAAATGTACTGAGATTCACGTGTAGAAACAGCTACTTCTGAAGAGAACATGTTCACCACTGACTGGACTCCTTCAAAATGTTTACAATAGAAGTTCACAGCTTCTAACCACGTACCCCATCAATTGTAGAATGATTTGTTTGTTCCAACAACTTGCAGCAGATTTGAAGGACTTTCGGAATCTAGTTTTCTTACTACTAAATATGCTATGTACCGACGCTTGTCATCTATAACATCATCGACGGCAAACCAAAATCAGGATTCTCCAATTTCATTCTGTGTATGAGCAACTGCTTCTCCATAACACACATTAAGATACTTTTTCCTCAGAGTAGATTCGTCTGGAATAACTTTATTACAATTTTTTTTAGGTTAATGCCACGAAATATTAGCTGCAACCATTGCACTGCACAGGCGTTTAAAAAATCATTTCCGAATGGCTGCTGTTGCATTTATGTCGATAGAACTTGCTTTCTAGAAGACTGTGGGTGTTTGTTGCGTATGTGAAGAGCACTTTTGATATGCTGCTCCAATTGAAATTTCATGGAACGGTCAATTCTTTTACCGCATGCTTGACAGACGATTACTTTTCCGTCGGTTGTAAAGGCGCTATCTAATTTCACTCATGAATTCAACCTGCAGGATAGCGAGGACGCAACTGGTGCCATTTTACTAAGACTTGCAAGAATTAGTATTATCATCGCCTCGGTATATTGATGGTTGTCCAGCGGCTCACTTTGTTTCCTCGGAGCTGTTACATTACAAGATGCGAGTACCGCGACAATGGTAACAATCAATTTCTCCAGTTCTTGTAAATGCCTAAAGCGCTACGAGAAACGTGACATTGTCGAGCGGCACCTGCTTTGATATAAACGGACAACAATCAGAACGAGGCAAGGTGGTTGTTATCGCATTCTTAATTTAACCTGCATCCTATTCGCAGATTGAATTTTGTTGCCTTCAGCAAAACTTGTGAAAACATTAGTTTATAATGTGACTGCAATATTTTTTAAAAAATAACAAAATTGTAACGAAACCCAGAAAATATGCACGTTTTATGTAACATCGTTAAAATATGTAGAAACGTGCAAAATATGTAAAATAAAAATTTGTAAGGGAGTCCCAAATGACGTAATTCGCCAACATTTTTACTTTTCATTGAAATATTATGCAGGATTTAAAATATTGTTTAGGTTGCAACCATGGCTGAGACCATATAGCAGTTCAGAACAGTGATAAAACCTCTAAAAGTGTAAAGGAACAATAGTTTTGAATGAATGAAACATTTTATAAGATCGTTCTTGTTAAATAAGACATTAAATTGATATCGAAAGCAGCTGGCAAGTCTGGAAATGCTGTGTGCAATGCAAGGAGGCGGCAAATGTAAACACCTACAAAAAGTAAAAGGGTTTATGTACATGTGGTGTTTTAGGAGAAATTAACAACTTTGAGAAAAGTGGCATGCATTTCGTTTCATAAACGCTTTAGTTTTAAGGCCTTGTCATAAATAAGATTAAAATGACACTTAATAAATATCTTGCACAAAGTGCACATGAATTCTAGCAAATATGGTGAAAATCTGTAATCGAATTTCACCAATTTAGGAGTATAATTTTAGGAAGCTTCTGTGTAGGTACTTATTGTGTATTAGATTTACATCCATGACGTCTATAAGTGAACAACATAGTGCATTTGTTTTCTGAAACAGAAGTTGAAGAAGGAGTGCTGGTTCATCTCTTTATCTTCCAACTTGAAGGTGTTTCGTTATGGTGATTGTGATGGCGACGGCAATGCAATACTGGAGTCCATGAATACCTTCGCTGTCTCAAGCATACGTGCGCTGGTTACCGGGAAGAGGTGTCCTCACATGCTTGAGAGCAGGTCAGTATTTGTACACCTAACCTATAATGTTGGTTACCGGGAAGAGGTGTCCTCACATGCTTGAGAGCAGGTCAGTATTTGTATACCTAACCTATAATGCTTGAAAGGGGCAGAGACTAAACTATGGAGCGTCTAAAAGTTGGACGCAATAGGCATAGGCTATACCCATGATATAAACTCTACATTGGTACAGATGTGTGCATGGGCGCTTCGGAAAGAATAAACAACCGGACATATTACATTAGAAACGATGGTTTATTAAAAAATAAGAATAGTAGCCAAACAACCGACGTAGGAGATTTATCCTTTGTTAACAGAATCACAGTGGTAGCCTCTCACAGCATCCTAAATTATTAATAACGTTTTTTAAGGTTATTTACGTGTGAGACAGAATATTAGAAGACCCCAAAAGAAAATCGTTTATGTGAATATTTGTTAGGAGTGTAATTTGTTTTTTGATGTTCGTATGAGATGGTTAAATGACGAAAACGTGTTACTAATGTTCATTGTTACGAACAATTAAGTTTGTTTAAAGACGTCATAAATATTTCCATATTTAATTTTAATATATATGTATAAATATTAGAATTATATGTGTTCAGTCTTGATAGCAAAGGGAGAATGGTTAGGGATCGCTTCCCTCACAATACAGGAACTATTTGATGGACGCATGCGCGGATGTATGCGTGGCAGTCGGAATGATAGACTCGCAACTAAAACAACCGGGACTAGCGCCTAAATATTCAAGGTGATAAGACGTATTTTGGTAGTGTGTGAACATTGTAGAACGTTTACCAGACTTTCATCAAGCTTTTGTTCCACTTTTTGGAAAAGTGGAAAGACTTAAATAATCTAAAATGGTGCCAAGAGAATTTATTTAAATGTAAAATAGAGAAAAGGTGTTAATAAAATAATACATTGTGGTGAAGAAACATCGTGTGATTTTTCATTCCATCCGTTACCACGTCCTGAGGGAAAGAAGAGTCACATCGCTCAAAATTGAAGCAACACTTCAATAAAAACAGCACCACGTGTATATTTGACATTATGTAAACCTGTGGCTACTCGTATTACTTATACTGTCCTGATAGGCAATTAATGAATGTAAATAGTTTGGCGGTGTTTATTTATTATTGCAGAGGGTGAGCTCTTTATTTCAGGGTCGTATTTAGTGGGTAACAGATAAGCATGGCGGGGGCTAACGTTTTTCTGGTTAAAATATGAATTACGCCAAAATTAGTTTTATTTAGATTCAGATAACATATATTACAAATCACCACACTTTTTAAATATGCTCTTTGAAAATAATATCGGAAACTATAATATAGGGATGTTGTGTTGATAAAATGTTCTTCTCAAATCCCATTACCAATTATCAGAATAAATATAAAACATGCCCTATCACAGGAGATGTTGGAAGTACCGTGCATCTCCATCAATACATTTTCATTCACACGCATTAGTTCAGCTCCCGTTATAGCATTAATTTATCTCCTGATATTTTCTTTTAATTTTGTCTTGTGCAAGGCGCCTAAGAGATTTTCGAGGTGATCGTTCTTAGCTTCTCCGACTTTGCCTAATTTCTGTTCCGTAAGCACAGGGGTTTTACCTTTCGTTTGCTATCACGAATTAATCCCGTTTTCCTGAATTTATTTACAAGCAAACCGACTCGGAAGACGCACGCCAGGAAATTTAGTTCCAAAATGTCCTACAGCTTCCCTACAAGATGATATAAGCACATACATATCGTACATAAACCTTATTTGTAATGTATACTACAATCGATTAATTTTGAAAACTAAATTCTCCTAACCTTATTTACCTGTGAACCATACTAGAACAGCACAGAACACTTGCCGATCTACCAGTAATACTGACGCATGTGTGACGATTAGCTTGCGCGCGCAGGATGATGCAATGAAGGTCACACGGGCCGTGCACCTGCCGGCCAAGTTTTGTACTAAACGCATTACATTTGTCTCTTACGCGAAGCTCAAAATTGTAAACGAGGTGTATTTGTGGTAAAATGTTAGAAGACAGTAAAGTGATAGAAAAGTAACTGGACTTGTATTTTGTTGTTTTGTTACAATATAGTATATCATATTAGTTATAACTGCTTCAGTATGAACCGAAATGTCATTCTATACGGGATGGTAAGGAAGTCATTACATTATTTAAACCAGTGGAAGACCTCGTTATTTGGAATACATTTTACCGACTGCTTGAAACGCAATAGACACATAGCAACGAAAAGTTGAAGAACATCATTGTTGTTGCAACAATGAAACTAATTCATTTGTGTGTTTCTTTTCCTCATAGGAGGCGGAAACATGATAATGGATTAACAGAGCTAGCATTTTCCTTGCTGCTTACAGAAGAACCAGAGATATTGAATTTTGTTGCACCAGATCAAACATCATTTGATCTATGGACCGATGGGCTCAACGTTCTTCTAGGTTTGTATTACAGTTTTATGTTATTTCCTATGTTGCGGTTTTAAAAAGAAATAGACTCTGTTTATATCTTTCAGCTATTCTGCAATGTTTCCTGGCTTGATTGCTGTGTAGTTTGTTGGAGTTGCTCTGGTAGTTTGTTCATTGTCCTCATTTAAATATTTTGTATTCACCCAAAAGTGAATTTGCATTTATAGATAAGTGAAGCCGCTAATTTTTGTTCTTTTTTCCCCCAAAAACAGGCAATGAAATGACCAGTGGGACTAAAGAAGCCGAATTTAACCAGCTGATGGACATTGAAGTGAGACTTCAGTTGATGGACACAGATGTTGCTGTGATTCCCCATAGTCCACCTGTTGTGCCGATAGACCCACCAAATTATAATTTTTATTATAAATAACAAGTAGAAAAAATTGTAATAGACATGTGCAGCATAAACGGAACGCACACTGAAAATAAGCAAACAATTACAAATGCTTTAATAATAATTTATATCTTGCTCTTGATTATCCTGGTACGCGGGTTATGCTGGAAAATATGAGCAACATATTATTAAAATTAAACTTGCAGCATTGTAATCTGCAGACTTAACATGTCACGTGGTCAGCGTCTATCACGTGACCACAGGCAATATTTCCAAAATGGAGGACATGACAGTTTCACTTGGACAAGGTGATATCATTGAATTCCTTGCTCATTATCATCACCATCCTCATTAATAAATATCATCTCTCCATTACTTCCTACGTATCTTTGATCGATTGGAACGTAGTTGCTCACTATTCCAGCGATTCTGTCCATGTTTTCTTTATTCTGTTTAATCCTTTCTGTTAAGTTAAACATGTTCAATTCTTCTGTTATCTCTTCATTAGTTTTATAATCTAATCGAGATTATCCAGCCACTTATCTTAAAAATCTCTCTTCTTCTGATTCAATTTTTACTTTCTCTACTACTATAGTAAGTAGAGAAAGTATTGTATCCCACTCAAAACTTCGATGTCGAGAATTCGCCGGAAGTATATGTTTTGAGGCCCTCTGAAGCCAAGTTCGCAGATTTAAGATGTGCGTAACGTCTCTGTTTCCTTCCTTGAAATAAGCAAGACGCTGCTTATAATGCAAAATGACACTGTGCTTAATTACGCACAGTTTATGCACTACACAGAAGTCAGGTCTGGCCACTCATGGTCTTGTAAATACCTATAAGAGTGAACTCCATCATAAGCCTCTGCGCAATTCATGTCTAAAAATACCTTTATACTGAGTAAAGCAAATAAACCTTGAAACTTTCCAAACAAGTGTTTGTGCCATGTATCCATTTTATTAGTGCAAGCTTTTGGTTTTATGACCATGGTCTGTTGGTTGCATATGCTCTAATTAGATATGGAAGGTTAACTCTTGTGTTACTGTGAGAGAGAATGTGGTACCTTGTATGTGTATACTAATTAAAATTATACTTTCAAATGTAATATTTTATTATGTTTACTGTTAACCTTTAAACGTTTTGGTGATTCTAAGGATAAAGTTAAAGCTTTTCTTATAATGCAAAATCGTTTAACTCAATCAATCCCGATTATTTCAAGCAACATTTTCGATAATAGGCATTAAGAATTTTAAGATAGATCCAAAGAGAGTTAAAGAGTGGTTTTCAGGTGTACCCTCCCTCACCCTCCCTTGTTCTCATTATAACGCCACGCCTCTAGTCCTATATAGCAACTGTCATTGGTGACTAGTTATGCCTATGGCTCACGATACCCCGTAAGATGAGGTGATCCCAAATGGAGCGTATTACTAAATTCGCTTTGTGTATGTACATCACATACTGGCTGAAAACTTAGAGATGTGAAAACTGTGAGCAAGATGGCCGCCGCAATTGCCCACAATTGAACAAAAACTTCGTGGGGATGTTTGAGTCAAGTGTTTAGCGATGTTCCAACCCAATAAAGCCGAGTTGTTGCGTCGATTCATAACCATAGGTCCATCACTTCACGCCTGTGGGGAAGGAACATTCGGAACAGTGGAATGAAAGGGGAGAATCGGTTCCAACGATGTCAAAGGCAGTTCCACCTGTAGGCAAGGATAATGTGTCATTCATTAGATATCTCCTAAAATGAACACGAATCAATGGTGAGTATTGTGTGAAGTTGTTGCAACGTTTGAGTGATGAAATCAAGCAAAAACAATCACGTTTAGCGAAAAACAAGGTTTTACTTCATGAAAACAAAGCATCAGTTCACACATCCATTATAACAATGCCCAAAATCAATGAGTTAAAGTTCAATTTTCTTCCTCATGCATCTTATTTGCCAGATTTAGCCCCCTCTGATTACTTTCTGTTTTCAACCCTCGAGAAATGGCTTACCAACTATGATGAGGCGGAGACTGCACTTGATGGATATTTTTGCAGAGCTCGAAGGTTCTCACTATAAACAGAATATCAAAGCTGTTGGATATCGCTGGGAAAAGTGCATATAGCTGAAGGGAGACTATTTTTTTATATATAGAGAAATAAATGATATTCCAGAAATTTGTGTTTGCTTTTTTAGGTCGGGTACTTCTGGGACAGCCATCGTAAATATCGGAATACAGTAATAAATGTCTGTGGGAAAGACGTCATTCTCAACCTTTATTAATCAGCCCTCGAAAATAACGTGTTTTAATGGACATTGAATTCGGCACCTACGTATTATAAAATGAGAACTTTCGATATACCGTATCTATTTCTTCATGTTCTAATTCTATAGCCGGTGTTAGGGGCAGACTGCAGATATTTGTATTGGTAATTCAGGACAACATAGTGAACAAGATTACATAAAAATTTATTTAATTTGCACACTATGTATAATTTTTTTATTAATAGTAACATTTTCAGGTTGTTAGTAGCTCCAGGTATACAAGCTTTACGTTATTTTCTCCTAGAGTGTGGGACAGATTGTTAGGAAGGGAAAGTACGAATATAGATTGTGACGATAGTCATGTATATTTTAGGCGAGATGGACGTTGTGAGGACAAAAAATGTTGTTTCTTTGGTTCAAAATAAAGCGTGTAGTTTCCTGAAGCACTTGATATTATCAAGTTAAATATAATATCAAAAATTATTTTGGACACAAACCATGGTTAGGTTAGCTCTACCCCACTTAATATCACAACATATTATTGTCGACATCATGGTGCAATTGAAGCTGGCTCAGAATATATGCACAAACACTTTTTACCACCTGCAGTAATGGAAGTAATACAATCAATCTATTTACAGGAAGCTTACTGATCACAATGTTTCAAAAGATGCCTTCATTGAAGGATACAAAATCAGCTAAAAATTGTCCAATAGCTGTACATGGCATAGGGTACCAAAGACAGTGTTTGTTGTTGGAAAAATAATTAAAATAGATATATTGAACTCAAGTCATATATTTCAACGATAGCTGCTACAGTAGGGAACTGTATTGAACTGTTTGGACATTGATCCTGGTGAAAATATGAAGAAAGGTCTTCGAAACATGGATGTCGAGCAAGTTGCTAAAGTTGATAGAGGTTTCGAGAACCTCACCAAGCAGCTAAGAATGCAGAAAACAGGGAAAAAAGAGGTAAGAGGACAGAGAAGCCCAGGAGGATGAAAGTTATGCTTCACGAAAATAGTAATAGTGAAAATTTCAGGTTAGAGCAGGTGAACAACATATTGTTTAAATTAACAGCAAATAAAAAAATATTTAGTAGAATGTTATTGAATGCATGAAATATATTTTGTAATCATACTAAAGGTGAAGGTTTCTACATACACCGGGGAAAAAGTCATATGGCTGTGATAATCATAAACAAATTTGAGCATTTGTTTCGGGCAGTATTTTAGCTGATTTTTATGTCAATGCCCCTCTTGCCTTATGGGTGCTTAACTCCTTAACGAATGATCACAAAAGTAGTACATAAAAATTGACATAGAATTAAAATACAGCCACAAATATAGTTAATAATAAGAGGAAAGCCAGAATTAAAGCAAATTTAGAAATAGGTACAAAAGATATGAAATCTCGATATCTAAAAATTCTGAATTCTAAGGTAGATCTTTATCATAGATAAAAGCTTCAAAATTCTTTCGACCGTTTCTTTATCGTCCGCCTGGAGCTGTGTAAGTCAGAGAGGTAGTTGTCAAATGTTAGCTAAGGGAACACACTCCCCGGCAAACCTACATGCCCAGGAATCCATGCACACCCCACGTTAACGCCAAATGAGTATAAATCATGGAGGGCATCCTGGACACACTGTACAATAATAGGATACAGTGACAAAGTCTCCGAAGAGAATCGCTCGAATTCAGCCAGTCACCCAATTTGCGACAGTACACATAACGAATGACAAGGTCACTCACACGAAATTAATTAGAAACAGAGGAATCAGCTCGTACCCAAATATTCATTACAACTTTCACTTTCATAAAGAAAGACATGAGTAATGGAATTTAAATACGGGTAATTGTGGATTTAATATTTACATTGAAATTCCAAGGCTTGCATTGCTTTTTAATGTGTAATATTTGTAATGCTTTCTGTAAGGCTAATGGCCCGAGACTACCTGGATCAGTAATTCAGGCGTTGAAGTGGAAGCAAGAAGGGTAGCCTATATCTACTGAGAAACGTTTATTTCATGGTTCAGTTACGACCGTACAGAAAACACCGGGTAGATCATTATGCTATATATTTGTGAGAAAGCTTTTATACGAAGAGAAAAATATTAAAACAGTGAAGTGCATTTATATTGAGGTTCTAATTATCAAATATCTGCACCTATTATTGAAGAAGGGGATACATATTTAATATTTCACAAAACATTATCTCGCCAGGTCAAAACATGTTTGGTTATCACTAGTAAGCAACTCTTAAATATATAAATTACAGACCTGAAATTGTGCCTTGGTGTGAATTTTATTATGAATACTGTTATTGGAATTGTTGATGGTACTTGTTCAATGTTACCTGTGAATGTTACCTTGCCGGTTACAAAGAGATAATCTTATAGTAGAAATTGAAATGCGCATTGTCAAGTAATCGGTTCCAAAATATTTATCTCTTTGGTACGAACTTCTGGCAATCGCCCCCAGAGGTAGGTAAAATAGAGAACGAATTGTCGTTGGCACTGAAAAATAGGTTTCAGTCTGCAAGTAAGGTAATAGAAGATAAAGACCGCTGTTTGGCAGAATCTGTTTTTGGATTATAATTCATTATATGAAGTCTGAGCACTCGACATTAGGGTATCCAACGTATGAAGGTAAAGAGATTAATTCGTAGTTAATTATACTAATGCGTTTAAATGGTAGCGATTAAATTGACGTAGGTCGCCATCTTTACTGTAGATATTTTCCACAGCTTTATCCAAAATCATCGAGTTTCCACGTTATAATTGTGGAAGTTTAAAGAGGGTAGGTGCTAGCAGCTTTAACATATATTCACACTGAAACTAGGGGATTTCCTTCTCGGAAATTTGGATAGGAAGTGAAAATGAGATATGTGATTTGTGTAAAGCTAATGCATTAGCGATTCCTTTGGGCAGTTGTTTTTTTTTTAGTAAATGTTTCGGCATATTATGGTTGGTACTTTTCACAAATTATAAGTAAGTATTATAAAGGATATACGGTTCTCCTAGTGGACGGAGCGACAGGTACTTTGCTGAGTTTAAATGCTTGTTCCTCATATTTTGGTTTCAACAAAAATAGTTTATTAATGCCAAAGATATTCATTACTCACTCGATAAATTTTACTTCGTGTTACGCCAACAACAAACAGTATGTTCCTCTAGAGCAATTTGGGGGTAGGCAGTGTGCATTTAGCTAAATGTTGGTATTTATGACGGGTTTGGTAGTAGAAGAGGTGCATATTTGGAGGAACTTGGATTTTGAAATGTAGAGAATTTTTCTTGCCTCTAAACATGTACAAAAATGCGTTCCGCTTGGAAAGCTTAACATTTCGAATAAATGAATGAAATGGGTTCAGGCAGTATATTTTATTTCTGCAATTTATCTGGTCCTAATGCAGGTACTAGACAGATTTCCTTCTAGGTTAACAGGTTAACTTCAGTATGGGTGATGGTCCTGGAACGTGAAACTTGACATAATTTATATAATGAATAGGCACTGGGAAATAAACATGTAAATGACATTTGTAAGTGCTTTGGTTTGAAATAAAACATTTACACTAACATGGTGACCATCACATGCATGCCACCCAAGGTATCAAAAGAGCATTCCAGCTGATGTCGGTCTGTTGCCAACATTGGCACAGCAAACATAGCGGAAGGTATGCATGATGATATCTGGGAGTACGGCCAAACCATTGAGTTTAGGTCTTTAGTTATTTAGTGAGGAATCATTGAAGCTAAACACCAATTGTCTAGCACAGTGGTGGTGGTGATGGATACATGACAGCTGTAGTATTCAGGAACTACTGCATTTGCATTCTGGACTGAATATACTTGCACATGTGCTCTGCCATAACCTTGAAAATGCCCCTTATCCTACCGTTTCCACAACCTCTTACCCAATTGCTTTCATAGCGAATGTGAGTTCCAAACACTATTCAGCTTCGAGGACTCAGTTTAAGTCCTGCACATATGTAACTGAGGTGTTTACATGCATGTTGCCATATTTGTGGTCTTTTAACTAAAGGACGTGAAATGTGTAGTTTTCAACTAAATTTAGCATAGTAGAAAAACTGTTGCTTATCTTTCTTCCATGGAAGTTACCTGGTTATGTTAGCCTAGATAGCTCTATGTAACCAGTTTTTAAGAAAATGTATTGTAACCTACCGTTCTTTAGTACTATATGATCATATGAGTTAGACCTCAGGCTGGGCGTATATAAGCAGTTTTAACAAAAGTGTTTTATATATTACAACCCACTGAGAATTAAGCAATGCAAGCTAAGCAAGTGTTTAGTTTTATATCCATAAAATGTAGATTATGCAATTGAGTGCAAAAATGACCTAACTTATGGTTACTGAACATCAATCCTTAGTAGTCGCACATGTTTTCATAACATTATTACTTGCAACGGGTGTTCCTGACACCCCAAACAAAAGTGGTGCTAATTTCATATTTGTGCAGCATATCATTAATATAAATGTTTACTGAATAAATGCCATCTCAAAATGCTACCTTATCTTAAGAGTGTATTTTTTGGATATTGTTTAGAAAAGCTTACGCAAGCACTTGGTCAGAATTTCGGCAAAGTCCCACTCGGCAGTGTGTACGAATGGTCACGAAAGTTGCCGAAGTTGCTGTGTTAATGCAGCGCTGCCAACAGCAGAATGTCCCTAGGAGTTTGTTGCCAATAGTAAGTTTGAATGTTTTTGCGGGAGTCGGCAGTATGCTGCTGACCTTCTTAGAAGCAACTAGTGCAACGGATCGCTTTATCAGTATATTAGATTTGGCGCCTCTGTGCTTTAATGAGGAGTCATGCATGTAGTTCCTGTAGGACGAGGGCCTGCTGAGGACTCGAATGCTATGCAGGGAATGTGATGTGCCCTAGGGCGAAGCCTACAGTCCCCCATCTGTGCCATCCCAGCGCATGGGGCTCCGTAAATGGATTTTTTCTCCACTCAAAAATTAAAAAAATAAATAAAAAAGAACGATAATTAATAAAAATAATATAAATATAATAATATAATACTATTAAATATAATATTATATATATAACAATAAAATGTTGTTTTCTAGTGCCTTGCATCTGGCAATGAAGCCATTAGCATTATATTATAATATAACATAAAATAAATAAAAAAGAACGATAAATAATAAAAATAATATAAAGATGATATATATAATATAGATCTAATAACATTAAAAATAATAATTTAAAATAAAATAAATAAAAAAGAACGATAAATAGTAAACATAATAAAAATATAATAATATTAAATATAATAAATATGTATATAATATACATAATATAAATGTAATAATCATCATCATACACGATAGCGGTATGTCTGTGGCGGCAACAACGCGAGTGAGTGCATTTGTGTTTAATGTGTTGGCAACGAAAACTAGTGTAGTGTAAAAAGCAATGTTGGCAGATGTGAAAATCGTCTGCTAGTCATGCAGTGAAATCTAGTGGGCAATTGTGAAACTACTGTCGGCGCATGCGCAGTAAGTAAGTTCGGACTTAGAATCTGGCTGGCAAGTGGAAAGTGAGCTGTTCTAAACTTGAGCCTATTTTTTTATATTAATAAAGTATCAAATTACTCTTTGAAGCACATACAATATTTCCTATTTGCTTACAACCTTTGGTAAAATTTTCTGGTATTGTTTGTTCTGCACTAATGATTTAAACCATTACACACCACTGCAAGCTCATACAAAAGTTTTGAATTTGGTCAGTCACTGGGTGCATTATCACAACTTTTCATGTGCTTTAGACGCAAGGTTGCAGACATCTCAACATCAAATTTTTGTGTGGAATACAATACTGCCTCTACTTACTAGTAGAGAAAGTAAAAAAAAAAGCTTGACTGCTAAATAAAATTTTCAAAATCGTACAAAGGAATAAGAATCTATAGATTGCACTACATTTCATTGATTTTCTACATAATTACCTTTAAATTCTTAATGCATAACAGCAACATCCTTTAAGCTACAGTGCGTTTCTTAGACTGGCCAGATTACCTGTGGTGGCAAGGGACTGGGCGAGGACTGGTGCACTCAGAGTTACACATAAAGTACCAGCAAGTCACAGCTATGGAACACTAACTTACATTAGACTTGCCTCCACATCAGATATTGAAATTGATGACCAACGTGAACACATTCCCTATATCTCAAACAATTCTGGTTTACTTGCAAAAGTTAGACCGATTGCCTCTATTTCTCATGATTTTGTCCAATTCTCTTAATGCGTGCACTTTATTCTTTAACATTCCCCATAAATAAACCTCGCATGGAGATAGGTCAGAGGAACGCAGTGGCCAGAATTCTCGACTAACTATTGTCACCTTACCTACTTCGAAATTCATGCAGTGTATGCTGTAGCTGAATCCTGCCGAAACCAGTCACACAATGTTTTATTTCTTGTTAGTTGCGAGGAAAAAATATTTAATATAGAATTCATATAAACATGTGTATCGACTGTTGTCGTAAATAAGACATAATTCTATGCTTGGTGAGGAACTTCATGAATGACTTTCATTGGCCCAGTATCAATTATTCTGAGTAGAAATGCAACCTTGAAGATAATGCCACACTAATGAAGAACCATTGTGAACGGACTGTTGAAACCAGTTGCAATAATTAACCATACTTACAGGATCTTATGGTTGTAAAGCATGAACATGTTTTGTTGCCACGAAAGCTGATGTCTTGGAAATGTTAACCTCTTGTGCTAAATGTTGGATATTTATTTATGGGGAACGTTAACCCTTTTGCTGCCAAGCTAAATGCTATACTACTGCTTAAACCGCCAGCCCTAAATATGGAGAAATGTAAGGGTTTACACTAAGGTTTCCACTCACCTCAATTTTGAATCTGTTAAATTGAGATTTTTTGCAGTCACTTCTGAAATGTCTTAACATTTATACACTTTTGAGAACATTACTCTAATAAACATTTTTTAAAAAAATTTGAGTTGTTAAATTTTTATTTTTAAGTTTTAATGTTTCACATTTAATTTAGTTTTGACACCATAATTATCACATATCAATTTTGCTTTTGGCTATCAATCATTATATTATTGATAAAATACAAATTTTGAAACTTCTATGTTTAAAATTGTTGAAATGAGCATGGTTAATTATGAGCTGCAATTTAGTTTTTTCTTGGCAATTATGTTCCAAAAAGCTTCATGTGTATGTATAATTACATCTTGCCAGTTGGTTTCCAGTTCATTCTGCAGGAGACTGCGTAGGACGCACATGATTGTTTCTGTTTTGTCACTGTCATTACTAAGAGAAATCACTACAGCTGTCACTTTCCAGCAATGTTGCCGCAAAATCATCTTCCGCCAAAGATTTTTTTTATTCCAGTATGCCATTCTTATATGGTAATTAAGCAAATGCCATGAGAAATCACTGTATATAGAATAAATAATTAAGTCCTGCACGCAACAACCTACAACATGTGTTTACTACTCTCTTCTTCTAGTATGCTAAAATGCCTGACGCATGACCTCGGAAAGAAAAATTAATTGTACAGGAAATGCAGAGATTAACAATACCAACACAGTTTACATATTGTAAATTAGATAGAGGTGGACACATACAGCATCTGTTGCATAATTTGTAAATTATTTGAACATGGAAAACAATCCTCATCGGATTGGATCAGATCATGGCATTATTCAAAGGCAATTGGCAGCCAAAGGATTAAAGAATGTGTACACATTAAATCTACGCACCTTATAAGAATTGAAGTACAAAATCACAGAAATAGCGGCAATCAGTCAACATAAACTTTTGTGAGTAAACCAGAATTGTTTTTGGAGATGTAGGGAATGGGTAAGTCTAATGCAAGGTAGTACAGTAGTCAGTGTTCCGTACATACCCGTTATTTGCTGATCCTTTGCGTGGAGTAGAGTATGTCGGTACAGTGCTCCTGTGGGGCAGTCTGGCTGGTCTAAGAACGCACATTTGTTTGGCTGTGCAAATCACCTGCATGTCTTACACAGTAAGGTTTAAGTGGACTGTGGATAATCAATAGATACAGTTGAATAGTATTGCCATGGCATTTCATATTCCCATTAATCTAACAATGAGATTGAGTAAAATTAGACATTGTTTAAAGATTAGTGATTAACATGTCACTAATACTTAAGTGTGCGTTTCTGACTGTAGGAGAGACTGTGCCCCTACTTGATGCACTTCACAACTGGAAGAGCTCCCAACATTTGAGTGAAAAAGATGTAGTAAAACCAGAGGGTCGTGTGGTTTGGGAATTTGAATGTGGTACCTAGGTTAGTATGTGCACTTGAATGGGTTGATTCATTTGTTCTCATCTTGAGCTAAGCTCAGACATGCATCGTGACTGGTACCAAAACTGCTCTTTTCCTCCACCTTGCATCATGTAAGAAAAATACAACTTTGTAAGCAACCAGCATTTCAGGAGTAAACTTCACAACATGCGTTAGATTTACTCTAATGTATATTTAGAATTACTTTTGGCATAATTTGATACTGGAAGAAAATTTTTGTAGCATAACTTTATAATTAATTATTTACATAATGCACACATACGCTGTGTCTCAAATGTATTTGGGGGCTGTAATACGCACATCTGTTACATGTGCCAGGGGCGCAAAAAGGTTCTGAATGCTGCTATCTTAGAAAGGTGCAAATGAAACCACATTTTTAAAACAACTTTTAAAGGCTTTGCTCTGTACTGTCATATCAGACGGTGAATGAGATGCTCAAATGAGCCTGAGGTTTATAGAGCTTTAAGTTGCCTGACATTCGTCTTCTCAGGATAAGGGAAAAACCCAGTAAAAACCTTATCCAGATAACTTGGCCTAAGCAAGATTCGAACTCACAACCTCTTGTATGCAAGGCAGATATACTACCACTATGCTATGGAGGAGGGTTGAAGCTTTACTTACCAACTTTATGAAAGGAGATGCTGAAACTGGCCACTGTCTTTCATGTGTTTTTGGCATCTCTTCAGGAAACTATCCATCACTCGCCATGTTCACATTGAGCATACTGGTGATTTCCTGGTAAATATTTTTGTTTTAATTCTTCCAGGGTGTGTGGGTTTGTCCTCTACACTTTGTTTCAAGTACCCCAGAGATAGAAAATGCAGGGTTTAGGTAAGGGAACTACATCTCTATTCTGTCTTGAAACACTTTCAATTGTTCTCATCGTAAGATTGGCCAGATGAGCTGTTGCAGAGTCTTGTTGAAAAAATGCAAAATCACGCTCCCTGTTAATTCTCTGGGGGGGGGGGGGGGGGGGGGGCAAAATAAAATTGTTTTGACATATGTACGGGCATCAACTGTTGACTTGAACAAAATTGGCTTTCCTAAGGAGGTGCCAAAAATGTATGGATGTATGGAGGCAGTAGCCTTTACTTTCAGCATTTACTTTCATGAAGTTGGCAAGTAAAGCCTTTAAAAGTAGCCTTAAAATTGTATTGTTTAATCCTGCCTTTCTAAGATGGCAGCAGACTGATGAGCCCTGAGGATGCACACAGGCAAAGCACAACACAGTCCATTTGGAAGTTTTTACTCTCCCTTTTGGCAGAAGTATGAGGGAGCGGGGTACCAGAGACACCAAATGCAGTGTCTCTCTATAGTTAGCATTATGGGTTAGCTTTGCAGAGGTCAAGTGTTCAAATGTGGGAATAAAGCTTGTATTGTTTTCCAGCTTCAGCTACTCCATGTCTTTAAGAAGGTATATATTTGCTCATTTTACTATAATTTCACATATCAATGTATTTTTGTTCTGATATACGGAAGCTGTATGGATATTCCATATGTATGTTTCTAATGATAATACATATAACAATGATACTCCTTTTTAAATGCAAACCCAACTTGACTTCCATTGAAGTTATTTGGCTGATGGTGGGCACACCAAACTGCTTTGTAGAGTTCTGTAGATGTTTCCATTTATAACATAACAGTTGCTACTGTTTGTATACGTCTATATAATTTAGTTGTAATATTTGTATATATTACTTTCTCCACTGGTAAGTAGAGGAAGAATTGTATTTCACCAGAAATATGTTTTGAGGCCCCCTGAATCCAAAAGCATTTTTCGAAAAAGGCCTGTCAGTCTGTGGACTGCATAACTCAAATGAAAAGTTGGTATTAAGTTTGTCTTTCAAGGATGCGACGCAGATTTTGAAGAACATAGCCCCACCCTAATTCTCATTTGTATCATCTGTGCCACATTTGTTTATACTGGTTGCTAAAATAACTAATGCAAATGCAAACGCAAAAGTATGTAATGTATCTAAATGTTACTAATTGCTGAAACCAAAAGAAACCCATTAATCGGCTGTATTTCAAAATTCATTACAAAATTTGTTTGTGGCAAGGTTTAAATTGGTAAAACCAACCAGCCTTTGGAAACCAGAATAAAGGAACATTTTAGAAATATTAAATATAAACAAATGGATAAATCGGCTGTGGCAAATCATTTTTGGTCATTCATGAAATAAATCCCCCCCCCTCCCTTGTAAGCTATTGCACTTAATGTGCAATTACTATTAGATTATTTTAATTTTGATGTAAAAAACAATTTTCATTTATCACAAATTAATAGTTGTCCACAGCAAATACTATGACTTTTGACAGCAAAATAATGAATTAATATTGTTTGCTTGCAAACTTCCAACACACCCTTCCCTCCTGGAAAAGGGTCTGCCGACGCCCATGAAGTGAACCTGTAGATTTAATGGTTTTGAAAAATGGCTACATAATGAACTTTGAAGTATTGCCTATTGATTGTGTTAATAGGTTTTGTTTTCAGCGATTGGTAACAGTAACATTACATTTTTGTGTATAAAAAAGTGGCACTGATGATACAAGTGAGAATTTGAGAAGCTTCAGGCTGCCTTTAATTTCAAGAACTTTCAGCATATACGAACATAAGCTAAGTTATTATATTTATAAATTATTTCTATTTATAACATTTAATGTTGCTTTTAACTATACTGGCTTACAGAGATGAGTGGTTGCTAGTCTGTAGACCAGTACAAAGCAATAATACATATTATCAAGGTCTTCCGACTTCATCCTACCTGTTTAAAATAAACTATAAGGTTTTAGAGGTAGAACTGGAACTTAAAAATTCAATGCCACAACTGGGATTTGAACCACAGACCTTCCGCTTGCCGGGCGGACGCTCTACCACTGAGCTATTGTGACAAACTGCCAGAATGGTATTAAATTCTCAAGTTGTTGGCATAAATAAATAATAAACTATAAGGTGTTTATCAAAGTTGTCATGGTTACGTTGGAGTAATAGTTAGTGTTGGCTTATAAAATTAGGGTTGGCTTCATATTCTCCAAAGAGTGAGGAAGAATTGAAGGCCAGCATTAATGGATTCTGTTTGAAGAAGAGTAAATCATGTTTCATTTTATCAATTGACTGAGCACTATAGTCTAATTTGATAGTGTTTCTAAGCTCATACTGCACAAGAAGTAAAGAAGGGAGGAAATTTGAGAACATCCCAAACATTTGTAGCATTGCTAGTAGATGGATTTAATTCTGGAAAGGAGACGTGGGATGTTTCTAACACCCGAGATGTCTAAAAGCAGGTCTTCTGAACGTCAAAGGTATTAATGTGAAAAACTGGAGGTTGAAACACTGACAGATGTTTGACCTTTTTTCTTCTGGATTTTATATAAAATGAAGTTTGTTCGCATCTTCAATTCTTTATAATGTTCAAAGTATATTTTAGAACTGTTAGCTTCATTTTATGGTGAAAACCAATAACATTCACTTAATTGAATGGCTGATTGTAACCAAATATAAGCAAAATATTGCTTTTAGGAGTCATGTGTTTCATATTTCTACAGATGCAAGCTTAGAAAGTTAAAATTAACCTGTTACAGTGCTATTTAATACGAGCGATCCTTTTAAACTGCTTCCATTACTATCAGTACCATGAGTTTTGTTTATATTTGTCAAGAGCAGAATGGCAACATGACCATTATGTAATTTAACTTTATACCTGTTTAAACACAATTTAGTTTAATAATCACTATAAAAAAAAAGATATTCTAGAAGTAATTATCCTTAATTACACTAGCAAACATTTTGTCTGATATACTTCAATTGCATAAATGCCCTGTGCTAAAGAAGCGTAGTTCTTCCTTGATCCTGCTTCTTGATATAGTACACAAATATTTATAGTAAGCATTGTTTCTTAAATGAAGTTTGCAATGGTACGAAGAGGAATGTAGCAGTGAAATTGGCTGGTCACCTGTTGCTTTGGTAGAAAGTTGACCCTGCACAACCCTACGAGTCATCGCTCCACTGACTAGGGATGAACAAACAATCCATACAGACATGAGTCCAGTTTCTTTTGTGAGGGATCCCTCCGAGCTTAAAGTGGGTATGCACATAAGCATTGTGCTTGTATCACTGCGCCAAGAAGCACGTGTTGATATTCTCAGCACATAGCTGTATTGCAACAGTCAAATCTTTCACTGTAGCAGTGTGGGGTTAGAATTGCTTTCAACTCATTAAATAAACTACATTAATTAAAGAAATTGGTTAAGAAATGTTATGAAATGTAATTTTGTGATTAGACTTTAACCTGGGTCATCAGATTGAGGTAACATCTCCACACCACCATAGCTTGCTGATCAAATATCACATTAATTTTCTTTCTTTTTGTAAACTGAAATCCAACATTTTCAGCAAAGCGTGGAACGAGGTTTACCTAAAATATGGATCTAGCTCAATGTTCATTATCTACTATAGAAGGTTCGTTGTTTAAAAAGAAATGACCATTTTAAAGTGTAACACTTGTCATTCACTTTGCCTAGAACACTAAATGGCCCTTCCCTTTTCCTTTTAGGGACTTTTTCATTTCCATCCTCACATTTGAAACAGTGTACATAAAAATACCAGTTGCTTCAGACTTTAATTTGGTTACATCTTTCACAGCCAGAGAGCCATAACTTTGCAAGAAAGGGTTAAACGCATGATACAATTTGGTTACATCTTTCACAGCCAGAGAGCCATAACTTTGCAAGAAAGGGTTAAACGCATGATACAATTTGGTTACATCTTTCACAGCCAGAGAGCCATAACTTTGCAAGAAAGGGTTAAACGCATGATACAATTTGGTTACATCTTTCACAGCCAGAGAGCCATAACTTTGCAAGAAAGGGTTAAACACATGATACAATTTGGTTACATCTTTCACAGCCAGAGAGCCATAACTTTGCAAGAAAGGGTTAAACACATGATACAATTTGGTTACATCTTTCACAGCCAGAGAGCCATAACTTTGCAAGAAAGGGTTAAACGCATGATACAATTTGGTTACATCTTTCACAGCCAGAGAGCCATAACTTTGCAAGAAAGGGTTAAACACATGATACAATTTGAGAGGTAGAACTGGAACTTAAAAATTCAATGCCACAACTGGGATTTGAACCACAGACCTTCCAGACCTTAAGTTCCAGTTCTACCTCTCAAACTTTGCCCACACATGGCTTGTGTGTTTAAAAACACCAACAGTAAGAGGTAGAACTGGAACTTAAATATTCAATGCCACAACTGGGATTTGAACCACAGACCTTCCAGACCTTAAGTTCCAGTTCTACCTTTCAAACTTTGCCCACACACAGGCTTGTGTGTTTAAAAACACCAACAGTAAGAGGTAGAACTGGAACTTAAATATTCAATGCCACAACTGGGATTTGAACCACAGACCTTCCAGACCTTAAGTTCCAGTTCTACCTTTCAAACTTTGCCCACACACAGGCTTGTGTGTTTAAAAACACCAACAGTAAGTTTGTTGGCATAAATAAATAATAATTACCAACATGATACAATTCTTTTTAGAGGCTTTCCGCTTTTATTTCCATATTCTGAGGAACTGAACACTCTTTCACACTGACTGCACGTACATTGCTAGTAATACAAGTGTCGGAGCATCACTTCAGTACAGTAGCAATGCAATTGGAGAGTTACCAGGTACCATGTGGTGATAAATGGAAGTAAAATATTTATGCTCGTGTTTAAATGTTTTGTTAGTTGAATTACGGAATTCACCCCATTCATTACTGGCAAGCATCAAATGAGCGATATGTGCAGTGTAATAAGGAACTATTTCCAATTGCACTTTACCATTTCACTTGCCCTGAAAGTTGTGCTGCGGCATAATGTTGACATCTGTACACGCTTTAAGGCCGGATATGGTATAGTTCATTAACTTTACTCCTAGCCTAAACATGAAGTAAATCTTGCACTACAGGGTGGACCTCCCATTAGCTCGTGGAAAGGGTTTACTGAAGATTCTTGCATCTTGCCCACGTGCTCTGCAATAATGAACTGGTCAGATACTGTCTGCAGGCTCACACATTCTCCTACTGTTGTATGACTTTCTATGCAATAGGATTTGTCCAAGCAGTAACTTTTTCCCAAGCCAGTCATGTTTGTTTGGATAGAAACTTGGTTGGAACAATTTTTGAGGGGTAGAGTTGAAACTGAAAATTCAGTATCACAGCCGGGATTTGAACCACAGACCTGCTTCACCTGAGGCTGCTCTAACCACTGAGCTACTGTGGTACGAATGGGTTACAGTTGGAGCCAAACCACATAAGGTGAACTTGTCACTTGCACTGTTTCATGAAACTCCTTTGTAGTTTAAGCTCAAATTGGTTCTTTGAACATGTTCATTTGTGTTTAAGTTTGAAAAAGTGAAATTTCAGAGCTGAATATTGAATAAAAGGCTTGAATATTGTACTATTTGTGTGTTAAAATGCTGCTTTATTTTCAGGTAGATTTCTTGTACACTGAGATACCCATCAGGGAGAGTGCCATAACTATCACAAGCAATACTGGTGCCCACAGAAGTGGTAAAGAATAACTCTTAAGACTTGCTACTTGCTGATAAGTAGCATAGGCCTTTGGTGGCCACAGGTACTCAGCTAAGATGATGACGGAATCGCACATCAACGCAAACCACCTGGCAGTAATGCCAGGAATCAACAGTATGAACAACCAGAAGAGGTAACCTTTATTCACTAAAATTTGATGCTTTTGTGTTAAGTCTGTTACACTTTAAAATGCCCACCTGTCTTTTCTGGACAAGTGTTTTCTAAGCAGCATTTGCCTACCCTTAAAAAATCCCAGTACCGCTGTTACCAGAATTACTTGCATTTTGTACAGACTGATGTAAGCAGTGTTACATTAACTATGTTCAAACTTTGAGAATGCCCTCTCGTTGCGCTTGTGATCATCTGGAGGAGCTTGCTCTCTTTGCCCCAGCTGTTTGCTGTTAGCTCAAACTGCCATAATTTACTCCCACTGTTATAAAGGGTTATGGAGAAATCGCTCCAAAGTTCTCGTATAACCAAGATTGCCCTAGAGACAAGAATTCTGGTGGCAGTACTGCCTGCAGCGAGTGAATAGTTGTAACAAGGCTTTGGTTGCGATTGCAAACGACGTTAGGTTGAGAGCTACTTCACTATAGCTGTTTCTACTTCATGTTTGTTGACAATAGAGAAGGTAGGGAAGGGGAGAGTGACACTGCTATGCTAACCTGTTTGCACGAGCCCTACCTAACCTACCCCATTAGGTAGGGGTGGTACAAAACATCCCTGCAAGCATAAAATGCAGACAGCATGCAGCTGGCGCCAAAGCCTTGTTATAACATTTGACAAATTAAAACGTCTTGAAGTATGCATGCATTTTATGTAAGGTAATGTAGATCAGCTCACCCGTTCAAAGAAGATGCTGTGAAAGTGTTTACCATTTTCTTGAAGTCATAGATTCACTCGCTTTAATTTATTTTCAAACACTAATTAGTCTCTTTCGTTGCAGATGTTATGTAATCAGTTGTTGCTGTTTTTAACTCAATTTGTAGACTGAAACTTTAGTGACTCCCTAAAGAGAATAATGAGAGGGGTCAGGTCAGGAGATCGCGGTAGCCAGAGACCTTCTGAAATTGGTCTTTGCCCGACAACCCATTAGTTTGGTGTGATGTATGAGCAGTAGTGTTGTTAAAAAATGTACCATTTACCTTAGCTTCATTTAGCTGTGTAATAAACGGGAACAGAATGTCTGAGCAGTAAACATAGGAATTAACTGAGGTGTCAAAAAACTGATCCAATAATTTACTAGCGAGGTTCCACAGCATACTCAAATTTTCTCAGAATGTGAAGGTGTTTCCTGGATGGCATTAGGATTTTCAGTACACCATATGTGTGTATTTTGTGAATTCACGCATCCAGATAAGTGAAACCAAGCTTCATTGGGGGAAAATGTCCTATCTAATGTCAATTTCGTGGTGCACAATAAACCTCTGAAACCATTCATAATACTGCACTCTTTCCTGTGATCTGTGGGTTTTAATTCATGGACGACTGACACTATATGGAGTTCTTTTCAACTGCTTTGTATGCAGGACCATAAGAAGTATCACTTTGTTGGGCCAATGTGTTTATTCATTTTTTAGGACTTTTAAACATTCTCAATCAATTTAATAAATTTATTCATCCTTTGATCAAATACATGATATTGGATATATCAGGTGTGTAAAATAACATGATCACAGTAATGCTACACGTAAAGTATACATATTAATGTTAATCTAATACTCAAAGCAGTACATGAAAGAATCACATAATTTCTGAGGTATGGATATTACACTCCATTTATTCTTCTACAGAGTAAAAGGCTGTTTAATTTAAAAGGTGAGTTAATAACACTAAACGACACTTACATTATAATTTTCCAGAACGTGTTTCAGAGGTTAACTTTCCTCCATTATCAACCGGACAATAACGGGGTTTCCATGGTGTTTCATGGTGCGGATGGTGATGTTTCTTCTGATTATTATTTATTTATGCCAACAAACTTTTTTTTTTAAACACACAAGCCGTGTGTGGGCAAAGTTTGAGAGGTAGAACTGGAACTTAAAAATTCAATGCCACAACTGGGATTTGAACCACAGACCTTCCGCTTACCAGGCGGCTGCTCTACCACTGAGCTATTGTGACAAACTGCCAGAATGGCATTAAATTCTCAAACCAGTTCTTTTTTCTCCTGGTAAACCTCAAAGGCAGTCTCACATCAGAGACAATTACCCCAATGGTGACTTACTATTGTAAGTACTTTATATCCCAGGATTAAATAACCTTCAGATGGTAATTATTATTTATTTATGCCAACAAACTTACTGTTGGTGGGTTTTTTTTTTTTTTAATCTGAATTTTTAAGTTCCAGTTCTGCTTCTTCTGATGTTTCTTCTGGTAACGGTTCAAGGAATTTGCTGAAAATATCTTTCTGGGGAATGTCGAAAGATATTTTCAGCAAGTTCCTTGAACCATTACCAGAAGAAACATAAGAAGCATCGCCATCCGCACCATGGAAACCTCTGAAACCCGTTCCGGAAAATTGTGTGTTTAGTGTTATTGACTCACCTTTTAAATTAAATGGTATATTTTTACTTTATAAAGTATGTTAAGTAATGCTGGATTTGTGACAATGAAGTCATTAATCCTCTTGCCCTCCAATATTTTTCACTGATGGATGGGGCACTAGAAGTGGCCGGGCATACTGTTTGAGTGTTTGATAGTTCCCATCTTTTATTTTTTGATTTTTCATAGTAATATTTTGCAATAATTTTTTTGAATTCAGAGTTGAAAGAGGTGACATGTGACTCCAGCCCGTGCTCCATCTCAGTTTGATATGAATGATCCATCAGTATAAATATGGAGCCATTCATGTTCTGGGAATCTAGTATGGATTGTCTCTCATGCCAATAATTTTAGAACACTAGTTGGAGTATCACTTTTCTTAACTTCTTCTGTCAGGTGTAAATATTTGTCTAATGTTTGTGTCGGATTGACTTTAGATATGAAGTTTTCCTTTGAATTAGGAAGGTGTACATCCTTCTTGATGTCTTGAATTTTGGAAAGAAAGCTCTCCTGAGTCTTTAGTGTATGTGTAAAATTTCTCTTGTGCCATGTATTGAATGGGAGTCTGATCAACTTTTTGTGTTGAATAAGAGCCGCTTTTTCTATTTCATATTCAATGGGGTATTGGTTGGTTAGTATTTCCATAGCTGCTATTGGTGTGGTTTTGATAGCACCTGTAATTAGTCTGACTTTGGTTTTAAAAGATTTAAATGTTTTTGTATTTTCTGTTATAAGAACTTCACTGTAGTAAGTAAATAATGGCTTTATATATACATTGTATGTTGTGTTAAAGAGTTGCTCTGGAACATCCCCACTTCATTCCTGTTTGAGGTTTTAACAGTGAAAGGCGCCTTTCTGCTCTTTGTATTACATTTTTATACTTCATAAAGTATAAAAAGCATGATTATGCAATGAAATATGGTATTTTCAAAAGCATGTATAATGATTGCTGCTTGGATGGCTAACGTCCCACAGATACCAGTTTTTATACTTAGAAATGTCACTGTTAGCAGTTCATTGTTTTCAGTGTTAATTTTTAAAATTAAGATAAATTATTTGAAGTGAAAAGAATTTTTTGCCAGCCTCTAATAAACTTCATTTTATTTCAGTGATGAAAAAATAGATGATGTTGGATGGAAAGCAAAATTAAAAATTCCACCAAAAGACAAAAGGATACAAACTAGTGTAAGTAGCATTAAATCTGATATTGTTTGCATTTGGAACTTCAGGCAATTGGCAGTTATATTCATACATTGTAGGGTTACCAGATCATTTTATGGAAATGTAGGACACAGTGGTAAAAAGTTAGGACACTTCTTAAAAATGTAGGACATTATTGTTAAATTGGAAAATGTAAATTTATAATTTAAATGCTATTTATATATACCCATAGGCATATATACAGGATGGAAGTGAAATAATCTGCCAGACTGAAGGTGAGAGAGTGGATGTAAACTAACAAAAAAAATTCCAATAAGTTTTTTTAATTAAATGCACTGTTAATTAGATAATCACGTTTGAAGTTGAGAGAATGTGGCAACGTGATGCAACCTGTTGATCAGGTACTCAGCTTCTATTGGCAGATCAATGCTCTATAAAAACCATTTAAGTAATATTAGCCATGCATTGAATTCAGATGTTTGGTCGTGGTGTGCCAGACACCACAAAATTATGTGAAAAAGTAAGGTTATGGCTGATTGCACCATATGAAAACATTACTTCTTACGTTTCCACATCTTCTTTTCCTGATTACCCTCCCCTTATGTAGGACTTCCACCCTCTAGGACTTACAAGCCAGTGCCTAGGGCCAGACGTCTATCGGGGAGCACAGGAACCTCTGGACCGCACAGAGTGAAGACCTGGAAGTGGGTGGTCAGTCAAGCACCAGGTATGATAGTGAGGAAGAGGATATGAAATGCAGACGAAATCAATGATTGGAAAGGTGATAATGGAGCAATTGGTGGAATGAGTGGCAGGGTAAATAGGAGCACCCGGAGAAAACTCGCCCGGGTGCCACTTAATCTACCACCAATACGAATGCGGGTCCCTGGGATCGAACCCGTGCCACCTAAGTGGTAGGCGAGCGCACATTTCCACATAATTGCTAATATTTTATTTGATACGTTTACAGGTTTGAATACCTGGCCTGTTCTGTTATGCCATGGTGAGAAGTCTCACTTAGAATTGGATGCTTCTTTTAAATGCTGTGCAAAATTGTTTGCTAACTTCCAACATTAATTGCAGTAGGGAATTACAAATATGATAGAAACATTAAAAAAAAGAACCTTTAAATATGCTCTAATCAGTCAGAAATGCATAAATTTGCTTGAAATGAAACGAATGCAAGCTAAGCCCATGTCTACTTATTGCACATGCACGCTGAGCAAAAGCTAGTTGCCTTATTCACTTTATTTTTCAAATGGTAAGGACCTAACACGATATTCTGTTCACAATAAATAGTAAGGTAGTTTGTTTCTATCACTTACATGTGGTGAACACATTCAGTTTTCGTATCGTCAGTAAGACGTATATATGAAGCATTGTGCCGAGGCTGGCAGCTAATGGCTGGAGGTTAGGTTATACCTACATTGGATATTTACGTTCTCAATATGCATTGAACATTCCAAAGTTTGTCACTTTTGTGTGAAACACCTCTTGCGTTAGTAAGAGTGAATTTAAGAATTTGATACTAGTAATTGCTAAACTTTTAGGAAAGCATAATTTATAATGTAAATTTACGCTTCACATGTTTAAACAAAGTTTGTGCAATTGTTTGCACATCTGACTTGGTAAGTGTGCAATTCTCTTTAATTTTTGATATACCCGATTTAAAATGGGACTAATGTGCTTTATATGAGCACGTACCTACATCCAAAAAAGAAATTTGTAATACGTGATGCACAAGTTTTTAGAAGCACGTTCGCTTCCAACAATTAGACCAATAAGTTTTAACAAGAATCTTATGAGTACCAAAGAACTCGAGTTAAGTGAAATTTGCAACATGAAATTTCTTACAAGATTTGTGCGCTTGAGTGGGCGCAAAAGACATAAAAATATTTAAAGAAATGTAGGCAAATCTGACACTGGTGTTACTGCCACAATCACGGACTAACCATTATTTACATAGTAGCTTTAGGAACAAAAAATGGCCATACTTTTAATAACTAACATTTATTAGCAGTAAGAAGTATGCATAAAATTGGGATTGACTCGAAATAAGAGTTTAGAGCAAGTATTGAATACCTGTAGTCAGGTTTCACATCTTTTGTGGCTTTGACAAAAAACAATTGCATGGGATTAAGTAAACAGTATGCACAATCTACATCAATATATGAAGAAAGTAAACACAGGTGATGCAATTTGCCACTTCTTCCACAATTAAGAAAACAAATTGTGGGTTTTTTAAATCTAATTTACACAAAAACCGTTGTATCTATTGAAATACGCCAAAGGAAAAAGTTGCTTATTCAATTTTCTATGAATATAGCCATAAATCAAGCACCTTCAATCAATAATTGAGCCAGATGGTAAATGTTTTTGATAAAAAAAATTTTTCTAGAAAACTAAACTTTTCAGCACTTTGGTATTAGACTTTGTTTTCACAACATGAGAAATTCACTGTTAAAGTCTGACAGATTATTTCACTTCCATCCTGTAGTTATATTTTCTTAAAATCATGAAACTTACAGCTTTAAGTGTGATCATGAAGTTATTCTTCTCTGAAGAAGTAATCTTGTGCAAAACGTCTAGCTTATTTGAAATATGATAAAGAAATTCCACACAACTGAAGTTTTTAGAATTGTACTTCACTAAAACAATACCTCCAACTGAATCAACAGATAATCTGTTCCATTCATCTGCCCACTGTGCTTTTATTAGTGAAAATACTCTTTCAACATTAGCATTGCATTACTTTGCTTCCACAGAACACCAATCTTTTGTATCGGAGTGCAAATGCATTGCCAACCTCTTATTCAATGTTAATAGGCATGAATATGCTCTAGCCAGTGTAGCCATCTTGCCATAGCGAGCTGCAGTTACAGCTAATAACCAATTATTTCTATTATTGCAGTTGCCAGGTCATTTTCTAATGATCAGTGCTTGTTTCTGAAAATGTAGGACATCTGAGACTTCTCAAAAATTCACCCCGGTTGTCGGACAAATGGTTAAAATGTAGGCCGTGTCCAGGTATATCTGGACGTCTGGTAACAGTAGGTGTGTTCACCTGTAGACTGTAACTGATTTGCCCCTCTGTTTGTTTAAATGATGCACACTAAAGACTGGAAGATGTTCGCTTAAACTTGACAATTTTCCTGGGGTAGACCAGGAAAGAAGTTTTGTGTCAGCATGTACTAAGTAAGAATATAAAGAAGTATAAGCTGATTATTGATTTTTCTTTTTGGGGGGTGTAAAAATGGCTTCCTATGGAAGGAAAAAAGTAGATGGTCCCATTTCGTAGATTTACAGCACATAAAGAACCAGCCAAAATTAACCAGGATTTCATATCCAACATGGAATGGGAAGCTGAGAACCGTAGCCGTTAAGGAGCACCCATTAGTAAAATGCAATGTCTATTTCTCGTTGGTGCAGTGTTAAGAAGAATGCGTAGTTCGTTGCTATCTCAAGTCATTGCACAGGATGAAATGAATAGTGGACTCAGGGTTTAACTTTTGCATACTTTGTTTGCAGCTTCTCGTTCACAGCCTTTAAATCGAATCACAGTATCAAATTTATTTCACTGGATCAACTTCCTTAGTACCATCAAGATTTTGTTTGAAGATTTAGCGATATTTCGCCAAACGTGTTTTCTGTTCACTTTATATTTAGTTGATTCTATATTTCTTCACTAAATTGTACACTTCATACTAATTTTCTTGAAGTTAATCAATGTATTACTTATTTTTCTCTAATTCAGTCTTTGAGTACTTAGCTATTTCACTATTACTGATTTTGGATGCACACATATAAAACATGTCTATGCTTTGCCAATGTTATTGGCAAAGAGAAAGATTGATATTGCCTCATCTTTTCAGTTATGTGCACATGTATCAATCTGCCAATGTGCGCCTTAAGAAGCGTCATTTCAATGATGTAATTTTATAATCCCAAAAATGCTAAGAAAGCAATTTTAATCTAACATTTTTGGCATTAAATATTAAAAATAACCCTTAATTCTTTACATTTGATAAATGATATTTAACCATTACTATATCGATAAATAGATAATCTCAACATTGGAAGGGTGAGATGATACAAAGTCAATTACATATTTGAAATAAGTTCACAACGTGTTTAATTCTATTTGGGGACAAGTTATATATAGTGTTTCAACATCTAATGAAGTTCAACAATGGGGAGGATTGTATTGACGTAAACTGAAGATAATTATTTTATTAGGTCAGTTTTTTTTACAATGTATTGTACATCTTCTGACAGCCAAATGATTCATATAAATTTACACACTACTTATATCTATAAATTTTGCTCCCTAATTGCCCAAAACCATTCTATATTCATCCATTGTCATTATTAAGTGCATCTCTTTACACCCAAAATTCCATGTTACTTTAGGTTGGCCATTTTTTTCATGTTGGAATCAGTTCATAAGCAATTTTTGGTATTGTCTTCCTGCATTCACATTGTTTTGTTTATTAAAATTTCAGGATGTGACAGATACCAGGGGTAATGAATTCGAAGAATTCTGTTTGAAAAGAGAGCTTTTAATGGGAATATTTGAAAAAGGCTGGGAAAAGCCTTCACCAATCCAAGAAGCCAGCATTCCCATAGCTTTGACGGGGAAAGATATTCTAGCTCGTGCCAAAAATGGAACTGGAAAAACTGGTGCTTATTCCATTCCTGTACTGGAACAAGTAGATCCCAAAAAAGAATGTATTCAAGGTAAGACCCATATTCTGTAATTAAAATGTTAGGTTAATTTTGTATTTTGGACAAGCAATTAGCACAGATTTAAGTACATTGCATTAATTTGCATTCCATAGATGGTGCCCTTTTATTCCTAAGATAAGGAACAGGGTAGTGTATTGCATATTTTTTATTTTTAAGAAGTAATTATAAATTCCATGTGTAAACTGAATTGGGTATATTGGATATGACTGGCAAATAGCCTGGGCCGAATGCCTAGTCATGTTCACAAATAAGATGGGAACATTTCCGAGATAGAATCAGAACTGAAAAATTCAATGCCACAGCTGGGATTTGAACCAGACTCCTGCTCACCAGGCCTCTCAAACATTGTCCACACACAGCATTGTGTGTTTAAAAATGCCAATAAGTGTTGTTAGCTAATGCTGGATTTCTGACAATGAAGTCATTAATCCTCTTGCTCTCCAATATTTTTCACTGATGGATGGGAAGGGCGCTAGAAGTGGCTGGGCATATTTGAAGATGGTCTCGATCCATTTCCTCTTGCAGATCACATAGAGGACAGAGTGGTGAAGAATATATCCCAATTCTGTTTAAATGTTTTGCCAGACAATCATGTCCTGTAATCAACCTGAAGGTTGCAACTGCTGTTTTTCGAGGATACTCAGGAATTACTGTTTGAATGTTTGGTAGTTCCCATCTTTTATTTTTTGATTTTTCATAGTAATATTTTGCAATAATTTTTTTGAATTCAGAGTTGACTAATCTTTTAGCTGCTACATAAAATGGTAGATTAACTATAGATTTCTGCACACTGCCTGTACCCTTTTTTGCAAGAAAATCAGCTTTCTCATTACCACTCAGTCCACAGTGAGCTGGTATCCATTGGAAGACTAGGTGTTTTTGAAGTGCTTTTAGATGGGTAAGGATTTTCCAACATTCTATAATTGTTTGGTTTTTTGGTGACAACTTGGAAGTAATTGCTATAATTGCTGCCCTGGAATCTGAGAGAATAACTGCTTGCTGAAAATGTGAAATTCTGTACAAAAGATTTTGTAGGGCCATTCGAATTGCTTCCATTTCTCCATCAAAGTTTGTAGTTCCATAACTTAAAGATTTGTAATAGGAAAAGAGGTGACATGTGACTCCAGCACCTGCATAAATGGTGCTCTCTAAAAAGCGGTTACATTAATTGCTAAGTCTCTTCAATATTTAAGTCTCTTCAAATGCCAATAAGTTTGTTGGCATAAATAAATAAGGTGGGAACATTTCTCATATTATTTACAGAATTATGACTGCCTCCGTGATTTAATGGTCAACATTTTGACTTCTCAACCCAGAGGTCTTGGGAATATTTCTTTAACCAGAATAATTTATCCCCCATGTGAAAGTGTGAATGTGGGAGCAAATGTAATTGTTAATTACAAAATCAGCATTAAGATATCCTACAGTGAGATTTCTATTTACTGTTTGAACTTTTCTTTTGTGCAACCTGCACTTTAAGCTGTTTATTCCTGTACTTGGTTTGAATGTTATATTTTGCATCAAACCTGAATAAGTATATAGCCAGAGCATGGTGCAAATGACTTCAGTAGTTTTGCACCATCCAAATGTGGTTCACACAACAGCTTGAAGTTAAACTAAAATGGAAATAATAAAATTCAAAACCTCAACTGAAAATAAAGGTTTTTGTGTTTGAGGATGCTGACAGCGGCAAAACGTTTAGGAGTGTTTGTATTTGTAGATGAGTATCTTAAATGGGCTAGCTAATTAAACTTTATAGAAAAAAAGTTGAATACTGCTTGCTTTAACATGTCCTTATTAGCGCAAGTTACAGACTTTCAAACAAGAGAAATTTTTTTGACTCAATGCTTTCATATGGGGAAAAGCGACAGGATGCGATAGAATTTTTAGAATCCAAAAGAAAATGCAAATAATGACCCATTCAGGTTTGAGTTTCTTGGAGGCCACTGTTCAAAACATTAAAAGTCCTGAAGCAACCTTGCCTGTATGTATAACATAGTAATATATATGTCCACAACTATAACAGCTTTCTAAACAATTAGCATCAACACGAATACAACACAAGAGGGGAAAGGGACATAGAATACCCTGCACACAGTCTAGCAATGCTGGAAAGGAGTCCACAGTATATGGGGATTAAAATATACTAGGGTTGTCCATAAAATAAGGTTCACAATGAAACGTATTGACATAGAATAACACATTTTTGAAAAGCTTAGACCTTTTCCTATTTTTTGACATAATTGCCGTTCTGATCAGTGCATTTTTGGATATGGTGTACCATCTTTTCTATGCCTGCATCGTAGAACTTTCCCACCGCATGGCGAAGATAGATTGAAACAGTTCCTTTCAGTTCCTTTCTGGATCTGAAATGCGTCTCGCCCAGGTGTTTCTTAGTCAGGGAAGAGATGGCAGTCACTTGGGGTTAGGTTTTTATTTACTGCATGTTCCATTACAAAATATAGTAATACTACATTCATTGTTAAACATTATACATATTACACATTCACAATCCAAGTCTATTGAGTTAATGACATTAATTCCTGGGTATAATGTATTAGTGTCATTCTATTAAATGTCCATTTTCCGTGTTTGATAATTTTTTTTTTTCTGAAAATGCATTGTTCTTTTTCTAGTTTTGCTTGTTCAAATAGGTGATCTATTGTTCTGCTTTTCTGCATGTACACATAGGACTGTCAACCTCTTCGACTATTTCTATGAGCTCAGTACTATTGGTGGGCAGGCAAGCGTTGCTATAATCGTGCTGCTCAAAACGTTGATCTGCACTACTTTATCTTTGCTACTATAAACCTCTCAGATAACGCACTGATTATTTTCTATGAACATACATATAATGAAAGGATGGAAATGGGATTCACTGCATGACAACATGACTCAGTATTAGTTCTCGCCACCTCGCCAGTTGCATCATTATGTGCAATACTACCAATGTGAAAAATATACAGATGGAAAAAGTAATAAAAAACCATAAAAGTAATTAAAATATGCAATATAGGGACTATAATATTGAAATAATATGCATTTATCAAAAATCAAGAAAATATGCAGTTAAATGCACCATAAAATCATGTCCAAATAACTGAAAATTCCATAATTTGTGCACATAATGTAAAAGCATACATTTTTAACCCCCTATGAAAAACATGCAAATGCATGAACTTCCTAGCCCTAGTAATGAGAAAGCTGATTTTCTTGCAAAAAAGGGTAACAGCAGTGTACAGAAATCTATAGTTAATTTACCATTTTATGCAGCTAAAAGATTAGTGAACTCTGAATTCAAAAAAATTATTGCAAAATATTACTATGAAAAAATGAAAGAATAAAAGATGGGAACTACTAAACATTCAAACAGTAATTCCTGAATATCCTTGAAAAAGCAGTTGCAACCTTCAGGTTGATCACAGGACATGATTGTCTGGTAAAAAAAGTCAAACATTACATTTTAATCAAAATCGTTTGAGCCATTTTCAAGAATTAATTTTCTAAAAATTTTCCATGTAAAGGGTAGTTTCCGGTGGGGGAATTTTCTTAATTTTCATGTCGCATCGTTAAGATACTAAACTTCAATACCAAATTTGGTGTTTAACAGGCTTTTTGCTTTTAAGTTATGCACACACACACACACACACACACTTTTTCTAAAAATCCCATACATGGAATACATACATGCTATAGATAGTAGAGAAAGTAGAAATGAAGTGTTTGAGAGTTGGAATGTTTGTTGATATGGGATGGTTTGTTGTATTTCAGCACTTGTCATAGTACCAACAAGAGAGTTAGCACTACAAACTAGTCAGATCTGCATAGAGCTTGCAAAACACATGAACGTTAAAGTCATGGTCACAACTGGAGGCACTAATCTGAAAGATGACATTATGAGGATCTACCAGAAAGGTATGTAGAGTTAGTTACACATTCACTAATCATATATAAAGAACATTACTTTAGCAAACAATTTTTTAAAAATCGGACATAGTGTTGGTCTTCTTGACACCTAATTTCAAAGTGAAGTAATTGTGGAAGCCATGTTGTTACTCTTGTAACGTAATGGGTTACCTTTGTAAAGTGAATGTGCTGGGTTTAGGATGTTGGAAAGAAATTAAGAATCAAAGTGGGCAAGATTAGCTTGCCTTTATTTAAACAACAAGAAATAACAAATTTAAGTATAACATGAATTTAACTTTCTTTGAAAAGCTTGCAAACTCGCTTGACAGATTCACATATTAGAAATGTCACAAAGTTGTATTTTAAATGAAATGTAAGTCTTGTGAATAAACTTCTGCCATCCAAACCTTGTTAAAGCCATTATCTAATGCAAAACACAAATCAAACGAAGTTAGGTAAACCAGAAAGGCATTTCGAATAAATTTAGAAAGAAGTTACAGATAATGTGAGCACATGTTAATGCCCCCCTATGAAGTCGTGAAGACCCGATGTCCTCTCACGGCGAGAGCTCAATCCATAAGACCAGGCATATCCCACAGCGGTCCAAGCCTGGTTGAAAGTAGCCCTGCGCATGCGCGACTCATTTGCTCACTGTAGTCTAGTGGCACTGAATTCGGAGTATGCGTGGCTCCCTTGCTGATGCTCTTACAACATCCTCGAGTGAAGGCGGGCAGTTTAGCTTATTCCAGAGGGAGCACTGGATGATTTACATCCTCGATGAATGTTGAGCGAAATATCGGCTCACTCTTACGCTTGTCAGAAGTTCCAATGTAATCCCAGATAAATATTTGGATGATATCTAGAGTTGAATAGAATGTTACCTTGAGTTGCTATATCCAGTCATTTCTTATTCAAATCATCTCCCATGTGTTGGGTTGGTGCCACCTTATACACCGTGGCCCAGTGTTGCCCGAAGGCGGGTTGACACTACCTGGGGACAAGCACCCCGCAGGAGAGATGACTTCGACCATTGTAGAGAACAGGCTGAGCATACGCTCGGTAGGTATGAGTATGTAGTTACCCTGTAGCTTCGAATGGATTTACTATTCAGGGTGATACCATAATTCTACAAACTTTGGGCATATATTCCTTAAATCTGTGACAGGAATTGTATGTCAAAAGGAATTAGAGTAAGGATTTATGCCAGTATTTAATGTCAAGTTGTTCCCACATTATCTTTAAATCACAAATGTAAATGTCATGAGGTTATTCAGATCGAAAGGAAATATGCCCAAGTTCGATCATAAACCTTTGATACGTTGAAATCGATAACCATAGGTAACCAATAGGCTGTGGTTGCTATGCCCATAACTAGGAGAAATAAACAATTACCCCTATAGGGTACTAATGGATCATTACTAATATGTGTCAATGTAGACGGATGCATACTCGTGCTGCAGAAAGTGGAGATTTTGTCGGCAATCCAACAACGTTGGATTACATTGCTGAATTATGTGTAATTGAATACTGCACATAGATATTCATTATGTGCAATTATCTTGTAAATATTCAAAGATATTTATGAAAAGTAAGAATTAAAACCATGATGGTGTTGAACAGAATAGCTTCGGGACCTAAAAGTATTGTTTATAAAAGAGTGAAAATAATTTGTTGTACTGTTAAGTTTGTCACAATAAAGTTGAATTAGTGGAAAATTTGAATGTTATTGGAAGTATAATAATTGTCATCCTTATGTATGTGCTTAGGCTTTCATGGCCGGTGCCCATTTGGAATAAATTATCTTTTGGGCTTGTCTCTCGTCGTTGGGTCCTCTGAAGATGCTCAATGCAGATTTGAGTAAAACGTCAGGAGGAATTTCTGCACATCGACCACAGCCTACAAGCCTGGAAGATAATTGATTCCAAATTGTCTCCCTTATTTATCTGCTTGACCCACGAACACCCAGAAGATCAGACCCATTGCAACAGCAGCATCTTATTAAAAATAACTGCTAGACATCTAAAGAAGAAAGTTCGTATGAATGCGTCCCATAATCCTGTGTTTTCTCGTTACTGCTCAAATCCATTTCTCTCTACCTTTTCCCAAATATTGTCCCATTTTATTGTTGTTTCTCATGACAATCAACTTCTAGTGCTATAATTTATCTGTGATGTTGGATTACCAGACATCTGAAAACTCCCAGACATGCCCTACATTTGTCTGAGAGGTGGGGGAACTCCTGGACATGCCATACATTTGTCTGGGAGAGGTGGGGGGAACTCCCGGACATGCCCTACATTTGTCTGGGAGAGGTGGGGGAGCTCCTGGACATGCCCTACATTTGTCTGGGAGAGGTGGGGGAACTCCCGGACATGCCCTACATTTGTCTGGGAGAGGTGGGGGAACTCCTGGACATGCCATACATTTGTCTGGGAGAGGTGGGGGAACTCCTGGACATGCCATACATTTGTCCAGGAGAGGTGGGGGAACTCCTGGACATGCCATACATTTGTCTGGGAGAGGTGTGGGAACTCCCGGACATGCCCTACATTTGTCTGGGAGAGGTGGGGGGAACTCCCGGACATGCCCTACATTTGTCTGGGAGAGGTGGGGGAACTCCTGGACATGCCATACATTTGTCTGGGAGAGGTGGGGGGAACTCCCGGACATGCCATACATTTATAACTAGGAGTTATTTCCGGGCTGTTATGCCGTGGTCTGCTGGAGTTGAAGAACCCAGACGTTTCGTCCACATCTGCGGCGGACATCTTCAGTGGCGCGGTCGTAATCTCCTCGGAGAAGTTAGCGTAGCGTCTGAGGTGTGGACTGTCGGAGCTGCGGTATTTATTCTTCTAGTGGCCTCCGCTGATTGGCTCGGGCGGCGCACGGCCGGTGGGAGGGGGCGGGCTTCGCTCTAGGTGTTGCCTCCTGATTGGATCCCTTCAGTTTCTGCTGTTTTATGTCGTTTCTTGCCTTCAATGACAGGATACCAGTTGCTATTTAGTTTCAAAACTTCTTCTTTCTTGTTGAAATTGTTGGGATGTTTATATATTTCAATGGCTTCGCGCTGTAACCGGGCATGGTAGTGTGTTGTGGATGAAAGGATGTTTGTGTCCTGGAACTTAATTATGTGTTCTCCCTCCGCTTCAATGGCGTGTTGGGCAACTGCGGACTTATCTGTTTGGCCCAGGCGGCAGCTTCTTTTATGTTCGGTGAGTCTTGTGTTGATACTGCGTTGAGTAGTTCCGATGTAAACCGATCCGCAGGAACAGGGAATACGGTAAACACCGGCTGATGACAAGGCCAATCAGCGGAGGCCACTAGAAGAATAAATACCGCAGCTCCGACAGTCCACACCTCAGACGCTACGCTAACTTCTCCGAGGAGATTACGACCGCGCCACTGAAGATGTCTGCCGCAGATGTGGACGAAACGTCTGGGTTCTTCAACTCCAGCAGACCACGGCATAACAGCCCGGAAATAACTCCTAGTTATACTGACTCCGGCCGTGAAAGCCTTCGCTCTCTCATGCCATACATTTGTCTGGGAGAGGTGGGGGGAACTCCCGGACATGCCCTACATTTGTCTGGGAGAGGTGGGGGAACTCCTGGACATGCCATACATTTGTCTGGGAGAGGTGGGGGAACTCCTGGACATGCCATACATTTGTCCAGGAGAGGTATGGGAATTGTTGAAGTGTCTCTGATGTCCATTTTCAGAAACGTGCTGATTGTCAGAAAATGAACTGGAAACTGGGAAAACAGAAATGAATAATTGGTTATTAGCTGTGCGACTCGCTATGGCAAATACCTGCTAGTGGAAGAGCATACTTGTGCCTTAGTAACATTGAATGAGATATTGGCAATGCAGTATTTGCACTCCGAGACAGATGCGTTACTCTCACTCACCCTATTTATGTAGAGTAAATTGGCATAATTATTAGGGAACTTACATATTCCTTCCAATATGTGCTTCATAGAAGCATTACAATCTTATGGCATTTTGTTCTTTGATCAGCTGATTTTGAAAAAAATAAGCGGTTTTTGTTCCAAATTGGATGCATAATTTCACAAGAATGTACGAAGATAAGTTACTTCAAGATGCATAGAGTAATGTACTTGACATAGTTTTGGTAGTGGGACATCACACAGGGTTTCAAATGAATCACTAAAAAGAATCGAAGTAATATTCCAGGGAGGTTTCTTAGACGTGAAGTAACTCTGCAACGTTGCGTCAAGGTTGGCGAGGGATCTGAACTGACTTCTGGATGTAAACACTACACAGGGTGATGCAATGTTTTGTGAGATAAGTGTAAGTGGCGTTCTGATTGGCCTACACTTGCACAGTAAAAACGGAAGGACAGCATGATGAGCCACTGCAGTGTTTGTGTAGTGACATAGTGAAAATGTCACCCATACAACCTGCAGCATTGCCAGATTCTCTTGTTTTCGACAAAACTAAAATAGCTCCATAGGAAATGGCCAGACAAAATGTGTTCCAAATACTGAGATCTGTCGCTGGTTTAAATTAATTTAATGACGTCCCTTCCACCCGATATAACTGTTGAGCTTCCGTGTGTCAAATGAAGAAAACATTGTGCTAAAATTTGTATAAATACCAAGATTTACCAGGGATTATATTGGAACCTTTGCATTTGATTGAAACGTTGCAACCCAGTTCTGTTGTGTTATGCAGTACATGCTGTTTTGTATCAAAATGATGAACTTTAGTTGGATTCCCCATCATTTGCTCTTATAAATGACAACTCCAACTCTGATCTTGATCTCTATATATAAATTTCCCAAATCTTTGTGAAATGGGCTGAAGTAAGTGTATTTGATTTCAGTGCAAGTCATCATTGCTACTCCAGGCAGAATTCTTGATCTTATGGATAAAAATGTTGCAAACATGGAAAACTGCAAAATGCTAGTCTTGGATGAGGTATGTATATGCAGTAGTTCACATCATTAAGAAGTTGGCGAGTAGGTGATATTTTAAGACTAGTACGTCACTGAAGCAATTTTTCATTTTGAATTGAGTGGATTTTGTTACAAATCACTTATATGATAAAATGAATCCATGTTGAAATGCTATCAGGAGGACCTATTAATTCTAACAGGTGATCCAAGAGACTGTGAACCGGCTGTGTTTTGTCTGTATGGATCCTCTGTGCTCATCTCTGACTGCCGCAGTCAGAACAGTGCGGATAAAACCATACAGAGTTTTTAAAACTACTTTTAAAGGCTTTACTTACCAATATAATTAGAGCAGATGCTGAAACTGGACACCATCGTTGTCCATACATTTTTGACACCTCTTTAGGAAATGATACTTAACTCACCGTTGTTCACATTGAGAAATACTGGCAATTTCCTGACGGATATTTTGTATTAATTATTCCAGGGTGTGTGGGTTTGTCTTATACACTATGCTTTCGATTACCCCAGAGAAATCGCAAGGGTTATGTTGGGGGATCAAGGGAGCCACAAATTTCTACTAATAATTCTGTCCTGAAACACACCTTCAATTGTGAAGGTTTTTAGTTGCTTTTATATATTCAGGTAGACAATCACTTACTTGTTTTTCCAATTTCTCTTTAAACCTATTTTCATTTCATTCAACATTGCCATTATCTGCCCTAGCATGTTACTTTCGGTATTTACAACTGGTGTTTGACATTCCCTGCCAGAATGACCTTCCCTTAGTTGTTCTCTTTGATCTGATACATTTACATTTCCCCCTAGACAAGGGCCCTTCCTACTTGCTACTGGCTGAGGATGTGGACGTAACCTCCACGAAAGCGCTCCTGTTTATCTACAACTACAAGTAAGTGATTGTCTACCTGAATATATAAAAGCAACTAAAAACCTTCACAATGATCAGGACATCACAATATATAATGCTTCTCATTTTAATCTTAATATACGTTCAATTGTTCTCATCGAAAGATTGGCTGTATGAGCTGTTGCAGAGTCTTTCTGAAAAATGGCAAAATCATGCTCCCTGTTGGATAATTCTCTTTAAAAAAAGAAAAAAAAAAAGAAAAATTGTATTCATGTATGTATGGGCGTGAACTGTTGACTCAAAAAAAATCCTAAATACATGCTGTGCAATAGATGAGCCATAATACACTTTGTGACAAGTACAGGACTAAATAATAAAGCACACTAGTAATAATGCAGCCACACGATATCACATCAACTCAATACTGATTGTGAGCAGAGCAGACAAAAACAGGTGATGCTCATGACCTTGTGTATATCAGCTGCTGTTATTGTATTTCTGCTTTTGCAGTGGAAAACACAGCATAGCGGTTCACATGTATTTGGATCTCTGTATTTTCGGGTGCTGCTTGCCCAACCGGTAATTCTCAGATCTTCCTCAAGTGATTGTAGCATCAGTTAGTAAATTGAGATGACCTCTTCCCCAATATGGGCATGTTTAAATTTACAGTGTAAATCTATTTTTAGAAAGTAATTAGGGTATTTTATGTGATTTTTGTTTTGATATTATACTTATCTTGAACAAAATAGATGATAGATTATTTTAAATATATTGTTTTTTTAACAAAAAATAGAATCCATGCAACTGCAGTCAATGCATAAATAACCCAGCTATATATGCATGTTATTTTACTGTAACTTAGTCTTTTTACTTCATTTTCTCATTTTGCAACTGGCTATGGCCTCTTACATAAACTTGTTCAAACTCATTTTCAAATTCTTGAAAATTACTCTGGCCTCCTTAACGTTAATGTCTTGCCAAGAAGCATTCAATTTTGGATGCTTTCTCCATAGAAATGTGAAGCAGTGTCGCATGCCCATGCCCACCTCAGTGCTGGTCGCCCCGAGCAATGTCACTGGCACCTTCCTTCAGAGTAGCCTCTGGATGCAAATACTCTGATCCTCTTGAGTGCGGGCCTTCCTGCACCCACAGGTTTCCATGATCTCTGCCACTGTCCTAGTGCAACTTTGCAAAGGCCTTGCTCCTGTTACCGTGCAGACCTCAACTTGTTCACTGGTTTTCCTTGTGTTACCTCATTGTCCTACCTGCAGGACCCTCATGCCGACATCAATCACTACTGCTTGGTTCCCAAGGGGTATCCACACCCTGGACCACCTCAGCCGCCTTGTGACTTACACCCACAGGCTTGCAACGCTCTGCTCCAAGGTCAACTCCAGCTAGGCCATCACCTCCTTCACCCAATGGGCTATCTGGCTCGCTTGATGGCAAGCCCCCACTGTCGGGTCAGACCATGGTTATGGCTGCACCTGTGTCCACCAATATCTGGTATCACCTCCTGCATACTCCTCTGTCAACGATGTCGTCCATTATCCTGCACAAAGTCCACAGCATCGTTTTTGGGGTCAGCAATGACAGCTCGTCATGCCTCATTTGCCATAAAAATATCTCAAATATATGGCATTGTAATAAAAATTGTTATAGCCGTTTTTGAGAAAATGAACATTATTCTTGTAAAGGAAGGATAGTTTAGGGTGGAGGATGTGGAAATACTTGGTGCAGATAGGGAGGGTGGGAGATTGATAGACAGATAACAGGCTAGTGGGACATTTAAAAAACATGTCTGCTGTAGAACACTACTCTGACCTTCCTCTGGAAATATTGGCACAGAAATTACTGACCATGCCACCATATTTACCTTAAGGCAATGTATCTGTGAAAATTAAAAAATCCTGTTTTCTTCCGATTGCTTTGAATTTTTTTCCCCACACACTCGGAACATAAAGTAAATAGTATACACAAAATTTCATTGTAATGTGTCAAACCGTTTTTAAATTAATATATTTATGGATAATAAATTGCTTCTTTATATGTTCATATGAAATGACCTATTGTATCCCTCCTACATTTTTAATTTGGAGTTCAGTTTACAAATATAAAGAACTTGTCATACCAAAATTGCTTAGTTTAATTAGTGTTTTTTGTGTACTATTTGTCACTATTTTCAATTTTTCCAGTATGAGTTATGAAAAATATTTAATTTCAGCTCAATTATTTGAGACAGGATATTGTAAGACCCCAAAAGAAAATCATTTATGTAAATATTTGTTAAGAGTGTAATTTGTTTTTGTTCTTGGTATGAGTTGGTTAAATGACGAAAACGTGTTACTAATGTTCATTGTTACAAACAATTAAGTTTGTTTAAAGACGTCATAAATATTTCCATATTTAATTTTAATATATATGTATAAATAAAAGAATTGTGTTCAGTATTGAAAGCGAAGGGAGAATAGCTAAAGATCGCTTCCCTAACAATGCGGGAACTATTTGATGAATGCATACCTGGATGTACACATGGCAGTCGGCATCCTAGACTCGCAACCAAAAGAATTTGATAATAGCTTCCGTGTCTTTGGTATAGATGGACACAATTTTATGTGTGCGCATCATAAAATAGTGAAAGTAAAATTACTAAGTGTTTAAAGACCGTTAATTTGAGTAAAATAAGTGAGACATTAGCTAACTTGAACAAGTTAATACGAAGTGTGCAATTAAATGAAAGGATGTAAAATAGACAAAGTGTAAAGTGGTAGAAAATACATTTAGCGAAATATTGCTAAATTTTCAGACATTAAATCTCGGCGATGCTAGGGAAGTCGATCCACTGAAATAAGACTTGCTACTGTGATACAATTTAAATACTGTGAACAAGATGGTGCGAATAAAATATTTCACTAAAGTTAACCCGAGTGTATGTTCATTCCATCCAGTACCATGACTCTGAGATAACGAAAGAGTCAAAAGCTCATCACCATCACACCTTTAATAATTATAAAAACAGCACCATATTTAATGTTTTTTAACTAGCACACGATAAATTTTAATGCCTTAATCTCTGAAGGTCTCCTGAAAATTTCAATGAGTTATAAAGTAGGGTGCAAGGAGCATTTTGAAGAGTGAAAAATGCTGGGGGGGGGGGGGGGGGGGGGGCTGGGAAAAATGAATTTTAAAGTTTAATAGCATGTCTTTGTTCTTTACCTAAATCAAATCAACTTTGGGGCTGTTCTGCAAAAACACACTTGGAAAGAATATTCATTCTTCAAAAAAGATGCATCAGACTTATGTACAAATGAAAACCAAGAGAATCGTGCAGGGATACTTTTATCAATAAAAAATATTCACCATTTTTTCTCTGTTTATAGGACATATATGTAATAGATAAACAAAACTTAACAAGAAATAAATACATGATCATAACACACAAAGCAACTGATTTCCACAGACAAAATGTTACGGGCATCACAGAGAAAGATGTTAGCATAAGAGGAATAAAGATGTTCAACAAGTTACCAACATAATTAAAATCTGTTGTCAGCTCAGAAAAGCTATTTAAATGTAAGCTAAAAGAATACTTAATAGACAAAGCCTTGTATGATTTAAGTGAACTGTAAAAGTATTATCTGTATGAATTTGTAAATTTGTATATATAATTGTATAACTGACTTGTCCAAAGTCAATGTAAAATTGATAAACTGGCACAATAAATTACATCACATTACAAAATTGCCCAGCACCATATGTGGAACCCTCTGTTGCTTTCTTCTTGGCCTCAGTAGCAATTTTGAGAATTTTAAGTTGGCTTGGTCGTTTAATATGAAAACTTTCCTTTCACCTGTTTCATTGTTCACAAAATGTAGACATTTTTTGTTCTTAGCTAACCTCTACACTATGCACTTTAGCAAATTTATACACAAAATTCATAACAATATCTGCTTGTTATCGCTCTACTACAGATTAACAAATAACTTAAAATCTATTAACTACCTAAACAATGTCTAATATATAGCTGAAATAACCTGGCAAGATTATAGAATTACAGAACACTGGCTGCATTTCTCTGTTTGGAAAACGAAAAATGCATTTCAAAGCTGGAGCGACAAGATTTAGTGAGGAACACTCGCCTGCACTGGGACATTTAAATGCTCTCTGGAGCTTTAAAAATGACTGATATGCCTTTAAAGTGCAATATATAAGCATAAAAAAAAATGCAAAAAGGAAAAATCAAAATTTTCGGCAATTTTCGCTGATACATTGCCTTAAAAACAGTTTTAAAGGTATTATATTGCTGTGTGCTGTATAGTTTTGGAGTGATCACAATAGGTAATATCTAGGTTGTGGATTGAGATGTACTGGGTGATAAGTTATCAAATTTGTTGCAGGCTGATAAACTTCTTTCACAAGACTTCAAGGGCATGTTGGATCATGTCATCTCACAGTTACCCAAGGAGAGGCAGATCCTGCTCTTCTCTGCAACATTTCCTCTAACAGTAAAGCAATTCATGGTAAGCTCAACACTTGCATAAGAGTGCATATTTCTATGCTGGTGTCTGAAAAATTCAATGCCACAGCCAGGATTTGAACCACAGATCTTCTGCTTCATCTAAAGGTTACTTGAACCTGGGATATAAAGTACTTATGATTGTAGGTCGCTCTTGAGGCATTTCTTTGATGTGAGATTCCCTTTGTGGTCTATTGGGGAAGTATGAATCGATGGGGAATTTGTCCTACTGGCAAGTTGCCATGGTAGCTCAATGGTTAGAGCAGCTGTGTGTGAAGTGAAGGATCTGTGGTTCGAGTCCCGGCTATGGGGTTGAATTTTTCAGTCCTGATTGTAGCTCCCAAAAGTTGAACATGTCTGAGAATGTACTACCAACCTTTGTTATACTGTTTATTGAGATCCTGTACCATTTGATATCGGATGATTGAATCAAATGAGCCTTAGGTCCATAGGACATTGAAAATGTAGAGGAGTTATGAAACATGCATATTAATTCAAGAACTTGCAGCAATTACTAAGATAAGTGAAGCTTTTAGTCTCTAAATTTATTTTAGATTGATCATTGCGTAAATTATGCCACGAGTACTTTCTAATTAGGGTCCAAAACATCACACAGTCAGAGTAGAGAAATGGTTTCAAATTTATGGACATACATGAAGAAAGAAGCTAAAAGCAAAGAACTGCTGACATCAGAATATTTTTCAAAAGCTTCATAAGCACGTATCAGGTGTCACAGGAGTGTCAGAAAGAACAGTGAAAATATTGTTAGAGTGCAAACAAAATGAAAATCAGAACACAAATTGTGGAACTCTTGATCAACATATTGTGATCAAACCAATGATAAATAGCCAATCTATCTCGGTTGCTATGCCCGTAACTAGGGAAATAAACAATTACCCCTATAGAGAGGTAATGAATGACTGACTGGCTAATGACACATGCGTGCATATTCATGCTGCTGAATATAAAATATAAGAGATTTTGTCAGCAATCCAACAGCATTGGATTGTATTGCCGAAGGGCGTTTAATGAAATACCATGTGTAGATATTTGTCACGCACAATTATCTCGTAACTATTCCAGGATATTTACAAAAGTGTGAATTTAACTTGTACAAAACCACAAAGGTCTTGATTAGAATAGTTTCAGTACCTAATAGCACCGATATCTGTAAAAGAGTAAAGATAATTTATGTTAAAACTTCATAAGAATAAAGTTGAATTGGCATAAAATTGATCACTTATTGGAAGTATAATTATCGCCCTTATTTGTCTGCTTACACCCATAACACCGTGTAGCTAAGACTTATAGTTACAGCAGAATCATAAAAGAACCGCTACACAGAGATGTTACGTATAAACATAGTAACCACACCAACCCAAAAGGGTGGACTGTGTGGCTCAAGTTTAGATTTGGTTACTTGCCGGCCAGATTCTAAGTCCGAAGTTACTGCACATGTGCCGACAGTAGTTTCAGAATCGCCACTAGGTTTCGCTGCATGAGCTAGCTGTCACTAGCAGACGATTTTCACATCTGCCAACATTGCTTTTTACACTACACTAATTTTCGTTGCCAACACATTAAACACAAATGCACTCGCGTCGTTGCCGCCACAGACATACCGCTAGCACTACTCCGTGTACATTATTATTTTGCTGAATAGGTGACTTAGCACTTGCCGGCCAGATATTGTGTACATTATTTTGCTCACACAGATATATTGCTAGTGCGACTCCATACTATTGTTGTGGAAATTGTGTACATTATCGTTATTGCCTTGTTACTGGGTCCACGAAATGCTGGCTCATTCTTTTATTTTATTTTTTTATATTTATTACATTTATATTATATATATTATTTATATATAATATTATATTTATATTATAATATCCTCCTCACGGAGTGTAGCACGGCATCACATTCCTTGCGTAGCATTCGAGTTCTCAGCAGGCCCTCGTCGTAAAGAAATTGCATGCATTCCTCCTCGTTATAGCACAGAGGCGCTAAATCTACTATGCTAATGAAGCGATTCATTGCACTCTCACAACTTGCTTCTAAGGTCACCAGCATACTGCCAGGTCCCGCTAAAATATTCAAATTTACTATTGGCAACAATCTCCTGGGGAAATTGTGCTGTTGGCGGCGCTGAATTAACATAGCAACTTCGGCAACTTTTGTGACCATTCGTACACACTGCCGAGTTGGACTTAGCCGAAATTCTGACCAAGTGCTCGCGTCACCTAAACTAAACAATATCCAAACTGTGTAGACTGTACTGCTTTACTAAGAAGCTAATGCAAGAACTCGCTTGCTTTCTGCACTGCCTGATTTGGTAAGTAAACTCCCTTTCAAGCTTTACATTTACTTTGAGAGGCCAAGAACAGTGAATCCAGCTGTAGCTGTTTGTTTCACCATTGTTATTGGCATTGCGCTATGAAGAGCAGTATGCTGCTGCCACACCAAACAATGTTCCAGCGATGCTGGTGTAACGTTGCATTTTCAAGCAGCTTTAGTTGCTTATGGAAAAAGATTACAGATTTTGTAAGTTAAGTGAAAATTACTGCTTCATAAACATGTGATGGTTACAAGTAAATAAATGTGAAAATGTGACTAAATGCATTATGTACAGACAGACTAGATTGCCTACAGCAAAGTTCAACAAAATATTTTTATGCAATAAAAATTTAGTTTGATGTGTGTAATTTTAATGTGTTTTCAGTTCTATAATAAAAATGCTTTCTCTGCATTAGAAATAATCTTTTTGTTTTTTTAAGTTATGGATTCTGTCTTCAGGTTATCTGGAATTTTGGATCTGCAGGGTTCGGTTTAGTAGGGTTTTACTGTATATCACATATGACTGAAACAGACTAGTGGCAGGGTTTTTGAAAAATGTAGAAAATGATCAGTGGGAGAGACAGTAGTTAAAGACAATGTTTACATTTTATAAAGTATTGCTCTCTTCAATATCATTGTGAAAAATATTGGAGAGCAAGAGGATTAATGACTTCATTGTCAGAAATCCAGCATTAGCTAACATTTTATAAAGTAAATCCACTGGATGAACTTGAAGTAACATTTAAGTTCTGCTATTTTAAGTGATTTATTTGCTTTGATCTATTGTGAATACAGATACCAAAGTCAGCACTATCATAAGCACAAGCAGAAGCATGAGTCCAACTTCAGATATCACTTTTTACCTGGGATTTTTCACTGACCTACTTGCTGCATTCCTGCCAGTGACCATGGGCTGGTGAACAAACTGTACTCAAGATGGATTTACTTGACCTGCAGCACTTGCTGTTAGTGGAAACAGTGCAAGATTCCCATTGGTTGTCAGTCCCATACTTACGGACAGGCATCTTATTTGTAAACAACCTTATTGAACATATGCCAGTTTTAAGTTGGAAGTTTTCCACCATGAGCCCGTTTAGATTTCACAAACCATTGGATTTAGGTATACAGAGGGACCAACAATGGCTATGTACATGCAAAGATGGAAATAGCATGTAAATAAATATCAGCTGAAGGCATTGTTATGACATACTATTGTGAAATGCTGATGCCTTTTCCAATGGACTGGGTAGTTTTTTATTACTGGTACTTTTTATCTCTGGGTCGTTATTGGTTTTGTGGATAAAAGATGACATTGACTTGTACATTATTAATCATTCAAGTTTCTGCTGAAATTGATTTTATTGCAATGAAGTAACCATATTATATCGCATCGTTTCACTCTTCAAAAATATAACCATGATAAATTCTGAAGCTGTTTGGTTTAATGTTGCTGAGTATACAGGGTGTTTGGGGTATGAGTGTGCAGACTTCAAAGACAACTTCCTGACGTTAAAACTGAAACAAGTTCCTGTACCATTTACCTCTATAGTGCATGGTTTCATAAATAAAAATTAAAACTGGTCAAAAGTGTGATTGCAAATGTCACCACTCCGTTATCGTTCACTTCTGCAATTAGAACAGCGAGGTAGAGCTACAAAAGATGTTATATATGTCCTTACCATATGTTGCTAAAATGATTCGTTTAGCCACAATATGATATAAAAGGACTGAATTCCAGTGTGTATTGGAATAAAGTCGTGGACATAAGCTTGGCAACCCTGCAACATTAGTGCATGAGAAGAGCGGAAGGTGGCGGAATGTTGACAGTACAACTACAACCGTGCACAACAGCAGGTTCTGTCCGTGCTTCAAGTGCATTAAATGCATTCAGAACTATGGCAGTGTATACAAACCAAGAGTATTTAGTATGCTTCTTGCTTAGGGCAAAACCGATTGCAACACACATGAAGTGCAACGCTTGATCTTCACATACGTGTGTTTGAAGCAGCCCTAGAGATTGAGCAGAACACAGAAGCTCTAACGAGGGTAGGGCAAAATTGGCTAAGAAGGTGCGATGCCTGCATAGATTCTCGCGGAGCACATTTTGATCATCTACTGTAAAAGACATCTTGTCGAGTTTGCAGTTATTGACCATTAATAATTTTCTTCTTCTCCTTCATGTCTTAGGCCATTTAGGCTGTTCTGGCTCCAAAGTCGTATTCTTTATAATAGATTTTCCTGTTTAGCAAAAGCTGGCTGTTATTTAATTACACAATTATACGAATGAGGTATTTCCATACTTAACATTTGAAGTTGCTATCTTTGATCATCCGACTACACCTTATGCTTAGCCTCTTACGCAGCTTTTAGTTTAGTTCTTGTGAATACAATTGAATAGCTTAAAAGCAAACCACCCCATCCCTCGTTACTGGCATTAGCTGACAAGATACACACAGGCACGCGGCGAACCGGATTTTGAGCGCTAGCCTAGTTTAGATCTTCACTCGTTGCAGGTGTTAACGCATGCCTGGCCGCAAACCAAAACAAAACTTCTGGCCTGTGTTGCCAGATTGTGTAGATAATGTATTCAGTAATATTTGATTATCTTTCAAGATACATGGAGTTGTTATTGGACTTCATTATTAGTCATATTTGGATCTCCCAGCACGCGAAATCTGCGCACTCATACCCCTAACACCTTGTATTATTTTGTAATTCTTGCTCATACAAAACTCGGTATAGCATCGCAATTGCTTATGCTTTCTTGGCTTTTGTCATAAAATATTAACTTCTAATATACATTTGCCCATAGTAAATTCTCTTGCACAATGCTTCTTGGAATATCTTTTGGCAATGCAATCCTCGATTATGGATTGCTGATATGTAGTCCATAATGCACAATTGCTTAAATATTGTACGGCCAGTGGCTCTCCGGCCCTGACATTTCTCAGCTTTGATGAGTTGGAGGGGGAACGTTAAAGTTGCCAATGTATAGCAATGAGTTTCGGAAAATGGATTCTCAATTATCTTAACAATGAAAGTGTATATTAAGTTGAAAACATTGAAATACAGATTTTGGTTTTATTTTCATGCAATATTTTCGTTAAGCCACTACTCTGTTCAGTATTACCTTTACATCTGTTATGGGCAGTAGCCGTTACTTTTGGCAATACTGGAAGTGAGTAATGTAGCAGATGTTAACTTTCTGCTAGCACCAATCAGCGGTCACACTGCTAGGCATGGCTTCCAAATGTAGCACCATGTTGCCAACTCTGTTTTACAAGGACCACGTGGTTTCAGTTGCTGTGTTTGTGCAGGACTTTGTCCCTGTAGGTAAACAGATTGTCTCCATATTCTATGATTTATATGCACTGTCCATGTAAATTTACAAAGTAGTGAAGTGATCTGCAGATGTATGAAATGTTTTAAATACCCTGTTTGAAATTCCTGCTAAAGAACTGGCAACACTGCGTCACGAGGCCTTGAGAAATGTCAGGAGTCGGAGATCCACTGGCCATACAATACACGTCTATAGTGCACAATGTTTTTATTAGTGTATAGGGTCTTGTGTTTTCTCTTCCTAGTTACATGGCCAACAACCATTTTCTCTTATTGATCGTAACTTTTTCATAAGATACACGATGGCCATGTTTTCTTCAGCTCAGAAGCTTTGCATTTGATATTGGCATTTACAAAATAGATAAAATATTCATATGGCAAGGAATTTAGACATTCACTGGATATAACTTGAAATGTGAAATATGTTGTTAGCTAATGCTGGATTTTTGACAATGAAGTCATTAATCCTCTTGCTCTCCAATATTTTTCACTAATGATATTGAAGAGAGCAATAGCAGTAATAGTAACCGCTTTTTAGAGAGCAAATATTAGCGTGAATTTTCTCATCAGTTGACTCAGACACAATTCCTGCTACAGGGCAAATGTTGCTTCATCACTGTTGGTGTTGCTAGTATGATTGACAAAGCTGCTTTTAGCAGTGTTTCGGATGGATGGATGGCAGATAGCATGTTGCTCCTCGATGGCTGTCAGGGTACAGTGATCCTTCTGTACTTCCGGTGGATAGTGAATTTAAATTTATTTTGGATGGGAGGAAAAGAATTATGAAACAGATTGGTTCTTGCATGGGTTCAAAATAAGTCAACTTTAGGTGCTATGAAGGTGCTCCAGCATCATTTGGTGCATTTGCAAGGCCATGTGGGGATTAGGTGTATAATTCTCAAGAATTTTACAGCCCAGTGCCTGGTTTAGTTCTCCACAGTTGGAAGGGATTTATGAGCCTGTTGTAGCCACAAAAGCCAGCTGCTTGCAGGCATAAAGCACGAGTGTACAGGTCCCAGATATTTGCAAAATGTTTAACCCTCATCCAGTTTAAGTGGGTGATTGAATTCCTTTGTGTACTCTGGGCCTCGTTTGTGACACAATCTGTGGGAGTGTGGCACTTTGTCAGTAGAATGGCATGGCCCTTGTCTGCCTTGCCAGCACTCTACTCTTGGACAAGGGTTGAAGTCTGAGAATAAGTTTGTGTTGGTGCAGAACATCAGCAAACTGTCTATATTGATGTGCAACTGAGTTGGAAAATGTACCATGACATGGGGTGCCAAAAAAAGTTAGCTAATGCTGGATTTCTGACAATGAAGTTGGTGCTGTTTTTGCTATTATTATTAACGTTGTCTTTGAGCTATTGAGATCTTTGTGATCTCAGGGTGTGGTAACAGATGGAATGAAAAATCACTCGGTTTCTTCACCACAATGTATTTTATTAACACTTTTTCGCTATTTTACATTAAATAATTCCTCTTAGCACCGTTCTAAATGCTTAAAAACCTTTCCACTTTTTCACTTAGTGGAACTTATGCTTGATGAAAGTCTGGTGAAAGTTCCATGTTCACACTACCTAAATATGTCCTTTCACCTTGATTACACACACGCGAATGGGCAGATTATGGCGTCCTCACGTGACACCGCCTTTTTCGTATACATCCGCGTATGCGTCCATCAAATAGTTCTTTCTTGTTAGGGAAGCAATCCCTAACCATCCTCCCCTACTTTTATTATGGAACACACATAATTCTAATATTTATACATATATATTAAAATCAAATATGGAAAGATTTATAACGACTTTGGGCAAACTTAGTTGTTCGTAACAATGAACATTATTTACACGTTTTCGTCATTCGACCAACACATACCAACATCAAAAAACAAATTACACTTTTAACAAATATTCACAAACGATTTTCTTTTGGGGTCTCCTAATATTCTGTCTCAGTCATTAATCCTCTTGCTCTCCAATATTTTTCACTGATGGATGGGAAGGGCACTAGAAGTGGCCGGGCATATTTCCAGCTGGTCTCGATCCATTTCCTCTTACAAATCACATAGAGGACAAATTGAGACCACCTGTGTTCCGTTTAATTCTCATGTTAGATCTATACTCGAGTAGTAGTCCCCACCCAGGAATCCGAATGGGGGAACTATTAACTCGGGGAATATTTTACCCCTCAAGTCATATTTCCTAATTTTTATAGGAGAGAATTAGCGGTAAAAGTAACCGCTTTTTAGAGATCACCATATTTTTGTTTTGGCTGTCACATCGCTCTCACAACCCCTGGAATGTCTGGAGGACCATATCCTCTTGATTACCAATCAGAGGATGCATTACATGCCATAACAGGTCAGAATGTTTGGGGTTAAGAGGTTATGGAGAAATTAGAGAAATGGAAAAGTTGGAAAAATAGACTCCCTAGCCCTTGGGAACCCTAATAGTATCGGGGTCAGAAGAGAACAAGAGATGACCAAGGTAACGTCATAAGGTCAGATAGAAAAGCTGCAGTGAGGAGCAAAACACCAGTAAGTGGAATATAATGTTCTGCTCAGCATAGGTACCTTGTGGTCACTATCCACATATCCCCTAGACACCAGTAAGTGGAAGTAATGTTCTGCTCAGCTTGGGTACCTTGTGTTCACTATCCACATATCCCCTAGACACCAGTAAGTGGAAGTAATGTTCTGCTCAGCTTGGGTACCTTGTGGTCACTATCCACATATCCCCTAGACACCAGTAAGTGGAAGTAATGTTCTGCTCAGCTTGGGTACCTTGTGGTCACTATCCACATATCCCCTAGACACCAGTAAGTGGAAGTAATGTTCTAGTCAGTTTGGGTACCTTGTGGTCACTATCCACATATCCCCTAGACACCAGTAAATGGAAGAAATGTTCTGCTTGATGGAGGTACCTTGTGGTGCTATCCACATATCCCCTAGACACCAGTAAATGGAAGAAATGTTCTGCTCGGTGGAGGTACCTTGTGGTCACTATCCACATATCCGCTAGATGGATACCCCTTGAGCGTGCCAGAAAATGTATGCACACTTGAAGCAGGCTTAGCAAATATTTGGGGAAAAGTAATGTTAAATTTCAACAGATGACAGAATTATTGATTTAGCTGCATGCTATCATTGGAATGTGTGAGCATACCTGGATCAAAATGTACCAGGCCAGTGAATGGGTGGAGGGGATCAGTAATTTCCTGCATGCTCCGGATTTATGCCCTCAATGGGTCAAGTAAGTGTATTGTCAAACCATGTAAGCTGAATACTGTGTGCAGATGTCCCCCCTGGGCACTTAGGTGTATATTATGAAAACTATCGTGACTTGTACTTGGAAGTGTGTTGGTGCTGAAGGTCACCATTATGAACATTTGAAGTTATCAGCATGTGCAACAGTTTGGCCAGAAAGTAAACTTGTACAAAGTGCACTCTAGAAGCTGAAGAGTGTGGAGGAAGCTACAGCCATTGTAGCTCTTGCTTGTCTGCCTAAAGATGTAAGTTGGAAGCACTAGATCAGGTGTTGAGGAAACAGAGGGAATAACTTCTCCCGCGCCACATTACAGAATGACCAGCACATTGTAATAGTAAAGTGAGCCCCATTTGTGCAGATATTTTAGATCACTTGGTTGCTTCTAGATCGACGGCCGAGTTTTCATATTACCAATTTATTTAAATCAGGTTTCAAAGCCGAACAGCTTAGTCGTAGAATGTGAACTAAATTCATATCTGTTAATGTTGACCAGGATCTGCTTTTCAGAGTAAATTTGGAAATAGAGTAACTGACCCTAACAGATTGTTGAATATTTGGAAATCTGTGAGAACTCATTTTTGAGTCTGTTAGAGAACTAGAATTTCAAGTCAACTCTGTTGTCCTACATGGCAATAAAATTAATTATAATTACACACTTTATATTAGCTTTACCTGTATGTATGTAACGGAATCTTTCAACGTAATTTTCACCCACTTAAAGTTGTCTGATTGCAAAATTTGCACACGTGTCAAGGGCCAATGATAATACAATAATATTGCACTGCTGTTGGGGTTTAATTTATATAAGTGTTGTGCGTGCCATGAGTGTTGTGCGTCTCTCTACCGTGGAGGTAGGATTCTTTTCGATACGTCTGTAGGCGGGGTCGTTTAATAGGTCGAGCATCTTCTCATGGTAGTCGCTGGTGTTCATTAAGACTGTGGCGTTGCCCTTGTCAGCTGGTAGAATGGTGACGTCCGGATTTGAGGAGATTGTCTTCAGTGCCTCACGTTCTGCCCTGGTTGTATTGGCTTTGGGTCTTGCATTGTCATGCCCAAGCGTAATGCCTCTTGTCAACATTTCATGTCTCTCGTTCTGGATTGCCCGCCTGAGTTTATACAACGTCTGGCAATATTAGTCAGTATTTATGGTCTCCCCTCGCGGTAAAAAGCCGCACAAGACGACACCATATCAATCCCAGAAGACAATGCACATGCTTTTTTGACAGAGATTACTTGAATTTGATCTTTGCAGGTGAACCACTATGCCGCCAATATAATCACAAGCCCGGAAGAACTAAATATTTCGAATAGTCAATACATTGTTGTTTTGTCTCTGGTGTGGCATTCGCCTCCAATGTTTCATCCCCAGTGACAACATTGCCGAGAAACTGGTCACCTTCCGCTGCATATCACTGTAGGAATGACAATGCTGTGGCCAGACATTTGGTTTTGTGTTCATCTGTCAGTTGTTTAGGCACTCATCTTGTGCACACTTTGTGAAAACCAAGCCACCGGGAGACAATTTTGTGCAAAAGTGAGCGAGACGTCTGGGAAAACTGACGAGAGTTCTGAAATTGTGAAGCGCTGGTTCTGCACAATTGCTTGCTGCACACTATCCAACCCTTCTGGCATCACCAGGGATGGTCAGCCATTACGGTCTTCATCGTGAATATTGGTTCTTCCTTTCATGAATTGCTTGCACCATCGTCTTACCTTACTGTCACACATGTCTTGTCCATAATCATGACACAAATGGTGATGGATCTCTGCTGGAGATTGCTTTGGAGCATGCAAAAATGGGATGACTACACGAACCTCACATTTGGCGGGAGACAATATCGGAGCAGCCATTTTCTCCTAGCACAGAGCAGTAACTACTGCCGTCACAAAACTGAAACATTATTGCAATGTTACCATATACTTCCTCTCGTCTCCTGCACACGCACATTCTTATCTGACTGGTGGTGCCATCTCTGGACGTGATCAGGAATTACTTTATGGATGCACCTCACAGTTCATCGGTAGCTATTTATAAAAGTGAATTCAGATATAAAAACATCAAAAAGCACCCCATGCATTTTTACAATAAAATTTTAGTTTTTATTTTAAACTTACCACAAAATTTTGAAATACAATGAACTACTTGAATTTATAGAACAAATTCTTCATACTTAAAAATTATTTTCAGCTTTTTAGTTCAGTTTGTTGTAAATGTGTGTTATTGTTAGTTTTTTAAAACTGCAATTTATTTATATAATGAAAAACTGAAGCTATTAACAGTGAAGCAATACAAATCTAACAAATATTTTAGGGACTATAAGCTTCACTTATCTTAGTATTTGCTGTAAGTCCTAGAAATTAAAAGCAAGCTGCAGTTTCACGATGTATTTCATGTCAGTGCCCAATTATGTTGAAAAATGTGATGGCAGGAGTTTGATTTTTTCATCCTACAAATGTTGATTAATGTACAGTGATGATTATATTAAAACAAATTAGTAAGTAGTTTTAGGAAACTACTCAAATATAAACATACTCATATAAATGATCTTGCCATATTTATTGATAGGATTTTTGTTAAAACTGCGTCTAATACAGTATGTGCCAAAATATACAGTACTGGAAAATTATTTAGTTACCGGGATGATAATGTAAATGTTCTCAATGTGCTCCACTGCACTGTAGATAGTGTTCATGACGATCACACAGATTTTGAAACACATTCTGGAAAAAGATTATTTCTGAGTCCTGCAAAATGGGGTGATGTTCTGACGTAATGCAGGCACAGTAACATTCACCCACATAAGCATCACGTTGTGTCAGATCGGGGAAACATCGTGGAGAGGTTTCTTGCAGCATAGCCACAGACTCGTGCATTGTAGCAGGTCGACCCATGTTGTTGGAACCATTCTGTTGGTCTGAATGTTCCTGGTACAAAACCATAGATTCTGACCACCACGTTCCTACACTGGTCGTGGTTAATAAGAGGTGTGCCATCAATGAAATATGGACCTAGCACACAGTTTCCTGACGGTGCACACCAAATTGTCATGCACACTTGTAATATCTGGCCTCTTGAAACCAAGAAAGTGAGTTGTTTGGTGATTGATGTGAATCCAACTATTGTCGGAGAACCACACATTGAGCAAGAAATCTAGAATCTTGTACACCATGACACAGTATCCAACACTGAGATGCCTATCTTGCTCTGTCAATCATCCAACCAACCTGTATTTGGTATGGAAATCTATGTATGTGTTTAAATAATCATCGAAGTGACGTATTGCTGGTGTTAATTTCAGGGCTGTAACGATAGACCGCATTACTGTTGCTTGGTTCCGGCTTATTAAAGTGTTCATCATATTGTTCCACTGCTAACTTTAAACTTGGCCCATCTTGGTAACCATTTTTATGTGAGCAAAAACAATACTCCACTATCAATACTTTTTCCTCTGTCGCTTCCAACCTGAAGCAGTGTTAATCTCGCTGTTCGGCTAGCTACCTCTGGTCCTTATTTTTATTTGGTGTATCTCGAGGCATGTAGATACAGAGGAATTAATTTTTAAGTACTTAAATGACAACACTATGTCAGGTTTTACTGCAGAATGATGCATTTTCAGCAATTTCTTCATTGCATAGTTAATTAAATCCAAATAATAAAACATTCTTTTTAATACCGATTTTATATTTTCACAAAGCAAAATAGCTGCAACAATATTGGGTTAGGGTAATAACTGTATTTAAAGTCCTGTTTAGTCCTTTTTCTTCAAATTCAAGATTTCAAACGTTTGTCTTCTGTAACTATGGGAACAAGTGAAGCAGGATCTCTTGTTGCCTCTGTTACATTGCTTTATACTATGTTTTAGAGGGCTTGTACAAGAAACAGCTTCAAACCACAGCAGGTTTGTTACACAAGAAATACATCGTGGTGGTGCATGCGCATGTTTGCTGGGCAAAAACCAGTACTGTAATTTTTGGTGCATATTGTAATAGAGATACTTGACCTAATGAATAATCACAGATTAAATGATTTTTCGTTATATAAAATACAAAAATCTTTTTCCCATTCTTGACAAAATGCATGCATAGCCATTCTGAACAAGTCCAATATTGTTTAGTAGTTTGAACTGTAGTGATAGCCTACTGGTATGGAGGGAGGTACACAGTCGAGAAGGGGAGGTGGCTCCTAGGAGACAGTTAATGGCACCCCTGCCCCGGATGGATTAGCCTGTATTGTGGACGAGCCTTTTGAAGACTGAGAGGGTTGAAGGGAAGCTAATGGACCAGAATGTACTGTTCTTTGCCCGGTCTTCTAACTGCACTTCTTTGAATTTATGTATAAAATAAATTCACGCTATTCCCAACAAAGGTGCATAAAATACTGGAATGTTGCTGTCCAGGACAACAGAAAATAGCGTATTTATCTCTGTTTCAGGAAAAACACTTGAGAGAACCATATGAAATAAATTTGATGGAGGAGCTTACATTGAAAGGTGTAACACAATACTATGCCTTTGTGCAAGAAAGGCAAAAGGTTCATTGTCTCAACACACTCTTCTCAAAGGTAAGTTGTCCGTTTATGTGCTCAGATACATAGTAAACGTATATTTTAGCCTGTTCTTTATTACATATGTTATAATGAAAACATTTAAATTATCTATGTTAATAGGAAATTGCTCCAAATGTATATTTTGCATTATTCATGCAGAGTCGCCAGAATTAAGAACAAGTTATTTGGAAGGGCCTGAAGGAAATTCTTCACCTTCTCTACCATGTTCATAGAGTTGAATAAATTTGATAAGATTTCCCTGGAAAGACATGCTTTGAGACTGAATACAAAACACGCATTTTTGGGACCAGCCTTTTCCTCAATTTTTTTCAGGTGGTGGTTTTTGCTTCTCAAACACCATTCTTAGTGTAACTTTGGTCAAACTAATTCTCTATGCTCCATTTATTGCTAGTATTTCATTGCCTTGGAATGACCAGGTTCTAAGTGACAAAATTGAAAAAAATTGAGTTAGTGTGTGCTTTGATACAAAATAATTAAATCTCTAACATACAGTGCCTAACAAAAGTTGAAGACTAGCTTGACATATGAAATTGTTTTAATGATAAAACATCATTTTTGCAATATAAAATCATGCTAATAAGGGAGTGTTTTCTCACACCACTGAAAGTTTCATCCAGGTCTCTTAACCTTAAGGGTAGTTCTACTTTTGCTTAATACATGTAATTTCTTTTAGAAATGTGAAATCCTGTTATAAAGAATAATTTAAAAAATCACATACAGATCCTGAACTTTGTTTCTTTAATCAATAGGATCTCCTTTGTTTCAAACACGTTCGAATATATTTTCACTTACTCTGCCAGTTTTCAGCATTCTGGAATTTCATTCCAGACTTCCGATGACGTTCCACGAGTTTTTCATAGGATTAAGATCTGAACTTCTAGCTGGCCATCTTAACAATGAAATTCCTTTTCCAGCAAACCAATCCGTTGTTGCATGGTGCATTGTTGAAGTACCCCTGGGCCGACCGCTGCATGGTTTATCATTCACTGCATCTACTTGTAATTCTTTTATTGTATTTGTCAGCCATTTTACTGACACCCAATTCTGGTGCAATTTCTCTGAGATTTATTGCACCTGTAAATCCAGTAATCTACCACTTTAATGCTTCTTACACTTTTCCCTCGGTTACTTTGTTGCACAAAACATCCTGCTTATCCAAATACGACAGCAGAAACAATGTCAACAGATGCCGCAGGAAACAAACATCTTATGCCCTGTCTGAGTGAAATCTGGACTACCGATTGCTGCTTGTTCGGCCACAATAACTTGATCAGAGATGAAGATAGCCTTTTGTAAACATCTGTCTGTTTGGTCAGTTATTTTCCACTTTCAAAAAGCATAGAAAAAATTGTAAAATGGTTAGGATATAGTTTTTTTTTTTTTTTTTTTTTTTTTTTTTTTTTTTTTTTTTTTTTTTTAACTGAGCCAAAATGTTTGGTGGCTTTATATAGATCTGGAAAAAAAATGTGGAACAATATTCTTTACAATGTCTATGAGACCGGCCTATGTGTTAAAAAAGTCACCATCATATTTGTAACAAAACTAAAAAGCCAGGAATGTTTTAAGTGAAAGAAACTATACTCTGTGCATGAAGAGATTAACCTCTTGAGCGATAGCCATTTAAAAGCTCCGCAGGCCGAGAACAGATACCCAATATCCAGTGCAGGGCATTTAAATTGTTAAATGCGCTAAAAGTGCTTCGTAAATACACAGCTGTATTTTGCGTAAATTTTAAGTTATTTTAATGAAACAAACTGGTATAAAACTCATTATATGCAGTACACATGTACATCATCAGCAATGTTGAGTTGCATTTACAAATCGTTGAAATGGCACTATTTGTTTCACTGTGGTGAAAAGTTAACTTTGCTTTGTCGAACGCGTCTAATATAATTTCTCGGAAAGAAACAGTAGTGGACCCATTGTATGTGTGAGCTATGCGTCAGCAAATCACAGCACAATGTGAAATAGAACACTACTGTATGCGTGGTTTGAGTCATCAGAATAAAGCAGGTTTGCAATTTTTCCTTACACGTGTTTCATAACTTGGATATAGCTTACAGGCTCCGTTTGTTTCTTTCTTGAAATGCATACGTATACTTTCCTGCTTGTAGCTGAAGTGAGAAGCTTTTGAGTGTTACATCTCGGAGCTAAAACATGGCATCAACAAGCAGTGTTGCACAAAGGTTAGAGAGTGGTGGAAGTGTAAGGGCTTCTGAAATTACACACAATAATGTGGAGGACTTCTTGCTGTGTGACAGCGATTTGGATATTGATTGCAAATTTTCCGAATTTGAGGGGGGTGTGGAGGATATAGGTACGAGTAGCAGTGAGGAAGAACGTGACCAACTTCCTTCAGGTGTTCGTGAAGAGTCAGCATTGTGGAGTGCTGAAAACAATTGCAATACAAACAGGCACATCTTCACGAGCACAGGGTCTGGTGTTCAATCCCAGGCTCAGCTGACTTCTGACAGCCAACCAATTGACATTTTTACAAAATTTTTTACTACCGACTTAGTGTCTCTCATTGTTTCGGAAACAAATGTATATGCGAGTAAGGTGAAGGAAGACCTGCTCTCTAAAGGTAAATTAGGGCCTAAGAGCAGAATTCAAAGGTGGACAGAAGTAACACTCAATGAGATTTACAGGCTAATTGGTCTAATTATACTTATGGGTGTTATTCGTAAACCTGCATTATACATGTATTGGTCCACAGATGACATGCCAGCTACTCCTTTTTTTGGAAAATGCATGTCAAATAACAGGTTTACGTCAATTTTGCGGTTCCTTCATTTCACCTGCACAGATAATGTAAATGACAAACTCCACAAAATTAGGCCTGTTTTCGATTATATTATTTCAAAATTTAAAGAAAATTATGTGCCTGGTGAAAAGGTCACTGTTGATGAAAGCCTAATGCTTTGGAAGGGCCGCTTAGGTTGGAAGCAGTACATCAAAACAAAAAGGGCTAGATTTGGCATAAAGAGTTTTGATGTTTGTGAAAGTAAAACGGGATATCTTTACAATAGCTGCATTTACACTGGTCAAGGGACTGACAATACTGGAGACAAAGATTTGGGCTTATCTGGCTCCATAGTAATGCACCTAATGGAACCTGTGCTTGATCAGGGTAGGACTGTGTACTTAGATAACTGGTACAGCTCTCCTAAATTATTCATGGCCTTACACAAAAGAAAGACTAATGCAATTGGAACAGTACGTTCAAATCGTATTGGTTTGCCAAAAGATGTGAATACGAAGGCTCTAAGGAGAGGGGAAATGGAGGTGCGTCAGCTCCCACCTTTGACCTACCTTGCCTGGCAGGACAGGAGGGTAGTTACGGCATTATCCAATTGCAGTTCTCAGATTTCGATGATTGACACTGGAAAAACAAATGCCCATACCAAAATGTGCATTTTCAAGCCTGACGCTATCCAGGAATACAATATGCACATGGACGGTGTCGATCTAGTAGATCAGGTATTGCAAGCATATCCCTCTTTATGAAAAACAGTGAAATGGTATAAATAGGTATTTTTGCACCAGCTGGATATAACCATATACAATTGTTTGGTAATTTGGAGAGCTCTAAACCCATACAAGACAATGACCTACCTGGACTTTTGACTATCAATAGCTCGCAGCCTAATTGAACAATACCAGGTTGAGAGGCCTCTTCATACTGGGGGTAGAAAATCCAAAACCCCTGCACCCCTCAGACTTCAAGGAAAACATTATCCTAAAAGGATACCGTCAACAGCAAAGAAGTCCCGCCCATCTCGAAGGTGTTTCGTGTGCCGCAAGAAGGGAATCCGCAAGGAAACAGGGATGATCTGTGGCGAATGTGGAGATGTGCCCTTGTGTGTTTATCTCTGTTTTGAGGCATAAGGAACATATAAAGGTAAGCCAGTAAAGCATATAGAATTTAATTAAATGTTTCATAACGGGGGAAAATTAAAATAAGTTGAGTTAGATAGAGGATAAATAAGGGTTAAATGCACAAACGCACAGGACGTGTATACATGTCCATATTGCTCATCCGTCATTTTAAATGGACGTGATTTCACGTCCATATCCCTGAAGAGGTTAAAGGAGACGTAAACAAATCGCCAGTTTGTATCACTCTGCGGCCATGTGCATTCACAATGACAGAAGTTACCACTACACATAAGTATAATATGCATTTTACACCACTTAAAGGATAATTTACTGGATCTAAATAACATGCAGCACATGGAAATTAACTGCTACTTAAGTCATCTCTGTCCACAATAACACTTTTACGTTTTCTGCTCACAAACTCAAAACCAATCTCCAGAAGCACAAGTTCATTTTAAATCTGGAAGATCGGGATCAGAGTTAACTGCCAACAGTACTTTGTTTGAGGTGGGGTTCATTGTTTACAAAGAACTGGTGAACTTTTTGACGGAATAGCAGATTTCACAAAGTTGTCACAAACAATAATCCAGCCCTTGCCTGGCGCGCAGTCTCTTCTTGCCGGGTGTTCTGAGTTTATCAACTGAGGTGTGCACTGTAAATACTTGAAACTGACACCGGTAAACTCGGATGTTACTTTCGTCACATCACCGATAGCAAGTTGGAGATATTTCTCACAGAACTTGTTAAACACGTTCAATATTATTGCCTCTTCACCACTTCGCAATGATTTTCCACGCTTATTCTAAAGTAAGAACAAATTAGAAACTGAAAACTTCACTTATCTTAGTAATGTTTGCAAAAATAACTTGCAGACATTACTAAGCTAAGTGAAGTTTTTTGTTTCTAATTTGTTCTTACTTTAGAATCTGGTTGCTTCACTGTTAATAGCTTCATTTTCCTTAATTCCACGCTTATGTTTCACAACACTCGTTTGTTCTGCCATGTTACTTTCACACTGAATAATGTGTGTGCTGAATGAGTTAGGCTGGTTACAGATTCACTTAACTGCATATTCTTACACTTCAACTATGCTTAGTACACTTCGTTCGTGCTTTAGCAGACATTGAGATTTCAGACCTTAGTATCAGTATTTTTTCAAGGGACTATTTAGACAGTGAAAGTACGTGGCTTTGTTTACCGTCTCCTTTAATCGCTTGATGTACAGAGTATAATGGTCTTAAACTTCTGTTGGGCACTGTATATCATCCCTGATGCCAGCTACTGATTCATAAGGGAGATTGAAAAAGGAACTCTACCTTCATGCCTGTAGAAGATTTTTAATTTGTTTTTGATTCAGATGTTTATGATGCAAGTTTCATGCGACTCTTTTATAGGGTTGTAATATTGTGATGAAGCTGTGTACAAAATGTTAGAGTTCTAGTTATTTGTATTACTGCACCTTGGGGCCATTGGGCTTGATATTCTACTGTGCATAGGTTTGTTATGGCACTGTGAACCCTGCAAACTATACTTCCACATTGCTATGTATGTTGTAGAATACAAGATAGTGAGCTAAAATACCTCTCCTTTTATTTTTCAGCTCCAAATCAATCAAAGTATAATATTTTGTAATTCAACGCAAAGGGTGGAACTGTTGGCAAAGAAAATAACAGAGCTTGGCTACTGTTGTTACTATATCCATGCAAAGATGGCACAAGCACATAGAAACAGAGTTTTTCACGACTTCCGAGCAGGTCTATGTAGGAACCTAGTATGTTCAGGTTTGTAAATCCAAATACTGAAGCTTTTAAATTAGAACTGTAGTGGTACTATGTATGTATTGAAGGCATTCTGCTTGAAATGCCAAAGGCCCTCGTCTACCAATATCACAGGCTTCACTTATCTTAAATATGTGGTGTAAGTTGTTGAAGCACTGACCATAGTGTCGTAAGGTCGACTAAAGTCAGGCACCTTGAATGTCACTGTAGGCTGATGAAATATAGTCAGTGTTGCAACCACTTACACCCATATTTTAGATAAGTGAAGCCTGTGGTCTCAACATTTATTTTGGTGGATTTAATTTCCTTCACTGTTAATAGCTTCAGGTTTGCATATGTTTTACAGGTTTCAATGAAAGAATTGGTGGTGATGTAAACAATGCCTAAAAATGTATCCTTCCGGTTTTTTGCTCTGATTGGAGCAGTAACGGCACTATTTTCATAAGCACGCGTTGCTAAGAGAAAACCACGTGGAGTCTGCAACTATCACCTGCCTTCAACCTACCAATCCTTGATGCGGTAGTTTAAAACACACAATCGCGTGTAGCACTCTGAACTAAAAACATAAATATAAATTTAAAATCATTATAGGAAAAGCTTTAACATACCTAATCTGAATCTGAAAGAGGTTATGTTCCATCTAGATCAGAGTTCTGCTCCTCCTCTCATCCTTTATCTTTGGTGTACCCTGTGACTGGTAATTAACCTTAAATTATAAATAAAATGAATGCTAACTTCTCGTGAATCAGAGATCTAAACTTGTACGAGGATCCTTCAATAAATAACTGAACTAATTTAATTGTATTTAAATAAACTGCCCTGGAGCGCCATGGCTGCTAGTGATGGAAAGGTGAATCCTTCCTCTAGCAGTGCTGTGAGTAATTGCAGCAACACGCATCAATAAAGTTTTGTGTTCTGTTAGACAAAACTCCTACAGAAACCTTTGAAATGGTGCAGCAAGCATACAAGGACCAAGTTTTAGGCAAAACACAAGTCTTTGAGTGGTATAAATGTTTCAAAGGGGGTCATGAAGACCATGATTCTCTGTGCCCTGGAAGACCCGTAACGGCAAAAATGGAAGTCAACATTAACACAATTGACGTAATTGTGCGAGAAGATCGTCGCATAACAATTTTGCAAGTTGCAGACATAATGCATTTCTCTGTTGGAACTGTAGACGACATAATTTGCAATGATCTTGGCTATTGAGAAGTTGCAGCAAAATGGGTACCGCACGTGCTGAAGGACGAATAGAAGGCTCACCGCATTACAACGTGTCAACAATGGCTCGGAAGGTTACGACAGGAGTCAGACTTTCTGAATAGGGTTATCACTTGTGACGAGAGATGGTTCCACCATTACGATCCGTTAACAAAACAGGAGAGTTTGTAGTGGAAAGGTTCATCGAGCCTTAGGTCTAAGAAAGCAAAAGTTCAGAAAAGTGCAGGAAAGGTCTTGCATCTCGTATTCTTTGACAAACAGGGCATTCTGTATGATCATGTTGTAACTAATCAGCGCACAGTAACTGCTGCTTACTATTGTGACATACTGAAGGGGCCACTGAAGAAAAAAATTGCAGAAAAGCGACCAGGTATCGCAGGGAGAGGATGGATCTTGCATCGGGATAATGCCCCTGCTCATGGAGCTCTCGCAAGTCAAGATGTTATCACAGAAATGGGCATTGAGATCATGCCTCATCCACCATATTCTCCGGATCTCACACCATGCGATTTTCACCTCTTCCTTAAAGTAAAACAGGAGCTTCGTGGTCACCATTTTCAAAGTGATGAGTTGAATAATGGCATGGGTATCCTGAACAGACTGTCCAAAAATGGGTTCAATGAGTGTTTCAAACAATGGGTAAATCGTTGGAATAATTGTATTTCATCAGAAGGAGAATACTTCGAAAGTGTGTAGGTAAATGTTAGTGAAATAAAGCCATTGTGTTAATTTAAAAATTTGTTTGGTTATTTATTGAAGGACCCTCGTATAAATAGCAGATTATAAGTATATAATGAACATGCACTCACGTGATTTGGTGTGACCAGTGGTAAACTCAGAATCTTAACGGCTATAGGCGTGGTTAACTTCCCTGTTTTTAACCTTCTATTGCACGTGCAATTTATGCTTAATGCAGATACACCTGTAAACTCTGCTGTAAGGTTAACAATATCTTTGCTAGCTAAAGTGGGATTTTTCTTGTGTAATTTGAGAATTATAACTCTCCACCACTTGTTAGAGGCTTCCCTCTGCAATGTTTTATAAACTGCAATTGTTTGACCATGATGGTTCACCTTCCTGCTTCCAAAGCTGACCAGCAGAAGGTACCCTGCGCATGGTCGTGCATTTTCCAATTAAGTGCAATTAATTACTTAAGATTAATTTTGTTGCAGTTCTACATGGTACAATGACACGTTAAACATACCATTGTTGCATAATACAGAGAAGATCCAGTAGTTTTTGTTACTATTGAGCAATCTACTTTGTAGCCAATATACCTTGTAATATGCGGCATCAGCCAAAGAACATACATTTTAATTATATTTGTACACATGCTTCTGTCTACATCACGACCAATTCCTTCGGTGAAACCAGTATAGTCTATTTTAGAATCAATTGTTCTTTACATGTCTGTTTATGAAGATAATAAATAAAAGGCTAGAGAAAACGCTAGATGACAACCAACTAACAGAAGAAGCAAGATTCAGGTCTGGTTACAGCATTATCGACCACCAAATCCATATTGCCTTCATGCACTATAATAAAGCCTTAGATTCTGTGGAACAGGCCTTAAAACAGGGGATCACCACCAAATACTAGGCAAAGCCATGAGGTGTATCAGAAACTGCCCAGCTGTTTATGCGAGCTTATTGCACAAATAAGGTAAGGCAGTATGTATACACTGCAATCATATCTTCAGGACAGCAACGTCTCCTATCGGCAGGCACGAGAGATCATTTGTGTTTTATCACTGACTATTCAACAAACTATTATTTTGCTCAAGATAAGAAGTGAACATAACACCCGACCACCGAGGTCAATGTACTTCATCACTTTGACAAGTAGTGCATAGGTTATTAACCAAACTAAACCAAAACAGCTCAGCAAAGGTACTACTCGGCAACAATATGAAAGCACTTGAAGGAGGGCACCACAGGTTTGTTTACTACCTTAAGTCAAGGGATGTGCGCAGAGCGAGGGAACACGAGGGGAAAGGCAATACTGGGAATGTACAGTTGCACAGTGAAAACAGTACTCACCTGCTGATGTCTTCACATCAGCAACTTATCCTTTCTTTCCCAGCACCAACAAATATTATGCAAAAGAACATTATTGAAGGCGGGATCTTCTGGTGGTAATTATTTCAAAAATTTGCATTAATAATTTAAGTTAGTGATGTTTCCTGTTGAATATTGTACTAAAATTGGCATTAATTTTGCACAAAGTAAAATTAGTACACATAGACATAAGTTAAAATTAACAGGTGAGTAATGTTACTGTAACATTATTGTTCAAAATTTCTCCAAATTGAAAAATTTATTTTATGACATGACTACATGTATGTCATGCATCAGACATCAGGGCCATTGCCCAACAAGCAGCATCACCAAATTGCATACAAGAAGTCGTGACACTTTCATTTTTCATTGTCCTTCTGTCTGTTACAACCAAATTATATTTGGAAAAAAATCTCGTCAGCATTTGTTACTGATAACCAAAGACATTAAAGGGACTTTTCATAGAAAAGGTAGTAATGTTCACCTCTTGCTCAGAGTGCTAAGAGTGCTGTATCAAATTTGTCCTAACTGTTCAACAATGGCAAAGTCCTCTGAAGTTTATTGCAGCCACGGAATGTGACCTTATGACATAACCTTTTATTGCAGCCTCACCGATTACATTGTTGGGAAACTTTTTCTCTCTGCCAATAACATTTATTTTGTAGTATTGTTATAATTGATCTCAAAAGAAGCTGGGTTATTGAATTCGTAAGAATTGAATGTGAATTGTTTCACATCATTACTTCAAAACATAAACACCAGTAACAGTGAGTCAATGAATAAAATAACTTACATTTCTAAGCAACATTTTAAATAAGTTATAGAACATAGCGTATAAAACAAAGCAATTGATATTTTCAGTAATATCACTTGGTGCTGTTTTTAGTAAAAGATAGTCAACACATATCAGCGTGAATATAGCAGCAGGAATAATGTTTTTACTGAAAGGTGGAAAGTTTGTTATAGCAGACGCTACTCTTATCTACGGGGTCGGTGGATACAGAATGGAATGCACGAATCAACGTTCCTTTATCACAACATATTTATTCGTTCATTTACATTTAACACCATACCAATTAGTTAACAACTTTCAAGATTCGATAGAATCTACACTGGTTAAAAGTTTGGGTGTAATTTACATGTTCACACGCTATCAGCAAATATACATCCTTTCACCTTGAGCATACAGACGCTAATGAATCTAGTTCCGAGCGTCTCTATGACGCAACACCGCCATTCTTATGTATTCATCCGCGCAACAGTTCTCATCGGTTGAACTCAAAGTGACGAGAAAACATTGTCTATTTTGAATATTATTAAAAAAAATAAGTCCCTGATACACCCTAATTAAAAGAATTAGAAATTTACACACTCTTACAAAAATATTTACATGAACAATTTTCTATTGATCAATATTCTGTCTCATATGCCCCTTGTTTTGTTTTTCAAGATGTCACCTTATTTACAATCTTAAAACACAATACAATACTTCTCCCTACTCCTATGATTCAATCACTTTGTACAATATTTTTTTTTCTTTACAGTCTTCTTCACTGTTTGTCTTTGCCTTTTGTTTGGACATGATACAGCATGTCTTTATAAGTTTTACATATTCGGTTACTACACAATACATTCAGTTATTATACAATACATATCCAGTTATTGTATAATACATTTAGTTATTACACAACATGTCCAATTATTATACAATACATATTCAGTCATTGTACAATATATCCAGTTATCATATCACATATGTTGTTATTATACAATACACCTTCAGTCATTATACAATACATATTCAGTTATTGTACAACACATTTGATTACTACACAACATGTCCAATTATTACACAATACATATTCAGTTATTGTACAATATATCCTGCTATCATAACACATATGTGTTCTGTTATTATGCAATACATATTCAGTTATTACACAATACACATTCAGTTTTTGCATAACGCATTTAGTTATTACTCAACATGTTCAGTTATTACACAATATATCCAGTTATCATACAATACATATTCAGTTATTGTACAACACATATTCAGTTCTTATACAACACATACTCAGTTATTGTACATTTGACATTGACACAAATATGATTTAAGCGTATCATGTGGTTTTTTTTGACTTGTATTCATTCCTATGAGGAGAGAAAAACAGGATACAAATTTTGAGCTAATGATTATGATCATGTTTATGGCAATATTTTATTCAGTTCTTTGCCTTCTTTGTCTTATAAGCTTATTATTTATAGGCAGGTTGTTGAGTCGGTTCTTAAACTCTGATGTTACTAATGGTACTAATTTTCTTGATTGGGTTATTATTCATTGTTGTTTGGTTCGACATTTCTTCGAGCTTAGCATTGGCTATATTCATCTCAATTCATGGGCATTGTTTTTCTGGTTATGGTTTTCCTCACTTCACTAATTGTCATTTCTTTGTCTCTTATTTTTATAAGAGAAAACTTCTATACTTACAATTATTCTGTAATTGTATTATTTTTCCTCTCAATTTACCCTCGACATCTTTGTGTCGAAATATTATATCTTTTTCATCATAATTGATTCATTTTTATTTTTGTCCCTGACATCCTTATGTCAAAAACATATCTTTCGTCGCTATGATTAATTTCTTTAATGACAATCAGTGTCCTCGTCTGTTTTTATTGACAATGCTCTTAGTGGTCGATATAGCCAATGACTGTTGATTTTCTTCCTTGTTGTAATTCCTAATCTGAACATAATTTTCTATAAGTAACCCATTTAAAATTGTTATCTTCTTTCATCTCTACTACTCCTGCCTTACACATTCGTTGACAAAGACTATTTGGTCCTTTCTTTGTATGGCTTCAATTTATTTTTATGGTATCTTCCTACCAACTTGCCATTTGTATTCTGTAGCTCATATGTGTGGTCACCCAGCTGTTTTGTTATGACCAGTGGTTCCATCTCTCTCTTCGTGTAGCCATCATGGTGTCGATGTCAATTGTAAGTTGCTGAGATTTTGTTGTTTGTCATCCACTCGGTTGGGACGAACTTAGTTGTTGTAATTTCCCTGAGTGTTGGTGGTGGTGGTCGTTTCTGTATTTTGTGCAGCATCTGCCCTATTTGGCACATTTTCATCTACTTCCTGCTGTCTTATGTTGTCAGTGTAGCATCGGTCTCTGCCCCTTTGGCGTGAACCTCTGTCATATGACGGTCTGTGATTGTTCAAGTGTTCCCTACTGAATCGCATGTGATTCACTTGATGGGTATGGTCTCCTGGTCTTCCACGATCATATGTATATGTTCTGTATCTCGATTCACCATTCGGTATTGTGTCGTGGTACCGCTGTCTTGTGTTCTCCATCATCTCGCCATGATTATGTGGTTGTGGGAAATGGTGTGCCCCTCTCCCCCTTTCATGGGTACTCCTAGTATTTCTATGTTCTCCCTCACTCTGGTTGTTCGTAGCCGTGTTCCGGTTTAGGATGGGTGAGTTTGGGTGACCGTTCCTATGTCTATGCTCATTAGGCCGACCATTTTGTGTTTCGAAGGCTGTCAGCAATTCTATATCTGCAAAATCTACTGGCCTCGCAACAATTAACCCTGTTCTCACTGTGTCTGGGAAATGTCTTGTTATGCTGGCAATTAGTTCTGCCTCCGACAAGTTGGGGTCTAATAGCTTTCCTTTGTTGGCTACTTTCATAAAATAATCGACTAGCGACAACCCTTTGGTTGGATCGTACCTACCTGTCGCTAGCTCTACCCTAGTTTGGTTTTGTTTAGCTGGGCCCCAATACCTTGATAGGAATAAATTTCTGAATGAGCTATAAGACTCATGACCAGCTAGTGTTAACCTGAGCCATTCTAATGCCTTGTTTTTTAAGCTTTTCTTAACTATCATCATTCTAAGCTCGTTTGGTATCCTTTTCACTTTAAAATATTCTTCCATCTCTTTAACAAAGAGTTTTGGATCGTCTCCCTTCTCCTCGTCAAATGTAGGTGGTGTGATTTCATGTAATATGCTGTTGGTGTAACATGTGTTATGTGTTGTGTCATTGTTTGGTTGTGAACCTCTTTCTCTGTATGGTGAGTCAACATTTTGTACATTATTCAAATAACTCTCATCTTGTACATTACTTACATCTAAATCATCTTGTCTTTGTAATGCCTTCACAACATCATTTACATTAGCCAAACTTTCTTTCCCTTTTTTCATTTCTTCACAAATTGATTTTAAATCATTCTTTATTTCTAAGTGGCTTTGTTTCATATCATTTATAGCATCCTGTTGTGAAAGCATCACATCATTCATTGTCTTAATTTTAGGAATTACAATTTGTTCTACAGTTTCATTAATAATGTCTTTCTTTACTACCTCAATCTCTTTCCTTAATTCCTCAGTTATTTCTGTTTTTACATTTGTTATCTTACAGTCTACATTTGTATTACATTCTGTTATTTCATCCCTACATCTAGCAATTTCTCCTTCTAACACAATTTTATTCTCTCTCATCTCTGATTCTATCTTTCCCATCCTATCCCCTACAATTTCTATCCTAGCTTCTAAGGCTTCCTTTGTTTCATTTAAGTTTTTATGTACTAATTTTAAATTAGTTTCCATTACTTTCATATTTTCTTTACACTCCTGTCTTCCTAATTCTATTTTCTGTTCTAAGTTCTGTCTACCTAATTCCATTTTCTGTTCTAAGTTCTGTCTACCTAATTCCATTTTCTGTTCTAAGTCTTTTCTCACTTCCTCCATTTTCTGTTATATTTCTTTCTTATTATTTTCCAAGTCCTCTCTCACTCCCTCTATTTTCTGACCTATACTCTGACCTAAACTTTGTTCTATGTCATGTTTTAATTCTGCCTTATTCTGTTCCATTTTTTGTTCTAGTCTTTCAAACATCATCATTAACCTTTGGTCTTTGCTTATTTCCGCCTGTTCCTCACTCTCTAATTCTATCTGATAACTAGGCCTATCTGCCCCTTCCCCCACTCCTGTTTCTATCTCTTTTCGCGACATTTTAATTCCTTTATCCAATTCACTTAATGTTGAAAGTCCCAATATTTTGCCACTTCTCAGTAGCATATGCAATGGAAATAAAATGTATGTAAAAACAAAAAATTTTGATCCTACTTTCTTTTCTGCTGGTTCTCCGTCCAGTTATTTACGTCTCCTGGGTAGTTGGCTTCGCTAGATGATCTCCGGTGTTTTTCCCACGTTGATTCTCCGTGTATCGATGTTTTCTTGATATCAGTCGATGGTCTAATGGCGTCTTTCTCCTGCGCGATGGGATGGCGTCATTCGATGTTAACATTTCGTAATTTTGCATTCCATTCTAAATTCGCGCTCCACGTTGGGCAAGCCATTTTGGTGCTGTTTTTAGTAAAAGATAGTCAACAGATATCACCGTGAATATAGCAGCAGGAATAATGTTTTTACTGAAAGGTGGAAAGTTTGTTATAGCAGACGCTACTCTTATCTACGGGGTCGGTGGATACAGAATGGAATGCACGAATCAACGTTCCTTTATCACAACATATTTATTCGTTCATTTACACTTTCAACACCATACCAATTAGTTAACAACTTTCAAGATTCGATAGAATCTACACTGGTTAAAAGTTTGGGTGTAATTTACATGTTCACACGCTATCAGCAAATATACATCCTTTCACCTTGAGCATACAGACGCTAATGAATCTAGTTCCGAGCGTCTCTATGACGCAACACCGCCATTCTTATGTATTCATCCGCGCAACAGTTCTCATCGGTTGAACTCAAAGTGACGAGAAAACATTGTCTATTTTGAATATTATTAAAAAAAATAAGTCCCTGATACACCCTAATTAAAAGAATTAGAAATTTACACACTCTTACAAAAATATTTACATGAACAATTTTCTATTGATCAATATTCTGTCTCACACTAATGAATATGTTGATTAGAGACTCTATAAACATACAATATAATATTGTAGCAACACTGGCACAGCTTGCAGTCCAACTGTCTTGTAGACAGTAATTTTGAAGTGCTGGTGTTACTCTGTTTACACTGTTAGCACGCCTCACTGCAAGCATCTCGATATTGATGTTTCCTTTATGTGACTACCTCAGAAACCCTGCCTACTTGTGACACATACGTTTAGTAACTCTTCTCACCAAGTGCACTCGTATTGTGGCTGACTAGTAACAGGAGACCGAGAATGGTTCAAATAAAGAGGTGTGAAACAAGGAGCCCCTGTATCACCAAAGTAATTTACAAGTGTGCTGGAACATCAATTCAGAAAAATGAAGTGCATACACAAATTAGATATAGATGGTGAGAAACTGACATCTCAGATTTGCGCATGACATAACTCTACATAACAGCAAGGCCAGCAAAAATGCTAGAGGAAATGATCAGGGAGCTGGAGAGAAAAAGCAGTGAAGTAGGACAATGAACCTCACAAAATGAAAATGACCAATGGATCACAAGACCCTATCCAAATACATCACCACTCGAATATGTGCAGCACTGTGTGTACCTCGGACAAAGCATCTCCCTAAACAGAGACACATTGAAGTAAAATGCAGAATAGGACTAGCATATAACAAATGTTGGTCACGTAATTTCCTACTCACAGAAGAGACTCGAAGTGCAAAGCAGAAGTCCTAGACAAATGTGTTATGCCAACACTACTTTATGACTGTCAGACATGGTCCCTGACAGGAAAACTGAAGAAGCAGCTACAAAGAAAAATGGGGCGAAGATCCTAAGTGTTTCACTAAGACACTGAATCAGGAATGAGGAACTTAGGACAAAACTGTACAGTGTAGCAGAAAGAGCACAAAAACTACCATGGAAATAGGGTGGACACACATCATGCATGGATCACCAGAAATAGACGCACCGCATCACAATGTGGGGCCCACGAGGATGACGAAGCATGGTACGCAAAAGGATCAGATGGGCGGGCTACTTCTGAACCAAAGCGAAAAGCCAATGGTCTGGAATTACAAGGAACAGACGCATGAAGACAGCTGGAGCCAAAGTGACAATGAGTGCAAAAGTTGTGAAAAGTACAGTGCAGAAGTACCCAGCGCCAGGAAAAGCAGAAAGATTTTATAATTGGAAAATATGATTAGAAATAAGAAGATAATTCAGCAACAAACAAAACTTCCTAGGATTCACTCACCTTCAGAGCTTATTTACGAGCTAGTCCATGTGTAAACAGGAGGCCTTTGCCTTTATGGGATGCCTATAGGCTAAATTTATATACAGGTTGTCTTGCTTGGAGGGATTGAGAAATATGTGATAATTTAAAGTGTAAATAATGGTTTAACACGTGGTTTTTACATAGATATTGCTGTTGCATTTCTGATTCATTGCTTTAGATCCTTCAGGGTGTTAAGTCTACCTTTTTGACAGTGTCCTTCAGAAAGCCACCCCCAGAAAAGTCTAAGGGAGTTAAATGAGTGACCTGGGTGGCCAGGCGAGGGGTCTTTATCCGATCTACCTTCCAGGAAAGTGTTAAAGAAGTCACACACCCATTGATAATAGGGTGGGGGCCAATCCTGCTGGAAACTTGATCCTAGGGGAAGTTTGTCAAAGTCCTGCAGTATATCCAGGTACACAGTTTCTTGTAACTGTAACCTCTACCATGAAAAATGGTCCAGTGACAAGAGTTCCTTGCCTATCCACACCAAACATTCACTTTAGGTGTCTCGTGTTCACGAGCATGTGGATATTCTGACAGTGTTCCTGTTGATAGTTCCGTCCGCGTAAGTGAAAAGTTGCTTGTCAGAAAAAACAAAAGGTACGAGTTGTCATCAATTCAAGGCATTAATGCTAAATTAGTAGCAAAATTTTCCCTAAGCAGATCATTGGGCTTTATCGTGCATGGAGCTGGATACGGATACAAGGTCCTGTGATTTGAAGTTTCTAGTGAATGATGTAGATAGTTGAACTATCTCCTCACTTACTCATGGTTTCATATGTTTGCCAGTCTGTGGTAGCAAAGACCCCACTTGGGAATGGCTTTAAGTTCAGGTAGATTCTGTGTACAACAGACATGATGTTGTACTCCTAACATATTTTTACTTTCTCTACTGGTAAGTAGAGAAAGTACTGTATTCCACCCAAAAATTCAATGTCAAGATTTCACCAAAATGTTTTGAGGCCCCCTGAATCCAAAAAAAAGCATTTTTAGAAAGTGGTGTGTGTCAGTCTGTGGACAGTATAACTCAAAAATGAGAAGTTGGTTAAAAACCAAAGTTGGTATTTAAGGTTAATGTCTTTCAAGGATGCGAGGCAAAGATTTTGAAGAAAATAAAACTATCCTTTACATGGAAAAGTTTGATTTTCTTGAAAATGGCTAACGATTTTGATTAAAATGCCATGTGTTTAAGATATTTGTATGACAAATGAAACGTATGTTTTGAATTTTCTGGCTATAGCCTATGTAGTCCTGTTTGCTCTGTATGACTTTTGAATAACTCATAAACCGTAAGAGAGACAAAATCTTACTATACAAAAAATTTAGATCTCACTAAAACACACAATTGATGTCTAATTTTTTTTTAGAGTGAACCATTTCAGAGATATTCCTTGTTATTTGTGTCAGTTTCGGAAAACTTAAAACTGTCATGAAATGGAATATCGTTAATTTTTTATATGCCAAGTGTGCAAAGAGAATGGATCTCAAAGCTTTAAAAGATTTGACTCACTCAAAGCCTACTGTATTCCCATATTCCCCTTGTACCTACAAGGAAATAAGCAATAAGATAATTTCTGTAAATGTTTACGTCAAGTAACACGAAGATATAGGATTAAGAGTTTTATTAATGAAGGCTTCACGGGTGATCAGCCATATGAGATTTAGAAACATTGAGCTTTCGGCCATTGCAGATTGAGTTTGTAAGAATGGTTAGTACAAGAGTAGAGAAAGTCATGTGAGTGCAACACATCAGTTTTCTTCTGCTAGCCATAACATGCACTGAGCTTTTGTCCACATGTTTAACCATGTAGTTTGTAGCGTGTTCTACAGAGTGGTGCCAGGCGATGCATGCACGTGAACATGTTTCAAAATATTGTTACATAAACTTGGACAGTTTCTGCAGCTTCTCAGATGAAAATAATTTTTATCTTTAATATTAAATGTGTGCATTTATTTCTTGGTCCCTCTAAGCAGGAAACCCTGCATAAATGAAAGATATAAACAAATCTAAATGAGATAAAGAAATTTGAAGCAATTTGTCCAAGTAAATTTTTTTGCAGAGTGAACCATTTTGGAAATATTCCTTATTCGTACGAGTTTTGGAAAACTTACTTTCGTCAATTTTTTTTGTGATCCATGCAAAGAGAATGAATTTGAAAGCTTTAAAGGCTTTGACTGTCGCTCAAAGCCTACTGTATTCCCACATTCCCCTTATACCTACAAGGAAATAAGCAATAAGATAATTTCTGCAAATGTTTATCTCAACCAACACGAAGATATAGGAATAAGAGTTTGTAAGAATGGTTAGGACAAGAGTAGAGAAAGTCACGTGAGTGCAACACATAAGATATTTAAGTGGTTTGTGAAGCTGAGCCTGTGAATTTGTGTATTGTCATTTTGCAATGTTTGTACAGGACCCCTATATTAGGAGAGCATCTAAATACCCTTGTGTAACAGTATGAAAATAAGCCAATTGTTCATGTTTTATAATCTGTGAGCAGTATTTTACTAGCTATAACACCCTTTAATTTTTATTTAACACAGATTTGTTCACACGAGGCATTGACGTCCAAGCTGTAAATGTAGTAATAAACTTCGACTTCCCAAAGATGGCAGAGACGTACCTGCATCGTATCGGACGCTCTGGAAGATTTGGTCATCTTGGGATTGCCATTAACTTGATTACCTATGAAGATCGCTTTGCTCTTCATCGGATTGAACAGGAACTTGGGACAGAGATCAAGCCCATTCCAAAAGTAAGTAACTTAAAGTTCTGGTGGGAAGCGATGCACTCTTATATCTAGGTCATTAACAGGTTTTGCGGGTAAAGTAGGTGAAAGCTAGTAGATTTTCAGTTAAAATTCAATTTCTGTTAAAATGAACTTCATTTTAACGAATAAGTTGTATGCTAAATTCTCTTTTCTAATAGGATTGCAGCAAATTTCCAAAGCTATTTGGTTTAATATTATGTCTTTTATGATTATTTTGTGTGCCAAATACAAGGCTTCTCTCAAACTATATGCTTTTTCAGCTTTTCTCACTAAATAATAATTAGCTCTATGGATATAATTGCATGTTATAAATTCTGTAGTGCAGTTTAAACCAAAAAGGTAAGTCGATTAATAACACTACACAACACAACACTTATAATTGCCGGAGCATGTTTTGGTAGGCTGACTCTCCTCCATTATCATCCGGACATTGACTTGTTTCTCCTTGGTGTGAATGGTGATGTCTCTTCTGGTGGTGGTTCAAGGAACTTGCTCAAGATATCCTTCTCGGAGATGTTGAAATTGAATACTCTGTTTTCATTTTTCAAAATGAAGATTTGTTCCCACGTGGACAGCTTGTTTATCCGTTACGTGTTTGAGGAGTTTCGGTTGTGGTTTTTTGTCCAAAAGTGAATGGCAACTGTTGATTTTTTAAACTGTTTGTTTTTTACCTTTCTAAAGTGTTCCTTGGATCTTATTTCTAAATTTCTTTTAGTTTTTCCTACATACACTGCAGCAGTTTGGTATATGCCAGATTTTTTTACAGGGTGTATTTTTTTTATTGCAATTCAATATGGTGTAATACACTTGAATCTAGTTAATGGTAAAAAAGTAAATATTAGTTGCAAAAGACAAAATAACAAAACAATAATAATAATAATAATATATAAAACAAAGTACATAAGTTATATTAAACATTACAAAATACATAACATTGACTTTTTGATTACTGAGATTTATGTTGTAATGAAGTGTATATAGGAAAAACCAAAAGAGAAACTAAAGCAATATAGGTCCTGATGTTATATGCCATAGTGTTAAGCCATTTTTCATTGCTTTTTTTTCAACACTTATGTCAGATTGGTTTGACTGCCTCATTACGTAAGCATTCATTTCACCACATTTTGTCAAACAAAAGTTGCATGTATACTGAAAAAACAAAGTGCAGACAGCATCTGACACATGTTTGTTCAGTAAGTCTTTACAAACACCACTATTTACAGTAAAAAGGTAACGAATGGGATTGTCGGTTTTAGTCCAATTCCAGTTACACTGATTTTTCTGAGTTGCAATGCAAACGTGTTTCAAAGGACCTGGCACATCATTGGCCTCATAATTATTTTCTTCCATGCTTTGTGCCCTAGATTCATTATCACCGTCACCAGAATGTTCTTCAGACTCCGCTTCATATTCAGAAAAATCGCCACTTTCACTGTTACGCCAATACACTTTGTATCGGTTTTCTCAAACCCTTATCTGTGCAGATTTTTTTATGGCTACTGAGATGAATGGAAGAATGCTAAGATAAAATAGTTTTTCCTTGGTTGAAACACAGTTGGTTACATCATACAAGCAGAATTACAAACAACACATGTCAGCACTTCATTCCAGATGTATTCAAATGACATCTGAGAGAAGGAACCTAAACTATATGGAGCAATGCAGCATAGCAAGTTGAGCTCGTCATACAATTCATATGCCAAAAAGGTGCATGTAAGCCCTGGTCGTCAAATAATGCAAAAATAATCTGCCACAGCTGATATGTCAAACTGTTTATACTTAATATTTATAATGTTCATATGTTAAGTGTGCAAAGAGAACTGGATCTCAAAGCTTTAAAAGATTTGACTATCGCTTCTGTGGTTAAGTTCCACTCAACCATTTCACCAGCTCGGTCGGTTTTTGGCGATGAGACTTGCAGGCGTGTCACAGGTGCAGGGAAGTTGCTTGAAAATGAAATGGCTTTCTCCCATAAATCATCTTTATTCACTTCGATTACATACTATCAATCATCCATCTTTACAATAACTGGCCTTATTTCAATTAAATAAGGTACCAAAGCTCTCGGTCCTTTATTGAACCCCTGTTCCGTAACTGTTTGTCCTCCTTATGTAAATGATAGGCGTAACAATCTGGGTTCATTATTTGTTCAAACACAAGCTGCATTATCAGGCTGTATATCCATAGCATACTAAATATAACGGAGAGCTGTTTTACCTCATAATTTAACAATTATTATATAATAAAATTAAAATGTAACAAATGTGGTGAATTTGGGGTGTGACCTAAAATTACTGCCACATCGCACAAAGCCTACTGTATTCTAATATTCCCCTTGTACCTATAAGGAAATAAGCAATGAGATAATTTGTACAAATGTTTATCTCAACTAACACGAAGATGTAGGAGTAAGGGTTTGTAAGAATGATTAGTACAAGGGTAGAGAAAGTAATGGGAGTGCAACACATCAGATTGTTTTATTTTCAGGAACTAAAGTTATTCCATGTTTTTTTATTGAATACTAGTGTAAGCATTGAATTTGTACATTTATGGAGTGAAAAATAAGCCTGTTTGTTGGGAAACTAATAATAAACTTTTTCAGGTGATTGATCCATCCCTTTACGTTGCCAAGTCGTCGGATGATTCTCAGGGAATTGAAGAAGTGAATGTGAGCAAATAAGACTCAGTGTTATCGCAGCCGAGGACATCTTAATTTATGCAACTACAGTGAAATTTCTCCGGTGTACATAGCAAGTTCACAACCATTCAAGTCATGGGCACAATCACGAGAAAAAACAGTTCCGTGGAAAAGGAAGCGAACTACAATGATTTCTGTTTTTGCTTTATTGTAAATTTTCGATTGCAAGTGAAATGAAGAGGGTGTAGAGGACTTTTGTTAAAATTTTTATACTGTTTATATAGTGAATGTTGCCATCTTATCTCTGTGGCTTGATTTGGTGAAATTCCGAGACTGTTATTTACACAGCTCCAGTAATGGATCATTAGTTTCATTATTTGCATTGTTTGCATAAATTTAATATTTTGCTCATTACATTGCTTAAGGAGACTGGGGTTAGAAAAACAAAATTAATTTGGAAATCTTGGTCTATTAATGGGGCTGTGGAGAGTGACTAGTTTTGTAAATTTATTTTTATAAATACAAAATGGAAAATGAAAGTTCTATGCAAGACAAATCCTAATTTTGACAGAAGAGAAATGGTTTTTGTTTTAAGAGCTGCTGTTGCTGATATGTGGTCTGCGAACACCTTAAACACTAACACCTTTTGGATCTCCCACATATCAGTGGTAGAAGCTGCAACATCTTCCCCTCCCCTTTTTTTTAACATATGTATATAAGAGATTAACTGAGCAGATTGGGATTTCTCTGGATAGAACTTCCATAAATCTTTCCATGCATAAGAAGTTTTCATATGTTCGGATAATCTGTCCATCGTAACAGTAATTACAAGAATCATGCGAGCAAAGCGAAGTGTAAGCAATATGCTATAATGGAAGTGCGTAAACGGTAGCATCTCCAGTGTCGTGTAAATATACATTTGTACTTTAGTTTAAAAACGGAAAAAAGGCATTATGTTCACAAAACTTTGTACTGTAATGAAATACCAAGCTTGTAAATAACATGAAGTTATAGTGGGAAAAATATTGACTGACAAAAGCAGACAATATTTTCGTCATTTAATTTATAGCGTTTAAACATGAATGACCGAACAGACAAAGAGTGAAGTGTGTGTTTCAGTGGTAGTGAGGTGTGAAAGTGTAGGACAAGTGATAATTATTTTTATTTTTTATTTTTAATGTGAAAGTCCCGCAGAAATATTTGCAGATCCCACGAGACTATCAAGCTACACATGGGCAAGATGTGCCTGCAGTGTTGGGAACTGTTCCTTTTGAATAAAAGGGGTAAAAGTAGTACCTGTAATAAGAGATCCAAAATACGAAGGCAGAAGTAGCAGCGTGCCTTCTGTTTTCAACCAAGTGGACGTGATGGCGTCGTGGTTGTATTCGGCTGCATTCCCTGGCCTTGAACCTTTCCCAAGGATGCAGGAAGTATGTTCGGTGAATGCATTCTTTTTATTTCTTACCACTTCTTTCATGCCATGGATTTTTACGGTTTTTCTTGTAACTTCCCAATGCATTCACTTAAACATAAATTTAAGTTTTCTTTTTGAACTGCACAATAATTTAAGCCAGCCCATGAAGAATTTGGGACTAAGTGCACAGTAAAAGTCAACCATTCCTTGAAACAAATATCAGCTTTATTTTTTGCCCTACTGATCTAAGTACTGATTTATTTACTTCAAAAAGAAATTGATCATAAAGGGCCTTTGGGGTGAAAGAGGGTTGGTGAACTTGCCCCATTTTAATTTGATTACTGAATTGGAAAATATGGATAAATATATATTTTGGCAGTAATTGGAAATTTCAACTTTCAAAAACATTTGGCAAAAAAGTGGAAGAGCAATAATGTTAAATTATTTCCAAACTAAATCTGCATTTGAAATCCATTGCAGTTGGTATTAAGGTTTACAATAAGATCGTAGATTTTGGTTGTGCACGAATTTGGTTCACCTAGCATCATTGTCAATGATAAACACAATTGATTTTGTTAAACTATGACTAAAATAATTTAATTATGTAATTTGATGATGTAACAGTATCCATTGTTTAAATTGCATTGGATAGATTATAAGTGTATTTAATGAATTGGCTCAAATCTAAGAAAAGAAATCTCAGGCAAAAAAAAGCAAAAATAATTGGCATATAATAAAACAAGCTCTTCACAAATGTTTGTGTGTTATTTACCTTCGTGATATACCCAGTTTTATTGTTTGGTAATTACAGAAACACAATTGAAAGTTTCTCGTACAGGAAGGGAAGCGTTGCTACAAGATTTACTTGGCTGTGTTTACAAGGTGCAGTCCAAAAGTAACGCCAAAAAATTCAGTTCTTTACTCTCACAAAACCAGAACATGCATGTCATTTTTCCACAGTCTCCTTTATTTAGACACAGTTGCCAATTCTTTCTTGGAAGTTTGAAAACAGTGTTATAATATTCAATTTAAACCAAAAAGGTAAGTCAATATTACAAAACACTTATAATTTACCAGGACATATTTCAGAGGCCGACTTTCCTCCAGTATCAAACATTGACGTCCAGTTGATAATGAAGGAAAGTTGGCCTCCGAAACATGTTCCAGTAAATTATAAGTGTTGTGTAGTTTTATTAAACGACTTACCTTTTTGGTTTAAACAGTTGTCAAAGCTCAACCCATTTTTCAAAACATTTTATGTAGGAATCTTCGGGTAAATGTTAAATACTGGTATACTGCAGATCCTAGGCTTGATCTCAAAGAGAATTGTCTCCCTCAGAGTTTTTCGGGGTATCAAACAGCTAGAAATTGCTTGGAGCAAGGTGAGGTGATTAGGGAGGATGTCTGAAGTGTCCCAAGCCTTGTGTGGTGGAAGATGAACTTTCCCACCAGTTCAGGCAGCAGCAGGTTCTTCAAAATGTCCAACATTCTCCGGTGATTGACATGCCCTTAGGAAGAGGAGGATATGACCCAATATCATCCTTATAATACCAGAATATTGGATAAGACTTTTCTTTGCAGATGAGCAAGGTCTGCCCAAGCACAGCAAATCAATGTTGGTCACTCTTCCTGTTTTGAACTTTATTGTCCACCTATTCACATTACTATAGTCCAATGCATTATCCTCACAGACAAGTTCATGGTAAGTGTTGACACAGTTTTCACCTTTCACACAAAAAAGATTGACAGCAGGCTGTTCTCGTGAAAATTCTATAATAAACAGTATACAAAAATAATCTCTTAACCTCTTGAGGGATATCAACGTGAAATCACGTCCATTTAAAATGGCGGTTGAGCGATATGGGCGTCCTGTGCGTTTAAGCATTTAACCCTTATTTATCCCTTATCCAACTCAACTTATAATTTTCCCTTTATGAAACATTTTAGTAAGGTCTATATACTTTATTGGCTTACCTTAATATGTTCGTTCTGCAGTGATTTACCTCAAAACAGGGATAAACACACAAGGGTACGTACATCTCCACATTTGCGAATTCTCTTCTTGCGGCACACGAAACACTTTCGAAATGGGCGGGACTTCTTTGCTGTTGGTGGTATCCTTTTAGGATAATGTTTTCCTTGAAGTCTGAGGGGTGCAGGGGTTTTGGATTTTCAACCCCCAACGTGGTATTGTTCAATTAGGCTGCGAGTTATTTATAGTCGGTAGTCAAGGTCGGTCATTGTCCTGTGTGGGTTTAGAGAGCTGTCCAAATCCCCAAACAATTGTATATGGTTATATCCAGTTGGTGTAAAAACACCTTTTTATACCACTTCTCCCTTCAGCTACAAGCAGGAAAGAATACGTATGTATTTCAACAAAGAAAGACACGGACTCTACTCAGTTACAAAACTCGCGTAAGCAAAAATTGTAATGTTGATCTATTCTGATGACTAAGAGACCACGCATGCAGTAGCGATTTATTACACAGTATGCTGACGCATAAGGCACACATGCAATGGGTGTTCCTTTACTGTTTCCTTCCGAGAACTTATATTAGATGCCTTCGACAGAGCAAAGTTGACTTTTCACCACAGTGAAACAAAATTGTGCCATTTCAACGTTTTGTAAATACAACTCAACTTTGCTGATGACGTACATTTATACTGCAAATAACGAGTTTTATACCAGTTTTTGTTTCATTAAAATAACTTAATATTTACACAAAATACAGCTGTGTATATACGAAGCGCATTTAACAATTTAAATGTTAGCAGTTCTCGGCTCGCAGATGTTTAAATGGCCATCGCTCAAGAGGTTAAGGAAACCACCACTGTTTTCATGCACTTGCTCTTGGAGTGGAACTGATGGTTTGCTCGTTGCCCAAGGTCATCTCCTTCTCCCACTATCGTTTCTGCTGCAGCAACAATCGTGCAGTCACAAGGAAAATGCATGCATTACTTTTGGGCTGCACCTTGTATATAGAATCTAGTGTTTTCTGTGGACTGGCCACAGTTGCATGTATGCATGATTTGCTTGTACTGCACCTAGGTATGTTCCATTAACTCGCTCAAGGTTACACTTGCCAACTGTGAGTGTAATCAGGAACTGACACTGAAGTAACTCTCCTAGCTTCTTCCCAGTAAGTGGTGAAAATGTCAGGAGACATGAGGCACCGTGGCCGAGCGGTTAGCACGCTCGCCTACCACCTAGGTTCGATCTCAGGGACCCTCATGTGTTATTCGTGGTGGACGAAGCGGTGTCAGGGCAGGTTTTCTCCGGGTGCTCCGGTTTCCCCCACCATCTCATTTCACCGGTGCTCCATCTTCATTCCATGTGTCATCAGTGTCGCCGCCTGCACTGCCGTAGTAGTAAAAGTGGGCGTTAAACACTACAACAACAGGAGACATGTTCTCACGATTCTAGATGCTCCATATTGTCTGGTACACAGTAGGAGGCAGTTTGGCGAGGTTGCAAGAGATGGTTACTCAATCATGTCCAGTTATGAGGCGAAAAGTGACAACAGCTGATTTTCTTGGCAATTTTGGAGTTCAAGGATTTTGTGCTATTTGTAGTCACTTGCAATTTTTATTTTATTTATATAGTTTTGTTTTTCTTTGATTCATAAGGAAATTTCATAATATTTTTTACTTTCTCTATAACTAGAGGAAGTATTGCATTCCACCCAAAAATTTGATGTCATGATTACACCAGAAATATGTTTTGAGGCCCCCTGAATAAAAAAAAAAGCATTTTTAGAAAGAGATCTTTGTGTGTGTTGTCATCTGTGCACAGCATAACTCAAATGAAAAGTCGGTATTTAAGTTTAATGTCTGATGTGACACGAAGATTTTGAAGAAAATTGCTCCTCCCTAAACTACCCTTTACATGAAAAATTTTGATTTTCTTGAAAATGGCTCTTAATGATTTTGATTACAATACCATAAGTTTGAGATATTTTGATGACAAATGAAATGTATACCTGGAATTTTTGGCTATAGCCTATGTAGTCCTGTTTACTCTGGATGACTTTTGAGTAACTCATAAACCGTAAGAGATAGACAAAATCTTACTGCACAAAAAATGTTAGCTGATGCTGGATTTCTGACAATGAAGTCATTAATCCTCTTGCTCTCTGATGGATGGGAAGGACACTAGAAGTGGCTGGGCATATTTGAAGGTGGTCTCGATCCATTTCCTCTTGCAGATCACATAGAGGACGGAGTGGTGAAGAATATATCCCAATTCTGTTAAAATGTTTTGCCAGACAATCATCTCCTGTAATCAACCTGAAGGTTGCAACTGCTGTTTTTCGAGGATACTCAGGAATTACTGTTTGAATGTTTGGTAGTTCCCATCTTTTATTTTTTGATTTTCCATAGTAATATTTTGCAATAATTTTTTTGAATTCAGAGTTGACTAATCTTTTAGCTGCATAAAATGGTAGATTAACTATAGATTACTGTACACTGCCTGTACCCTTTTTTGCAAGAAAATCAGCTTTCTCATTACCACTCAGTCCACAGTGAGCTGGTATCCATTGGAAGATTAAGTGTTTTTGAAGTGCTGTTAAATGGGTAAGGAATTTTCAACGTTGTATAATTGTTTGGTTTTTTGGTGACAATTTGGAAGTAATTGCTATAATTGCTGCCCTGGAATCTGAGAGAATAACTGCTTGATGAAAATGTGAAATTCTGTACAAAAGATTTTGTAGGGCCATTCGAATTGCTTCAATTTCTCCATCAAAGTTTGTAGTTCCATAACTTAAAGATTTGTAATAGGAAAAGAGGTGACATGTGACTCCAGCACCTGCTCCATCTTGGTTTGATATCAATGATCCATAAGTATAAATATGGAGCCATTCATGTTCTGGAAATCTAGTATGGATTATCTCTAATGCCAATAATTTTAGAACACTAGTTCGAAGTGTCACTTTTCTTAACTTGTTCTGTCAGGTGTAAATAATATGTGATGTCTAATGTTTGTGTCGGATTGACTTTAGATATGAAGTTTTCCTTTGAATTAGGAAGGTATACATTCTTCTTGATGTCTTGAATTTTGGAAAGAAAGCTCTCCTGAGTCTTCAGTGTATGTGTAAAATTTCTCTTGTGCCATGTATTGAATGGGAGTCTGATCAACTTTTCATGTTGAATAAGAGCCGCTTTTTCTATTTCATATTCAATGGGATATTGGTTGGTTAGTATTTCCATAGCTGCTATTGGTGTGGCTTTGATAGCACCTGTAATTAATCTCAGAATTTGGTTTTGAAAGATTTGACATTTTTTTGTGTTTGCTGTTACAAGAACTTCGCTGCAATAAGTAAATAATGGATATATATACATTGTATGTTGTGTTAAGAGTTGCTCTGGAACATCCCCACTTCATTCCTGTTAGACGTTTTAACAGTGATAGGCGCCTCGCTGCTCTTTGTGTTAAATTTTCTATTTGTTTGGTCCATGTAAGTTTGGTATCAAATGTAACTCCGAAATACTTTGCTTTCTTTGTTTCTGGTAATTGTTGACCCTCAAAATTTAGTCTTATTTTTAGTGATTTTTTTCTTAGTGAAAAGATTTGGTAGTTTGATTTTGTTGTATTAACAGTCATTAAATTTGCTGTGGTCCACCTTTGTAAGTTGGTTAAGGATTGTTGCATGTTTTTTTCTAGTGTCTACATTACTAAGTCATCAGCAAATAGTGCACACTTCACACCTGATTCTTATATTTGATGTGGCAGATTGTTAATAAATATATTAAAAAGTGTAGTGCTGAGCACTGCGCCTTGTTGTAAGCCGCGGTGTACTTATTTATATTTATATATATTTCTTCCATATCTGGTAGCAATAAAGCGTTGCGTTAGGAAATGACATAGCCATGAAAACATTGAATCGTGTATCCCTATTTGTTTTACTTTCTTTAGCAGTAGATATTGCTACAACAATTTGTGTCCAAATAAATGTTTTTTGTAGAGAACCATTTCAAAGATGTTCCTTGTTATTTGTATAAGTTCTGGAGAACTTATACTTCTGTCAAATAGAACATCGCTATTCATTTTTTTATATGTTAGCCGTGCAAAAAGAACGGAATTTGAAAGCTTTAAAAGATTGGACTATCTCTACTATATTCCCATTGCACATGCAAAAAAAAAAAAAGAGCAATAAGATAATTTCTGCAAATGTTTATCTCAGCTAACACGAAGACCATAGAAGAATAAGAGTTTGTAATCATGGTTAGTACAAGAGTAGAGGAAGTCATGTGAGCGCAACACATCAGATTTTTTTGTTTAATTTGAGTTCCTTTCTTTGCCAAAAAATCTTTCATTACCATCCATTCCACAATGAAATGGAATGCATTGTAATACTTTTTTCACCAGTTTGTTCAATCATCTTTTGGTTTCTTTAATTTTTTCTATTTTAGGAAGTGTTATTATTGCTTGTGTAGCAGCCTGTGAGGTGAGTCTGAAGGAGAACTATATCTTTGCATTGGTGCAGTCAGGGAAATATATTTTGCAGTGTTATATAAACAGCTTCTACTACTCCATCAAAATTTGTGGCATTTGCTCCTACATTTGTATAAAAGGAAAAGAACTGGCATATACCACCTGCTCCATACCTATCACTGGGAACCTTCTTTGTTTACCCGGTGGAAGGGAAGTCATTACATTAATTTAAACCAGTGATAGTTCTCAGTATTTGGAACACATTTTGTATCTTACATTTTTGTCTCTGACCATTTCCTATGGAGATATTTTAGTTTTCTCGAAAACAAACTGGCAACACTGCAGATTGTGTGGGTATCACCTTCCCTAGCGCAGTACATATAAACACAGTAAGGGTGCTTCTTGAAAACACAAATACCCTGCCTTGCCTTGTGTTTACTACGTGAGTGTAGGCCAATCACAAGCGTTAGCTCCCAAAACATAAAGTGGAAGTGCCAGATCTGTTTACTTCCACAAACCAGCTCAATTCCCTGACCAACCTCAACGCAACGTTGTTGACTTACTGCACATGTGAAAAAACTGATTGGAGTATTCCTTCACGTCTTTTAAGTGATTAATTATTTCAAAACCCTGTGCGATGTCGCATAATTACTACTGAAGTTATGTCAGAAATAAGTTATTCTACGCATCTTACAAGTAACAAACTGTTATCTTCATACATTCTTGTGGAATTATGCATCCAAGTTGGATCAAAAATCATTTACTTTTTTCGAAAGCAGTGATTAAAGAACAAAATGCCATTGGACTTGTTTGTAATGCTTCTGTGAAGCACATATTAGAAGGAATGTAATGATTTCACTTCCACCCTGTATGTGTCCATTCATGAGTTGTCATCACTGCCGCTGCCTCCACTACCCCCATCATTATCATCACCACTATCAGTATTACTATTGTTACCGTTATCATCTCTCAATTGCACAGTTGCAAAAAGTGTTCTCGTGACTAGATCAGTTCCAAAGTCTTTGATGTGAACAATCCGTCTGCATCAACAAATCTGCTGTTGGAAGGAACACTTCAGTAAGGTTAGCACAGAAACTGTTGATCTCAACGAATCAGACTGGAAAGCCAGTAATGTATAATACATTGCCAATAAGGTTCAGTAGTTATGATAGAACCAACTTGTTGAAAGGAAGTACTAAGTTTTCTCCAAAAGCATTGAAAGGGAAATAAAGTCTGCGAGCATATTCCCAGAGATGATCTCTGGGAAGATCGCGGATGGGCAAAGTTCATCTTCACCCATCTCCATTTCCAATTGGTTCAAGCTCCTCAAACTGAAGTTTAGCATTGGAAGAAGGTGATCCGTGGTGGAGATGGAGCAGGAAGATCCTGCCCAGTACCACGACAGTGAAAAAGAAGCAGAATGAACCTGCATTAAAGTGTTAAGTTGATTTGACCACTGCCTACTTCAGGGTAATGGAGAATTACTGTAGAGTATTTATCCCACTGAAATATTAACATGTCTATCCTACAATGGAACATACATTGAATTAGAATACATTGACCAGAACTTGAACTTTGATCAATAACAATGAGCTTTTATTATTTATTTATGCCAACAAACTTACTGCTGGTGTTTTTAAACACACAAGCCATGTGTGGGCAATGTTTAAGAGGTGGAACCAGGACTGAAAAATTCAATGCCATAGCCAGGATTTGAACCACGGATCTTCCGCTTATCAAGCAGTTGCTTTAACCATTAAGCTACCATGGCCATCCTGCCAGTATGGCATTAAATTCCCCAGCTGATTCGTACTTTTTCCCGGTTAGACCACAAGGGAATCTCACAAATGATAAAACTATAGTTTGTATGAATGCGATTGTGGATTTACTTCATTGGGCCATGACTGGACTAGGAGAATTACGTCACTGCAGTTTATGCCGTAGCCTGTCTATTTTATTAGCCTTGAGCCCTATGATACTCATCAGAGTTGATATATCTGTGGAATCTGTATCCCAGCAGTCTGACGTCCAGGGATTGTATTCCATCTAGCCCATGCATCGTTTGCAATATTTATCTGCCTCCATCTGATGACGTCTCGCTCACAGATTTAGAAGATTACTTTTCCAAACACCAACATGTTAGTGGTGGCTAACATCAATGCCAATCGCCCATTTTGGGGTTCAAGCCAGGATTGTGCGAGAGGCAAACCAACTGTCCATTTGATGAACAACCTTAACCTAGCTCTTCTGAATACCAGAGAACCTTCATTTCCTTCGGACTCCTTCGATAGTTTTCACATCTTGATCTAGTAGTTTGTTCAATATAGTGCTTTCCTTACAGGGGAATGTAATCTCCGATTTACACTCTAGTGACCACTTTCCATGTCTTAACACAAGATGCATGCTACACACTTATGCCTAGATGGTGCTTGGACCATGCATACTGGAACCTTTACACCCACTTGACTGTGTTTACGTATGAGCACAATGTCATAGGGAAGTGGTGACCTCATCGCCCAGTGGGAAACCACTGCAAACAGCCTCCCAAGTATTTGCAGGAAATCCAAAACCTTTCAGGATTGGGAGGAAATGCCCATTCCCTACCTCAACAACTGAGTATCTACTCGAGTACCCTGAGGATAAAACAGGGATCTTAAGCACGGGCTAATCCCCCACCTTAAGTAAAGTCAGATTCAAAAGGAAAATGTGAGCTTGGAATCCTAGGTACTCCCCTGAGACCACATGGTGACAGAACAGGGAAAATGAAGAAGAAGATCAGGACTCAGTGAATGATTTGGCACAGCAACTGACCGAGAGGATTCTTTCTGCTGCTGAACAATCTATTCCCCAATCGACTTCCCACCCCATTGATTTCCTGTCTCCTGGTGGACAGATGAATGTCGGAATGTAATTCGTGTTCGAAGATGTGTTCGTTCTTAGGGTTTTCCAGCAGCACTCATGTTGGATAACCTAATCCAATGCAAAAAAATGCATGCCAAGTCAAGGCAAATAAAAATCATCCTGGAGCAAGTTTGTAGCTTCATTTAGTCAAACTAAGCTTCCTCAGTTATATGGGATAAGTTAAGGTGCTTAGCCAGTAAATCGACCAACAATGCAATTTCGGGCCTTAAAACAACTACAGGAGCTCTTGTTGATCCATTTGATGTGGCCAACATGTTGAGCTGAGAATGAATTCAGTTTTTAATCACTAATGCCCTTGTTTAATTATTGTGGCAGAAAAGTGGCAAGAGGCCACCATCATACTCGTTTTGATAGCTGGAAATTATCTTCAGTTGCCACCCTATTTTTCTCTCCAATTGCCTTTGTGAGGTGTTGGAACCTGTTATCAGTGGACTGTTGGTGTGATGGCTGGAAACTCACAATGTGGTTTTCCAATATGCCAATCAACTGTGGACCATCTTGTGACAATATCCACACAGATCATGAACAAATTCATTAAGAACTGTCAAATATTTGCATACTTTTTGATCTCGAGAAGGCTTATGTATTGGTGAACAGGGATTCTATGTTCCCTGTATTCCTGGTGCCTTAGGAGACAATTACCACCTTCACTCCATTTTGGTCCAGATTTACTTCCATTTGCAAGTGAGACATGTTTTCTGGGGTTAATCTTTGGCAAGAAGCTTAGCTGATCATCGAATTTATAGCAGCTGAAAGCCCGATGTGATCGTTCCCTGAATATCTGGCGTGTACTAAGGGGCAACTTGTGGGGAGCAGATCAGACAGTTTTGCTGCGAGTATATTGCACACTGATCTGATCGAAGTTAGGTTCCATTCACTACAGATGAAGTGCACCTACCTGTGGTGGAACGGTTCCATTCATAACAAATGAAGTGCATCTGCCTGTGGTGGAGCAGTTCCATTCATAACAGATGAAGTGCATCTGCCTGTGGTGGAACAGTTCCATTCATAACAAATGAAGTGCATCTGCCTGTGGTGGAACAGTTACATTCATAACAGGTGAAGTGCATCTGCCTGTGGTGGAACAATTCCATTCATAACAAATGAAGTGCATCTGCCTGTGGTGGAATAGTGCCATTAATAACAAATGAAGGGACTGTTACATTCAAGTTGTTGGGTTGAAACGTGGGGAGGGCAATGTATTTTTATGGGTATAAAAATGCTTAGATAGGCTTCTTTCACACTCAATATATAGTGGGACGCTGAGAACCAAAACAGTGAGTGTCCATAAATAAAAGTCAGTTTCTTTTCATCCATTTTGCCAAAGGCTTTATTGGATTACAAACAAAAGAGAAAGGAACTATGTGCTTTATTCACTAAGTAATTTGCATATATTAATCATAATGCCTAAAAAGAACAATAAAATATGAGGTTGATTAATGATCTTTAGTTTGCATAATGAAGCATCCCATTGTTTGGTCTTGTATATTAATAAAAACATTATTTTCAAACAGTCTGTAGAGACATAACACAAAGTCATGCAACTGATTCAAGAAGTCCGTTTTTTATTGTAATATTTCTTAAATCTCCTGTTGTAAGTTAAACCATGTTTTCAGAACTTCTTGACACTCTGGAGGAGCACCTTGATATGGAGTTATGCCCCTTTTATCCTTTGCAAGATAGTTTGCTTTAGCATACAAAAGGACCCTGGTCATTTCTTTGCAGTCATGCTTAGCAAGGCATTCTGTTAAGACTTTAGCTGGCACTGAATGGTCGAAAGATTGAGTATGATGGTTCAGCCGTGTAAAGTGAATGGATTTAGCTTTAATTTTAAGAGAAGTCATGTATCTGTGGAGTATTTGGCAAGGTTTTTTACCAATGGAAATATCATTTTCCTTGGGATATAAAACAGTCGTATTGTCATTTGAGGTGAGATTAAAATGATTGCTGAGCGTAGCAAAATGCAACGGAGTACGTCCGTCATTGTCAACAGCATTGACATCAGCATGATACTCAAGCAGTATCTCTACAATCTGGAGGTTACCATTGAGGACAGCATGGTGCAGTGGACTTTGACCCTCGTTATCTGGTATATTAACATCAGCTGTGTTATTCAGAAGGAGAAATACTGCGGTTGTTTGGTTAAATGTTACAGCCCAATGAAGGGCTGTCCAGCCATCCATGTCCTGAGCATCTATATCTACTTCTTGTTGCTTCAGGAAGAGCTCCAGTATGGGGATGAGTCCCAGTTCTGCAGCAATGTGGACTGGTGTTGTGTTGAAATCACTTGGATCACGGGCGTTAACATCTGCGCCTTTTGCAAGCAACAAATTGCATGCTTCATAGTGGTTATTTTCTGTTGCCCAGTGCAGAGGAGACTTGGATAAGGATGTCTGCAATTTGGTGTTGTTCTCCAGAAGCTCTGATATTATTGTCACATAATTCATTTTCGAGGCTTCTACTAAAGACAGCTCCTTGCATTTCTCTTCATCCTGAAACAAATGAGTGGTAGAAATAAAAACAAACACTAGCTAATGTTGCATTACTGTAACCTTGAAATTGGAAGTTTTGCTCTTCAGTGAATCAGAATTATTTTAATTTTTTTAAAGGCACTTATATGTACAGGGTTCTTCATTTAAAACCTAACGGGCACACAGCATTTCGCTTGTGTGCAATTGGGTGTGCCACAGCCAGCTTTGCCCCTACATAAACTCTGTGCATAAAGCATGAATAACACTCTTACCTTATAGAAGATGCTGGAAATGTCGTCCATCCTTGCGAGGCTAAACAAGCGTTATATCGAGAGAACATTCTGATTAACTTAGGCCACTGTAATGTTTCCAATTTCATTTCCAATATTTTGTTTTAGTTCTTTCAATGTATGAGGATTTGTCTCGTAAACTTTGTCTTTCAGGTTACCCCACAAGTAAAAATCACACACTGTTAGAACGGGGGAGCGAGAGGGCTATTCACGAGCACTAATTACTCTATCTTCAAACACTTCCCTAACTTTATTCATGGACTGTATGGGCAGTAGCAGAATCTTGTTGAAACCATCCATATGATTTCTCTTTTTCTGTCAGTTCATGATAAATGGGGTCAAAATGTCATTTCGGTACCTCTCTGCATTTACAGTCTGCTTGTAGAATATTGGACATCTAGCACTAACAGTACACCAAACTCCAACTCTCTGATCACAATGAGGGATTTCTTGAATGTGATGTGGATTTTCAGAGGCTCAATACTGACTGCTAACATGACCATTTAGGTGGAGCCACGCCTTGTCGGAAAAGAACAGAAGCTGTGGTTCAATTAAACTGTCATTCACTGATGAAAGAGACCATTCACAATAATGCATTCGTGATACTGGGCCACCTTGTTTTAAAGCATGGATGCTTCTGCACTTATATGGTTTTAGTTTTAGATAAATCCTCATACTTCAGAAGAACTAAAATGAAATCAGAAACATTACAGTAGTTCAACTTAATCAGAATGTGTTCTCCCGATATAATGCTTGTATAGCTTCGTGAGGGTGGAAGACATTTCCAGCATCTTCTATAAGGTAAGAGTGTTATACATGCTTTATCCACAGAGTTTATGTAGGGGCAAAGCTGGCTGTGGCACACCCAATTGCACACAAGCGAAATGCTGGATGCCCGTTAGGTTTTAAATGAAGAACCCTGTTCTAAGCTATATAGAAGTGAACATAACTGGTGTTCACCCTGTCTCCCTACAGTCATACTTCCAGTCTGTGTTACTGTCCATATCCATGTACTGTTCACTTTGTTTAACAATTGTCATGTCTTCTAAAAGCATTTCACTTATATTAATATTTAAACTGTTTCTTATTCATGTCTTCCTTTTTCCAAATTTCAGTTTGTTAACTTTAAATCTTCATTTGCACTACATATAGGACATTGCAACACAGTTCCTTAGGCCTTTTAGTCTAAATACTCCAGCTCTTACCTTCTCATGCCATTTTATTTGTCATGTCTGTGTATTTTTCCTTTCCCAAATATATTTCATTGGCTTAAAGAACACTATCTTTTTTCTAATGATCTGTTATTGACTATCTCACCAAACTTTTTTTATTTCCATAACCTCAAATCTCTTTCTTGCCATTTTCAGAAATTATTCACACAATTTACTCTTTTTTTTCCATATAAGTACTAACCCACTACTTTACAAGTTTTCACTAAGATAGTTTAGTCATCCCTTGTTTTTCAGTCTTCTGTTAGGCATGCACCCTGGTAGAACGCTGTTAGTCATGTGGGGCCTCGTAGGCCCTCATTATATTTCTGTACTTATATGCTTGCATTTATTCTTTTAATTGTATTATTCCTTCATTCTCATGTTTAGCTTCATTTAGCTTAAATATACATGGTTTTTATTAGCATTATCTTACTAGATCGATCAAAGATAAATAAATGAACATCTAGTTTCTGTAGACAGAGTCACAATATATACATACACATATATATAAAGAATGGGATAGACTTTGCTTTGCAAAACTGGGTTGGGGGTCATGAAACGGAAATGGTTTTTGAAGTAGCAATTGCAAAAATAAAAACAGAAGCAGAAAATTATCTAATTATTGGTCTATACAGATCCCCAGGTCCTAAGGTAGAGGATTTTTTGAACAGACTCGAAAATCTTTTAAATCTAGTGCATGAGAAGAACAAAAATATCATACTTACGGGTGACTTAAATATAAATTCATTAGCAAATACAGAGGATTATAAAAGCCTGTCTGACCTACTTTATAGCTTCAATTTACAAGACACTGTTAACGAACCAACAAGAATCACATCAAGTACATCATCTGCCATTGATCATGTGATAACTAATTTAGAATGTGGTAGGTATGCTGTGACTGTACATTATCATCCGTTTGCTGTGTAGGTTTTAATAGCAACCAAGTGTTTATTTATTCTACATAATAGTTTGACACATTGTATAATCATTGTTGGCATTTGTGATATTGATATTTATTTGTGCTAAGTTATTTACACTTCAGTGTCTGTTGGGTGTGACCCTGGTCATTTATTTTATAGAGCGCCAATATAAAATATGTAATTACATTTATCAACTTCTTAAACCTTAATCTCCCAATTTTTGCATACTGTTTTCATTTCTTTTTTCAGGTTTCCAATGCCACTTCCTTTTTCCTAAATGCCTTACTTTAGTCCAGTAAAATGATGTTCCGGGGTTGATGGTTCCTTACTTTAAAGTGGTCCAAAACACTTTTTAAAACTAATATTGATTTAACACTTCACATTGGCATTGAATACTCACTGGAAAATGTATATTGTTGCCCATATTGTGAATTTCTCTACCATCAGCAGCAAGTCCTCTACACATGGGGTGTAATGAACCACACCTCGGCCTACTCGGTACCACTATCTTCACCCATGCTTTCATTATACTCTACCACTTTTAGGCCTTCTTTGTTTGTTATTTTATGTTTGCTCACTCTTTCATAACACATGTCACCCCTTAGGCTACTATTTCTTGGTTGAAGACCTTGCATTCAAATCACCTGTTATCAAAAATTCAATCATTTCACTTTCACTTTTATCTTCCAACGCATGGAGGATTATAAACTACTTCTACACACATTTTCCACTCCAACATCATTAACCACATTACTTCATTGTGTTCCAATTGTGGTTTTCACAACAAAGGAGGAGGTTTTTATAGTTGAGCATCATTTCTGATCTTTTCTTTTCTTTACCAGTAAATAATTGCAATATTAATGATGTAAGCAAGCGTAAATTTTTAGGAATAGTTCTTGATAGAAAATTAACGTGGGTTGGACATATAAATTATATTAGTGACAAACTCAGCAAGGATATGTATCTATTACATCATTTCAAAAATACCCTGGATGAAAAAGGCCTCAAAATTATTTATTATGGGGTTATTTATCCACATTTGCTATATGGAATAGAAATTTGGGGCTGTGCTGCTGCAACACATCGGCTATTTAGATTAAAAAAAAGACCCGTCAGATTGATTTTTAACATGAACTTATGTGAGTCATGTAAGGAAATAATTAAACTTAAAGGGATACTAACCGTATATTCTCTGAATGTATGTATACATTTTTTTTTCCTGAGTATATGGTTTATTTTCTCCAATTGTAAAAAATTTTACAAGGATCGTCAAATTCTATGTACATACAATACAAGTATATTTACATAAATATGAGACTAGTTGAGAATATTGGGAAGTGCAATATACCATATTTTATCAATTTTTGTACTCTTCTACAGAGTAAAATGCCTTTTCTAATAGATAAGATTTAATATTCTTTAGTTTGATTTTTTCATTTGTTATCTGTTTAATTCTAGATGGTAGATGGTTGTACAGATCTTTGCTACTATTTTCTATGCACTTATTATTTAGACCACCTATAAGTCTATTTCTAAAATAATTTTCTTTTGTTCTAGTGTTATATTTATGGATATTGCTGTTTTTGTTTTGATTATAACTTTTTAATGTGAGTTTAGTAGATTCATATATATACAAAGAAGGCAACGTTAGAATATTTAGTTTTTTAAACACATTTCTACATGAATCTCTTTTTTCTATTCCTGCAATTAAGCATACTGCTCTCCTTTGCAGCCTAAACAGCCTTAGAAGTAATGTTTTATGTGTTGTGCCCCATAATACCACTCCATAGTTTAGGTGCGAGTGAATGAAGGCATAGTATACTTGCTTGACACTTCTTTTATCTATTATTTGTGTTATTTGTTTTAGTACATATGAACCTGAATTAATCTTGCTTATGACTTTTTCAGCATGCATATTCCATTTCAAGTTACTGTCTATTATTAATCCTAGGAAATTTGTTTTATTTACTTGTTGAATTTCTCTGTTTTCTATTTTTATCTTAATATTTGTATTTGTTTGTTTTTTGTTACCGAGACTAATTTGCATCCACTCTGTTTTGTTTGCATTTAATACCATACCTAAATTTTTTAGATGTTGACTGACATATATACATACATTTATTTGCATTCCATAGATCCTACAATTTGCCTTGGCAACAGGATGTGGAACATGTCATACGTTATACAATATTTACAATAAACAGGATTAATATTATAAACATAAAATGATCTAATGGTTACATTAGATGTATATATACAACACAGTAACCTATGCAATGCCCTGAAAATAGCAATATACATAAATATTCCACCAGGCACAAGGGTTTAACACAGACAGAGGTCCAAACACACAAAACTGCCTGGCACATGCAAGGGTAAACAGTTTGGGAGTGAGTGATCTGCACTCATGTGTATGTCATGTTTATAATACTATTTATTGTAATTATGTAATCATGTAGGATTGTATCAAACTGCACATTTGTACTTTTTTAATTTATAGTTGTAACTTTGACAATGTGAGAAACTGTAAAAATCTATTGACAATAAATATCACCACCGCAACTGCCACCGCCACCATCATGATAATGATGATAATATAATCCATAGGACATCTCCCCTATGCAGATGTTATCCTCACTGCCCAGCCGCTGTGTCCTCCAGCCACAGCCAAGGCCATGCAGAGGTGCAGGGGGGGGGGGGGTTAGCACGCCAACTCTCCCGAACATAACGCAACTATTTGACCTTTCAGGAACACTTACCTTCCTATCAGGATAGCTCCTCAATTGTCCCTCAGGCCCTACCGAGGCTGAGTGCACCCTTTACTAGACCTCCCATCAGGGGAAAAATGCCATGCCAATACTGGGGCTCGAACCCAGATCCTCTACCCAAGAGGCAGTGGATATTTAATTTTGAAATTTGCAAATTTTTTTAAAGAGAATTTTCAATAATTCAAAAGCTAATTAATATACAAAACTGAAATTCTGCCAAATAGTTCCAAATAACAACATAAATATGTTCACAAAAATAAACTGTGCAAAATAGAAATTTCACCCATCACACCCTTAAATGTTGTTCTCTATGATTTTATTATGATTGATTTGTCCAATGTGGACCTTGATTTACTGAACCAATTAATTGAGTGAATAGTGTAAGCACATTTACCTACTTTTTCTATAGTTGCAGTCTCCACTGTGTTATCTTGGATGCTCTCTGTTACATTTTCCAACCAGCAGCACCACTTTTTCTCTCCTGTACACTGTTCCACTTCACAATTCCTTGCTGTACAGTTCTCCTTCAAGATCTCAACTTCTGTCTCCTTTGATTTTAACTTGGCTGCTTTCTTCCCCAGTTCTCCTTCCACTACCTGGAAGATGTTGTTTTCATAGCGTTCAAATTTCTGACGCCAGGACTCTGATTCCTGTTTTACCTGCTGTAATGCCTTCTCAGTATTATTCAGTATTGTTTGTACTTGAGCAAGGCGTTCAATTTTTTCATCTAGCTCCTTTTTTGTTCTGATGTATTGAGATGTTGCGTTTCGTAGCAGAGCCTTCCTTACTCTGTTACGTATTTGTTCGTGTCTCAGTCTCTGGTTGTTCTCTTCTGCCTTGTGCAGTAACACCTCGGTCATGTTCAGCTCAGTGCTCAGCATGTGGTTTTCAGTTTCCAAGTCCTGAATTCTCTTAGCATCCAACAGTTGATCCTTACTGAAGTGAATCACCCCAATTTTAGTGTCATTATTTGGTGCTGTCAAGTTTATATTATAATTTTCAGGATTAATATACATGTTTGATAGCTGTACGAGCAACAGTTGAATAGGTATGTTGGAAACCATTTTTGAAGCAGAGACGATGTAGTATTATAAATTGTGACGCTTCCTTCAAAGGCGCTATATCCTGAAGAAAAACAAACCAAAAAGTTAGTTGTAGTTTCTCTTGTTTTGGATCTTCTATGCTCATTTGTTACTACATTTGTAGAAAAAAATTCAATACTTTAATTGCACCTTAGTTTCCCTGAATTGAAAACCACAAATTTTAGGAAAGCAAACAAGGATTAGCTTTAAAAATGTTAATGATTTTATTGTTTTTTAAAATATTACCCTTTAATATTGCTGAATAATGTTAAGATAAGCTTATGCAAAGGGAATTAATGTACTTTATAAGTGGTTGAAAATTTGTTTTATGGTGATTTATATTGGAGTTAATGTTGTATTTCTTGATTTGTATGGTATGTCATTGCATAATGGTCACACTTTTTATGCTTTCTTCAGAAAGTAAAAATCTGATGTGCTGCACTCACATGACTTTCTCTACTCTTGTACTAACCATTCTTACAAACTCTTATTCCTATATCTTCTTCGTGTTAGTTGAGATAAACATTTGCAGAAATTATCTTATTGCTTATTTCCTTTTAGGTACAAGGGGAATATGGGAATACAGTAGGCTTAAGCTTTGAGATTCCGTTCTCTTTGTATGGCTAAGATATAAAAAAATGAACAATGACATTACATTTGACAAAAGTTTAAGTACTCAAACAAATACAAGGAAATCTCCAAAATGGTTCACTCTCCAAAAAAATTTATTGGGACATAAATTGGGTGTTTTAGCAGGATCTACATTTTTATATGGTAAGATCTGGTCTATCGCTTACACTTTACCAGTTATGCAAAAGTCATCCAGAGTAAACTGAACTACATGGGCTCATGAGCGTCGCAAAGGGGGGGCAAGGGGGGGGGGGGGGCGCGGCCCCTCCCTGTAAGTTGGTCAACTTAATGTGCAATCAATTACTGACTATTAAACTACTATTTTAAAAGATAAATTTCTATTTAACACAAATTAACATGGTTATATACAACGAATATTATAAATTTTGACCATAAAATAGTGAATTGATATTATCTGATTGCAAATTTGAAACATGTGGCCCCCCCCCCCTGGAAAAATGTCTGCCGATGCTCATGCATGGGCTATAGCCAGAAAAACCAAATATACGTTTCATTTGCCATAAAAATATCTCATACACATGACATTTTAATCAAAATCATTAGAGCCACTTTCAAGAAAATTAAAATTTTTTTTTAAAAATTTCCAAGTAAAGGGTAGTTTAGGGTGGGGCTGTTTTCTTCAAAATCTTTGTGTTACATTCTTAAAAAACACTAAATTTAAATACCAACTTCAGTTTTTAGCCAACTTTTTGTTTTTGGGTTATTTGCCCACAGACTTATAGACAGACATGTACACAGCTTCAAGATTCCATTCTCTTTGTTGTTAGCTAATGCTGGATTTCTGACAATGAAGTCATTAATCCTCTTGCTCTCCAATATTTTTCACTGATGGATGGGAAGGGCGCTAGAAGTGGCCGGGCAGATTTGAAGGTGGTCTTGATCCATTTCCTCTTGCAGATCACATAGAGGACAGAGTGATGAAGAATATATCCCAATTCGGTTTAAATGTTTTGCCAGACAATCATGTCCTGTAATCAACCTGAAGGTTGCAACTGCTGTTTTTCGAGGATACTCAGGAATTACTGTTTGAATGTTCCTATCTTTTATTCTTTGATTTTTCATAGTAATATTTTGCAATAATTTTTTTGAATTCAGAGTTGACTAATCTTTTAGCTGCATAAAATGGTAGATTAGCTATAGATTTCTGTACACCGCTGGTACCCTTTTTTGCAAGAAAATCATCTTTCTCATTACCACTCAGTCCACAGTGAGCTGGTATCCATTGGAAGACTAGGTGTTTTTGAAGTGCTGTTAAATAGGTAAGGATTTTCCAACATTGTATAATTGTTTGGTTTTTTGGTGACAACTTGGAAGTAATTGCTATAATTGCCGCCCTGGAATCTGAGAGAATAACTGCTAAGTGAAAATGTGAAATTCTGTACAAAAGATTTTGTAGGGCCATTCGAATTGCTTCAATTTCTCCATCAAATTTAGTAGTTCCACCTGACAGAAGAAGTTAAGAAAAGTGATACTCCAACTAGTGTTCTAAAATTATTGGCATTAGAGACAATCCATACTAGATTTCCAGAACACGAATGGCTGCATATTTATACTGATGGATCATTGATATCAAACCAAGATGGAGCAGGGGCTGGAGTCACATGTCACCTCTTTTCCTATTACAAACCTTTAAGATTCCATTCTCTTTGCACAGCTAGGATATAAAAAATGAATCCTTATCTTCTACTTGACGAAACTAGACTCACACAAATAACAAGGAATATCTCCAAAATGGTTCACTCTATAAAAAACATTATTGGGACATATTTGTATTTTAGCAATATCTACATTTTTGTACAGTAAGATTTGGTCTATCTCTTACGGTTTACAAGTTATGCAAAAGTGATCCAGAGTAAATAGGACTACATAGGCTATAGCTAGAAAATTCACAATATACATTTTATTTGGCATAAACAGGTCTGAAATATATGCATTTTAATCAAAATTGTTAGTCATTTTCAAGAAAATCAAAATTTTCCATGTAAAGGGTATTTTAGGGTGGAGGAATTTTCTTCAAAATCTTTGTGTCACATTAAACTTAAATACCCACTTTGGTTTTTAACCTACTTTTTGTTTTTGAGTTATGATGCCAACATACTGACAGACACATACATGCATGAGTACAAGTGTGTATGAAACTTCTAAAAATGCTTTCTTTGGATTCAAGGGGCCTCAAAACATGTATTTCTGGTGAAATGTCAACATTGAATTTTTGGGTGGAATACAATACTTCCCCTACTTACTATATGTAGTAGAGAAAGTAAAAATACACAGTGTGACAATTACGTGAAGAATAAATTATTAAATTCTTTAAGACTGGCGATGTTAACTTTGAGTGACTAGTGTAGAACAAGAGCAAGTCTGCGTGTACTGAAGCATGGTCACCTCTTCAGTCTATATTTATATGCTGATCCAGTGTAGCCTATGTGAGCCTATACTGGCCTATCTCCTCAGTCTATACTTATATACAGATCTGGTGTAGCCTGTGTGAGCCTATCTCCTCGGCCTATACTTATATACAGATCTGGTGTAGCCTATGTGAGCCTATACTAGCCTATCTCCTCAGCCTATACTTAAACACAGATCTGGTGTAGCCTGTGTGAGCCTATCTCCTCGGCCTATACTTAAACACAGATCTGGTGTAGCCTGTGTGAGCCTATCTCCTCAGCCTATACTTAAACACAGATCTGGTGTAGCCTATGTGAGCCTATCTCCTCGGCCTATACTTAAACACAGATCTGGTGTAGCCTATGTGAGCCTATACTAGCCTATCTCCTCAGCCTATACTTAAACACAGATCTGGTGTAGCCTATGTGAGCCTATACTAGCCTATACTTATATACAAATCCGGTGTAGCCTGTGTGAGCCTATACTAGCCTATCTCCTCGGCCTATACTTAAACACAGATCTGGTGTAGCCTGTGTGAGCCTATCTCCTCAGCCTATACTTAAACACAGATCTGGTGTAGCCTATGTGAGCCTATCTCCTCGGCCTATACTTAAACACAGATCTGGTGTAGCCTATGTGAGCCTATACTTATATACAATTCCGGTGTAGCCTGTGTGAGCCTATACTAGCCTACCTCCTCGGCCTATACTTAAACACAGATCTGGTGTAGCCTGTGTGAGCCTATACTAGCCTATCTCCTCAGTCTATACCAGGGAACGCCAACTGACATGCATAGTGTGTCTATACAGTTCGCATGGTGTCGGCATGCCTGGTTGTTGCTGGCGAGTGCTAGGGAGATATACCAATGGCGTTCCATAATCTGAACTTGCGTTATCATTAAAACCAATATTTTTAAGTATAAGAAGGAATCAGTACTTTGTGAAAATTAGCACAATTTTGATCCTGAAAGAATTGAAAAATATAAAATTTACTATACAGTGCTAATATTACACAGAATACTTCATATTAAACGAATATACACGTTTCAATTAAGAATTTTATAAAATCAGTTTTCGGTAGACACTCTTGCCTTCTGACATCTTTTGGTTTTCACAATATTCATCACATTTGGAGACAATGAAACACAACTCTGGACCACTAATGCACACTTCAAGATATTATCACTGATGTTGGCTCTCTGAGGGTTTTTAATGTGTTTCATAGCTGAAAATAAGGATTTGCATACATAGATTGAACCAAACATTGCAATCATAGATGCCACACGCATATGAAATGTAGGGAATCTTGATTTAGGAAATCTCCTGTAGAAATCTAGCAAACTTCTTCTGTTTCTGTAAGTGTCAGGTGACTCAATGTCACATTTCAAGGTGATATGCTCCTGTTAAACATCTTTGGGAGTATCATCAATATTCATGCTAAAAGGTGTAGCAAATAAATCAAGATCCATTTTTAAGTCCATGAGATCGTGAAATCTTTCATCAAACGCACGGGAAAGCATGTGTAGATTTTCAACATAACATCCCACTTCTAGGACATCACAATCAGGGATCACACTTTCCAACCTGGGAAGATGACAAGGATCACCTCACCATTGACAGTTGACGTTCCCATAATGAGAGCATGTTTTTAAAAGCTTCAATGCTACAGAACATATGTGTGATTAACTTGTTTTTCCCTTGAAGTGAAACATTCAAAATATTCCAATGTTCACTTATATCGGCCATAAATGCAAGATTACATTTTCACTTAACATTCGTGAGCTCTTCAATAGGTTCTCTGCACATTTCCATGAACATACGTATCTCATCCAATAATTCAAAGAATCTGCTTAAAACCTTGCCTCGACTGAGCCACCTAACTGCTGTATATCACCATACTCATGCTCCAAATCTTCTAAGAAGCTTTTAAATTGTCTGTGCTTTAGACCGTTGGACCTCAGTTTGTATACAATCTTCACAACCAGACTCATTACTATGTTTACATTCAGTGTTTTGGCACATAAGTTTTCCTGATGAAGTATGCAATGAACTGCTATTACTTCTTTTGCTAGTTTATTTTTCAGGAGGGTCACAGATCCGTTGTGGGAACCAACCATAGCTGGGGCACCATCGGTGGCTACCGATATGAGTGTATCCCATGGAATCCCTGCATTCTCCACAACTTGTACTACACAATTCAGAATGTCTGATCCTGTTGTTGTGTCTATTATTGTCACTAGATCTAGCATTTCTTCCACAACTTCCAAATTTTCATTTACTCCACGAATAAAAATACATAATTGAGCCATACTTCAAAAGTTAGTGCTCTCATAAATAGCAATAGAGAATGCAACGAATTCTATGTGAAATAGAATGAGGTGACAGACTGAAACTCTCAAACTGGTATGCTATAAGCATACATGGTTTAATAAGTGGACCATCAGAAAAACTATTAGATGATCTGGCAATTTCTAGTACTATTTCGTAACTCACATAAACTGAGGTTTTTGCCATTCCCCCCTCCCCTTCTTCCTGTTCCTGTTTTCCCTGAACTTTTGTATCTCTGCAGTACGTTCTTCTTTTTCTAGGGCCGAATAAGCATTAGCATGCAATGTATTAAAATTTTTGCTGAAGATTAAATTGTTTCAACACTTGCAATTTTTTCTAGCAAATTAAACAAATAGCACCACCGCTACATTCCATGAAGTACTCAGCTTCCCATTCGGTATGGGCGCCCTTCGCTTTAATGAGTGCCTTTCCATATCAAAATGACACTGAAGTAGGGACCGCCACTGCTAAGGGAGAAAAACCGACCGCTACCACTGTGAAGCACGGTGCTTGTAGCCCAGCACTTACACCGCAGCTGGTCTATACTTATCTGCAGATCTGGTGTAGCCTATGTGAGCCTATACTAGCCTATCTCCTCAGTCTATACTTATATACAGATCTGCTGTAGCCTATGTGAGGCTATACTAGCCTATCTCCTCAGTCTATACTTATATACAGATCTGCTGTAGCCTATGTGAGGCTATACTAGCCTATCTCCTCAGTCTATACTTATATACAGATCTGGTGTAGCCTATGTGAGCCTATACTAGCCTATCTCCTCAGTCTATACTTATATACAGATCTGCTGTAGCCTATCTCCTCAGTCTATACTTATATACAGATCTGCTGTAGCCTATGTGAGCCTATACTAGCCTATCTCCTCAGCCTATACTTACATACAGATCTGGTGTAGCCTATGTGAGGCTATACTAGCCTATCTCCTCAGTCTATACTTATATACAGATCTGCTGTAGCCTATCTCCTCAGTCTATACTTATATACAGATATGGTGTAGCCTATGTGAGCCTATACTAGCCTATCTCCTCAGTCTATACTTATATACAGATCTGCTGTAGCCTATGTGAGCCTATACTAGCCTATACTTATATACAGATCGGGTGTAGCCTATGTGAGCCTATACTAGCCTATCTCCTCAGTCTATACCTATATACAGATCTGGTGTAGCCTGTGTGAGCCTATACTAGCCTATCTCCTCAGTCTATACTTATATACAGATCTGGTGTAGCCTATGTGAGCCTATACTAGCCTATCTCCTCAGTCTATACTTATATACAGATCTGCTGTAGCCTATGTGAGAATATACTAGCCTATCTCCTCAGTCTATACTTATATACCATTTTATGCAGCTAAAAGATTAGTCAACTCTAAATTCAAAAAAATTATTGCAAAATATTACTATGAAAAATCAAAGAATAAAAGATGGAAACTACCAAACATTCAAACAGTGATTCCTGAGTATCCTCGGAAAACAGCAGTTGCAACCTTCAGGTTGATTACAGGACATGATTGTCTGGCAAAACATTTAAACAGAATTGGGATATATTCTTCACCACTCTGTCCTCTATGTGATCTGCAAGAGGAAATAGATCGAGACCACCTTCAAATATGCCCGGCCACTTCTAGTGCCCCATCCATCAGTGAAAAATATTGGAGAGCAAGAGGATTAATGACTTCATTGTCCGAAATCCAGCATTAGCTAACAACAACAATACTTATATACAGATCTGGTGTAGCCCATGTGAGCCTATGTCCTCAGCGTATAAATTAAATTAAATTCTTTATTGTCAATAGACTGCAATACAGTTTCTGACATTGTCACACATTTATATTTATAATTTATATTACAGAGATGGACAACCTAATGGTTACACATGTTACTATAGCTACCTCATTTGTGATTTACACAGAGGGTCTGTAATTTCAATATGGACATTATTATAGTTCATTGATACTGTACAATGTCTTTGTTATCAAATAGTTCTTCAGAGCACTCTCAAATTGTTTACCTTTAGAACATTTTAAATATGCAGGTAGTTTTGCATGAAGCATTAAACCCATGTCATTAGGATCCTTTTTTGAAATATTTTGACTAAATCTCTGCTGAAAATAATCATCATTGTGTCGGGTGTAGGGACTATGGATATTGCTATTTTTTAGGTTTTGTTTCTGAACTGCATAGGTTACAACTTTATAGACACACAGAGATTACAATCTTAATATCTGCTTATCCTTAAATATTCCCCTACATGATTCACGAGAGTTCATATTGAAAATCAATCTGACTGCCCGTTTTTTGCAATCTAAATAACCTTTCCATATGGGTTGCAGCAGCACAGCCCCAAATTTCTATCGCATACAGTAAATATGGGTATATAACTCCATAATAAATCATTTTGAGCCCCTTCTCATCTAAGATATTTTTAAAATGACGTAGAAGATACACAGATTTACTAATTTTGTCACAAATATGATTTATATGTCCAGCCCATGTTAATTTTCTATCAAGTATTATTCCTAGAAATTTATGTTCGCTTACGTCATGAATACTGTTATTATTTACTGGTAAGGAGAAATTTGTGGTGCTTATATTACTCTGTGAGAAATGAATTAAGGTTGTTTTTGTCATGTTGCATGTGAGGTGATTATGTTTAAAGTAGTTAATAACTGAGTCAATGGATTGCAGTAAGTTCTCCTTTAATATATCAACATTTGCCCCTTGACATACAGCAGTTGTATCATCTGCATAAGCTATTATATTTGTATTTTTTGAGATTGGTATGTCATTTACATATAAAATAAATAATAGTGGTCCCAACACTGATCCTTGTGGTACACCATGCATAACACGTTTAAATTTTGATTGCACTTTTCTTACTGATTTGCCCCGTTTATCGTACAATAGTGTTGATTGTCTTTAGTCTACCAAATATGATCTGATCAAATCTCTCCCAAGCCTCCTACTCCATATGCCTCCAGTTTTTGTAATAGTATCGCATGATCAACACAATCAAAAGTTTTAGAAAGATCAAAGACTAAAGACCCTATTTTATCATTTTTTCAAGGTTTTCAATGACTAAATGTATAAGTTCACTAATTGCAGTAGCTGTTGATCGTCCTTTCCTAAATCCATGCTGAAAATTTACAATAATATTGTTTTTGTCTAAAAATCTAATAACCGGCTTAATACAAGCCTTTCAAAGAGCTTTGCTATTTCTGATGTTAGGCTAATTGGTCTGTAGTTATTTATGTCATTCTCATCTCCTTTTTTATGTACTGGGCGTACTAGGCTCTGTTTCAGACATTCCGGAAATTTACCACATAGGATAGAGAAGTTTATTAAATGTTCAAGGGGACTGGCCAGAACATATTTACAATGTTTTAAGAGAATCACACTGATTTCATCCCATCCACTTGTGACTTTTTTTGGTAGTTTAGTTATTGTATTTATAATCTCTGTTGTAGATAATGGATAAATAAAGAATGATGACTTTACAGTGTTTTTAAATGACTGTTGTGTATTCCTGCCAGCAGAATTCTCTCCTAAACTAAGAAAATAATAGTTTATTAAATTACATACAAGGTTTGGTTCTTTTACAGTTACATCACCAATACTGAGTTCTAAATTTTTGTGTGCTTTTGTTTCCGATCTAGCTGCATTTACAAAGCCCCATGCAGTTTTACTAATATCTCCTGATTTACTTAACTTTTCTTTATAGTCATTTCACTTTTAAGTCTTTCAAGCTTTTGAGATATTTCTTTTTTATATTGTACTCTGATTTATAAGTAGCACAACCACTTCATTTCATTTTTATTATTTCTGTGGTAACTTTAACATGGCCATAACTATTCTTATATACCTTTTTGGTTTTCATAGGACAGCATGCATTTAGGTGAGTGCTAAATATATCATAAAACTGGTTCCATTTTTCATCTACAGTTTTGGTATATACTTATATACAGATATGGTGTAGCCTATGTGAGCCTATACTAGCCTATCTCCTCAGCCTATACAGATATGGTGTAGCCTATGTGAGCCTATCTCCTCAGCCTATACAGATATGGTGTAGCCTATGTGAGCCTATACTAGCCTTTCTCCTCAGCCTATACAGATATGGTGTAGCCTATCTCCTCAGCCTATACTTATATACATATCTGGTGTAGCCTGTGTGAGCCTATACTAGCCTTTCTCCTCAGCCTATACAGATATGGTGTAGCCTATGTGAGCCTATAATAGCCTATCTCCTCAGTCTATACTTATATACATATCTGGTGTAGCCTATCTCCTCAGTCTATACTTATATACAGATCTGGTGTAGCCTGTTTGAGCCTATACTAGCCTATCTCCTCAGTCTATACTTATATACATATTTGGTGTAGCCTGTGTGAGCCTATACTAGCCTATCTCCTCAGCCTATACAGATATGGTGTAGCCTATGTGAGCCTATACTAGCCTTTCTCCTCAGCCTATACAGATATGGTGTAGCCTATGTGAGCCTATACTAGCCTATCTCCTCAGTCTATACTTATATACAGATCTGGTGTAGCCTGTGTGAGCCTATACTAGCCTATCTCCTCAGCCTATACAGATCTGGTGTAGCCTGTGTGAGCCTATACATATCTGGTGTAGCCTATGTAAGCCTATACTAGCCTTTCTCCTCAGCCTATACAGATATACATATCTGGTGTAGCCTATGTGAGCCTATACTAGCCTTTCTCCTCAGCCTATACAGATATGGTGTAGCCTATGTGAGCCTATACTAGCCTATGTCCTCAGCCTATACTTATATACATATCTGGTGAGCCTATACTAGCCTATCTCCTCAGCCTATACTTATATACATATCTGGTGTAGCCTATGTGAGCCTATACTAGCCTTTCTCCTCAGCCTATACAGATATGGTGTAGCCTATGTGAGCCTATACTAGCCTATGTCCTCAGCCTATACTTATATACATATCTGGTGTAGCCTATGTGAGCCTATACTGGCCTATCTCCTCAGCCTATACTTATATACATATCTGGTGTAGCCTGTGTGAGCCTATACTAGCCTTTCTCCTCAGCCTATACAGATATGGTGTAGCCTATGTGAGCCTATAATAGCCTATCTCCTCAGTCTATACTTATATACATATCTGGTGTAGCCTGTGTGAGCCTATCTCCTCAGTCTATACTTATATACAGATCTGGTGTAGCCTGTTTGAGCCTATACTAGCCTATCTCCTCAGTCTATACTTATATACAGATCTGGTGTAGCCCATGTGAGCCTATGTCCTCAGCGTATAAATTAAATTAAATTCTTTATTGTCAATAGACTGCAATACAGTTTCTGACATTGTCACACATTTATAATTTATAATTTATATTACAGAGATGGACAACCTAATGGTTACACATGTTACTATAGCTACCTCATTTGTGATTTACACAGAGGGTCTGTAATTTCAATATGGACATTATTATAGTTCATTGATACTGTACAATGTCTTTGTTATCAAATAGTTCTTCAGAGCACTCTCAAATTGTTTACCTTTAGAACATTTTAAATATGCAGGTAGTTTTGCATGAAGCATTAAACCCATGTCATTAGGATCCTTTTTTGAAATATTTTGACTAAATCTCTGCTGAAAATAATCATCATTGTGTCGGGTGTAGTGACTATGGATATTGCTATTTTTTAGGTTTTGTTTCTGAACTGCATAGGTTACAACTTTATAGACACACAGAGATTACAATGTTAATATCTGCTTATCCTTAAATATTCCCCTACATGATTCACGAGAGTTCATATTGAAAATCAATCTGACTGCCCGTTTTTTGCAATCTAAATAACCTTTCCATATGGGTTGCAGCAGCACAGCCCCAAATTTCTATCGCATACAGTAAATATGGGTATATAACTCCATAATAAATCATTTTGAGCCCCTTCTCATCTAAGATATTTTTAAAATGACGTAGAAGATACACAGATTTACTAATTTTGTCACAAATATGATTTATATGTCCAGCCCATGTTAATTTTCTATCAAGTATTATTCCTAGAAATTTATGTTCGCTTACGTCATGAATACTGTTATTATTTACTGGTAAGGAGAAATTTGTGGTGCTTATATTACTCTGTGAGAAATGAATTAAGGTTGTTTTTGTCATGTTGCATGTGAGGTGATTATGTTTAAAGTAGTTAATAACTGAGTCAATGGATTGCAGTAAGTTCTCCTTTAATATATCAACATTTGCCCCTTGACATACAGCAGTTGTATCATCTGCATAAGCTATTATATTTGTATTTTTTGAGATTGGTATGTCATTTACATATAAAATAAATAATAGTGGTCCCAACACTGATCCTTGTGGTACACCATGCATAACACGTTTAAATTTTGATTGCACTTTTCTTACTGATTTGCCCCGTTTATCGTACAATAGTGTTGATTGTCTTTAGTCTACCAAATATGATCTGATCAAATCTCTCCCAAGCCTCCTACTCCATATGCCTCCAGTTTTTGTAATAGTATCGCATGATCAACACAATCAAAAGTTTTAGAAAGATCAAAGACTAAAGACCCTATTTTATCATTTTTTCAAGGTTTTCAATGACTAAATGTATAAGTTCACTAATTGCAGTAGCTGTTGATCGTCCTTTCCTAAATCCATGCTGAAAATTTACAATAATATTGTTTTTGTCTAAAAATCTAATAACCGGCTTAATACAAGCCTTTCAAAGAGCTTTGCTATTTCTGATCTTAGGCTAATTGGTCTGTAGTTATTTATGTCATTCTCATCTCCTTTTTTATGTACTGGGCGTACTAGGCTCTGTTTCAGACATTCCGGAAATTTACCACATAGAATAGAGAAGTTTATTAAATGTTCAAGGGGACTGGCCAGAACATATTTACAATGTTTTAAGAGAATCACACTGATTACATCCCATCCACTTGTGACTTTTTTTGGTAGTTTAGTTATTGTATTTATAATCTCTGTTGTAGATAATGGATAAATAAAGAATGATGACTTTACAGTGTTTTTAAATGACTGTTGTGTATTCCTGCCAGCAGAATTCTCTCCTAAACTAAGAAAATAATAGTTTATTAAATTACATACAAGGTTTGGTTCTTTTACAGTTACATCACCAATACTGAGTTCTAAATTTTTGTGTGCTTTTGTTTCCGATCTAGCTGCATTTACAAAGCCCCATGCAGTTTTACTAATATCTCCTGATTTACTTAACTTTTCTTTATAGTCATTTCACTTTTAAGTCTTTCAAGCTTTTGAGATATTTCTTTTTTATATTGTACTCTGATTTATAAGTAGCACAACCACTTCATTTCATTTTTATTATTTCTGTGGTAACTTTAACATGGCCATAACTATTCTTATATACCTTTTTGGTTTTCATAGGACAGCATGCATTTAGGTGAGTGCTAAATATATCATAAAACTGGTTCCATTTTTCATCTACAGTTTTGGTATATACTTATATACAGATATGGTGTAGCCTATGTGAGCCTATACTAGCCTATCTCCTCAGCCTATACAGATATGGTGTAGCCTATGTGAGCCTATCTCCTCAGCCTATACAGATATGGTGTAGCCTATGTGAGCCTATACTAGCCTTTCTCCTCAGCCTATACAGATATGGTGTAGCCTATCTCCTCAGCCTATACTTATATACATATCTGGTGTAGCCTGTGTGAGCCTATACTAGCCTTTCTCCTCAGCCTATACTTATATACATATTTGGTGTAGCCTGTGTGAGCCTATACTAGCCTATCTCCTCAGCCTATACTTATATACAGATCTGGTGTAGCCTGTGTGAGCCTATACTAGCCTATCTCCTCAGCCTATACTTATATACAGATCTGGTGTAGCCTGTGTGAGCCTATACTAGCCTATCTCCTCAGCCTATACAGATATGGTGTAGCCTGTGTGAGCCTATACAGATATGGTGTAGCCTATGTGAGCCTATACTAGCCTTTCTCCTCAGCCTATACAGATATGGTGTAGCCTATGTGAGCCTATACTAGCCTATCTCCTCAGTCTATACTTATATACAGATCTGGTGTAGCCTGTGTGAGCCTATCTCCTCAGTCTATACTTATATACAGATCTGGTGTAGCCTGTTTGAGCCTATACTAGCCTATCTCCTCAGTCTATACTTATATACATATTTGGTGTAGCCTGTGTGAGCCTATACTAGCCTATCTCCTCAGCCTATACTTATATACAGATCTGGTGTAGCCTGTGTGAGCCTATACTAGCCTATCTCCTCAGCCTATACAGATATGGTGTAGCCTGTGTGAGCCTATACAGATATGGTGTAGCCTATGTGAGCCTATACTAGCCTTTCTCCTCAGCCTATACAGATATACATATCTGGTGTAGCCTATGTGAGCCTATACTAGCCTTTCTCCTCAGCCTATACAGATATGGTGTAGCCTATGTGAGCCTATACTAGCCTATGTCCTCAGCCTATACTTATATACATATCTGGTGTAGTCTGTGTGAGCCTATACTAGCCTATCTCCTCAGCCTATACTTATATACATATCTGGTGTAGCCTATGTGAGCCTATACTAGCCTTTCTCCTCAGCCTATACAGATATGGTGTAGCCTATGTGAGCCTATACTAGCCTATGTCCTCAGCCTATACTTATATACATATCTGGTGTAGCCTATGTGAGCCTATACTGGCCTATCTCCTCAGCCTATACTTATATACATATCTGGTGTAGCCTGTGTGAGCCTATACTAGCCTTTCTCCTCAGCCTATACAGATATGGTGTAGCCTATGTGAGCCTATAATAGCCTATCTCCTCAGTCTATACTTATATACAGATCTGGTGTAGCCTGTTTGAGCCTATACTAGCCTATCTCCTCAGTCTATACTTATATACATATTTGGTGTAGCCTGTGTGAGCCTATACTAGCCTATCTCCTCAGCCTATACTTATATACAGATCTGGTGTAGCCTGTGTGAGCCTATACTAGCCTATCTCCTCAGCCTATACAGATATGGTGTAGCCTGTGTGAGCCTATAATAGCCTATCTCCTCAGTCTATACTTATATACAGATCTGGTGTAGCCTGTTTGAGCCTATACTAGCCTATCTCCTCAGTCTATACTTATATACATATTTGGTGTAGCCTGTGTGAGCCTATACTAGCCTATCTCCTCAGCCTATACTTATATACAGATCTGGTGTAGCCTGTGTGAGCCTATACTAGCCTATCTCCTCAGCCTATACAGATCTGGTGTAGCCTATGTAAGCCTATACTAGCCTATCTCCTCAGCCTATACTTATATACATATCTGGTGTAGCCTATGTGAGCCTATACTAGCCTTTCTCCTCAGCCTATACAGATATGGTGTAGCCTATGTGAGCCTATACTAGCCTATGTCCTCAGCCTATACTTATATACATATCTGGTGTAGCCTATGTGAGCCTATACTGGCCTATCTCCTCAGCCTATACTTATATACATATCTGGTGTAGCCTGTGTGAGCCTATACTAGCCTTTCTCCTCAGCCTATACAGATATGGTGTAGCCTATGTGAGCCTATAATAGCCTATCTCCTCAGTCTATACTTATATACATATCTGGTGTAGCCTGTGTGAGCCTATCTCCTCAGTCTATACTTATATACAGATCTGGTGTAGCCTGTTTGAGCCTATACTAGCCTATCTCCTCAGTCTATACTTATATACATATTTGGTGTAGCCTGTGTGAGCCTATACTAGCCTATCTCCTCAGCCTATACTTATATACAGATCTGGTGTAGCCTGTGTGAGCCTATACTAGCCTATCTCCTCAGCCTATACAGATATGGTGTAGCCTGTGTGAGCCTATACAGATATGGTGTAGCCTATGTGAGCCTATACTAGCCTTTCTCCTCAGCCTATACAGATATGGTGTAGCCTATGTGAGCCTATACTAGCCTATCTCCTCAGTCTATACTTATATACAGATCTGGTGTAGCCTGTGTGAGCCTATACTAGCCTATCTCCTCAGCCTATACAGATCTGGTGTAGCCTATGTGAGCCTATACATATCTGGTGTAGCCTATGTAAGCCTATACTAGCCTTTCTCCTCAGCCTATACAGATATGGTGCAGCCTATCTCCTCAGCCTATACTTATATACATATCTGGTGTAGCCTATGTGAGCCTATACTAGCCTTTCTCCTCAGCCTATACAGATATGGTGTAGCCTATGTGAGCCTATACTAGCCTATGTCCTCAGCCTATACTTATATACATATCTGGTGTAGCCTATGTGAGCCTATACTAGCCTTTCTCCTCAGCCTATACAGATATGGTGTAGCCTATGTGAGCCTATACTAGCCTATGTCCTCAGCCTATACTTATATACATATCTGGTGTACCCTATGTGAGCCTATACTGGCCTATCTCCTCAGCCTATACTTATATACATATCTGGTGTAGCCTATGTAAGCCTATACTAGCCTTTCTCCTCAGCCTATACAGATATGGTGCAGCCTATCTCCTCAGCCTATACTTATATACATATCTGGTGTAGCCTATGTGAGCTTATACTAGCCTTTCTCCTCAGCCTATACAGATATGGTGTAGCCTATGTGAGCCTATACTAGCCTATCTCCTCAGCCTATACTTATATACAGATATGGTGTAGCCTATGTGAGCCTATACTAGCCTATCTCCTCAGCCTATACTTATATACAGATATGGTGTAGCCTATGTGAGCCTATACTAGCCTATGTCCTCAGCCTATACTTATATACATATCTGGTGTAGCCTATGTGAGCCTATACTAGCCTTTCTCCTCAGCCTATACTTGTATACATATCTGGTGTAGCCTGTGTGAGCCTATACTAGCCTATCTCCTCAGCCTATACAGATATGTTGTAGCCTATGTGAGCCTATACAGATATGGTGTAGCCTGTGTGAGCCTATACTAGCCTATCTGCTCAGCCTATACTTGTATACATATCTGGTGTAGCCTGTGTGAGCCTATACTAGCCTATCTCCTCAGCCTATACAGATATGGTGTAGCCTATGTGAGCCTATACAGATATGGTGTAGCCTGTGTGAGCCTATACTAGCCTTTCTCCTCAGCCTATACAGATATAGTGTAGCCTATGTGAGCCTATACTAGCCTATCTCCTCAGTCTATACTTATATACAGATCTGGTGTAGCCTGTGTGAGCCTATACTAGCCTGTCTTCTCAATCTATACTTATATACACATCTGGTGTAGCCTGTGTGAGCCTATACAGATATAGTGTAGCCTATGTGAGCCTATACTAGCCTATCTCCTCAGCCTATACTTATATACAGATCTGGTGTAGCCTGTTTGAGCCTATACTAGCCTATCTCCTCAGTCTATACTTATATACATATCTGGTGTAGCCTGCGTGAGCCTATACTAGCCTATCTCCTCAGCCTATACAGATATGGTGTAGCCTGTGTGAGCCTATACAGATATGGTGTAGCCTATGTGAGCCTATACTAGCCTATCTCCTCAGTCTATACTTATATACATATCTGGTGTAGCCTGTGTGAGCCTATACTAGCCTATCTCCTCAGCCTATACAGATCTGGTGTAGCCTATGTGAGCCTATACATATCTGGTGTAGCCTATGTAAGCCTATACTAGCCTTTCTCCTCAGCCTATACTTATATACATATCTGGTGTAGCCTATGTGAGCCTATACTAGCCTTTCTCCTCAGCCTATACTTATATACAGATATGGTGTAGCCTATGTGAGCCTATACTAGCCTATGTCCTCAGCCTATACTTATATACATATCTGGTGTAGCCTATGTGAGCCTATACTAGCCTATGTCCTCAGCCTATACTTATATACATATCTGGTGTAGCCTATGTGAGCCTATACTAGCCTATGTCCTCAGTCTATACTTATATACATATCTGGTGTAGCCTATGTGAGCCTATACTAGCCTATCTCCTCAGCCTATACTTATATACATATCTGGTGTAGCCTATGTGAGCCTATACTAGCCTATGTCCTCAGCCTATACTTATATACATATCTGGTGTAGCCTATGTGAGCCTATACTAGCCTATGTCCTCAGTCTATACTTATATACATATCTGGTGTAGCCTATGTGAGCCTATACTAGCCTATCTCCTCAGCCTATACTTATATACATATCTGGTGTAGCCTATGTAAGCCTATACTAGCCTATCTCCTCAGCCTATACTTATATACAGATATGGTGTAGCCTATGTGAGCCTATACTAGCCTTTCTCCTCAGCCTATACAGATATGGTGCAGCCTATCTCCTCAGCCTATACTTATATACATATCTGGTGTAGCCTATGTGAGCCTATACTAGCCTTTCTCCTCAGCCTATACAGATATGGTGTAGCCTATGTGAGCCTATACTGGCCTTTCTCCTCAGCCTATACAGATATGGCGTAGCCTATGTGAGCCTATACTAGCCTATCTGCTCAGCCTATACTTGTATACATATCTGGTGTAGCCTGTGTGAGCCTATACTAGCCTATCTCCTCAGCCTATACAGATATGGTGTAGCCTATGTGAGCCTATACAGATATGGTGTAGCCTATGTGAGCCTATACAGATATGGTGAAGCCTGTGTGAGCCTATACTAGCCTTTCTCCTCAGCCTATACAGATATAGTGTAGCCTATGTGAGCCTATACTAGCCTATCTCCTCAGTCTATACTTATATACAGATCTGGTGTAGCCTGTGTGAGCCTATACAGATATGGTGCAGCCTATGTGAGCCTATACTAGCCTATCTTCTCAATCTATACTTATATACAGATCTTGTGTAGCCTGTGTGAGCCTATACAGATATAGTGTAGCCTATGTGAGCCTGTACTAGCCTATCTCCTCAGTCTATACTTATATACAGATCTGGTGTAGCCTGTGTGAGCCTATACTAGCCTATCTCCTCAGCCTATACTTATATACAGATCTGGTGTAGCCTGTGTGAGCCTATACAGATATAGTGTAGCCTATGTGAGCCTATACTTATATACATATCTGGTGTAGCCTGTGTGAGCCTATACTAGCCTATCTCCTCAGCCTATACTTATATACAGATCTGGTGTAGCCTGTGTGAGCCTATACAGATATAGTGTAGCCTATGTGAGCCTATACTAGCCTATCTCCTCAGTCTATACTTATATACAGATCTGGTGTAGCCTGTGTGAGCCTATACAGATATAGTGTAGCCTATGTGAGCCTATACTTATATACATATCTGGTGTAGCCTGTGTGAGCCTATACTAGCCTATCTCCTCAGCCTATACTTATATACAGATCTGGTGTAGCCTGTGTGAGCCTATACAGATATAGTGTAGCCTATGTGAGCCTATACTTATATACATATCTGGTGTAGCCTGTGTGAGCCTATACTAGCCTATCTCCTCAGCCTATACAGATATGGTGTAGCCTATGTGAGCCTATACTAGCCTTTCTCCTCAGCCTATACAGATATGGTGTAGTCTATCTCCTCAGCCTATACTTATATACATATCTAGTGTAGCCTGTGTGAGCCTATACTAGCCTATCTCCTCAGCCTATACTTATATACATATCTGGTGTAGCCTGTGTGAGCCTATACTAGCCCTTCTCCTCAGTCTATACTTATATACAGATCTGGTGTAGCCTGTGTGAGCCTATACTAGCCTATCTCCTCAGTCTATACTTATATACATATCTGGTGTAGCCTGTGTGAGCCTATACTAGCCTATCTCCTCAGTCTATACTTATATACAGATCTGGTGTAGCCTGTTTGAGCCTATACTAGCCTATCTCCTCAGTCTATACTTATATACATATCTGGTGTAGCCTGTGTGAGCCTATACTAGCCTATCTCCTCAGCCTATACTTATATACAGATCTGGTGTAGCCTGTGTGAGCCTATACTAGCCTATCTCCTCAGCCTATACAGATATGGTGTAGCCTGTGTGAGCCTTTCTCCTCAGCCTATACAGATATGGTGTAGCCTATGTGAGCCTATACTAGCCTATCTCCTCAGTCTATGCTTATATACATATCTGGTGTAGCCTGTGTGAGCCTATATTAGCCTATCTCCTCAGCCTATACTTATATACAGATCTGGTGTAGCCTGTGTGAGCCTATACTAGCCTATCTCCTCAGCCTATACAGATCTGCTGTAGCCTATGTGAGCCTATACATATCTGGTGTAGCCTATGTAAGCCTATACTAGCCTTTCTCCTCAGCCTATACAGATATGGTGCAGCCTATCTCCTCAGCCTATACTTATATACATATCTGGTGTAGCCTATGTGAGCCTATACTAGCCTTTCTCCTCAGCCTATACAGATATGGTGTAGCCTATGTGAGCCTATACTAGCCTATACTTATATACATATCTGGTGTAGCCTGTGTGAGCCTATACTAGCCTATCTCCTCAGCCTATACTTATATACATATCTGGTGTAGCCTATGTGAGCCTATACTAGCCTTTCTCCTCAGCCTATACAGATATGGTGTAGCCTATGTGAGCCTATACTAGCCTATGTCCTCAGCCTATACTTATATACATATCTGGTGTAGCCTATGTGAGCCTATACTAGCCTATGTCCTCAGCCTATACTTATATACATATCTGGTGTAGCCTATGTGAGCCTATACTAGCCTATGTCCTCAGCCTATACTTATATACAGATCTGGTGTAGCCTATGTGAGCCTATACTAGCCTATGTCCTCAGCCTATACTTATATACATATCTGGTGTAGCCTATGTGAGCCTATACTAGCCTATGTCCTCAGCCTATACTTATATACATATCTGGTGTAGCCTATGTGAGCCTATACTAGCCTTTCTCCTCAGCCTATACAGATATGGTGTAGCCTATGTGAGCCTATACTAGCCTTTCTCCTCAGCCTATACAGATATGGTGTAGCCTATGTGAGCCTATACTAGCCTTTCTCCTCAGCCTATACAGATATGGTGTAGTCTATACAGATATGGTGTAGCCTATGTGAGCCTATACTAGCCTTTCTCCTCAGCCTATACAGATATGGTGTAGTCTATGTGAGCCTATACTAGCCTATGTCCTCAGCCTATACTTATATACATATCTGGTGTAGCCTGTGTGAGCCTATACTAGCCTATCTCCTCAGCCTATACAGATATGGTGTAGCCTATGTGAGCCTATACTAGCCTTTCTCCTCAGCCTATACAGATATGGTGTAGTCTATACAGATATGGTGTAGCCTATGTGAGCCTATACTAGCCTTTCTCCTCAGCCTATACAGATATGGTGTAGTCTATCCAGATATGGTGTAGCCTATGTGAGCCTATACTAGCCTATGTCCTCAGCCTATACTTATATACATATCTGGTGTAGCCTATGTGAGCCTATACTGGCCTATCTCCTCAGCCTATACAGATATGGTGTAGCCTATGTGAGCCTATACTAGCCTTTCTCCTCAGCCTATACAGATATGGTGTAGCCTATGTGAGCCTATACTAGCCTATGTCCTCAGCCTATACTTATATACATATCTGGTGTAGCCTATGTGAGCCTATACTAGCCTTTCTCCTCAGCCTATACAGATATGGTGTAGCCTATGTGAGCCTATACTAGCCTTTCTCCTCAGCCTATACAGATATGGTGTAGTCTAAACAGATATGGTGTAGCCTATGTGAGCCTATACTAGCCTTTCTCCTCAGCCTATACAGATATGGTGTAGTCTATACAGATATGGTGTAGCCTATGTGAGCCTATACTAGCCTTTCTCCTCAGCCTATACTTATATACATATCTGGTGTAGCCTATGTGAGCCTATACTAGCCTTTCTCCTCAGCCTATACAGATATGGTGTAGTCTATACAGATATAGTGTAGCCTATGTGAGCCTATACTAGCCTATGTCCTCAGCCTATACTTGTATACATATCTGGTGTAGCCTGTGTGAGCCTATACTAGCCTTTCTCCTCAGCCTATACAGATATGGTGTAGCCTATGTGAGCCTATACTAGCCTTTCTCCTCAGCCTATACAGATATGGTGTAGCCTATGTGAGCCTATACAGATATGGTGTAGCCTGTGTGAGCCTATACTAGCCTTTCTCCTCAGCCTATACAGATATGCTGTAGCCTATGTGAGCCTATACTAGCCTATCTCCTCAGCCTATACTTATATACAGATCTGGTGTAGCCTGTTTGAGCCTATACTAGCCTATCTCCTCAGTCTATACTTATATACATATCTGGTGTAGCCTGCGTGAGCCTATACTAGCCTATCTCCTCAGCCTATACAGATATGGTGTAGCCTGTGTGAGCCTATACAGATATGGTGTAGCCTATGTGAGCCTATACTAGCCTATCTCCTCAGTCTATACTTATATACATATCTGGTGTAGCCTGTGTGAGCCTATACTAGCCTATCTCCTCAGCCTATACAGATCTGGTGTAGCCTATGTGAGCCTATACATATCTGGTGTAGCCTATGTAAGCCTATACTAGCCTTTCTCCTCAGCCTATACTTATATACATATCTGGTGTAGCCTATGTGAGCCTATACTAGCCTTTCTCCTCAGCCTATACTTATATACAGATATGGTGTAGCCTATGTGAGCCTATACTAGCCTATGTCCTCAGCCTATACTTATATACATATCTGGTGTAGCCTATGTGAGCCTATACTAGCCTATGTCCTCAGCCTATACTTATATACATATCTGGTGTAGCCTATGTGAGCCTATACTAGCCTATGTCCTCAGTCTATACTTATATACATATCTGGTGTAGCCTATGTGAGCCTATACTAGCCTATCTCCTCAGCCTATACTTATATACATATCTGGTGTAGCCTATGTGAGCCTATACTAGCCTATGTCCTCAGCCTATACTTATATACATATCTGGTGTAGCCTATGTGAGCCTATACTAGCCTATGTCCTCAGTCTATACTTATATACATATCTGGTGTAGCCTATGTGAGCCTATACTAGCCTATCTCCTCAGCCTATACTTATATACATATCTGGTGTAGCCTATGTAAGCCTATACTAGCCTATCTCCTCAGCCTATACTTATATACAGATATGGTGTAGCCTATGTGAGCCTATACTAGCCTTTCTCCTCAGCCTATACAGATATGGTGCAGCCTATCTCCTCAGCCTATACTTATATACATATCTGGTGTAGCCTATGTGAGCCTATACTAGCCTTTCTCCTCAGCCTATACAGATATGGTGTAGCCTATGTGAGCCTATACTGGCCTTTCTCCTCAGCCTATACAGATATGGCGTAGCCTATGTGAGCCTATACTAGCCTATCTGCTCAGCCTATACTTGTATACATATCTGGTGTAGCCTGTGTGAGCCTATACTAGCCTATCTCCTCAGCCTATACAGATATGGTGTAGCCTATGTGAGCCTATACAGATATGGTGTAGCCTATGTGAGCCTATACAGATATGGTGAAGCCTGTGTGAGCCTATACTAGCCTTTCTCCTCAGCCTATACAGATATAGTGTAGCCTATGTGAGCCTATACTAGCCTATCTCCTCAGTCTATACTTATATACAGATCTGGTGTAGCCTGTGTGAGCCTATACAGATATGGTGCAGCCTATGTGAGCCTATACTAGCCTATCTTCTCAATCTATACTTATATACAGATCTTGTGTAGCCTGTGTGAGCCTATACAGATATAGTGTAGCCTATGTGAGCCTGTACTAGCCTATCTCCTCAGTCTATACTTATATACAGATCTGGTGTAGCCTGTGTGAGCCTATACTAGCCTATCTCCTCAGCCTATACTTATATACAGATCTGGTGTAGCCTGTGTGAGCCTATACAGATATAGTGTAGCCTATGTGAGCCTATACTTATATACATATCTGGTGTAGCCTGTGTGAGCCTATACTAGCCTATCTCCTCAGCCTATACTTATATACAGATCTGGTGTAGCCTGTGTGAGCCTATACAGATATAGTGTAGCCTATGTGAGCCTATACTAGCCTATCTCCTCAGTCTATACTTATATACAGATCTGGTGTAGCCTGTGTGAGCCTATACAGATATAGTGTAGCCTATGTGAGCCTATACTTATATACATATCTGGTGTAGCCTGTGTGAGCCTATACTAGCCTATCTCCTCAGCCTATACTTATATACAGATCTGGTGTAGCCTGTGTGAGCCTATACAGATATAGTGTAGCCTATGTGAGCCTATACTTATATACATATCTGGTGTAGCCTGTGTGAGCCTATACTAGCCTATCTCCTCAGCCTATACAGATATGGTGTAGCCTATGTGAGCCTATACTAGCCTTTCTCCTCAGCCTATACAGATATGGTGTAGTCTATCTCCTCAGCCTATACTTATATACATATCTAGTGTAGCCTGTGTGAGCCTATACTAGCCTATCTCCTCAGCCTATACTTATATACATATCTGGTGTAGCCTGTGTGAGCCTATACTAGCCCTTCTCCTCAGTCTATACTTATATACAGATCTGGTGTAGCCTGTGTGAGCCTATACTAGCCTATCTCCTCAGTCTATACTTATATACATATCTGGTGTAGCCTGTGTGAGCCTATACTAGCCTATCTCCTCAGTCTATACTTATATACAGATCTGGTGTAGCCTGTTTGAGCCTATACTAGCCTATCTCCTCAGTCTATACTTATATACATATCTGGTGTAGCCTGTGTGAGCCTATACTAGCCTATCTCCTCAGCCTATACTTATATACAGATCTGGTGTAGCCTGTGTGAGCCTATACTAGCCTATCTCCTCAGCCTATACAGATATGGTGTAGCCTGTGTGAGCCTTTCTCCTCAGCCTATACAGATATGGTGTAGCCTATGTGAGCCTATACTAGCCTATCTCCTCAGTCTATGCTTATATACATATCTGGTGTAGCCTGTGTGAGCCTATATTAGCCTATCTCCTCAGCCTATACTTATATACAGATCTGGTGTAGCCTGTGTGAGCCTATACTAGCCTATCTCCTCAGCCTATACAGATCTGCTGTAGCCTATGTGAGCCTATACATATCTGGTGTAGCCTATGTAAGCCTATACTAGCCTTTCTCCTCAGCCTATACAGATATGGTGCAGCCTATCTCCTCAGCCTATACTTATATACATATCTGGTGTAGCCTATGTGAGCCTATACTAGCCTTTCTCCTCAGCCTATACAGATATGGTGTAGCCTATGTGAGCCTATACTAGCCTGTCTTCTCAATCTATACTTATATACACATCTGGTGTAGCCTGTGTGAGCCTATACAGATATAGTGTAGCCTATGTGAGCCTATACTAGCCTATCTCCTCAGCCTATACTTATATACAGATCTGGTGTAGCCTGTTTGAGCCTATACTAGCCTATCTCCTCAGTCTATACTTATATACATATCTGGTGTAGCCTGCGTGAGCCTATACTAGCCTATCTCCTCAGCCTATACAGATATGGTGTAGCCTGTGTGAGCCTATACAGATATGGTGTAGCCTATGTGAGCCTATACTAGCCTATCTCCTCAGTCTATACTTATATACATATCTGGTGTAGCCTGTGTGAGCCTATACTAGCCTATCTCCTCAGCCTATACAGATCTGGTGTAGCCTATGTGAGCCTATACATATCTGGTGTAGCCTATGTAAGCCTATACTAGCCTTTCTCCTCAGCCTATACTTATATACATATCTGGTGTAGCCTATGTGAGCCTATACTAGCCTTTCTCCTCAGCCTATACTTATATACAGATATGGTGTAGCCTATGTGAGCCTATACTAGCCTATGTCCTCAGCCTATACTTATATACATATCTGGTGTAGCCTATGTGAGCCTATACTAGCCTATGTCCTCAGCCTATACTTATATACATATCTGGTGTAGCCTATGTGAGCCTATACTAGCCTATGTCCTCAGTCTATACTTATATACATATCTGGTGTAGCCTATGTGAGCCTATACTAGCCTATCTCCTCAGCCTATACTTATATACATATCTGGTGTAGCCTATGTGAGCCTATACTAGCCTATGTCCTCAGCCTATACTTATATACATATCTGGTGTAGCCTATGTGAGCCTATACTAGCCTATGTCCTCAGTCTATACTTATATACATATCTGGTGTAGCCTATGTGAGCCTATACTAGCCTATCTCCTCAGCCTATACTTATATACATATCTGGTGTAGCCTATGTAAGCCTATACTAGCCTATCTCCTCAGCCTATACTTATATACAGATATGGTGTAGCCTATGTGAGCCTATACTAGCCTTTCTCCTCAGCCTATACAGATATGGTGCAGCCTATCTCCTCAGCCTATACTTATATACATATCTGGTGTAGCCTATGTGAGCCTATACTAGCCTTTCTCCTCAGCCTATACAGATATGGTGTAGCCTATGTGAGCCTATACTGGCCTTTCTCCTCAGCCTATACAGATATGGCGTAGCCTATGTGAGCCTATACTAGCCTATCTGCTCAGCCTATACTTGTATACATATCTGGTGTAGCCTGTGTGAGCCTATACTAGCCTATCTCCTCAGCCTATACAGATATGGTGTAGCCTATGTGAGCCTATACAGATATGGTGTAGCCTATGTGAGCCTATACAGATATGGTGAAGCCTGTGTGAGCCTATACTAGCCTTTCTCCTCAGCCTATACAGATATAGTGTAGCCTATGTGAGCCTATACTAGCCTATCTCCTCAGTCTATACTTATATACAGATCTGGTGTAGCCTGTGTGAGCCTATACAGATATGGTGCAGCCTATGTGAGCCTATACTAGCCTATCTTCTCAATCTATACTTATATACAGATCTTGTGTAGCCTGTGTGAGCCTATACAGATATAGTGTAGCCTATGTGAGCCTGTACTAGCCTATCTCCTCAGTCTATACTTATATACAGATCTGGTGTAGCCTGTGTGAGCCTATACTAGCCTATCTCCTCAGCCTATACTTATATACAGATCTGGTGTAGCCTGTGTGAGCCTATACAGATATAGTGTAGCCTATGTGAGCCTATACTTATATACATATCTGGTGTAGCCTGTGTGAGCCTATACTAGCCTATCTCCTCAGCCTATACTTATATACAGATCTGGTGTAGCCTGTGTGAGCCTATACAGATATAGTGTAGCCTATGTGAGCCTATACTAGCCTATCTCCTCAGTCTATACTTATATACAGATCTGGTGTAGCCTGTGTGAGCCTATACAGATATAGTGTAGCCTATGTGAGCCTATACTTATATACATATCTGGTGTAGCCTGTGTGAGCCTATACTAGCCTATCTCCTCAGCCTATACTTATATACAGATCTGGTGTAGCCTGTGTGAGCCTATACAGATATAGTGTAGCCTATGTGAGCCTATACTTATATACATATCTGGTGTAGCCTGTGTGAGCCTATACTAGCCTATCTCCTCAGCCTATACAGATATGGTGTAGCCTATGTGAGCCTATACTAGCCTTTCTCCTCAGCCTATACAGATATGGTGTAGTCTATCTCCTCAGCCTATACTTATATACATATCTAGTGTAGCCTGTGTGAGCCTATACTAGCCTATCTCCTCAGCCTATACTTATATACATATCTGGTGTAGCCTGTGTGAGCCTATACTAGCCCTTCTCCTCAGTCTATACTTATATACAGATCTGGTGTAGCCTGTGTGAGCCTATACTAGCCTATCTCCTCAGTCTATACTTATATACATATCTGGTGTAGCCTGTGTGAGCCTATACTAGCCTATCTCCTCAGTCTATACTTATATACAGATCTGGTGTAGCCTGTTTGAGCCTATACTAGCCTATCTCCTCAGTCTATACTTATATACATATCTGGTGTAGCCTGTGTGAGCCTATACTAGCCTATCTCCTCAGCCTATACTTATATACAGATCTGGTGTAGCCTGTGTGAGCCTATACTAGCCTATCTCCTCAGCCTATACAGATATGGTGTAGCCTGTGTGAGCCTTTCTCCTCAGCCTATACAGATATGGTGTAGCCTATGTGAGCCTATACTAGCCTATCTCCTCAGTCTATGCTTATATACATATCTGGTGTAGCCTGTGTGAGCCTATATTAGCCTATCTCCTCAGCCTATACTTATATACAGATCTGGTGTAGCCTGTGTGAGCCTATACTAGCCTATCTCCTCAGCCTATACAGATCTGCTGTAGCCTATGTGAGCCTATACATATCTGGTGTAGCCTATGTAAGCCTATACTAGCCTTTCTCCTCAGCCTATACAGATATGGTGCAGCCTATCTCCTCAGCCTATACTTATATACATATCTGGTGTAGCCTATGTGAGCCTATACTAGCCTTTCTCCTCAGCCTATACAGATATGGTGTAGCCTATGTGAGCCTATACTAGCCTATACTTATATACATATCTGGTGTAGCCTGTGTGAGCCTATACTAGCCTATCTCCTCAGCCTATACTTATATACATATCTGGTGTAGCCTATGTGAGCCTATACTAGCCTTTCTCCTCAGCCTATACAGATATGGTGTAGCCTATGTGAGCCTATACTAGCCTATGTCCTCAGCCTATACTTATATACATATCTGGTGTAGCCTATGTGAGCCTATACTAGCCTATGTCCTCAGCCTATACTTATATACATATCTGGTGTAGCCTATGTCCTCAGCCTATACTTATATACAGATCTGGTGTAGCCTATGTGAGCCTATACTAGCCTATGTCCTCAGCCTATACTTATATACATATCTGGTGTAGCCTATGTGAGCCTATACTAGCCTATGTCCTCAGCCTATACTTATATACATATCTGGTGTAGCCTATGTGAGCCTATACTAGCCTTTCTCCTCAGCCTATACAGATATGGTGTAGCCTATGTGAGCCTATACTAGCCTTTCTCCTCAGCCTATACAGATATGGTGTAGCCTATGTGAGCCTATACTAGCCTTTCTCCTCAGCCTATACAGATATGGTGTAGTCTATACAGATATGGTGTAGCCTATGTGAGCCTATACTAGCCTTTCTCCTCAGCCTATACAGATATGGTGTAGTCTATGTGAGCCTATACTAGCCTATGTCCTCAGCCTATACTTATATACATATCTGGTGTAGCCTGTGTGAGCCTATACTAGCCTATCTCCTCAGCCTATACAGATATGGTGTAGCCTATGTGAGCCTATACTAGCCTTTCTCCTCAGCCTATACAGATATGGTGTAGTCTATACAGATATGGTGTAGCCTATGTGAGCCTATACTAGCCTTTCTCCTCAGCCTATACAGATATGGTGTAGTCTATCCAGATATGGTGTAGCCTATGTGAGCCTATACTAGCCTATGTCCTCAGCCTATACTTATATACATATCTGGTGTAGCCTATGTGAGCCTATACTGGCCTATCTCCTCAGCCTATACAGATATGGTGTAGCCTATGTGAGCCTATACTAGCCTTTCTCCTCAGCCTATACAGATATGGTGTAGCCTATGTGAGCCTATACTAGCCTATGTCCTCAGCCTATACTTATATACATATCTGGTGTAGCCTATGTGAGCCTATACTAGCCTTTCTCCTCAGCCTATACAGATATGGTGTAGCCTATGTGAGCCTATACTAGCCTTTCTCCTCAGCCTATACAGATATGGTGTAGTCTAAACAGATATGGTGTAGCCTATGTGAGCCTATACTAGCCTTTCTCCTCAGCCTATACAGATATGGTGTAGTCTATACAGATATGGTGTAGCCTATGTGAGCCTATACTAGCCTTTCTCCTCAGCCTATACTTATATACATATCTGGTGTAGCCTATGTGAGCCTATACTAGCCTTTCTCCTCAGCCTATACAGATATGGTGTAGTCTATACAGATATAGTGTAGCCTATGTGAGCCTATACTAGCCTATGTCCTCAGCCTATACTTGTATACATATCTGGTGTAGCCTGTGTGAGCCTATACTAGCCTTTCTCCTCAGCCTATACAGATATGGTGTAGCCTATGTGAGCCTATACTAGCCTTTCTCCTCAGCCTATACAGATATGGTGTAGCCTATGTGAGCCTATACAGATATGGTGTAGCCTGTGTGAGCCTATACTAGCCTTTCTCCTCAGCCTATACAGATATGCTGTAGCCTATGTGAGCCTATACTAGCCTATGTCCTCAGCCTATACTTATATACATATCTGGTGTAGCCTATGTGAGCCTATACTAGCCTATCTCCTCAGCCTATACAGATATGGTGTAGCCTATGTGAGCCTATACAGATATGGTGTAGCCTATGTGAGCCTATACTAGCCTATCCTCTCAATCTATACTTATATACAGATCTGGTGTAGCCTATGTGAACCTATACTAGCCTATCTCCTCAGCCTATACTTATATACAGATCTGGTGTAGCCAGGGCCGTATTTACGTATGGGCAAACCGGGCAACTGCACAGGGCGGCACATTTTAGGGGGCGGCAAAATTACTGGAAAGCTGCAGCAAAAAAAAAAATAAAGCATGGACATGAAACATCAAGTTCCTTTTGATTCTATAAATTGATTGAAGAACTGAACAACAGAGTTTCTTCCTACAAGGAATTCAGTGAACCATTTATGTTTTTGACAAATCTGAAGATGCTTAGTCCACTTGAAATTCAGGAAGCATCATCCAGACTTCAGAAAGTCTACAGTTCGGATCTTGAAGATCAGCATTTGTGCTTGAATGCTCACCATTCAGAAACTGCATAGAAAAGAATGAAAATGTGACGCACTCTCCTACACAGCTGTAAGGTAACTGTCTAGAGAGTAATTATTATTTATTTATGCCAACAAACTTACTGTTGGTGTTTTTAAATACACAAGCCGTGTATGGGCAAAGTTTGAGAGGTAGAACTGGAACTTAAAAATTCAATGCCACAACTGGGATTTGAACCACAGACCTTCCGCTTACCGGGCGGCTTCTCTACCACTGAGCTATTGTGACAAAATGCCAGAATGGCATTAAATTCTCAAACCAGTTCGTATTTCTCCTGGTAAACCACAAAGGCAGTCTCACATACAATAGTAAGTCACCATTGGGGTAATTTGTCTCACACAAAAATTTTGAACTCAGTATTGGTGATGTAACTGTAAAAGAACCAAACCTTGTGTGTAATTTAATAAACAATTATTTTCTTAGTTTAGGAGAGAATTCTGCTGGCAGGAATACACAACAGTCATTTAAAAACACTGTAAAGCCATCATTCTTTATTTATCCATTATCTACAACAGAGATTATAAATACAATAACTAAACTACCAAAAAAAGTCACAAGTGGATGGGATGAAATCAGTGTGATTCTCTTAAAACATTGTAAATATGTTCTGGCCAGTCCCCTTGAACATTTAATAAACTTCTCTATCCTATGTGGTAAATTTCCAGAATGTCTGAAACAGAGCCTAGTACGCCCAGTACCTAAAAAACGAGATGAGAGTGACATAAATAACTACAGACCAATTAGCCTAACATCAGAAATAGCAAAGCTCTTTGAAAGGCTTGTATTAAGTCGGTTATTAGATTTTTAGACAAAAACAATATTATTGTAAATTTTCAGCATGGATTTAGGAAAGGACGATCAACAGCTACTGCAATTAGTGAACTTATACATTTAGTCATTGAAAACCTTCAAAAAAATGATAAAGTAGGGTCTTTATTCTTTGATCTTTCTAAAACTTTCGATTGTGTTGATCATGCGATACTATTACAAAAACTGGAGGCATATGGAGTAAGAGGCTTGGGGAGAGATTTGATCAGATCATATTTGGTAGACAAAAGACAATCAACACTAATGTACGATAAACGGGGCAAATCAGTAAGAAAAGTGCAATCAAAATTTAAACGTGTTATGCATGGTGTACCACAAGGATCAGTGTTGGGACCACTATTATTTATTTTATATGTAAATGACATACCAATCTCAAAAAATACAAATATAATAGCTTATGCAGATGATACAACTGCTGTATGTCAAGGGGCAAATGTTGATATATTAAAGGAGAACTTACTGCAATCCATTGACTCAGTTATTAACTACTTTAAACATAATCACCTCACATGCAACATGACAAAAACAACCTTAATTCATTTCTCACAGAGTAATATAAGCACCACAAATTTCTCCTTACCAGTAAATAATAGCAGTATTCATGACGTAAGCGAACATAAATTTCTAGGAATAATATTTGATAGAAAATTAACATGGGCTGGACATATAAATCATATTTGTGACAAAATTAGTAAATCTGTGTATCTCCTACGTCATTTTAAAAATATCTTAGATGAGAAGGGGCTCAAAATGATTTATTATGGAGTTATATACCCATATTTACTGTATGCGATAGAAATTTGGGGCTGTGCTGCTGCAACCCATATGGAAAGGTTATTTAGATTGCAAAAACGGGCAGTCAGATTGATTTTCAATATGAACTCTCGTGAATCATGTAGGGGAATATTTAAGGATAAGCAGATATTAACATTGTAATCTCTGTATGTCTATAAAGTTGTAACCTATGCAGTTCAGAAACAAAACCTAAAAAATAGCAATATCCATAGTCACTACACCCGACACAATGATGATTATTTTCAGCAGAGATTTAGTCAAAATATTTCAAAAAAGGATCCTAATGACATGGGTTTAATGCTTCATGCAAAACTACCTGCATATTTAAAATGTTCTAAAGGTAAACAATTTGAGAGTGCTCTGAAGAACTATTTGATAACAAAGACATTGTACAGTATCAATGAACTATAATAATGTCCATATTGAAATTACAGACCCTCTGTGTAAATCACAAATGATAGGTAGCTATAGTTATATGTGTAACCATTAGGTTGTCCATCTCTGTAATATAAATTATAAATATAAATGTGTGACAATGTCAAAAACTGTATTGCAGTCTATTGACAATAAAGAATTTAAATTTAAATTTACTATAATGATATTAAACAGTGGTATACAAGAAATAATGTAAGTAAAGTTCTGCGTGGGCTATTGTTTACAGTTCACAGCTTCTTCTACAGTGTTAGCTCGACATTGGAGCATGCAACAGGCGTGAACTTGTCTGAATCCATGATTTGTCACTTTTTACTGTGGATTGGACTGATTACACAATACCATTAAAACCTCTGACTGCAATGGGCACATGAATGCCAACGCTGGTGTGCTGAAGGGGCAGAAAAAATTATAATGGTTCTATTTTGTGGTGTTTACTATTTAAAAATAAGTGCTTCTGTAAATTTTGGTCACACAAATGCAATTGGTTTGTGAGAAAAATGAATTTATAGAAGGGAGGCATGAAACATGTTGTCTTCCTAAATGTTAATAATACTGATAATGATAAGAATAATAATTTCTGACTTTCATTTATGTTATAGTCTTGCAAAAATGTACTGCAATAATGATAGTCATTAAAAAGTGCATGAAACATAACCTTTCTGTAAGCCAATCACATTTGATGTCAACAGTTACTATTCTTTCAAATTTCTGAATCAATAGTTAGATGTGTTCTGAAGATGCTCATAATGTCTTTCAGCTGACTCCACCAGTGCCCATCTATGCTGGTATGATGTTTACTATCATCTTTTCAGAGTCATGATGTTCTTCTTCCAAGAATCACTGAATGTGTACTATACGGCTATGAACACTGTAAGGTCCAGAAGTAAGATGTTTTGTGTGCTTGAATACTGAGCGAATGCTTCTTTTAAAAATACACTGAACATCAGTTTTGTCATTTTTCCCAACAAATTCCATTTTACAATTAGTGTCTGCCTTGAACATTTTTTCTTCCACTTTCTTACTAATGTTTGAAGAATTACAGATAACTGCAGTATTAGTTAGCCAGATTGGCACACAATGTCCTCAAACTACAATCCTTGACATATCAACAGTTCCTCTCTCCAGCGTGCACCAATACCAGCCAATCTTTTGATGAGAACAATTGAAAGTGTGTTTCAGGACAGAATTGTGGTTCCCTCAGTAACCTGCAATTTCTAACCTAAAACACACCCTGAAAGAATTAAACCAAAATATCCACCAGGAGGTTGCCAGCATTTCTCAATGTGAGCCACGGCGAGTGATGGATAGTTTCCTAAGAGGTGCCAAAAATGTATGGATAGTGTCAGTTTCAGTGTCTAATTTCATAAAGTTGGTAAGTAAAGGCTTTAAAAGTGGTTCTAAAAATGTTGTATGGTTTCAACCACACCTTTCTGTGATAGTGGCAGAACACTTTGCAGGAAGTTCAGAGTTTTTTGTTCTCCCTGTAGCTGTACATAAGTATAACAACAGGAGGGCTTGTATAGCTACATGAAAAAGTACTGTAATCCACTTCTAGGCCCCCTATCCCTGAAAAGAGTGACATACAGAAAACAAATGACTAGGTTTGAAAATCAATAAAAACTTTGCAACCAAGCAACAAGATACTGAGACAGAATATATGGTTAGACCCCGAAACTAAAGAATTTATGTAAACATTGTTTATTTTTCATGTTGGTAAGGATTTGTTGAGTACTGAAAATGTACTGCTATTTTATCAATTGTTACAAAAAAGAGTTGTTTAAAAATGTCATAAATATTAAGTTACATGATTAAATTTAATATGTATAAATATAAGAACCATATATATTTAATGTTAAAAGTGTAGGGAGGATAGATAAAGATTGCTCCCCTAACATTACAGGAACGTAGCGTAGGAGGGTTTCAAAGTGTACTTTGCAGCAAAATGAGCGCATACGCGCATGAATACAAAAGCATTATGAAAAGAGGCACCAACTTTTTCATTATTAGCGTCTCGGAGCTTGGGAAGTGAAGACCTGTTTTTGTAACACACGTAGATGTGGATCTAAAATATCTAATAAAGTGAAAAGACTATCAAGAAAGTATATACATGTGCAACAAAAGTTAATTTAATTGTAATGAGTGTAATATTTGATGAAAAAAAGTGTAAATAAAAGTGATATAGTGAAGTTACATCTTGTGTTTGTTCATTTCACCCTGTACCAAGACCTGGGATAGAAAAAATAATGTCATAGCTCAACTCAAAGTATAATTATTAAAAACTCAGCACCAAATGGCATATATATTTCGCACCATGGAATGTAATACACTTCATTCCTTGGAGAAAAGCAGCTAACAAACTGATAACTCAGCACCAATACAAAAAAACGTTCTTCCAAGTGTACAAAAATTCCAGAAAATGACCATGTTTCAAATAAAAAATGGCAAAAAAATGAAAACAAGTTTGAAGGATTGCATGTGTCTTGAGAATCTGCAAAAATGTGATGCAACACACTTCTACAAATATTTTGAGCCTTACCACAGTTGATAAAAAGCTTTTACCACTCCAAATATTTCAGTTAATATGTAGTTTGGTTTGAAATGGTTTGTAACTTCTTTAAAAAATAAAGTTTGTGAACTTGATGGAAATGTATTTGTTCATGATAACGGTATGTTTTGATACCATTAACGCCCAGCGGTCTATTTATAGACCGGGTGATTTTGAGACATTGGGTGAATAAAAAGGCAAACAAAAATAATTGTTGACATACTACATGCTAAACCAATACATATTTTTCTTAATTGTTTTAAAAAAACAAGCTGGATTTTAATGGGTTAGTTTATTTTCTTTCGAGATAAAAAATGAAATTTGTATGGTGGTTGTATAAAACTTACAATTTTTGCTATGCGGTTCATATCCTTTACAGTGAACATATTACAAAACCCACGCATTAAGTTTTTCTAAATGAGTTTATGGTTTAGTGAAAAAAATCAATCTTTTTTAAAAAATATGAAATGAATTTCATTATGAAGTCTATAAATTTATTGAAAGAAAATGTTCAATAATTAAAAAATTGACATATAACAATGAGACTGTGCCAAACAGTAAAATAATGATAGCAATAGATGCCATATATTAAGGTAACGTTAACTTGCACTACACCTGAAATGTATGATTTCCTTCGTTTCTGAATCAGTGAATTAGTATATTGGTAAATCATGTAAACATTGTTTTATTGTAATATCTTCATTATATCTTTATTTTCTCTACTATGTATAGTAAAGTAGAAGAAGTATTGTATTCCACCCAAAATTGAGGTCGATATTTCACCGGAAATGTATTTTTGAGGCCCCCTGAATCCAAAAAAGGCAGTTTTAAAAAAAGGTCCATGTGTGTGTGTCTGCGGACAGCATAACTCAAAAACGAAGTCAGTTAAAGACCAAAGTTGGTATTTAAATTTAATGTCTTTCAAGAATGTGACACGAAGGTTTTGAAGAAAATTGCTCTACCCTAAACTACCCTTTATATGGAAAATTTTTATTTTTCTTAAAAATGGCTCTAACGATTTTGATTAAAATGCCATATATTTGAAATATTTTTATGACAAATAAAATGCATATCTGGAATTTTCTGGTTGTAGCCCCTGTAGTCGTATTTACTCTGGATGACTTTTGCATAACTGGTAAACCGTAATAGATAGACTAAATCTTACTATACAAAAAATGTAGATTTTGCTAAAACACAATTTAGGTCCAAATAAATTTTTTTTTGTAGAGTATACCATTTCGGAGATATTCCTTGTTCTTTGTGTGAGTTTTGGAGAACTTATACTCCTGTCAAATGGAACATTGTTATTCATTTTTTATGTTAACCATAGAAAGAGATCAGAATTTCAAAGCTTTAAAACATTTTACTATTGCTCAAAGTCTACTGTATTCCCATATTTCGCTTGTACCTACAAGGAAATAAGCAGTAAGATAATTTGTATGAATATTTATCTCGACTAACACAAAGAAGATATAGAAATAAGTGTTTGTAAGAATAGTTAGTACAAGAGTAGAGAAAGTCTACTTTGCTCTATGTAGCAGAGAAAGTAAAAGGAATAGAACGGTTTAGAGCTACAGTGCAGGAAACTGTCCCAAGCACATCATTGTCTCTATACCCAATTTCCCACTAAATACATTTTTCTTTATAAAATATGCCTTTTGTCAGTATCTATTAGAAGTACTGCATGAATCTTTATGTGGTTATTATTAGATATATAATTTTGAAACTGAACGTAAAACATTACTCATTCAACTAAATACTGCATGTAACAAAATTGAAAACTTCTAAATTGAATTTAAAACAATTTTGAAAATTAATTAAAAAACAATTAAAGCCCAAGTTGCAGATATTACAGGTTCAGATTATTAAGCATCTTACCTTTATCTTTTTTTATTTATGGATGAAATATCTTGAAAAAGACTTGAATTAAATATAAGAAATTGACATTTATAGAGTAAATATATATGCAAAACAATAATAAGTACACAAAATTTCAAACAAATTGGATATATTTACCCATTTTCTCTGTGAAAGGAGGACAAAATATATTTTGAAAGTTAACACCGCATTAAATTTTCATGAGCAAAAGAGTAATATAGCAAATATATGCTCTGTCTTAAATGCAACAGAGAAATTGCAGAACAAAAGCAAGTCTGTAACAGAAATTCAGTGATATCTAGATAGAATATATTATAGTTTATAGTAACTTATTTAAATGTATAAATATATTTGATTTATGTAGGAACAGAGACACAGCATAATGAAATAAATAGATACCTACCTTTATATGTAATGTTTGCCAAATGCAAAGTAAGTTATGAAAGCAAGTTACCTGTATTGTGTGCAGAACTGTTTGTGGGCATGAACACTGGCATCAGTAGAAACCGTTTTCTCTGGAATCTGATATGCCGCCTCAGCATTCATTGGCAGGAAATACAGATGCAGCAGCAGCAGAAGCAGCAGCAGATAGGAAAGTAACTGTCTTGGGACACTTACCCATGTATCTTTTATTTTCATTCAGGCGTACAATAATTATAGTACAGAGTACCTTATAGCCAGAATTATGAACACAATTCAGAACATTAGCATCTTTAATACATTCTAATATGTGAAATGTTCTGTAAATCTAAATAAAACTTATCACAGGAACAGCAACAATAGTGCAAAGTATGAGTAGTGGTGGTAGTATGAGTAGTAGCAGTGGCAGTAGGAGTAGCAGTGACAGTATGGGTAGCAGTGACAGTATGAGTAGAAGTGACAGTATGAGTTTCTTTTTTTTCTTGGAGGGGAAATGCATTATGCAGGCCAGTCTCACTGGCAACTGTGAGACTCCTGCCCACTAAAACCCCTCCAGCATATCATTGCAGCTCTGTGGAACTACCTCTCGGCATGGCAGTATGAGTAGCAGTGACAGTATGAGTAGTAGTGACAGTATGAGTAGTAGCAGTGACAGAATGAGTAGTAGCAGTGACAGAATGAGTAGTAGCAGTGACAGTATGAGTAGTAGCAGTGACAGAATGAGTAGTAGCAGTGGCAGTATGAGTAGTAGCAGTGACAGAATGAGTAGTAGCAGTGACAGAATGAGTAGTAGCAGTGGCAGTATGAGTAGTAGCAGTGACAGCATGAGTAGCAGCAGTGGCAGTATGAGTAGCAGTGACAGCATGAGTAGCAGTGGCAGAATGAGTAGTAGCAGTGACAGTATGAGTAGTAGCAGTGGCAGTATGAGTAGTAGTGACAGTATGAGTAGCAGTGACAGCATGAGTAGCAGCAGTGGCAGTATGAGTAGTAGTGACAGTATGAGTAGCAGTGACAGCATGAGTAGCAGTGACAGTATGAGTAGTAGCAGTGACAGTATGAGTAGTAGCAGTGACAGTAATAGTAGCAGTGACAGTATGAGTAGTAGCAGTGACAGTATGAGTAGTAGCAGTGACAGCATGAGTAGCAGTGACAGTATGAGTAGTAGCAGTGACAGTATGAGTAGTAGCAGTGACAGTAATAGTAGCAGTGACAGTATGAGTAGTAGCAGTGGCAGTATGAGTAGTAGTGACAGCATGAGTAGCAGCAGTGGCAGTATGAGTAGTAGTGACAGTATGAGTAGCAGTGGCAGTATGAGTAGCAGCAGTGGCAGTATGAGTAGTAGTGACAGTATGAGTAGCAGTGACAGTATGAGTAGCAGTGACAGCATGAGTAGCAGTGACAGCATGAGTAGCAGTGGCAGTATGAGTAGCAGCAGTGGCAGTATGAGTAGTAGTGACAGTATGAGCAGCAGTGGCAGTATGAGTAGCAGTGGCAGTATGAGTAGCAGTGACAGTATGAGTAGCAGTGGCAGTATGAGCAGCAGCAGTGGCAGTATGAGTAGTAGCAGTGACAGTATGAGTAGTAGCAGTGACAGTATGAGTAGTAGCAGTGGCAGTATGAGTAGCAGTGACAGTATGAGTAGCAGTGACAGCATGAGTAGCAGCAGTGGCAGTATGAGCAGCAGTGGCAGTATGAGTAGCAGTGGCAGTATGAGTAGCAGTGACAGCATGAGTAGCAGTGACAGCATGAGTAGTAGCAGTGACAGTATGAGTAGTAGCAGTGACAGTATGAGTAGCAGCAGTGACAGTATGAGTAGTAGCAGTGACAGTATGAGTAGTAGCAGTGACAGTATGAGTAGTAGCAGTGACAGTATGAGTAGTAGCAGTGACAGTATGAGTAGTAGCAGTGGCAGTATGAGTAGTAGTGACAGTATGAGTAGTAGTGACAGTATGAGTAGTATCAGTGGCAGTATGAGTAGCAGTGACAGTATGAGTAGTATCAGTGGCAGTATGAGTAGCAGTGACAGTATGAGTAGCAGTGACAGTATGAGTAGCAGTGACAGTATGAGTAGCAGTGACAGTATGAGTAGTATCAGTGGCAGTATGAGTAGCAGTGGCAGTATGAGTAGCAGTGATAGTATGAGTAGTATCAGTGACAGTATGAGTAGTAGTGACAGTATGAGTAGTAGTGACAGTATGAGTAGTAGTGACAGAATGAGTAGTAGTGACAGTATGACTAGCAGTGACAGTATGAGTAACAGTGACAGTATGAGTAGTATATGATGCTGCATATCCGGATCCAGCTGGTGAAAGTCAGCATTTTGTGATTCAAAATATTCTTTCAAAACTTGTTTGAAATGTCTTTGAAAGTTCTCCACACCTTTCTTTGTGACAATGTATCTGACTCTCTGGTAATTCAATTCCAATTCACTCTTGCATTGTCCTATTTCGTAAGTTATTAAGCTGTGGTCTGAGCAGCTTTCTTCATTAGTAAAAGTCCAATTATTGAGTCTCTTCAGCAAATTGTCGTTACTGATGGTTAAATCAACATTGCTCGATCCTGTGTTTGACTCAAATGTAGTGTTTGTAACATTGTAATTCATTACATGGGGATTGTTTAATATAATTCATTTGCTTTGCCTTTATTTATTACTTTATCATTTCATAATTTGAAGTGCTATCCACGGTTAGCAGAATTCCTTATCCTTGGTGAAAAGGACTGTTTCCTGAATTTTTAAAAGATCTGTTTGTCATTTGTTATGTCTAGATATGTGCTGGCACCTATAAACTTCAGTTCACCTAATGTAAATTCAACTACTACAGTATATTCATGAGACAGTTGATTTATTTGGAGAGCCTCAATTTGCTTTTTATTTATAACAACTGCAGCTTGCTTTTTCCTCTTCTGGAATACTACATTCTAGAGTGTTTCGATATTCCAACTATCTGGTTCTGGTAGAGGTATGGTTCTTGAATACAGAGAATATCTATTGATTTTTCAATTATCGGTTGACACATAATGTTAGTTGCTGCCTTGGAGTGCTGTAAGTTGACTTGTGCGCTGCTTAGTGAGACACTTCTGTTTATTAACTTCTTGTGATTAACAGCCATATCAATAATTGATGTTCTGCTTGCATTTCTCAATGGCAACAAAGTTGGGGAACGCCTAACCATGCCAAAATGGTTCTCGTTTCTGTGGTCACGCTCATTGTATTTGCTCCAGTTTCTGCAGTTTGAGCATTTTGAGAAGTTACTGTATAATCAGATGTTTTGTGTCTCTGCAGCTGCTTTAAAATCGCTTGCCTTCTTAAATCAGCAGCATTTATAGCAACGGTTAATTCTCACATAATCCTTGGCATAGCAAATGAGCCATTCAATTTTCACACTACTCTGTAAGAGGCTCTTTCTGTTCTTGAAATTGACATCTATGACAGAGTTTCTGAATTTCTTCTTAGAAGGAAAAACAAATTTTGACTTTATGTCACCAGACTTTAGGTTTAATTGTGAGCTTTGTGCCATAACAACTTTGACGTTCTGAACAGTTACATCATCCAGGATGTTATATATTACCAAATTTGGATTCCAAGCTTTAGGGACAGAAGTCTAAATGTTGGCTACACTTCTCATTGATTTGTATATGCAACTTTAACGCTTCCTCCCGTCTCTCAGAACTTTCATAACTACAATTCCAATTTTCATATTGGTAGAGTTCACACTTGGTTTAATTAAGCTCTTTGTTTCTTCCCCAGACAATTTACTTGTACTCTTTGGTTTAACCAAAACCTTATATCTGTTCTCAATTTGGCCATTTTTCACAGCTTACTGCTTTGAACCACAGATGTTGCTGGTGTTCGAGACCTTGCTGTTTCACACAAAATCCCATCAAAAGTTGGCACCTTTTCCCCAATTGATCTTGGCCTGTTATGTTCTAGCTCCTCCATAATTCTCCTTACCTCAATCTCTCAATTGTTTTCCGCTTTCATATCAATGACATCATTCTTTAGTCGAGCAAATGCATTCAGTGTTCACAGACAGTAGGATTTTATTTTTTAATTCCCCTTTAAGGTTTTTACTTAGTTTGGTAACTAACTAGTGTTTCCAGAGCACAATCACTAACCCTCATCATTTACCATCACTTGCAGTTTTCTCTCAGCCAGCTAATCTCTAGCCTAAACCCACAGCCTCCTCAAGGCTTTATAATCACAATTCTTTTGAAAACACAAACAAAAATCAACTTAATAACACCATTCAGTCGATCCCCTGTAACACCAACAGTAATACAAGAATCTAACACCACAAAATTGTAATATCCTGATGCACACAGCCTCCAGTAAACTATCCATCTCGTATACATCAACAATGTATCAATGTATACAGTCAGTGTGTCATTGTGCATGCATGTGTGTGTGAGTGTCAATGTCAGCTTAACTTACCAAAGTTGATATTTAAGATTCTTTTTAATGATACGACAACAATGTTTATAAAAATTTCTTTACCCTTAACATGGAAAAATGTTCAAAAATTCGTATCTTCTGGAAAATGGCTAACAATTTTGATTAAAATGCCATATGCTTGAGATATATTTATGACAGATGAAATGTATAATTTTAATTTTCTGACTACAGCTCATGTAGTCCTGTTTACTATGGATTACTCTTGCATAACCGGTGAACTGTAAGAGATAGAAACATCTTACTGTACAAAAAAAATGTAGATCGCTAAAAAAACCATCTATGTCCAAATACATTTTTGAATAGAGTGAAACATTTCAGAGATATTCCTCTTTATTTGTGCAAGTTTTATAAGACAAACTTTCGTCAAATGGAACAATCTTATTCAGTGTTTTTTATGTCAACCATGCAAAGAGAATGGAATTTGAAAGCATTAAGGTTTTATCATCAATCAAAGCCTTACTGTATTCCCATATTCCCCTTGTAGCTACAAGGAAATAAACAGAATTTCTGCAAATGTTTTTCTCAACTAACATGAGAGGAATAAGAGTTTGTAAGAAGAGTTAGTACAAGAGTAGAGAAAGTCATGCGAGTACAGCACAGATTTTTTTCTATTGATTTAATAAATCTCAAGAGCGTAATATGTAGTTTTAGTAAATAAATGAATGAGTGAAGCATGTTGCGTCCCTTTAAGGGCAAAGGCCTCCATATGGAGGGGTAAAGCTTGTTTCATTTCTTGGAATGGTGTACTCCATGAGAAGAAATTCTTGGAATACTGAACACTGGATTTTGTCTGCTAGTTTGTCTCATTGTCTATCCTGCACTTCTGTACTTCGCAGTTGACTCCCCACCTCTTACTTCTGGTGTAAGATCTGCCCATCTGTGTCTCCGTCTTCTGCGATGTCTTGCCTGTGTATGGGTCCCACATGGTTGTTCTTATCGTCTGTGATGCTGTAGAGTTTTAGTGACAGGGCTATAGATAGCTGACCTGCCCTTCTTTGCCAAAGCATCAGTAATTTCATATCACAGAATTCCACAGTAGGATGGTATCCATTGGACTAAGTTGAGAGCATTTTGATTATTTCAGCTATTTGAGATAATGTATTTAAAGACTGGTAGAATAGCTAGTATCTAAATATCTGAAATAACTGAAAAGATATAGAATTCTTTAGAAGACAGTTTAGAAAGACAGAATCAGAAGTGACAAATTCAATGCCAGTTTGAGGTTATTTTGAGTCACTTATTTACACACACCTTTACTACAACTACTACATGAAGAATACTTCACTGTCAATAGTGCTTCTATTTTTAATATTCAATGCCAGTGCCTGAATATTAACTGTAGATCTACTACTCTTCACAAGGCCACACTGCCAATTGATCCAGCATGGTGGCACAACACTAAATTCTCCATTGTGTATGTATTTGAGGAAAATGCAAGTTGGAGAATTTAATGTCACCACAGTAGCTCAGTTGGAGTGGTTGCACATAGACTGGAAGATCCACATTTCAAATTCTGCCTATGGAATTGAATTTTTCTGTTCTGATTCTACCTTTCAAAGCTTGCCTACACAGGTCTTTGTGTTAGAACTATCATTGATCAACCTTATAGTATGAACACAATTTATCCTTCTCTTGTATCAACTGTTCAGATACCCATTAAGATTGGTTTGAATTGCTTAATTTGTTTCAATATTGTTAAAAGTGCCCTTGTTTTTCACTAGTTTCTTGCAACGCAAAGGAAAGTGGATGGAATTTTAATGTGTGTTACTTTTAACCCCATTAGATGTATGTCCTGGTATAACACCATTAGATGTATGGGTCTAGTAGGCCCTTCAGTACATTTCTGTGCTTATATGCTTGTAATTATTTTTTGTGATTGTATTTTTCCCTTATTCCCATGTTTACCTTCATTTTCCTTAAATATACATGGTTTTTATTATCATCTTACTAGATAGATCAAAGATAAATAAAACAGTATAAGCACACTACATGCAAAGAATGAATTGTAATGTTCAGGTATACAACTTGTAATTTGAGGTGTACCATCAACAATAAACAATATCTGACAAGCATATGATCTTACCTACAGAATACTAGTTATGACAAAGATTGCTTTCATCCTCTATGATTATTTTCTGAATCTAAAGATATCATTTTCAGTGTATCTTCAGAATTGGAATCACCTTATTCGTGCAAGTTGCCAAACACGAGTAAGGCATCACAAGGTAGAGGATGCACTTCTTCCAAGTTCTTGAATTTTGTAAATCATACCTTTTATTCCTCTTTGAGAAGTAGTAATGTCTACTTGCAATCAAACATATTGCACAACTAATGAGGAAAACCACGTCAGTAATATGTAATGAGAGTAGGCATAGTTTAGTGACCTCTGCGATACATAACTAACAATTAGTCACTCTTCTTTTCCTGATTACCATCCCCTTATGTAGCACTTACAAGCCAGTGCCTAGGGTCAGACGCCTGTCTGGGAGCACAGGAACCTAACCTATGGACCTGACAGATTGAAGACCTGGAAGCGGGCGGTCAGCCAAGCGCTAGCTATGAGAGTGAGGAAGAGGATCATACAAACTGCAGGAAAAATGGAGCAATTGGCAGAATGAGTGATGGGGAAACTAGAGAACATGCACTGATGCTGCTTTGTCCAGCATGAATACCACATGCAGGTCCCTGGGATCGAACCAGAGCTACCTAGCTAAGAGGCAAACATTCTAACCATTCAGCCACAGTATACCTGATTATTTCTTGAGCTCCAAGAGTGACTAAACAGATCATGTTGCTGCTAGTTCAAGTAAGGTGTAATATTAGATTTCCTGGTCATGCAGTTGCATTCGTTCAAAATGGAAAACCATTAAATGTCTCCCAGGCCCTTAGCAACAGCTGGACTGTTTGTCAAAGATGGTTATTGTACAGCCATGGAAGAATTACTGACATATTAGGAGAGTAGAATACAAGTAATTAAGTCTCACAGTGTTGCAGTACAGTTTACATTTCCAACGTGCAGCAAGTTTGATAGTCAGTTCCATGTTATTGTCTATCAGACACACAAATAGGCAGTTTGCTACAACGTCCCTTTCTTTATCAGGAACAAATACAAATACAATTGGCAATTCAAGACACTATTTGTGTGTCTGGCAGATAACATGGAGCAGACTATGAAACTCAGGCTGCATGTAAAAGGTTACGCTCAAGAATATACATGCTACATAAATTAGCTAATCACATACAAAATGACTCTTTAAAAACAGTATATTATGGAACAGTACATTCGCTTATACAGTATGGGATTGAAATTTGGGGTGAGACATTCATCACAAATATGAACAGTGTACTGGCATTACAACCAATGAAGATCTTGAGGTGTGTGTAGAACATGAAAAGCTGCCAGTCTAGGAAGTATTCCAACATTAGTGTATTTTAACAGCAGCGTCACTATGTGCATATAAAGTTATACTGCCAATTCAAAGGGATGCAAATTAACGTAACACCAACGGCAACAACTTCCATAGAACATCCACCAGAAAAGTTACAACAAATAATAAGAGTTAAATGTTTGCGAAGGCTTCCACGGCCGGTGTCCATTGTTTTTCTTGGCTCTTCCGGTGTAGGCCGCATCATGTAGGCGTTGGTTGCCGACGTTTCGCAGGTCATGTGTCCTGCTTCCTCTTGGGCTATGTGCGAAGAAAATCAGCTGCACGTCCTAATTTATGCTCTCCTCGCTCCGCCCACCAGCGTTGCTATTGGTGGTGGGAGGGCCAGTGACATCATAGGTTAAAAGTGGGTGCCATATAGAGCTCAGGGCTCTTCCGTTGTCGCGGTTCAAATTATTTTTATGTTTTAAAAATGTCTATACTCTCACGGATTGTTCTGTGAGAGCAGTTGTCAGAGATGGCTAAAACTTTTATTCCGTCGAAGTCGATGTGATGACGGGTGACAAATGCATGTTCTGTCAATGCAGATTTTTCTGGCTGGTTGAGTTTTAAACTTCGGATGTGTTCTTTTCAGCTTTATGTTGACATGTTGACTCCGTGAGAGTATAGAAATTTTTAAAACATAAAAATAATTTGAACCGCGACAACGGAAGAGCCCTGAGCTCTATATGGCACCCACTTTTAACCTATGACGTCACTGGTCCTCCCACCACCAATAGCAACGCTGGTGGGCGGAGCGAGGAAAGCATAAATTAGGACGTGCAGCTGATTTTCTTCGCACATAGCCCAAGAGGAAGCAGGACACATGACCTGCGAAACGTCGGCAACCAACGCCTACATGACGCTGCCTACACCGAAAGAGCCAAGAAAAACAAAATAATAAGAGGTATACATTTATTCAGTAAATTACGAAAACAAAATCTGCTCAAGGTAATTAACTTAAATTGTTGAAAAATTACCTCAGGGGTCTGTACAGAATTGACGAATTGCAGCATCCATATATGTTCCAACATATGCTATGATGCTTATATGCAATTGGATCTAAGAAATTTATCAACTGTTAGAATGAACATAGAATACTTCGCAAACTTAACACGTACAATTGCTTTAATTTAGTATATGCATACACACAGAATGGAAGGGAAGTCATTACATTAATTTATCTCAGTAGTAGATTGTTATTTGGAACAAATTTTGTACCTTATGTGTTTCTAGAAGAGTCTTCCGGGCTGATTTGCCGTGGTCTGCTGGAGTAACTTGGTCCAGACGTTTCATCCACTACTGCGGTAGACATCGGTGGCGTGGTCGAAGTCTTCTTGGTCAAGCAACATAAACCAATCAGAATCTAGTAGCGCCCGAGATGCAGCTAGCCCCCTCCCACCAACCACACTGCCTCAGCAAGCCCCGAGCCAATCAGAGAAGACCCCTCCGTGTATAAATTCCGCATCCCAGACAGTCAACGCCTCAAATACAACTGTACCTTCACCAAGAGGACTTTGACCATGCCAGCGCAGTAGTGGACGAAACATCTGGACCAAGTTACTCCAGCAGACCACGGCAAATCAGCCCGGAAGACTTCTAGAATTTCAAACACCGGCCGTGAAAGCCTACGCCTACTCCTTATGTCTTTGTTTGACAAATTCCTACGGAGATGTTAGTTTTGACAAGAACAAGCTGGAACACTGCAGATTGTGTGGTTGGCACTTCCACTAGTACATAAACACTTTACTGCTACCACACATCTTGTGAATGTAAATAAATAACCTGGTGTCTCATTCCATGTTTACTGTGCAAGTGTTGGCCAATCACAATCATTAGCCCATAAAACATTACACATTCCAGACTTTACATCCACAAACCAGTTCAATTCTCTGACCAATAGCAATGCAACATTGTCCAGTTACCGCATCTGAAAGAGCTGCTTGGAGTATTCTTTCAGTGATTATTTCAAAACTTGATGTTATGTCACAACTGCTGCCAAAGCTATATCAGAAATATATTACTCTATGCATTTTACAAGTAATGAATTTATCTTTGTATATTCTTATGGAATTATCCATCTAATTTGGAACAAAATTTTTTTGAAATCACCTGATCAAAGAACAAAACGTCAGACTTTAGTTTGTAATGCTTTCATGAAGCATGTACTAGAAGGAATATAATGACTTCCCTTCCACACTCTATGTAATTAGGATTTAGCAAATATTAAATTTTAAAACAACTAAGAGTAAACATTTACATGTTACTGTTTTTAGTGAATGTATAGATCATTCTGACTAAGCCTGAAGCATGCAATTCATTTATCATTTATGCCAATGTATGTATAAATAGCTGTAACATGTGTACAGAAGTTGTAATTACATTGTAAATATATATTGACCAAGTGCAATACTTGTAACACCCAAGTCTACGAAGATCTTATTTATCTCATGTTGGAAATAACTTAAGTAAACCATGCTACAACATGAAGTGCAACTTAGAAATATTCTGCTCTCCTAATGCGCTAAATCAAGTTTTTCCTTGGCTGTACCCACACCAAAATGTATAATGAAGCTACATCTACAAATGTTTATCTTCATTAATGTGTAGCAAAGAGAAGAATGAATTTCCATAAGCAAACCAAGTGGATGGCTCAGACAGTATCATCTGCAGCCCCATTAGGGAGGTTGCAGGTTCGATCCCCGTGGCCGCACACTCTGATACGAGCTTTTCCAGGGTTTCCCCATGTCACTTAGGTGAATGCTAGGGTGCATTATGTCATACCATGGCTTCCTTTCAATCATTTCCTTTCATTCCATTTCCTTCTCCTTCAGGTGGTGCAGTTCCAGCATGTAGTGTGGGCAGTGTCGGGCAGATGGCGTGGATGACTGCACCTGGTAAGTTCTGTTCTTGGCGCTGGGTGGCATCCAGTCGGCACTTGTCCTCCATTGAGGGATGGGGGGCATGCTTCGTGAGATACTCAACCAGACTCGCTGTGTGATGACTGCTTGACGGGGCCTGGCGCTAGCACTTGTGAGGGACTTACACACATTTTTCATAAGCAATGCATATCCAGCAGGGGCGTAGCGTCAATGGATGTGGGTTGTGTTACATATCCTGCTAGTTTTCCTTAGTTAACTTTTGTATCTATATATTAATCCAATTGGTGTAATGCCTGCTGAGGAGCATGTTTTGAACAACAATCTGCTATGAATTAGGATTGTTAGCATATCATGCCAACCGTCGAAACAGTGGCTGGTAGTTGTGCTTGCCTCATGCCCATCACATCAAAAGATGTGTGCATAGTTGGAGAAACTCAGAAAACTGCCTCTCACTTGTTAATGAGGTTTAAAGCTAAGTTTTTCAGTATTTTGTTTGGCAGTTAAGGTTAATTTATTATTTTTAACCTCTATAGGTATCAGAATACAACAAGCACCAAAAGATAAAGATAAATTTAAAGGTGTTGCATATTTTGCAATGAAAATTTGTAATCTAAGAATTCAGAAATTTCACCCATATGTACTTTTAACGCGAGTTCAAAATGAATATGCAAGTCCACACACCACACGCTACGCCACGCCACGCCACTGATACCCAGTCATATGGTAACATTAGATTTTCTTTCTGTATCTAAAATCCTGTATACACAAGGAATGAGTTAACTATGAAAAACAAATGCCAGTTTGTTAGGTGATATTTCTCCATTTTATTAAAAATTTCAGACAAAATGTATATACTTGATTGACAATTTATAACTGAAACATTAATAATTCTAACAGTTTTACAATTTCCACACATGAGCCCTCTAGTATCAAAGTTGGGCATATTCACAGTGAATTCAAGTCCCCATTTCAACCAGATGGCATGCCAAAATTTGAGAGTAACCACGTATTTTAAACGTCACAATATGTTAATTTTGTCCATTTCTGAATGGAACTACATTCGTCATTAAATTCAACGCAAGAAGATTGATAGGAACACTTGAAGTCTGCATGTTGACTGGCTGGGATTATGTCCATCTTTGATACTAAATGCCTCAAATGTTATATTGCATTGTGTGCTAAACGCAACGTTACACACAAGTTTACCAGACAAACATTACAGTTTATTATTACCATACTTTGAAATAGTTCTTTCACCCTCCTTTACATTTGTAGCTGTTAATTATAACAAGTTTATTTAGCTTATATTCACATTTAATTTCTTCTCAGAGAATAAACTGGTTATTTTACTGTAACCAAGTTAGAACAGCATCACAAAAATGTTGCAGGTGTCCCAACATTACTCCCTCTCCAGTAACAGTTGCTTTACATAATATACATGTGAATGTGATAACTGTCTAGGAAAAAACATTGTTTAATTTACAAAACCTTTAATCTTTGCTACACATTCACTACGTTTCCATGGGAATCTAAATTGATTTGAGTCCAATCCTATTCTCAATACAATCTGTTTCCATATTGAATTCAATCCAGAATGAGATCAATTTGGATACGCAAGGCTCAAACAAATAATTCAAACTTTTATGCTGGTCACTTGGTTTATGTTGCTGAATCTGTAAAAATGATTTCTGCACATTTTATGTAGGTTTTGAGGTTTGTAATGTGTTTTAGAAGAATAAATTGCAGGATTATAGAAACAATAAAGGTGGCTCTGTTTAATTACACTGTTTTTACTAAGAAAACAATGACCAGCGTACAAGCACAGAAGTTGACGTCTTTGGCAGATTCAGATAAATTTGAATCCAATCTTACTAAGAGGATCGGATCCAAGGATTCAGTTCCACCTGAATCTGCATTTTCATGGAGTATTCAATCCAGAATGAGAACTCAAATCAATTTGGATTTCCTATGGAAACGTAGTAATTGTTTTATCCCCATAAAATGCTCACTTTATTTTCAAGTATTCTCCCATTTCATCATTGGCCCAATTCCCATTTTTAGGCAGACAGTTTGCCATGTTGCAATTAATTTGGTACTATATATTTACCAGAATATTTTTGTATTATACCATACATACTACTTGGCAAAGCCATGAGACGTATCAGAAGAATGTCAAACTGCCGAGTTGTTTACATGAGCTTATTGCACAAACACAAGACAGTATGTACACTGTTCAGATACAATCCTATCTCCAGGACAGCAACCTCTCATATCGGCAGGTGCAAGAGATGTGTGTTTTATCACTGACAATATGCCAAGTTACTATCATTTCACTCTTCTCATAAACAAGGTAGAAAGCAATCGCAGCGCTCAACAACTAACATCAACACGCCTTGTCGCTTTGCCAAGTAGTAATAAAGGGTTATCAACAAGTCCCTCTGTACCGTGTTGGTGCATTCGGCACAAGATAAGTTGGAATCCTGTTTATCTACATTACCTTTCATTGATTACGTACGTGAATCTACCATAATTAATTTTGTGAAACATTATAAATAACCATAGTGTCGCAGCGGCAAGTGCTGTCACCAAAATTCCCATCTCTAGGGGAATTTTGGTTACAGGAGACCATAGAGCGACTTCTTGATAATCCTGTATTTTCAGCATACTGTACTTAGGTTTTATGAAAACCTCTTACGTTTCTGAAACTTACTGTAATATAAACTCCAGCATTTTTTCCATAAAAATTCAGTGAAAGTCTTGATATCTTAGCTTGTATTTACTTTTTTTTTTGGTCAAGCACTTGATCAAAGGTACACTTATAGTTGAGTTCCAGTATAGTATCTTAACTTTTCTGTATTTTTTCAGAAGTTTTGTTTCCAACTTGTGTTATTGCAGAAATGCAATATTTGAGTCACAGTGCCAACTTGCATTAAAACACAACACACTTGCTACAATTACAAAAATGCTTTAAGTCTCTAACATTTCTCAGCGCCAGATCAACACCGAATCATCTCGACTCTTGCCTTCTTCAGGTTGACCATGTTGCATTTAGTAGTTCTGCGACTGTGCATACTGAAATGATACAAATCATGTAAAACCTGTCTGATTCAATTTATTAGCTATATTAATAACTAGAAGCCACATTCTGTTTGTCATTACACAAATGGCTAACTACATAAATACGACTCCCAAATTATGAAAATGTGTATATATATTCATTTTATGCTATTTTTTTTGACTTTTCATCATTTGGTTATTTTCTGGCTCCTTGGAAGTTTTAGTAATTTTCTTGCATTTTTATAAATGCCCTTAGTGCCTAGTGTAGCATATGCAACAGATGTTTAGTAGCTAATAGTGGTTTAGTAGCTAATGTGAGCTTTGAATTCACAACTAAAAAAAAAATTGCTCTCTAAAGAAATGAGTACTTGAGATGCTCTGCCAGAAGGTCCAGGAAAGAAAAACTTAGAAATTCACATATAAAAAATTCTGCAGATCCAATACTCAATTTTAGATGTTATCAAGTAGAAGCAGCTTAAATTGTATCAACCACAGGCATTTAAAATGAGGGCAAAAGGGCACTGCACCCCCCCTTGGATATTGATGAACTTAATGTGCAGTTAATGACAGACTATCATTCTAATTTTCATATAAAGAACAATCATTTTATCTAGCATAAATTAATATGGTTGTAAATGTAATGTAAACCCCGCGCGACAGCCCACGAAGGGCCAAGGCCTACCGCCCAGCCGCTGCGTCCCCCACCTCTGCCCACTACAGGCGTCATTGGTGAGGTGCAGTACTGGAGGGTGGGACGTGGTCAGCGCCCCGAGCCCTCCCGGCCAGTTATGCGGTCTTCTCGACCTGGGGCCGCTACTTCTCCATCAAGTAGCTCCTCAATTGGTCCCCCCGGGACCTAACGAGGCTGAGTGCACCCCGTGCCAGACCTCCCAGAGGGGATAAAATCCCCATGCTGGTACCGGGGTTCGAACCCGGGTCCTCCGCGCCACAGGCAAGCAAAAAAAATTAATATGGTTATCCGCAACAAACAGTAACTTGACAACAGAATAATGGATTAATGTTTGATCACAAACTTCCAACATGTGGAAGTGACGCTTATGGTATGGACATGTTAGTAAAATGGAAGAGCAACTATTACGTGGATCCAAGGAAATCAACATGGTCGAGAGGTAAGATATTGGTTGTAAGGCAACTCTTCTGATGTGACAGTGTTTCCATTCACAAAGGAGTGAAGTTTGCTAGCATAGCAGTATTGTTTCAGCTGCATTTTATCAACTGTACAGCAGGGCCTATCAAAGCTTAACATTGTACCATATGCAAATCAAGGTAGAGGCTTCTTGCACATTACATCGCAGCAATTCAGCTCAACCCGTGCACTACAGAGCACAGAGGCAAGGGAGCACGAGTTAACAGATAACTTGCTTGTCACTGCAACAGACACAATGAGATATGTAATAATGGACTAGACTGCCCCAAAGAAAGTAAAGCTGAAAATCCATTTATATAAGAGTTGGAACTTCCTTGTTTTGCAAGTTGTAATGATAGAGCCAAATGCCCCATCTGCAGCACAATAATTACATGTGCAAGAAAATCTTGTTGAAATTTTGCACCCTGCATTGCATGAGTGCATGCACCCTAAGAACATGCTGTACAGTAATTAAAATTTTTTGTAACATTTTAATTTTAGAATGTTCAATAACATGCTTCACTATTAGGTACTTTGTCTACTACATAAAGTAGAGGAAGTATTGCATTCCACCCAAAAATTTGATCTCGAGATTTCACCTGAAGGCCCCTGAAAAAAAAAAAAAAAAAAAAAAAAAAAAAAAAAAAAAAAAAAAAAAAAAAAAAAAAAAAAAAGCATTTTTGAAAAAGATCCACGTGTGTGTAGCTGTGTGAAAAACAAAAATTCAATTAAAAACTGGAGTTGGTATTTAACTATAATATCTTTCAAGGATGTGACATTTTCAAGAAAATTCCTCCAGCCTAAAGTCGTTTTTACATGCAACATTTTGCAAAAATTGATTTTTCTTGAAAATGTCATGGGTTTTGTTTAAAATGCTATATATTTAAGAAGATGTGTATTTTGAATTTTCTAGCTATAGCCCATGTAGTCTGGTTTACTGACTTTTGCATAACTGGTAAACCGTAAGAGACGGATAAAATCTTACTGTACAAAAAAATGTAGACGTTAAAACAAGTTATGTGCAAATAAATTTGTTTGTGGAGTGAACCATTTGAGATATTCCTCATTATTTGAGAGTTTTGTAATACTTTTCTAAAATGGAAGAGTCATTCACTTTTTTATATCTTAGCCATACAAAGAGAATGGAAATTCTAATTCTTAATAAGGTGATTGGCTTTAAAAGTATTCCCATATTCCTCTTTTACCTACAAGGAAATAAGCAATAAGATAATTTCTGCAAATGTTATCTTAATGAACACAAAGAAGATAAGAATAAGAGTTTGTAAGAACGGTTAGTACACGGATAGAGAAAGTCATGTGAGTGCAACAGATTTTTAAAGAATGAATTTTAGTTTTATTTGCATTGTTTATGAAAGATGCCATTTTCAATTTGTGAATATTTTTGACCATCCCTGTAGTGCAGTGGTGGTGTACCTGCCTCTAGCATAGGTGACCTCAGTTCGATCCTTGGTACCAGCTTAAGGATGTTCCCCTGCTGGAAGGTTTGGGCTGCTGTGCACTCAGCATCATGGCAATTGAATAGCTATCCTAATGGAAAGGTAGCATTCTTAAAAGGTCACATTCTGTGCCCAACTGACACTGGAGCAGGCGCGGCTCGTCAATATGTGCTACAGTGCTACAGCACAATGATTATTTTGCAGAAAATAGTTTCTTCTTTGTGTTAAACATATACTCAATTATTATTGCAAATTTTCTTTCACTTTCACTATTTTATATGCCGCGCGCTAGTGTTCTTTGCTCATTGTGTGCGAAGATGATGCACGCCTCACATACACGAGATAGGTGATGCGTTGGGTGCTACAAAATTCTTCAGTCCTTTGCAGGGAATGTAGACCAATCCACGCATGCGAAACATAGGTGTACGATTTTGAAATCTGTTCTCCTATTGGTTGAATTTACCTAGCGTTGTGCTCTCATAAAGTGGAGCACATTAATTCATGCTGCTTCTGTACAAAGTCGCTAGATAGCAGGATTGCAATGTCATCTAACGACTTTGCTTGCTGTTATACAACTTCTGCCATCTATGTGGTGTTGAGACAACTATCTGTTGCCGGTGATAGACCTTGCACGCAACAGAGAGAATAAAACTCTCTGAAGTTGGACATGTGGAGCAATTACTGTTGGCACTACTTATTTTTGGCAGCAACAAATAACCGCGAAATACTCCATAAACTCAGGTTATGAACGTCAGTTTCGTGTGCTGAGCAATATCTGTGTTGTGTACGCTAAAATGAATTCTGTGGACAGCCTAATAAATTATCCTTTCTCTAGGAGGACTCTAGAAGAAAAAGTTCAAGTGAAGCAGTTAGGAAGGCAAACACCACATTTAAACATCACGCAACCTGCAAAAGGAGGGAGAAATAATTCTTACACCAGGCGATTTAACCTCAAAATTTATGAGCATGCATGGATATGTGGATGTCAGGAAAGAAATGCTCTTTTCTCTTTTCCATGTTTGCTTTTTGGGAACAGTGATTCGTGGAGTACGACGGGAGTGACAGACCTAGGACATATTAATGTTCTTATTAACAAACAAACAAAATGTAAAACATTTAAACAATGTACTAGATTTAAGTGCTTTAGGTAGTACAAATATTGTGACTCAGTTAAGCCGTGCTTATCAAGAGGCGAAGCTGAAGCATAATCTACAAGTAGAGAAAAACAGATGTGTTGTCCCGCATAATTGACTGTATAAAGTTTTGTAGTGCATTTGAGCTTGCTTTGAGAGGACATGAGACTGAATCTTCTGAAAATCCTGGCGCGTTTTTAGGACTTATAGATTTAGTAAGTAACATTGATAGTGCTGTGAAGGAACACATGGACTCAAACCATATATTCAAAGGGACCTCTAAAACCATCCAAAACGAACTCTTAGATTGTATGTTAGAAGTCTGTCGTGAGGTGATTCTGGAGGAAATGCAAGAAGCTGATTTTGTGGCTGTTATGGCAGATGAAACCACAGATGTTTCGCATCAGAACCAGCTTGTATTAGTATTTAGATATGAGAAAACGGGTGTTCCATATGAGAGATTTTGGGGTTTTTTTGCAATCAGAGGGACAAAACGCAGAAGCAATTTCTGAAAGCATATTAAAAGTGCTTAATGAACTATTCAGAGATAAACGTCATAAACTTATTGCCCAAACTTACGATGGAGCTTCAGTAATGAGTGGTGCAGTTGGTGGAGTACAAGCCAAAGTACAATCTCAGTTTCCAAATGCGCAGTATATTCACTGCCATGCGCATCAACTGAAGTTAGTGATGGAGCATGCAGCTTCGCAGAATAAGTCTGCCAGAATATTTTTTCTTAATCTCTCTGCTTTTCCTGCCTTTTTCTCAAGATCCCCACAGCGCTTGGCAGCTCTGGATTCTGCGGTGGCTAGAAGAGTTCCTGGTGGTTCTGCAACTAGGTAGAATTTTAGATCCAGAACTGTTAATGTCATTTATGAAAATCAGGAAGAATTGCTGCAGTGCTTTTTGGAGTTGGAAAATTCTGCCCATGATAAGACTTGTCTGGAAGCAAATGGGCTTCGGCGTTATTTAGAAGACAGCAAATTCCTTTCATGGTTGAAATTCTTTCACCGAGTAATGCCTCATGTTGATGTACTTTATAATCAACTGCAATCAACATCAACTGAGGCTGTTAAAGTACAAAATGCTGTGTCTTCATTCATTCAGTGCATCTGTGACATTCGAGAGGCAGCCGATGATATATTTGTGATTCCACCTGAATCAATGAGCAAACGCCAGAAGGTAGAATGTCTAAAAATAGAAGCCAAAGAAGTGTGTGACCGCATTATCGAGGAAGCTAGACGTCGTTTTCAGTCGCTTAGTCATCTCGATGCAGCAAAGCTGTTAAACTCTAAATTCTTTGGCAGCTTTTTAAGTCAGTTTCCTGAGGATGAACTTCAAACTGCTGTGACTACGTATACAACACTGAACAAGAAAATGCTAAAGACACAACTTAGCGTTCTGTATGCAAGACCTGACTTTAGAAACATTGACGGGGCTGTGCAACTATTGCAATACATAATTTCTAACAGTCTGCAAGATTCGTTTTTTGAAGTTACAACTTTACTAAAAATTTTGATCTCAACGCCAATGGCCACTTCTGAGCCAGAAAGATGCTTTTCATGCTTAAAACGCGTAAAAACGTTCTTAAGAAACTCTATGTCACAGGATCGTCTTACTGCTCTGGCAATGCTGTCCATGGAGAAAAGCATCGCTTCTAATATGGAGCGGTTTAATACCAGGGTGATCGATAAGTTCTGCAGCCGGAAGGAGCGCCGTATGGACTTTATATTTCGGCATTAGGTAAGACTAATTATATAAAATGTGTAATCATTGTGCGGTACTGTAGCACACACCTTATTTTGTTCACCAGCCGCCACTGCACTGGAGGACACCACAGCTAGGCGTTTAGGGTACCCTCTGTATAGGGAGGTGCCCTCATGGTAATTATATACCTACTTTGTTTTTAATGGCAGTTACATCCATGTATAAATTTGTAACCTTTGTGCACTTATTTTAATACATTAAATGAATCTCAATAAGGCAAGCTTTTGCAATTAAGTCTTTAAACTTACTGTCATTTTAAAGGTCTTTTTCAACTATTTTAGGTCATCAAACTCTGGGCTTTGTTCATAATGTGAAAAGTTTGTCAATTTTGCATATTATCAGGTGCGAAGTGGTTAAAATCATATTTAAGATATCTGCAATCACTGTAAGGTATACATACCTGGTAAACTATCACAGACCATTACTGATCCCAAGGACAGAAGTTCAAAAGCGGCTCAGATTGATGGTCTTTAAGTGCCCTTATCAGCGACAGCCTCATCTAAGATTTACTGGCAGACTGGTGGTGCTGATATGATCCTGGAAATTAAATATATAACACAGGTAAAAGCTGTTTCAATTTTGTCAGAGCAGAATGTCTTTGGCATTAGGCATTTCCAAGTTTTTCAGTGCTTCTACACCTTTTGAAGTGCTTAGCTTGTTACTATGGCCCATGTGCAAAACATACCTCTAACAAAATTTATAACTAAGCAATTTCTGCAAATGGTTATTCTTTCATCAACCTGAAGTAAATAGAAAAATATTCCTGTGATAGATTGGAGTGATAAATCTGTCAGCTTATTTACAAAATTTAAAATTGTTATAACTTGTAAGCCCTACTGGCTGGTCTCTAGTACCTTGAGATAGAGATGAGATTTGGTCTTCTTGGATGCTGATCTCAGATACATGAACAATTTGAAACATTGGGAGTTGTCTCAGATTTCAAAGGCAGGGCTGGTTCACCATCTGCAAACAGAAATTCTCTTTAAATATATATAAGAAGGACAATTATTACACACTCATCTGTTCTTGAACTTGCTCACCTTTGTGTAATGCTGTGATGTTGGCGATGGTTACCAAGGGCATATTGCATGTGTACACAAAACAGACATTAACAGTAACATTCAGACAAAATGCTCAATTCAACATATAGACATGAACACACAAAACAAATACATCAAGCACTGGAAACTTCATTGTACAATAATAAAGTAAACAACTGAAAACTCCAAACATTTACACATCATGCAATGGACAATTGAACACTTACCGCACATGACAACTGAACAAACACTTACACACCATACAATATACAATTGAACACTCGGTGCATACGACAGTTGAACAATGAAACATTTACATACCATACAATATACAATTGAACACTCTGTGCATATGACAGTTGAACAATGAAACATTTACATACCATACAATATACAATTGAACACTCGGTGCATATGACAGTTGAACAATAAAACACTTACACACCATACAATATACAATTGAACACTGTGCATATGACAGTTGAACAATGAAACATTTACATACCATACAATATACAATTGAACACTCGGTGCATATGACAGTTGAACAATAAAACACTTACACACCATACAATATACAATTGAACACTCGGTGCATATGACAGTTGAACAATGAAACACTTACACACCATACAATATACAATTGAACACTCGGTGCATATGACAGTTGAACAATAAAACACTTACACACCATACAATATACAATTGAACACTCGGTGCATATGACAGTTGAACAATGAAACATTTACACATCATGCAATGGACAATTGAACACTCACCGCACATGACAACTGAACAATCAAACATTTACACACCATACAATATACAATTGAACACTGTGCATATGACAGTTGAACAATGAAACATTTACACACCATACAATATACAATTGAACACTGTGCATATGACAGTTGAACAATGAAACATTTACATACCATACAATATACAATTGAACACTCTGTGCATATGACAGTTGAACAATGAAACATTTACATACCATACAATATACAATTGAACACTCGGTGCATATGACAGTTGAACAATAAAACACTTACACACCATATAATGTATAATTGAACACTCGGTGCATATGACAGTTGAACAATGAAACATTTACATACTATGCAATATACAATTGAACACTCAGTACACATGTCAGTTGAACAATCAAACATTTACACACCATATAATGTATAATTGAACACTAGGTGCATATGACAGTTGAACAATCAATTACAATGCAATATACAATTGAACACTCAGTGCATATTACAACTGAACAATCAATTACAATGCAATATACAATTGAACACTCAGTGCATATTACAACTGAACAATCAAACAATTACAATGCAATGTACAATTGAACACTCGGTGCATATTAGAACTGAACAATCAAACAATTACAATGCAATGTACAATTGAACACTCAGCGCACGACAGTTGAACAATCAATTACACACCATATAATGTATAAATTGAACTCTCAGTACACATCACAGTTGAACAATTACACACAATGCAATGTGCAATTGAATACTTGGTGCCTATTACAACTGAACAATCAAACATTTACACACCATACAATATACAATTGAACACTCAGTACACATGTCAGTTGAACAATCATTTACACACCATATGTATAATTGAACACTTGGTACACATGACAGTTGAACAATCAAACAATTACATACAATGCAATATACAATTGAATGCTCGGTGCATATTACAACTGAACAATCAAACATTTACACACCATACAATATACAATTGCACACTCAGTACACATGTCAGTTGAACAATGAAACATTTACACACTATACAATATACAATTGAACTTAGTACACATGTCAGTTGAACAATGAAACATTTACACACCATACAATATACAATTGAACACTCAGTACACATGTCAGTTGAACAATCAATTACACACCATACAATATACAATTGAACACTCAGTACACATGTCAGTTGAACAATGAAACATTTACACACCATACAATATACAATTGAACACTCAGTACACATGTCAGTTGAACAATCAAACATTTACACACCATACAATATACAATTGAACACTCAGTACACATGTCAGTTGAACAATCATTTACACACCATATGTATAATTGAACACTTGGTACACATGACAGTTGAACAATCAAACAATTACACACAATGCAATATACAATTGAACGCTCGGTGCATATTACAACTGAACAATCATTTACACACCATACAATATACAATTGCACACTCAGTACACATGTCAGTTGAACAATGAAACATTTACACACCATACAATATACAATTGAACACACAGTACACATGTCAGTTGAACAATCAAACAATTAGACACCATACAATATACAATTGAACACTCAGTACACATGTCAGTTGAACAATCAAACAATTACACACCATATAATGTATAATTGAACACTCAGTACACATGTCAGTTGAACAATGAAACATTTACACACCATACAATATACAATTGAACACTCAGTACACATGTCAGTTGAACAATGAAACATTTACACACCATACAATATACAATTGAACACTCAGTACACATGTCAGTTGAACAATCAAACAATTACACACCATATAATGTATAATTGAACACTCAGTACACATGTCAGTTGAACAATCGTTTACACACCATATAATGTATAATTGAACACTTGGTGCACATGATAGCTGAACAATCAAACAGTTGCACACCATGCAATGGACACTTCAACACAAACATACCAATCGTTTCAACACATTCAGTAGACAACTGAACCACACACTTAAAATACAATGCACAGGCTCAATAAATATATTGCCAAACACACGGTTAACAAATTCATAGCCAAACATGTTTGCTCAGGATGAAACAGACAACTGCAAACAAACACTAACACACAGACAATTTCACAGAAATTCATTACCAAACACGTTCAAACCGAGTACAAATCTATCACAATGTACTTTATCACTCAGCAGACAATGCACAACTGAACACACGTTCCATATCAAACACACATGCTAAGTACGCAAGATAACTGAACACATCCATCGCCAAACATGCACATTCTAGATAACTAAAAACACCACACATTTGCATAGCAAACAATGGAAATAACACCTGAACACAAATTCAAGCACTTCAATACATCATGCAGTGAATAATCTAAACCCCATTACTGTTCAAAACCCTGAAATAAGATGGTTAAATTGAACAAAACCACCACCAACTACATGTGTGATTATGCATACACATCCAAAGAGATACTGGAGTAATTGTTTGCAAAATCATTTATGCATCTTCATACAGTTGCAAGGAATACTGTTGAGATTGTCGAGTTGTCCTACACTCCAGATATTCATAATTATCTTACAAATGAGTGGTGTAGGTGATACAGAAGCCATCTATACATGATACCAGTTCTGTGAACAAGCATATTCCATTTATTTTAAAGGATTTCTTGAAGCGCTAGCTGAAAGTTTTCTGCATGTTATTTGGTTAAGTTGAAGCAAAGGTTCTCCATGGTTTGTTTACAATGCTAAAACACTGTCCATTTCAGCATTCCAGAGCACAAGGCCGTCCACTGTGTAATTTTCTACCAGTTCTAGATCCTTAAAAGCCTTTTCTTGCTTGCCTTTTATTTAACAAGTTTCTACTTTTCTCTTCTTGCCATAATCTTTTATTACTTGGAACTAATTGTGTAAATTTATTGGCTACAAGTTTTATAATAAGTCTATCAATTCTGTAGCATGTTATGATCCCTGAGCCATTCATATTTATTTCCATACTCTTTACAAATATTTCCTTTACTGATTGAAGCAGTCCTTTCTCTCTCTTCCACTCCAAATATTACCAGATGTTTTCCTATGCTCAGATTCCATTCTTCCATCCTTTCCTTGTATGTATTTAGTTCACTAATAGAGAGCAGATGTTCAGGCACTGGATAAAGGCAGGCAAAACAGCACTTAAAATCTGTAACAGTAAAACAGAAATTTAAAAAGCAGTATTATTTAGATAGACAAATCAAAATTACAAGACTCGCCCTTCCAATGAGACTGAGCAGAATGGCTCAGTGGCGTAACGTCCGTGATCCACATTCAGAGCTCGCAGGTTCGATTTCTGCAGTCAACCTTCTCAATCTTGGGCTTTTTAGATTTTTCCTGGGTTACTCAGAGGAACGCTGGAAGGATGTTTACCTTGCATCTCCTCAAATCACTCCCTTACATTTCATCTCTTTAATGTTTCCAGGTTGTAAGGGTCAGCAGGGCCACTGATAGGCTGCACTGCAGTGCTCTGTTGGGGGAAGGTGCTGTGGTTGGCTGGCGGTCTACCAGGAGGAATGATAGATCAGGAAGACCTGGCTGGTGATGCACTCTATGGTGACGTGGAACTTCTTGTGCACGTTAGGGACCCACCATAGTAGTACTGCCTGTAATGTGTCCTGGATACTTTCATATACTTCCTCTCGGGGTCTTACGTACAATAAGCCATTGGCTCACGTGTTGGAATTCCTTACGTGACAGACAAGACACCCTTTTAATGCCGTTTACTTGCTGCATACAACCACAAGATGTTCCTCGAGATAGTCAACATACAGGGTGGAAGGAAAGTCATTACATTCCTCCTAATATGTGCTTCATAGAAGCAATACAAAGTTGAATGGCATTTTGTTTTTTGATCAGTCGATTTTGAAAAAATAAATGTATTTTTATCCAAACTGTAAGTGTAATTCCATACGAATGTAGGAAGATAAGTTTGTTACTTGTAAGATGCATAGAGTAACTTATTTCTGACATAGTTTTGGTAATGAGACATCTCGCACGGTTTTCAAGTAATCACTTAAAAGAAGTGAAGGAATACTACGAGCAGCTCTGAGATGTGAAGTATGTCGACAATGTCTTGAGGCTGGTCAGGGAATTGAACTGGTTTGTGCATGGAAATAGATCAGGCACTTTTAGTGTACATGAGCTAATGCATCTGATTGGCCTATACTCGCACAAGAAACAAAGAAGGACAAGGCACGGTATATGTTTATCTTCAAGACGCACTGTTAGGAAGTATGTACCGAACTAGGTAAAGTGACCCACACAAGCTGCAGTGTTGCCAGCTTGTTTTCAAGAAAACTAAGGTATCTCCGTAGGAAATGGTCAGAGACAAAAACGTAAGATACAAAATGTGTTCCCAATACCGAGATTTACCACTGGTATAAATGTAATGACTTCCCATCCACCCAGTAGATACTGTCTGTCAACTAATATATTTAATTGCAGCATATTTGAGAAACAATGGTCGGAGGCCCACAGAATTTCCATATTCACGAGAGAATCTTGCCTGCACTATGTAGGTGTGGATTTACTGGATTCCCTTCTTATCTTTCCCGATGATAAATGTGCAGTGTGTGCAATGAAAGTAAAGTAATCTTTTCTTCCACTCTGAATGTGACTAAGCATAATAGATCATTCATGCAATAATGGTTTTTATATATGTACTCCTGTAATGCAGTAGTAGTGCACCAGTCTCTGGCATGGGGATTTTCCCTGCTGGGAAATCTGGTTTGGGGTGCACTCAGTCTTGTAACTATCCTGATAGAAAGGTAGCATCCCTAGCAGGTCAAGTAGCTGCCTTATGGTCAGCAATCGGTGTACTGATCCAACCACCCTCCTCCTTGGGCTTGACTGTGGCTGGAGGAGACAGCAGCTAGGCAATAAGGGTACCCTCTTTATACGAGACACTGTGGATATTATATATGGTGTTGGTTAATGCTGGATTTCTGACAATGAAGTCATTAATCCTCTTGCTCTCCAATATTTTTCACTGATGGATGGGAAGGGCACTAGAAGTGGCTGGGCATATTTGAAGGTGGTCTCGGTCCATTTCCTCTTGCAGATCACATAGAGGACAGAGTGGTGAAGAATATATCCCAATTCTGTTTAAATGCTTTGCCAGACAATCATGTCCTGTAATCAACCTGAAGGTTGCAACTGCTGTGTTTCGAGGATACTCAGGAATTACTGTTTGAATGTTTAGTAGTTCGTCTTTTGTTTTGCAATTTTTCATAGTAACATTTTGCAATAATTTTTTTGAATTCAGAGTTGACTAATCTTTCAACTGCATAAAATGGCAGATTAACTAGATTTCTGTACACTGCTGGTACACGATATGAAGGGAAAAAAAAAAGCTTTGTCACAGCTTGGTCCACACTAGGTTGGTAGGTGGTCAATGATTTTATAATTGGAGAGCCATATAGCAGCAAAAGTAACTGCTTTTTAGACAGCACTATATTTTTATGTTTTGGTGGTCACATCTCTCAACTGCCAGAATGTCTGGAGGATCACACCTGTCGGTTTATGGGTCTCACCGACCAGACTAAGAGAATTATCAAAATAAATTCACGAACCATATCCTCTGATTACTGGTTAGAGGACATTGCATGCCATGACAGGTCAGTACGTTAGGGGTTAAGAAGTTATAGAAAAACTAGAGAAGTAGAAACATAGGAAAAATAAAGACTCCCTAGCCCTCTGGCACCCTAAAGGCATCGGGGCTGGAAGGGAACAAGAGATGACCAAAGGAGGTCAGATAGAAAAGCTACAATTAGGAGCAAAACACCAGTAAGTGGAAGTAATGTTCTGCTCAGCTTGGGTACCTTGTGGTCGCCATCCACATATCCGCTAGACACCAGTAAGTGGAAGTAATGTTCTGCTCAGCTTGGGTACCTTGTGGTCGCCATCCACATATCCCCTAGACACCAGTAAGTGGAAGTAATGTTCTGCTCAGCTTGGGTACCTTGTGGTCGCCATCCACATATCCCCTAGATGGGAACCCCTGAGGTTGTTATTATAAATTATATATATATATTTGAAATAGCATTCACGTTGTTAAAAAATTGCATTTCAATTTTTACTCTAGTATGTATAGTATATTAAAGTAGAGGAAGAAAGGTGTTTCAACCAAAATATTTTGAGCCCCTTGAATAATAATAATAAAAAAAAAAAGAAAACTTTGGAAAAAGCTCTGTGTGTGTCAGTCTGCACAGCATAACAAAAACAAAAAGTCAGTTAAAACCCAAGTTGGTATTTAAGTCTGTCTTTCAAGAATGTGACACCAAGATCTTGAAGAAAATTCCTGGCCTCTAAACTACTCTTTATATGGAAAATTTTGATTTTCTTGGAAATGGCTCTGACAATGTTTATTATAACGCCATGTTAGATATTTTATGGTAAATGAAAATCATATCTTGAATTTTCTGGCTATAGCCCATGTAGTCGTATTTACTCTAAATGACATCCACAACTAGTAAACTAAGAGATAGAACAAATCTTACTGCACAAAAAATATCTTGCTAAAACATTATGTCTAAATAAATTTTTTTCCTAAAATGAACCATTTCAGAGATATTCCTTATTTTATGAGCTTTGCCAAAGTTTTACTTCTGTCAAATGGAACATTGTCCTTTTTTTATGTTAAGTGTGCATAGAAAATGGAATAGGACAGCTTTGAAAGGTTTGACTATCGCTCAAAGTCTACTGTATTCCCATATTGTCCTTGTACCCGTTTATCTCAACTAACAAAGATATAGGAATAAGTTTTTAAGGATGGTGAGTACAAGAGTAGAGAAAGTCATGTGAGTGCAACACATTAGATTTCTTTTCCTATTCTTGCTTTAGCATTTCTACTTAGGGCAATGCATCTGAAAATCCAAAAACTCAGCTTTCTTTAGATTGCTTTCAATTTAGCATGCGATCAGAACAAAAGCACTTAAGGCACAAGACTGAAGGAAAATATATTCATATAAGAAAGGAATTCGGAAATTGGAATAACTGAACGTAAGACGAATATTACATTTAAACAAATTGACAAAGTAAGCAGGGGAACTATTTTATTCCACCCAAAAATACTAGGTCAAGACTTCATCAGAAATGTTTTGAGGCTCCTGAATTAAAAAAAAATTCATTTAGAAAAGGCGACAAAGATTATAAAGAAAATGCCTCCATCGTAAACTACCCTTTACATGGAAAATTTTTCAAAAATTTTGATTCATGTGCCGCATGTTGTGGATATTTTTGACAAATGAAATGTACATATTGAACTTTCCAGCTATAGTCCATGTAGTTCACCATGAATATTACATGCGGGTCCCACCTAAGTGGTAGGTGAATGCCCCATTCATTCAAAAATTAAAATTCACATATTTGTTGCAGTTTGTTACTTACAAAATCTTGAGAAAAACAGTTCAATTCTGGATATAACAGACTGCACTGATTGACCGAAAATTTAGTAACTGGAATAGCCAGCATTTTTGCACATGAAATGTTTAATATGAAATTTTTGGTTCAAATTTTAGATTTGGAAAAGAATTACAAGTAAACAAATTATGTAGTTACTGATATTTATGTGAAGTAGTTACTTGATTACCCTTCCCTTATGTAGCACTTACAAGCCAGTGCCTAGGGTCAGGCAGCACAGGAACCAGGTGGTCAGCCAAGCACCAGGTATGATAGCAAGGCAGAGGATGATATGAAATGCAGGCAAAATGGATGATTGGAATGGTGATAATAGAGCAGTTGGTGGAGTGAATGGTAGGAGAAACCACCCAGACATCACTTCATCCATCACATACGACATGTGGGTCCCTAGAATCGAACCAGGGCCACATTGCTCATAGGCAAACACTTAATTGCTCAGTCACAGCGCCACCATTTATGTAAAATTACTAAACTAAATTCATTTGACAAACTAAAGAGTTCATTTCAAAATTGAATTAAGATTTTTTTAAACTATGCAATTCCTGATATTTGTTCATTTATAAAAATTTTGAGAAACAAAAATGAAATTTTGACTAATGAACCAGAAAGGTTCCTTTCATTCACTTGCAAATATCTTGAGCAAAGTTTCCTGGTTTTGAACCAAGAAATTGCCATTTCGTTCATCCAAGCATTTTTCTGCTGGACACCGAAATCAAGAATGGCATCTGTTTTAACAATGCAAGCTCAGTATTGCATTGTAGCCATGCCGGGTCAACTTCTTGAAACCTGGGTCCCTTTGTTGTATTATGTTCCTGGAACACAACAATAACAGGCTGTAAAAACATTTGTATTTGTTTCAAACCAAAAAGCTGAGTCTATAACACTACACAACACTTATAATTTACCAGAACATGTTTCAGACGCTGACTTTACTCCATGTTCCAGCAAGTAAGTGTTGTGTAGTGTTATTAATCAACTCACCTTTTTGGTTTAAATTGATTATTACAACTTTTCAAACCTCCAAGAAAGAAGATTGTACTTTCTGTTTTAATTCCTACATTTTCAACTTTTTAAAAAAATGATTACTATATGTTAATTTATATTTGGCAAATTTTAGAGGCTTATTTGAAATATATGGCCCACAAATTTCTTTGGCTTTTCAATTGAACAGTTTATTAAAATGTATATAATTTTTTTTCACCAAAGTTACAGCAGAGTGACAAGTTTAGCTCTTGGTCCAAATGCATAAATTAGTCTAGAACCTCGGCAATACCTGCATTGTTGGATCTGTAACAGACTAAAAATATAATTAAAACATGCATATAAAATGTGAACCCTGAAAGGAAAAAAATTATCAAATATAAAACTTAACAAGCTATTAAACATGTGAGAAAATTTAATAAAACATGACATTCAGAAAATTATGATGCTCTGTGAACATCTTAAACAAGATTAAAAGTTTTTAAGCTCTGAAATTCATTGTAAATACCATAACATAAGCATGTACTAATCATGTAAATACAAAGTAGAACATAAATGCATGTCTGACACTAATTTGCTAGTGTACAAATTCTATAAAATGCTATTTTACAATAGTGTAAAATTCAGTTGTAAAATTCTGTTCAATTTTTTTTACAATACTGTAAAATTCTCAAAAATGTTGGCATTTGTCATAAAAGTTTCTACTATTTGGTTTTCTTTACAGTGCCGTAATACAACAATATAAAATTCTCTAAAGGTGTACATTTATTGATTTAAAACTCTATAAAGCCAAATAATGGCAAGCATAGGTGGGAAAAGGACGAGGGTGAGGTTATGTTCAATTGATGGGTCTCAAAGAGACCAAATTTCTCTAATGTGATTCCCCCCCCAAGCATAAGATTGGTGGTCTCAGAGAGACAGTATTTCTCTAATGTGATTCCCCCCCCAAGCATAAGATTGGTGGTCTCAGAGAGACAGTATTTCTCTAATGTGATTCCCCCCCCAAGCATAAGATTGGTGGTCTCAGAGAGACAGTATTTCTCTAATGTGATTCCCCCCCCAAGCATAAGATTGGTGGTCTCAGAGAGACAGTATTTCTCTAATGTGATTCCCCCCCCAAGCATAAGATTGGTGGTCTCAGAGAGACAGTATTTCTCTAATGTGATTCCCCCCCCCCCCCCCAAGCATAAGATTGGTGGTCTCATTGAGACCGTATTTCACAAGTATTAGATGCAATATTAACAATTGCAGGCTATGAGTGGTACAAAACACACAAGTTGTAGGTTAGGGTGCCCTTTCCTACAACTTCTACTTGCACTTTGCATCGCTCATAGCGGGCGGTCACTCACACGGGACCTGACCTAGGATACCCTCACTCACGCCTGTCCACACCCTGAAGCGTGTAGCAAGTCAGGATGCAGGACAGGACTCTACGACTACCCTGTAAGAGAACACACTCACATTCACACTGGTATCCTAGTGTCCTGAGGGAGTCCTCGTGGTGCACTAACCTTACCAGACTCTGCGGGAACATCCAGCCACTAGCCTCCCATCCCGTGCTGCTGAGAGTCACGAGACAGTCTACAACTTATCTACTACCCAACCTGAAAGAGAAGGCGACCTGACTGGGAGGGCGGAGGGCACACTACCAAGGTTCATGGCGACCCTCCCGCAGAGCTTGGGGCGCAAACAAGGGCCTAGTGCAGGATCCCCCTTCCTCCGGCCACGAGAGTTCACAGGTGGGGTCAACCAGGATACCCGCAGTCACAGGGAGGTCGTGCTATGGAGATACTGCACATCAGTATACCTCTGGCAAAGCCATTTACATCCTAACCATCTACAGGCAGTAGTCACCACGCAGGAAATTTATTGGGAGGGAGGGATACATACTGGTCATCCAGCGATGGAAGTTCACACGCTGTCTTGATGCCTTAATACTAACATCTCAACCTCCAGCTTGCCTCGCGGGTCGGGGTCGTAGGTACACTACTGTTTCAGAACCTAACCTACCACTGCGGGCTCGTGGTCCACTGTTTTACAACCTAACCTACCACTGCGGGCTCGTGGTCCACTGTTTTACAACCTAACCTACCACTGCGGGCTCGTGGTCCACTGTTTTACAACCTAACCTACCACTGCGGGCTCGTGGTCCACTGTTTTACAACCTAACCTGCCACTGCGGGCTCGTGGTCCACTGTTTTACAACCTAACCTACCACTGCGGGCTCGTGGTTCACTGTTTTACAACCTAACCTACCACTGCGGGCTCGTGGTCCACTGTTTTACAACCTAACCTACCACTGCGGGCTCGTGGTCCACTGTTTTACAACCTAACCTGCCACTGCGGGCTCGTGGTCCACTGTTTTACAACCTAACCTACCACAGCGGGCTCGTGGTCCACTGTTTTACAACCTAACCTACCACTGCGGGCTCGTGGTCCACTGTTTTACAACCTAACCTACCACTGCGGGCTCGTGGTCCACTGTTTTACAACCTAACCTACCACTGCGGGCTCGTGGTCCACTGTTTTACAACCTAACCTACCACTGCGGGCTCGTGGTCCACTGTTTTACAACCTAACCTGCCACTGCGGGCTCGTGGTCCACTGTTTTACAACCTAACGTACCACTGCGGGCTCGTGGTCCACTGTTTTACAACCTAACCTGCCACTGCGGGCTCGTGGTCCACTGTTTTACAACCTAACCTAGCCTAGCCTAAGAGCCTTCCTGGGCTCGAGGCCTACACTTTCAGAACCTAACAGCTGTAAGTTACTCCTACTGCAACCTATTCTGAAAGCCTATATTATCTAATGTGTTTTAAAATGAAAAGTTTCTCCCTTATCAAAACTGAGAACATTACTGCTTTCTTGAATAAACACTGAACATTTATTTAACAGTATGGTAATTACAAAACAAGAATGAACATGGGCTTAGCCAATACAGTAATGTTGGTCACTCGACATTGCCAGTTTTACGCGCAAGGCGGTTTCGGTGTGAAAGACCGTCAAATCTTCCACCCCTGTCGCCCGGCAACTTTCAACGCCGAGAAAGGAACATTTTATCGCCTGGGCCCATATTCATTTGCTTTGTACCTATTTTGAAGTACCTAATTCTGTTCTCTCAACCTGAACTTGAAACTCCTACGGGGCGTCAAAGGCGGGGGAGCCGAAGGTTGAGATCTTGAGGTACACAGACGTGGTAATTTCTGATAATACTGGGCGCAACTTTGTGAAACTGTAAATCAAGTTTAAATAATAAGACTTGTTACTACTTGATACTACGTTAATACTTGACAAGCCTCAATAGGTTTTAAAAATAATCATTGCAGTATAAAAATGCTTTGATTCTATTCAATTTAATTCAAATCTCATGCAAATTGAAAATATAAAACATTACTTTAGAATCTTTAAATAATGAAACAAATTTAAATTACTGAACTTTTTTTATCCAAATGTAAAAGAAAAATTTAGATTCTTGGGGAGATCGTCTGCTACCTCTTAATATTAAACCTATACAAGCCCATGAAGGTCCAAATATGTCCTTGAGAACACATGCTAACGGACCAAGTCTAATGGGGCAGTGCACACATAGGAATATTATTTTAAAATGCTATTTTTGGATTCAGGGGGCCTCAAAGCATTTCTATGAAATATCAGTATCGAATTGTTCTGTAGAATCTACTTATAGTAATACGCAGTAGATAACGTACAAATCTATCGTTGTGTCGGAATGTGGACTTAAAGATTATTTGAATTAACATGAAACAGCAAGCAGTTAAATGGCGCTGCATTTGCAGTAGTTGAACGGGGCAACTGTCTGTCAAATGGACCTCGTTGGACTTTCATTTGGGCTCGAGTTAGTAAATTACTCAGTTTTGGAGTTCAATGCGCTAGTTTCAATTTCACTGAACTGATTTACACATGTAATTACTTTTAAAACTATTATTGAATGTATGAAATTATCGCTTTCTAAAATATCCTATCTGTGTCTGGAAGTTTCGACATGAACTCCGCAACTGAAATATCTACGTGCATCAGAGATGGGCAAATCTACGTTTCTACTGACAAAATGTTAGTTCTACTGTTTGATCTACTACTACACAAACAAATATATGCATTTTATTATTTCAACTTTCATTTTAATGCTTTTAAAATATTTATGCAAATTTACTGTACTTTATTCTTTTATTATATTCATGAAATATAATTAATTTATTTGTATGCAAGATTTTAAAAATTTACATGACGTTAATGAAATGTATTTAATATCATTGCAGCAAATTTTACTTTCAATATGCAAATTTTTAGCAAGTATTTGTATTTTAATGCATTGAGAATGAATTTAATATAAAGCAGTGAAGTTACAAATAGTTTGCCCAAACCAAATTACTTTCTAGTCCCATCTCTGATAAAAGCGCCATTGTACTCATATTGAGCGTAACCCACGTTGTCCTGTGTCTGTCTGTCCGTCGCTGGAGTCCTGGGTTCCACGTTACCACACTGGCAGGCAGCTCTACACCAACTGTCTGAACTACAGAACCAAAACGCGCCTTCAGTCCGTACTGTGGCTTCGGCTCCCGAACAAACCCGAATACTTACGATCCCCACTCCTACGTCGAGCGTGCAATGAAGTGCATAGATATTTCTATTTTCACCGCAAATACCTATTTTGACAGTCTTTGAATAATATTAATATTAATAGTAATAATAGTAGTAATAATAAATAATAATGACAGTAATAATAACAAATAAATTTTACCAAAAGGTGTGTGTGTGTGTGTGTGTGTGTTTGTGTGTGTGTGTGTGTGTGCGCGCGTGTGTGTGCGCGCGCGCGTGCATGAACAGCATAACTCAAATCGAAAATTCGATTATATATCAAATTTGGTAATAAAATTCAGCATCTTCCACGAAGCTTTAGAAGAAATTGCTCCATCCTAAACTATCCTTTACATCGAAAGTTTTGATTTTCTCAAGAATGTCTCTAACGATTTTGATCAAAATGACATATGTATAAGATAGTTTATGTCAAATAAAATGCATATTTTGCCGGTGTAGTCCTGTTTACTCTTGATAAATTCTTAATAACTCGTAAACCGTAAGAGATAGACCAAATCTTACTATACAAAAATGTAGATCTTGCCAAAACACACATTGTATGTCCGAATAAACGTTTTTGTAGAGTGAAACATTTCGGAGATATTCTTTGTTATTTATGTCAGTTTTGGAATACTTAAACTTTCGTCAAATGGAACATCGTTATTCACTTAGTCGTGCGAATAGAACGGAATCTAAATATTTGACTATCGCTCAAAACCTGCTGTATTTTCATATTCCCCTTGTACCTACAAGGGAATAAGTAATAAGATAATTTGTACAAATGTTTATCTCAACTAACACGAAGAAGATATAGGAATAAGTGTTTGTAAGAATGGTTAGTACAAGAGTAGAGAAAGTCATGTGAGTGTAACACGTCAGATTGTTTTGTAGTGAAGCATTTCAGAGGCATTTCTTGATACTTATCCCACTTTTCGAGTACTTATTAATTTTCTCAAATGGGAACAGGTATTTCGGTCTTTTTATCTTTTCGTCCCAACCTACTGCTTGACGGCGCATTTGACCAACCTTCTCAGCCGGCGCGTTCATAGTAGGGAGGTGTGTGTGTGTGTGTGTGTGCGGGGGGGGGGGGGGGGGGAGGGTGTTCTGTGTTTGCTCTTCGTTAGGCTCTAACCGACTTTTGGTTTTGAAGTTATGCCGTGCCCAGAGTGACAGACAGACATACACGCACGCACGCACACACACACGCACGCACGCGCGCACGCACGCACGCACGCACACACACACACACGCACGCACACACACACACACGGAAATTTTTCTAAAATGCTCTTTTTCTATTCATGGTGCCGCAAAGCACATATTTCCGTTGATATCTCCATATCAAATTTTTGGGTGGAATACAATACTTCCTTCTACTTATCAGTAGAGAAGGTAAAACTGATCGATGTTCCGTTTCATGCAAGTTTTCCGAAACTCACAGAAATAACAAGAAATATCTCCTAAATGGTTCACTCTACTTGGTTATATATTGTGTGTTTTGCAAGATCTACGTGTTTTGTACAGTAAGAGTTTGTCTACCCCTTACGGCTTACGAGTTATTCAAAAGTCATCCAGAGTAAACCGGACTACGTAGGCTATATCCAGCAAATTTGTAATATGCGTTTAATTTGACATACATATATCTTAAACTTATGGCATTTGAATGAAAATCGTTAAAGCCATTTTCAAGAAAATCAACATTTTCCATGTAAAGGGTAGTTTAGAGTGGGGCTATTTTCTTCAAAATCTTCGTGTTGCATCCTTGAAAGTCATTAAACTTAAATACCAACATTGGTTTTTAACCGACTTTTCGTTTTTGAGTTATGCTGTACACACACACACACACACACACACACACACACACACACACACACACACACGCACGCACGCATGCACGCGAACACATACACACACCACACGCACTTTTTTCTAAAAATGCTTTTTTTTTATTCAGGGGGCGTCAAAACATATTTCTGGTGAAATCTCGACATCGAATTTTTGGGTGGAATACAGACTTCCTCTATTTACCAATAGAGCAAGTAAAAATGAATAACAATGTTGCATTTGACGAAAATTTGTATTCCTAAACTGAAAATGAACATTTTTCCTGTAAAGCAGGGTTGCCAACCTGTACGATAATTATGGGGTGTATGATAATTTCGATGCCGGCGAAATATCATTTTCACTGGATTGTCACACCAGCGAAATGAAATTAATTACAAACAATAACACTACTTTTGCCCTCATGGCCTGTCTCCACCCCTCTAAGGCAAGCATTTCATATCCTTCTGAGCCTCCTAGCCTTTATCCTCTTGTTGTCAGAACATACCTGAGCCTGGCAGTTTCTGGAGTGCTGTTACACACATGTCACGTGTTGGAAATACTGATTTGAAAGAACTGGCGGAGTTTGCATTATCAGTGATTTCATTGCCTCACAGAAATACTCCTTGAGAAAGAGTATTTTTCCAAACTAGGTTTAATAAAAACCAAAATTAGATACAAATTAGTGCTAGATACGGAAAATGAACTTATTCTGTCGCTCAGCCTATAAAAGAATGTAGTGGACCCGAAAATCTGCAAGCCATCCAGATGTTAAACTTTATCTGAACAACAAATTTACATAATGCTGCAACTGTTGAGGAAGATGACGTACTTTCAGATGAATAGTGCGAGAAACTTAAGTACTAAAGTTGTAATACTGATTAAGGCCATCAATCTTGTAAGGGAATACCATAAACATCAATACAATCACATTTTCACAAGTGTTATGATACATTTACTGTAGCATTTGACAATTTTGAATCCAAATCTAAAATTTTGAGTGTCCGGTACGATAATTCTACGTTTAAACATTCGCAACCCTGAGTGGCACTATGAGTAGCAGTGACAGAATGAGTAGTAGTGACAGTATGAGTAGCAGTGACAGTATGAGTAGTAGCAGTGACAGTATGAGTAGTAGTGGCAGTATGAGTAGCAGTGGCAGTATGAGTAGTAGTGACAGTATGAGTAGTAGTAACAGTATGAGTAGCAGTAGCAGTATGAGTAGCAGTGACAGTATGAGTAGTAGTGGCAGTATGAGTAGTAGTGGCAGTATGAGTAGTAGTGACAGTATGAGTAGTAGTAACAGTATGAGTAGCAGTAGCAGTATGAGTAGTAGTGGCAGTATGAGTAGTAGTGACAGTATGAGTAGCAGTGACAGTATGAGTAGTAGTGGCAGTATGAGTAGTAGTGGCAGTATGAGTAGTAGTAACAGTATGAGTAGCAGTAGCAGTATGAGTAGCAGTGACAGTATGAGTAGCAGTAGCAGTATGAGTAGCAGTGACAGTATGAGTAGTAGTGGCAGTATGAGTAGCAGTGGCAGTATGAGTAGTAGTGACAGTATGAGTAGCAGTAACAGTATGAGTAGCAGTAGCAGTATGAGTAGCAGTGACAGTATGAGTAGTAGTGGCAGTATGAGTAGTAGTGGCAGTATGAGTAGTAGTGACAGTATGAGTAGTAGTAACAGTATGAGTAGCAGTAGCAGTATGAGTAGTAGTGGCAGTATGAGTAGTAGTGACAGTATGAGTAGCAGTGACAGTATGAGTAGCAGTGACAGTATGAGTAGTAGTGACAGTATAAGTAGTAGTGGCAGTATGAGTAGTAGTGACAGTATGAGTAGTAGTAACAGTATGAGTAGCAGTAGCAGTATGAGTAGCAGTGACAGTATGAGTAGTAGTGACAGTATGAGTAGCAGTGACAGTATGAGTAGTAGTGACAGTATGAGTAGCAGTGACAGTATGAGTAGCAGTGACAGTATGAGTAGCAGTGACAGTATGAGTAGCAGTGACAGTATGAGTAGTAGTGACAGTATGAGTAGCAGTGACAGTATGAGTAGTAGTAACAGTATGAGTAGCAGTAGCAGTATGAGTAGTAGTGACAGTATGAGTAGTAGTGACAGTATGAGTAGCAGTGACAGTATGAGTAGTAGTGACAGTATGAGTAGTAGTGGCAGTATGAGTAGTAGTGACAGTATGAGTAGTAGTAACAGTATGAGTAGCAGTAGCAGTATGAGTAGCAGTGACAGTATGAGTAACAGTAGCAGTATGAGTAGTAGTGACAGTATGAGTAGTAGTGGCAGTATGAGTAGTAGTAACAGTATGAGTAGCAGTGACAGTATGAGTAGCAGTGGCAGTATGAGTAGCAGTGGCAGTATGAGTAGTAGTGACAGTATGAGTAGCAGTGACAGTATGAGTAGCAGTGACAGTATGAGTAGCAGTGGCAGTATGAGTATCAGTGACAGTATGAGTAGCAGTGACAGTATGAGTAGCAGTGACAGTATGAGTATCAGTGACAGTATGAGTAGCAGTGACAGTATGAGTAGCAGTGACAGTATGAGTAGCAGTGACAGTATGAGTAGCAGTGGCAGTATGAGTATCAGTGACAGTATGAGTAGCAGTGACAGTATGAGTAGCAGTGACAGTATGAGTAGCAGTGGCAGTATGAGTATCAGTGACAGTATGAGTAGCAGTGACAGTATGAGTAGCAGTGGCAGTATGAGAAGCAGTGACAGTATGAGTAGCAGTGGCAGTATGAGTATCAGTGACAGTATGAGTAGCAGTGACAGTATGAGTAGCAGTGGCAGTATGAGTAGCAGTGACAGTATGAGTAGCAGTGGCAGTATGAGTAGTAGTGACAGTATGAGTAGCAGTGACAGTATGAGTAGCAGTGGCAGTATGAGTAGCAGTGGCAGTATGAGTAGTAGTGACAGTATGAGTAGCAGTGACAGTATGAGTAGCAGTGGCAGTATGAGTAGCAGTGACAGTATGAGTAGCAGTGACAGTATGAGTAGTAGTGACAGTATGAGTAGTAGTGGCAGTATGAGTAGTAGTAACAGTATGAGTAGCAGTGACAGTATGAGTAGCAGTGGCAGTATGAGTAGCAGTGGCAGTATGAGTAGTAGTGACAGTATGAGTAGCAGTGACAGTATGAGTAGCAGTGACAGTATGAGTAGCAGTGGCAGTATGAGTATCAGTGGCAGTATGAGTAGTAGTGACAGTATGAGTAGCAGTGGCAGTATGAGTAGCAGTGACAGTATGAGTAGTAGTGACAGTATGAGTAGCAGTGGCAGTATGAGTAGCAGTGGCAGTATGAGTAGTAGTGGCAGTATGAGTAGCAGTGGCAGTATGAGTAGTAGTGACAGTATGAGTAGCAGTGACAGTATGAGTAGTAGTGACAGTATGAGTAGCAGTGGCAGTATGAGTATCAGTGGCAGTATGAGTAGTAGTGACAGTATGAGTAGCAGTGGCAGTATGAGTAGCAGTGGCAGTATGAGTAGCAGTGGCAGTATGAGTAGCAGTGGCAGTATGAGTAGTAGTGGCAGTATGAGTAGCAGTGACAGTATGAGTAGCAGTGGCAGTATGAGTAGCAGTGGCAATATGAGTAGCAGTGGCAGAATGAGTAGCAGTGGTAGTATGAGTAGCAGTGACAGTATGAGTAGCAGTGACAGTATGAGTAGCAGTGGTAGTATGAGTAGCAGTGACAGTATGAGTAGTAGTGACAGTATGAGTAGCAGTGACAGTATGAGTAGCAGTGACAGTATGAGTAGCAGTGACAGTATGAGTAGCAGTGACAGTATGAGTAGCAGTGACAGTATGAGTAGCAGTGACAGTATGAGTAGCAGTGACAGTATGAGTAGCAGTGGCAGTATGAGTAGCAGTGGCAGTATGAGTAGCAGTGGCAGAATGAGTAGCAGTGGTAGTATGAGTAGCAGTGGCAGTATGAGTAGCAGTGACAGTATGAGTAGCAGTGACAGTATGAGTAGCAGTGACAGTATGAGTAGCAGTGACAGTATGAGTAGCAGTGACAGTATGAGTAGCAGTGACAGTATGAGTAGCAGTGGCAGTATGAGTAGCAGTGACAGTATGAGTAGCAGTGGCAGAATGAGTAGTAGTGGCAGTATGAGTAGCAGTGGCAGAATGAGTAGCAGTGGCAGTATGAGTAGCAGTGGCAGTATGAGTAGCAGTGGCAGAATGAGTAGCAGTGGTAGTATGAGTAGCAGTGACAGTATGAGTAGTATCAGTGGCAGTATGAGTATCAGTGGCAGTATGAGTAGTAGTGACAGTATGAGTATCAGTGACAGTATGAGTAGCAGTGACAGTGTGAGTAGCAGTGACAGTATGAGTAGCAGTGACAGTATGAGTAGCAGTGACAGTATGAGTATCAGTGACAGTATGAGTAGCAGTGACAGTATGAGTAGTAGTGACAGTATGAGTATCAGTGGCAGTATGAGTAGCAGTGACAGTATGAGTAGCAGTGACAGTATGAGTAGCAGTGACAGTGTGAGTAGCAGTGACAGTATGAGTAGCAGTGACAGTATGAGTAGCAGTGGCAGTATGAGTAGCAGTGGCAGTATGAGTAGTAGTGGCAGTATGAGTAGCAGTGGCAGTATGAGTATCAGTGACAGTATGAGTAGTAGTGACAGTATGAGTAGTAGTGGCAGTATGAGTAGTAGTGGCAGTATGAGTAGCAGTGACAGTATAAGTAGTAGTGACAGTATGAGTAGCAGTGGCAGAATGAGTAGTAGTGGCAGTATGAGTAGCAGTGGCAGAATGAGTAGCAGTGACAGTATGAGTAGTAGTGACAGTATGAGTAGCAGTGACAGTATGAGTAGTAGTGACAGTATGAGTAGTAGTGGCAGTATGAGTAGTAGTGGCAGTATGAGTAGCAGTGACAGTATAAGTAGTAGTGACAGTATGAGTAGTAGTGACAGTATGAGTAGCAGTGGCAGTATGAGTAGCAGTGGCAGTATGAGTAGCAGTGGTAGTATGAGTAGCAGTGACAGTATGAGTAGCAGTGGCAGAATGAGTAGCAGTGGCAGTATGAGTATCAGTGGCAGTATGAGTAGTAGTAGTGACAGTATGAGTAGCAGTGGCAGTATGAGTAGTAATGACAGTATGGGTACCAGTGACACTGTGTACTTGTATCAGTACATGACTCAGACACTTGTGTTCTCATAATTATGTAATTACAAGGAGAAGATAACATGGAAACTCAAGAATATCCTACATAACCTACAACAGCGACTCGAAACGCTCGCTTACTACTTTATTAATTTCACCACTGTGTATACAACAGATGTTGCTAAAGAAAGCCTTCATTATATACATTAACCGAAAAACAACATAATAAATTGAGTCAGTAACTCCAAGAAATGCATCCATTTATACTCTGTATATCAACAGATTGCAGGAAACTTAAACAAAGCCACGTGCGTTTTGACCACAGCGCACCCTCTTAACACTTTCTCCGTGTAAATAGTCCCTTGAAAAAAATACTGTTACTAAGGTCTGAAATGTCTCTTAATGTTGGCTAAAGCATGAACTAATTGTACTAAGCATAGTTAAAGTGTAAGAATACGCAGTTAAGTAAATCTATATCCAACATAATTCATTCTGCGCGCGCATTATTCAGTATGAAACTAACATGGCGGAACAAGTGACTGTTGTGAAACATAAGCGTGACAAATCGTTGCGAAGTGGTGAAAAGACAATAATATTGAACGTGCTTAACAAGTTTTGTGATAAATATGCTGAACTTGCTATCGAAGACGTGATGAAATTAACATCCGAATTTACCGGTGTGTCAGTTGCAAGTATTTACAGCACACGCAAAGAAAAACCATCAGTTGGTGAAGATCCCGACAAAAAGCGACTACGTGCCAGATAAATGGTTGTTGTTGTTGTAGTGTTTAACGCCCGCTTTTACTTCTACGGCACCGCAGGCGGTGACACTGATGATACATGAAACGAAGATGGAGCATCGATGGAATAAGATGGCGGGGGAAACCGGAGCACCCGGAGAAAACCCGCCCTGACGCCGCTTCGTCCATCACGAATACCACATGCGGGTCCCTGGGATCGAACCGGGGCCGCCTAGGTGGTAGGCGAGCGCGCTAACCGCTCGGCCACGGCGCCGCCCCAGATAAATGGTGGATGTAGTTTGCGACGAACTTGTGAGATCTGCAATCCGTCGAAAAGTTCACCAGTTCTTTGTTAACAATGAACCTCCACCTTAAACAAAGTGCTGTTGGCAGTTAACTCTGATCCCGATGTTCCTCGCTGATGACCTAGAAGTTGAGCGCCCTTAAACCAAATCCAACCCGATGTTCCAGATTTAAAACGAACTTCCCTCCACAAGCTGCTCCTGGAGATTGGTTTCAAGATTGTGAGAAGGAAATGAAAAAGTGTTATTGTGGACAGAGATGACGTAAGCAGCAGTTAATTTCCATGTGCTACGTGCTACTTGGATCAAGTAAATATATCCTTTTAATAGTGTAAAATGCCTATTATACCTACGCGTAGCGGTAGGTAACTGTGTTGCGTCATTGTACATGCATGTGGCCGCGGAGTGATACAAACCGGTGCTTTGTTTACATCTCCTCTAATCTCTTGATGAACAGAGTATATGTGGTTACTTTCCTACTGCTCCTGAAACTACAAGCATAATGTTTCACTGCGCATTCAACAGATGACGTCATGGGAAAAATGCACATAGGCACGCAACATGTCTGATACCTACCTTAGGAACAGCACTAATGTTGTTATAAAGACAACGGAAAGTTTGAAGAAAGCAAGTCTCTTTCATATCTTTGTTATTTATTGAAAAGGCTGAGAAACACGTTGTCGTTTACGGTGTCCCAGGAACTTCACTACACAAGGACCTTTTGTAAACATATACGACACGTCCTTACCGTGTCACATTTTACTTTCTCTACTCGTAGGTACAAAAAGTATTCTATTCCACCCAAAAATTCGATGTCGAGATTTCACAAGAAATATATTTTAACACCCTCCGAATAAAAAAAAATGCATTTTTAGAAAAACATCCGTCTGTATCTGTGTCTATCAGTCTCTGGACAGCATAACTGAAAAACAAAAAGTCGGTTAAAAACCAAAGTTGGTATTTAAGTTTAATGTCTTTCAAGGATACGACACGAAGATTTTGAAGAAAATAGCTCCACCCGAAATTACCCTTTACCTGAAACATTTTTCGAAAATTCAGATTTTCTTCAAAATGGCTTTAACGATTTTAATTAAAATGTAATATATTTGATATATTTGTATGACAAATGAAATGTATATCTTGAATTTTCTGGCTATAGCCTATGTAGTCCTGTTTACTATGGATGACTTTTGAATAACTCGTAAACCGTAAGACATAGACCAAATCTCACTATACAAAAACTGTAGATCTTGCTAAAGTACATAATTTATGTCTGCATAAATTTCTTATAGACTGAACCATTTCGGAGATATTCTAGGCTATTTGTGTCACTATTGGATAATTATACTTCTGTCAAATGGAACATCGTTATTAATTTTTTATGTTAATCGTAAAAAGAGAAGGAAATTTGAAAGCTTTGAAAGATTTGACTATCGCACAAAGCCTACTGTATTGTAATATTCCCCTTGTACCTACAAGGAAATATGCAATAAGATAATTTTCGGTAAAGTTTATTTCGGGTAACACGAAAAAGATACAGGATTAAGAGTTTTTTCTTTTCCTTCATTCCTTCCTTCCTTTCTTTCTTTCTTTTTTATGGAGGGGAAAAATCCTCATGGACGCCAGGGAAGGTGACCCTGGAATAAGAGTTTGTAAGAATGATTAGTAGAAGTGTAGAGAAAATAATATGAGTGCAATACATTAGACTTTTATTAACGTCCTCCAACGTAGTGTCATATCAAACTAAATTATTTTGTTGTTTAACGACGCTGTGAATGTCAGGATCACATCAGCGTCGCCGGTGTGCCGGAATTTCGTCCCGCAGGAGTTCTTTTACATGCTGACATGGAACTGTCATCGGTCTGGGCTGGATTTGAACCCACGACCAGCCCGAAGTCCTTCTAGCTTCCCCGACGCTCGCCCTGAGCGAGATTCGAACTCGCAACCTGTTGGACGTGAGGCAGAGGCGCTATATCGGCGGTGGTGAACCTCATGCACGTGACCCAGGCCTGTAGGGAGAATGTAGTGCATCCCAGAACACCATACCTTCCGTACCAACATACCAAAACGAATTTGAACAATTGTCACAATCGCTCGTTCTCAAACTTTGACCTTATAGGGCGACCAAAACGTGCATTTCATAATAAACATGCACCGACAACGCTTACTGTGTGTGTGTGTGTGTGTGTGTGTGTGTGTGTGTGTGTGTGTGTGTGTGATTGTTATTCATGGCTTCGCATGCGTTTCGTGAAGGGGGGGGGGGGCTGGGGCCGCGGGCCCCCTTGGAAAATAATAAATGTCATGTTCAATTACTATTACACTATTGCTTTAATGTTGACGTACAGAAGTTTTTAGTTAGCATGAATTAATATGCTTATCCACAACAAATACTATAATTCATCTTTTGGCAACAGAATAATGAATTAATATTGTTTAATTGCAAACTTCCAACATGCACCCCCCTCCCTCTGATGCTCATGTGCCTTCGCTGTATACTACAATTATGTTTACATGTCATGAAAATGGTTAACAATACTGTACATAAGTATCTTGTTCATGTATTGATTTGATTATATTATTATATTACAGGTTGCGTATTTTCATTCTTTGTCGGTAGGAATTTTTATGGACAATTTGAACCAAAATAAAAATCGTATAATTAAGGTTACAATGCAGAACTGCTGTTAACGGTAATAAAATAAAAATGTATAACTATTATACAAAAGCATTGCTGCAGGCAATAATTAGTTACAATATACACTTTCAATTGGCATATGCTGCCAACTATACAGGCACTAACTGGGTCTTACCAGGACCTTATGGCCCTGCCCTTAACACTGTTGTCCATCCGAGTCAGAATCAAACTGGCACGCAGCATCCATATAATAATAATGATAATAGTCATAATAATCATCATACAAATAGTAGTAATAATAATAATAATAATAATAATAATAATAATAATAATAATAATAATAATAATAATAATAATAATAATAATAATAATAATAATAATAATAATAATAATAATAATAATAATAATAATAACAATAACAATAATAATTTGGTATATGCCAGATTTTTTTATTGGGTGGGATGGCATCTTTGATGTACAGCACAAAAAACGGCTTCCCCAAATTATTAGTAAAGTGAAACAAGCAGAAACAAAAAAGTTACTAAAAGAAACTACAACACTCACAGCACCAGAAACAAAAATGACATTAAAAAAATTCACATTCCATTCTTGGGCCTTCAAAAAATTCAAAAAGGTTTCCAAAGAACAGAACATTCAGTTAGCAACAGTGAACCACTACTCCATAAAAAATCTACTGAACTCAAACATCAAAGATGCCATCCTATCCAATAAAAAATGTGGCATTTACCAAATTGAATGCAGTGACTGAAATGTAAAAAACAAACAGTTGGAAAAATCAGCAGTTGCCACTCACTTTTGGACAGAAACCACAATATAAAGCCAGAACTGAAACTCCTCAAACACATAACGGAAAAACAAGAGCTGTCCATGTGGGAACAAATCTTCATTTTGAAAAATAGAAACAGAGTATTCATTTTCGACATCCCAAAGAAGGATATCTTCAGCAAGTTCCTTGAACCACCACCAGAGGAGACCTCAGAGAAAACATCACCATCCACGCCAGGGAGAACCAGTCGATGTCTGGTTGATAATGTAGGAAAGTCAGCCTCCGAAACACTCTGGTAAATTATAAATAAGTGTTAGTGTTATTAATTGACTCAGCTTTTTGGTTTAAAAAGTAGTTTATTCCTCTTCTTACTATAACTCTTCAGGAAACTGTTTCTATATTTGCTACACTGGTCTGGTATTGCACTTAGAATGGGTTTCTGCAATTTGTTTCCACATTTTGACAGTATGCAATGTATTGCTTATATGTTACCCCAACACTATAGCAGGTCTTGCTCCAGGAGCGCCTGAAGAACCCTTGCATTCTGGGGAGAGAGAGGAAAGCCTGACCAGGCGGAGTGCAGGAGAGAACACCGGCAATTCCTAAGCTCAGCCAAGCTCTCTTTATTTTGCAATTAATGTTTTTTCACACAAGTCATGTGTAGGACATAATTGGAAAAGGTGGAGCAAGACTGAAAAATTGAATGCCACGACCAGGATTTGAACCACGGATCTACTGGTTACCATCCGGCTGCACTAACCACTAAGCTATCATGGCCAATGTGCCCACATGACATTAATGCAAGCGAGTTGGAGAATTTAATGTCACATCGGCACATTGACCATTATAGCTTAGTGGTTAGAGCAGCCAGACGGTAACCAGTAGATCCGTGGTTCAAATCCAGGTTGTGGCATTCAATTTTTGAATCTTGCTCTACCCTTTCTCTTTATTTTACCAGCACCACCTCAGTGACCACATGATTCAACACTATGTCCATGTTTAGGTCAGATATCTTAGTAAACTATACAATTCATGACTAAGTTGTAACTTTTTATACTGTCCCGCACAACTTCAACATGCATTTTTCCACATTCCACATTACATTGGAGGACATTAATATGCTGTTAGCTAATGCTGGATTTCTGACAATGAAGTCATTAATCCTCTTGCTCTCCAATATTTTTCACTGATGGATGGGGCACTAGAAGTGGCTGGGCATATTTGAAGGTGGTCTCAATCCATTTCCTCTTGCAGATCACATAGAGGACAGAGTGGTGAAGAATATATCCCAATTCTGTTTAAATGTTTTGCCAGACAATCATGTCCTGTAATCAACCTGAAGGTTGCAACTGCTGTTTTTCGAGGATACTCAGGAATCACTGTTTGAAGGTTTGGTAGTTCCCATCTTTTATTTTTTGATTTTTCATAGTAATATTTTGCAATAATTTTTTTGAATTCAGAGTTGACTAATCTTTTAGCTGCATAAAATGGTAAATTAACTATAGATTTTTGTACACTGCCTGTACCCTTTTTTGCAAGAAAATCAGCTTTCTCATTACCACTCAGTCCACAGTGAGCCGGTATCCATTGGAAGACTAGGTGTTTTTGAAGTGCTGTTAGATGGCTAAGCATCTTCCAACATTGTATAATAGTTTGGTTTTTTGGTGACAACTTGGAAGTAATTGCTATAATTGCTGCCCTGGAATCTGAGAGAATAACTGCTTGCTGAAAATGTGAAATTCCATACAAAAGATTTTGTAGGGCCATTCGAATTGCTTCAATTTCTCCATCAAATTTAGTAGTTCCATAACTTAAAGATTTGTAATGGGAAAAGAGGTGACATGTGACTCCAGCACCTGCTCCATCTTGGTTTGATGTCAATGATCCATCAGTATAAATATGGAGCCACTCATGTTCTGGAAATCTAGTATGGATTGTCTCTAATGCCAATAATTTTAGAACACTAGTTGGAGTATCACTTTTTTTAACTTCTTCTGTCAGGTGTAAATAATATGTGATGTCTAATGTTTGTGTCGGATTGACTTTAGATATGAAGTTTTCCTTTGAATTAGGAAGGTGTACATCCTTCTTGATGTCTTGAATTTTGGAAAGAAAGCTCTCCTGAGTCTTTAGTGTATGTGTAAAATTTCTCTTGTGCCATGTATTGAATGGGAGTCTGATCAACTTTTCGTGTTGAATAAGAGCCGCTTTTTCTATTTCATATTCAATGGGATATTGGTTGGTTAGTATTTCCATAGCTGCTATTGGTGTGGTTTTGAGAGCACCTGTAATTAATCTCAGACTTTGGTTTTGAAAGATTTGAATTTTTTTTGTGTTTGCTGTTACAAGAACTTCGCTGCAGGAAGTAAATAATGGTTTTATATATATATATTGTATGTTGTGTTAAAGAGTTGCTCTGGAACATCCCAACTTCATTCCTGTTAGACGTTTTAACAGTGAAAGGCGCCTCTCTGCTCTTTGTATTACATTTTCTATTTGTTTGGTCCATGTAAGTTTGGTATCAAATGTAACTCAGAAATACTTTGCTTCCTTTGTTTGTGGTAATTGTTGACCCTCAAAGAGCATGTGATTCTCACTCCATTGGCTACATGGAAGAAGGAGGAGACTCAGTTTCATCAGAAACGGAAGAAAGTGCATGGAATCGGTTAGCGGTAAATACAGGAGCATCCCACTTAACTCGACTAGGGCCTCCCATATTGAGGAGGTGAAGCCACACTGTTCTCTGGCAGAGGCCTGAAGGACTTTAATGAAGTCGGTGCATTTTGGTTGGATTCTGAATTTCCCTGTTTCAGTACTAACATAAACAATGGCAACTGAAGAACTTTAGAATTTAATCAACTTTTCATTTTTGAGTTGTGCTACTTATTTGCCCACTCACTAACACACACACACCTTTTTCTAAAATTTGGTGGTGGGGGGCGATTAGGGAGTCTTAAGGGATATAAGGATATATTACAGGCTAAATCTTAACACTAAAGTTTTGGGTGGAATACAATACTTCTTATACTTACTATATTTTGTAAGTAAATGTAATTTTATGAATGTAATTTCCAGTTTCTCCCAAACAAGTACAAATTGACGTGGGGAAACAATTGCGCTAGTTTTATTCTTATTGATTTTATTGCCCTTAGAAGTAAAATACAGACAGTGGAATGCAACGCTGTTAATACTCCCATTCCAAATACTTGCTATATGACGTAATGGTTTGTGCTGCTGTCGTTTGTCAAGCGGGAGATGGGTCAACCTCTAATACGTTTAAACTGAATACAACACATTTTTAATTACGTGAAACTCAACTATAACAGATGACCACACTTATTTAAACTTTATTGTCATAAATTGAGACGTTTCAAAATACATCACGTTTTATCAGCATACTCCAAAACGTTTTGGTTTAACCCGGCACCTTTTAAGATATATTCACAATTTAAGGGGGGCCTCAGGGGTCTCCGTCTAGGGGATATGTGAATAGCGACCACAAGGTACCCAAGCTGAGCAGAACATTACTTCCACTTACTGGTGTTTTGCTCCTCACTGTAACTTTTCTATCTGACCTTACCTTGGTCATCTCTTGTTCTCTTCCGACCCCGATGCTATTAGGGTTCCCGAGGGCTAGGGAGTCTTTATTTTTCCAACCTCTCCATTTCTCTAATTTCTCTATAAAACCTTAACCCTTAACATGCTGACCTGTCATGGCATGTATACGTCCTCTGATTGGTAATCAGAGGATATGGTCGGTGAATTTATTTTGATAATTCTCCCGGTCAGGTCGGTGAGACCCGTAAACCAACGACAGGTGTGGTCCTCCAGACATTCTGGGGGTTGTGAGAGAGCAATGTGACCGCCAAAACATAAAAATATGGTGCTCTCTAAAAAAGCGGTTACTATACTGCTATTGCTCTTTCAATATATTAAATATTGTAGAGCAAGAGGATTAATGACTTCATTGTCAGAAATCCAGCATTAGCTAACAACATATTTTGTAAAGGAACTTATCTTTGGAGTTGCCCGTATGATTTGAAAGTTCTTTGCCACTGATTTTACAAGAACCAATAAAGGAATACAGCAATATTATATTCTGCTATTTATTCACATCACTTCCATTATACAACCCTCACAAAGAAACACCTTTGCCATTACAAAAATTGCTCCAACAGGTAGTTTTATAAATTCTACAACATTGTACAACATTTTGGGCATGCCAACACTTATAATCAGTCTTCTTTTTAACATTTTTGTTTGTTTGCTTTAATCACCAGGGTTTTAACATTTTCTTTATAACACATTTACAAGGGCTGTAAGATGCATGGAGGTAATGTCTGTCACAAATAATACACTAACATTTTACTCCAAATTGTTTTAAATACTTCATTCTGCTAGGAAATTGAGACCTCGGTGCTTGTTATTCAGTCTAATATCACATAAATTAGTTATTCAGTTTTTACATACATGAGACATGTTTTCCTACACATAATCATTGTTTCTTATAAACTTGTCCCATCCACATGTATCATTCATGTTCCATTTCCCATGACTGGCTAACATATGCCTTTCAATGAAGTGAAACAAACCTTGTGCAATGCAAGCGATATAAACACACTATCATTACAGAAGTGTGTCGTTCTGAGAGGCAGGTTTAAACCAAATGGTACTCCCATCTATGTGCTGATAAGAATTAACATACATTTTAAATATGTGCGAGCAGTGTTTTACATGTCCACTTCCCCGGCGCTCGTTGCTATCATAGATAGGTATCATGACTGTACCAAGTGTTTGCATGATCTCTAGCTTTTATCTTTTATTACAAGCATGTATTGTTACTTTGATAGAAATCCAATAATAACATATATGGTTTTACAGTTTACACCCTCTTGTTCCACTCTATCTAGTTGAATGGCAAGGGAAAACACGACAACACTGGGAGCACTGGGTTTGGACGTCTGCCAGTCCATCAGTGACGATGGGCGGTACATCTTGTATATATAAGGGAGACTGATTCTCCGTCCTCTGAAGATGCTCAACACAGATTTCAGCGAAACGTCGGGAGCAATTCCTACACGACGACCACGGCCTACAAGCCCGGAAGATAATTTATTCTAAAAGAAAAAGCAAATGTTATACAGTAGAGCAGAAAGTAAAATTCATACGAGAGGTGGAACTTAATCCACACAAAACCAAAATTGCTTCAGACTTAGGAATTGCTTATACCATGCTATGTACAGTCATCAGTAACAAAATGAGCTGTACGCACTTAATGCAAGAAAAGTGAAACAAGCCAAATTAACTGATTTCTTAAATCAGGACCAAATTTGAAATAATATTTTCTTCATACATATCTTTATTGTTTGTCAAATTTTACACATGCAGACCCACTGTATTGCTTTTTTGAAAAAAGCACGACATTATTAAAATCTCATTTGTAAGTACTTGTCATTTACAAGCAATTTTCTCTCTTTCTCTTGATATACATATAAAGGAGGTACCTTGTTGCGAAAGCCCCAAGAAAGTTTAACAATGTGTATATGTAAGCATACTGAAATGATCAATGACTGTTACCCCTTCCATAGCAGCCAACATGAACTTTATTTTGTAACAGCTGTAGCCAACCTCTGTATTATCATCTGGAAGTGATTATCAGTTGGTCACTCATGAAAAGTCCTGAACATGTTGGCTTTTATTGCTATACAATCATGGACATGTGGTCGAGAAGAACTTATTGAAGTGCAAGAAGTGAAGTTTGCATGATCTTGGAGATAGTAAAACATTTAGAAATGGCTCCGTTAGTTTAGCTCAGTGACACAGAAAACACCTATCTGAGTTAATTAAGGAAAATGAAGCTATTAACCTCTTCAGCGATGGCCATTTAAACGTCCGCGAGCCGAGAACTGCTAGCATTTAAATTGTTAAATGCGCTTTGTATATACACAGCTGTATTTTGTGTAAATATTAAGTTATTTTAATGAAACAAAAACTGGTATAAAACTCGTTATTTGCAGTATAAATGTACGTCATCAGCAAAGTTGAGTTGTATTTACAAAATGTTGAAATGGCACAATTTTGTTTCACTGTGGTGAAGTCAACTTTGCTCTGTCGAATGCATCTAATATAAGTTCTCGGAAAGAAAGAGTAAAGAAACACCCATTGTATGTGTGGCTTATGCGTCAGCATACTGTGTAATAATGCACTACTGTATGCGTGGTCTCTTGAGTCATCAGAATAGATCAACATTGCAACTTTTGCTTACGCGAGTTTCGTAACTGAGTAGAGTCCGTGTCTTTCTTTGTTGAAATACATACGTATTCTTTCCTGCTTGTAGCTGAAGGGAGAAGTGGTATAAAAAGGTGTTTTTGCGCCAACTGGATATAACCATATACAATTGTTTGGGGATTTGAACAGCTCTAAACCCACACAGGACAATGACCGACCTTGACTACCGACTATAAATAGCTCGCAGCCTAATTGAACAATACCACGTTGGGGGTTGAAAATCCAAAACCCCTGCACCCCTCAGACTTCAAGGAAAACATTATCATAAAAGGATACCACCAACAGCAAAGAAGTCCCGCCCATCTCGAAAGTGTTTTGTGTGCCGCAAGAAGGGAATTTGCGAATGTGGAAATGTACATACCCTTGTGTGTTTATCCCTGTTTTGAGGTAAATCACTGCAGAATGAACATATTAAGGTAAGCCAATAAAGTATATAGACCTTACTAAAATGTTTCATAAAGGGAAAATTATAATAAGTTGAGTTGGATAAGGGATAAATAAGGGTTAAATGCTTAAACGCACAGGACGCCCATATCACTCATCCGCCATTTTAAATGGATGTGATTTCACGTCGATATCCCTCAAGAGGTTAACAGTGAAGCAACAAAATTCTAAAGTAAGAAAAGAACTTGCAACATTACTAAGATAAGTGAAGTTTTTAGTTTCTAATTTGCTCTTACTTTAGAACCTATCTGAGTGTTTGGGCAGACTGTTCAACAGGCCCTTTCCAGGAACTAATGGAAGACATTAGACAGCCCAACCCAGTGGCGTAATGATTAGATTAACTAAAGTTTAGACCAGCATGGTAAGTTGACAAGTTACTTATTATTTATTTATGCCAACAAACTTACTGTTGGTGTTTTTAAACACACAAGCCATGTGTGGGCAATGTTTGAAAGGTAGAACTGGAACTTAAAAATTCTATGCCACAAATTCAAGGTGAGGCTACCTTTGTGGTTTACTGGGAGAAATACGAACTGGTTTGAGAATTCAATTTCATTTTGGCAGGTTGCAACAGTAGCTTAATGGTTAGATCACCTGCCAAGTAAGCGGAGAGTCTGTGGTTCAAATCCCAACTGTGGCACTGAATTTTTAAGCTCCATTTTTACCTCTCAAAGTTAGTTATTGTTAATCTATGTCAACAAACTTACTGTTGGTGTTTTTAAATACAAAACTCGTGCGTGGGCAGTGTTTGAGAAGTAGAATTGGAACCGAAAAATTCAATGCCACAGCCAGCATTTAAACCACAGACCTTCTGATTTACGTGTGGATGCTCTAACCATTAAGCTACTGTGACAACCTGCCAGAATGACATTGAATTCTTCAACTGATTCATATTTCTCCTGGTAGAGTACCTTAATGGTTAGAGCATCCGCACGTAAAGCACAAGGTCTGTGATTCAAATCCCAGCTGTGGCACTGAAATTTGCAGTTCTGATTCTACCTCTGACAAGTTAGTATTTACTGTACGCAGCTAGTCAAGAGTAATTTAGCGATAATGTGTATATATACGAGGATCCCTATAAAAGTTTTGAGATGTGAGAAAATGAAAGTTGATCCACTCAAACTGCATGCAGGATATTATAGCCCCATCCTTTGTGAGTAAGCTGGTATCAGGTAGTGACTCTCCCACTCCAGCAATTCCAGCAGCACAAGGATAAACAACCTGCAGCAACAGAGAGTGCAAGATAGCCCCATCCTTTGTGAGTAAACTGGTATCAGGTAGTGACTCTCCCACTCCAGCAATTCCAGCAGCACAAGGATAAACAACCTGCAGCAACAGAGAGTGCAAGATAGCCCCATCCTTTGTGAGTAAACTGGTATCAGGTAGTGACTCTCCCACTCCAGCAATTCCAGCAGCACAAGGATAAACAACCTGCAGCAACAGAGAGTGCAAGAAAGCCCCATCCTTTGTGAGTAAACTGGTATCAGGTAGTGACTCTCCCACTCCAGCAATTCCAGCAGCACAAGGATAAACAACCTGCAGCAACAGAGAGTGCAAGATAGCCCCATCCTTTGTGAGTAAACTGGTATCAGGTAGTGACTCTCCCACTCCAGCAATTCCAGCAGCACAAGGATAAACAACCTGCAGCAACAGAGAGTGCAAGATAGCCCCATCCTTTGTGAGTAAACTGGTATCAAGTAGTGACTCTCCCACTCCAGCAGCACAAGGATAAACAACCTGCAGCAACAGAGAGTGCAAGATAGCCCCATCCTTTGTGAGTAAACTGGTATCAAGTAGTCACTCTCCCACTCCAGCAATTCCAGCAGCACAAGGATAAACAACCTGCAGCAACAGAGAGTGCAAGATAGCCCCATCCTTTGTGAGTAAACTGGTATCGGGTAGTCACTCTCCCACTCCAGCAGCACAAGGATAAACAACCTGCAGCAACAGAGAGTGCAAGATAGCCCCATCCTTTGTGGGTAAACTGGTATCAGGTAGTGACTCTCCCACTCCAGCAGCACAAGGATAAACAACCTGCAGCAACAGAGAGTGCAAGATAGCCCCATCCTTTGTGGGTAAACTGGTATCAGGTAGTGACTCTCCCACTCCAGCAGCACAAGGATAAACAACCTGCAGCAACAGAGAGTGCAAGATAGCCCCATCCTTTGTGAGTAAACTGGTATCAGGTAGTGACTCTCCCACTCCAGCAGCACAAGGATAAACAACCTGCAGCAACAGAGAGTGCAAGATAGCCCCATCCTTTGTGAGTAAACTGGTATCAGGTAGTGACTCTCCCACTCCAGCAATTCCAGCAGCACAAGGATAAACAACCTGCAGCAACAGAGTGTGCAAGATAGCCCCATCCTTTGTGAGTAAACTGATATCGGGTAGTGACTCTCCTACTCCAGCAATTCCAGCAGCACAAGGATAAACAACCTGCAGCAACAGAGAGTGCAAGATAGCCCCATCCTTTGTGAGTAAACTGGTATCAAGTAGTGACTCTCCCACTCCAGCAATTCCAGCAGCACAAGGATAAACAACCTGCAGCAACAGAGAGTGCAAGATAGCCCCATCCTTTGTGAGTAAACTGGTATCAGGTAGTGACTCTCCCACTCCAGCAATTCCAGCAGCACAAGGATAAACAACCTGCAGCAACAGAGAGTGCAAGATAGCCCCATCCTTTGTGGGTAAACTGGTATCAGGTAGTGACTCTCCCACTCCAGCAGCACAAGGATAAACAACCTGCAGCAACAGAGAGTGCAAGATAGCCTCATCCTTTGTGAGTAAACTGGTATCAGGTAGTGACTCTCCCACTCCAGCAGCACAAGGATAAACAACCTGCAGCAACAGAGAGTGCAAGATAGCCCCATCCTTTGTGAGTAAACTGGTATCAAGTAGTGACTCTCCCACTCCAGCAATTCCAGCAGCACAAGGATAAACAACCTGCAGCAACAGAGAGTGCAAGAAAGCCCCATCCTTTGTGAGTAAACTGGTATCAGGTAGTGACTCTCCCACTCCAGCAATTCCAGCAGCACAAGGATAAACAACCTGCAGCAACGGAGAGTGCAAGATAGCCCCATCCTTTGTGAGTAAACTGGTATCAAGTAGTGACTCTCCCACTCCAGCAGCACAAGGATAAACAACCTGCAGCAACAGAGAGTGCAAGATAGCCCCATCCTTTGTGAGTAAACTGGTATTAGGTAGTGACTCTCCCACTCCAGCAGCACAAGGATAAACAACCTGCAGCAACAGAGAGTGCAAGATAGCCCCATCCTTTGTGAGTAAACTGGTATCAGGTATTGACTCTCCCACTCCAGCAATTCCAGCAGCACAAGGATAAACAACCTGCAGCAACAGAGAGTGCAAGATAGCCCCATCCTTTGTGAGTAAACTGGTATCAAGTAGTGACTCTCCCACTCCAGCAGCACAAGGATAAACAACCTGCAGCAACAGAGAGTGCAAGAAAGCCCCATCCTTTGTGAGTAAACTGGTATCAGGTAGTGACTCTCCCACTCCAGCAATTCCAGCAGCACAAGGATAAACAACCTGCAGCAACGGAGAGTGCAAGATAGCCCCATCCTTTGTGAGTAAACTGGTATCAAGTAGTGACTCTCCCACTCCAGCAGCACAAGGATAAACAACCTGCAGCAACAGAGAGTGCAAGATAGCCCCATCCTTTGTGAGTAAACTGGTATTAGGTAGTGACTCTCCCACTCCAGCAGCACAAGGATAAACAACCTGCAGCAACAGAGAGTGCAAGATAGCCCCATCCTTTGTGAGTAAACTGGTATCAGGTATTGACTCTCCCACTCCAGCAGCACAAGGATAAACAACCTGCAGCAACAGAGAGTGCAAGATAGCCCCATCCTTTGTGAGTAAACTGGTATTAGGTAGTGACTCTCCCACTCCAGCAGCACAAGGATAAACAACCTGCAGCAACAGAGAGTGCAAGATAGCCCCATCCTTTGTGAGTAAACTGGTATCGGGTAGTCACTCTCCCACTCCAGCAGCACAAGGATAAACAACCTGCAGCAACAGAGAGTGCAAGATAGCCCCATCCTTTGTGGGTAAACTGGTATCAGGTAGTGACTCTCCCACTCCAGCAGCACAAGGATAAACAACCTGCAGCAACAGAGAGTGCAAGATAGCCCCATCCTTTGTGGGTAAACTGGTATCAGGTAGTGACTCTCCCACTCCAGCAGCACAAGGATAAACAACCTGCAGCAACAGAGAGTGCAAGATAGCCCCATCCTTTGTGAGTAAACTGGTATCAGGTAGTGACTCTCCCACTCCAGCAGCACAAGGATAAACAACCTGCAGCAACAGAGAGTGCAAGATAGCCCCATCCTTTGTGAGTAAACTGGTATCAGGTAGTGACTCTCCCACTCCAGCAATTCCAGCAGCACAAGGATAAACAACCTGCAGCAACAGAGTGTGCAAGATAGCCCCATCCTTTGTGAGTAAACTGATATCGGGTAGTGACTCTCCTACTCCAGCAATTCCAGCAGCACAAGGATAAACAACCTGCAGCAACAGAGAGTGCAAGATAGCCCCATCCTTTGTGAGTAAACTGGTATCAAGTAGTGACTCTCCCACTCCAGCAATTCCAGCAGCACAAGGATAAACAACCTGCAGCAACAGAGAGTGCAAGATAGCCCCATCCTTTGTGAGTAAACTGGTATCAGGTAGTGACTCTCCCACTCCAGCAATTCCAGCAGCACAAGGATAAACAACCTGCAGCAACAGAGAGTGCAAGATAGCCCCATCCTTTGTGGGTAAACTGGTATCAGGTAGTGACTCTCCCACTCCAGCAGCACAAGGATAAACAACCTGCAGCAACAGAGAGTGCAAGATAGCCTCATCCTTTGTGAGTAAACTGGTATCAGGTAGTGACTCTCCCACTCCAGCAGCACAAGGATAAACAACCTGCAGCAACAGAGAGTGCAAGATAGCCCCATCCTTTGTGAGTAAACTGGTATCAAGTAGTGACTCTCCCACTCCAGCAATTCCAGCAGCACAAGGATAAACAACCTGCAGCAACAGAGAGTGCAAGAAAGCCCCATCCTTTGTGAGTAAACTGGTATCAGGTAGTGACTCTCCCACTCCAGCAATTCCAGCAGCACAAGGATAAACAACCTGCAGCAACGGAGAGTGCAAGATAGCCCCATCCTTTGTGAGTAAACTGGTATCAAGTAGTGACTCTCCCACTCCAGCAGCACAAGGATAAACAACCTGCAGCAACAGAGAGTGCAAGATAGCCCCATCCTTTGTGAGTAAACTGGTATTAGGTAGTGACTCTCCCACTCCAGCAGCACAAGGATAAACAACCTGCAGCAACAGAGAGTGCAAGATAGCCCCATCCTTTGTGAGTAAACTGGTATCAGGTATTGACTCTCCCACTCCAGCAATTCCAGCAGCACAAGGATAAACAACCTGCAGCAACAGAGAGTGCAAGATAGCCCCATCCTTTGTGAGTAAACTGGTATCAAGTAGTGACTCTCCCACTCCAGCAGCACAAGGATAAACAACCTGCAGCAACAGAGAGTGCAAGAAAGCCCCATCCTTTGTGAGTAAACTGGTATCAGGTAGTGACTCTCCCACTCCAGCAATTCCAGCAGCACAAGGATAAACAACCTGCAGCAACAGAGAGTGCAAGATAGCCCCATCCTTTGTGAGTAAACTGGTATCAAGTAGTGACTCTCCCACTCCAGCAGCACAAGGATAAACAACCTGCAGCAACAGAGAGTGCAAGATAGCCCCATCCTTTGTGAGTAAACTGGTATTAGGTAGTGACTCTCCCACTCCAGCAGCACAAGGATAAACAACCTGCAGCAACAGAGAGTGCAAGATAGCCCCATCCTTTGTGAGTAAACTGGTATCAGGTATTGACTCTCCCACTCCAGCAATTCCAGCAGCACAAGGATAAACAACCTGCAGCAAGAGAGAGTGCAAGATAGCCCCATCCTTTGTGAGTAAACTGGTATCAAGTAGTGACTCTCCCACTCCAGCAGCACAAGGATAAACAACCTGCAGCAACAGAGAGTGCAAGATAGCCCCATCCTTTGTGAGTAAACTGGTATCAGGTAGTGACTCTCCCACTCCAGCAGCACAAGGATAAACAACCTGCAGCAACAGAGAGTGCAAGATAGCCCCATCCTTTGTGAGTAAACTGGTATCAGGTAGTGACTCTCCCACTCCAGCAATTCCAGCAGCACAAGGATAAACAACCTGCAGCAACAGAGTGTGCAAGATAGTCCCATCCTTTGTGAGTAAACTGGTATCAGGTAGTGACTCTCCCACTCCAGCAATTCCAGCAGCACAAGGATAAACAACCTGCAGCACCGAAATAACCAGTCCCTGCAATGGATGTGGGAAGAGAGCATTTTCGGTCAGCGATTTTCTGCAATCTTAAAAGTGGGTTAAACGAGTGCCAAAGCCTTGAGTGTTTGCCACAGGCTTTGGGGGGTGACATTGCTCCTTCCTGTGCCACAGTTTTGTGATGGTTTCAGGAACTTAAAAGGGACCACACATATTGAAAGATGAGGAGAAAAGGATGCATACGGTAATGGCAGTGACTGAGGAAAACGTCTCAGCACTGAGAAATATGCTTAATGAAGCTAATCACATAACATTTAAAGAAAGTGAGGCAGCATTGCAGATTGGTTTACCAGCAGTTCTGAAAATCTTCAATGAATTCATTTGTATCAGGAAGACACGATGGGTGCCTCACAATTTGACAGAGGAACAAAAACATGCCCATATTGAATGCTGTGAGAAAATGCTGACAAGATGACTCTAGAAAGGTTTCTGACATCGTCACCCTGCTTTCTTCAATGTGGCTACATGTATAGTAAGTAAATGACTAATTTTAAACACATATTATAGTAAAAAATGTGAAGCTGTACCTTGAAAGATTATGTCACTCATGTTGGACTTAGAAAAATTTGATGTGCACTCACATGACTTTCTCTACTCTTGTAGTAGCCATTCTTACAAACTCTTATTCCTTTATCTTGTTCACGTTAGTCAAGATAAACATTAGTACAATTATCTTACTGCTGATTTTCTTGATGCCAGGGGAATATATCTATGTGCGATAGTCAAATCACTTTAAACTTTGAAATTCCATTCTCTTTGCATGGCCAAACAGATAAAGTGAATAATGACCTTCCATTTGAGAAAAGTTTAAGTACTGCAAATCTTACACAAATAAGGAACATCTCCAAAATGGTTCACCCCACAAAAAATGCATATAGACATAACTAACGAGATCTACATCATTTGTATAGTAAGATTTGGTCTATCAGTTATGTAAAAGTCATCAAACTATACATTTCATTTGTCATAATAATATCTTAAACATAATTATGGTCAATATTGTTAACCATTTTTGAGAAAATCAAAATTTTCGATAAATAAATTTTCCATATAAAGGGGAGTTTAGTAATGAGGAATTTTCTACAAAATCTTCGTGTCACATCCTTAAAAGATATTAAACTTAAAAGATATTAAACTTAATACCAACTTTGGTTTTTAACCAATCTTTTTTTTTTTTTTTGAGTTACACTGTTTACAGACAGACACACACACAGACTTTTTTCTAAAAATGCTTCTTTTTTGGATTCAGGTGCCTCAAAACATGTATTTCCAGTGAAATCTTGACATCGAAATTTTGGATCAAATACAATACTTCCCCTGCTTACTATACATAGAAGAGCATGCATCACAAGTTGGAATTTTGGGCCCAAAGTACATAAGGTACAATCAGAAATGAAAATTCAATGACATAGCCAGGATTTGAACCATGGATCGTGCGCTATACATGTGGCTGCTCTTAACCACTGAGCTACCATGGTAATATGTCAGCATAGAGTTAACTTCATCTGATCTGCGTTACCTATACACAGTTATCATTGACTGGTCCGATATATAGAAATTATGACTTAAAACTATAGTTTAAATCTAGCCAAGAGTTTAAATTTGTTTTACAATGTAGGGCCTAAATTTCATTTTAGACCCCTGGAAAACACCCCATCCCCAAGATTGTTTTTCAAAAACATTTTTTTGCACAAATTTGTTTTATTTTGGCCTATAGGAACTCATCAAGCACAAAAATATACACATAGTTGTCCTAATTTAACTCAAAAGGCTAAGTGGTATTGACGTAAGCTGATATGGGCCCTTGTTGCATTTTGAAGTTGGCTGAATTGGAAATATGTGACTAATTATTATCATTGGTCAGTTACAAACAAATGAAATCTTAGTGCAGAAAACTCACTTTGTTTTGCTATTGGTATGAATTCCATTCTCATTTTTTACACATGTTTTTTGCTGTCTCCTTTTTCTGCTATTTGCACTCCAACTGTCAATTTAAGTGCTTCGATTGCACTTCCCTTAGAGCACATATAAAATAAATATACACAGAAACAGTAATCATGCAACAGACATCAACTCCTTTATGGAATACTGAACGAGATAGTCCACTTAGAGAGACAGAGAGCAAGAGTGAAAATGTATTCCTTCACATCACTGGCTTGAAGTCCGGTTCATCTTGTCCTGACATTTCGGGTCTCAAAGACTTGCGGCAAAGGCCCCAGAACTTGCTAGGCTTCAGATGTTTTTTGGTTGCTGTGAACTTCCAACCCATGTGTCTTCTACAACGACGGCACTCTGCTATTGTCCAAGCATATCTGTGAACAAGATTTCATTTACAGTTAATTTAGTAATCGTCAAGTACAGTTTGTTTTTCCAAGCTTCAATTCGCTTCTTAAGTTTGCGGTTTAAATATGGTTGCCATGGTGCAGGGTGAAATAATTGTGGACTCAGGTTTAAGTTTTTATGAGTTATTTTATTCACAGCTTGTTCACAGTATCACAATAGTAAGCCCTTTTTGTTAGTGGATCGACTTTCTTAGCATCGTCACAATCTAATGTATGAATTCACAAACAACACAAAGTAATTAGAGACTCACACTTGACTATAATAAACTCAGTTATACTCAATATTTTTCACAACAATCGTTTCGACACAATTACATGTCATCATCAGGTGAACTCACACTATACAATAGCTAGGGAAAATTGTTACAAGTTCGCGATGATGTCACAGTGACGTCACGTGTACGTCACCCGCCATGACATCCTGAGATGTCATTCCTCCCCTTCTCTCAATACTAATTTTGTAACATCAATAAAATTCATAACCTGGTCCCTATTTTTCAAAATGAATATTTTTTCCCAAACCATCAATTCAATGGGCCCGTTTAATTGCTTTAAGCGTTTATTTCATGATTAAGTGACCAAAAATGATCTGCCACTGCTGACTTTTCTAACTGTTTATATTTAATGTTTCTAAAATGTTCTTTTTTTTGGTTTCCAAATGTTTGTTTTGTCTTACCAGTGTAAACCTTATCGCAGTCTCGACAGTCAAATTGATAAATGCCAGACTTGTTGCAAATTGGAATTTTGCCCTTTTTAGAAAAATTGAGCACATTTTTTATATTATATTTATTTTGAGGAGTCAACATTATGCCATGTTTTTTAACAATTTTGTTAAATCTTTTATTAGCCCAAGGGTGATAAGTACACTTTTATAATTTGCAGTCATCTTCTATTTTTTTAAGAGTGGAAGCTTCATTTACGGCCTTTTGATATTTAAGTTTCTATATCTTTTTATGTATAAATTCTGTACTAAAACCATTAACTAATGCCATGTTAATAATGTGTTCATATTCTCTATTAAATTCTTCCTTATTAAGGGGTATATTTACCAACCTATAAATTAAACTGTTAAAAACAGCAAATTTATGTGCAGGAGGGCTAAAGCTTTTGTTTTTTATATCATTATCTGTGTGTGTTAGCTTTCTATGAATGTCAAAATTCAATTCATTATTCTTTCTTAAGATCTTCAAATCCAGGAATGGAAGACAGCCTGTTTGTCGAGACTGCGATAAGATTTACATTGGTAAGACAAAATGACATTTGGAAACCAGAAAAAATAACATTTTAGAAACATTAAATATGTTGTTGTTAGCTAATGCTGGATTTCTGACAATGAAGTTGAGACAGAATATGTGGTCAGACCCGAAAAGAAAGTATTTATGTAAATATTTATTGTAAATATAGTTTATTTTTCATATTGGTAAGGATTTGTTAAGTACTGAGAATGTATTACTATTGTCTCATTGTTGAGAATATTATTTGTTTAATAACGTCATTAATGTTAAGTAATATGTTCAAATTTAATATGTATAATTATAAGAATCATTTTATATTTTATATTTAATATTAAAAGTGTAGGGAGAATAGATAGAGATCGCTTCCTCAACATTCCAGGAACTTTGAGAGGCAGAACTGGAACTTAAAAATTCAATGCCACAACTGGGATTTGAACCACAGACCTTCCGCTTACAGGGCGGCTGCTCTACCACTGAGCTATTGTGACAAACTGCCAGAATGGCATTAAATTCTCAAACCAGTTCATATTTCTCCATTCAGTTCCAGTTCTACCTCTCAAACTTTGCCCACACACGGCTTGTGTGTTTAAAAACACCAACAGCAAGTTTGTTGGCATAAATAAATAATTCCAGGAACTATTTAACATGTAAGATGACATCATAAGAGACGCCATAGGAAATGAACATATGCGTATGAATACACACGCATTGTTAAAAGAAAATGCTAGATTACAGCATCTTAGCGTCCTATCATCTAAGAAGAGATATGTGCAGGTTTAGATGCCAAAAGTGCGATTTAAAACGACAAGCAGTGCAAAGAAACTGTAGAGGAAGTCGGTTCATGTGTATGGAATGTTAACAAAAGTGTCACGCGTGTAATATTCAACGAAAAGGTGCAAATAAAATATTGTGAAAATGTTTTATCCTGTGTCCGCATTATTTCACCCTGTACCACGACCCGAGATAATGAAAGAGTCAAAAGCTCAGCACCATCAACATTACTTTATTAAAAAAACGCACCAAAGTCATTAAATATATAAAATTACCCTTAAAGTTTTATACATAAAATCAAAATATGATAGTTAACAATTATGACATTGATAAACAGACAATATTTTCAATAATTGAAGAATGATATAACATAAACAAAGTTACTTACAAACAGAAAATAAGTCAAATGCATAATGTATTTAATATATTTTGGGGACAAACCATATATACTGTTTCATGATAATTGTTCTTTTTTCTTTTTATGCCAACTAACTTACTGCTGGTGTTTCTAAACTGTGTGTATTTAAAAACACCAGCAGTAAGTTAGTTGGAATAAAAGAGTAACAAATACAAGGGTTGCTTAAAAAGTAAGGTTCTTATTGTATTGGTCTGAATACAGAGTTTCTGAGAATGTATGATGAGGTTTTATGAGCTCATTGTGAGCTAAATATTATGTGTAATTGATTGGAAGGACTTTTAATTAATCCAGTAACTCAGTTTATAAATAACATTAGTTATTATTTTATTTATGCCAACAAACTTACTGTTGGTGTTTTTAAACACACAAGCCGTGTGTGGGCAAAGTTTAAGAGGTAGAACTGGAACTTAAAAATTCAATGCCACAACTGGGATTTGAACCACAGACCTTCAGTGGTAGAGCGTCCGCCCGGCAAGCGGAAGGTCTGTGGTTCAAATCCCAGTTGTGGCATTGAATTTTTAAGTTCCAGTTCTACCTCTTAAACATTAGTTAGTTTCAATATGGGCACCATTTATTGCAGTAGTTGGCAAGTATCAGACTTATGACGTATGCGCAGGCAAATGCTGACAGAGCGCTCTGTGAGGAGAAGATACGAGCAGTGCAAATACAACAGTGTAATGCTGTGGCGGCTCGCATTGTTTCTTTGTTACTAAAAGTAATCTTATTCTACAAGATTCAGAGTCTAATATCAAATGTTAGTTTATGACGAGTTAGAATTTATATTACTTTTGTTAATAATATATAATATTTTGTTAATTTATTTTATCAGAATCAGTTTGGGTATAGAACTGGAAAATCAACTATACATGTAGTAGACTCTTTTGTAGAGAAAATACACCAAGTTTTTGAGGAAGGTGCTTTTGCACAAGGCACATTCTGTGACCTAGGCAAAGCGTTTGACTGCATTGATCATGGCATCTTAATAAAGAAAATTGAATTGTATGGCGTTCAGGGCCCTAACTTGAATATCTTTAAGTCATATTTTATAAATCGTAAACAGCTAGTCTCAATTGGAAGAAAACATTCACAGATCACTGATGTAAAAATAGGTGTTCCACAGGGCTCAGTGCTTGGACCACTGCTTTTTTTAATAATGATTAATGATGTGCCGAATTGTTCTCCATGTTATACTGCCACATCATTTCTTAACATAAACAACACATTTGAGTGATAGATGATTATCGATTAACATTCCAAGAAATTTAAGTCTCACTTGTGTTGTAACATAAATTGTTACTATTTTTTAATGTTCGGCACATCATTAATCATTATTAAAAATGAGTATGAGAGTGAGGAAGAGGATGATATGAAATGTAGGTGATGATGGAGCAGTTGGTGGAATGAGTGGTGGGGGAAACAGACCAACATATGTACCAGACAGAGTGAAGTGGTCAGTATGAGAGTGAGGAAGAGGATGATTTGAGATGTAGGTGATGATGGAGCAGTTGGTGTAATGAGTGGTGGGGGAAACAGACCAACATATGTACCAGACAGACAGAGTGAAGTGGTCAGTATGAGAGTGAGGAAGAGGATGATATGAAATGTAGGTGATGATGGAGCAGTTGGTGTAATGAGTGGTGGGGGAAACAGACCAACATATGTACCAGACAGAGTGAAGTGGTGAGCCAGTATGAGAGTGAGGAAGAGGATGATATGAAATGTAGGTGATGATGGAGCAGTTGGTGTAATGAGTGGTGGGGGAAACAGACCAACATATGTACCAGACAGACACAGTGAAGTGGTCAGTATGAGAGTGAGGAAGAGGATGATATGAAATGTAGGTGATGATGGAGCAGTTGGTGGAATGAGTGGTGGAGGAAACAGACCAACATATGTACCAGACAGAGTGAAGTGGTCACTATGAGAGTGAGGAAGAGGATGATATGAAATGTAGGTGATGATGGAGCAGTTGGTGGAATGAGTGGTGGGGGAAACAGACCAACATATGTACCAGACAGAGTGAAGTGGTCAGTATGAGAGTGAGGAAGAGGATGATATGAAATGTAGGTGATGATGGAGCAGTTGGTGGAATGAGTGGTGGAGGAAACAGACCAACATATGTACCAGACAGAGTGAAGTGGTGAGTCAGTATGAGAGTGAGGAAGAGGATGATATGAAATGTAGGTGATGATGGAGCAGTTGGTGGAATGAGTGGTGGGGGAAACAGACCAACATATGTACCAGACAGAGTGAAGTGGTGAGTCAGTATGAGAGTGAGGAAGAGGATGATATGAAATGTAGGTGATGATGGAGCAGTTGGTGGAATGAGTGGTGGGGGAAACAGACCAACATATGCACCAGACAGAGTGAAGTGGTGAGTCAGTATGAGAGTGAGGAAGAGGATGATATGAAATGTAGGTGATGATGGAGCAGTTGGTGGAATGAGTGGTGGGGGAAACAGACCAACATATGTACCAGACAGAGTGAAGTGGTCAGTATGAGAGTGAGGAAGAGGATGATATGAAATGTTGGTGATGATGGAGCAGTTGGTGGAATGAGTGGTGGGGGAAACAGACCAACATATGTACCAGACAGAGTGAAGTGGTCAGTATGAGAGTGAGGAAGAGGATGATATGAAATGTAGGTGATGATGGAGCAGTTAGTGGAATGAGTGGTGGGGGAAACAGACCAACATATGTACCAGACAGAGTGAAGTGGTCAGTATGAGAGTGAGGAAGAGGATGATATGAAATGTAGGTGATGATGGAGCAGTTGGTGGAATGAGTGGTGGGGGAAACAGACCAACATATGTACCAGACAGAGTGAAGTGGTCAGTATGAGAGTGAGGAAGAGGATGATATGAAATGTAGGTGATGATGGAGCAGTTGGTGGAATGAGTGGTGGGGGAAACAGACCAACATATGTACCAGACAGACACAGTGAAGTGGTCAGTATGAGAGTGAGGAAGAGGATGATATGAAATGTAGGTGATGATGGAGCAGTTGGTGGAATGAGTGGTGGGGGAAACAGACCAACATATGTACCAGACAGACAGAGTGAAGTGGTGAGTCAGTATGAGAGTGAGGAAGAGGATGATATGAAATGTAGGTGATGATGGAGCAGTTGGTGGAATGAGTGGTGGGGGAAACAGACCAACATATGTACCAGACAGACAGAGTGAAGTGGTCAGTATGAGAGTGAGGAAGAGGATGATATGAAATGTAGGTGATGATGGAGCAGTTGGTGGAATGAGTGGTGGGGGAAACAGACCAACATATGTACCAGACAGACAGAGTGAAGTGGTGAGTCAGTATGAGAGTGAGGAAGAGGATGATATGAAATGTAGGTGATGATGGAGCAGTTGGTGGAATGAGTGGTGGGGGAAACAGACCAACATATGTACCAGACAGAGTGAAGTGATCAGTATGGGAGTGAGGAAGAGGATGATATGAAATGTAGGTGATGATGGAGCAGTTGGTGGAATGAGTGGTGGGGGAAACAGACCAACATATGTACCAGACAGAGTGAAGTGGTCAGTATGAGAGTGAGGAAGAGGATGATATGAAATGTAGGTGATGATGGAGCAGTTGGTGGAATGAGTGGTGGGGGAAACAGACCAACATATGTACAAGACAGAGTGAAGTGGTCAGTATGAGAGTGAGGAAGAGGATGATATGAAATGTAGGTGATGATGGAGCAGTTGGTGGAATGAGTGGTGGGGGAAACAGACCAACATATGTACCAGACAGACACAGTGAAGTGGTCAGTATGAGAGTGAGGAAGAGGATGATATGAAATGTAGGTGATGATGGAGCAGTTGGTGGAATGAGTGGTGGAGGAAACAGACCAACATATGTACCAGACAGAGTGAAGTGGTCAGTATGAGAGTGAGGAAGAGGATGATATGAAATGTAGGTGATGATGGAGCAGTTGGTGGAATGAGTGGTGGGGGAAACAGACCAACATATGTACCAGACAGACACAGTGAAGTGGTCAGTATGAGAGTGAGGAAGAGGATGATATGAAATGTAGGTGATGATGGAGCAGTTGGTGGAATGAGTGGTGGAGGAAACAGACCAACATATGTACCAGACAGAGTGAAGTGGTCAGTATGAGAGTGAGGAAGAGGATGATATGAAATGTAGGTGATGATGGAGCAGTTGGTGGAATGAGTGGTGGGGGAAACAGACCAACATATGTACCAGACAGAGTGAAGTGGTCAGTATGAGAGTGAGGAAGAGGATGATATGAAATGTAGGTGATGATGGAGCAGTTGGTGGAATGAGTGGTGGAGGAAACAGACCAACATATGTACCAGACAGAGTGAAGTGGTCAGTATGAGAGTGAGGAAGAGGATGATATGAAATGTAGGTGATGATGGAGCAGTTGGTGGAATGAGTGGTGGGGGAAACAGACCAACATATGTACCAGACAGAGTGAAGTGGTCAGTATGAGAGTGAGGAAGAGGATGATATGAAATGTAGGTGATGATGGAGCAGTTGGTGGAATGAGTGGTGGGGGAAACAGACCAACATATGCACCAGACAGAGTGAAGTGGTGAGTCAGTATGAGAGTGAGGAAGAGGATGATATGAAATGTAGGTGATGATGGAGCAGTTGGTGGAATGAGTGGTGGGGGAAACAGACCAACATATGTACCAGACAGAGTGAAGTGGTCAGTATGAGAGTGAGGAAGAGGATGATATGAAATGTAGGTGATGATGGAGCAGTTGGTGGAATGAGTGGTGGGGGAAACAGACCAACATATGTACCAGACAGAGTGAAGTGGTCAGTATGAGAGTGAGGAAGAGGATGATATGAAATGTAGGTGATGATGGAGCAGTTGGTGGAATGAGTGGTGGGGGAAACAGACCAACATATGTACCAGACAGACAGAGTGAAGTGGTCAGTATGAGAGTGAGGAAGAGGATGATATGAAATGTAGGTGATGATGGAGCAGTTGGTGGAATGAGTGGTGGGGGAAACAGACCAACATATGTACCAGACAGAGTGAAGTGGTCAGTATGAGAGTGAGGAAGAGGATGATATGAAATGTAGGTGATGATGGAGCAGTTGGTGGAATGAGTGGTGGGGGAAACAGACCAACATATGTACCAGACAGAGTAAAGTGGTCAGTATGAGAGTGAGGAAGAGGATGATATGAAATGTAGGTGATGATGGAGCAGTTGGTGGAATGAGTGGTGGGGGAAACAGACCAACATATGTACCAGACAGACAGAGTGAAGTGGTCAGTATGAGAGTGAGGAAGAGGATGATATGAAATGTAGGTGATGATGGAGCAGTTGGTGGAATGAGTGGTGGGGGAAACAGACCAACATATGTACCAGACAGAGTGAAGTGGTCAGTATGAGAGTGAGGAAGAGGATGATATGAAATGTAGGTGATGATGGAGCAGTTGGTGGAATGAGTGGTGGGGGAAACAGACCAACATATGCACCAGACAGAGTGAAGTGGTGAGTCAGTATGAGAGTGAGGAAGAGGATGATATGAAATGTAGGTGATGATGGAGCAGTTGGTGGAATGAGTGGTGAGGGAAACAGACCAACATATGTACCAGACAGAGTGAAGTGGTCAGTATGAGAGTGAGGAAGAGGATGATATGAAATGTAGGTGATGATGGAGCACATACTCTAATTTCATTCACAATTATTCTCTGTGGTGTTTGTTTCACTTAATCCAGACTTTTGACAATCCGGACAACATTAAGGCCCGACTAGTCTGGATTAACAAGGTTCTACTGTCTATTGTCATTAGGTACCTCTAGTGTGGACACCAACGTGGCATCCAGTGAAGGATGCTCTTGCATCATCACAATACTTATAAATGCAACAGTTCAGTAGCAATAACACTTAAGTCAAAGTGTGTCTTACCCAGGGAACCAGGTATACTCTGTGGAAGGCCTTGAAGAAATGGTTTGAAGTCCAATTGCTCTGTAAACAGTGATGGTGTCGTGTACATAGCCTCCAGGGTTTACATATGTGCCTTGGGGTCCCTCAACCGACATCTGGAATATGTCCTTATGCTCTGCTACCTTCGAGCCACATTCTCGGCAGCATAGCACATGACACTGCCAACAATAGAGCAACACATGCTTGATCGTTAAGTGTCTACTCGAAGTCTGATGTGTAGGGCTAGGAAGTTCATGCATATGTATGTTTATTCATAGGGGTTAAAAATGTATGCTTTTACATTATGTGCACGAATTATGGGATTTTCTGTTATTTGGACATGATTTTATGGAGCATATAACTGCATATTTTCTTGATTTTGATAAATACATAATATTTCAATAGCATAGCCCCTATATTGCATATTTTAATGATTTTTATGGTTTTTTATTATTTTTTTTCCATCTGGATAATATTTTTCATATTGGTAGTGTTGCATATGATGATGTATCTCGCGAGGTGCCGAGAAATAATGCTGAGTCAAGTTCTCATGCAGTGAATCCCCTGTTTCCATCCTTTTATTATATGTATGTGCGTAGAAAATAATCAGTGTGTTATCTGAGAGGTTTATATTAACAATGATAAAGTGCAGGTCAACGTTTTGAGCAGCACGATTATAGCAAAGTTTGCCTGCCCACCAGTAGTTGTGTCGTGGTCTTCATACGTAAGTGTTGTGAACTGGTTCCCACCAAATTAAATTAGGTGTTGTTGTTAGCTAATGCTGGATTTCTGACAATGAAGTCATTAATCCTCTTGCTCTCCAATATTTTTCACTGATGATATTGAAGAGAGCAATAGCAGTAATAGTAACCGCTTTTTAGAGAGCACCATATTTTTATGTTTTGGCGGTCACATCGCTCTCTCACAACCCTCAGAATGTCTGGAGAACCACACCTGTCGTTGGTTTACGGGTCTCACCGACCTGACCAGGAGAATTATCAAAATAAATTCACCGACCACATAAAATGTGTATAAAATTTTAAATAGCTCTTCAAATGCGGAAAATAAAACCAACTATGAGTGTTAGATTAATTCATTTACAGAAATAGTTTTCGGGTGATTTAATATCTACGGATAATAGGGTACTGTTTTGTGGAGCGTGTGAGAAAAATGTACGGAGTGAGGAAAGATTTCAAATAGTTCAGCACATAAACACAACAAAACATAAGGAGAATTTAATCAGAAAACTCGCAGACAAAGAACCTGTTCAAAAACAGCTAGTAGAGTGTTTCAGAAGTAGGGTTACTGAATTTTCCTATGACTTGTGCCAAGCATTTTTAGCTGCTGATATTCCCTTGTTCAAAGTTAATAATCCGATATTTAAAAACGTTCTTGCCAAGTACACTCGAGAACATATGCCTGAAGAAAGTACACTGTGTAAGACTTATCTAGGACATTGTTACAATAACGTATTGTGAAATATACAAAATGAATTAGCGGATCAGTTTGTGTGGTTGTCTGTTGATGAAACCCCTGATTCTGAGCGCCGTTCTATTGCTAATATAATTATGGGTGCTTTAAACAATGAACAAAAGACTACACCTTATCTTCATAATGTGTGCGAATTGTCGGCCACTGACAATGTAACTATAATCCAGTTTGTGATGGATTCTTTGAAATTAGTATGGCCATGTACGAGTAGAATCAAATATGACCGATTACTTTTATTTGTTACTGGTGCAGGTCCTTATATGGTAAATTCAGGACAAACTCTGAAAGGCATTTTTCTTAACTTAATTCACATAACTTGTTTGGCACACACTCCCCATGCATTTCTGAGACAATACGTGATTCTTTCCCATTGGTAGACAGATTTGTGTCCAGTACAAAGAGAATTTTTGTTAAATCTCCTAAAAGAATGAAGTTGTTTAGATCAACAGCACCTAATATCCGACTTCCTCCTGCACTAGTGTTAACTTGATGGGGAACATGGGTCGATGCAGTTTTATATTATGCTGAGCACATAGAAACAGTGCAAAATATTCTGTCAGGCACTGGGTTAAAAGAGGATCTTAGTTTCATATCTGCCCATTTTCTTTTTTACCAACAGCCATAACGGCATTGTAAGCTGTAGGGTTTCCTTTGCATGAATCATTTACTGTCTTTGAGGAAACAATATGTGAGCTAAGTTCAGTTCCTGGTAGCATAGGACAAAAAGCGAAAGAGAAAGTTAATTATGTAATTTCAAAAAATTCTGGTTATAAACAGATGTGCAATATTCAAGACATCCTCGAAAGAAAACCATCTGTTACACCAAGAGACTTGACTCTCTCTATGAATCAGTTAACATCATTTAAATATGCCCCGATAACATCTTGTGACGTGGAGAGAAGTTTTTCACGTTACAAAAGTGTTTTGCGAGACAATAGATGATGTTTTACAGTTGAACATTTGTGCACAGTGTTGGTTATGAACTGCAATTTAGCAGTTAACACTAGCAGCAGGTCCACTTCTGCTTCAACCTCTAAGGAATAAGGTAACTTTATTTATTATTTATACTAACTCGTCTTGTCTACTGCAAAGGGACATTGTTTTAATTAAATAGTGTATATTTCTTGGCATATTTTCAAGTTTTTAAGAGCATATTTGCATGCATATTCCAGTGTTTTTTAGGACATGAACTTCCTAGCCCTACTGATATGACATACAACAACTTGGTGCTCACTAGTTTTACAATTTCAATGCTAGTTTACAAATTTCAGTTCATCTAAAATAATTGGTTTAACTTTCCAACATATGATACAGGAATTTTTCTCATGAGTGGCACAATGTTTACAACCCAGTGCAACACTTTGTGTATTTAGAATTACTCTTTGGTGTAGTTTTACGCAGGAGAACATTTTCTTAATTCATTAACAGCCAACTTATTTTCTTTCAAAAATTGAAAAAATATAGTTGTAATGTATTGGCTCAGCATACAGTATGCCAACAATATATTTTGTTTCCCTTTTCACTTTCTCTACTACATATTCAATTCAATTTTATTCATCCGATTTAACATATACGTGTTGTGGATTCGTCCAGTATTTTAAAAGTTCAATTATAATATTATAAAAGTTAAACAATAATTACTTAAAAATTATACTATACATTTAGATTAAACTTATACATTGTTAATAAATACAAGTGAATACTTTATTAATGCAAATACTCATCAGTTGAGTAATGACATTTTTCAATTAAAAATTGCTTAAGATGGTTTTTGAAACGGTGAATGGAATTTATATTTTTTATTTCAGTAGGTAATTTGTAGTAAAATTTAATGCCTCTATAGTAAAAACTATTTTCAAACAATTTTTTTGTTATGAGGGGTTATATGTAATTTTTCCAGAGGAAGTATTGTATTCCACCCAAAAATTAGATATTAAGATTTCACTGGAAATATATGTTTTGAGACCCCCTGAATTTAAAAAAAAAAAAAAAAAAAAAAAAAAAAAAAAAAAAAAAAAAAAAAAAAAAAAAAGGCATTTTTAGGAAAAGGTCTGTGTGTGTCTGTCAGTCGGTGGGGTGCATAACTAAAAAATGAAAAGTCAGTTAAAAACCAAAGTTGGTATTTAAGTTTAATGCCTTTCAGGGATGCGACACAAAGATTTTGAAGGAAATCCCTCCACCCTAGACTACCCTTTACGTAGAAAATGTTTTGAAAATGTTTATTTTCTAAAAAATGGCTCTAACAATTTTGATTAAAATGCAACATGTTTAAGTTATTTTTATGCCAAATGAAATGTATATTTTGAATTTTCTGGCTATAGCCTATTCAATCCTATTTACTCTGGATAACTTGTATAACTGGTAAACTGTAAGAGATAGACCAAATCTTACTGTGCAAAAAATGTTGTTAGCTAATGCTGAATTTCTGACAATGAAGTCATTAATCCTCTTGCTCTCCAATATTTTTCACTGATGGATGGGGCACTAGAAGTGGCTGGGCATATTTGAAGGTGGTCTCGGTCCATTTCCTCTTGCAGATCACATAGAGGAAAGAGTGGTGAAGAATATATCCCAATTCTGTTCAAATGTTTTGCCAGACAATCATGTCCTGTAATCAACCTGAAGGTTGCAACTGCTGTTTTTCGAGGATACTCAGGAATTACTGTTTGAATGTTTGGTAGTTCCCATCTTTTATTTTTTGATTTTTCATAGTAATATTTTGCAATAATTTTTTTGAATTCAGAGTTGACTAATCTTTTAGCTGCATAAAATGGTAAATTAACTATAGATTTTTGTACACCGCTGGTACCCTTTTTTGCAAGAAAATCAGCTTTCTCATTACCACTCAGTCCACAGTGAGCTGGTATCCATTGGAAGACTAGATGTTTTTGAAGTGCAGTTAGATGGGTAAGGATTTTCCAACATTCTATAATTGTTTGGTTTTTTGGTGACAACTTGGAAGTAATTGCTATAATTGCTGCCCTGGAATCTGAGAGAATAACTGCTTGCTGAAAATGTGAAATTCTGTACAAAATATTTTGTAGCACCATTCAAATTGCTTCATTTTCTTCATCAAAGTTTGTAGTCACATAACTTAAAAATTTGTAATAGGAAAAGAGGTGACATGTGACTCCAGCACCTGCTCCATCTCGGTTTGATATCAATGATCCATCAGTATAAATATGGAGTCATTCGTGTTCCAGAAATCTAGTATGGATTGTCTCTAATGCCAATAATCTCGGAGATGCTTGTGTGAGTATGGTGACACCTTGGCATGCTTATTCCTGCATTCTGCCACCTTACCCCTCCTTGCTTGTATCGTAATGGAGGCCACGGCAGCAAATATCCGAAACCCTACACTCCCCTTGGTTCACTGATAGAGAATAAGACATATTCCATCCTATGCGCTAATTCTTCACGAGGGAAACTGAATAGTATTACAATTATTACTAATATTACTTATTAATCTCTAGTTTACTTTAGATAGTTGCTTCAGGATAGCTTTGATACTCCACTGATACAAGGACACAAAGCTTATAAAGCTGGATTGCTGCAAATCTATTTGACCTTTACCTTTGCACACACCATACTGACCACCAGAGATTACTTTCTGCTGGCAGACTTGAAGATTCACATCAAATGGCAAAGTTGAAACTGAGACACATGCAAACTGTTAAATTAATAGAAATAGGATTCTTGTGATCATTCAGTTTATTATATTTGATCCAAAGGTATGAAGATAAATACAAATGAAGAATATAGAGGGGCCATTAGCATGAAGAGTTTGTAATAATAAACCATTATTTACAGTTAGACAAATGTTATTTTACTGAGGAAGTTAAAACATTGGAAAGTTACTGGGCTGAAAACATTGATTCACTTCATGAGTGTGTTGAAAAATAAAAAAGTTTCTCTTAAAAGCTGTGTTTTCTTGGTCAGACCGAGAACTTTAAGGTCAGCCAATGTCAAGAACATATTTATACCAATTTTATCTAATTTTCAATTTTATAACTTATTCAATGCTATTTTCTTATAATGTACATATTTTAATAGGCACCTTGTCAAAAATGCTGAGTTCCCAACGCAGTCTCTGTATTGCACTGTCCAGTTTTAGAAGTTCTAAACGCTTTTCGTCCTGAAGGGGCAAAGCTTGAGCTACCCAGAAACTCAGTTCCACAGGATCACTGGGCAGCTTCCCTTCTGAAATCCCTAAAACACCAGGCACCACATTTAACATTATTTCATCTTCATAATTCTTGCTTCTATTTGCATTTTAAACTTATTTTTGGTAGTTCTCACAACTGTATTGATTTTACTTGTCAGCATATGTAAAGCAATGCTACTTCATGAAAAATTGCACAAAGACATTCAAGATGGCATGATTTGTACTAAACAAATATGAGACCAAAGTGCAATGAAGTCAGTAACATACTTGCCAACTTCCTGAAACTGAAACCCCCAAAAACATTCCATTATCCAGCAAAGCATAATAATTACTAGAAACATTGTTCAGTTGGTTTGTCACTTTTTTTTTTAAATTAAGGTCCTCCAACATGTCATATCGGATGGTGAATGAATGAAATGGGTGAAATGATGCTCAAATGAACCCATCATTCATTTTCTCAGGATAAAGGAAAACCTCGGAAAAAACCTTACCCAGATAACTTACCCTAAGCGAGATTTGAACTTGCAACCTCTTGAACATGAGGCAGACACGCTAACCATCACGCTACCGAGGCAGGCTATTGGTTTGTCACACTAACTACATTTATCCAAATTGAAATTCAGAATATGCTTTACAAGCTATTGCCAATAATTGCTCCATTTCACTCTTTCCAACTTCTACCTTCAAAATTAAAACTTAATAGTTTTACAACATGAAAATTAAAATGTTTTTTCAATGTAATAAAGTCAAAAATTAAATGAACAATGAACAAGAATTTCATTTTATAAGAATCCTTGAACAACTGTTAGCGCCTGGAACACAATTAACGTTTATTAAAGGAAAAAAACACCATTTTATACACTATACACAGATTTCTAATACATATTTTGCGCTTCATAATATGAACAACAAAACAAAAACTATCACTAAAAATTAAAAGTTATATCTTTCAGCCAGAAAACATGAATGACTCAAACAATATACATGTTATAAAAATAACTCATTCATGTTGTCCATTACTAATGTCTATGCCCATGGATAGACACAAAGATAAGCTCTGGTCTATCATGACACTGTATACCATTTACTAGAGGTCACTAGTGGTGCTATACATTTTGTTACAGTCCAGTGAAGGGGGACCATGATCATGATGAAGGATAGACACACAGATAAGCTCTGGTCTATCGTAACACTGTATACCATTTACTAGAGGTCACTAGTGGTGCTATACATTTTGTTACAGTCCAGTGAAGAGGGACCATGATCATGATGAAGGATAGACACACAGATAAGCTCTGGTCTATCATAACACTGTATACCATTTACTAGAGGTCACTAGTGGTGCTATACATTTTGTTACAGTCCAGTGAAGAGGGACCATGAAGGATAAACACAAAGATAAGCTCTGGTCTATCATAACACTGTATACCATTTACTAGAGGTCACTAGTGGTGCTATACATTTTGTTACAGTCCAGTGAAGGGGGACCATGATCATGATGAAGGATAGACACACAGATAAGCTCTGGTCTATCATAACACTGTATACCATTTACTAGAGGTCACTAGTGGTGCTATACATTTTGTTACAGTCCAGTGAAGAGGGACCATGATCATGATGAAGGATAGACACACAGATAAGCTCTGGTCTATCATAACACTGTATACCATTTACTAGAGGTCACTAGTGGTGCTATACATTTTGTTACAGTCCAGTGAAGGGGGACCATGATCATGATGAAGGATAGACACACAGATAAGCTCTGGTCTATCGTAACACTGTATACCATTTACTAGAGGTCACTAGTGGTGCTATACATTTTGTTACAGTCCAGTGAAGAGGGACCATGAAGGATAGACACACAGATAAGCTCTGGTCTATCATAACACTGTATACCATTTACTAGAGGTCACTAGTGGTGCTATACATTTTGTTACAGTCCAGTGAAGAGGGACCATGATCATGATGAAGGATAGACACACAGATAAGCTCTGGTCTATCATAACACTGTATACCATTTACTAGAGGTCACTAGTGGTGCTATACATTTTGTTACAGTCCAGTGAAGAGGGACCATGAAGGATAGACACACAGATAAGCTCTGGTCTATCATAACACTGTATACCATTTACTAGAGGTCACTAGTGGTGCTATACATTTTGTTACAGTCCAGTGAAGAGGGACCATGATCATGATGAAGGATAGACACACAGATATGCTCTGGTCTATCATAACACTGTATACCATTTACTAGAGGTCACTAGTGGTGATATGCATTTTGTTACAGCCCAGTGAAGAGGGACCATGATCATGATGAAGGATAGACACACAGATAAGCTCTGGTCTATCATAACACTGTATACCATTTACTAGAGGTCACTAGTGGTGCTATACATTTTGTTACAGTCCAGTGAAGAGGGACCATGAAGGATAGACACACAGATAAGCTCTGGTCTATCATAACACTGTATACCATTTACTAGAGGTCACTAGTGGTGCTATACATTTTGTTACAGTCCAGTGAAGGGGGACCATGAAGGATAGACACACAGATAAGCTCTGGTCTATCATAACACTGTATACCATTTACTAGAGGTCACTAGTGGTGCTATACATTTTGTTACAGTCCAGTGAAGAGGGACCATGAAGGATAGACACACAGATAAGCTCTGGTCTATCATAACACTGTATACCATTTACTAGAGGTCACTAGTGGTGATATGCATTTTGTTACAGTCCAGTGAAGAGGGACCATGAAGGATAGACACACAGATAAGCTCTGGTCTATCATAACACTGTATACCATTTACTAGAGGTCACTAGTGGTGCTATACATTTTGTTACAGTCCAGTGAAGGGGGACCATGAAGGATAGACACACAGATATGCTCTGGTCTATCATAACACTGTATACCATTTACTAGAGGTCACTAGTGGTGCTATACATTTTGTTACAGCCCAGTGAAGAGGGACCATGATCATGATGAAGGATACACACACAGATAAGCGCTGGTCTATCATAACACTGTATACCATTTACTAGAGGTCACTAGTGGTGCTATACATTTTGTTACAGTCCAGTGAAGAGGGACCATGATCATGATGAAGGATACACACACAGATAAGCTCTGGTCTATCATAACACTGTATACCATTTACTAGAGGTCACTAGTGGTGCTATACATTTTGTTACAGCCCAGTGAAGGGGGACCATGATCATGGTGAAGGATAGACACACAGATAAGCTCTGGTCTATCATAACACTGTATACCATTTACTAGAGGTCACTAGTGGTGCTATACATTTTGTTACAGTCCAGTGAAGAGGGACCATGATCATGATGAAGGATAGACACACAGATAAGCTCTGGTCTATCATAACACTGTATACCATTTACTAGAGGTCACTAGTGGTGCTATACATTTTGTTACAGTCCAGTGAAGAGGGACCATGATCATGATGAAGGATAGACACACAGATAAGCTCTGGTCTATCATAACACTGTATACCATTTACTAGAGGTCACTAGTGGTGCTATACATTTTGTTACAGCCCAGTGAAGAGGGACCATGATCATGATGAAGGATAGACACACAGATAAGCTCTGGTCTATCATAACACTGTATACCATTTACTAGAGGTCACTAGTGGTGCTATACATTTTGTTACAGTCCAGTGAAGAGGGACCATGAAGGATAGACACACAAGCTCTGGTCTATCATAACACTGTATACCATTTACTAGAGGTCACTAGTGGTGCTATACATTTTGTTACAGTCCAGTGAAGAGGGACCATGATCATGATGAAGGATAGACACACAGATAAGCTCTGGTTTATCGTAACACTGTATACCATTTACTAGAGGTCACTAGTGGTGCTATACATTTTGTTACAGTCCAGTGAAGGGGGACCATGATCATGATGAAGGATAGACACACAGATAAGCTCTGGTCTATCATAACACTGTATACCATTTACTAGAGGTCACTAGTGGTGCTATACATTTTGTTACAGTCCAGTGAAGGGGGACCATGATCATGATGAAGGATAGACACACAGATAAGCTCTGGTCTATCATAACACTGTATACCATTTACTAGAGGTCACTAGTGGTGCTATACATTTTGTTACAGCCCAGTGAAGAGGGACCATGATCATGATGAAGGATAGACACACAGATAAGCTCTGGTCTATCATAACACTGTATACCATTTACTAGAGGTCACTAGTGGTGCTATACATTTTGTTACAGTCCAGTGAAGAGGGACCATGATCATGATGAAGGATAGACACACAGATAAGCTCTGGTCTATCATAACACTGTATACCATTTACTAGAGGTCACTAGTGGTGCTATACATTTTGTTACAGTCCAGTGAAGGGGGACCATGATCATGATGAAGGATAGACACACAGATAAGCTCGGGTCTATCATAACACTGTATACCAATAAATTTGTAATCTTATGTTACAATATAACGCCACATAATTTAATGCTTTGTCATGTCCATAGTCAAAATCTGTAACATTTGAATCTGCCCACAAAGTTGTAAAAACTGCTTCTCTTAAAAAGTAGTGATTTAGTTCAGAGGGTGGGGGGGGGGGGGGGGCCATATGAATTATTTGGCATTGGTCATTTTAAATCTATTGGCCTATAATTTATTAAAATAATATTGCCAGAGCTGTCTGTAGATAGTTATTTTTTGTCAAAATGTCAGATTTTTCATTAATGTACAGTATGCTTCTTTATTTAGGCTCCTAGAAAAGGAAGTCCCACCTTGTTATGACGGCTGTGTGTGAAATTGTACTAAGGTTCCCACCTTGTACATTGCAGAAGCAACTGTAGAAGCTGGAAACTATGTGAATGCCACTGGAATATAATCCTATGTAAACATTCCTCATTTGTTGCTATTCCTTTTACTCATTAATTTAAGGAAAATATAACTTACCGAAATGAAAACCAGACACTTGTTGCTTCACCCTTTGCACCAAGGGTCCTGTCTGATACTGTGCATATACCCACAATGGCCAGCGTGTCATAAGTGCATCTCTGCTGGCAAATCGGCAAGAGTTGCGTGAATTTCTGTGTCGGTCTGATGACACTAGGCGCACCTCGTGTAATGGGTCTGGCAGCACAACCTCTGGCAAAATACAAACCTTAGCTCGTTCATTCCTGCAAAACAACAACCGTGACAATGTGGTGTGTTGCAGTTTCCTAGCTGGCATTGATGTACAGCCATGTCATGTTTCAGCACAGTTTACACAGGTCGATAGTTCCAACATGCAGCTGAATTTGACACTTTGTGTTCCATACGTTATCGTCTGTCGGACACACAAATAGGTAGTTTACTACACCGCCCCTTTCTTTATCAGGAACAAATACAAATGCAAGACACAGTCTATTTGTGTGTCCAACAGACAATAACATACGGAACAGACTACCATTAACTCAGGCTGCACGTTGAAAATATTCACTTGTATAACCCATGCTGCAACATGACAAGGGGCTTAGAAATATTTTCCTATTGCACTCAATCAGTTTTTCTATGGCTGTATCAAAATTAGCTCACTGACCAACAAGTGGCTGAAGTTCCTGTATAGACATGTCAAGATTTGTACTGACCCCAGTGTGTAACGCTATTCATCAAATTGTGGTTTTTCCTCGCTACGCTGCGTAGCACCCCAACAGCCGATTGTGAGCTTATGCAGGATGCCTGGAGCACACATCTGGCTTTCATTGCACAATCCTATCACTAGAAGAGGAAAACATTGCCAACATGTGGCTGAAAGCACAACAGAAGCAAGTTGGGAAGGGAGCTGTTTAGTTCAAACAAAACAGCTAAATGAACAACATAGATAGGGTTACCAACGTCTGCAAATTCCCAGAAATGCCCTACATTTTAACTGTTTGTGCAGCATCTGGGGGGAATTTTTGAAAAGTCTGTGATGTCCTTCATTTTTAGAAACAAGCAGTGATTGTTATTGCAGCAGCTGCAACTCACTATGGCAACATGGCTGTGTACTGTAGGCATTAGTAACATTGAACGAGGCATTGGCAATGTAGCATTTGCACTCCGAGGCACAAGATTCGTATTCTGTGGAGACAGAGCAAAGTGATGCTTTACTCTCACTATTCCAATTACATTTTGGTTATCAAAGGATAAGGAAGTGAAAAGTTAACAGTTAATTCATAGTTCTTGTGTTACAAGCCAACATGTCAAAATCAAAATGCAAATTTAGTGACACATTCTTGTTAAAGTATAAGTGTTTCAAGGCAGGAAGAAGGGAATATGTTCCTGCACACAACAGTAACACTCGAGGAATATTTTCACTAATAAGAGCACAGTGGACAGATGAAAGCAACAGATTATTTATTGATTCAGTTAGAGGTATTGCTTTAACAAAGTATCATTTTAAAAACTTCAGTTTTGTGGAACTTCTTGATTATATTTCAAACAAGCTACATGTTTTACACAACGTTAGTTCTTTACAGATGTATGACTGGCTGTAGATCACATCTATATATATAAAAATGTTACGTTGGTTTATGTACACTTCAAAAACTCAAAAAGTTGTGCATCGATTTAGCTCAAATTTTGACACGATATACAATCCACTTTAAAGATTGTTTTTATCTATTTCTTGCATCAGTAACATACCTGCGACCGCAAGAAAACAGATTTTTCAACAGTCATTACTGCTACTTGCCAATAGATGGCTTTGTTAACAATACTGATATTTTTTTCCTGGCAACGGTTTGATCAAAGAATGACATAGCCTTAGCTCTCACTTTGTCTGGAATAGCTGTGACGCTGTTACCAGGTGGAAGGACTGCTCATTCAGCTCTGAAGTTGCCACTGAACATATAAACCAGGCAGCCTCAACTCGATGCACTGTGACGTCATATCTTATAGCCCGATGCCCGAGCGTGTGGAAGCGGGCAGAAATGAAGGTCAACGGAGATAGAAAAACAGTCAGTGGCGGAATAACTAAGATTTGCAACATCGGAAGCTTTGAACGTTTATTGAGTGTTGACTGAGTATACAAAGAGAAATAAACATATATTTACCTAGATGCTTAATAGAGCAAATTTAACATACCATTTCATAGCTTATATCTGTCACTTATATTTAATACTTCCAAGTGAGTTCAATTTTGATTCAGACGTCGAGTTTTTTGTATCCTTTTCCCTCTTATTATCTGTGAAATATTTGGTGTAATTGTCTTTGTAGTACAAAGACGAAGACTGCATTTCAAGTTGCTGTCAGATAAATGGCTTCTGTGACTCGGTTTACAGTGTTTCATTAGTGAAAAGAATTGTTCACAGAGGTAAGTAGAGCCAAATATGCTTAATATGTGAGCTGCTTGTCTGTGTAGTCGTGGAAATCTGGACTGAGGAAAGTTTATATAACAATCGATCAAGTTTCTTTTATGAACAAAGGAATCCTTCATTTCCCGATCATATTGCAGGTCAATAAGTTCTAATTGAAACTCTGTAGGAACATTCTCGACGTCTACGGCGAAAGGAGTGACAAATAATGGAAAACATGTAGATTCCATAGTTTGTATAATTATTCTATTATAGCTAAGACGTACAGCCGATTCACTTATTTTATGGTCCGTATCATTGTCAGTAGCCATAGTGTCTTTGAGTTTCTGTATCATCATGTCACGTTCCACTCCATTATAGCCGTCGTATTCACTGCTATGAGCAGCGTAATGTCGTTGTAGGTTATACTTTTTAATTGTTTGAACAATCTTACCACACACTAAACATTTCGCGGCATCCCCTAGGTCTATGAACAGATACTGTTGTTCCCAAACAGAGGAAAAAGTATATGGGGAAGATGGGCGAGGATTAGATGAGGTAGCCACACTTAGAGATGTTGCCATTTCTGTACTTCATGAACCGCCACTGCACACTAGTTACACACGTCCGTTGCTGGTGCACTCAGATAAACAACTGTAACACAATGCCCGCTTGCACGCACAGATATGCTGACTTTGCCCGCTGCCCGTATTTACGTGAGTTGAGGCTGCCTGATATAAACCATCGTGACTCCCACGTGCAATATTTTCAAAGCATCTGATAAGGGAAAAGTATTACAAAAATGTAAAGTCATTGTTTGGAATGGCTGCACGATGGTACATAAAAAATTGCTTGAAGCTAAAGATTGATCATTAGAAGAACTGCGTGGAAACATTCAACCATTCGGGAATGCATTGATATTGGTCCTGGGAGATTTTAGACAAACATTGCCTGTAATTTCTCAATCGACACCAGCGGGTGAAATAAATGCTTGCATACAATATTCTACAGTGTGGCAACACATACGTACATTACAGTTGACTACGAACATGTGTGTCCAGCTTCAAAACAATAAATCAGCCAAGGCATTCTCACAACAGTTACTAAACATTGGAAACGGACAGCTGCCAATAGATGACACAAGACAAATATCATTTCCTAATATTCAAATTAATTATAGGAATCACGAGTGGATCAGTGAATGAGCTGTCCTTGCCGCAAAAAATAAAGATGTCTATCAACTTATTAATTTTATACCATCCAGCATTCAAAGTGCAGATGAAGTAGTTAATTACCCATTGGAGTTTTTTAACTCTCTTGATCTGCCATGAATGCTACCACACATGTGTCAATTATCATGTTGCATCATGTTAATCAGCCAACACTCTGTAACGCCACGAGCCTCGCAGTTAGGAAATTGATGAACAACATAGTGGAAGCAATGATATTAACTGAGCCTTTCAAAGGCGAAGATGTCCTCATTCCTCAAATACCCATGATCCTGATCAATACACCATTTAAATTTAAAAGATTACAATCCCAATTTGATTGACATTTGCAATCAACGTCAATCTTTAGAATTGTGTGGTTTAGATTTAGGTGCAGATTGCTTCTCACATGGACAATTGTATGTTGCGTGTCCCCGTGTCGGCAAACCAGATAACCTTGATATCTACGCAAACAATGGAAAAACAAAAATATATTGTATACCCACAAGTATTGCAAAATTAAACTTTTTTGACACATATGCTTTGTTTTGTTCCTCGTTTCTCATCCATTTAACCATAATGTGCAACGGCAAAGAGTGGCAGGGTACAGCTAAAGTGCATTCCACCCTTAGAAGACAGTACACGTTAAATGGAGCGCAGTGTTACAACATGTACTAGTTGCGAATCTTTCTCCGCGAGCGACCCCGAGGTGGCCTGAGTCCTGTACTTAGTCCTTCAATTGCTGCTTGACGAGACGGGCACTTTTAACTTTGGTATCCCTCCACGCCTTTGTTACTGTATGACCTAAATTTACAAATGACTCGTCTGTATAAACAGCTGATTTCCCCTGGTCCCTAAACCTTTTTACATCTTTTAGATATTTATGTCGCCATCTGATGATATCGATATCGTCTCTTTCTATTAATATGCACTTGTTACCCCTTCTTTCATATTCGGACCCCAAATCAAGTAAGAACCGACTAAGAGTGGCCCTTGAGAAATTTGGTAGGGTCTCATCACTGTTGACCCGTGACAAAAGTATATTCAGCGTGGGTGGAATATTTGCAAACTGTAAAGAATGAACAATTTGCCGCACTCCACCTTGCACTATTCAATCATATTGCGTTAACCTAGCGTTCTGTGTAGTCCCGCCCTTTTTGCTTTCTTTTTCGATGGCGTTCTTAGAGGTCCTTTCATTGGTTCCTTTTTAACCTCTTGAGGGATATCGACGTGAAATCATGTCCATTTAAAATGGCGGATGAGCGATATGGGCGTCCTGTGCGTTTAAGCATTTAACCCTTATTTATCCCTTATCCAACTCAACTTATTATAATTTTCCCTTTATGAAACATTTTAGTAAGGTCTATATACTTTATTGGCTTACCTTAATATGTTCGTTCTGCAGTGATTTACCTCAAAACAGGGATAAACACACAAGGGTACGTACATCTCCACATTCGCAAATTCCCTTCTTGCGGCACACGAAACACTTTCGAAATAGGCGGGACTTCTTTGCTGTTGGTGGTATCCTTTTAGGATAATGTTTTCCTTGAAGTCTGAGGGGTGCAGGAGTTTTGGATTTTCAACCCCCAACGTGGTATTGTTCAATTAGGCTGCGAGTTATTTATACTCAGTAGTCAAGGTCGGTCATTGTCCTGTGTGGGTTTAGAGAGCTGTCCAAACCCCAAACAATTGTATATGGTTATATCCAGTTGGTGCAAAAACACCTTTTTATACCACTTCTCCCTTCAGCTACAAGCAGGAAAGAATATGTATGTATTTCAACAAAGAAAGACACGGACTCTACTCAGTTACGAAACTCGCGTAAGCAAAAGTTGTAATGTTGATCTATTCTGATGACTAAGAGACCACGCATACAGTAGTGCTTTGTTACACAGTATGCCGACGCATAAGCCACACATACAATGGGTGTTTCTTTACTGTATCTTTCGGAGAACTTATATTAGATGTGTTCGACAGAGCAAAGTTGACTTTTTACCACAGTGAAACAAAATTGTGCCATTTCAACGTTTTGTAAATACAACTCAACTTTGCTGATGACGTACATTTATACTGCAAATAACGAGTTTTATACCAGTTTTTGTTTCATTAAAATAACTTAATATTTACACAAAATACAGCTGTGTATATACGAAGCGCATTTAACAATTTAAATGCTAGCAGTTCTCGGCTCGCGGACGTTTAAATGGCCATCGCTGAAGAGGTTAATCATACACACTACTGCTTCTGAACACCCGATAGCCTTAGCTGTTTCTTTTACTGCCTTACACACATTTTGATTCAAAAATAATCGAACACATTCATAATTATTTGGCGTTCCTTACTTCTTAATTTACCAATATATCGTCTCTTCCTAGCTTCCCCCTCCATAACTACAAATATTTACAAAAATATTAAACAAATAACGCAATAACAGCTCACAGTTACACACACAGTTTCTTTCGAACTAATGTTAGTGCTGCTCCTTATACTATCTTCTGTGTCAGGCCTGGCTCGAGAATTCGCTGAATAGATGAATACATTTTGTTTGCCTTACTGGATAAAAGAAAGAGGTTACTGCCTTTTGGTTTATTTTAAAAACTTTCTCCAAGCTTTCTCAACATTTTTTCTCGCTGGTTCCCTGATGTAAACTCAATAACAAAAAAGTTTCACACTGTGTAACTTTTGCAGAGCACAGATATAACATTTTCCGAAAACATTTAATTTAAAAAATTATAACACTTAACTGGGTAAACATAGAGAATTCAAAGTAGTCAGGTAGTAGCACTATGGTATACTCTACCTAAGAACAAAATATAGATGCATTCTAGCAGTTAGTTTGTTAGTGCGTGATGAGTATAGAAACAGCAAATATCAGACTTCTATTGAAAAAAATGTTTTCTGAAGAAATTTGGGCCTATAGAAATGTATAAGACTCTGAAAAGGATATAACCTGATAGAGAAAAAAATTCTGCATAGGATAATGTGTTCAAACCTGAAATTTATAACAAATGAATATTTATACCATGCTATTAGGAATCTGGAAACAGCGCGAGGGTAGAAAAGGACGAGGCTAATGGCAACTTGTATGCGCTAGATAGAGACAGAGTTGTCCCATTTAACTCCATACTGTCTTCTAAGATTGGAACGCTATATAGTATAAAATATAAATGTATATGCCTGTGCGTATATATAAATAGCGTTTGAATTTTAACTTTACATTATTTTTGCATGGACTGATGATGTCCTACATTTCCACAAAATAATCTGGTAATCCCTGGCATATAAGGGAAACAGCTATCGGCAGTTGCCTAGTATTCAATATGGCCAACATTACACAAGAAGCAGTACTGTCAACCTACATGCTAAAAGCATTATTTCTAACCTCAAATATCACAGGGTTAAAGTAACATGCTTCCAAACGATAATGTTTGAACATTGTTACCACACAACACGTGATGAACCTACTCACCTTTGGCAAATCTTGTTCTGCAGTAACTCTGTTGGATAAAATCACTTCCAAACGCTAAATATCATAATATATACACTACTGTGTTGCAAACACAAAAATAACAACTATAACTGCATATACTCTCTAAAACAATTCAAGACAAAATTATGCAAACACGAGCAGTACAATGGCACCTTAGATTAATTAATTAATTAATTAATTAATTAATTAATTAATTAATTAATTAATTAATTAATTAATTAATTAATTAATTAATTAATACAGCATCTAAACAGAAACTTCTTTTAAATGTCTATCAGTTGGCTTCTCCACAACGGGTTAAAAAACAAGTGCTTCTGGGGCAACATAACGGATGTAATAACACCAACTATGGCCGTAGCTTTACCAGGGTTGTATTTTACAAACAGTTGGCAGTACTAATGCAACCTAACAGGTGGAATATCACCAAATATAACCAGACTGCACCATAATGGGGGGGAAATGTTACAGTTGGTTTCTGGAGTATTCCAATAAGCTGTTTCCTTTATAGATGAGGGTGCAATCACTAGAAAGACAAAGAGTACAGTTAAGGAATTGAAGACAGAAGGATAGGAAATATTTGGTAGCTAAGAGAGAAAGGTAGACAAAAATGCTATACCGGGTGGAAGGGAAGTCGTTACATTAATTTAAACCAGTGATAGATCTCGGTATTTGGAACACATTTTGTATCTTACGTTTTTGTCTCTGACCATTTCCTATGGAGATATTTTAGTTTTGTCGAAAACTTCAAATATGCCCGGCCACTTATAGTGCTCTTCCCATCTATCAGTGAAAAATATTGGAGAGCAAGAGGATTAATGACTTCATTGTCACAAATCCAGCATTAGCTAACAACAACAAGTTTTGTTGAAAACAAGCTGACAACACTGCAGATTGTGTGGGTGTCACTTTCCCTAGCTCAGTACTTGAACAAACTTCCTAACAGTGCATTTTGAGAAGATAAGCACATACCCTACCTTGTCCTTCTGTGTTTCCTGCGTGAGTGTAGGCCAATCACAAGCATTAGCTCCCAAAGCATTACACGAAAAGTGAAAGTGAATATATTCCTTCACATCTCTTAAGTGATTATTATTTTGAAACCCTGAGGGATGTCCCATAATTACTACTCAAGCTATGTCAGAAATAAGTTACTCTACGCATCTTACAAGTAACAAACTGTTATCTTCCTACATTCCTATGGAATTATGCATACAATTTGGATAAAAAAACTATTTATTTTTTCGAAATCGGCTGATCAAAAAACAAAATGCCATTTGACTTTTTTGTTTGTAATGCTTCTATGAAGCACATATTAGAAGGAATGTAATGACTTCCCTTCCATCCTGTATAAAATGTAAGGAGGAATGGGAGAGAGAAAAGTACAGTAGGTACAATCTGCAACAAAACAAAGGGAGAGATTAATATGGGCAAGAACGGGAGTCATGGGGCTACATAAAGAATGTACTCATTATGTGGAAGTAAGGACAGTAACTTACATTGTATACTGGAAAATGCAGGGAACCAAAGTGGGGTGGATAACTTAGGGTTGCAAAGTGCAGTTTTAAAAACCTTTAGTAATAGCAGCAAGGTTTCAGTACCTACATAGGGAGAATAAGAGAGAAATAGCAGAGGAAAATTACCAAGGCAAAAGAGAAGCTTAGTGTTAGAAGCGATAACTGCAATAGTACTACAGTTTCATTAATATGTAAAGTAATGCAATGTTATTGCTGTTTGTTGTTAGCTAATGCTGGATTTCTGACAATTAAGTCATTAATCCTATTGCTCTTCAAGACGATGGATGGGAAGGGCACTAGAATTGGAGAGAATTAGCAATTAAAGTAGTTGCTTTTTAGAGAGCAGCATATTTTTATGTTTTGGCGGCCACATCGCTCTCTCACAACCCCCAGAATGTCTGGAGGACCACACCTGCCATTGCTTTACAGGTCTCACCAACCTCACCGGGAGAATTATCAAAATAAATTCACCGACCATATTGTCTCTGAAATGAGACTGCCTTTGTGGTTTACCTGGAGAAATACAGACTGGTTGGAGAATTCAATGTCATTCTGGCAGGTTGTCACAGTAGTTTAATGGTTAGAGCACCCTCCTGGTAAGTGGAGGGTCTGTGGTTCAAATACCAGCTGTGGCAATGAACTTTTCATCTCCAATTCTACCTCTCATGTTTATGAGTTTTGTTAGTGTGTTTTGAAAAAAATCAAGTTCTTAATTTTATGTAACAAAACTGACATGCTTAATTAAAGAAATTGAAGCTATTAACAGTGAAGCAACAACATTCTAAAGTAAGAACAAATTAGAAACTAAAAACTTGCAACTTTACTAAGATAAGTGAAGTTTTTAGTTCGTAATTTGTTCTTACTTTAGAAACTGGCATGCTTTTTGAATGACCCTATATAATCCTGGCATTTTTAAAAACAAAATATTAATTTATATGTATAATTTATATAAATTGCAGGTTGTATAGGATACAATATAAGGAATTATTATTTATTTATGCCAACAAACAATATAAGGAAATTGAAATTTCATTTAATAATAATAATAATAATAGAAAGAATATTGTACGATGCACATGTTTTTGGTTCATTTTAAGTTTTACAAAAGTCTGTGAGTGAGTTTTTCCTTTCTGTGCACTGTATTAGATGGTGTGGTGTCAGTCACAATTTGACCCACATAGTTGGCTTGCAGCTCAAGTGTGGCATATCTGATGATAAAAAGCATGTAGCGTCACAGTATGTCATAGGTGTCACTACGCTTGTAGATCATTGCATCCGTCGAGAACAAATCTGATCATATCTCTTGTTTCTTCTTGTTGAGTTTTTGTTGGCTTCAGTTTGTGATAATAAAACTTCTAGTCAAAGTTTTTCTATGAACAATTCTTCTTTGGCTAACACTTATGTAACTCGTGATAGTGTATACTTGGATAGGAATTTTTTACGAAATTTGCTTTCACTTTCTCTATGTCTTCTAAGTTTTTATTTTTTGGGTTTTCCCATATAATCTCTAGTCAAGTATAAGTTATAATTGGTGCAATTTGTTGGCAAAACTGGGTAGTGGCTGTATTCAGTGACAGTTTGCTCAGAGTTTTTATGCTATTTGTTGTTGTCCTAACTCTAATGCTCGTTCATTGATGTGTAGATCACATAACCATAACATGTCCCCTCGACTTTGTAACGTGATTCCCAGATACTTCAAGTGTTGCAGTGGAATGAGCATGCTCATTAACAGCTCTGGTCCTATTCTATGGGACTGTTCAACACAACCACACAGTCACAGGCCTCTTTATCAGCCTTGAGGATCTTTTACTTTCTGTAAACCTATGACAGGGGCCCAGTGGCTTTCCTTCTGTTCCAAAAGAAGCCATACCATGAATTTTTAGTGTCCAAAAAAAAATCCATCACTCTCGACCAGGTTTGAACCTGCAATCTTGGGAACCAGAGCAATATAAAGAATGGATGATCATGTTCAAAAAGGTCTGTTTGTCCCAAGCAACTCTAAATGATTCAGCAGCACTCTTTGATCATATTTCTCCCGTTATAGCCACATAAGGTACAAAGTATCAACTTACCCATCAATTTGACGCTGCATTTCTAGTATACTAAACCGCTGCCGTCCCTTTGCCTTTACTCTGAATCCTGCACGCTCATCCTCCTCTCTGAACTCGTAGATTTCTGCCGTTGTTCCAATGTCAGCAACCTTTGGCGCACCTTCTTCGTCTGTCCTGAAAGGTCAACAGCCATAGAATAACTATCTTCCTTTCATAGAACTTTGAAAACAGTGTTGTTGTAATCAATTTAATTTAAAAGGTGAGTCAAATAACAACACTAAACAACACTTACAGTTATAATTTTCCGGAACGCATTTCGAAGGTTAACTTTCCTCTATTATCAACCGGACAATAACTGGGTTTCCATGGCATTTCATGGTGTGGATGGCGATGCTTCTTCTGATGTTTCTTCTGGTAATGGTTCAAGGAACTTGCTGAAAATATCTTTCTGGGTAATGTCGAAATTAAATACTCGGTTTCTATTTTTTAAAATGAAAATTTGTTCCCATGTGGACAGCTCTTGTTTTCATGACATAAAGCCAGAACCAAAACTCCTCAAACACCTAACCGCAAAACAAGAGCTGTCCACATGGGAACAAATCTTCATTTTAAAAAATAGAAACCGAGTATTTAATTTCGACATTCCCCAAAAAGATATTTTCAGCATGTTCCTTGAACCATTACCAGAAGAAACATCAGAAGAAGCATCACCATCCACACCATGAAGTACCATGGAAACCCAGTTATTGTCCGGTTGATAATGGAGGAAAGTTAACCTGCGAAACGCGTTCCGGAAAATTATAATGTAAGTGTTGTTTAGTGTTATTATTTGACTCACCTTTTAAATTAAATAAATAGAATAACTATTTAATAAATGCACACAGTCAAATATCATCGCATGGTGCTTTGTGTTGCATAGCTCTTTCTATTTCAATGTGAACATTATTAGTATTGTCACCGCGCCCGCCACATCTAATTGCCGACAACAATAGGAGCGTACGAGACAATAGCTATTACATGGCGGTGCGGTTTCTGGACCGTTCCGCCACAGGCACTCCTGAATATTCTACCTCCAGAACTTTCCCTCTGTCTAAGGATATATAAGTCGCTGCCAAGCACCGAGAGAGGAGGAAAAAAGACGTATACGAAGCGTTCAGGAAACGTGCCGACGAGCAGTATAGTCTGACAGTTCTTAATTGTGATTCGGCAGTTGTTCTGTTGCTCTGAGCTTGTACAAAAGTAATCTAAGTGTAACGTTAGCACTACGCTAACTGACTAAAAGGCAATAAAGTGTGAATAGCAGTAACTGGTGTTTTCTTCATTTGTTACAGTATTAAATCAAGAAAAATTTGAAGGTATCAACAGTGAAGCAACAGAACATAAAATAAGAACAAATTAGAAGCTAAAAGCTCCACTTATCTTAGTAATATTGTAAATTCTTCAAACTCTGACTAGTTTCAAGTTGTATTCAACTTATTTTCAAAGTTATCTAAACAAGTTACCATATGATCAAATTGCCAAAGCTTTCACGGCCGGTGTCATAAAATACAGAACGTCAGTGGTGTGGCTGTCGTACTCTACTACTCTCAGCGATGATTTCAAGTTACCATACTTTCCGAAATGGTTAAATAAAAAACTCAGTACTTTTGATCAGTTTCAAAGTTTAATATTAACAATTCTTTTGAATTAGTAGAAAAGATTAGTAATATAGTACTGTCTGATGATAAACTCATTTCATTTGATGTAACCACTTTATTTCCTAATATTCTTAGAAAAAAGCTTTTCATTTTTTAAAAGAATTATTAAATTTTTTAGAATTAAATGACAAATTAATAGATGATTTTGTAAAACTCACAAATCTTTGTTTGGATCAACATTTTTTCAGTTTTAATGCTAATTTCTTTTAACAAACTTCTGGCTTCGCAATGGGTGGTCCACTTTCACCATTTCTTGCTAATCCTTTCATGAACCTTTATGAAATTCAAATTACATAATCATTCCCTTTAACTTTCTAAAATATGGTATAGATAGGTGGATAATATTTTTGCTGTTGTCTCTGAGAAACAGACAAATGATGCTAGAAACAAAACAAACCATGTTTGTGGGCCATGGTCTTCTCAGGGAAGAAGAAGCCCAGTAGACCATGGTCCACAAGCCCAGTTTATGCTTTTTCTAGTACTGACACTAGCCGTGAAAGCCTTAGAACTTTAATGACATAAATGATGCTTTAAAATGGTAATTATTATTTATTTATGCCAACAAACTTACTGTTGGTGTTTTTAAACACACAAGCCGTGTGTGGGCAAAGTTTAAGAGGTAGAACTGGAACTTAAAAATTCAATGCCAGGAGAAAATATGAACTGGCTTGAGAATTTAATGCCATTCTGGCAGTTTGTCACAATAGCTCAGTGGTTAGAGCGTCCGCCCGGCAAGCGGAAGGTCTGTGGTTCAAATCCCAGTTGTGGCATTGAATTTTTAAGTTCCAGTTCTACCTCTTAAATGATGCTTTAAAACTTTAAAATTTGCGGGATAAAGCCATACAATTCACTTTGGAAACAGAAAATATGGATACCTTCCATTCCTAGACTTAAAAATTAAGAAACATAACTATAAATTGAATTTTGGCATTTATAGAAAATCTCATACTGGTATTTACATAAAAAATAAAAGTTCTAATCCTTTTTCACACAAATTTGCTGTTTTCAATAGTTTAATTTATAGGTTAATAAATATACCCCTTAATTAGGAAGAATTTAACACAGAATATAAACACATTATTAACACTGCAGTAATTAATGGTTTTAATACAGATTTTATACATAAAAAGGTAGCAAAAGGCTTTTAAAGAAGTTTCTACCCCCAAGAAAATAAAAGATAATTGTATTTTTAAAATGTTTACTTACCATACAAGGGTCAATAAAAAATTTATAAAAATGTTTAAAGAATATGGAATAACTTTGGTCCCTCAAAATAAATTTAACATACAACATTTACTACATTTTTCTAAAAAGAATAATATTCCAAATTATAACAAAATCTGGCATTTATCAATTTAGCTCTTTGGATTGTAATAGGGTTTATACTGGTAAAACTAAATGTCATTTAGAAACCAGAATAAAGGAGCATTTTAGAAATATTAAACATAAATAGATGGATAAATCAGCTGTGGCAAATCATTTAATTATGAAATAAATCAAGAGGTTAAATTATTAAAACAATTAAATGGACCTGTAGATTTAATGGTTTGGGGAAAGATATTTATTTTAAAAAAACAGGAACTGCATTATGAATTTTGAAATACCTCCAATAGGTTGTATTTATAAATTTGTTGTTTTCAGAGGTTGGCAACAAATAGATCTTTTAAGTTGAGCATTGGTAACTATGGTAATTTGTTTGGATAGCTTTGAAATTAAGTTGGGTACAACTTGAAACTAGCCAGCATTTGAAGAACTTACAATATTACTGACTTAAGTAAAGCTTTTACTTTCTAATTTGTTCTTATTTTAAATTATTACTATTATTATTTATTTTTATTATTATTATTATTGTTGTTGTTGTCGTCATCATTATTTCTATAATTTTCTATGAAACTGTGCACTCACTTGATGCACACTGCTCCAAAAGTGCGATCTGTAGCAACACAGTTGCGCAGCATACTGACGGTTGGGAAGTGATACACAACCAGCGGTAAGGTCTGTCCTGGTACCAACACAACTCCATCTTGCAGCAGCAATGGCAGCGACTGATACGAGCCATCATCTAACACTGTCCTCCCTCGCAGTTCCTCTAAGTCTGTCCCCAAATACTGCAACACAGAGTTACTCTCTCACCTTCTGTGACTGTGTCTGCCTCAGATAACCTGTTTACACAGGTGTAACAAAATTATATGTCAAAAATTTGGGAAAACATTTCTCACAGATAGAGAATACAAAAATGTTATATGAACATAGATCCAGAATTGTTTTCTTCCTTTTTACAGCCTCTAACAATAAAGTTTGGTGAATACTCTTGTAACATTCATGTAGATGAACTATGAACAGCAGTTAACTTACTGTCCTTCAAAGTAGTCCCCTTCCATTGCTATGCACTGCGGAGCCATGCGATACATGTCATGGAGACATTGCAAGAAGGCTTCCTGTTCCAGCCCCAGTATGCACAACAACGCTCGCCCACACACAGTCAATATCATCAAACAGTTCCTGGACAAAAAGGGAACATCCGCCATACTCGCTAGATCTCAATTCTCCAGACTTCTTCCTATTCCCTCGACTCAAACCCGCTTTGAAAGGAACAAGATTTGATGATATTCCTGACATCCAACGCAACGTGACGAGCCTTTTGAACACCATCCCAAAGGAAGCCTTCTTGCAATGTCTCCAGGACATATATCGTAGGTCTCAGTGGTGCATAGCAGTGGGAGGGGATTACTTTGAGGGACAGTAAGTTAACTGCTGTTCATAGTTCATCTACGTGAATGTTACAAGACTATTCACCAAACTTTATTGTCAGAGGTTGTAGATCACTTTTTCTACAGCTGAACCCCATACAAGAATACTCAATGAGAGAACTGTGAGGAAGCAGGAAATCACAGCAAATGTTCCACATGGCCTTCATTAGTTCCAACGCATCGTCAACCTGCTGTCACTAGGACTCCCTAATGTGCTGAGTTAGGCCTGCAGAATTTCATATTGTCTGGCAGCCTTTCACAATACAAGCACAAAAAGTATCTAATCTGGAACTGGAGTTGCATACACAAGAGATTTCAAATGTCCCCACAAATAAAAATCTAATGGGTTTAAGTCAGGTGAACATGGAGGCCACGGAATTGGTCCACCTCTTCCTTTCCATCTACCAGGGAACCTGCTATTCAGAACTTGACAGACTGAAATAAGGAGGAGCTCCATCCTGCATGAAGTGCATGCTTCGTCGTTTTGCTAATGGAGTACTGTACTGTAACACAATGAGCATGTCACCTCCACCGACTCAACCACATGTTGTGGGGTTACAGCTATGTATTACGCATCTCACTGTATAAGCACACTTGTAGAGAAACAACTCCACCATGGAAGTAAACAATTTTCAGACCTATGTTCATGTGACTTTTTTATAAGTTTTGACATACCTTTTTGTTACACCCTGTATAGCTTTTACATGCTGTTCTTACAAAAATGTATTAATTTCTGTACCACGTAGAGAGTATTGCATTCAACCCAAAAATCTGATGCTGAGATGTCAATGGTAATATGCAAGGAGTAGTCATAAAGTTTTAATTATCACCTTGTAAAAATGAAGCTGTGACCATGAAACTTGGTGATGGTATTAGTCCTCTACATAGTCACCCTTCAACATGACACATTTTTTCCAACAATGAATGTCTCAATGGAATGCTTGGTTGTAGAAGTCAGCATTTTCGCTGTTCAGGAAACGTTCCATCTCATAAATCACCTCGCTGTCATTCTGGAAATGCCTGCCATGCAATGGTTTCTTCATCCGAGGAAAGAGGAAGAAGTCACTGGGTGCCATACCAGGGGAACACGGGGGTGAGGCAAAATTTGATAGCCTAAGGAAGCAGCATGTGTGACTGTGTCCTTTGCAGAATGAGCTGGGAAGTTGTCGAGAAGCAGAAGAACCCCCTTGGTCAGCTTCCCGCGACGCTTTGTTCTTATAGCCTTCCATGAACTTGTCAAAAGATTCTAAAGTAAGAACAAATTAGAAACTAAACATTTCACTTATCTTAGTAATGTTGCACATTCTTTTTGCACAAACTGACCCAGGGTTTCAAGTTGTCTCCAACTCATTCTCAAAGGTATAGCTCATACTTTAGAATCTTGTTGCTTCACTGTTAATAGCTTCAATTTTCCTTATTGTCAAAAGATTTTGGTAGTATGCTCCTGTGATGGTTTCTCCCTTCTGAGCATAATCTGTCAGCATCACACCTTGGATGTCCCAAAAAACACTCATCACCTTGCTGCTTTGTTCTTCGTCATCCAGACTTGTTTGACCACACTGAAAGCGTCTGCACCACCTGACCACTGTGTCATATAATACATTGTTGCCACAACATGAATGGCTCCATATTTATACTGATGGATCACTGATATCAAACCGAGATGGAGCAGGGGCTGGAGTAACGTGTCACCTCTTTTCCTATTACAAATCTTTAAGTTACGGAACTACAAACTTTGATGGAGAAATTGAAGCAATTCGAATGGCCCTACAAAAGCTTTTGTACAGAATTTCACATTTTCAGCAAGCAGTTATTCTCTCAGATTCCAGGGCAGCAATTATAGCAATTACTTCCAAGTTGTCACCAAAAAACCAAACAATTATAGAATGTTGGAAAATCCTTACCCATCTAACTGCACTTCAAAAACACCTAGTCTTCCAATGGATACCGGCTCACTGTGGACTGAGTGGTAATGACAAAGCTGATTTTCTTGCAAAAAAGGATACCAGCAGTGTACAAAAATCTATAGTTAATCTACCATTTTATGCAGCTAAAAGGTTAGTCAACTCTGAATTTAAAAAAATTATTGCAAAATATTACCATGAAAAATCAAAAAATAAAAGATGGGGACTACCAAATATTCAAACAGTAATTCCTGAGTATCCTCGAAAAACAGCAGTTGCAACCTTCAGGTTGATTACAGGACATGATTGTCTGGCAAAACATTTAAACAGAATTGGGATATATTCTTCACCACTCTGTCCTCTATGTGATCTGCAAGAGGAAATGGACCGAGACCACCTTCAAATATGCCCGGCCACTTCTAGCGCCGTTCCCATCCATCAGTGAAAAATATTGGAGAGCAAGAGGATTAATGACTTCATTGTCAGAAATCCAGCATTAGCTAACAACAACATTATTGCCATACATTTCCACCAACTCAGTATGGCTAGTTGCTGCGTTGTTCCCCTTCAAATGCAGGAAATGAATTATCGCACGATACCCCACTTTATCAATGGGCTGCGCCACTTTGTTTTGGCTCCTCTAGTAGCGTGGTACGATGATGTAGCACGAGGATTTAAATGTGTACCAGGACTTCAGACATGCACCTACAAACTGACAAAAAATTAATTACCTAACTTTATTTTTTCAAGGTGATAGTTAAAACTTTATGACTACCCCTCGTATGTTTTGAAGTCCTCTGAATAAATAAAGAAAGACATTTGAGAAAAAAGTCTGCACATGTGTCCTGTGAATATAACTCAAAAACAAAAAGTCAGTTAAATACCAAACTCAGTACAAAGATTTTCAAGAGAATCCCCTACCTCAGATTACTCTTTACTTTAAAACATTTCATAACATGTAGTTTTCTCAAAAATGTCTCATCAAAAATAATTTTACTTAAGATACCATATGTTTAAGATATTTTCATAATAAATGGCACGCATATCTTGAATTTTTTGGGAAGAGTGTCTGAAGTCCCCTTTATTCTGAATAACATTTGTACTTGATAACTGTAACAGATAGGTAAAATATTGCTACAAAAAATCTGCTGTGTTGCACTCACATGACTTTCTCTGCTTTTGTACTAACCATTCTTACTCTTATTCCTATATCGGAAAAGATTTTTACCTTTATAATTAAGTTTTTTATTTAGGTTTGAATTTTTCTTTTAAAGGTTATGTTAAGTAAAAAAATCTGATGTGTTGCACTCACATGACTTTCTCTACTCTTGTACTAACCATTCTTACAAACTCTTATTCCTATATCTTCTTCGTGTTAGTTAAGATAAACATTTGTACAAATTATCTTATTGCTTATTTCCTTGTAGGTGCAAGGGAATATTAGAATACAGTAGACTTTGTGCGATAGTCAAATCTTTTAAAGCTTTGAGATTCCGTTCTCTTTGTACACGTAACATATAAAAAATTGAACAACGATGACCCATTTCACAAAAGTTCCAAGTTTTCTGAAACTCACACACATAACAAAGTATATCTCCAAAATGGTTCACCCTACAAGAAAATTTATTGAGACATAAATTGTGTATTTTAGCAAGATCTACATTTTTTGTATAGTATAATTTGGTCTATCTCTAACGGTTTACCAGTTATGCAAAAGTCGTCCAGAGTAAATACGACTACAGGGGCTAGAGCCAGAAAATTCAAGATATAGATTTCATTTGTCATAAAAATATCTCAAACATATGGCATTTTAGTCAAAATCGCTAGAGTCATTTTTAAGAAAATCAAAATTTTTCATGTAAAGGGTAATTTAGGGTGAAGCAATTTTCTTCAAGGTCTTTGTGTCGCATCCTTGAAAGACATTAAACTTAAATACCAGCTTTGGTTTTTAAGTGACTTTTCATTTTTGAGTTATGGTGTGCACAGACTGACGGACAGACACACAGACCTTTTTCAAAAATGCTTTTCTTTGGATTCAGAGGGAGAGAAAGTAAAAAGCAGTGAACGAGACTTGAAATTGAAAACAATGATGTTATACTTGAATGCTGATGTCAATCACTGCACCAGAGAGGTACGCTCTCAGATGGTTGTATTAGTCAGTGGTGTGCTGGTACTTTAGAAACTTATAGCCGTAACTCTGCAATTTGAACAATCAGGATACAAGTCTATCTCAAGTTACTTGTTCAAGATATCTCCATATTTTCTGAAAATATTTTGGTGCAGTTCATTAACACCCTGAATATTTCATACTAATATGGTATGTTATGTTAGATATTTTCATATTCTGGTAGTTTTTTCTTCATATTTTGCTTGTCTATAACTTATCCATAACTGTTAATGAAGGTGATGACTACTCACGTTATGTTCAACTGGAAGTGCTGTGTCGAATGTGCTCTCCACTGCGCGCTTCTCTGTCAATCCTGCAGCTCCCAACAGCCCTCCTTCTTGAGGTTCCTCTTCTTCACTACTTGAATCATTCTGATAAGGTGCTGTGTCTACTGTATCTGTTAACAAACACACTTCATATAACAAATCAATTTTGGAGGAAAACACAGTGAAATTATTTTTCACATTTACAAGGATAATCCCAAAAGTAAGGTCTCCAAAGTGCTGGTGTCGCAGGGAAACTGTGTAGATGTTAGCCGTACTGCTTTTTTCCTTCCTCCCTGCACATCCGCTGGGGTTCTGAGTCTTGGCTTGGCAGTCACTTGACACAAGCGCTCCTCTCCGTCGAAGACGTCGCCTTTAAGACCTATAAGATCTTGTGTTTGGTGTCCGGACTAGCTCTAGCAAGAGGTCCTAATCTACAGGGTGTGCGTGAGTTATGGTAGGAATGGAACCAAACGAAAAATCAACCAACATATCACTTTATTTGTAAATTTCCAGATTTGTAGAGAACTGCCGATGATATTTAAATAGAATGTAACTTTGTAACTTCAACTACAACGTTATAACACTTTAACTTTGTCGCCCTTTAGCAACCACCGAATTATGTATACGTGCTAGCTTACGTACAACTCCCAAGTTGCACGTGCGGTATCTCGACTCGATTCAAGACGAGTGTGTTGCGTTGCATTTGTTTTTGCGTGAGCAACACGAAGGAAGCAATTTCCATTGGCTAACTTTAGAGCACGTCATGGTAAGATAGGAATCAGCCCGCTGAATCACTAAGGCTGAGTACATACAACAATTGTAACCTTATCACTCATTTAAATCTGCCTAGGCTTCCATTCTTGAGACTTTAACATATTCAGCTTTATTACGTCTTCCCTTTAACTATTGACTAGAATCTCCTTTTCTTTCTTTCTATTATCAAATATATATTGACACTTGTAATGGAGCTCACGTTAGCCACTATCGTCAGGTGCCAAGTTTGTGCTATTAGAGCAAAAGCGGTTAGATCAATCGAAATTCATCAACAACTGATGGAAGTGTATGGAGAGTCTTGCATGGATATCAAAAATATCTGCAAGTGGTGTAGAGAGTTTACAGATGGTTGTACAGAAATTCATGACGAGGAAAGAAGCGAGACACTGTCAATGCCTGATGAAACAATTACAAAGGTTGAAAAGGTGTGCTTCGAGATCAGCGGATCAGCATTATTGTTCCTGAGATTTCTCAAAGCACCATTCACCAGACTTAGATTGAAGAGTTGAAATTTCAGATGATGTGCACAAGATGGGTCCCAAGAATGCAGACAGAAGACCATGAAAGGCAATGCATTAAACTTCCTGCCAATTTCTTCAACGCTATGCAGATGAAAAGGACAACCTTTTGTATTCAATAGTCACAGGTGATGAAACTTGGGCTTTCCACTTCACACCCGAGACAAAACAACAAATTCGTGAGTGGCAGCATTTCGGTTCACCCAAGCCGTGAAAATTCAAAAGAACACAGTCTGCCGGTAAAATCATGGCAACTTTTGAGAGGTAGAACTGGAACTTAAAAATTCGATGCCACAACTGGGATTTGAACCACAGACCTTCCGCTTACAGGTTCAAATCCCAGTTGTGGCATTGAATTTTTAAGTTCCAGTTCTACCTCTTAAACTATCATATTATTAACTTAAATGAATGTTGTGTAGGAAATAAGCATATTTAAAATGACTAGTCACTATGCATTGTTTCAACATCCTTAAGAGAAGGAACAAAAATTGCTACATACGAGAAGCGAACCACAGGAGTAGCCTATGTTTTGCCACAGTGCTACAATGAACACATGTGGAAGGTGGCAGGTTTAGTAATGGCATACAATCCAAACTGTATCCTGTTTTGTGTAGTTAATGTTGATAGTTTGTAGTTAAAGAAGCTAAAGCTATGTATTAGGTTGTGATTATTAATCATATGGATTAGCAATATTAAGATTTGGAACTTGTGAGAACCTCTGTTGCTGCTACACAACTGTATTGCAAGAGGTGTAAACAAGGTGCTGTGCCGAGTAGAACTTAAGACGAATTTGGCCTTCCAGATTTGACTCCTCTTTACATACTACAATGTATGTACTGTAGCTTTTTTATTTTGTATTTATTTAATTTTTATTTGTATGTACATTTTTTTTCCATTTCACAATACAGTAGATGCCTTATTTCTCACATCTTTGACCGTGTTTTCATTCACTTAACCAGTTTACCATACATTTGCCTCTTGATTTTTGACAGGAGTCCATGTTATCCAAGGCACTGTTGGTCCTCCTTACCTCAGATAATCAAGGCTCTGCTGTACATCTAAATTTCACCCTTCCATTAAGCCACGGCTAAAAAAATGTGATGTGTTCCATTCACATCAGTTTCTCTACTCACTCTTCACACAGAAGCATATTCTTCTATTTAACCCAACATTGCAAATTTAAACATTTCATTATGGGTATAAGGAGAATACAGGAGACTAAAGCGAGTCAGATTTTGGAGCTGATTCACAATAACCCAACAACGGAAATCAAAACAGAATTTATAACAGGAAACAAAATAGCATATTATACAATATTTTGGTTCACAACAGCCCTGTAACCAGAACAGCAATCTGTAGTAATGATCATAAAGATAGAGTGGAAAATCAATTTTGCATACTGGGATTTCATTTGTTTTTAACTGATTAATGATATTTTTTCACCTGCTTCCAATTCAGCTGATATAATTCAGGTTAGCCAATGCCAAAATATGACAGAATTATTACCCTTAATACCTCTAGTTGTATTAAATTTTCTTTTGTTTGTTTATTAATAGCACACATGACGTTGTTTGTTGTTTATTGTTGATTTCTACTTGTTCTTGCTGTTCTTTGTAGTTTTTGAGTCAACAGTCAGTTTTGAGTTGCTTACAAACAATGAAGAACACTTGAAGACCTGTGAAGCATTAAGATCAGAAGAAACTACAGTTCAAAAGTATTGGAAAGCACGAATGCTAATGGCTTCATTGCCAGATGCAAGGCGCTAGAAAACAACAACAACAACAGTTGCTTACAAACTACAGATGACACTTTCACTAGAAGAAACAACACTAAATGGACTGGAGCTTTCAACACATTTGCCAGAAATGTGTTTTCCAATCTTGCAACTAGCGAGAGTTCTAACTGCTGACGTCATGGCTGCCTTGAATAACCTCTACATTAAAGAGTTTAATATGAGAATTACCAATCCTAATCAACCTTCCAACTCCAACCCACTGAGATAGATAATGTTAGATGCACCGTGTGCTGTTTTGTTATTAAATTATACTCGTTTGTAATTCAGATGAATTTAATGTATTTTATTAACATGAAAGATAAATGCAGTTAACATTCACTGCAAAGCTTTTTGGTTTTTTGTTCTGTTTTCCTGTGCATAAATAAAGATGATGGCAACATAGAATTGCCCAAGCACGAAACATGGAAAGTAGCAACAGTTTATTGATACCGTTATTTGTACATTTGATTTTGGACACACCATTTCTTAAGAGATACAGTTAGTATACAAGTAGTAAATTTTACATAGTAATTTACAATTCCTCAAAGCTGTATATATATTTACTCTACAAATATTCTTTTAATTTACTTTTAAATTTTGATTTTGAGAGATCACTCAAACTTTTAATCTCATTAGGTAGTTTATTATACAATTTGATCCCTCTGACACTGCTGGCACATTTGCTAATATTATACATATGATAGTACTGTTTCTTGTGCTATAGCTGTGAATTTGGTTGTTTCTTATCAGCGCAACCCTGTTAGTTACAAATAATATAGTTCTATTATTTATTTATGGCAACAAACTTACTGTTGGTGTTTTTAAACACACAAGCCGTGTGTGGGCAAAGTTTGAGAGGTAGAACTGGAACTTAAAAATTCAATGTCTGTGGTTCAAATCCCAGTTGTGGCATTGAATTTTTAAGTTCCAGTTCTACCTCTCAAACCTAATTCCATTACAAATGCATGGTTTAATTTCTAGAAGCAGCAAATGGACAGTTAGAGAAATTTTGAAGTCTTAAAAGTATGGTTTACTTTATTTTAATGCATAAAAAGTAAAAAAGTTGCAATTGCTATAAAGAAATGAAGATGCACACCTGAATCATACAGTACAACCATTCTCTCAACAACTCCTGCCTCCTCCTCTTGCGCTGAATCTCCGTCCTGCTCAGAATCTGTTGGTAACAAAGTAACAAGTTAGACAATAAACACACACACTCACATCACCTTCTCTACCCCTCACCACTTATTACCGGCTATGCAAGTTATTCTTATCAAAGTTTATTACTTCCTTTAAGTATAGTAAGTCACAGAAATATTGTATTCCACCCAAAAATCCGCAATCGAGATTTTACAGAAATACATGTTTTGAGTTGCTCTGAAACCTGTGTCTGTGTCTGTGTGTGTGTGTGTGTGTGTGTGTGTGTGTGTGTGTGTGTGTGTGTGTGTGTGTGTGTGTGTGCACGTGCGCATGCCTCATAACTAAAAAATTAGGCCAGTTAAATCCTTAAGGGGAGACTAAATGGTGCAAATTGTCAAAAAATTACAATTGTAATTTTTGTGTAGTTTTTAGCTTGGAATTTGTTCTTTAATTTGGTGTATAACTTACACTGGTCAACAGGAAAATTGCGACATAAGTGGAGTATACAATTTTTAATTGTAGAGCTATATAGCAGTAAAAAAATATATATATATATATATACACATACTAGATTTCCAGAACACGAATGGCTCCATATTTATACTGATGGATCATTGATATTGTGACTTTGGTGGGTGTAAAGTAAAGAAGACAGATGTAGTCGAGATAAAGAAACACTTTTATTTCCGTAAACAGTAACTTTGTACACTCGTTGCAACAGCAAGAAAGTCTTTTCCGATTCACCAACAGCACGGCTCCGAATTCGTAACACAAAAACTGTCCCTTCTCACACTTTACCGCTATTCTGGAAACTTCAGGAAAGTTCAGTTATTATTGCGGTGAAAGACAAAGCAGAAAATTCCAGAAGTCTCTATCCCTTTCTCTTTTTCGGCAAGCGCCCCAACAATGCGGCCATTCTCTGTCTCTTCCCTTCGGCTCCTTTGCGGTAGTGCCGACAATAATGCGATGGGCGACACTGCTCCCTCCTCAAGGCTGGTCGTCCCGAACAGCACCATCGTAACGGGCCAGACGATCCAGGTGTACCACTAACACCTGGGATGCGGTAGACTACGTCGTTAATCCTCTTTACCACTCGGTACGGTCCTGCCACGGTTGTTGAAGTTTTGGACAGTGTCCCTTGGTCCGGGTAGGGCGGTACAACCAGACCATGTCACCTTGCTGGACCCTCGGCTGTTGGCTTGCCTGTCGTACCGGGTCTTCATGCGGTCGCTCGCCATCTGGATGTTCTGACGAGCCATCTCGTGCATGTCGTGGAGATGGTCTACTAGATTCTCCACATACTCGGTTGCCGGCTGTTTCGCTTCCGGGGGGCTCCCAAAAGTCAGGTCACAAGGGAGGCGTAGCTCTCGGCCGAACATTAGTTTTGCTGGTGTCACCCCGGTGGTGTCATGTGTCGACGAACGGTAGGCCAGCAAGAACAGTGGTACCTTGAGGTCCCAGTCTCGCTGATGGCTGGCCACGACCTTCCTCAGGTGCTCCTCTAGGGTCTTGATGTATCTCTCGACCATGCCGTCCGACTGTGGATGTAGGGGTGTTGTGCGGGTCTTGTTCACCCCAAGTCTTTCCAATGCCTCCTTCATTACGTGCGACTCAAAATTGGTGCCCTGGTCGCTGTGGAGCTCTAACGGGACCCCAAAACGGCAGAACAGCTGTTCCACGAGGCAGTCTGCAATCGTCTTCGCCTCTTGGTTCGGGTTGGCATACACCTCCGGCCACTTGGTGAAGTAGTCCACAGCTACCATCAGGTACTTGTTGCCTCGATCGGACACTGGAAATGGTCCAGCTATGTCGACGGCGATGCGTTCGAAGGGCGCTCCGACGTTGTACTGCTGCATGCGACCAGGCTCCTAGTCTGGGGGCCGCGACTCGCCGCGCACACGTGACATTGACGGCACCAGTTCTCAGCGTCTGCTCGGAGCCTCAGCCAGTAGTAGCGCTGTCGGAGTTTGTCGATCGTCCGGTTTGCTCCTAGGTGTCCACCCGAGGTACCGGCGTGCACTTCCTCCAAGACTTCCGGGACCTTACTTCGGGGAAGTACCAACTGCTCTTTCTGGGTCTTCCCATCAGGTGATTTCCATACCCGGAACAGCACGCCCTCTTTGGTCTTCATCGGCGTCCCTGGACTGGTCTGCGGTCTTCATCGTAGCGGACACTCCTTGTCTTCGAGGTCGGGGTAGCCGTCACTTTGGCCGCTTCCATCCTTAATGCGGCCGTTAGTGCCTCGTGGATGGTCTTGTAGTCGCCGAGCATCAGGCGTTCACGTATCTCGGCATCGCGTACCCCGTCGACGAAGGTATAGGCGGCTTCTCGGGATACGAATTCGGAAGGGAGGTCGACCAAGGCTTTGCTGGCCAGCTGTTCGATTGCCAGGGCGAACTCCTGCAGCGTCTCCACTGGCAGTTGCATCCTAGATTTCAGTTGGCTAAGGTAGGCTGCGGCTAAGCGGTGGTTTCCGAACCGGTTCTCCAGGGCCTCCCAGATGTCCTTGGGCGCCGCCGCTGTCTGGACTGCGGCTCGTCCCTGGAGGCTGGCTATCAGCTGCGCGGCCTCTTCTTCTGGCGACCATTTGTTGTGCTTGGCCACTGTGTCGAATTGACGGCGGAAGACCTCAAACGTTGACGTGCCATCGTACTTCGGTGGTTTGACGCGCGTCGATGTTGTGTCGCGTGCTGGAGCCTCGGCCTTGTAGTTCTTGAGCTTTTCACTAAGCATCCCTTCCACCATTGCATTTAGCTCCTTGGCGCTACCGTCGACCCTGTCTTCGAGAACGCTAAGCCGTTCCCCGACATTCTCCAGGGCGTCAACGCGTTGGCCGAGGTCCTCCATCTTTCCACCGAGCTCTTTCACATCCTCCCTCACGCCAGCCAGTTGCTCGTCAATTTTCGCCGATAGCTCCGTCTTCATCTCTTTCAGCTCGGCAGCGAGGTTGTCGTTTGCCGTCTTCATCTCTGCTTTCAGCTCTTGTAAAAAGCTCACCAACGTAGCCTCCATCGTCGCATTCAGCTTCTGACACCAGTGTGACTTTGGTGGGTGTAAAGTAAAGGAGACAGATGTAGTCAAGATAAAGAAACACTTTTATTTCCGTAAACAGTAACTTTGTACACTCGTTGCAACAGCAAGAAAGTCTTTTCCGATTCACCAACAGCACGGCTCCGAATTCGTAACACAAAAACTGTCCCTTCTCACACTTTACCGCTATTTATATCTCCCAAGCACTATTCTGGAAACTTCAGGAAAGTTCAGTTATTATTGCAGTGAAAGACAAAGCAGAAAATCCCAGAAGTCTCTATCCCTTTCTCTCTTTCGGCAAGCGCCCCAACAATGCGGCCATTCTCTGTCTCTTCCCTTCGGCTCCTTTGCGGTAGTGCCGACAATAATGCGATGGGCGACAATATCAAACCAAGATGGAGCAGGGGCTGGAGTCACGTGTCACCTCTTTTCCTATTACAAATCTTTAAGTTATGGAACTACTAACTTCGACAGAGAAATTGAAGCAATTCGAATGGCCCTACAAAATCTTTTGTACAGAATTTCACATTTTCAGCAAGCAGTTATTCTCTCAGATTCCAGGGCAGCAATTATAGCAATTACTTCCAAGTTGTCACCAAAAAACCAAACAATTATAGAATGTTGGAAAATCCTTACCCATCTAACAGCACTTCAAAAACACCTAGTCTTCCAATGGATACCGGCTCACTGTGGACTGAGTGGTAATGAGAAAGCTGGTTTTCTTGCAAAAAAGGGTACCAGCAATGTGCAGAAATCAATAGTTAATCTACCATTTTATGCAGCTAAAAGATTGGTCAACTCTGAATTCAAAAAAATTATTGAAAAATATTACTATGAAAAATCAAAAAATAAAAGATGGGAACTACCAAACATTCAAACAGTAATTCCTGAGTATCCTCGAAAAACGGCAGTTGCAACCTTCAGGTTGATTACAGGTCATGATTGTCTGGCAAAACATTTAAACAGAATTGGGATATATTCTTCACCACTCTGTCCTCTATGTGATCTGTATATTTTGAATATTTTGTTTTAGTACATTAATATTGCTTTAAGATCATGATATTGCCTCGTTTGACTACTTTACGACTTTTGTCTGTGGGGAACACTAAAAGTAGGGTGAACAAGAAAAATCTGCATTCCATTGATGAAGTTAAGCAGTATATAAGAGAGGAAGTCACAGCCATCACTGCAGTAGAACTTCAAAATGTTGTCCATTCTCTCATAAGAAGACGTCAACTGTCTGTAGCAGCAGCTGGAGAACATTTCCAGCATCTAAAGTGAGAACTATAAGTACACATTTTTGATTAAGTATAAGAGTGTGCGCTAACCACTGGTTGTAAGATCTAACTGCTCCCAGCAACCGGCTCCACGAGCACTGTTGCGCTTTTGCCGTCTTCTTGCAAAACTCTAAAATAAGGACCTGTATATGAACCAGCCAACCTTCACATAAATGAAGGAATACAATGCTAGAGGAAGAATTGCTCTTAAATGTACGGAGAATGATTAATCAAACACTTCCAAAGCTAGAATTAAATTATAATCCTAAAGGAAAATAACATTAGGAAGGTCGCAAATGAAATGGACAGATCTAGTATGAAAGCAGAACAAATTTATGTCTAAACCATGGAGTGAAAATGAAGGGAAAAAATCTGATGTGTTGCACTCACATGACTTTCTCTACTCTTGTACTAACCGTTCTTACAAACTCTTATTCCCATATCTTCTTCGTGTTAGTTGAGATAAACATTTGTAGAAATTATCTTATTGCTTATTTCCTTGTAGGTACAAGGGGAATATAGGAATACAGTAGACTTTGAGTGATAGTCAAATCTCTTAAAGCGTTGAGATTCTGATCACTTTGCATGGTTAACATATAAAAAATGAACAACGATGTTGCACTTGATCCAAACCTCACACAAATAACAAGGAATATCTCAGAAATGGTTCACTCTACAAAAAATTTATTTGGATATAAAACGTGTATTTTAGGAAGATCTACATTTTCTGTATAGTATGATTTGGCCTATCTCTTACGGTCTACCAGTTATGCAAAAGTCATCCAGAGTAAACAGGACTACATAGGCTATAGCCACAAAATTCAAGATATACATTTCATTTAAAGAAAAATATCTCAAGCATATGGCATTTTAATTAAAATTGTTAGAGCCATTTTCAAGAAAATAAAACTTTTTGATATATTTTCCATTTAAAGGGTAGTTTAGGATGAAGCAATTTTCTTCAAAATGTTTGTGTCACATCCTTGAAAGACATTAAACTTAAATGCCAACTTTGGTTTTTAACAGGCTTTTCATTTTTGAGTTATGCTGCCCACAAACTGGTGTGAGTGCGCACACGCTCACACATGGACCTTTTTCTAAAAATGCTTTTTTTGGATTCAGGGGGCCTCAAAACATATGTTTCTGTTGAAAACTCGACATCGAATTTTTGGGTGGAATACAATACTGCCTCTATTTACTAGTAGAGAAAGTAATAATGCTAATTATTATTTATTTATGCCAACAAACCTACTGTTGGTGTTTTTAAACACACAAGCTGTGTGTGGGCAAAGTTTGAGAGGTAGAACTGGAACTGAAAAATTCAATTCCACAGCTGGGACTTGAACCACAGGCCCTTCGCTTACCAGACGGGTGCTCTAACCATTAAGCTACTGTGACAACCTGCCCTGAATGACATTGAATTCTCGAACCAGTTCGTATTTTTTCCAGTAAACCACAAAGGCAGTCTCACATCTGGCAGTTTGTCACAATAGCTCAGTGGTAGAGCAGCCGCCTGGTAAGCGGAAGGTCTGTGGTTCAAATCCCAGTTTTGGCATTGAATTTTTAAGTTCCAGTTCTACCTCTTAAACTTTGCCCACACACAACTTGTGTGTTTAAAAACACCAACAGTAAGTTTGTTGGCATAAATAAATAATAATTACCATGTGAAGGTTATTTAATCCTGGGATACAAAGTACTTGCAATAGTAAGTCACCATTGGGGTAATTGTCTCTGATGTGAGACTGCCTTTGTGGTTTACCAGGAGAAATACGAACTGGTTTGAGAATTTAATGTCATTCTGGCAGGCTGTCACAGTAGCTTAATGGTTAGAGCACCCCCCCCCCCCCCCCTAGTAAGTGGAGGGTCTGTGGTTCAAATTCCAGCTGTGGCATTGAAATTTTAAGTTCCAGTTCTACCTCTCAAATAATGCTACTGTTTTCTGTCTCAGTTCATACCTACCAAAATGAGTGGCCAAGGCTAAGATAAAGGCGCATGTCTGCGATTCAAATCCCGTCTTCCCTGACCTTCCCAGTTCTTATAATTAGCAAATAATGGGTGTTATGCCCGCTCTGTGATTACAAAAGCTGGTCTTTCCACTGGTTGAAAGGTCTTCCTAGATCTCTTTTACCCTAAGGTTTGAAGTGATATATTATCTTTGGTAACCAGGAATTGAACATCCTATAGATACGTTGTAGTATTTAATTTGATAAATTTGTATCTTCTTAACCATTTCTCTACAATTCCACTATATCCTAAGTCTTAGCGTTACTCGAGGTAATGAACGAAGAAACCTCATTTGTGAGCTGTTAATTCTACTTTTATCTCTTGCTCTAAGTATCCCATTTTATCTTCCATTAAGGAGAGCCACTTTTGCTACAATGTTGTGAAATCTTAGTTGAATGTTTCTTATTTGTTTTCAGAAATTTTTTCTGATTATGGCATTTAATTTATTATATTTTTCCAAATTTTTTTCCATGTCGTTTTGATGGTCAAACTGTGAATTCTGACAACCCAAGTAATTGAAAGCTGTTACTTATTCTATTAGTTTATTACAAATTTATAAACTTTTATTTTTCTTTACCTGCTATAGCTTTGAGAATGAGTAAACTCGAAACTCGAGTCAGTGTTTGAAAAAATAACTTACAACATTACTAAGATAAGTGAAGTTTTTAGTTTCTAATTTGTTCTTACTTTAGAATTGTTTGACAGTATTTGTAACTGATATGTTGACAACAAGTGCACAGCTTTGCACTCGAAAACAGCTGGAAGAAGGGATGTGCCATCTGCTAGGAAGCTGAAAAATCTGATGTGTTGCACTCATATGACTTTCTCTACTCTTGTACTAATCATTTTTACAAACTCTTACTCCTAATCTTCTTTGTGTTAGTTGAGGTAAACATTTGCAGAAATTATCTTATTATTTCCTTCTAGGTACAAGGAGAATGTGGGAAAACAGTAGGCTTTAAGTGATAGTCAAATCTTTTAAAGCTTTCAGATCCCGTTCTCTTTGCACGGTTAACATACACAAAAATGAACAACGATGCTCCATTTCATGAAAGTTTTCTGAAGCTGACACAAATAACAAGGAATATTTATTATAGTTTCATGGGCGATCAGCAATGTGAGGTTTGAAAATATTGAGCTTTCGGCCATTCTAAACTCCATGGCCTTTGTCAGAATGAAATGACCGTTAGTTTTCCCTCCCCATTTATATATACAATGTTAGGTGGGAGGGGGTTGCGTTGCCCTGGCCAATGAGTGGGTGACGATTTGTGATTGGGCCTGCTGTTTCGGGCTATGTTTGTCACCGGCCACAGTGTTTTCTTGAGGGTCAGTACTTTGTGCAGAATCACTATAGTTGCTGTTGTGAATGTGTTTCATGGCTATTGTCCAGGCAGGGCTTAGCTGAAGTCCGCGGTCCCTGTTGTAATTGTTTGGATGTAGTGAAAGCTTTAAATCTAACAAGGAATATCTCCGAAATGGTTCACTCAACAACAAAATTTATTTCGACACAAATTGTGTGCTTTAGCAAAATCTACATTTTTTGTACAGTAAGTTTTTGTCTATCTGTTACGGTGTATGAGTTATTCAAAAGTCATCCAGAGTAAACAGGATTACACAGGCTATAGCCAGAAAATTCAAAATATACATTTCATTTGTCATACAAATATCTTACACATATGGCATTTTAATCAAAACCGTTAAGAGCCATTTTCAAGAAAATCAAAATTTTCTAAAAAGTGTCCATGTAAAGGGTAGTTTAGGGTTGGGCTATTTTCTTCAAAATCTTCATGTGACATCTTTGAAAGACATTAAACTTAACCCTCTATTGCCTGAATTATTTTGCTACATATGCCGTTCTTCCTCTAATTCGAAACCTGCTGGCTTGGATAGCCATGATCGTTAAGGCAACACGTAGTGCACTGGCCATGCACTCAAAGCCTGAGGTCGTGAGTTCGAGTCTCGGCAACCGCAGTCAAAGGTGCCTGTGGTAAAGGACGGGGAGGGCCCACATAAAATAATAGGTGTAATGGCAGGCGTGGATGATGACGGGGTATCATATGACTGCGGTTGCATGGATTTTGCTTCTTTTCTTTTTAAAAAAAAAAAAACACTACAATATAAATTGTAAAAAAAATACTTTTTTACAATTCAAACCGTCTCAAATATGTATTTTTAATTAGTGACAGACAGTATAACAAGAATATAGCAGAAAAAAAAAGTTAAAACTAGTACAAATAGAAAAAAAAGCCTATGTATCTTATAAGTCACACCAGGCAATAAAGGGTTAAATACCAACTTTGGTTTTTAACCAACTTTTCGTTTTTGAGTTATACTATCCACAGACTGACACACACACACAGACCTTTTTCTAAAAATGCTTTTTTGAATTCAGTGGGCCTCAAAACATGTATTTCTGGTGAAATCTCGACATCGAATTTTTGGGTGGAATACTGATGATAGTTTCTCGGACTAATAGCCAGGTCAAATTTGGGTAACTGCGCAACCTTTCAAAGACTAACCCTGCTGCCGTCCTCAGGGGAACTGACGCTAGACTACTAATGTCACAATATGTATTCCTAGCCAGTGGTGGATAAGATCTGCCTACTTTCTTCCCATTGATCAAGCTCCAGCCAATGGAGATACAAGTATGAAACCACTCAGGTGACTGATGATGCTGTGGTGGTCCATGCTTTGCTGATTCAAAGGCCTTCATCCCAGTCAAAGTTGTTTCTATTAGCTTTAATGTACTTTAATCAACCTGTTGTAGCACTTAAAGGCCTTTTCTAGCATTTTTGTAGAGGCAAAGTTGATTTTGTGATCTGTATTATATGTGTGCTCAGTCACTGCCAATCTTAGTGGTTAACCTAGTCTAACACATCACTGATGTTCTTTGATGTGATATTCTACAGTTCTGTCAGTCCTATACAAACTTTGCTGCAACTGCATAAATAAGTCTTTACACAAATAAATGTTATGTATATCAATTATTGTTCCCAAAGCTGTATGTTCCAAGGTTAGGTTAGGCGTGTATAACAGTTTTGAGAAAACTACGATTTTATATATTGCAGCAGCCCACTAAGTATTAAGCTACGCGAGCAAAGCAATGTTCATGAAATGACAGATGCATGCGACTGAGTGCAGAAAGGACATAGATAACTCTTAGGGATACAAAACTTATATGCCAGTATCATATTCTAAACTAACTTAATCTGTCATACTCGTGCATTGAAAAAGATTGCTTATAGCGAATGGCTTAAGCCCCATTCAGACTGGCAGAAAAAGCGTTCGGTTGCTACGATATGGATTGCAACTACACTAGTAATTCCTGGAAATTACTATAACCAATCTTTTTCAAGTTACAAGGAAATAAGTCACTCTAACTAAAAGTGAAAGAGCTACAAAAGGCCTCACAGATTCGTACTTTGGGCTCTATGCATGAATCTGGCCATTTGTCCTCTGACGTTACTCCAAAAAGTTCCCATCTTCTGTTGTAGACTTAAGAAGAATTAGAGTCAAGATCAACAAAATAATCTAATACCTGAATCTGAACTAAACCCGTCACGATTACCCTCATCATCCATTGTTTACTGTTTTGTTTTGTACATATACAGCTGATATGCTCTCACATACTACATGGATGTGTTCGAATGTAAAGCGTGTTTGAAATATGCGCACAACGTTAAAAGTTACTAAATTACGCCGTTGTATGACTACTCTTACACGTCAAAGTTAAAATAGTAATAACAATACTGTAAACCGATAACATTTATACACTGTCATTAAGATGAAAAGAAATAAAACGCCAAAATTTCCGATTACTCCTAATCAGACTTTCTTCTCCGGAAAGCCCATTCCATTTGATTACAGATTCGATACTACCAACCCTCTCTAGTCAAACACAGATGACGCAATGAATGTTCCATATCAAAAGAACTCAGGCATAGAATGATTTAAAGATGAGCCATTGTAGACCTAGCAATAGGTAATGAAAAACGTTCCTAGTAATTAGTTATATACTATTAAATATATTCTATCAAAATCTGCTAAAATGGTTGTCAAGAGTTTTCGAACGAATAGCGAAACAGATGTTTACAATTCCTGTCGTTATATTTCGGGAGAATCATTGTCTTCCTCCAATTTACTTGAACAATCAATGCCAAAATTAATCTACGATGGATTTTTCATCATTTCCTGTGCTGGGGTCTTCTGGGGCGTGTCCTTCACTTAACGTGTCGCAGAGCGTGATGGCTTGAGAACACAGTGTTCAGGGGAAAAGAAGGGAGGTTGATGCCGTTGCTTTTTCTACTGTTAATGAAACCGAAGCATTTTCAATGCCTCCGAACCAGTCATGCCGTATACTAGTGAAATTACTCGTGGGCATTTAGTGGGTATCTGGGAGGCTGGCAATTGTAACGACAGTGCACAAGAGTATTTATATTGTGAAATACTGGATAAAAAGGTTTCAAGAAAGTGGGGAAGATGGCCTATATACCCGTCAAAAACCAGGAACACCCCGCAAAACATCCTCAGATGACTATATTCGTTTGCTAAGTGCAAGCAGGGAGAAGCAATTTCGACCGGTGACTGTATTACGGCGAGGTTTTCGATTAAATTGCGGAGGCACCACCGCGAGAAGGTGCATCCGTGAGGGAGGGATTCAGCATAGAAAGCCAGCTAAGCAACTAAATCTCAAAGAATACAATCGCGAATGTCGCAAAGGCTTCACACTTGAGTTTCTTTGCAAACTGGATATTTTCTGGGAAACTGTAGTATTTTCCGGCGAGAAAGCTTTCTCGTCTGATGTGGATGGATGGTTTTCATTGTGGCGACCAGACAACACGCGATTTGCTCCTCAATACGTCAGGGCGGTCGATTAAGTGTAGTTGTATGTGGGTGGGTGAGATCTGCCTAGAGTTTGTGTCAGAATGTATTCTGCGAAATACACTCAGGTCTTTCGAGGCTATATGCTAACTAGTGTACGCGTAGTTAATCCGGAAGAGGAGATGCCTGTTGTTAACTTTGTGCAGGATACTAGCAGTGTCCAAAATCTCCGAAACACAAAAGCTTGGCTGCGGATATATTCACAATAAACTGGCCTGATCTGAATCCCATTGAACACGTACGGGATATAATGATACATGGATGGAGAGCGGGGTAAACAAGCCCTTTTACAGCTCGTACTGGAAGTGTGGGAGCACCTCAGGATGCAATACCTGCTATTTGTGCGTCCCTTGTCAACTATGTGAGCAGCAGATTAAATGCGGTCATCGATACCAACGGATGGTGCTCCCATACAATCCCCACAGACATGCTTGGATTCAAAATTAAAAAATTTAAACCTCCATATTTGGTCACACACACACCAGCGGTGCGCAACGAAAGTTGCACCCTGACTAGCATAAAGTGCTACCTCCCATCAACCCTATTCTCACCCCCACCCTACAAAACCCCACATCCCGTCATGAAAATAGTTAAGCCCTAAAACGGTAAGTACAGGAATGACACATCCCGGGCTGTTCTCAGCCTGCCAACAGAAACGAGCGAGCGACGGATGGTGGACAACAGTTAAAATTAATCCAGTGATATTTAGAATCACATACACATACGCGCGCGCAGTTTGAAACAAATGTAGAACATTGCTCAATAGCTTTTCCTTCCCTATAATCCATTAACGTGCTCCAGCTATAGGGAAAAGTTACGTACTTTTGTGAGGGTACTCCTTTTAAGCATTGGGGTGTTTTATGTGAGTGTACAAAACAGATGTCAAACACAGTAGCTGCAGACAGGCAATTATATGTTGCATAAAACCTAGTTCATGTATTACATTGATTTAGCCACACAATATTGAGCAAATTTTGAAACAGACAAAAGGGCCACATAAACTGATCGAAATGGAACATGCAATACGATTCGCCATCATCATCATCATCATCATCATCATCATCATCATCATCATCATCATCATCATCATCATCATCATCATCATCATCATCATCATCATCATCATCATCATCATCATCATCATAATCCCGCCGCCACTATTATTATTATTATTATTATTATTATTATTATTATTATTATTATTATTATTATTATTATTATTATTATTATTATTATTATTATTATTATTATTATTATTATTATTATTATTATTATTATTATTATTATTATTATTATTATTATTATTATTATTATTATTATTATTATTATTATTATTATTATTATTATTATTATTATTATTATTATTATTATTATCATTATTATTATTATTATTATCATCATCATCATCATCACCATCATCATCATCCTCGTCGTTGCCCGCCTCGGTAGCGTGATGGTTAGCGTGTCTGCCTCACGTTCAAGAGGTCGCGAGTTCGAATCTCGCTTAGGGTAAGTTATCCGGGTAAGGTTTTTTTCCGAGGTTTTCCCTACCCTGAGAAGACGAATGTCGGGTAACTTAAAGCTCCATGGACCTCGGGCTCATTTGAGCATCATTTCACCCATTTCATTCATTCATTCGTCCGATATGACACAATGTTGGAGGACGTTAATTAAAAAAAAAAATCCTCGTCGCCATCATCATCTTATACCAGGTGAGTCAGCTGCCCCTTACTCTCGAGTTTTATGCAATCTGCATTTTTTTATAGTCCAATATGAAAACATCGACCGCATTACTAGGTTCTACCCACGTATTTAACGTGGATGTTAAACAGTCGTTGAAATTAGTATTAATATAGATGTTATCACATCGCCTTTTAATATATTCGTAATTAGAGAGCTGACGTTTGCACTTCTGCAAATGTTTCCTGGAACCAGCGAATATTACATCTTATACGGAATGTTTACCACACACGTTACTAGTTAGCTCAGTTAGAACGAGCGCAAGACTGCAAACTAATTTGCCTGCTGTGAAGGTGGTTCGAATCACCTATGTCCCTGCAATCCTCACAATTTACAATTATTATTCTGAAAACTGTTATTATGTTAATTTTTATTGTTTTATTTATGTTTTACGGCATTGTTTGATCTTTCTTTATTGGTGAACTACAATTAGGTAGTTATTTAAACATACCTATAGGATCATTTATACACATTTGAACACAGAAAGCAAGGAAATTACGTTATCAGAGTTTAACATGGAAGTTAAACACAACTTTGGAGACAAATAATGATTGGGCTATTAAAATGTTTCATATTGGTATGTTTTGTGACGCTGGAATGACCCTGTTTCTACTCCTGGAACACCACTCCTCTAACGAAGCAAGTGCTCGAACTGGTGACCTTCTTGGGTAATGCACGCCTGGGCACGCTGTTGAATGGAGCCTCTGACTCGGTGTAGCATGACGGGTTGAACAGATCTACAGGCCACTGTAATACGCTGGCGAAGGGTTTCTGAATTGTCCAGCTCTTTTAAATAACTCCAGAGGAAGACGTCAAGGGGTGTCAGGTCAGGTGATCTGACAGGCCAGCAGACTGGCCCTTGTCTTCCTATCCAATGACCAGGATGTGCAGCATTCAAATGATTGCAGACGATCCTCGACCGATACGGAGGAGCGCCATCGTGTTGAAACCACATCGTCATTCGCTCCTGCAGTGGCACATTCCCTAACAATAAGGGTTGAGCTACGGAGGAATTCCAGGACGCGTGCCCCAGTTAGATGCCCTCGAAGAATAATGGTGCAACAAGGTGGTCTCCCAAGATTCCACACCAGACATTTACACCCCACTGCTCTTGGAATCTGCCTCCCTTACCCAATGAGGATTATCAACACTCCAATTGTGCATATTCTGACGATTTTCAGTTCAGTTCCATTCAGTTGTTGTGGAATCTTGATTCGTCAGAAAACAATACCCTGGATACTAATACCACATCTGTTACTCGCTCCAGCAACCATTCACAAAGGTCACTCGAGCTTCGAAATCTCTCCCGTAAAGTGCAGGTGCAAACGATAAGGATGAAATTTATTAGTGTTCAATATTCGCACTACAGAAGACTGGCTGATGCTCATCTCCTGAGCAACTGCCCGTGTACTAGTAGATTGTTCTGGGTGGCATTCGACACTGCTTCTGCATTAACACCCGACGTTGCTGGTGCGTGTCTATCAGGAGGCATGCTTGCAAGTGACGCTCTTACACGCAGACGCCTTTCAACATTCCGAAAGGTGTTTGCTGTTGGTTCTCGTCCATTCGAACATCTCTCCCGATATAAATGCTGAGCCGCTGGTGTATTTGCTCTTGCTTCTCCGTAGATCAAAAGCATATCTACGTACTTGTTTGTCGAATACATAATGAAAGACTGGCACAAAATATCGTGCGACAGCATACATGTGGAGAACGAATGAGTCGGCATTCACAAGACTCTACATCATGCCAGTCCAATGGGGCAGAAGTCATTATACCTGTTCTATTACAAAATGCAGACAACCAAAAGCGATTTAAATGATGTCCTAAATACTCAGAGACTTTATAATTAGATTATTGTGAATTCGGTTTTCAAGTTTTGATGAACATAAAAAAATTACAATGCTGAGACTCGAACCTGTGTCATTGGGGTTAGCATAGAGGACACGTCACAATCATATTCAGCTATTTCGAGACTTAGCTGAAAGCACGTACCACGTTCAATAGTACGACTTGTATGGCTGACGCTATGCCATTGCCACCTCGCGAGTTTTCGTGCTTGATTTATGCTTTTAAGACAGTTTTAATCATTTGCTGGGCGTTATAACATGGCAAAAGCTGTTGTGCATATTGATTGAGATGCACGAGACGTAGTTCAGGCAAAAATGTAAATAAACTGTTGTTTAATATGTCCGTTTTGACTGTATGGTCCATGATGTATGAGGCGTGTCTCTAAATTTTACCTAATTTCTGGCAGCCAACCCCTGCTCTAAGTACAAGAATCCAGGATTTTCTTTTTTAGCTGGCGTTGTTAGTGTACTCATATGATAGGTCCGTTTTTCCGAGGCTTTTACTGAATTACGTTGCTATGTATACTCACTCACCTGATATATGCGTGTTATGCAATAGCAGCTGTGAGAGGTATCACCTACTGAAGCATGGGCGTCGCGAACGGGGGGCAAGGGGGGGCCGCGCCCCCCTTGGAAGTTGGTGAACTTAATGTGCAATCAATTACTGACTATTAAACTATTATTTTAATTAAGAACAATTGTTATTTAGCATAAATCAATGCGGTTATATGCAACAAATATAAATTTTGACAATAAAATAATGAATTAATAATATCTGATTGCAAACTTCCAACATGTGCCCCACCCCCCCCCCCCCTGGAAAAAGGTCTGCCAGCGCTCATGTACTGAAGTGCAGAAATGGAACAAAGTCTAAAATGGAATATGCCAAATAAGAATAAACAACCCATTACCCACATGCACGAAAGTGCAAACTCCCTTTCATCTTTCTCTTTCTTTAAGCTCGAGACAAGATAAACCACACAGGGTATAACGTTTTATCCATACCTTTATACCGATGAATAAAACATAGGTAGATATTTAGGTACCTTTCTTTTCAAAAATGGTTTGTGGGAAAGTAATCAGATAAGTGATAAGTAGTTAATGTGAATTAATAACAGATTTAAAAATAAGCTCATTGGATTCATGTAACTACATAATTAAAGCTAGCACCCTAGTAATCAAATTTGGAATGAAGCTGTACGTACACACACGTGCTGTGCTTAGACACTTCTGTCATGGCAATTGAGCCGAAGAGGCCGAGTCACGGAATACGAAGTCAAATGTTTGTAAATAATGCCGTAGAGTGAAAGTGTGCGCATTTTGATATATGTTTTTTTGAATGCCAAATCCTTTTATAATTGAGTAAGTATTTAACTAATTGTGATTATATATCTCGGAAATATGCTTGTGGCATTAATTGGGACAAAATGGCGTGAGATTTTCAGGAGTCAATTTCAGTGGTTCTCAAACACTTTTAAGGATTGAAAGGTTATCTTCCTGTCGGCCGTTAAAACGAATTTGGCCTCTGTTTTTCCCCGTAATAATGCAATTTTACTACTTCTTAAGTTCAACCACTGGAAGTCATTCTGTAACTTACTATCTGTCTCGTCTGCTGGGATTTGTCTAATAATAGCCGATAAGGTTACAAAACAGCGGTTTTATAACTTTGTACGTTAATATTCCATATGCTTTGTAGTCCTGGAAAGGACAAACTGCACGTTTCGCATTACTCCTTTATTATAAGAACATGTGAATAGGTTATAACACTTATGAGCACTATTCAAGCGTATGTATAAGAACAAATGTCAACGGAATATTAACAACTTTTCTCTATTTTTTGAGGATGAAATAAAGCCATAATTTTCACATATGCGGGATTATAGTCCCAAAACAGAACAACTGCCATAAAGTTAATCCTGTGCTAATATGTATAGCTTAAAAATGATACATCTTGCAAATATGTTTTAATATTATAATAAGCCGTTTTTAATAAATGTTATTCCTGTTGCATAATTCTTAGTGCATTGCAATATATAAAACCAATTTTCTTAGAACTGCTAATAAACAGATAACCTAACAACTCATTTTTTAATATATTAGTAAACAATGGTTGACTACAATATATAAAACTGTAGTTCTCAACCTAACCTAACCCTGGTAAGTTCCGTGGAAAAACGGCACAGGTGACAGTTTTACTAAGGACTTCATTCACCAGTTTTAACAATTTTACAAGGTTTCATCATATGAAATAAACTACATAAGTTTACACATAAAACTCTTAATTTTGGCACTACCTCTGTACTTTAACCAAGTTTTTATTTGTTCATGGATATTCTTTACTAAACCTGATGTAATTTAGCCACTTTAGAAATTGCAAAAAATAATGATTAAAGAAACTGGGAGTACCTTGTAGAGTCCTTCAGGAGTTAGGGATGCCAAGAAATTGCCATAAGGTTTCCAATTAAAGTTCTTCAGGCAGCATTTGTGAAGTAACTATAATAGAGCTTGGAAAATTTTACACAGCATATTCTATGAATTGTTCATTGTTTGCATAAAATTTACTGATATCAGCAGGTTTACTTGCAAAACTTCATGTTGACTGGTTGCTTGTATTTCGCTCGTGATATTGATCTTCAATTCTTGTAACATGAACATATTGGATGCATACATCTTATTCTTTAATGTTCCCCGTAAATAAAACTTACATGGCGATAGGTCAGGGGAATGACTGGTTATTCTGTCACCATACCTACTTTGCAATTCATGCGTAGAATTACCAGCAGTATGTGCTATAGCTGAATCCTGTTGATACGTCACACGATCGTGGAGAGCCTGTACGTCCTTGCCCAGTATGGTGCTGCCGTGGAGCAGTCCAGTCCAGTCGGTATGAGAACACACGGTAGATTCTGAACCCTACAGTTGTTAAGGATAATGGTGGATAAAATTTCTATTTTGCACAATTGTATAGTTACGTGCTTCATTTGTGGTACACAAATTTGGGATATTATGTGTTTTGTTGTTGTTTAACGACGCTGTCAATTGCCAGGATCATATCAGTGTCGCTGGTGTGCCGGAATTTTGTTCCTCAGGAGTTCTTTTACATGCCAGTAAATCTACTGACATGGAGCTGTCGTTTTTAAGCACACTTAAAAACCACCGGTCTGGGCCGGGTTTGAACCCATGACCTTGGGATCAGTAGGCCAGCGTCTAACCGACTGAGCCACCCAGACCGACATATATACATTATGTGTGGTACACAAATTTGGGATATTATGTGAAACTATATGGTGAAATTTCATTTTTGTATGCCAGTCAGTTTCTGAATTGAAAATTTTCTTTCAAAGAATTTTTAAATTTCAAAATGTTTTTTTTTTTTTTCAGAAGATATTTGAACTGTTTTTGTTTTGCAAAGTCAGAAATTCATATAGAAAAACTTAACAACTGGGTTTTGTAATACCTTAACTGTAAAGGAAATTAGAAACAAATTAATTACACGGTAAAATTTCAAAATTTTTATAAGCATTACACACATCATCACCTACATTTCATATCATCCTCTTCCTCACTCTCATACTGACTCACCACTTCACTCTGTCTGGTACATATGTTGGTCTGTTTCTCCCACCACTCATTCCACCAACTGCTCCATCATCACCTACATTTCATATCATCCTCTTCCTCACTCTCATACTGACCACTTCACTCTGTCTGGTACATATGTTGGTCTGTTTCTCCCACCACTCATTCCACCAACTGCTCCATCATCACCTACATTTCATATCATCCTCTTCCTCACTCTCATACTGACCACTTCACTCTGTCTGGTACATATGTTGGTCTGTTTCCCCCACCACTCATTCCACCAACTGCTCCATCATCACCTACATTTCATATCATCCTCTTCCTCACTCTCATACTGACTCACCACTTCACTCTGTCTGGTACATATGTTGGTCTGTTTCCCCCATCACTCATTCCACCAACTGCTCCATCATCACCTACATTTCATATCATCCTCTTCCTCACTCTCATACTGACCACTTCACTCTGTCTGGTACATATGTTGGTCTGTTTCCCCCACCACTCATTCCACCAACTGCTCCATCATCACCTACATTTCATATCATCCTCTTCCTCACTCTCATACTGACCACTTCACTCTGTCTGGTACATATGTTGGTCTGTTTCCCCCACCACTCATTCCACCAACTGCTCCATCATCACCTACATTTCATATCATCCTCTTCCTCACTCTCATACTCACTCACCACTTCACTCTGTCTGGTACATATGTTGCTCTGTTTCCCCCACCACTCATTCCACCAACTGCTCCATCATCACCTACATTTCATATCATCCTCTTCCTCACTCTCATACTGACTCACCACTTCACTCTGTCTGTCTGGTACATATGTTGCTCTGTTTCCCCCACCACTCATTCCACCAACTGCTCCATCATCACCTACATTTCATATCATCCTCTTCCTCACTCTCATACTGACCACTTCACTCTGTCTGTCTGGTACATATGTTGGTCTGTTTCCCCCACCACTCATTTCACCAACTGCTCCATCATCACCTACATTTCATATCATCCTCTTCCTCACTCTCATACTCACTCACCACTTCACTCTGTCTGGTACATATGTTGGTCTGTTTTCCCCACCACTCATTCCACCAACTGCTCCATCATCACCTACATTTCATATCATCCTCTTCCTCACTCTCATACTGACCACTTCACTCTGTCTGGTACATATGTTGGTCTGTTTCCCCCACCACTCATTCCACCAACTGCTCCATCATCACCTACATTTCATATCATCCTCTTCCTCACTCTCATACTGACCACTTCACTCTGTCTGGTACATATGTTGGTCTGTTTCCCCCACCACTCATTCCACCAACTGCTCCATCATCACCTACATTTCATATCATCCTCTTCCTCACTCTCATACTGACCACTTCACTCTGTCTGGTACATATGTTCGTCTGTTTCCCCCACCACTCATTCCACCAACTGCTCCATCATCACCTACATTTCATATCATCCTCTTCCTCACTCTCATACTGACTCACCACTTCACTCTGTCTGGTACATATGTTGGTCTGTTTCCCCCACCACTCATTCCACCAACTGCTCCATCATCACCTGCATTTCATATCATCCTCTTCCTCACTCTCATACTGACCACTTCACTCTGTCTGGTACATATGTTGGTCTGTTTCCCCCACCACTCATTCCACCAACTGCTCCATCATCACCTACATTTCATATCATCCTCTTCCTCACTCTCATACTGACCACTTCACTCTGTCTGGTACATATGTTGGTCTGTTTCCCCCACCACTCATTCCACCAACTGCTCCATCATCACCTACATTTCATATCATCCTCTTCCTCACTCTCATACTGACCACTTCACTCTGTCTGTCTGGTACATATGTTGGTCTGTTCCCCCCACCACTCATTCCACCAACTGCTCCATCATCACCTACACTTCATATCATCCTCTTCCTCACTCTCATACTCACTCACCACTTCACTCTGTCTGGTACATATGTTGCTCTGTTTCCCCCACCACTCATTCCACCAACTGCTCCATCATCACCTACATTTCATATCATCCTCTTCCTCACTCTCATACTGACCACTTCACTCTGTCTGGTACATATGTTGGTCAGTTTCCCCCACCACTCATTCCACCAACTGCTCCATCATCACTTACATTTACTGCATACAGCACAGCAGATGGTGACACTGATGATACATGGAATGAGAAATCACGCAAACCATTCAGCAATCAGAGCAGATAAGCCTTGCCCATCTAACACACACCTCTCGCTCAAGCCCAGCCAATCCCCTGTGAGAGGCCCAGATATAAATATGGCACCTCCAGCCATAAATGATTCTGTTGTAACTGAACCTTTGCCGAGAAGACTCAGAACACACCACCGATGATGTCCCTGCAGGTGTGGACGAAACGTCTGGACCTCTAAACTTCAGCAGACCACGGCTTTTAAGCCCAGAAGAAATCTCTATCTTTTATTCAGAAAGTCAAGGAGTAGGCGTATGCCTGTTCTGGCTTCATAGTCTGTTTGTCCAACGATTCCTAGGTCTACCCAATGTCTTCTCCCTTGAGGTCTATAGGACATCATGTCGGTCTGGGTGGCTCAGTTGGTTAGACGCTGGCCTACTGATCGCAAGGTCGCAGGTTCCAACCCGGCCCAGGCCAATGGTTTTTAAGTGTGCTTAATAAACGACAGCTCCATGTCAGTACATTTACTGGCATGTAAAATAACTCTTGCGGGACGAAATTCCGGCACACCGGCAACGCTGATGTGATCCTGGCAATTGACAGCGTCTTTAAATAACAAAATAATTTAAATTTTTTATAGGACATCATTCTTCTAGGGATTCTTTTTAGTGCCATTTTGTTAACATATTCTGTCCATTGATTCCTATAATTTGTAATTTTTTCTTCTAGGGAAAATATTTTCCATTCTTCTCTTATTTTATCTTTTCTAGTTTCAGCCAATATAGTACATATAACGTTGCCAGGACAAATGGGTAAATGATCAGTTATATTTTACTGCTGCTTTAGAAAAGCTGTGATAAAGTTGAAACAGAAGCATCTAAGATCTTTCTAGGATGTTTGCAAAACGAAGGGTTTCAGTGAAAGCTCGTATCAGATATTTGGCTTTATCTGTGACACTACCATTGATTGCAGGTTGGTATAACAATGGATGTGCAACAGAAGAAGAAGGAGAACCTGGAGAATGTTCCTGTCACTGTCTATAGGATAATTGGCGTACCTTCCAATATTCAAGGGCTTAACAACACGACAATACAGATAGTGCCCAAGTTGGAGGATGACGATGACCTGGACAATTTAGGAGACTCGGAAAAGCAGGACAATGTAACTTACGCATCATTTGTGTTAGAAGAAGATGGAGAGACGTCAGATCATAATCAACCAACACCACAGGTAAGTCAAACACAGAACAGCTGTACTATTAGTGGCTGGTGGTTTATCTTAATATATGGGGCCAGAATATGGTAATTGTTCTAACAGACAAACTGTGTGTAATAACTAAAGGCACAATTCTTAGTCACCTTAGCGTGTGCACGGGGCTGTTTCGCTCAGTGCTAATGACTGGCCTCTCGGTCTGGGAGAACGCACTTACGGCATAACTGACACTCCTACATACGATGTGGTTCTAGTAATAAACTATACCGGGTGTTTAAAAAGGTATCCGATATTGCACCAGGAGCTTGGGTTGGTCAAAACTAGAATAAATGGTTCTATAAACATATGTCCAAAAACAAATAGGTACATGATGAGATATGAGCCATTTTACATGTTGCATTTGGTGGAGGTATCAGAATTGCTTTAGTCCCAGTGTATGGGCAGGAATTGTGGCTGACAGACTCCTAAAACCATTCATTTTACTGAACAGGTCAACAGGTGCTTATATCATTGATTCCTGTGCAGTGAGTTACCTATGTTTGGGGAGTACATCACGTCTGTAGGAATACAACGCATGTTGAGGTTTGAACCACAGACCTTCTGATTACCAGGCTGGTGCTCTAACCATTAAGCTACTGTGACAACCTGCCAGAATGACATTGAATTCTCCAAACAATTTGTATTTCTCCTGGTAAACCACAAAGACAGTCTCACATCAGAGACAATTACCCTAATGGCGATTTACTCATAAGTACTTTATGTCCTGGGATTAAATAACCTTCACATGGTAATTATTATTTAATTACATGGCTTGTGTGTTTAAAAACACCAACATTAAGTTTGTTGGCATAAATAAATAATAAGAACACATGTTGATTATGCACGACAGGGTACCACTCCATTTTGTACATATTGTGAGAAATACTTAAATGCTTAACGGACGATGGATTGGTTGAGGAGGTCCAATAACATGGCCTTCCTGTTTGCTGGCCGCACCGTAGCTGAGTGGTTAGACCATTCGCATCTTACCAAAGCGACCTGGGTTCGATCCGCATGTGCATATGGGATTCGTGGTGGATGAAGCGGCGCTGGGATGGGTTTTCTCCAGTTTCCCCCGCCATCTCATTCCACCGGTGCTCCATCTTCATTCCATGTATCATCAGTGTCACCGCCTGCGGTGTCGTATGTAGTAAAAGTGGGCGTTAAACACTACATACACTTTGAGAGGTAGAACTGGAACTTAAAAATTCAATGCCACAACTGGGATTTGAACCACAGACCTTCCGCTTACCAGACGGCTGCTCTAACCATTGAGCTATTGTGACAAACTGCCAGTATGCCATTAACTTCTCAAACCAGTTCATATTTCTCCTGGTAAACCACATAAAGTACTTACAATAGTAAGTCACCATTGGGATAATTTGTCTCTGATGTGAGACTGCCTTTGTGGTTTAACTTATTTATTTAGAAGTAAATTATAAGAACTTAATAAGATTAGGAACTTGGAATGACAGTGCACACCTTATGTTTTGAAGATACATCTTTAAGATGTCCACCATTGGTGCCAATGGATGTTGCAATCTTTGTTGTACACCAAACATCACTTGGCACAATGTTTGTGGTAGAACTTCAGCAATTTCTGTATGGATTGTAGTTTTGAGGCTCTCTATGTGATGAAGGGTATGACTGTAGATGTTGATATTCCCACAAAGAGAAGTGGAGTGTCTTGATGGAATGTGCTGACTGTCTCAGTTGAGGCAGGTCAGCACACTTCTATCCCACAAAGTTGTAATACGGGAATGTCGCTGCACAGAACAACGATGGAATTCTGTGCAAAGTTGTTCTCACACATTCAACATTTTTATGTGTCTGCACTGTTTTCTGAGAACTTGAGGATTGCTTTGAACTGATCCCATTTCATGTCACAGATACAGTCCACATTGCTGATTATCATAAGTAATGCCACGAGTGATTGTCATTTTATCTAGAGCATTTGACTATCAAAAGTGCGTTTATTAAGACTAGTACCTTGGGCAATCGAGCTTTGCTCGCCTTTTCTTGTCTTTTCCTTTCTTTTTAATCCTGTTTTTTTTTTTTTTTTTTTGTTTTTTTTTTAAGATACGTATTTACATAAACTTGAAAAGCAAAATGTTAACTACATATACATTTTCATCCTAATAATTGGAGACATTTCCGTGACAAGACCTTTAATATCCTGGTCTATTTGTTGAAATTTGCCCATTAATAGAGAAATTCTTGTTAAAATAAGGTTTAGAGCAATTGTGACTGTTACACATAGACCAAGATAGCTAAGTCAACTTTCTTTAGGTTTTCTGAAAGCTCTTGACAAGACCTTTAATATTGTGGCTTGTTTGTTGAAATCGTCCCATTAACAGAGAAATTATGCCCAAAATAAGGTTTAGAGTAATTGTGACTGATACACGTAAAATCACATTTTTTCAGTAATGACACCTATATAGATAAACTTGATAAGCAAAAACCGTGTCTGAATAGAAAATTTGATCAAAATCGTTAGAGCCATTTTCAAGTTGCGCAAAATATATTTGTATGAAACCTCTAGCGCAAGAGCCCATGAAGGGCCAAGGCTTGCCGCTGCATCCCCCACCTCTGCCCACTATAGGTGTCATTGGTGGGGTGCAGTACTGGAGGCTGGGATGTAGTCAGCGCCCCGAGCCCTCCCAGCCAGTTATACAGCCTTCTTGACCTGGGGCCGCTCCTTCTCCATCAAGTAACTCCTCAATTGGTCCCCGGGACCTAGCGAGGCTGAGTGCACCCTGTGCCAGACCTCCCAGAGGGGATAAAATCCCCATGCATGCTAAACACAAGTGTGCTATGGAGGTGGTCATATTTATTTACACATATACAAGAATTGCTCGTTTAAGTGTATAAGATTTCAAGAATTAAGGTGTGAGATGATAGTCAATGAAATGTTATTTAAATGTTGTATTGTAATTACTAACGTCTTAGAAGAAAGATGTAGCATAGATATATACATCAGCGTCCATTGGCAAGGCTTAGTGCGTTATCATATTGTTGCTCCAATTTTTAATCTGTTGGTAATGTCAGAAGTCGAAGCATCTGCTGTTAATTTATAATTTCCTTGAGTACAAACATATTTCCTGTTGTATTCAGTGTTCTGAGGTTTCCCTCTTTGAAATACTTAATCTATTTCAGCATAAGATAAGGGAATAGCGGCTCTATTGCATCAGCTGTAGCACAGTGCAGCTAGATTCTCTAACCTGATTATAACATAAGAAAAGCAGGGGAGGTGATAATTTTTTTGCAAAGAAAGGCTGTCATTGGTTGAAATATGAAACTGTTATGCACATGATTGGTTGATTTCAACCAACTAACGTATGAGTGGAATAGTCATGAAAAATCCACTGAAACTCACGCTAGACAGCCCCAATTCACTTGTTGAACAGTGAAAATGCACTGTGTTCCGTGGCAATGCTAGAAGCAATCACAGCACTGTAAACTTGCCCCACAGTATTACCAACAAAAATTGCTGCACACCATAGAGTCATCTTTTACAATTTTTACTTTCTCTACTATGTATTGTTAGTAGGGGAATTATTGTATTCAACTCATTTCAATGTGGGGATTTCACCGGAAATATGTTTTGAGGTCCCCTGGATCCAAACAGAGCATGTTTAGCAAAATGCCTGTGTGTGTCTGTGGACAGCATAACTCATATATACCATATACCATGGTCTGTTGGTTTGTAGGTGATATGGACAACAAAACGGGACAAGTCGATGTTGTATCCATTTGCCTGCACGATGTGCCCCAAAAGGTTCAAACACCATAGTCACCTGAAACGACATATCAACACCCACACAGGAGAAAGGCTTTATCGCTGTGATACCTGCAACAAGACGTTTCTGGATGCTTCTACTCTGTCTCGGCATCGCAGGATTCACTCTGGAGACAAGCCCTGGGCATGCAAGGTAACAAACAAATGTGTACAAACAGTCAACATATGCTAATGTAGTAACAGGGGCATTGCATATCCTGCCTGTTTTCCTTAGTTAACTTTTCCTATTATCTATATACTAATTCAAGTGGCGTAATACTTGCTGAGGAGTATGTTTCAAACAACAATCTGCTATGAATTAATATTGTTAGCATATCATGCCAAGCATTTAAACAGAGTGGCTGGTGGTTGTGCTTGCCTCATGCCAGTCACGTCAAACGATGTGCATGCACTGAATGCATCGCAGAAAAGTGCATCTTGCTTGTTAATGTTGTTGTTAGCTAATGCTGGGTTTCTGACAATGAAGTCATTAATCCTCTTGCTCTCCAATATTTTTCACTGATGGATGGGAAGGGCACTAGAAGTGGCTGGGCATATTTGAAGGTGGTCTCGATCCATTTCCTCTTGCACATCACATAGAGGACAGAGTGGTGAAGAATATATCCCAATTCTGTTTAAATGTTTTGCCAGACAATCATGTCCTGTAATCAACCTGAAGGTTGCAACTGCTGTTTTTCGAGGATACTCAGGAATTACTGTTTGAATGTTTGGTAGTTCCCATCTTTTATCCTTTGATTTTTCATAGTAATACTAACTCGGAGTTATTGTTAGCAATGGGTCAACTGTCACCTCAGTACTGACTTGGAAGTAATTTAATGTTCACTACTGTCTAAAGATAGCATATGACAAGACATGTTAAAAATTACTTTGTTTTGCTTGTAGGATTGCCACATGATATAAAATTGCACTTCTAATGCTTGTATTATAAATAACTGTGTATATGTTGGCAGGTGTGCCAGAAAAGTTTTGGGACGTTGGGCTCATTACGTCGCCATATGACAATCCATAATCAGGAAGGCCGGCCTTTCCAGTGCGACGTATGTCTGAAACGTTTCCCAGATAACAGCAGCTTCCAAAAGCACAGGTCAGTATACCAGCTGCATTGGTAAACACACAATTGGGTTCCAATCATTTTGTATGTAAATTGGTTTTGAATGATTGAACATTTCCTTTCAAACAATATGCAAATTTCAAATTGATGTAGTGGTTCTTATGAATGGCCTTTTTACTTTCTCTACTGGTAAGCAGAAGGAAGTATTGTATTCCACCCAAAAATTCAATGTGGAGATTTCACCAGAAATGTATGATTTGAGACCCCCTGAATCCAAGGAAAGCATTTTTAGAAAAAGGTCTGTGTGTTTGTCTGTTAGTCTATGTGTCTTTCTGTGGAGTGCATAACTCAGAAATGAAAGGTTGGTTAAAAACCAAAGCTAGTATTTAAGTTTAATGTCTTTCAAGGATGCGACAGGAAGATTTTGAAGAAAATAGACCCACCCTAAACTACCCTTTATATGGAAAATTTTTCGAAAAGTTTGATTTTCTTGAAAATGGCTCTAACGATTGAGACAGAATATTGACTAATAGAAAATTGTTCATGTAAATATTTTTGTAAGAGTGTGTAAATTTCTAATTCTTTTAATTTGGGTGTATCAGGGACTTATTTCTTTTTAATATTCAAGATCCAATGTCTTCTCGTCACTTTGAGTTCAACCAATGAGAACTGTTGCGCGGATGAATACATAAGAATGGCGGTGTTGCGTCATAGAGACGCTCGGACTCTTTTATCATTAGCGTCTGTATGCTCAAGGTGAAAGGATGTATAATTGCTGATAGCGTGTGAACATGTAAATTACACCCAAACTTTTAACCAGTGTAGATTCTATCGAATTTTGAAAGTTGTTAACTAATTGGTACGGTGCTGAAAGTGTAAATGAACGAATAAATATGTTGTGATAAAGGAACGTTGATTCGTGCATTCCATTCTGTATCCACCGACCCCGTAGATAAGAGTAGCGTCTGCTATAACAAACTTTCCACCTTTCAGTAAAAACATTATTCCTGCTGCTATATTCCCGCTGCTAGGTAAAGACCCATTTCCAAAAACTGCACCAAAATGGCTTGCCCAACGTGGAGCGCGAATTTAGAATGGAATGCAAAATTACGAAGTGTTAACATCGAATGACGCTATCTCATCGCGTAGGAAAAAGACGCCATTAGACCATCGACTGATATCAACAAAACATCGATACACGGAGAATCAACGTGGGAAAAACACCGGAGATCATCTGGCGAAGCCAACTACCCAGGAGACGTAAATAACTGGACGAAGAATCAACGGAAAAAAAAAGTAGGATCCAAAATTTTTGTTTTTACATACATTTTATTTCCATTTGTTAATGCTACTCAGAAGTGGCAAAATATTGGGACTTTCAACATTAAGTGAATTAGATAAATTAAAATGTCGCGAAAAGAGATAGAAACAGGAGTGGGGGAAGGGGCAGATAGGCCTAGTTATCAGGAAGGATTAGAAAGTGAGGAACAGGCGGAAATAAGCAAAGACCAAAAGTTAATGATGATGATGTTTGAAAGACTGGAACAAAGTTTAGGTCAGAAAATGAAACAAAATAACATAGAATTGAAACAGGACATAGAACAAAGTTTAGGTCAGAAAATGGAACAGAATAGGGCAGAATTAAAACAGGATATAGAACAAAGTTTAGGTGAGAAAATAGAGGGAGTGAGAGAGGACTTGGAAAATAATAAAAAAGAGATAGGTCAGAAAATGGAGGAAGTGAGAAAAGACTTAGAACAGAAAATGGAATTAGGTAGACAGAACTTAGAACAGAAAATAGAATTAGGAAGACAGGAGTGTAAAGAAAATATGAAAGTAATGGAAACTAATTTAAAATTAGTACATAAAAACTTAAATGAAACAAAGGAAGCCTTAGAAGCCAGGATAGAAATTGTAGGAGATAGGATGGGAAAGATAGAATCAGAGATGAGAGAGAATAAAATTGTGTTAGAAGGAGAAATTGCTAGATGTAGGGATGAAATAACAGAATGTAATACAAGTGTAGACTGTAAGATAACAAATGTAAAAGCAGAAATAACTGAGGAATTAAGGAAAGAGATTGAGGTAGTAAAGAAAGACATTATTAATGAAACTGTAGAACAAATTGTAATTCCTAAAATTAAGACAATGAATGATGTGATGCTTTCACAACAGGATGCTATAAATGATATGAAACAAAGCCACTTAGAAATAAAGAATGATTTAAAATCAATTTGTGAAGAAATGAAAAAAGGGAAAGAAAGTTTGGCTAATGTAAATGATGTTGTGAAGGCATTACAAAGACAAGATGATTTAGATGTAAGTAATGTACAAGATGAGAGTTATTTGAATAATGTACAAAATGTTGACTCACCATACAGAGAAAGAGGTTCACAACCAAACAATGACACAACACATAACACATGTTACACCAACAGCATATTACATGAAATCACACCACCTACATTTGACGAGGAGAAGGGAGACGATCCAAAACTCTTTGTTAAAGAGATGGAAGAATATTTTAAAGTGAAAAGGATACCAAACGAGCTTAGAATGATGATAGTTAAGAAAAGCTTAAAAAACAAGGCATTAGAATGGCTCAGGTTAACCCTAGCTGGTCATGAGTCTTATAGCTCATTCAGAAATTTATTCCTATCAAGGTATTGGGGCCCAGCTAAACAAAACCAAACTAGGGTAGAGCTAGCGACAGGTAGGTACGATCCAACCAAAGGGTTGTCGCTAGTCGATTATTTTATGAAAGTAGCCAACAAAGGAAAGCTATTAGACCCCAACTTGTCGGAGGCAGAACTAATTGCCAGCATAACAAGACATTTCCCAGACACAGTGAGAACAGGGTTAATTGTTGCGAGGCCAGTAGATTTTGCAGATATGATAGAACTGCTGACAGCCTTCGAAACACAAAATGGTCGGCCTAATGAGCATAGACATAGGAACGGTCACCCAAACTCACCCATCCTAAACCGAAACACGACTATGAACAACCAGAGTGAGGGAGAACATAGAAATACTAGGAGTACCCATGAAAGTGGGAGAGGGGCACACCATTTCCCACAACCACATAATCATGGCGAGAGGATGGAGAACGCAAGACAGCGGTACCACGACACGATACCGAGGGGTGAATCGAGATACAGAACGCATAGATATAATCGTGGAAGACCAGGAGACCGTACCCATCAAGTGAATCATATACGATTCTGTAGGGAATACTTGAACAGCCATAGGCCGTCGTACAATAGGGGTTCACGTCAAAGGGGCAGAAACCAAGGGAACACCGACAACGTAAGACAACAGGAACAGAATGAAAATGTGCCGGATAGGACCGATACTGCACAGAATACAGAAACGACGATCACCTCCAACGTCCAGGAAAACTAAGTACAAGTCAACTTTGTGTCCCGGAAGTTGACCTGTGTGGCAGTAGGGGCAATATTGACCAATCTAATGTAGGTACCTTGAGAAGACAGGCGAGTGAAAGAAAGGAAATAACCAATCCACCAATGATTAGGCTGAAGGTATGGGGTAACGAATTGCCAGCGATGATTGATACAGGAGCCAGCACATCAGTATGTGACGAACAGCTGTTCCAGGAACTGATAACCAAAAGAAATGCTGAATTCTTGCCTGTGTGTGGAGTGTATTGCAGCACAGCAATTGGCAAGAAAAAGGAACATGTTAAATACCAGGTAAGGCTGGTAATTGAAATCGGAAGTTGGAAGTTCGATTTTATTGCCCTAGTAATACCTAGACTAACAGCTACCCTAATCATTGGCAGTGATTTGCTTAACCTTTGGAGGTCGGTAATTAACTATGACCTACATGAATTTATTATTAAGGAAGGAGCCTCAGAATGCACTGCGAAGTTCCTGGAGGAAGAAACATGCCAGGAGGAACCAGACCAGACAGGGATCCATCCGGATGAACAATTCTTTGTGGAGAACATCAATGTCCACGAGAATAGGTTGGTAGACCTAAGGGTAAATAAGAAGAAAACAGGTTGGACGAGCGAAGAAGAAACTAACGTTTGCAGCCATTGGATCTGCACAGAAGACGAGTATGTTGCCTGGGACAACTACCAACCTGAACCACTACCAACGGATGGAGAAGAATCGATGTTACAGCTAATCGATGAGAAGGTCTGGGGGGCACATGGCATCTCTGAAGAGGAAAGAAACCAACTTAGGAAAATATTGGTTAAAAATAGGAAAGTTTTCAATAAAAAGCCAGGTACGTGTAACAAGTACGTACATACTTTCACAGTAACAGATATTACCCCCTATTCACATAAATCCAGGCCCATCCCCAACTCCATCAGGGAGGAAGCTGACAGAGTAATCCAGAAAATGTTAGCGGATGGAATAATAGAGCCGTCGGACTCATGTTATGTGAATCCAGTAGTATGGGTCCATAAGAAAGGGGGAAAATTGAGGATGACCATAGACGCAAGGAAGATAAATACACATACCTTGCCGGATCATTACAGGCCTGAGGGGGTAGACCAACTAATATCGAAATTGAAGGGAGGTCAACATTTCACTAGTCTTGACTTGACAGCATCATTCTGGCAAATTCCTCTTCATCCAGATGTCAGGAAATATACCTGTTTCTTGCACAAAGGAAAGGTATACCATTTTTTAAAGTGTGCTTTTGGACTATCGACCAGTAGCAGTGCACTACTGAGGGCTCTAGACAAAGTTTTTGGGGATACCATCGAGACTTTTGTAACGCAATATGTCGACGATTTTTTGATATACAGCAAGAATCCCGAGTCGCACTTACATCACATAGATTATGTATTATCCAGGTTCCAGGAAAGCAACATGACCCTAAATTTAGAAAAGTGTGAATTTTTCGTCAAAGAGGCTGAATTTCTGGGCCACATCATAACACCTGATGGTATACAACCTAATCCGGAGAGGGTCAAGGCCATAGAGCATATACCACCCCCACGTAACTTAAAACAGTTGAGAAGGTTTCTGGGCATTTTACAGTACCAGTCAAAATTCGTGGTCAACTACGCTAAGGAATTGGTACCCCTTAGAGCACTGTTGAAAAAAGATACTAAGTGGGAATGGAATGCTGAACACCAGGTGGCCTTTGAGAATATCAAAGAACTTTTCAAGCACAGTATTCTCCTGGAACGACCGGATCCAAATTCACCTTTTCTAGTATACACCGATGCTAGTGCACACTCATATGGAGCGATATTAGCACAGGAAGATGCAGATGGCAACAAACATGTGATTGCCACAGCTTCTAGATTTTTAAACAAGATAGAAGCCAATGCCTGCATAACCGAATTGGAAATAGGTGCAATCCATTTTGCGTTACAAAAGTTCAGACAATATATATATCTTTATAAAATAATTATATATACAGATCACGTAAGCCTGTCCTTCATTCAAAAATGCAAGCTAACCAACTCCAAAATCTCAAGGTACATACATGAGATAATGTCACACGACATAGAGGTCAAACATATCCCGGGGAAGGAGAACATCTTCAGTGACTTATTGTCAAGATTAAGGTCGGAGAGTCACATACCCGAGACGATATACAGTCCGCACCATGAGATTAAAATCATGCAGATAAATAGCAAAGAAAGCAACGAGATCTTGCAAGACTTCAAGAACATAGCAAAGCTACAACAAGAAGACCCTGAATTGAAGAGGCTATTCGACAAGGCTCCAGACATAATACCAAGATTCGATGCCAAGATAGGCAAATTTAGGAACATCCTATTTAAATTGCATGGTCGCGACGTAAGGAAATGGAAAATGATGGTACCAAATTCCTTACAGGACAGGGTCATTTTGGCATTCCACCACTCGATGCTTCACTCCGGTACTGAGAGAACAATGCTTGCCATCGAGGAGGTATTGTACATTAAACATCTTGGCAAGAAGGTCAGGAAGTTAATTTCCTCATGCGACCTATGCCAAAAGGCCAAGCCAATTAATGTAAAGTACGATGTCATCCCACAATCCATCGTGAGGAACGAGAAAAATGCATTGGTGTGTATTGACGAGCATGGAGAGCTACCAAGGGGTAAAGATGGAAACAGATGCATATTTGTCATGTTTGATGTTTTCACAAAATTCACCAAAATATACCCCATTAAGAACATCAAAAGCAGAACATGCCTAGATAAAATCGTCAAGGACTACATCCCAAAATATGGGAGAATAAAATGTATTCTATCGGACAATGCGACCATGCATAAGAGCAAGTTGTTTCAGAACACCTTAGAAACATTAGGAATAAAATTGTACTATTCCTCAGCATATTATCCCCAGGGAAACCCGACTGAGAGAATCATGAGGGATATAAGTATTTATTTTCGTTTACTCTGCCACAGAGACCACACTTCCTGGACGGAAAAATGCGGATATATAGAGGAGGTGATTAACCATTCGGTGAACCCCACGACCAAGTTCGCCCCTATCGAGCTGATGACCAACATGAAACCAAGAAAATTAGCAATTGACATTGACACTACGATGGCTGCCCAAAGAGAATTATCAGAGAAGGAAAAATGTCAATTGGCATTCAGAAGATTACAGCAGAAGGCTGAAAAAGGGAGGAACAAGGTGAAAAGATTCGTCAGGAAATGGTCCCCACAAATTGGAGTAAAGGTGCTCTTAAAAAGCCACAAAGCATCCAAGGCATCTGAAAAAAGATCTGGAAAGATGGAGCTATTGTATACTGGACCACTGGTCATAACAAAACAGCTGGGTGACCACACATATGAGCTACAGAATACAAATGGCAAGTTGGTAGGAAGATACCATAAAAATAAATTGAAGCCATACAAAGAAAGGACCAAATAGTCTTTGTCAACGAATGTGTAAGGCAGGAGTAGTGGAGATGAAAGAAGATAACAATTTTAAATGGGTTACTTATAGAAAATTATGTTCAGATTAGGAATTACAACAAGGAAGAAAATCAACATAGTCATTGGCTATATCGACCACTAAGAGCATTGTCAACAAAAACAGACGAGGACACTGATTGTCATTAAATAAATGAATTATAGCGACGGAAGATGATATGTTTTTGACATAAGGATGTCAGGGACAAAAATAAAAATGAATCAATTATGATGAAAAAGATATAATATTTCGACACAAATATGTCGAGGGTAAATTGAGAAGAAAAATAATACAATTACAGAATAATTGTAAGTATAGAAGTTTTCTCTTATAGAAATAAGAGACAAAGAAATGACAATGAGTGAAATGAGGAAAACCATAACCAGAAAAACAATGCCCATGAATTGAGATGAATATAGCCAATGCTAAGCTCGAAGAAATGTTGAACCAAACAACAATGAATAATAACCCAATTAAGAAAATTAGTATCATAAGTAACATCAGAGTTTAAGAACCGACTCAATAACCCGCCTATACATAAGCTCATAAGACAAAGAAGGCAAAGAACTGAATAAAATATTGCCATAAACATGACCATAATCATTAGCTCAAAATTTGTATCCTGTTTTTCTCTCCTCATAGCAATGAATACAAGTCAAAAACCACATGAAACACTTAAATTATATTTGTGTCAATGTCAAATGTACAATAACTGAGTATGTGTTGTATAAGAACTGAATATGTGTTGTACAATAACTGAATATGTATTGTATGATAACTGGATATATTGTACAATAACTGAATATGTTGAGTAATAACTAAATGCGTTATGCAAAAACTGAATGTGTATTGTGTAATAACTGAATATGTATTGCATAATAACAGAACATATGTGGTATGATAGCAGGATATATTGTACAACAACTGAATATGTATTGTGTAATAATTGGACATGTTGTGTAGTAATCAAATGTGTTGTACAATAACTGAATATGTATTGTATAATGACTGAAGGTGCATTGTATAATAACAACATATGTGATATGATAACTGGGTATATTGTACAATGACTGAATATATATTGTATAATAATTGGACATATTGTGTAATAACTAAATGTGTTGTACAATAACTGGATATGTATTGTATAATAACTGAATGCATTGTGTAGTAATCGAATATGTGAAACTTATAAAGACATGTTGTATTATGTCAAAACAAAAGACAAAGACAAACAGTAAAGAAGACTGTAAAGGAAAAAAATATTGTACAAAGTGATTGAATCATAGGAGTAGGGAGAAGTATTGTATTGTGTTTCAAGATTGTAAATAAGGTGACAACTTGAAAAACAAAACAAGGGGCATATGAGACAGAATATTGACTAATAGAAAATTGTTCATGTAAATATTTTTGTAAGAGTGTGTAAATTTCTAATTCTTTTAATTTGGGTGTATCAGGGACTTATTTCTTTTTAATATTCAAGATCCAATGTCTTCTCGTCACTTTGAGTTCAACCAATGAGAACTGTTGCGCGGATGAATACATAAGAATGGCGGTGTTGCGTCATAGAGACGCTCGGACTCTTTTATCATTAGCGTCTGTATGGTCAAGGTGAAAGGATGTATAATTGCTGATAGCGTGTGAACATGTAAATTACACCCAAACTTTTAACCAGTGTAGATTCTATCGAATTTTGAAAGTTGTTAACTAATTGGTACGGTGCTGAAAGTGTAAATGAACGAATAAATATGTTGTGATAAAGGAACGTTGATTCGTGCATTCCATTCTGTATCCACCGACCCCGTAGATAAGAGTAGCGTCTGCTATAACAAACTTTCCACCTTTCAGTAAAAACATTATTCCTGCTGCTATATTCCCGCTGCTAGGTAAAGACCCATTTCCAAAAACTGCACCACGATTTTGATTAAAATGCCAGATGTTTAAGATAATTTTATGACAAATGAAATGTATATTTTGAATTTTCTGGTATAGCCCCTGTATCCTGTTTCCTCTGGATGACTTTTGGCTTGTAACTTCAAACCATAAGATATAGACAAAATCTTACTGTACAAAAAATTTAAATCTCGCTAAAACACACAATTTATGTCTAAATAAATTTCTTTGTAGAGAACCATTTTGGAGATATTCCTTGTTTTTTGTATCAGTTTCAGAAAACTTAAAACTTTCATGAAATGGAACATCGTTGTTCATTTTTTTATGCTTATGTTAAGCGTGCAAAGAGAACGGGATCTCAAAGTTTTAAAAGATTTGACTATCGCTCAAAGTCTACTGTATTCTCATATTCCCCTTGCACCTAGAAAGAAAAAAGCAATAAGATAATTTCTGTAAATGTTTATCGCAAGTAATGCAAAGAAGATATAGGAATAAGAGTTTGTAAGAATGGTTAGTACAAGAGTAGAGAAAGTCATGTGAGTGTAACATGTCAGATTTTAAACAATGTAGTAATACAGCAATGAGTCTCATCTCCAGGGCATTGTGGGTACAGACAGACAAATAAGGGCGAGGTATTATTATTATTGCCTATAAATATTAAAATTTTCTGCTATGTCAACAACTTTCAACACTTGAACATTTATCTTCACTCTTTTATAAGAGATAATTCTTTTAGGTCCTGAAGCTATTGTGTTCAGGAACTTCGTGGTTTTGTACAAGTTAAATCCTCACTTCTTTCTTTTGTAAATATTTTAGGACATGTACAATATTTACATGTGTTGAATATTTACGAGCTGTATTCAACCACATGTCCTTTGGCACTATAACGTAACATCGTTGAATTGCCATTAAATTCTATTGTTCCACAGTACAAATATGCGACCGTCTTTAGTGACGCATATATCACTATTAATGATTCATTACCTTTCCATAGGGTAATTGTTTATTCCTTTAGTTACGAGCATAGCAATTGTGATTGACTATTTATCAATTTGATTGTGATGCACCAATCATATAGTCATGATCAACCTAAAACGTATTTTCTTTCTTAGTTTTGGAAGTAAATGAGTCGACCTATAGACACTTATAGTTTCACTTACACTTACTTTTGTGTGGACGTGTTTCAAAGACCAGTGTCTTCATTCTCAACAGTTTTTCGACTGGCAGTTGAAGAGGAAACATCTGTTGTGGTAGTGACAGTGCTGCTATCTGGGTTGCTGGATATAAAATTCATTGTGTGGTCTGCTTGTGGTATATCAAAATTCATGGCTATATGAACATTCTTCATAATATGTATTATATTAATATATGTATAAAAAATAGTGCCTATTCACATGTTTTTAGTTGCTATAAATCTGCCCCCTATTTATGACACATCAGGAAGTTTAGATCTGATTACCAACTATGTGACATCATTGAGTGTAAAGCTTGCTCGACACGACAGATAAATCTGGTGCAGAATTTGAACATAAATGACATAAGTGCTACTGTAAATTATTGGCATGGCTGTGTGCAGGACATTTTGAAGAACTACTGTTCTTTGTATTCACTATGTTCTAGGTAATGTTTTGGACAATGTCATTGCTTGTTGTGGTACCCGCGTTTATAGGCCTGCCACAACTTATGATATGAGTAGATACGACACAATTTTTTGGTGGATCGCGATGTTGCAAAATTTGTTAATATGCAATAAAAAGGGTTTCCGAATCAATTCTATTGTAACTGTCCGCGTAATTACCAACATTTACCCTCGTGTTTAAATGCATATTTTAATGCAACTCGCAAAATGAGTATTTATGGTATACCACAAAATTAATAATTTACTGCAATATTTGTTTGCAAAATGAATGTTTATTTAGGATTTAACGTGAAATTAACATTTCAATGTGAAACTGACATTAAAAGATTTATTTCAGGAATAAAACAAGATATGTTTCACTTTTTGCAACCTAGAAAACCAGATGCAAGGTCAAGGTCAAGAGTTCAAGCCCCGTGTGGCTGGAAGAAATGCACCTGTTTACAATAAGCAGGAAAGGTATATGGGAGTGGTAGGAAAGGTACAGTAGAATCCCGTTTATCTCAAATAAAGGGGGCGAAGTCATTTTGGATAACACAATTTTTTGGATAATTGATGAAAAATATTTTTCATAATAAGAGATTGTGTAAGGGGTAGTGATGCGCCTCCTATAGCCTCTCCTACCCAATTCCCATCCTCATCCTGCCCGTGGTGCACCCTGCTTTTAACAGATGAGGCTCTGGGGACCGAATCACAGCGGTATAACTGTTTCATCTAAAATGGAGGAAATGCCATTTACATATGTGCTAGCCTATCACCGCAATACAGCGTCCCTCAGAGGCACATGAGGGGAAGGTCGGTGGATCTAAATACCACCTATTTAGTCCTCCCGGCTAGGTCCGATGGACCCGTTGACCAACGATAGGTGTGGTCCCCCTTGCAAAATGGGGGTTTAAGTCGGGTGATGTATCTGCCACATTGTAAAACTGGTGCCTGTTAAGAAAACAGTTACATGAAAGCCACATACATGAATATGAGTCCTAAAGATAAACATTCCGGAGTTAAAACTGTCCCCCAATCGGATCTCCGGGGACATCTTTAGGCAAATTTCATCACAACAATTCCAATACTTTAAGAATTCTACAATGGAATGCTGTCCTGTGTAACGATCCAGCAGAAATGAACGAAGACCACTTGAAGACCTGTGAAGCATTAAGATCAGAAGAAACTACAGTTCAAAAGTATTGGAAAGCACGAATGCTAATGGCTTCATTGCCAGATGCAAGGCATTAGAAAACAACAACAGATTTTTAAGCATGTAAATTTTAAACATAACTTTAATTAGGCAAATAAATCATAATTATACCTTATTTCTGCATCCAAGAGTGTAATAAATTATTTTCTTGTCTTTTTTTCTCGATTCATTTACGAGATGCTATGTCGCGCCAGCGCTTCAAGAACAAAATACCTATGGGTGTACTCTATTCCTGGCTTATGCCTTCTACTGTTTTGCTTGCAGCAATATATTGTTTGATTGTTTAATAAGTGCAAAGTGAAAGAGGGTAACTTCTGGACAAATTACCGTCAAAACTAAAATGAATGAAGAAATTGAAAAATTATCTGACTGCAGCTTTGTGTTCCCAAGTAGGTGGGAGGGGGATAATGGCACTGTTTTTTGTGGTGTTTAACGCCTGCTTTTACTACATATGGCAGCACAGGCAGTGACACTGATGATGCATGGGATGAAGATGGAGCACCGGTAGAGGCCTGCACGGTCCGACATTCTCAGCCAAGCCCGAGCCCGGCCCGAGCCCGAGAAGAGGTTATAGTGCCAGGGACCAAGCCCGGCCTGGCCCGATTATTTAAATTTATTATGATGACATTATTATTGTTATTATTATTATTACTATTATTTGAAACCTTTCAGCAGAATAATCATATAGAATCCCTAGTAAAGGAATGCTGTGATAATTGTGCTATTCTCGGAAAAATACATAATATATTATTATTTATTTATGCCAACAAACTTACTGTTGGTGTTTATAAACACACAAGCCGTGTGTGGGCAAAGTTTAAGAGGTAGAACCGGAACTTAAAAATTCAATGCCACAACTGGGATTTGAACCACAGACCTTCCGCTTGCCGGGCGGACGCTCTACCACTGAGCTATTGTGACAAACTGCCAGAATGGCATTAAATTCTCAAGCCAGTTCGTATTTTTCCTGGTAAACCACAAAGGCAGTCTCACATCAGAGACAATTACCCCAATGGTGACTTACTATTGCAAGTACTTTATATCCCAGGATTAAATAACCTTCACATGGTAATTATTATTTATTTATGCCAACAAACTTACTGTTGGTGTTTATAAACACACAAGCCGTGTGTGGGCAAAGTTTAAGAGGTAGAACCGGAACTTAAAAATTCAATGCCACAACTGGGATTTGAACCACAGACCTTCCGCTTGCCGGGCGGACGCTCTACCACTGAGCTATTGTGACAAACTGCCAGAATGGCATTAAATTCTCAAGCCAGTTCGTATTTTTCCTGGTAAACCACAAAGGCAGTCTCACATCAGAGACAATTACCCCAATGGTGACTTACTATTGCAAGTACTTTATATCCCAGGATTAAATAACCTTCACATGGTAATTATTATTTATTTATGCCAACAAACTTACTGTTGGTGTTTATAAACACACAAGCCGTGTGTGGGCAAAGTTTAAGAGGTAGAACCGGAACTTAAAAATTCAATGCCACAACTGGGATTTGAACCACAGACCTTCCGCTTGCCGGGCGGACGCTCTACCACTGAGCTATTGTGACAAACTGCCAGAATGGCATTAAATTCTCAAGCCAGTTCGTATTTTTCCTGGTAAACCACAAAGGCAGTCTCACATCAGAGACAATTACCCCAATGGTGACTTACTATTGCAAGTACTTTATATCCCAGGATTAAATAACCTTCACATGGTAATTATTATTTATTTATGCCAACAAACTTACTGTTGGTGTTTATAAACACACAAGCCGTGTGTGGGCAAAGTTTAAGAGGTAGAACCGGAACTTAAAAATTCAATGCCACAACTGGGATTTGAACCACAGACCTTCCGCTTGCCGGGCGGACGCTCTACCACTGAGCTATTGTGAGAATGTGAGACTGCCTTTGTGGTTTACCAGGAAAAATACGAACTGGCTTGAGAATTTAATGCCATTCTGGCAGTTTGTCACAATAGCTCAGTGGTAGAGCGTCCGCCCGGCAAGCGGAAGGTCTGTGGTTCAAATCCCAGTTGTGGCATTGAATTTTTAAGTTCCGGTTCTACCTCTTAAACATAATATATTATTTTGTATCTCTTAATTTTCAAGCCCGGGTCCGGCCCGAGCCCGACAAACATATTTCAAATTAGGCCCGAACCCGGCCCGAGGGCTTGGCCAGAGTCCGTGCAGACCTCTAAGCACCAGTGGAGCGAGATGACAGGGCAAACTGGAGAACCCGAGGAAACCCACCCCACCAATCCCACATGCGATCCCGAATCTGGGCCACTTTGGTGACTAAAGGGACTCACTGCGCAGGGATGAGGGTAGAGGTGTAGCATTCCTTTGAGGACATTGGCACTTAAATTTTAGCACTTGCAAAAGGGGACAAACTATTGCAGTGATGAACAAAATATTGACACTTTTTTCCTTCTGTAGTTATTAATTTTTTAAAATTTAATTATTTTATTGTTTCGGTAAAGCCAGATTTTGGTTAAGCGGGGTTTTATTGTAGCTTGACAGATAACCGGTGTCATACATCAGCATTCATGGAATGCATGCTACAGCACCACCATTGGAGTGAAGTGCTGGGGACAACACTGGTTTTCCTGCACTCCACAAACACACATAGGTTGTGGGCAGAGGGCAATGAATTAGCATGGCTTCCTTGCAATAGAGTTATGGCATGTAAAAGAACTTCAAGGTAGAGGCCTATGAGCAAAATTAAGCGGTCTTTCATGTCCAATGTAGAACAGTACGTGAGATCCACAGTCTATGAGGGTAATCCCAAAACTAAGGTCTCCAATTTTTTTAAAATTTAAATAAACGTTTATTGTCAGCAAATGGTACATAGATTTTAAGCTTGGACATTTTTCTATTTTTCCACATAGTCGCCATTTCTATTGATGCATTTTTGTAAACGCTGTGGCAGTTTTTGTATGCCCATGTTATACCAGTCCACCGCCATGCTCTTGAAGAAGTGTTGGACTTCATCTTTCACCTCAACGTCGTCACTAAAGTGCCTTCCAGCCAAGTGTTCCAGTCACTGGGCGTACTGGGGTGCGTGGATGATGATATCCCATCCAAACTGATACAGGAGATCCACAGTTTGACAGACAGTGTGGGGGCGAGCGTTATCATGGAGAAGGCTGATACCCTTGCTCAACATTCCTCTTCTTCAGTTTAGAATTGCCTGGCTGAGTTTTCTTAATGTCTGACAATACCTGTCGACATTGATTGTTGTCCCAGGATCCATAAAGTCAACCAACAATATCCCCTTTCGACCCCAAAACAGTTGCCATGACTTTACCGGCAGACTGTGTTCTTTTGAACTTTTGCGGCTTGGGTGAACCGGAATGTCGCCACTCACGAGATTGTTGTTTTGTCTTGGGTGTGAAGTGGAAAGCTCAAGTTTCATCACCTATGACTACTGAATCCAAAAGATTCTCCTTGTTCTTGGGCCCCATCTTGCACCCACCTTCCGAAATTTCAACTCTTTAGTCAAGGTCCTGTCAATGGTGCAACAATTCAGAGCTTATCGAGAGTGATGCGCCAATCTGGAAGCACGATTTGTTCAACCTTTGCAATTGTTTCATCAGGAATTGATGGTCGTCCGCTTCTTCCCTCGTCATGAATTTCCGTGCGACTATCTGCAAAATCTCTGCACCACTGTGGACAGCAGGGAACTTAGAAACCATGCTTACTTGTTATTTCAATGAACATGCTACATATAACATTTGAAATGTAAATTATAACAGTAATATTTTATATTTTATTTCACCACTTTTATCCTGCTTTGAGCCTTCTTTTTATATCAAAATTCACAATTTTTATTCACCATAAAATTGTGTCCCACAATGTATGATAGATTAAATATTTGCCAGTTGTAGCTGCAGCTCCTCATACGCTACCTGTGTATACGTGTTGTTGCAGGTTTATCCACACAGGTATAAAGCCACACGTTTGTGAGCAGTGTGGCAAGGCATTTGTGCACATCGGGGACTTGAACGGGCATCGCAAGATCCACGTGGAGGTAAAGCCCTACAACTGTCAACACTGTCACAAGGACTTTGCCAAGTATAGCAACTATGCTCGACACTTGCAGATACACGAGGGTGAACGTGAGTACACATGCACCCTCTGTGGCGTGAGCTACAACTATCAGAGCTCTCTGACTCGCCACCTGCTCACACATGTCCATCGCGGCAACAAGGCGCTACTTGAGGCCACTAAAAAGGCTGCCACTGAACAAGACACCAACGTAAATACACCCTTATCAGGTAAGGACCTCTTTATCCTTCCCGATGATCCTTCCATCATAGCCAAGCACATAAAAGTTACGAGAACAAGAATGAAACATCGTATGATCGAGCATTTAAAGAAAACTTGCATGAAAACTGGTAGTGAAATTGCAAAAGAAACTTTAGACACTGAAGCCGTGAGTAAAGACACTTTAAATGATAAATCAAAAGAAGAGGTCGCTTCAGAAACGGTTAATTCAACGTCATTGGTGGATGTTCTGAAAAACAATGGCATAGAAGTTCCTCAAAGTGCTGCTGTGATGATACTGAACAGTGCCTCTACAGTTGTTCTGTCAGTGGACTCGTCAACGCAGGAACAAGCTGATCCGACAGTTCTACCCCCAGAGGATGAGACTGTTTCACGCCTCTCCACAACTGAAGATGTCCAGCTCTTGTTGTACTCGGCAGAAAACTTTGGTTCAACAAAAGACTTTTCAGAGCCTCTGCTGCCTCCGCCGGCATCGTCGTCGTCATCTTCGGAACCTTTGCTAGCCTTGTTGTCACACCCCATTGATGAAGTCGGAGAGATGGAGGTGTCTCATGTAGCTGACGATGCTGTGCCCAGCACTTCCAAGGCGTTTGACTGTGGCTTTCAAGCCCCTGAGGCTGATTCTGAAGCAGTTGTTAAAACTGAGAATGTTGAACTTTCTGTAGAGCCTAGTACCGGGAAAGTGTTGGCAACTTTATCAAATGTCAGTGACCCAGAGTGCATGCTGCCATTGAATGCTTAAATGTAAGACAATTGCTGCTGCTTCGACGTTTCACATAACATTCATAATGCAGTAATTAAAAACCAGTTGTACTTGAAATAGATACAAATGATCTGGAATATGATTTATGGAAGTGCTTAAAACACTGAAACTTTGACAAATTAGTTATAATTTATAAGTAGGATGATTATGGTTTAGTTTCAATTACTAGGTTATGTCACTTTGGGTAGTTGTTTCAACAACAACTGCTGTCAAACTTACTGGTGGTGCTTTTAAACACACAAGCCGTGTGTGGGCAATGTTTGAGAGGTAGAATTGGAACTGAAAGATTCAATGCTACAGCTGGGATTTGAACCATAGACCCTCCACTTACCAAGCAAGTGCTCTAACCATTAAGCTACTGTGACAACCTGCCAGAATGACATTGCATTCTCCAACAAATTCGTATTTTTCCCCTGCTAAGCAAAGAGTCTGTGGTTCAAATCCCAGCTGTGGCATTGAATTTTTCAGTTCCAGTTTTACCTCTCAAACAACTGCCGTGTTTCTGTAGTTCTCTGTTGTACTGCTGGTGCTGCCTTCTCAGTTTACTCCCAACTTGATATTGTCAACCATAGAGATTTAAAAATTCATCATTTTATGGCCATTTTTACTTTCTCTACTTTGTATAATAGAGGAAGTATTATATTCTACCCAAAAATTTGATGTCAACATTTCTCCGGAAATGGTTTTGAGGCCCCCCTAGTCCAAGAAAAGCATTTTTAGACAAAGGTCTGTGTCTGACAGGCTGTGCAGCATAACTCAGAAACAAATAGTGCGTGTTTAAGTTTAATATCTTTTAAAGATGAGACACAAAGATTTTGAAGAAAATTGCCCCACCCTAAACTACCCTTTACATGGATAATTTTTTGAAAAGTTTGATTTTCTCGAAAAAGGCTCTAAGGATTTTGAATAAAATGTCATATGTTTGAGGTATTTTTATGAAAAATGAAATGTATATTTTGAATTTTCTGGCTATAGCCCCTGTAGTCCTATTTATTCTGGATGACTTTTGAATAACTGGTAAACCGTAAGAGATAGACCAGATCATACTGTACAAAAACTGTAGATCTTGCTAAAATAGACAATTTATGTCTAAATAAATTTTTTTGTAGAGTGAACCATTTTGGAGATGTTCCTTGTTATTTGTGTGAGTTTTGGAGAACTATTGCTTCTGTCAAATGGAACATAGCTATTCATTTTTTATATGTTTACCATGCAAAGAGAATGGAATTTGAAAGCTTTAAAGATTTGGCTATCGCACAAAGCCTACTGTATTCCAATATTCCCCTTGCACCTACAAGGAAATAAGCAATAAGATAATTTGTACACATGTTTATCTCAACTAACATGAAGAAGATATAAGAATAAGAGTTTGTAAGAATGGTCAGTACAAGAGCAGAGAAAGTCATATGAGTGCAACACATCAGATTTTTAGTTATAAATATTTTTTCTGTACATTAAGTTTTGTGTTCTAAAACACAACAAGAATAATCTCAGGAATTTATTGAACCATGCCTTAAAGGACGCCATATCAAATAAGGAATCTATCAAATAAATTACAAAAACTGCAAATGATTATATATTGGTCAAACAAAAAGAAACCTATAAATCAGGCTTAAGGAACAACTAAGAAATGTAAACTTCAAACAAATGAATAAATCAGCAGTAAGTTATCACTACTCGTCAGCCAAACATGACATAAAACCAGAAGTAAAACTATTAAAACAGTTGAAAACCAATGCAGGACTTAATGTATGAGAAAAAATCTGATGTGTTGCACTCACATGACTTTCTCTACTCTTGTACAAACCATTCTTACAAACTCTTATTCCTATATCTTCTTCGTGTTAGTTGAGATAAACATTTGCAGAAGTTATCTTATTGCTTCTTTCCGTGTAGGTACAAGGGGAATATGGGAATTCAGTAGGCTTTGAGCGCTAGTCAAATCTTTTAAAACTTTGAGATTCTGTTCAATTTGCATGGCTGACATAAAATATGAATATCAATGTTCCATTTGACAAAAATGTTAATTTTTCCAAAACGCGTACAAATAACAAGGAGTATCTCTGAAATGGTCCACTCCACAGAAAGATGCATTTGAATATAACTTATATTTTAATGAAATCTACATTTTTATATAGTAAGATTTGGTCAATCTCCTATGGTTTACCGGTTATTCAAAAGTCATCCAGAGTAAATAGGGTTACAGGAGCTATGTCCAGAAAATCCAAAATATACATTTTATTTGCCATAAAAATATCTTAAACATATTGCATTTTAATAAAAATTGTTAGAGCAATTTTTGAGAAATTCAAAATTTTCAAAAAATATTCCACGTAGAGTAGTTTAGGATGGAGCAATTTTGGTCAAAATCTTTGTGTCGCATCCTTGAAAGACATTAAACTTAAATACCAACTTTGGTTTTTAACCAACTTATCATTTTTCAGTTAGGCTGTCCACAGACATGCAGATCTTTTTCTAATTGTTTGGGGGGATTCTGGGGGTCTCAAGATATATATTTCTGGTGCAATATCAACATCAACATTTTAGGTCAAATAGAATACTTAGCCTACTTACTATATGTGCTAGAGAAGGTAAAAGTGTTTATAACTAAAAATGCCCACAAAATGATGAATTTTGAAATGTCAGTGGTTGATGATATCATGAGGTTGAGAGTAAAACGAGAGGGCAGCACCAGCAATACAAAAGAGTACTACAGTCTTGGCATCAGCAGGAGTAAAGTAGTTGTCGAAGCAATATCCAAAGTGACATAACCTAGTAATTGCAACTAAAGAGTACTGGTATAACTGATATTTTGAGACTAGACTTCACCTGTCTTTTATATATGGTGTAAGTTGTTGAAACTGATCACAAACGCACAAGTCTTTACTTGCATTCTCAATGTGTACTAAAGTTCATTAGGGTCGCTGTCGTTGCAGATGCTCTGTTACATATGTCTATCTATTGCTTTCCCAACCATTGAAAGTAAAACAAATTTGTCAGCAGAATCAATCGGTAGTATTTCAACGTTTATAACACGGTCCTTATTTTTAAAAATGAATCTTTTCCTAAACCATTAGATCTATGAGTCCATTTTTGACTTATTTTCTAAAGAAAAAATGTGCATCTTGTACGGCAAGAAAGATGGTAATTTATAAATTGTAAGTGTATACTTAAATCAGGATGTCTTATAATTGTATAGAGATGCATCTTAACTGTTCCCTTTCTTCTAATGTGCCACATAATTGTATAACCACATTTTATATGCTTCCTTGATAAAGCAAAGATGCACAGTGCAACCATTATGTGAACAACATATTATTCAAGACTGGCCATGTTAACTTTGAGCAACTAGAGTACGGTAACAGGAATAAGAGTGAGTCTGAGTGTATTGAAGTATGGTCATGTCTAGAGGAACTCGTTTTTTGCATTAATTTTTTTTTTTCGAATTTCATAAAATGATTGTGAAGGTTTTTAGTTGCTTTTATATATTCAGGTAGACAATCACTTACTTGTAGTTGTAGATAAACAGGAGCGCTTTCGTGGAGGTTACGTCCACATCCTCAGCCAGTAGCAACTGTTGTTTGAAGTCCGAGTTTGGTGCCTTGTACACTCTCCTTCGCTCTGGTGGTAGAACTTGCAAACACAATCAAATCTGGTGCAGAGGGAATTTCAAAATTGCAGACATGACTGGAGTTTAAGTGAATAAAATATTTCTCCCAAAGGTCCAAATCTAATGCAGAAGTGGCTGGTTTTAGCAGTTTGATGTTGTTTCCAATGTTGTGATTCTCGTTCCAAAAATGGTGTGCCACCGCAGATTTCTCACACTGTTTGTTGAGAATGTGTCTCCTGTGTTCCTTTAGTCTAATATTCAGGTTCCTTTTTGTTTTACCTATGTACAACTTCTCACAATCGTCACAATCGATCTTGTAGATTCCTGATTTGGCGGTAAGTGATTGTCTACCTGAATATATAAAAGCAACTAAAAACCTTCACAATGATCAGGACATCACTATATAAATGCTTCTCCTTTTAATCTTCATAAAATGAGTTTTAATTTTCATGTTTTTTGCTCTCTATGGCTTGTGTTATTGCTTTAAGTTTCAAATATTTTTTTTTTAATTCATGCTAAGTAACACAATTTTCCTGCATTCATTTTTTTTTTTAATTTTGTGAAATTAATTAATTTTTTTTTTTGCACTATATGGCTTAGATTTTATATGTACATGTATATTGCCATATTTATTTTCTATTATTTTATTTTATTGTTATATATTTGTTGTTATGGTTATCATCATCATCATCATAGCCTGCCTCTCTAGCGTGATGGTTAGCGTGTCTGCCTCATGTTCAAGAGGTCGCGAGTTCAAATCTCACTTAGGGTAAGTTATCCGGGTAAGGTTTTATTCCGAGGTTTTCCCTACCCTGAGAAGACGAATGTCGGGTAACTTAAAGCTCCATGGACCTCGGGCTCATTTGAGCATCATTTCACCCATTTCATTTCATTCATTCGTCCGATATGACACAATGTTGGAGGATGTTAATTTAAAAAAAAAAAAAATCATCATATATTTTTTTAGTATACATTTTAATGTATTACAGTTTAGAATGGAAGATGTTGTGTACTACGGAAACTACAGTAACTGAAAAACAGTAATGTTACTTTAAGTTTGTTTCTTATTGGTAGCATAGAAAATTTGATACCCTTTTCTACTTCGCAACCCAGGACCATCTCTTTGCACTCAGTGTGGTCAGGTAAAAAAGGGTCCGTTGCCATTTCCAGATCGACACTTCACTAATGACAGAATGGTCAACTTCCAAGAATGTTAAACCATCCTTAATCATCAGCCATTCAATATTTTTGTAATTGAGAGTTTTACTCTATTCTTTTTTGTAATTTAACAATTCATAGGAATGAACTTTAAAGTGAGTGAGAACTAATTTTTATATTCAAAATTGCTGCAATTTCTCTTTAATCTGCATTCACCACTAAAATTTACTTAAATAATTTGGATTTATTGATCAACATTGTATAATTCAGAAGGATAATTGGAAATTGCTATAATATAATGTTGTCACTTTTATCGTTAATGCAAAAAAAGAGTACCCCTAGTCATGTTACAGTGTGACCATTACAGACTGGCCGTGTTAACTATCAGTGACTAGTGCACGGTAACAGGAATAAGAGCGAGTCTGAGTGTATTGAAGCAGGTCATGTTACACTGTTAGTAGTTAAAAGGAAATGAGAGGTGAAACAAAAGAGACACTGACATCACAAGAGTGAGTAAAGAAAATCACCCCAAGTGAACATAAAATTATTGGAGAGGTAGAATCAGGACTGAAAACTTCAATGGCATAGCTGGTATTTGAACCAGAGATCTTCTGCTTCACATGCAGCTGCTCTAACCACAACTTGCCAGCACTGAGCTGCAGTAGCTCAGTGGTTAAAGCAGCCGTGCATGAAGCAGAAGATCCATGGTTTTCAGTCCTGATTCTACCTCTCAAACATTGCCCACATGCGGCTTGTGTGTTTAAAACCAATAAGTTGGTTGGCATAAAATAACAATTACCATCTGAACATCAAGTTTTTTTTTCTTTTTCGTAGAAAAGAGTTGGATCTTCAATTCGTTGAAGCAGATGGAAATCGGCATTTAACGCAATAGGCTCTATCAACAAATATAGCCGATTGATTCTGTCAATAAATTTGTTTTGCATTCAGTAACTGATAATATGATAGAGATAACTATCAGCCGTAATGATGACCATAATAAATATTTCTATTGAGGATACCAGTAATTAACTCATAAAACCGGTCTAGAATTTGGCATTTAATTCACAATTACCAGAGATAAATGAAATTATGTAGTAACTAAATATTTGTAGATTTGTATTGCTTCACTGTCAATAGCTTCTGGTTTTTGTTATATACAATAGGCTACAGTTGAAAACAATGCACTTTATTGCAGCCTTGGACGTGTATATTTGTCATTGACTTGAATGTAAAGAGGGCAGCAGCAGTTGTGAACATTCTGTGCCTACATTCCATTCTCTTTGTGTGATTTATCTCATTTGTGAAACATGGACTTGTGATGCAAGCCCTACATGAGCAGTGTAGTTTCTCAACATTTTTGGACTAATTTCATGTTGCAGAACATTTTGTTAACATAACTTAAAAGTTTATCATTATTATATACTGCACATGTAGATAAATTAAAGAATGCAATGCTGCCAAATTTTGGTTTTCCGTCATATAAAACAGTGTAGCCAAGTCTTTTTTATCCATAAATTATACAAGGGTTGCCCAATAAATAATTCCCATTTTTTTTTCTTAAAAAGTATTTATTCCACAAAATTGAACTTTACATATACATAGGTCATTCAATAAGTAGTGGCAACATTTGAATTTACAACAAATAAAACATTTTTGGAGCAGTCACATTATTGCAGTGCTTAGAAGTAATGTCCTCTAACATGAAGAAGTCGCCTCCACACATCAGGGAGCCGACAGAAGCCTCTTGTCCTAATATTCAAACAGATTGCTCTAATTCACCTTCATAGCGTTCTACATGTAATCTCACTGTTTCCATCCTCTGTAAGATTGTGTGGAACCCATCTTCCTCAGCTTTAATTACTTCTAAAGTATGTGGAGAATTGTACCAGGAGCATCTCCAACTTCCCTTGCTAGTTCAATACAAGTCCCACAACAATGTTCCTCCAGCATTCACATGCCCATCATCACTTGCTGGCTACATGTCTTATAGTCCTGATTTGGTTCCCTCACATTTCCACTTGTTTGGGCCGCTGAAGAATGCCATTCAAAGAAGACGTTTTGAAGATGACGAGAGGTGATTCATGCAGTGAAAACCTGGCTCTGCAGGCAGAGTAAAAACTTTTACCGACAGGGAATACATATCCTTGTGTTTCGCCGTGGAACTTGAAGGCAATTATGTGGAAAAATACAGTGACCAAACAAAACATTATTCTTTCATATATGTAAAGTTCAATTTTGTGGAATAAATACTTTGGGGAAAAAAAAATATGCACCATAAAATGGGGGGCGCTTTGAAAGAGATGGAGAATACCTATTTCCCTCTCTTTCTAAAAAGTAGGTCCCCTATAATATGTTGCACAAATTTTTGGAAAGGCCCTGCAGTCACAGACCGCAAATACTCACATATGAGTATTCTGATATTCATGTCATTGTACCACATGATGTGTTTCTAAACCTGTCATCCCAAGGATCAATCATCGACCTGTCGTACAATGGTCAATTTGAAGGATGTCACAGGGACCACCAATATTACTGTTTGCAGTACCAGGATGTAAGGTGTGTGACATGACATTAAAACTACAAATATATATCAGTGATCCAATTAAAATGCTTTATCCGAGATTCTTCCCCTTAGTTGCAGTTTTCACCAAAAAGGTGTTTCTCTTCAGTAATGTCACAGACACATGCTGCCAGTGTGACCATGACGTCGTCAGCAGTTCTGATGAGGTGGATGTGTGCGCACCAGAGCTGTTTCAGTGTTGAAGCATACCAGCTGTATGAGCTCATTTGATAAAAGACGTTTGAAGCTTTGTAACATCATGCTGCATGTGGACAGCATTTTAACATTTTCGTTTTTGTTTTATTCTTTGATCAAGCTTCTGTGGCAGGTAATAATGTACCAATTGCTACCGTCCTCTTTCACATTAGCATACGAGGAAAATAATGTGAAATTTGTTTCTCAAGCTACTATTTAAAATTAGTTTAATAATTGAATGTATCACATGAATGATCTGCTGTAATCAACTAAATGATAAGACACTCTGTGACTTCACTATTATCTCAAAAACACTGTTGTTTGCGTGCATTCACTTGTTTGTAGTGTCATGTCTTACCCCCTTCTAAACACCGCAGTTTGCTACGAGCAGAGTATTTATGGAGATTAATTATTTCACTTGTGTTTTTTAATGTTGGTGAAAGCAGATATTGATGGAGATTGTTTTATCCTTTTGTTGAAGATTGATGGAAACTGTAGGAAAACGCATTATTTTTGTATTCGTATTACTATATTGATATCTTTTTAATGGCCAAATTGAAATTCTTAATATATTTACAATGCTATGAATAGATTACTATGTGAAGCATAAATTTACGTCATCTTAAACATTTTTAAAGATTAACCAAAAAACACAAAGATGTGCATTTCAGTTGACGAGTTCAACTGGTCTTGTGGGTCGTTCCTTCAGAGGGTGAATCATTAAAGGCATTCTTGCTTACTATTGAGTGTGTGGGAAACATGCTTAGAACAGATGTCACTGCATTTGTAATCTATTCTAATGTTGCAAAACAGTACTCCATCACTGCAATAAAATCCTTCATTGCTGTATTGTTCTGCATGTGATTTAGGATACTTAAACCTCTAGAACAATACAACCGCTCCACTGACCTTAACAAAGTCAGCGCTCCCAATTCTTGGAATTTTTAGGATTTTCTTGTAAAAGTTCAACTGCTAAGAAATAAATATTTGACGTTGGTTGATGATTACTTATTATTGTATGCTATGAAATTCATTATAAAATAAACAAATTGTAATTTTGTTAACATTTTGCTATTACAGTCCGAATTCATGATTTATCATGATTATTTTATTCGTAAATTAGCTTTAGAAACCCCTAATTCCTGGGCATTTGTAAGAAACTAGCATATCATACATGTCATTATCGTGATCTCCATAAATACCTGCCTCTGATCATGTGTATACCAGTTTGCAGTGTACTCAAGTTGAAAATAAGGTTTAATGCAACATTTGAATATAATTTCTGACTAAACTCCTAGACCTGCGAGGAAAAGACATTAGATGAAATTTGTTCTGAAAATGAGAAGCTTTCGTTTCTCCAACATTAACTCTTAATTCTTAACCACTGGCATGCTAGGCAGTTCTAAAACTGTAGTAGAGAGTTTCTTTTTGCTCCTATCCCATATTTTAGTGAGTTAAATTGTAATAGAATTATTTGTTACATTTATTATGTAGATTATTCTCTTAATGTATGGTGTATCTAGTGTTATCGAAGGTTATGCACACCTTACAACAATAACTGAACCAGTCAAATATGGTCCACAAACTCGCGTATTCTTCTCATACCCAACACCCCATTGTTGTTACTCCATGTGACTATATGCAAGAGTATTTTTCCAGGCAATAAGTTTATCTTGATCCAACCACTTTGTCTGCACAAAGTAAGTGTGCTTGGGACTTTCCAACTGTTAATTGCTTATACTACACAATTTATGTGGACAAGTCTGCTGATCTTTTTACAGAGGTTAGCTACAATGCTTACAAATGTTGGCTGCAATATGAGAAGCAATATCGTCATCTGTCATTTCAGTCTGCTTGTGCATGCGCATTGAGAACCTTCAGACTTAGAAACATTTCTCATATTACATGTTTGAAAGTTTCTTGTAAATGTGAAATTTCACTAGAAATAGCTCAACATGATTAACATTTTATAATGTAATTGTATGTAAAAATTGTTACATATGTATATAACATGTACAGTAGGTAACGTGATTGGAGTTGTACAGTTGCATAGCTTGTAAACATTTTATTGGTACATTGTGGACAAGAAGGATGTCTAATGCTGTTATTGAGTGTAATAATTGTTGGACAGCATTCTTATTGATGATGTAAAATGACCAAATGTTTGATTCCTAAAAGCTCTTAAGAGGTTCTCAAATACACGTCTAGTATTTCAATAATTGCCTCTTGTTTACTTGTACTTCCACCAAAACCTGCCTCAAATTCACTGACAATCTACTATATTCATATGTCAGTATTGTTGAGCAGTTGGAACAGACTTCTATCATAAGGGTATCATCAAACTTCCACAACAATTGGGAAAATGTGTGCAAAGAAATGGAGACTACATTGGAAATGCACACAAAAGTTTTTAGATTAAGATGGTGTATTTGGGTTGTCTAAAAAAATACAGATTAAGTTTTTTAGAAATGTTTGCTTATAATTTTTGGGTGAGTCTTGCATTATAAAGAGAGAAAATGTTAATATGTTGGTAATGTCAAAACCAATCAACTGATTTTGATAATTCCTTCCCCATTGAAAATGCTAGTTCCTTCCGATAGACATGAAGCATCAAACCCTTGTACTTGAATATAAACATAAACATGCTTCCAAAGAAGGCCATGGCGTGTTGTTATTCCGTAGAGTACAACCAATTGCTACACTCCACAGAGTATAAAAACAAAAGCTGGTTACATTTTATTGCAAGGAACACACATAGATAGCCATGATGTAACACTTAAGTAAACAGAAGACAAGAGTTTGAGAGGTAGAACCGGAACTTAAAAATTCAAAAAGTACTTACAATAGTAAGTCACCATTGGGGTAATTTGTCTGTGATGTGAGACTGCCTTTGTGGTTTACCAGGAGAAATACGAACTGGTTTGAAAATTTAATGCCATTCTGGCAGTTTGTCACAATAGCTCAATGGTTAGAGCAGCCGCCTGGTAAGCGGAAGGTCTGTGGTTCAAATCCCATTGTGGCATCGAATTTTTAAGTTCCAGTTCTACCTCTCAAACTTTGCCCACACACGACTTGTGTGTTTAAAAACACCAACAGTAAGTTTATTGGCATAAATAAATAAGAAGACAAGAGTTTAAAAATGTGATGTGTTGCACTCACATGACTTTCTCTACTCTTGTACTAACCATTGTTACAAACTCTTATTCCTGTATCTTCTTCGTGAGATAAACATCTGTACAAATGATCTTATGATTTTCTTGTAGGTACAAGGGGAATATGGGAATATAGTATGCTTTGAGTATAGTCAAATATTTTAAAACTTTCACTTTCTGTTCTCTTTGCACGATTAACATATAAAAAAATGAATAACAATGTTCCATTTGACAGAAGTATAAGTTCTCCAAAACTAATACAAATAACAAGGAATATCTACGAAATGGTTCATTCTACAAAAATAAAATTAATAAATTGTTTATTTTAGCAAGATCTACATTTTTCGTGTAGCAAGATTTGGCCTGTCTCTTACAGTTTACCAGTTATGCTGAAGTCATCCTGAGTAAACAGGACTACAGGGGCTATAGCCAAAAAATTCAAGATACACATTTCATTTGTCATAAAAATATCTCAGACATGACATTTTAATCAACATCATTAGAGCAATTTTTGACAAAATCAAAATTTTCCATGTTGAGTAGTTTAGGGTGGAGCAGTTTTCTTCAAAACCTTTGCACCTTTGCGCTATATATGCATAATAACCATGATATCGTGAGTGTTAATTACTTATATATCTTCTCATTTTTAGTTTTGTGTGCTTCACTTCACACAGAAGTGCCTTAAGGTAACACCAAAGTGATATTTTAGCCTGTTTGGTCAAACAAAGATTGATTTTTGGATTGTTATTGCTGAAAATGCACCATAGCTTAAAGAATATATCTGCGAAGCTTTAATACCTTAGGGAAGTGGGAACATTTTGTATGCCATTTTTAAAGTGGTTCGTCACTTTCTCTGCCTTTAAATGGGCATGCCTACATCTTCCATTTCAACTAAAAATTCATTTTTCCCAGAAACGATTTTTTTTGTTACTTTCTCATATTCAAAATCTATCTTCTCCCAGAAAAATGTTCCAGCGACTTTACCACTGCCAGGAGCTCACGCCGGGTAACACAGTAGTTCTTCTCGGCCTTGGAGAGTGTCTTGCTATCACCCGCTCTTGTCCGCCTTGGACCTGGGATAGCACGCCTCCAATTCCGCTGTTACTAGCATCAGTGCCCACGATGAAGTAAGTCCGCTTGGGGGAAAGCAAAGTGCTGACTTTAGTGCCTGGGACGTGTCCTCGGCCTCTTCCGTCGCATGTAAGGCCGGTGTTCTTTCGCTAGAGAGTGAGGGGCTTCGCGATGTAGGAGAAGCTCTGACAAATCGGCGGTGGTAGCTTTTTCAGAGACCCAGAAAACTTCGCAGTTGCCGTCTGTCATTCGGATGAGGCCAGTCTTTCACGGCCTGAGCCTTCTCCGGATGCGTGGTCACCCCTGAAGGTGAAACTATATGGCCAAAGTAGTAGACCTTGCTGAAAAGCTGGCACTTTAGATTGGCGGCCTGTAATCTCCGCAGCACCTTTCTCAGGTTTTCCAGATGATCTTCGAAGGTGCTACCAATCACGATGATGTCATCCAAGTATAGCAGGCAGGCATCATAAGTCAAGCCCCTCATCACCAACACCATGAGGCGTTGGAAGGTTGCTGGCGGATACACAGGCCAAAAGGTATAACCGTGAACTGCCATAGCCCTTGGCCCGTTGAGAATGCGATCTTTTCTTTGTCTCGGGGGTCAAGAACTACCTGCCAGTATCCCGATTTCAAGTACAAAGTTGAAAACCACTGTGCACAAGCAAGAGTATCCAGAGTGTCATTAATCCGGAGTAAGAGAAACCAGCCCTGTCGGGTTACAGCATTCAGCTTCGGTTAATCCACACAGAACCGAAGCTCGCCGTTGTTCTTTTTCACCAGGAATACAGGGGAACACCAAGGGCTGTCAGACTCTTCGATGATCCCCCTCGATCTCCTACAGCATATCCCGTGCCTCTGCCTGCTTTACTAGAGGGATATTTATCGGTGCTTGCCGGATAGGTCGGGCGTCACCAGTGTCGATGTGATGAAACACTCGGTTGGTACGACAATAATCGCCGTTCCCTTGGCTGAAGACCAACTGATAACGTCCAAGTAGATGTCGGACTTTCTCAAGTTGCTCTCCGTTCAGATAGTCGGCTGCCCTCTTCACCAAGTCTTTCAGCCGAGGCCCCAGGTTCCGCGATGGGGTTGGACTCACAGGTCCGTCGCACGGTGCCACACTCACATCCGCCTCGCACTTTCCCAACTCCGTCCCGGCTTGTATGTTCCAATCGCTGACCAAAGCATTCAGCAGTCCCACAGGCACTTCCTCCCGGCAAGGTAACAACGCCGTAGCAACTCATACTCCATCTAAGGGCGTTTTCCGGTCCTGCACCAGATTCCTTGACGGCTTCCCTAGACAAGCGCCACATTTCTCGCGGGCACTGCCACGTCCTCCACTGTGTACATCCTTGGCTGCTCGTTCGAGTTCCGAAGCGTCATCTCACCTCACCTCGGCCGAGTCACAAGACCCTTCTACCGACGTCAACTGTCACATCGTGGCTCTTGAGGCCGTCCAGTCTCACTATCACATCCTCGTCCACCCTCGCGACGAACACCCACAAACAACGTTCCGCCCCAAAGTCAACTCTAGCCAGGCCTCCTCCATAGGGAAGGTGTCGCCCGATGCCGTCACTATCTGATAGGGTCTCTCTGGTTTCCTTGAAGGCAAGTCCTTCGCCACATCAGGTTTGACCACAATCACGGCTGCACCCGTGTGCACCAGAATTCCTCTCGGAAATGACAAGATGTTCTACCTTTTCTTATAAAACTCCTTTACTTTCCCATGTTGCGCTTACGCTGTCTTTGTCATTATTTTGGACATAGTTAAATATTCATTAAAAGAGTAACACAGCTGTTAATGCTCACCATGCAAAGGTAAACGATTCAGACACGTAAATACAAGACATAAATAGAATGATGCAAACAAACTTGTCAGCAGACAGGCAATATGTGATACAAACATTGCAAGCTGGTGCTACAGGAAGGCATTTGCCACAATTATTTTATATGGTTTTAACTTCAGCAATTTAGTAGCGATTTTTGGGGGGAGTTCTCCAAACGATGACCGATGTCCTCTAATGTTTCTTCGGTGAGAACCTCACGCCGTCTGTTAGATTTCTGAGCCTGAACACTTCCTGTGACCTAAACTTTATTGTAATTATGAATTGTTTTCGACCTGGAACTTTTACACTTAAAAATCTTTCTACAAATCGCACTTACACCTGGCGAGCTGACTGAGTTAACACATATCATAAGTACATGCTGTGCAGTAGAAAACAAATGCTGAGCCATAATACACTTTGTGACTAAGTACAGAACTAAATAATAAAGTACACTGGTAATAATGCAACCGCACGATATCGCGTCAGCTCAATACTGATTGAGCAGAGCAGAGAAAAACAAGTGACCTTGTGTCTATCAGCTACTTGTGACCTATTCCTGTGTGCGCAGTGGAAAATCACCGCATAGCGGTTCGCATTTGGGTCTCTGTAGTACACGTTATTGATAGGTCGAGTTTCGAGAACTAGGCATGGCGCCGTCAGGTATTCTAAAAATAACCTTGTTACACATTGCGGATTCCTTAGTTAGCACTGTTATCAGAGCGGATAGAATAGTGAGCTCTCCCGGAGTTAACTGCGTGATCTGTGGTCCCGTGGCAACTGACCGAAACTGTGGCGTGGCGATCGCACTCGCCTCAGAATGCTCCCGAACTGCCTATATGATTCGGAAGTACGTATTTATTGTGTGTTGTGGGTAATTATATAACTTGTGAAATTGCTCCTAAGTATGTGCATAAATTTGCGTGTTCTTCAAAACGTAAGTTTCAAGCAAATCAATAATTGATTAAAAATGCCAACTTGTTTCGTACCCGGGTGTCGTTCAGGATACAGAAACTGCTCACAAGCTAGACACTTTTTACTTCTCTTAAAGATAAAAATCTGTTTTACAAATGGGAAAAGTATATTCCTAGGAAAGACGCTAAATTATCGGTTAAATCCAGTATTTGTGACATTTTCTAGAGGACTTCTTAGTGAAAGTCGATTCATTCGTTGTGCATGGAAAACTAGTTGACATTTCTAGAATTAAATGGCGGTTAAAGCCAGGGGCAATTCCCTGTATATTTCCTAATTTACCCAGCTACTTAACTACAGTGCATAAATCCCGAAAATCTCCACAAAACAGAGACAAAAAATTACTGAAAAAGTAATATTCAACCATCAGTAAATTACCAGATGCAGGATGGAGTCAACCAGTTCTTAATTCAAACGCACCGTCCTTCAACAATAAGGAAATCACAGAAAACAGTTCTAATTCCTCCAAGGTCACAAACACACTGTCAATAATGGAATTGCTACACCGAAGAAAATTAAAAACTTCAATAGAAATTTAGTTAGAACTAAAATCCTGCTATCTAAAGAGAGGGCTAAATTAAAAATAGTAGAAAAGAAATTCGCTAATTGTTGCGAACATTAACGCAATTTAAATTATTTAAGTAAGAAAGAAAAGCTGGTTCTAGAAACAATGCTTGAAGAATGTCAGACGAGCTCGAAGGGGATGCGTTACACCAATGAATTTCTATTAGAAAGCTTGCTATTTAAAGTTAAAACCCCTAAAGGCTATAGACATTGACACATGAAATTGCTGCCCCTGCCTTCTGAAGCCCGTTTAAGGAAATTATCTAAAGGGATAAAGTGCACATATGGTATAAATAGCAATGCTCTAAATGCGATTTCTACTACATTCAGTCAAGAAGATGGTGAAAACAAACGTCTTGGAGTTGTAATATTTGACGAAGTCAAATTAAGAGAAGAAGTTAGGTTCAATGCTAGCTCACTAAAAGTGGACGGATTCGTGAATCTAGGTGAACACACTCCTGACAATCAGAAAAATTCTATGGCTAACCATGCTTTAGTTTTTATGTTTGTTCCCTTACTACATAATTGGAGTCAACCAGTAGCGATTTACGCAAGTGGAAATGCTACAGCCGATGATATATAGCTAAGCTCCTTATAGAAGTAATTATCCAGTTACAAAACTCAGGGCCCGCCCTGATAGCGTGATGGTTAGCGTGTCTGCCTCACGTTCAAATGGTCGCGAGTTCGATTCTCGCTTAGGGTAAGTTATCTGGGTAAGGTTTTTTCCCGAGGTTTTCTCTTATTCTAAGAAGACGAATGTCAGGTAGCTTAAAGCTCCATAGACCTTGGGCTGGCTCATTTGAGCATCATTTCACCCATTTCATTCATATGACGTTACGTTGGAGGACGTTAAAAAATGATCACATTAATTCAATCTCTCATTTGCCTGAATTATTTGACATTCTAACCAATGGCGGCTGGTGCCTAAAATAACAAGGGGTTCACTACTTTTAGTGCATTATGCAGTCTAACTAGCTTGATTTTCTAAATTGCATAAAGTATTTCGGTAGCTCTGAAATAACCTTAAACGAGTCTGATGACGTTGATGGGTTGGAACTCCATCTTCCTTTCCTTTCGCGTGGCGAACCCGTCTATGATTCTCGTTGGAATCTGGAAGACTGGATCATTTCCTTTTCAATAGACAGCAAGAGCAGACAGCCATTTTCATCCGTGGTACTTCTAATAAAAGTCTTTTGATCCATTGCAAAGTGGAGAAACATCTCACTGCTTCACACGTTGTCACTGAATTAGCAGCTACAATTTCATAACATCGCCAAAGAGTTCTTGCAGGTTATTTTCATTTTAAAACTTTAGAAGAGCTATTGCACTTTTCATTTCTTTAAAATCGTTTCGAGAATAAATGATCTGTAGCTCTGTTTTGACTTAGATTTTTTTAAAAATGGATATGACTGCACGTCAGAAAGGATTTTTTCCGGAAACTTATTTTTCAACGAAGGAAAGAAGTGCTGGTCAAGTAAATTACTGGTCAATAAGTGATTGGAGAATTCAAACCTCAGTTGGCTCTGATGTATTATTGCTGCTACATTCCTCCATTGGTAATTTGCTATGCCATCAGGAGTAGATACAAATGCGTTTGGTGATTCGAGACATAGTCTATTTGTGTGTCCGACAGACGATAACATATGGAACAGAGACTATCAATAAACTCAAACTGCATCTTGGAAAGCTCAACTTGTGTAAACCGCGCTTTAACACGACGTGGGATGTAGAAATATTCTGCTGTCCTAAAGCACTCAATCATTTGTCCATAGCTGTACCTTTAAAGCATTATTCATGTACTCTTTTAAAGCTGCATCTAAAGCTGAATATTCCAGGATTGTTAGATTCTGCAGCTTCATCATGCCTACTCAAGGCAAGTTCAAATGCACCGCAGAAATTAATCAATAAATTATTTTGCAAAGAATATACGGCTTTTCCCTTACGTTGTCATGTCTTTTTATATTCTGTCTGAAAGCAGAGCTAAGCTGTTGCATAATTTCTCTTTTATCCAAGGACTGCTAAATCTAAATAAGCATTCTTATGTGAAATAGAGTCTTCGGCTTCTTAACCTTGTTTTAAATGACTTAGATCTGACACATCAGAGCATGTCCAACTTGTATATTTATCCTTAGCAAACAGCAAGCACGGAAAACAAAATAGCTTATTTGTAGAAATACAACCGCAAATCCAACTGCTTTTATTTATATTTGCATTAAAAGACCTGCAAAATGTCTTACCTCGAATTGTTTGCACGTGCATTAATTTGAGAGGAGGAATCGGCCTACTGAGCTTATTCCACACTTCTCGAACAATAATACAACAATACGAACTGGTTTGAGAATTTAATGCCATTCTGGCAGTTTGTCACAATAGCTCAATGGTTACAGCCGCCGTCTGGTAAACGGAAGGTCTGTGGTTCAAATCCCAGTTGTAGCATTGAATTTTTATGTTCCAGTTCTACCTCTCAAAATTATAGAATGTTGGAAAATCCTTTCCCATCTAACAGCACTTCAAAAACACCTAGTCTTCCAATGGATACCGGCTCACTGTGGACTGAGTGGTAATGAGAAAGCTGATTTTCTTGCAAAAAAGGGTACCAGCAGTGTACAGAAATCTATAGTTAATCTACCATTTTATGCAGCTAAAAAATTAGTCAACTCTGAATTCAAAAAAATTATTGCAAAATATTACTATGAAAAATCAAAGAATAAAATATGGGAACTACCAAACATTCAAACAGTAATTTCTGAGTATCCTCGAAAACGGCAGTTGGAACCTTAAGGTTAATTACAGGACATGATTGTCTGGCAAAACATTTAAACAGAATTGGGATATATTCTTCACCACTCTGTCCTCTATGTGATCTGCAAGAGGAAATGGACCGAGACACATGTAATCTATGTAACTTTGCACAACTTGTGCGCATTTATTATATTACAGGTTGGCGAACCTGTTGCAGAACAACAACAAAGCGGTAATAGTACTGGTTTGTGGAACTGCAGTGTATTTTGCTTGGACTTTTAATACACGTTTGGTTGTTTTTGGCTTCGTGGAGCACAAGAGCAATCGAAGGTAATATTAAGCTGAACAGCCTAATTTGGATTATACTTTTATAAATAGTAATTTGCGTGTATATGAACGAACTATTAGGTGTGACAATTGTACCATTAATGAAGTTCATAACACAACATTTTCAGAATCTGAAGTTATTAGGTGAGGCAAAACACCTTGAAATTCTACCCACAAATTTAGCTTACCACGTTTTTTGTTAAGCAGAAAGCCTTGAAAAAACTATCAGTACTGCGGTAAATTTTGTTCTGTATATCTTCTCAGATGACTATCGCCTGTAGGTTAGAGGATCCTGTGTTATTTAACTGTAGTCCATGTAAGTTACAACATGTAGGTTAATGTGTGTATACGAGGGTTGTAAATAAAGTTGTGGAAACATTGATAGAACACTGCGATTCTGAAACTACTGTCGGCGCATGCGCAGTAAGTAACTTCGGAGTTTGAATCTGGCCGGCAAGTAACCTAATCTAAAGTTTAGCCTATTGAACTCACAAGTACAATTGCATTACATGCCTTCAATGTAGTCACCTGGAAAGTCCCTGACCTTTTACCAAATGCAGGGCAGCGTTGGGGATCGCTGGTAAGGCTATGGAGCACCATACTGCACATACTACAGATGCCATGTCAGGAAATCAGCGGACTTGGCGGGGTTCCTTCAACTTCAGAAATGAGTCGAAGTCACAAGGACTCATGTTTGGTGAGTATGGCGGGTGTTCCAAGACCTCCCAATGCCACTGTTTGCGACTGCCCACAACTCATCAATGGTGACAATACACTGCACAAATGCATCTCCTTCATTGCAGTGTTTGTCCAGGTGCATACCGGTGCCGTTTCTGTGCCTCAGTGAGTCAATGTGGAACCCAGCGGGATGCAGTTTTCCTCAGCTGACGATATTTCATCAGGATGTGCCACACCGTTTGATGACCAAGAGCAATCTCTACAGATAACTTACAGACAGTCCATCGATGGTCCATGGCAACAAGACCACTCACAATGTTAATCTGATCTTGAGGAATGGACGGCCGAACTCTGCTGTGCAAATCCGTGGTCTCAGTCCAACCCACACCAAACACCTTCACCCGTCCTCTAAGGTAATGCATTCTCGCCACAGGCTTCACGTAATCCTCGATGACATTCTGACGCATTTTTGCCTTGGGCAACTATGATTTTAAGCCACGAATGCTGATCGCCTTTGGTAAACATGCTTTAGAGCAGTGCACTTGACAGTGTTAACAGCAACAGCAAACTCCCAACTGGCAGCCCCACCAATGCACACCACACATCGGCACTAGTCACCTGGTCACTCTCATACCCAGTCTCCTGCGACTATGTTGCCACTACTTTCTTTACAGCCCTCGTATGAACGAGACGACAGGTTTAGCCCATGTATTACTGGTCTCTTATCGCAAGAATTTTGAACTTGAGAACTATTAACCATACAGAACTGGAACAGGGATGAGAGTGTCGACCTAAGTGAAATCACCCAGTTTTCTGGATCATTCTAAAGAGTGAAATGTTCATTTTGAACAGTGTACTGAATTACTTTACATCTTCATATGTATCTTGTTTCAGATACAACATGACTTCACAACTCCATCCTCATCACCAACTTCTTATGAGGATTATTTCTCTTGAGGAGAAGATGAATACAGAGTTTGATCTTCTCCGAGCAAATGTTGAAGAAAATCGAGTCCTTTGTGAAAGCAGACACCCCCTTTCTCTGGTGCTTAATAAAGAACGAAGGATAACTCAACTGGAACAAGAACTTGAAACAAGTGAGAAGAAGTATAAAGATTTGGAGGAAAAGTTTGTAAATTTGCAAAAGACACATGAAACGATTCAGAAGAAGAATAAAGATTTGGAGGAAAAGTTGAAGCATTTAGAAAAACGACACAAAGAAATGGACGTTGAGGTGTCAGCTGGAAACATTGCCAGTAAAAGCAACTTGGAGGTGAGTAAAATGTACCAGACATTACAATTAGTAGTGAGTCTTGAATCTGTATAATGTCGAACTGTTGTAACTTTAATGTAAGTCGTCTATCACATTACTGAAAAGACCAAGGTGTGTATTGGGTTCATTACCTCCCTCAAAGAATTAAGGCAGGGTATAAACCGATCCTGAACATGCTCAGATGTCAGCGATTTAGTCATACAAGCGACCTTTGTCAAGAGAATCTGTATGTGTAAACTATGGTGACATTTTCGATTATGTTGTGTGCGCATGGGCACCAACTTGCGTCTACTGTGGCAATAAACATGCGTATGTCCCTGTTATACCGAGGAAACAATGATACAGGAAATCTGTACCCTTACAGTCTGACATCCAGTCAGGATAGTATTGCCATTCACCTGGATTACTATTTGCTGTATTTGCACCCCTTCGTCTCAATTGCCCTTGCAATTTTATGCTCAGTTATCTTTTTAAGGAGGCCCTGCTCCTCTTTGTCCTCTGTCTCAGAAACTTTGTTCAGTCTGTCACATGCTTCTAGAGTATGTTTTCATGGTGCACCTTCAGGGCTCTCTGAAACTGCTGGTCATCAGTCTTGTAGAGGTCCTGGTGGGCAATGAACAAGCACTAAAACTGTATTTATGTATTTATCAACGGTAAACTTTGAAATAAGATTTGTTGTTTTCTAGTGCCTTGCATCTGGCAATGAAGCCATTAGCATTCGTGCTTTCCAATACTTTTGAACTGTAGTTTCTTCTGATTTTAATGCTTCACAGGTCTTCAAGTGGTCTTCATTCATTTCGGCTGGATCGTTACACAGGACACATATTGGTGAGGCTGAGATACCTATTCTGTAGAGATGACTTGCCAAGCAGTCATGATTTGTCAATAGTCGGAAGGCTGCAGCCGCTGTTTTCCTTGGTCTCTGGGGGATTATATCTGGATTGGAAAGTAGTGTAATCCATTTTTTATCTTTGCCATTTGTTTCTATTTCTTGTAGGTATGAATGACAAACATTTTTAATGATCAAGCGTTTTATTGAGGAATATGAGAAATTGAATTTAGACTTTTGTTTTATTGTTGTGCCTTTCTTTGCAAGTGAGTCTGCAGCTTCGTTCCCCATGACTCCACAGTGTGCTGGAATCCATTGGAGATGAACAGTCTTATTAACTTTTTGGAGTTGTGTTAACATTTTGTAGCATTCTCTAATTTTTGTTGACTTCTTTGTAGTATTTGAACATATTCCCTGAATTACAGCTTTAGAATCCGAAAGAATTACTGCCTTGTTAAATTTATTTAAGGGAAGATTTAATATTGTCGGAGAGCAATGTGTATAGCCTCTATTTCTCCATCATAATTTGTTGTGTCTCTGCCAACAGAATGATAAAAGGAAAAATGTGAACACGTAACTCCAGCTCCAGTAAGGTTTTCCTTCGAGGATCCATCAGTATATATGTGCAGCCATTCTTCTGTGGGATATCTAGTATTGATTGTTTCCAGAGCTAGAAGTTTTTGTATTTCTTTTGGTGTGTCTGATTTACTTATTTCCTCTATTAATTCCAAATTGAAGGTAGGTTGCAATAATTCCAATGGATTTTCTCTTATAAGTAGATTTTCTCTGGTGTTAGGAATGTTCAATTTGGATTTAATCTGTGTTACCTTTTCTAGGAAACTACTATGAGTTTTAAGGATTGAAGGGGAGAGGTTCTCTTCTGTCCATTTAGAGTTTGGCAGTCGTAACATTTTCTCGTGTTGGAGCAATGCTTGTTCTTCTATTTTTGTTGTTATTGATGGGGTCCGTGTTAAGGCAAGCATGGCATCAATAGGTGTGGATTTAACTGCTCCAGTGATTAGGCGAAGAGCCTGATTTTGTATTTGTTCAAGTTTATTGATGTTAGCATTTGCTGCTGTTATTAAAGCTTCAGAACAGTACAAGAGGTTTGGTTTAACGTACATTTTGTGTGTTGTGTTAAGGACTCTCCTTGAGCAGCCCCATTTAGCACCAGCTAACCTTTTCAGGATTTGCAATTTCTTTTCAACCTTTTCTGAGATGTTTGTTATATGTTTTTTCCAACTTAGCTTTCTGTCATGTACTTAGGGCTGTGAAATAAGATTTTAGTAATATAGATATAGAGGTTTCGTACATTTTGGACCTTTTTTTTTTTGTTTGTAAAGTTGTGTTGATTTCGGGTTTTCCATAATTACTTGTGTATATTTAAACAAATATTTACACTTTTGTTGCAATTTTTATTTTGCATTGATGGTTTCATTTCATAAAGGTGCTGATAATCTAGTAGTTGAGCACCCTTAAATACATGTTATCATTTGAATTTGTTGCTGTAGGTTATATATACAGGATGTCCCAAAATTAGACCAAAAAACTTTGGGAACTGATAGATAACATTATTTTAAACACTTTCTGTTAAGGAAAGCTTTTGGTACGGTGCTTCGTTTAAGTGTTAGACGAGTTAATGTCATAGATTACTGCTTCTCAACCAGTTTACTTATTTACAGCAGAATCAACAATGCAAATTATTGCATTTATCTTAGTAAGGTGCACAAATTTAATCCAAGAAACAAACACAGAACACATAAACAAAACACAAACATCTCATTGTTTACAGTTAATCACAGCTTTACTATTCAAAGCAAATGTTGGAACACACGCCCATTGCGATTAACACAAAGAGTGCATCGACGTGCCCTTTTCTGCCGTACTCTCACAAAGACACCAGCCATTTCTCTGGTTTAAAAGTTTGTCTAATTTTGAATAGTAAAGCTGTGATTATCTGTGAACTATCAGATGTTTGTATTTTGTTTGTGTTCTGTGTGCTTCTTGCATTGAGATTGTATGCCTTATTAAGATAAATGCAACACTAATTTGCATTGGTAATTTTGCCGTAAATACTTAAACTGGGTGGGAGGCAGTAGGTAATAACATTTAACTCGTCTTGCGTTTAAACGAAGCACCGCAGCAAAAAACTTTCTGTAACAAAAAGTGTTTAAAATAATGTTATCTATCAGCTTCCAAAATTTGTCTAATTTTGGGACACCCTATATGTAGTGACAGATGAAAAGTACAGTTACATTTTATGTGATTTTATTTCCATTAAAACTGAATTACAATTCACAAACCGTGACTTTGCAACTTTGTTCTATTGTAACCTTGACACACACATTGCTCAGTTGTACACACCAGCTCTCTCTGACAATTCTACTATGTCACTAAAAAGTGAAACTGTAAACCTGTTCATGCCAACTCGCTTATATAGTTGATTTTCTAAAGATCGGCATTTCCTAAATGTGTGTATAAATAGCTCGTAGTCCAGGCAACAGCAGGGTTTGTCCAGTCCAGCCTTGCTCTGGCTTGTGGCTTGCTGCTAGCCCATAGCCCTAGCGTAGTGATCCTCATGTATTCCATGCAGTAGCCTCGTGTAGCTCAGTGGTAGGCCATGGTAGCTTAGCAGTTAGAGCAGTCAGGTGGTAACCAGTAGATCCATGGTTCAAATCCCAGCTATGGCATTGGCTTTTTCAGTTTCAGTCTTCTCTTTCCACGTGTATTCTAATTTATCATACGTAGTTCTGTGTTACATTTGCAGTGGGATGGGATACTTGTGCTCTGTTTATATACCTGATGAATGGAACTATTGTATATCTATATGTACAGCGACGTGATCAGCAAAGCATGAAACAGAAACAGCCATTCTACTTTTAACTGATGAACTCTTAAATGTAACAGGAACAAAATTATATTTCATAATATACGAGGGTAATCCCAAAGCTAGGTCTTCAAAGCGCTGGGGTCGCAGGGAAACTGTTCATGTGGATGTTGGCCATACTGCTTCTTGGAAGCCCCCTCCACTCTCTACAGACACTACACATCCGCTGGGGCTCTCAGTCTTGGCTTGGCAGCCAGTTGTAATGGAGCTCCCGTTAGCAACTAATGTCAGGTGCAAAGTCTGCGCAGTTATTCGGTTTTTTAGTGTAAAAGGAGTTAAACCAATTGCAATTCATTGACAGTTTGGTGCAAGTGTATGTAGAAATTCATGACGAGGAAAGAAGCGGGACACTGTCAATTCCCCACGAAACAATCTCAAAGGTTGAACAAATCGTGCTTCAAGATCGGTGCATCACTTTCGAAGAGCTCTGCATTGTTGTTCCTTCTCGAAGCACCATTTACAGGACTTTGGCTGAAGAGTTGAAATGTTGAAAGGTGTGTACAAGATGGGGCCCATGAATGCTGACAGAAGATCACAAAAGGCAACACGCTGAACGTTCCCACCAATTTCTTCAACGCTATGCTGATGAAATGGACAATCTTTTGGATTCAATAGTCACAGGTGACAAAACTTGAGCTTTCCACTTCACACCCGAGACAAAACAACAATCTCGTGAGTGGCGACATTCCGGTTCACCCAAGTCGCGAAAGTTCAAAAGAACACTGTGTCGGCAAAGTCATGGCAACTGTGTTTTGGGATTGAAAGGGGATATTGTTGGTTGACTTTATTGCTCCTGGGACAACAATCAATCCCGACAGGTATTGTCAGACATTAAGAAAACTCAAACGGCATTTCAAAACCAAAGAAGAGGAATGTTGAGCAAGGGTATCAGCCTTCTCCATGATAACGCTCGCCCCCACACTGCCCGTCAAACTGGATCTCCTGCATCAGTTTGGATGGGATATCATCATCCACGCACCCCAGTACGTCCAGTGACTGGAACACTTGGCTGGAAGGCACTTTAGTGACGACGTTGAGGTGAAAGATGAAGTCCAACACTTCTTCAAGAACATGGTGGTGGACTGGTATAACATGGGCATTCAAAAACTGCCACAGCGTTTACAAAAATGCATCAATAGAAATGGCGACTATGTGGAAAAATAGAAAAATGTCCAAGCTTAAAATCTATGTACCATTTGTTGACAAACGTTTATTTAAATTTTAAAAAAATTGGAGACCTTAGTTTTGGGGTTACCCTTATAAATATTCAAGACGGATAATACAATTAGAACAGTCAAAGGCCTAATTGAGAAGAAATTGTGAATAAGTAACATAAATTATAAAATATGGTAACATTAAATTGCAACAATTTAAATTAAATGCTTTACTTTTTGTTGGTTGGTTTTCTGTTGAGCAGCATATAAATATTTGGGGTGATACTTTGTGTTGCCTTGATTCTAAGCACTGCACTGAGAGGTTACTTTGATGTCCATGTTTTCTCAGTTTTAAACTGGAGAAGATTTGCTCACACACATAAGTAATACTGAACATATACACTGCCCGCCTCTGTGGTGTGGTGGTAGCATGTCTGCCTCACGTTCAAATATTGCTTCGGGCGAGTTATCCAGATAAGGTTTTTTCTGAGGTTTTCCCTTATCCTGGGAAGACGAATGTCGGGTAACTTAAAGCTCTATGACCTCGGACTCATTTGATCATTTAACCCATTTTATTCATTATATATTACATTGGAGGATGTTAACAAAAAAAAAAAAAAACAAAGATATCCAAGAGCTTAGGTGCAGGATCATGCAGGCATGGAAATCGTAAATTAGGAAACCATTGGTAAACACCAACCAAATCCACCTTATTGTTATACTTGCATTTCAGTTCTCCGTGACATTGTAAGTCAATAATTTCTAACTGTAAGTCTGAGGAACTGAATCAACATTTACTGTAAATGATGTAGCAGATATATCAAATTGTGTTTCTACACCTTGCAGGTCCTGGAAATTGTTGAACGACAGCCATGTCTTCACCAAGGATGCATGTATATGTATTGCTGGGAAACACTGGCATGATGTTGCCGTTCCCTGCGATGCAGGCAAGCTCTTGGCCCCGCCTACTGCCCACCGCCCTGAAGTACGAGGGCCGTCTGAAAAGTAACTTGCATATTTTTTTAAATCCGCGCACTAGGCGGAAAAAGTCTGAAAGTCCCAGGGTATATAGGTATGAGTGTAGTAGCAGCACCGTAAAATTCCTAGGCCCCTAAGTTTATTGTTTGGACATTAAAACGGCAGTAACAATGGAGATTCCACTCGTTTCTACCGCCGATTGCGAAGTTCGCACCGTAATCCGTTTTCTGACGGGAAAAAATAAATGTGCGACTGAAATTCATTGCGAGTTGTGCAGTGTTTATGGAAAAGACGTTTTGTCAAGACAACTGGTTTCTCGTTGGCCCCAATCGTTCATTGAAGGGAGAACAACATTACACAATGAGCAATGAAGCGGCCGACCCTCCACTTCCCTCGCTCCAGATATTGTTGACGAGGTCCGAGCAGTCGTGAACATCGATCAGCGCCTTACACTTGATGCAGGTTTGTTTCAACTTCTTTCATATATTGAAATAAGCCGTACATCACTTCACAGGATTATTTCTAAGGATCTGTGTCTATGGAAAGTGTGTGCAAGTTGTGGAAACGAATGGATGAGGCAACTCCAAAAAAAGGCAAAAGTTGTTGCATTGGCTGGCAAGGCCATCACAACGATATTCTGGGATTCGAAGGGAGTACTGTTAATCGATTACCTGCTCCATGGGACCATGATGACAGTTGCTCGCTATTGTGAGGTGGTGAGAAAACTCAAAAGAGCCATACAAAACAAAAGGAAGGGAAAGTTGAGCAAAACAGTTTTTCTGGTCCATGATAACACTCGCCTGCACACTGCTCATGAAATTCAAGCCATTTTGAACAGTTTCGATGGGATGTTTTCGGTCATCCATCTAGTGCACCTGACCTTGCACCGAGTGATTACCATCTTTTTCCAGAGCTGCAGCAACATCTTGGGGGAACGCACTTCAAAATGACGAGAAACTGAAACAAGAAGTGCAAAGATGGCTATCCAGTTTGGCAGGAGAGTGGTTTGACATTGGGTTAAAAAACTGTTACCACAGTATCAAAAATGTATTGAGGTTCAAGGAGATTATGTGGAAAGATAGGTACTGAATGTAGCTTTCAAAATATACCCTTTTTAAAATATTTAAACGTTTTGTTATTTTTTAAAAAAATAGTGCAAGTTACTTTTGAGATGCTCCTCGTAGTATACCGGCTGGAGCCTGTTCTAGAGCTGTGTACAATGGTGTTTTTGTTTAGCAGTGGGCATGGGTTGGCTGAACTTGATTCTTCTTCTCAGCAGCTGAAGCGACACTAAATTTACCTTATTTTGCATCACATATTGGTCAAATTATTTTCTCTTGACTTTGAGTTAAGATCTCTGTCATACCTTGTATATCTTAAGTGAAGTTTTGGTATCATCTTATTTCATCCAGTGCCATTTATCTTGGTATACTGCTAAATAGCTTGAAAATGTGTTAAGTAATTTACTTGTTTATGATAGTAGGAGGCATGTCATTAATGTAACTTTCAATAATTTTTTTAAAAAACAAAAGAACAATATACTTTATAACATTCATTATCTTACAGTACATGTGCACATTGTCACTCCTTCATTGAGACATTTGTGGTAAGGGGAAACCAGTGTTTGTATAGCTTTGTTAGAGAATAACATTGCCACTTCGTGTTTCGCAACATCGTTGTCATTGAAATATTTTCCACCAAAGACTTTCTTCAGATGAAGAAACAATGTAAGCTGCTTTGTGTCAAATCAGGAGTGTAGGGAAGGGTGGTCGAATTGTTCCCAATCAAACAATGCGATCGATCTCGAGTTTATTTGGCTTAGAATGGCCAGGCATCTTGTGGACTGAAAGATTTAGTACATGAAGATTCAGGTAGTTTTGCAGTGTCTCACAAAAGAGGTCTTTGTTGATTGTTGCATTTCTGGATAAGAGTTTAACAGCAAAACACATTTTGTGTCCCAGAAAACTGTGAACATGATCTTGCAAGTGGATATTGTTCTTTCTTGCTGATGGACTTGTGGTTTGATGTTTGTAATGATGTGCACCTGCCCCAGCATATCTGAGTGCAGCGGCAGATCGCTCATCAGTAAGAACTTCAGGCATCCAGCTTATCACACTGTTGTGCAGGAAGCACCAATATGGTGAAGCGTCTGACCTCATGAATGTTTTCTTTCACCACTTGCACTAAATCATCTGTGAAACCAGATGGTTGGCCGCCTGGGGCTGATCATATGGATTTTCATTACCTTTGTTAAACCGTCTAACCCACTTCCTCAGCATCCCACCAGTCATTGTGGCTTGCCCCTAAACCTCACACAATTGTAGACGACTGTGCAATGATCTGAGTTTGCAATTGGCGAGTCATTCAGCTGTTTTGAACATTTCAGAACTTGAAGTGATGATCACTCACGGGCATGTCTGGCTTTGCCATAATGGAGGAAGCGATGCAGATTCTGAAAATTGTTACTGCAGCAACAAAATATTTAAATGCCACTTACTTTAAAAATACACCTCTTATCATGCTCCAAGGATTTGTTATAATTTGAATAACAATGTTATTCTGATAATATGGAAAGTTACGCTGCGTTTGGGGAAAGTATTTATTTTATTTATTCAGTACAAAATAAGTACAGCACTTTGCAGTAACGTTTTGGCTGTTGCCATTCTTAGGTAGATCTCCACTTTTTTACTTTCTCTACTGGTAAGTAGGGGAAGTATTGTATTCCACCCAAAAATTCAAAGTCGAGATTTCACCGGAAATACATGTTTTGAGGCCCCCTGAATCCAAAAAAAGCATTTTTAGAAAAAGGTCTGTGTGTGTGTGTCTATGTGTCTGTCAGTCTGTGGACAGCATAACTCAAAAACGAAAAGTCAGTTAAAAACCAAAGTTGGTATTTAAGTTTAATGACTTTCAAGGATGTGACACGAAGATTTTGAAGAAAATAGCCCCACCCTAAACTACCCTTTACATGGAAAATTTTTCGAAAATTTTGATTTTCTTGAAAATGGCTCTAACAATTTTGATTAAAATGTCATATGTTTGAGATATTTTTATGACAAATGAAATGTATATCTTGAATTTTCTGGTTATAGCCCATGTAGTCGTATTTACTCTGGATGACTTTTGCATAACTGTTAAACCGTTACAGATAGACCAAATTATACTATACAAAAAATGTAGACCTTGCTAAAATACACAATTTATGTCTCAATAAATTTTCTTGTAGGGTGAACCATTTCGCAGATATTCCTTGTTATGTGTGTGAGTTTCGGAAAACTTGGAACTTTCATGAAATGGGTCATCGTTGTTCATTTTTTTATATGTTACGTGTACAAAGAGAACGGAATCTCAAAGCTTTCAAAGATTTGACTATCGCACAAAGCCTACTGTATTCCAATATTCCCCTTGCACCTACAAGGAAATAAGCAATAAGATAATTTGTACAAATGTTTATTTTAACTAACACGAAGAAGATATAGGAATGAGAGTTTGTAAGAATGGTTAGTACAAGAGTAGAGAAAGTCATGTGAGTGCAACACATCAGATTTTTATTTAACATATAGGAGTAGTGGATTCATATTGCTGTTTCATTTTCACTGTACAGAGAAATTCCTCTAGATGTGTTAACGGACTGACACCTGCGTAATTCCTGAGTATCCTCGAAAAACGGCAGTTGCAACCTTCAGCTTGATTACAGGACATGATTGTCTGGCAAAACATTTAAACAGAATTGGGATATATTCTTCACCACTCTGTCCTCTATGTGATCTGCAAGAGGAAATGGATCGAGACCACCTTCAAATATGCCCAGCCACTTCTAGTGCCCTTCCCATCCATCAGTGAAAAATATTGGAGAGCAAGAGGATTAATGACTTTATTGTCAGAAATCCAGCATTAGCTAACAACATCTGTTTGTGTGTAGCCCCTTCTATCCTCCAGTGTAATACACAGTGTACCTAACTCCAGTATCCTTGCTCATTACTTCCTACACACCCGCCCCAAATGCTCTTGCCTCCAATCCTAACATTGTGCATCTTTCCTTGTTGGATCACATTCTTTCATCCTAAAATCTATTTATTTTTGTTGAATCATTTTCTGCTCACTTACTTTCAAAATTCCTAGTATTACTTTCAGAAGGCTCCATCCCATCCTCAGCTGCTTGACTGACTGATTTCATCATCTCGCTGTTTCCCCTTTCTCTCATTGTTTGATCTGCTACTTCCCCATTGGTCAATCATAGGATGTCCCCTATTGCTGGTACCTATAGTTCTTGTTCATAATGATGTAAATATTCTCCTACATTGTTAATTCCCAATGAATGTTTATCAGTTAACTTCTGGGTTAATATTGTGTTTGTGTGACCAAAAATGATGAGTTATAGTTGATTTCTTTGTTATTTATATAAATGTACCTATTCATTGTGGTGAAGATGTAAACCCAGATTGTAAATGTATACAAGTGTACAAAAACTTTCCGTTGTGCATAATATGTAATGCAACAAAGAATAGCTGAGGTCCAAGCGGTAAACTACACAGTAATGTTTGTATGTGATGATTAAAACATAACCTCACATCTATTACAAACATTGACATTAATATACATCCATGTGTATTGTTTATTAATTTATTTGTATTCGGTAACTTTCATAGTGATGTGTTTGATGTGGAGTATCAGCATGTCTTGCTACTGGGAATTTAATTAAAAATTTCATTGCAATTAGTGATTGTATGTTTTCTTCCATTGCAGTCCCAGGTAACAAACACAGACACTGCAGGAAATGTTGCTGCAAGTGTTGAACAACTGTCCAAGTTTATAAGAGATGGAAATGTATCAGAAGTGAAGTCCATTATAGCATCAGGAGTAGATGTGAATGTGGCAGATGGTGGTGGCTTCTCTCCTCTACATGACGCAGCAGAGCATGGGCATGTTGCAATTTGTGCACATCTTCTGGAGAAGGGGGCAAATGCTAATGCTAGGAGTAAAGGAGGTGCCACTCCCATATACATGGCTTGTTATAATGGACATCTCGATGTTGTAAAGTTATTTATTGCTCATGCTGCTTCTGTTTCAATAACTGATGCAAATAAACTTACTCCTCTACATTGGGCATCACAACGAGGACATACAACAGTCTGTGAATATCTTCTAGACAAGGGGTTACCTATTAATGCTAAGGGTGAGTTGGGGCACACTCCCCTACACAAGGCTTGTTGTAATGGACATTTTGGTGTTGTGAAGTTACTTATTGATCGTGGTGCTTCTATTGCAATAACTGACACAAATAGATTCACTCCTCTTCATCATGCATCAATGCAAGGACATACAACTATTTGTAAATATCTTCTGGACAAGGGGGCACCCGTTAATGTTAAGGATCACAATGGTGTTACTCCCCTGCACAATGCTTCTTATTTTGGATCTATTAAAATTGTCAAGTTACTTGTTGCACATGGTGCTCTTGTTAGCGTGAAGGATAATGAAGGTAGAACCCCTCTGTGTTGTGCACAAGAAGCAGGTTGCACATCTGTTTATAAATACTTGAAGAAGTACGCTCGGAGACAAAAGCCTCATGCAGTGGCGCCCACTGGTTGCTGTGCTTGAGCAGTATGTTAATAATGTAAAACATGAACTCACATTATATGCAGCCTGTAGTGTTTCATTGCAGCACATTTGTCTATGACTCGCTGGTTGAGTACTGGAATTCCCCAAGGAAGTTTTCTTCTGTTCAGTGTAGAGACTCAGCTTTCTACTTCGGAACATCAACACTAATGTAAGGACCTTTGTTGGTTCAATAAAGGGTTTTGTTGTTTTACATTATTGCACATAATGAATTGTAACATGTTAACAGTTCCTGACAATGACTGAAATTGTGCGCAATAGATAGAAGTCAGTTCATGTGAGAGTTTTACTCATGGGCAATGCCAAGGGGGGGCCGCGGCCCCTCCCTGGAAGTTGGTCAACTTAATGTGCAATCAATTACTGACTATTAGACTACTGTTTTAAAAGATTAATTTTTATTTAACACAAATTAACATGGTTATATGCAACGAATATTATAAATTTTGACAATAAAATAGCGAATTAATATTATCTGATTGCAAATTTCAAACATGTGGCCCCCCCTGGAAAAATGTCTGCCGACGCTCATGGTTTTACTCTATGAAAAACAGTTGTAAATCATAGACACTTTCCTCACTGTATCTTCTGGGAAACAGCCAAAAATTAAATTTGAAACTGACAAGTGTTCTCTTATATGTAGAAGCATGGCCAAGTGTTTGTGAATGTTTAATTTCATGCTTGCACTGAATAATGTCAACAGGGTATTGCTATCTTAGTATGGAATCATGAACACCAGTGAACTGCGGACTGACAGAAAAACAAAAACAAGTGCCATGTGAATTAGAAATGAAAATTCTGACTTTTCTATGTATTGAAGCAGCATTTCCCATTACAAGATTTACTTGATGGATAGAAAACAATGTATATACTCAACGTTATGGAAGGACTTGTTTATTAATGCTTGTAGGAAGAGGAGCCAGACGTAACAGAAGCGCTGGCGTATGTTACTCCAAGCTTTGTCGTCTTTCTCTAGATTTTGCTTCTACAACAAGTGAATGCCTTGACATCTGAAGGTGAAACAAAGTTCCAAAACTGCTCAATGGTTGATAAACCATGTCCATTTGATTAATATTTGAGCATCACTTGTTTCATCTACAACCACAACCATGAAATCACACTCTTGAATTTATTTAGAAATTCCCTCTTTGCATACTCCTAACATCATTTGGAGCATTTCATTCAGAATTGTTTTGGACATTCACTTCAAAACTGTAGCCTTCTCTCTGTGACTTTTCAATACACAATCTAATTGTGAACTACTAGTCAGCCACAATATGAGTGCACTCGGTGAGAAGAGTTACTACCCATATATGACACAAGTAGGCGGGGTTTCAGAGGTACAGCCGTGTAAGGGAAGCATCACCAACACCGAGATGCTTGCAGTGAGGCGTGCTAACAATGTAAACAGAGTAACACCAGCACTTCAAAATTACTGTCTACAAGACAGTTGAACTGTAAGCTGTGCCAGTGTTGCCACAATATTATATTGTATGTTTCTAGAGTCTCTAATAAACATAATTCATTAATGATATTACTGAAAATATGATCATAATTGCTTTGTTTTATATGCTAAAATGTTGTATAACTTGAGAGGTAGAACTGGAACTTAAAAATTCAATGCCACAACTGGGATTTGAACCACAGACCTTCTGCTTACCGGGCGGCTGCTCTACCATTGAGCTATTGTGACAAACTGCCAGAATGGCATTAAATTCTCAAACCAGTTCGTATGTTTCCTGGTAAACCACAAAGGCAGTCTCACATCAGAGACAAATTACCCCAATGGTGACTTACTATTGTAAGTACTTTATATCCCAGGATTAAATAACCTTCACATGGTAATTATTATTTATTTATGCCAACAAACTTACTGTTGGTGTTTTTAAACACACAAGCCGTGTGTGGGCAAAGTTTGAGAGGTAGAACTGGAACTTAAAAATTCAATGCCACAACTGGGATTTGAACCACAGACCTTCCGCTTACCAGGCCGGTGCTCTACCATTGAGCTACGAACTGGTTTGAGAATTCAATGCCATTCTGGCAGTTTGTGACAGTAGCCTGGTAAGCGGAAGGTCTGTGGTTCAAATCCCAGCTGTGGCATTGAATTTTTAAGTTCCAGTTCTACCTCTCAAACCTAAGAGGTTAATTAACGCCGATGTATACTGATAAACAGAGCTACAAGTCCCAACATGCAACACATGTGAGTACCTGATATCCAAGTATTGTTTACGGCCAGCAGTTTCTATTTAGAATCATGGTGGACGGTCACGGCGAATTTGCTCTTGCATCTTTGTCGACTTATGTAAAGCATAAGACAGGCAAACCATTGACTAGTGGTGAAAAAAAACAATAGTGTTGAACGTATATTATAAGTTGTGTGAGAAATATCCAACTCTTCCCATCAAAGAAGTAATGAAATTAACTTCTGAGTTCACTGGTGTTTCGAGTACCAGTATAAACAGTGCTCGTAAAGAAAAAGCTGAAACGGTGGTTACGCCTGGGAAAAAACAAAAGAGTGTAAAATACGCCATTCAAGAATGTGATGATTTTGTTAAAAATGCAATTGTTTTCACAGTATACAATTTCTTTTCATAAAATGAGCCGCCAACAATTGACAAAGTGCTACAACAGGTTAATGCTGATCAAGACTTGCCTAATTTCAGAAGAGGCACCTTTTATAAAATTTTGTGTGAAATAGGGTTCGAATTTGTCAAAAGAGGCCGAAAAGGTGTTATAATTGATAGGGAGGACTATTTTGTGGAGAAGGGACCATTTGAACACAGTGCATAGGTTTAGGGAAGAAGGACGTAAGTTGTATTACTTATATGAGAACTGGGTTAATGAGGGAGGGCTATACAACATCCAAAGTGTGGGTAGATACAACTGTACAAACAAGGGGGAAAGCATTTCTATCGGGACTGAGCACTGGCCTGAGAAATCCCTCAGGTAAAGGGAAACGACTAATATTATTGCACGTAGGGAGTGAAGTTGGATTTGTGGAAGGCGACAAGCTACTTTTTGAATCCAAAAAGGCTGGAGACTACCACAAAGAAATGACTGAGAAAGTTTTCAAGAAATAGTTCGAAAACATTTTGCTAAAACTGGAACCAAACAGTGTAACAGTCATGGACAATGCTCCTTACCATAGGATTAAAGCTGAACGTCTACCAAATAGATTTTGGGTAAAAAATGACACCATTGCTTGGATGGAAGCGAAAAATATTCCATGTGATGGGAACATGGTAAAAAAGAACTTCTGTGATCTGTTCGGGAGGCAAATGTAAGCTTCAAATATGACATGTTGTGGATTACATGCAAAACAGGCTAATCTTATTGTGCAACAACTGCCTCCATACCAGTGCATGTTAAATCCAATTGAAATGGTGTGGAGTCAGGTGAAAGGCTACGTTAGACAACATAATGCAACATTTAAGATAAGAGATGTCAAGGTCCTGACCGAAGCAGCTCTTAATCATGTGACATCAGCCTCCTGGAAAAAGTGCATCGAACATGTAGTCAAAGAAGAGGCATTGTTGTGGGAGATGGACAGTATAAGTGACACCGTTGTTGTCAGCATTGGAGAGCAAAGCAGCAGCACAGATGACGATTCTGATCTGAAGGGGATAGAGCCGCTTCCAGAAAGTGAATAGATGTAGGTTACCTCTTATTTTCTTTTTCACTCAATTTTTTAGAATTAATTATTATAATTATGACATGTGCATAATTTATTTTGTTGTAACTATCAATCTTATCTCTAGTTACATGTTAGTTACTCTTTAAATTGACGGAATAAGGGATCGTTTGCTTTCTATTGCGTACTGCATGCACTCACCATATGGTTGTGACAGTATTTCTGGCGCGAATGGCGGAAGGATACATTATAACTGTGCACTGGCCACCTGGGTTCAGTTTCATGCGGATGAACCTTAGAATGAATAGAATATAGTCATCAGTATCAAATGCTGAATAGAGATTTTTTCTATATTTAATGGTTGTAACAGACAGAAGGACAATGAAAAATGAAAGTGTCCTAACTTCTTGTAATGTTGCAATTTGGCGATGCTGACTGATGGACAATGGCCCTCATGTCTGATGTATGATATATGTAGTGATTCATGTAATGATAATACTAAAATTGTTTCAATTTGGAGAAATTTTGAACAATAATGTTACAGTAACATTACTTACCTGTTAATTTTAATTTCTGTAATGTCTATGTGTATTAATTTTACCCGAAAATTTGTGCAAAATTAATGCGCATTCTTAGAATAATATTCAACAGAAAACACAGCTAACTAAAATTATTAATACAAATTTTTCAAATGATTACCAACAAAATAATCTTGACTGTGATAATGCTCTTTCGCATAATATTTGTTGGTGCTGGGAAAGAAAGGATAAGTTGCTAATGTGAAGACATCAACAGGTGAATACTGTTTCAGAGGTAGAACTGGAACTTAAAAATTCAATACCACAACTGGGATTTGAACCACAGACCTTCCGCTTACCGGGCGGCTGCTCTACCACTGAGCTATTGTGACAAACTGCCAGAATGGCATTAAATTCTCAAGCCAGTTCGTATTTCTCCTGGTAAACCACAAAGGCAGTCTCACATCGGAGACAAATTACCCCAATGGTGACTTACTATTGTAAGTACTTTATGTCCTAGGATTAAATAACCTTCAGATGGTAATTATTATTTACTTATGCCAACAAACTTACTGTTGGTGTTTTTAAACACACAAGCCGTGTGTGGGCAAAGTTTGAGACTGACTTTTCCACAAGTGCTTAGTGAGGAACAAATGTGTCATCGGGTCACGACCTGCCAGCAGTGGATCACAAGGCTTCAGAGGGAACCCAACTTTCTGGACCAGGTTGTAACTTGTGATGAGAGCTGGTTTCATCACTGTGATCACAAGGCTTCAGAGGGAACCCAACATTCTGGACCAGGTTGTAACTTCTGATGAGAGCTGGTTTCATCACTATGATCACAAGGCTTCAGAGGGAACCCAACTTTCTGGACCAGGTTGTAACTTCTGATGAGAGCTGGTTTCATCACTGTGATCACAAGGCTTCAGAGGGAACCCAACTTTCTGGACCAGGTTGTAACTTCTGATGAGAGCTGGTTTCATCACTATGATCACAAGGCTTCAGAGGGAACCCAACTTTCTGGACCAGGTTGTAACTTGTGATGAGAGCTGGTTTCATCACTGTGATCACAAGGCTTCAGAGGGAACCCAACATTCTGGACCAGGTTGTAACTTCTGATGAGAGCTGGTTTCATCACTATGATCACAAGGCTTCAGAGGAAACCCAACATTCTGGACCAGGTTGTAACTTGTGATGAGAGCTGGTTTCATCACTGTGATCACAAGACTTCAGAGGGAACCCAACTTTCTGGACCAGGTTGTAACTTGTGATGAGAGCTAGTTTCATCACTGTGATCACAAGACTTCAGAGGGAACCCAACTTTCTGGACCAGGTTGTAACTTGTGATGAGAGCTGGTTTCATCACTATGATCACAAGACTTCAGAGGGAACCCAACTTTCTGGACCAGGTTGTAACTTGTGATGAGAGCTAGTTTCATCACTATGATCACAAGGCTTCAGAGGGAACCCAACTTTCTGGACCAGGTTGTAACTTCTGATGAGAGCTGGTTTCATCACTGTGATCACAAGACTTCAGAGGGAACCCAACTTTCTGGACCAGGTTGTAACTTCTGATGAGAGCTGGTTTCATCACTGTGATCACAAGACTTCAGAGGGAACCCAACTTTCTGGACCAGGTTGTAACTTGTGATGAGAGCTGGTTTCATCACTATGATCACAAGGCTTCAGAGGGAACCCAACTTTCTGGACCAGGTTGTAACTTCTGATGACAGCTGGTTTCATCACTATGATCACAAGACTTCAGAGGGAACCCAACTTTCTGGACCAGGTTGTAACTTCTGATGAGAGCTGGTTTCATCACTATGATCACAAGACTTCAGAGGGAACCCAACTTTCTGGACCAGGTTGTAACTTCTGATGAGAGCTGGTTTCATCACTATGATCACATGACTTCAGAGGGAACTCAACTTTCTGGACCAGGTTGTAACTTCTGATGAGAGCTGGTTTCATCACTATGATCACAAGACTTCAGAGGGAACCCAACTTCCTGGACCAGGTTGTAACTTGTGATGAGAGCTGGTTTCATCACTATTGGTGCTGTTTTTATGTATTACGAATGGGATGTTGATGAGCTTTTGACTCTTCTATTATCTCGGGTCGTGTTACTGGATGGAATCAACATACACTCGGATTTAACTTTGGTGAAATATTTTATTCGCACCTTCTTGTTCACAGTATTTAAATCGTATTGCAGTACTAAGTCTTTTATTTCAGTGGATCGACTTCCCTAGCATCGCCAGATTTAATGTCTAAAAATTTAGCGATATTTCGCTAAAAGTGTTTTCTATCACTTTATATTTTGTCTATTTTACGTCCTTTTATTTAATCGTGCACTTCGTATTAACTTATTAAAGTTAGCTAAAGCTTCACTTATTTTACACAAATTAACGGTCTTTAAACACTTAGTAAATTTACTTTCCCTATTTTTATGACGGGCACAGATAAAAATACGTCCATCCACACCAAACGCATAGACACTAATAACTAGACAATTGGCACCACATTACACTTCTTTTTGTGTACATCCGCGTATGCATCCATAAAATAGTTCCTGTATTGTTAGGGAAGCGATCCTTAGCCATTCTCCCTTCGCTTTGAGTATTGAACACATATAATTCTTTTATTTATATATATATATATATTAAAATTAAATATGGGAATATTTATGACGTCTTTAAACAAACTTAATTGTTTGTAACAATGAACATTAGTAACACGTTTTCGTCCGTCATTTAACCAACTCATACCAACATCAAAAACAAATTACACTCTTAACAAATATTCACATAAACGATTTTCTTTTGGGGTCTTACAATATCCTGTCTCACTATGATCACAAGGATTCAGAGGGAACCCAACTTTGTGGACCAGGTTGTAACCTGTGATGAGAGCTGGTTTCATCACTATGATCACAAGGCTTCAGAGGGAACCCAACTTTCTGGACCAGGTTGTAACTTCTGATGAGAGCTGGTTTCATCACTATGATCACAAGACTTCAGAGGGAACCCAACTTTCTGGAGTAGGTTGTAACTTGTGATGAGAGCTGGTTTCATCACTATGATCACAAGGCTTCAAAGGGAACCCAACTTTCTGGACCAGGTTGTAACTTGTGATGAGAGCTAGTTTCATCACTATGATCACAAGACTTCGGAGGGAACCCAACTTTCTGGACCAGGTTGTAACTTGTGATGAGAGCTGGTTTCATCACTATGATCACAAGACTTCAGAGGGAACCCAACTTTGTGGACCAGGTTGTAACTTGTGATGAGAGCTGGTTTCATCACTATGATCACAAGACTTCAGAGGGAACCCAACTTTCTGGACCAGGTCGTAACGTGATGAGAGCTGGTTTCATCACTGTGATCACAGACTTCAGAGGGAACCCAACTTTCTGGACCAGGTTGTAACTTGCGATGAGAGCTGGTTTCATCACTGTGATCACAAGGCTTCAGAGGGAACCCAACTTTCTGGACCAGGTTGTAACTTGTGATGAGAGCTGGTTTCATCACTGTGATCACAGGCTTCAGAGGGAACCCAACTTTCTGGACCAGGTTGTAACTTGTGATGAGAGCTGGTTTCATCACTATGATCACAAGACTTCAGAGGGAACCCAACTTTCTGGACCAGGTTGTAACTTGTGATGAGAGCTGGTTTCATCACTGTGATCACAAGGCTTCAGAGGGAACCCAACTTTCTGGACCGGGTTGTAACTTGTGATGAGAGCTGGTTTCATCACTATGATCACAAGGCTTCAGAGGGAACCCAACTTTCTGGACCAGGTTGTAACTTCTGATGAGAGCTGGTTTCATCACTATGATCACAAGACTTCAGAGGGAACCCAACTTTCTGGACCAGGTTGTAACTTGTGATGAGAGCTGGTTTCATCACTGTGATCACAAGGCTTCAGAGGGAACCCAACTTTCTGGACCAGGTTGTAACTTGTGATGAGAGCTGGTTTCATCACTATGATCACAAGACTTCAGAGGGAACCCAACTTTCTGGACCAGGTTGTAACTTGTGATGAGAGCTAGTTTCATCACTATGATCACAAGGCTTCAGAGGGAACCCAACTTTCTGGACCAGGTTGTAACTTCTGATGAGAGCTGGTTTCATCACTGTGATCACAAGACTTCAGAGGGAACCCAACTTTCTGGACCAGGTTGTAACTTCTGATGAGAGCTGGTTTCATCACTGTGATCACAAGACTTCAGAGGGAACCCAACTTTCTGGACCAGGTTGTAACTTGTGATGAGAGCTGGTTTCATCACTATGATCACAAGGCTTCAGAGGGAACCCAACTTTCTGGACCAGGTTGTAACTTCTGATGACAGCTGGTTTCATCACTATGATCACAAGACTTCAGAGGGAACCCAACTTTCTGGACCAGGTTGTAACTTCTGATGAGAGCTGGTTTCATCACTATGATCACAAGACTTCAGAGGGAACCCAACTTTCTGGACCAGGTTGTAACTTCTGATGAGAGCTGGTTTCATCACTATGATCACATGACTTCAGAGGGAACTCAACTTTCTGGACCAGGTTGTAACTTCTGATGAGAGCTGGTTTCATCACTATGATCACAAGACTTCAGAGGGAACCCAACTTCCTGGACCAGGTTGTAACTTGTGATGAGAGCTGGTTTCATCACTATTGGTGCTGTTTTTATGTATTACGAATGGGATGTTGATGAGCTTTTGACTCTTCTATTATCTCGGGTCGTGTTACTGGATGGAATCAACATACACTCGGATTTAACTTTGGTGAAATATTTTATTCGCACCTTCTTGTTCACAGTATTTAAATCGTATTACAGTACTAAGTCTTTTATTTCAGTGGATCAACTTTCCTAGCATCGCCAGATTTAATGTCTAAAAATTTAGCGATATTTCGCTAAAAGTGTTTTCTATCACTTTATATTTTGTCTATTTTACGTCCTTTTATTTAATCGTGCACTTCGTATTAACTTATTAAAGTTAGCTAAAGCTTCACTTATTTTACACAAATTAACGGTCTTTAAACACTTAGTAAATTTACTTTCACTATTTTTATGACGGGCACAGATAAAAATACGTCCATCCACACCAAACGCATAGACACTAATAACTAGACAATTGGCACCACATTACACTTCTTTTTGTGTACATCCGCGTATGCATCCATAAAATAGTTCCTGTATTGTTAGGGAAGCGATCCTTAGCCATTCTCCCTTCGCTTTGAGTATTGAACACATATAATTCTTTTATTTATATATATATATATATATATATTAAAATTAAATATGGAAATATTTATGACGTCTTTAAACAAACTTAATTGTTTGTAACAATGAACATTAGTAACACGTTTTCGTCCGTCATTTAACCAACTCATACCAACATCAAAAACAAATTACACTCTTAACAAATATTCACATAAACGATTTTCTTTTGGGGTCTTACAATATCCTGTCTCACTATGATCACAAGGATTCAGAGGGAACCCAACTTTGTGGACCAGGTTGTAACCTGTGATGAGAGCTGGTTTCATCACTATGATCACAAGGCTTCAGAGGGAACCCAACTTTCTGGACCAGGTTGTAACTTCTGATGAGAGCTGGTTTCATCACTATGATCACAAGACTTCAGAGGGAACCCAACTTTCTGGAGTAGGTTGTAACTTGTGATGAGAGCTGGTTTCATCACTATGATCACAAGGCTTCAAAGGGAACCCAACTTTCTGGACCAGGTTGTAACTTGTGATGAGAGCTAGTTTCATCACTATGATCACAAGACTTCGGAGGGAACCCAACTTTCTGGACCAGGTTGTAACTTGTGATGAGAGCTGGTTTCATCACTATGATCACAAGACTTCAGAGGGAACCCAACTTTGTGGACCAGGTTGTAACTTGTGATGAGAGCTGGTTTCATCACTATGATCACAAGACTTCAGAGGGAACCCAACTTTCTGGACCAGGTCGTAACGTGATGAGAGCTGGTTTCATCACTGTGATCACAGGCTTCAGAGGGAACCCAACTTTCTGGACCAGGTTGTAACTTGCGATGAGAGCTGGTTTCATCACTGTGATCACAAGGCTTCAGAGGGAACCCAACTTTCTGGACCAGGTTGTAACTTCTGATGAGAGCTGGTTTCATCACTGTGATCACAGGCTTCAGAGGGAACCCAACTTTCTGGACCAGGTTGTAACTTGTGATGAGAGCTGGTTTCATCACTATGATCACAAGACTTCAGAGGGAACCCAACTTTCTGGACCAGGTTGTAACTTGTGATGAGAGCTGGTTTCATCAGTGTGATCACAAGGCTTCAGAGGGAACCCAACTTTCTGGACCAGGTTGTAACTTGTGATGAGAGCTGGTTTCATCACTATGATCACAAGACTTCAGAGGGAACCCAACTTTCTGGACCAGGTTGTAACTTCTGATGAGAGCTGGTTTCATCACTATGATCACAAGACTTCAGAGGGAACCCAACTTTCTGGACCAGGTTGTAACTTGTGATGAGAGCTGGTTTCATCACTGTGATCACAAGGCTTCAGAGGGAACCCAACTTTCTGGACCAGGTTGTAACTTGTGATGAGAGCTGGTTTCATCACTATGATCACAAGGCTTCAGAGGGAACCCAACTTTCTGGACCAGGTTGTAACTTGTGATGAGAGCTGGTTTCATCACTGTGATCACAAGACTTCAGAGGGAACCCAACTTTCTGGACCAGGTTGTAACTTGTGATGAGAGCTGGTTTCATCACTATGATCACAAGGCTTCAGAGGGAACCCAACTTTCTGGACCAGGTTGTAACTTCTGATGAGAGCTGGTTTCATCACTATGATCACAAGGCTTCAGAGGGAACCCAACTTTCTGGGCCAGGTTGTAACTTGTGATGAGAGCTGGTTTCATCACTATGATCACAAGGCTTCAGAGGGAACCCAACTTTCTGGAGTAGGTTGTAACTTGTGATGAGAGCTGGTTTCATCACTATGATCACAAGACTTCAGAGGGAGCCCAACTTTCTGGAGTAGGTTGTAACTTGTGATGAGAGCTGGTTTCATCACTATGATCACAAGACTTCAGAGGGAGCCCAACTTTCTGGAGTAGGTTGTAACTTGTGATGAGAGCTGGTTTCATCACTATGATCTGGAAACCAAACAACAAAGTGCACAATGGAAACATCCCGACAACCCAAGGCCAAAAAAAGTAAAGGTGCAACCAAGTGCAGGGAAAGTCATGCATCTTGTGTTTTTTGACAAAATTGGGGTAATTTATGACCACGTGGTTCCTAAGCACACCACACTAATTGCTCAATACTACAGTAACATCCCTAAAGGACCAGTCAAGAGGAAAATGGCTGCCAAGAGACCAGAACTTGCTGCCAATGGATGGATCCTCCATCAGGACAACGCCCTTGCTCATTGAGCCATAGCAACACAAAAAGCATTCACTCAACTAAGTATCGAAATTATGCCCCACCCACCATATTCCTTGGATCTAGCACCCTGCTATTTCTATCGGTTTCCACAAATGAAAAAACATCTTCGTGGGCACCATTTTCAAATCGATGCAGAACTAAACAGTTGTATCCGGTATGCTGAATAGGAAGACAAACAATGGCTTCTCTGAATGTTTTGAAAAGTGGATAGAATGTTGGAACCAGTGTGTAATATAGAAGGAGATTATTGTGAAAGCTTGTAATTAAATTTGAATAAAAGGAAATCATAGTGTCCGAAAAAAAAAATTCCTATTTATTTTTTATCCACCCTAATACATTATAGACTCAGCTTTCTTTCTAAAATTTAAGACATCGAAAAGAACATATACGTTCCTAATTCAAAGGAAAACTTCATATATAAATTTAATACAACACAAACATTAGACATCACATATTACTTACACCTGACAGAAGTTAAGAAAAGTGATACTCCAACTAGTGTTCTAAAATTATTGGCATTAGAGTCAATCCATACTAGATTTCCAGAACATGAATGACTCCATATTTATACTTATGGATCATTGATATCAAACCGAGATGGAGCAGGGGCTGGAGTCACATGTCACCTCTTTTCCTATTGCAAATCTTTAAGTTATGGAACTACAAACTTTAATGGAGAAATTGAAGCAATTCGAATGGCCCTACAAAATCTTTTGTATAGAATTTCACATTTTCAGCAAGCAGTTATTCTCTCAGATTCCAGGGCAGCAATTATAGCAATTACTTCCAAGTTGTCACCAAAAAACCAAACAATTATAGAATGTTGGAAGATGCTTAGCCATCTAACAGCACTTCAAACACACCTAGTCTTCCAATGGATACCAGCTCACTGTGGACTGAGTGGTAATGAGAAAGCTGATTTTCTTACAAGAAAGGGTACCAGCAGTGTACAAAAATCTATAGTTAATCTACCATTTTATGCAGCTGAAAGATTAGTCAACTCTGAATTCAAAAAAAATATTGCAGAATATTACTATGAAAAATCAAAAAATAAAAGATGAGAACTACCAAACATTCAAACAGTAATTCCTGAGTATCCTCAGTTGCAACCTTCAGGTTGATTACAGGACATGATTGTCTGGCAAAACATTTAAACAGAATTGGTATATATTCTTCACCACTCTGTCCTCTATGTGATCTGCAAGAGGAAATGGATCGAGACCACCTTCAAATATGCCCGGCCACTTCTAGTGCCCTTCCCATCCATCAGAGAGCAAGAGGATTAATGACTTAATTGTCAGAAATCCAGCATTAGCTAACAACAACATGAACTTGATGGAGATGTATCTATCATTACAGAATGTTTTGAAACCATTAATGCCCAGCAGTTTCATTATAGACCGGGTGATTTTGGAACACTGGGTGAAAAAAAAGGCAAACAAAATATATTGTTCTATTATGCATTCTTTCCGGGCTTGTAGACCATGATCCAGTAATTGTATTCTCCAATGTTTTGCCGAAAACTTCGTTCGGCATTTTCAGGTAAGTTATGATATTGTTACACAGCTTTGACTTTCTGAAGATGCCGAACGAAGTTTTCGGCGAAACGTTGGAGAATACAATTACTGGACCACGGCCTACAAGCCCAGAAAGAATGCATAATAGAATTAGCAACGCCGGCCATGAAAGCCATAGCATTTAAAATATATTGTTGATATTCTGTAAGCTAAATGAATACAATACATATTTATTTCTGCCAACAAACTTACTGTTGGTGTTTTTAAACACACAAGCCGTGTCTGGGCAAAGTTTGAGAGGTAGAACTGGAACTTAAAAATTCAATGCCATTCTGGCAGTTTGACACAATAGCTCAGATAGAGCAGCCGCCCGGTAAGCAGAAGGTCTGTGGTTCAAATCCCAGTTGTGGCATTGAATTTTTAAGTTCCAGTTCTACCTCTTATACAATACATATGTTATTTATGCCTTTGATAGACCAATTTTTCATTTTATATTTAATGCAGAAGTACAGACTTCTCTAAATATGAGAGTAACACATAAAAAGCTTGAACTTATTATATGTATATATGTTTACCCATATTGCTTGTTTCGTGTCTGCTCGTAGTAATTTAAACTATCCTTATTTATGATTTATGATTATGATTCTTTCAACTTCTGCCTGTGTTCACTTTCATACTTTGTACACTTTGTGTTACTTACTGTAACAAAGCGACAAAATCCAGGTCCTGTTACTTTTCTATCACTTTATTGTCCTGTGAAATTGTTTGTACAAATACAGTTTTCTTCTTGTAGTTGACAAAATCCAGTCTTTCGGACAGTCACAACCCACAATTATTCGTGTCAGAACCTTGCTCAATACTTTGTTCCTTTGATTGTCTCTCAATACTCTTATTACAGTGTCCTCAATGCTCTTCCAGTGACACACACACACTGATGCTCTGAACAACTCTACATTTTCTGTATGCACTTAAGTGACACAGATAACACTTTTTTGCTTTCTCTACTATGTATAGTAAAGTAGAGGAAGCATTGTATTCCACCCAAAAATTTGATGTCAAGATTTCACCAGAAATATATGTTTTGAGGCCCCCTGAAACAAGCATTTTTAGAAAAAGGTCCGTGTGTATGTGTCTGTGGACAGTATAACTCAAAAACAAAAAGTTGGTTAAAACCAAAGTAGGTATTTAAGTTTAACATCTTTTAAGGATGCAACACGATTTTGAAGAAAATTGCTTCACCCTAAACTATCCTTTACATGGAAAATTTTCCAAAAATTTTGATTTTCTTGAAAATGGCTCTTAACGATTTTGATTAAAATGTTCATGATATTTTTATGACAAATGAAATGTATATTTTGAATTTTCTGGCTATAGCCCATGTAGTCCTGTTTAGTTTGGATGACTTTTGTGTAACTGATAAACCTAAGAGATAGACCAAATCTTACTATACAAAAAATGTAGATCTTGCTAAAACATACCATGTCAAAATAAATTTTTTTGGAGTGAATTATTTGGAAGATATTCCATGTTATTTTTGTGACTTTTGGAGTACTTTTGTCAAATGGAACATTGTTATTCATTTTTGTATATGTTAGTAGTGCAAAGAGAACGGAATTTGAAAGTTTAAAAACATTTGACTATCACTCAAAGCGTACTGTATTCCCATATTCCCCTTGTACCTACAAGGAAATAAGCATTAAGATAATTTCTGAAAATGTTTATCTCAACTGACATGAAGATGTAGGAATAAGAGTTTGTAAGAATGGTTAGTACAAGAGTAGAGAAATAAGTAGTCAGAACCTCTCACGGCTTTTCCGACTTTCACGGAGTTAGAATTAAGGCTAGAGATTTCTTCCAGGCTTAAAAGCCATGGTCTGCTGGAGTTTAGAGGTCCAGACGTTTCGTCCACACCTGCGGGGACATCATCGGTGGCGTGGTCTGAGTCTTCTTGGCGAAGGTTCAGTTACAACAGAATCGTTTATGACTGCAGGTGCCGTATTTATATCTGGGCCTCTCACAGGGGATTGGCTGAGCTTGAGCAAGAGGTGTGTTAGATGGGCAGGGCTTATCTGCTCTGATTGCTGAATGGTGTACGTGATTTCTCTCCAATGGTACTTCTTTTATGTTCAAGTATCGGATGCCAGGTTTTGTTCAATTTTAGAGTTTCTTCCTTCCTGTTAAAATTATTGGGGTGTTTGATTTTCTAGTGTACTAAACTAGCAACATATTCAACTTTAAAAATAATTTTGTATAACAATTTATAACTAAACTAATTGGATACCAGTTATCATTAACAACTCAATTCTGACATGAACATGTTGTAGATCTGCCCATTAACCCATTAAGATCCAGTGGTTCTATATATAGACCACTACAGATATTTTTACTTTGTTTAGTTACATGAATTCTTGAGGGTTATTTTGACCATATGTCATGTTATCTGGTAATGTGAACACATTGTTGTCTCTTAAAAATACAATATTGTGTAATTTATTAATTTACAATAATAAGTTGCAAATTACTGCAGTGCCTGTGAAAGCATATTATTGTTTTTTTCCTTGCTACGTTTCCCTCCCAACTTTCTGTAATACAATAAACTGTCATTAAAGGTTCATATTATTGCATCACACAAAGAACATGCCGCTGTAAGCAATTCTAATGCTGAAAATATGACCCTAAAATCAAGTGATCTATTTATAGACTGTTGGGCACAAGTGTCATCTCATGTCAGCTCACAGAAACCCTAGCACGACACAACAGCTAGTGACATTGTTACTTCTGTAGTATGTAAGCATCTGCCACATTTTTTATTTGTCCTCTATAGTTCTGTTTGAAACAGAGTGAACTGGTGTTCAACAGTAGTACATAGTTGTATTTATTCTGGACGACTTTTGCATAACTAAAATACATAATTTATGTCTAAATAAATTTACTTGTAGGTTGAACCATTTCTGAGATATTCCTTGTTATGTGTGTGAGTTTTGAAAAACTTAGAACTTTAGCGAAATGCAGCATTGTTGTTCATTTTTTTATACGTTAAGCATGAAAAGAGAACGTAAGCTCAAAGCTTAAAAAGATTTGACTATCGCACAAAGCCTACTGTATTCTAATATCCCTCTTGTACCTACAAGGAAATAAGCAATAAGATAATTTGTACAAATGTTTATCTTAACTAACATGAAGAAGATATAGGAATAATAGTTTGTAAGAATGGTTAGTACAAGAGTAGAGAAAGTCATGCGAGTGTAACACATCAGATTTTTTAGATTACATTCAGAGATGGCATGTAATAATTGATATCATATTCAAAGGAATTATGATGGATATTGTGACAGTAACTTTTGCAGTAAAATTCATGATGCTTGTGATACAATTGATGTAATTCTTCCTCATGATCCAGACAGTCCGACTGATGAAGATGGAGCACTACAGATATAGTAAATGTGGATGATGTTCCCGTCCCAGAGAAAGTACATTTCACTGCCTCTGAAAAGAGTGACACACAGGAAATGAACAACCCTAGGTTTGAAAAGTCAACAAAAAAAAAAGAAAACTGCAACTGACCAATGTGCTTCAAAGTACAAAAAAATTCCAGAAAATGATCATGCTTCTAATAAAAAATGGGAAAAAATGAAAATAAGTTTGAAGGATTGCGCGTCACTTGAGATTCTGCAAAAAATGTGAATTAATGCTCTGCCACAGATGTTTTGAACCAGTTGATAAAAAGCTTTTACCACTCCAAATGTTTCAGTTAATATATGGTTTGGCTTTAAATGATCTGCAACTGCTTTAAGAAATAAAGTTCAATCATAAAACACCTGAACTTGATGGAAATGTATTCATTTATTGTTACGGTGTGTTTTGATACTGTTAATGCCCAGCAGACCGGGTGATTTTGGGACACTGGGTGAATATAAAGGCAAAGTATATTCTTGACATACTATATACTAAACCAATACATTATATACCTATACATTTTTTTCAGTTTTTGAAGAAAAAAAAAAGTTGGGCTTTTGTGGGCATTTTTGTATAGGGTGCACGTTTTTCAGTTATTTATTGTCAATCTCAATGTTAAATATAATTACATATGAAATAAAATTCAGCTTACGAAAATGCAAAGAGACAGACGGGGGGGATGGGAAGGGTGGGGAAAGGTCTGTTCAGTCAAACCCCAAAAGGATCCACGCTACCCTCTCTCCATAAAGGCGAACCAATTTATACCAAGCTCTAACTGCATTTAGAAAAAAAAAAAAAAGACAGCCCTCTTCAACTTCACACCCCTCCCACCAGAGAAAACCTATATACACATGGAAAGATTTTGCCAGAGAATACATCTGTATTAATAATCATTGATTGTGCACCTTAAGTCAAGAGAACATGGCTGAATATGCCATGGATGTTAAAAACATAACCTCTGTATTAGTTTAATGCAACTCTTTTCATCCATGTCAGTGCATGAATGTATTCATAGGTATATGGTTTAATTCAACATTTTTTCTTTTAAATTTCAGATGAATTTTTCATTATTGAAGACCATGAATCAATGCCAAATGGAGGTTAGTAAATCAAATAGCTGTTTCAGAACTTCTTATGTTCAGGTGATGTTTTAAACATTTCAACTTTCAGAAACAGCAATACATTACCTGGGAGCACAAGCTTGGGGTAATTAGTTGTAGGAGATTTACACTTTATGTTGTAGGACCAAACAGTCAGCAAGTCACCCCACCACAATTTCAGGGTGCAGTGTGATGAGCTGTTTCAATGGTTTTTATTCGAAGCTAATGAGAGAAGAAATGAATGTGAATCGGGAGGACGTGTGTTAGATCCCCGCAGCTGGTCTTCGTGACCTTGGGTTTTTTCGCGTGTTTTCTCCCTTATGTTTCATTCTCTCTATTCGGTCTTTCCAGGTTGTAAGAGTCAGTGTGGTTGCCGGTAGGATGCACTGCGGGGGTGCTCGGCTGAGGAGGGGCGCTGCGGTCGGGACTGATTGATCAACCGGACCTGACTGGTGGTGCGCTCTCTGTGGCGACCTGGAACTCAGTCGGGCTGCATATGTTAGGGACCCATAGTGGTAGTTCTAGCGGCCTTTACGGTACTCTCTTGTCATCCTTTCCTGGGTCTGACACACGTCTGGCAGCGTTGGACCACGCCAAGGTCCCGTTGGAAGGACACTGACAATGTCTGTATCCGGCTGCCCTGTGTCTTCTCTCGCCTCACTCTTCCTCCCAGAGGTGTGCCCTTAGGGGCATAGATACAAAGAGCGACAAAGAAAATGTCACTACCCTTCGCGTTTACGTTACATTACTTATCGTTTAACGAAGCTCCGGCCATTTCATTGATTGCTTTAGGCAACGGTGCAAGACTGCCACTTTTGCTAAATAGTTACGTCATTAAGTAGAAGAAACATTACAAAATGGCGTAGAAACCAAATATATGTTTACGCTGTGGATAGTATTAGCTAAAAGAGACAAAGTGCTTTCAGTTTGTCATACAGACCTCTTATGTTACTTTGTGGACTAATACAGGTTAAGCCTTGAAGGAGTTAAATTCTAAGGGGAAACCCTGAGCGTCCAAGTTAGCGGAGAAACGCAGGCTCAAAAGACTATACAAAATCCGCTGAAGTTTTCCTTTGACACTGTTTGTTATTACCACAGCCTTAGTGTGATTCCTTCATGAGGTGACCTTGTGTGGCCTTGCTAGCGCACGCCTTGCTCCGGATGTGTCTGAAGGTATATGCGTTTTGACGCCCCTCAATCCAAAAGAAAAACCCTTATGTGCTGCATTCACACGACTTTCTCTACTCTTGTACTAACCATTCTTACAAACTCTTATTCCTATATCTTCTTCGTGTTAGTTGAGATAAACATTTGTACAAATTATCTTATTGCTTATTTCCTTGTAGGTACAAGGGGAATATGGGAATACAGTATAATACATATAACAAATGAATAACGATGTTATATTTGACGAACGTTTTTTTTATTTTATTTTTCCATTTATATCCCGTTTTTAACTGCAGAGGTCATATCGGTGGCATACTCGTTTAACAGTGGGGTTTTTATACATTGGATTCATACTTCCAGACTCGGAAGGATGAGGAATAACCTTGGCTGGGAATCGAACCCGGGACCCCTAGCACAGCAGGCGGGTGCGCTACCAACTGTGCCACGGGGCCAGCCTTTGACGAGTTTGTTTTCCAAAACTCGCACAAATAACAAGGAATATCTCCGAAATGGTTCACTCTACAAAAAAATTTATTCTGTCATAAATGTTGTGTTTTAGCAAAATCTACATTTTTTTGTATAGTAAGATTTGGTCTGTGATTAAGGTTCCTCCACACAACAGGTTTGTAAAGGGTAGAGTGAGACTGAAAAATTGAACCAGGGATCTACCGGACGGGCTGCACTAACCACTAAGCTTGAAGCCTTACACACGGCTATTGTTGTGGAAGAACGCAATTAGAAGCCTGGGACTGAAGTGTTGCACATGATAGCTTAGGGGTTAGTAGATCCGTGGTTCAAATCTCAATTGTTCAATCTCACGCTACCCTTTACAAGATTTGCTGTATCTTACACTTTAGCAGTTATGCAAAAGTCATCCAGAGTAAGCAGCTGTCGACGGGCCCTTAAACCCTAACCACTCACTCACTCACTCACTCACTCACTCACTCACTCACTCACTCACTCACTCACTCCAGAGTAAGCAGGACTACATAGGCTATAGCCAGAACATTTAAGATATACATTTCATTTGTCATACAAATATCTTAAACATAATGGCATTTTGATCAAAATCGTTTGAGCCATTTTCGAGAAAATCAGACTTTTCGAAAAATTGTGTACCTAAAGAGTAGTTTAGTATGGAGCAATTTATTCAAAATCTTCGTGTCGCATCCTTAAAAGACATTAAACTTCAGTAACAAGTTTGGTTTTTGACCGACTTTTTGCTTTTGAGTTATGCTGTCCACAGACTGACAGACACACACACACACACACACGCGCGCGCATACACACACACACACACACACACACACACACACTATTCTTGCAAATGTTTATTTCTCTATCGACTTCACCTCAATCGACAAGCATTTTCAGAAAGTATCTTATTGCTAATTTTCTTGTAGGGAATATGGGAATACACTAGACCTCAAGCGATAGTGAAATGTTTTAAGAGCGGATTACTGTGCGATATCTTTGAAATTTCGTTCTCTTTGCAAGGCTAAAAGATAAAAACGAATAACATCTTTGCATTTGAGAAAAGTGTAAGTTCTGGCAAATTCACACAAATAATAAAGAACATCTCGGCAATGGTTCGTTTGTAAAAAAAGGGGGGGCGGTATTTGACATAAATTGTGTTTTAACGGGATGAACATTTTTTATTTAGTAAGGTTTTGTCCGTCTCTTATCACCCAGAATGAAGAGGTCTTGTAAGGACATACCCTGAGTCATAAACTGCCATGGAATCGCCTGTCAGTTTGTGTCCGCCACTGGATGCTGACTCCCATTTTCTCACCATTCCATCTCTAATTAGATTTGAAACGCAAATCTCCAAAAGTTGACTAATTTCAGCTCACTTCACAGTCGGCGGAATCAGAAGTTGATACGGCTGTATTGGGACAGAGAATATAACTGCGCATGCGTGTAACTGCGGCACTGTTCATGGTTCATGGCTAGAAATGAGCACTTCTGTTACTGTTACTGACAATTCTGCAAGTATTCTATCTTAGCACTTATTTACACTAAGTATAATATTGGATACACAATCATTAATCTTCTTATGGAGAATATTTCACTACTATTTTATTCGCGTCACTACCTGTTATTCAGGGGAACGTCTTCACTACCCTACATGAAGGTTTATTGAACATATTTGGGACATATATGTCCCAGAAAACACCGACAGCACTTAGTATGTTGTGCGGGATGGCAAACTGATCGGTTTTCAAACAGGAACCCCTGTCCATCCACCAAAGCACAGATCCAGGTAATACAAGTGAGCCAGAGAAATCTGGACTGGGTGTTAGCCTCAGGGACAGGATGAGCCGAGACAGAGGAGTGGAATAGACGAGGTCACGTGACCAGAATGCACCAAGATAAGCGTGGTCGCAGTGATGGGTGTGCAGTGGATGACAATGGCGAGACACAGAGTAAAGTGTGGGAGAAGATTGGACCGAAAAGTGCGAGGGGCCATTATATCAAGTCACAATTATGCAAGTAGGGGCAGTATCATTGAGCGAATTCTACCATAGGTGGCGGGGGGGGGGGGGGGCACTGCCCCACAGGCATCTGATGTGCTTCTTTATTTTATTACTTTCCTTTATTCATAATCTAAGGTTCTTTTCAAATAAATTAATTTATAAATATTACGGGGACACTCTGGTTCCAAATGAACTTTCTTATCTAATTAACCAATTTTAATGAAATTTTTAGATTAAGTTGCACCTGCCATGGTGTACTGTTGGTATAAGTTTTATTGCTCTATATTACTTTTGAAACTAAAAATTGTTTATTGTGTATTTTTGGAAAGAATTGAATAGTAATAAAAGGTATACTTTTTGCAGTTTAGAATTAAATTAGAGGCCTGAAATTTGGTATGCTAGTTTTTCTAGGCCTTTGCAATAAAACTGTGCATTAGTTTTCTAAAATATTAATATTTATTAGAAATATGATGTTTTTTTTTCTATTTAGAATGGAATAAAAAGAAACATTACCAATAATTTTCAGTTTTTTTTAACAAGCTATATTCTACATCAAAATTTCAACTTTATCCATCAATATTTACTGCTATAAAGGTTATCCCAAAACACAAAAATTATTATATGGAGAAAAGGGTATTTAAAGTTTTGGAGCACACTTACTGGGAATATTGGTAGCAGTGTCCCTGTCTTAATTTATCTTGCAAGGGGAGTAGTCGGAAATGACGCTACTTTGTATGTTGATAGGAAGGATGCGGGCAAGGGTGGTATTTGAATCTCCCAGACACACTGTGTACCCACCACCCCACGGAAGGATCAGGAATGGACTGCTCTTAGATCGCAGTTTCCTCATCGGTCCAGGGGTGGGACGGGACGGGACGGGACGGGAGGTAAATATCGAGCGATGCGATGCGATGCGCCAACAGCTGGTGTGGTCTTCTTATCTCAAGAACAACGCTTTATAATTCACACTGGTAAGTAATACTTTGTAATGTTTGTATGCTAGGTAAGTGCAAGCCGTGCGACGTGGCGTGGCCGTGCTAATGACCACTTGTGCGAGTGTCGGCCGGCCTCCCAAACCAAGTGAACATCACACACTCAGCAACTCGGCTAACTCTCTGTTCTCAATTACTATAATGGTTGCAGCCGTTGCTGGCACTGTTGTGCTTCACCACCACTAACAACATAGCTCAAAACCAAACTTCCTATTGAAGTTTAATGTCTTTTAAGGATGCGACACCAATTCCTCCATTCTAAACTACCCTTTACATAGCAAATTTGTCTAAAATTTTTATTTTCTCAAAAATGACTCACAAATTTTATTAAAATGCCATACGTTTGAGATATTTGTATGACAAATGAAATGTATATTTTGAATTTTCTGGCTATAGCCCATATAGTCGTATTTACTCTGGATGACTTTTGTGTAACTGGTAAGCCGTAAGAGATAGACAAAATCTTACTATACAAAAAATGTAGATCTTGCTAAAATACACAATTTATGTCCAAATAAGATTTTTTGTAGAGTGAACTATTTCCGAGATATTCCTTGTTATTTGTGTAAGTTTTGGGTAATTTAAGCTTCTGCCAAATATAACATCGTTATTCATATTTTTATATGTTAACCGTCCAAAGGTAACAAAATTTCAACCCTTTAAAATATTTGGCTATCGCACAAAGTCTACTATCTTCCCATATTCCCCTTGTACCTACAAGGAAATAGCAATCAGATAATTTGTACAACTCAAAAACTCAGCTAAAACCAAAAATGGTATTTAAGTTTAACATCTTTTAAGGATGCGACACAAAATTGCTCCGCCCTAAACTACCCTTTACATGGAACATTTTTAAAAAAATTTTGATTTTCACAAAAGTGGCTCTAACAATTTTTATTAAAATGCCACATGTTTAAGATATTTTTATGACAAATGAAATGTATATTTTGAATTTTCTGGCTATATCCAATGTGACTTTTGCATAACTCGTAAACCGTAAGAGATAGACCAAATCTTACTATACAAAAAATCTGATGTGTTACACTCACACGACTTTCTCTACTCTTGTACTAACCATTCTTACAAACTCTTATTGCTATATCTTCTTCGTGCTAGTCGAGATAAACATTTGTACAAATTATCTTATTGTTGATTTCCTTGTAGGTACACGCACCAGATTTTCTTTAACCTATAAGTTAAACTATTAAAACAGCAAATTAGTGTGGAAAGAGAATTAGAAGTAAGTAAGTATTTCAGTAGATGTTAAGATAAGTGAAGTGTGTAAGATGTCGAAGTGAGGGAGGTAATTTGAAAGAGAGTGGCTGGCTGGCTGGCTGGCTGGGGACAATACGGGAGCAGGGCCGCCTTGTCTGTAAAACAACTGCTTCATCCCTCAAGGGCTCTTCGCTGCAACTCGTTAGATGTAAGATGTGCAGGAGAGATTCTTCACCTAAACACTGCTACCTAGCGCAAACAACATTTAAATAATCTCAGTTGGCCTCAACGCAAATTAACACATCAAGTAACTCTGTTACTTTTCTCGTATCCACACCTCATGCCAAGGAACATTCAATTATGGATCTTTCCCAAACAAGTCTGGATCCATGTCACGATACTCTTATATCAGTATTCTATGGATCCATGTCACTTCATATTTGGAGGCAAGGGGATAGGCCAAATCCGTGCTTCTCGGCGCTATCGCTGGCAGCTAATGTCAATCATTTGCACACATACATCTAACACAAGTATGCTGTATTGAGAAGAGGGGAAGGAGACACTTAACACTACTTTATGGTGTAAAAGTTAATGCAAAATTTTGATTCGTTATATTACATTGTTGATACTTAGAATTAAATTAATTATTTTGTAATAATGAGTGATGTTTGTGTGTGCAGGTAGTATGAGGGGGAGGTAACATGGACTATATTCGGGAATTCGATATCCGTCTGGAGCGGGAGATGTACTATGCCGGGGAAACCCTAGCAGGTCACGTGATACTGGACACCGTGGAGAACTTCAAGTTACGAGGTAAGTAATAAATAGAAATTAAGGTAATGCAGGTTTTAGCCTGTGCCGATCATTTAGTTATTCAAAATAATCTCCAAATAGGGATATGTATGCTCCATCAACTGTGTGAACAATATAACCTCAAAATTTGTATCCCTGAATCCAAAGTCATGGCATTCCAAGGTAAATATGAGTTAAAATAGTTCTAGATATAGGGGAGACAATTTATCGGCAGTTTTCAAGAGTTCAACATTGTCGACATTACACTAAACTGCAAACGAAATCACATCAAAAGCAATACTGCCAACCTACATAACAAAATCATTATTTCTAACCTCAAATATCTCAGGGTTAAAGTAACATGCTGTAAAACAATTCAAAACGAAACCACGCACACACGAGCAGCACAATGGTGTCCACAGATTAATACAGTGTGTAAGCAGAATCTTGTTTTAAAATCTATTGGTTGGCTTCTGTGCAACTGGTTCCAAAGCAAGGACCTCTGAGGCAACATAACACCAACTATGGCCGTAGCTTTACCATGGTTATATTTTATGAACAGTTGGTAGTACTGATGCAACCTAACTGATGGAATATCACCAAATATAACCAGACTACACCATAAAGGGGCAACAGTTTTACAGTGGGTTTTTGGGTTATTCAAATACAGTTTCCTCTGTACTTAAGAACGTTTTTACTTTCTCTACTGGTAAGTAGGGGAAGTATTGTATTCCACCCTAAAATCCGATGTCGAGATTTCACCGGAAATATACGTTTTGAGAACCCTGAATAAAAAAAAGCATTTTTAGAAAAAGGTCCGTGTGTGTGTGAGAGAGAGAGAGGGGGAGAAAACGAAAAGTCGGTTAAAAACCAAAGTTGGTATTTAAATTTAATGTCTTTCAAGGATGCGACACGAAGATTGTGAAGAAAATTCCTCCACCCTAAACTACCCTTTACATGGAAAATTTTGATTTTCTTGAAAATGACTAACAAAACATGTAGCTTTATTAAGTTTTGAGTTACTTTATTTGCTTGTTTACATTGAGCGACGGTCTTGCCTAACTCAAATCAACACAACTACACCTAACCTTTCCAAAGGGAATTGTGTTACCATGACGTCACCTCACGCCAAGGAATATTCAATTATGGATGTTCCCAAACAAGTGAAGCAATGTCACAATACTTGCTCTGGTTCCTTTACGCAGCAGCAATGAAAGGCGACCTATCTGTATTAACCAGAAGAGTAAGTAGGAAAGTTGTGACTTTTTTGGGCCGCTTGCACTTAGTAATGGATCGAACACGGAATAAAAGGCGTAGCTTGTACAAACGGATAGTGAACCCTGTTGAGGCATTTAGTGCATACCTACACAAACACAAAGCGATCCGCAATCAATAACCAACACAAACCAAACGTTCGTTCACCTTTAAAATACACTGCACACGCCTGCCTATACGGGAATAATTGAAGCAATGTTATATTTTATTGAAAATGGCTCGATCTTGATTAAAATGTCATACCTATGTTTAAGATATTTTTGTGATAAATGAATTGTACATCTTGAATTTTCTGGCTCTAGCCCATGAAGTCCTGTTTACTCTGGACAACTTTTGCATAAGTAAACCGTAAGAGATAGACCAAATCTTACTGTACAAAAAGTAGCTCTCGCTAAAACACACAATTTACGTCCAAGTAAATTTTTTTTGTAGAGTGAACCATTTCAGAGATATTCATAGTTACTTGTGAGAGATTTTCAATATTCAAATGGAATGTTGCTGTATTCCCATATTGCCCTTGTACCTACAAGGAAATAAGCAATAAGATAATTTGTACAAATGTTTATCTCAACTAACACGAAGAAGATATAGGAATAAGAGTTTGTAAGAATGGTTAGAGAAAGTCGTGTGAGTGCAGCACACACATACACACATGTCCCCTGAACAGTACGCTTGTCGAGGTTGGTCGGCAGTTTCCAATATCGATTTCATTGTTAGGGGACATGTGAAGCACGTAGCAATGTTAACAATGGTGTTGTACAAAGCACAAAGGAACAAGTGCATTATTGACACGTGAACTTGGGACAGTTGTTAAACAAAAGCAAGCTTCCACGACTTCAATGAACAGCTCAAAACCATTAACTCGCTCTACGAGATAGGTACAACTATACCTAAGGGCTGCGCGGTGTTTTGCCTATCCGCTCCTTGCTCTCTGCCGCTATCATAGAAAGGTGAGGACGAAACCATACATTTTTACTTTCTCTACTGGCAAGTAGAGGAAGTATTGTATTCCAACCGAAAATTCGATGTCGAGATTTCACCGGAAATATAGGTTTTGAGACATCCTGAATCAAAGAAAAGCAATTTTAGAAAAAGGTCCATGTGTGTGTGTGTGTGTGTGTGTGTGTGTGGAGGGGGGGGGGGGTACCAGAAGTCTCTACTAATAATTCTGTCGTGAAACACAGATGTGTCACACTCACATGACTTTCTCTACTCTTGTACTAACCATTCTTACAAACTCTTATTCCTATATCTTCTTCGTGTTAGTTAAGATAAACATTTGTACAAATTATCTTATTGCCTATTTCCTTGTAGCTACAAGGGCAATATGGGAATACAGTAGACTTTGAGCGATAGTCAAATGTTTTAACCCTTTCATGCCTGAATTATTTTGCTACATATGCCGTTCTTCCTCTAATTCGAAACCTGCTGGCTCGGATAGCCATGATCGTTAAGTGCACTGGCCATGCACTCAAAGCCTGAGGTCGTGAGTTCGAGTCTCGGCCTGTGGTAAAGGACGGGGAGGGCCCACGTAAAATAATCGGTGTGATGGCACGCGTGGATGATGACGGGGTATTATTTGACTGCGGTTGCATGGATTTTGCTTCTTTTATTTAAAAACGTATAACAAGAATATAGCAGAAAAAAAGTTAAAACTTGTACAAATAGGAAAAAAAGCCTATGTATCTTATAAGACACACCAGGCATGAAAGGGTTAGAGCTTTGAGGTTCCGTTCTCTTTGCACGGTTAACGCCGAGTTATTCAGGTCATCCAGAGTAAACAGGACTACATGGGCTAGAGCCAGAAAATTCAAAATATACATTTCATTTGTCATACAAATATCTTAAACATGTGGCATTTTAATCAAGATCGTTAGCACCATTTTCAAGAAAATCAACATTTTCCATGTAAAGGGTAGTTTAGGGTGGGGCTATTTTCTTCAAAATCTTCGTGTCGCATTCTCGAAAAATATGAAACTTAAATACTACTTTTCGTTTTTGAGTTATGCTGTCCACAGAGTGACACACACATTGACCTTTTTCTAAAAATGCTTTTTTTTTTTTTTTTTTTTTTTTTTAATTCACGGTGCCTCAAAAAACATATTTGCGGTGAAATCTCGACATCGAATTTTCGGTTGAAATACAATACTTCCTTTATTTACCAGTAGAGAAAGTAAAAAATGGCCCTATAACTCAGTGTTCATGAAGTAGTAACGCTTCATTGGTGTATGGTGCGCCGTTAGTGGAGAAAGTGGAGAAAGCGGGTAACTTAAAATATACAGGACAAACTCACGCACTCTGGAGGAATTAAAACAAAATATCCGGCATTTCTCAATGTGAACTACGGCGAGTGATGGATAGTGGCAAAATGTATGGACAAGGACGAATCTCCTTTCGTAATGTTGGTAAGTAAAGCCACTGGCTTCATCGTCACGTTTCTATGAAGTGGCATGCGGACAGCCAAGACACCGCGCAGCCTCTCCCATTATGTGCAAGAGTTACTGTTTAAACACGAAAGTAAACCATTATATAACACAAGAGAACAACAATATGACACAGTGAAATGGAACAATGGAGTACGGACAACGATGTTCACTTATTACGTTGACTATTCCATATACCATATGTGAAATGAATCAATCATGCGCATAACCAATGACAGCCTTCATTCGCCAAACGTGGAGCATCAATATGCGAATCTTGTAGGCCTTGACAATGTATGTATTTCTTCTTCTTCATCTGTCCTTTAAGAGGTTATTACTTACAGTACATTTCATAGGCTATATCGTACTTTAATTTGTGAAACAGTGTTAATAAATGCACCTACTCAAGCTAAAGTGTGTCAGATGTATGTAGGCAACATTTGCACCCTCTCGACTTGGTATGGAGTGACGTAAAATGATTAGTGCAGGAAGATGAATAATAAGCGATTGAGGATCAGCCAAGTGGGAAATCTTGACGGGAATGTGTTGGGGGAGAAAGTGGGTCACGTGGGGCAGCGAATCCAAGCCACTAATGATGATGTTGGTGATCGTGTCGTTTCAAAGTACCTAGCTCATTAATTTACGTTTATGATTCCCCTGTTTCGCTTGCACTGTTATCTTTGTAAACTCGTTTCATGATTTAACTCATTTTATTTATTACATTACGACACAGTGATGTAACACGCAGTGGTAAACTGTACGACTCGCCTTCAGGAGGTCCCGGTTCGGTCCCTGGGTTTTTCCTGTTTTTTCCGAATCGGTATCACGACTTTAGGCCTATGTTAACGTATCAATTTGTTTGTCACAGAATATACTCACCATTTGCTACTGATTAAAGAACAAAATGGCAGACAGTCTCTGTCCTTCCTAACCTTCAAATATGTACTGGAGGGTGGGAACATTCTCCATTCCCCTAGAGCAGCCCAAGGGTCACTTGATGCCCCTCATCTGTTTTACCCCGACGACTTCTAATATTAATTGCAATTTCAAGACAGTTTTTCTTTCCGAATATCTTGGAGTACATACCTATGGGACCGCCCCCGTAGCGCAGTTGGTAGAGCGCTTGCTTCTGGCCCGGAGGAGCCCGGTTCGATCCCCGCTCCCAGCATGGGGAATTTTCCCCCGTTGGGAGGTCTGGCACGGGGTGCACTCAGCCTCGTTAGGTCCCAGGGGGACCAATTGAGGAACTACTTGATAGAAAAGTAGCGACCCCAGGTCGAGAAAGCCGTATAACTCTCCGGGAGGGCTCGGGGCGCTGAGCATGTCCCACCCCCCATTACTGCAGAGGTGGGGGACGCAGCGGCTGGGTGGCAACCCTTGACATTTCATGGGCTGTTGTGCTGTTTTTTATTTTATTAGATAGTGACGTAGTCGTAATAATACTCCCCTAGTTGACACGATTGGTATCGTTGCGTTTAAATGCCCGGCTACTAACTAGGTGAACTTAAATATAGAAGACATTGTCAATGTACCAAACATGGCGCAGCTTGGCAGTGATGTTTGTGTACAAATGCCTCAACTGCGAAATGATGTGTTGCTTTGAAGGTTAATGAATTCCAATTGCAGTTCAAGTGTAAATGGATCAGAGGTTTCGCCTATAGCAAGGGAAAATAAACTTCTTCTCCCAGTCGCACTTAAACCTTGATCGTTCACTCATGCCGCATGTGCAGCCAGAAAGAAAGGGTTTAGATGATTGTTGAAAGAGCGTAGTCGGGGCGAGAGGGAGGGTAAATTCATACCTCGAGTGCCCCCCTTCCAACCACTGCAGTAGACTGTACATACATATGTGTGAATTTAGTTAAAGGGAAGACGTAATAAAGCTGAATATGTTAAAGTCTCAAGAATGGAAGCCTAGGCAGATTTTAATGAGTGATGAGGCTACAATTGTTGTATGTACAAAGCTCTAACGATCCCGCGGGCTGATCCCTATCTTACCATGACGTGCTCTAAAGTTAGCCAATGGAAATCGCTTCCTTCGTGTTGCTCACGCAAAAACAAATGCAACGCAACACACTCGTCTTGAATCGAGCCGAGAGTACACGTGCAATTTCTGAGTTGTACGTAAGCTAGCACGTATACATAATTCGACGGTTGCTAAAGGGTGACAAAGTTAAAGTGTTATAACGTTGTAGTTGAAGTTACAAAGTTACATTCTATTTAAATATCGTCCGCAGTTCTCTACAAATCTGGAAATTTACAAATAAAGTGATATGTTGGTTGATTCTTCGTTTGGTTCCATTCCTACCATAACTCACGCATACCCTGCAGATTAGGACCTCTTGCTAGAGCTAGTTCGGACACCAAACACAAGATCTGATTGATCTTAAAGGCGACGTCTTCGACGGAGAGGAGCGCTTGCGTCAAAAGCCAAAGATTAAGACCACAGTAATGGAGCACACTGTTGAGCAATTGTTAGAAATCTAAAAATAAAGACGGTATATAAGTGGCACACTAAGAAAACTTAAAAAATCTGATGTGTCACACTCATATGGCTTTCTCTACTCTTGTACTAAGCATTCTTACAAACTCTTATTCCTATATCTTCTTCGTGTTAGTTGAGATAAACATTTGTACAAATTATTTTATTGCTTATTTTCTTGTAGGTACAAGGGGAATGTTAGAATACAATAGCCTTTGAGCGATAGTCAAATCTTTTAAAACTTTGAGATCCCGTTCTCTTTGTATAACATATAAAAAACTGAATAACCGTCTTCCATTTGACGAAAGTTTGTTTTCCGAAACTGACACAAATAACAAGGAATATCTCCGAAATGGTTAACTCTACAAAAAAATTTATTTGGACGTAAATTGTGTGTTTTAGCAAGATATACATTTTTGTATAGTAAGATTTTGTCTATATCTTATGGTTTACCAGTTATGCAAAAGTCATCAAGGATAAACAGGACTACAGGGGCTGTAGCCAGAAACTTCAAAATATACATTTCATTTGTCTTAAAATTTCTCAAATACATGACATTTTAATCAAAATCGTTAGTCATTTTCAAGAAAATCAAAATTTTCGAAAAATTTTTCATGCAAAGGATAGTTTAGGTGGGGCTGTTTTCTTCATAATCTTCGTGTCGCATCCTTGAAAAACATTAAACTTACATACCAACTTTGGTTTCTAAGAGACTTTTCGTTTTTGAGTTATGCTGTCCACAGACTGACAGACACATACACACACACACACACACACACACACACACACACACACACACACACACACACTCAAACGGACGTTTTTCAAAAGAAATACTGTTTTGTATTCAGGGGGCCTCAAAACACGTGTATGTACGGTGAAATCTCGACATCGAATTTTTGGGTAGAATACAATACTTCCCCTACTTAACAATACGTAGAAGAGAAAGTAAAATCGCACATCGGTGAGTATACTTGGTAAAAGAGTAGAGTAAGTCAACACATCAGACCTTTTTAAATTAGAAAGTTTGAAAACATGCAATTCCGGTGAAATTTAACACAAGCGTCATGTAAATGCACGCTTGTAAAAGCTAAATTTAATCGCGACCTGATAAGGCGGTAGGTACTACTACAAAATGCTGATGTCACCTCGAGAGTTATCGACCTCTCGAAAACACTTGACTGCCGGTTCGTCTGAACGCGGTGCAGCTCCGACAACACAGCCGTACATTGCTTAGCGACAGATTAGCTTCAGCTCCAGACACCTGGCTTTAGCAATTCTGTGGCTACGTCGTTCGGCGACCACCAACAGCTTCATTCGCAAGCATGGGCGCTGCGGCCCTCTCCACTTGCAAATTAATGAATTTAATCTGCAATCAACTATTCACTATTAGACTACCTACTGTTTTAATTCTGGTGTAAAGAACAAGTTTTATTTAGCAGAAATTAACAGTTGTCCGCAACGAATACTATAAATTTTGACAAGAGAATAATAAATCATTATTGTTTGATTCCAAACTTCTAACATCCGCCTCCCTCCTGGAAAATGTCTACCGACACTCATGTTCGCAAACTACCTAGATAAATAATACTAGTCCAAGAATAAAGATAGGATAAAAATTATGACAACTTTAACTAAGCTCGAACACTGTAAAACTTTATTTCTAAAATTAGAAATCCCAAGTGCTGTTAATTTATATACTGTAACAAAACGGCAATTCGACATACCCCACCCCTGACACCAGTATAAGAAAATCACAAAAATCTAATCACTTTTCTATCACATTTTCCCGCCGAAACTGCATCACAGAAACACAGTTCTCTTCTATTGACGCAGAATTATTTCATATTACAACTCACAACTATTTACTTCTCCTAACATTGACACAGTGCTTTCACTGTCTTTGTTCACTTTGTCTCTCATACACTAATTACACAAATACACAGTTTTTTACTGATGTTAACACAGTCTACAGTCTTTCATGATATTAGAACTCAAAACTGTTGTTTTCTCATAGCCTTGACCCACTCCTTTCACTGTCTTTCTTCATTTTCTCTGTCTCTCAAACACTAACTGCGACAATACAAACACTTATCGCTCATTAAAACCTCTTCACTTCGACCCGACGTATATTTTACAGCTGTCTCACACTCATGTGCGTAAAAGAAACAGTTTATTGGAATACCTACCCCCCCCCCCATTAGGGTGCGGTCTGGTTATATTTGGTGATATTCCATCTGTTGGGTTGCATTAGTACTGTCAACTGTTCGTAAAATACGAGTAACCATTGTAGAGCTACGGCCATAGTTGGTGTTATTGCATCCGTTATGTTGCCCCAGAAACCGCTGCAGGGAAGCCAACCGATAGATTTTAAAACAAGATTGTGTTTAGACGTCATATGAATCTGTAGACGCCATTGTATTGGTCGTGTGTGCATGGTTTTGGTTTCCGTTGTTTTAGAACATTATATGCAGTGCTGTTATTTTTGTACTCGCAACACGGAAGAGTATTAAATACCTATATTAGGAGATTTACTGTTCGGACTGATTTTATCCACAAATGTTATTATAGAACTAGGTTCATCATGTATTGTGTGGTAACGATGTTCAAGTATTATCATCAACTTGTTGTTACTTTAACCATGTGATATTTGAAGTTAGAAACAATGCTTTTATTATGTGGGTTGGCAGTACTGTTTTTTCGGTGTAATGTCGGCTATATTGAATTCATAGGAACTACCAATAAGTGGTTCCCCTTTAACTCTCATCTCTGCTGTTTCCTCGCTTCCTTATACAGTGAATGTGACGTCACACGGATCTTTCACGAGCTTCTTCAAACAAGCCGACCGCCGGACCTTCTCTAATCTTCTGAAAAAAAAGCCCCTTTTGGTTCTGCAGCTGTGATTGTTGTCACGTGTTTGCTCACGTGGGTGCTGTGGGGAAGCTTGGCCGTGAGCGCCTTTGTTAAGTGACCGCCTGGTACGTGGTGTGACGTAGGTTAGCCCGACCGTCCTTTGTTGTGCGGCGCGTCCAACTGGTGTTGGTGCAAATAAGAGAGAATTTGGATATCTTGGATGCAAGTGGGATTTACATAAGCATAACGTAAAGTCAATATGCCATACCACAGAAGACCTTAAGGTATTACAGTTCACTTCTATCAAACATGACTACCATAACTGTTCAACTTTTAACCCTTTAATTGGCAAGGTGTATTGCTACATATGCCGTTCTTCCTCGAATTCCTAAAGCAGTTTTTGAGGCACGTTAGCTGAAGCGAGTTGGAATCCCAGCAAATGCGCCTGTGGTAAAGGAAGGGGAGGGCCCAAGTAAAATAATTGGTGTAATCACATATGCTTCTTTTTCTTGAAAAAAAAAAAACACCAGTTTTATTAAAACAGTGTTCACCTGATTTATTAGTTGTAGCTAATGAAGGATGTGTGATTACTGTAATTACCAAAATACCAAATAAATTATAAATTACCCATCACATTTAGTTGTGTGTTTGTGTGTCTGTATGTGTTTTTGAAACGCATAACAACAAATTAAGTTTAGTTTCTAAGCGAGAAACAAAGGGTCAAATACCATACCTGTTATACAGTGTTTTGTTGCAACGGAAAAAAAAATGTTTTACACTCACATGACTTTCTCTACTCTTGTGCTAACCATTCTTACAAACTCTTATTCCTATATCTTCTTCATGTTAGTTGAGACAAACATTTGTACAAATTATCTTATTGCTTATTTCGTTGTAGGTACAAGGGGAGTATTAGAATACAGTAGACTGAGCGATAGTCAAATCTTTTAAAGCTTTGATATTCCGTTCTCTTTGCACGTCCAAGGGATAAAAAGTGAATAACGAACTTCCATTTGAGAAAAGTATGTTTTCCAAAACTCACACAAATAATAAGGAATTGTGTGTTTTAGCAAGATCTACATTTTTGTATAATAATATTTGGTCTGTCTCTTACGGTTTACCAGTTATGCAAAAGTCACTAACCCCTAGATGATGCACCTAAGGAACTCCCGGGTCCTCAGGACACATCAATTATCAGGTTGTTTTGCTAGGAGAGAAAACTATTGAGTGGAACGTAAATATTAAACATTAAGTAAGGACTTATTACTAATTTAAAATTATATTCCTGTTTAATCCAGTAGTTTAGAGTATCTGTAATCTGTTCCCCACTCATTGGTCTACACTGTGGTAGAAGGTAGACACGCCTGCAACAGTGCTGTGGGTTGTTAGGGCACGCCAGTGCTCCCACACGTGTTGCGGCACTTCCATCGGGTCCCTGCGGGTTAAGAGTAAACACAACAACATGGGTAATAGCCTGAATATATATATATAGGTAGGGTGGAGCCATTTTCTTCAAAATCTTCATGTCGCATATTAAACTTAAATACCAACTTTTGTTTTTAACGAACTTTTCGTTTTTGAGTTATGCTGTTCACAGACAGGGGCTTTAAAACATATATTTCCGGTGAAATCTGGATATCGAATATTTGTGTGGAATTTGTGCTTAGTATACGTAGTAGAGATAGTAATAAAAACTTCAACTAAATTGGCCGAAAAGTTTACAAAATTACATTTTCTATGTGGCAACTCTTTCATTCTTAGGCTTATCGGCGAATATGTTATAAAAAAGTGAGTAGAGAAAGTTGTGTGAGTGCAAGACGTGTTTTTGATGCGCGGCCGGTGACAGGTTAGGAATGCCTGTCCGCCATGTTATCAGAATGTGAGCCAATTGTAGATAACAAATGAATGAGTTATTATTTATTTATACCAACAGTAAGTTTGTTGGCATAAATAAATAAAAATTACCATGTGAAGGTTATTTAATCCTGGGATATAAAGTACTTACAATAGTAAGTCACCATTGGGGTAATTGTTTCTGATGTGAGACTGCCTTTGTGGTTTACTGGGAGAAATACGAACTGGTTTGAGAATTTAATGCCATTCTGGCAGTTTGTCACAATAGCTCAGTGGTTAGAGCGTCCGCCCGGCAAGCGGAAGGTCTGTGGTTCAAATCCCAGTTGTGGCATTAAATTTTTAAGTTCCAGTTTTACCTCTCAAAAATTGAATGAATGTGTTGTTTCAGCGGTGCGAGTTGTGCTGCGAGGAAAGGCGCACGCAGAATGGAAGGTGGTTGTGAGCGGGGACAGAAGGACCGTGAAGGATGATCAATACTTCATCGACGACAGAGCAATCATTTGGGGAAAAGGTAAATACACACACACACATGCCGTAACAACTAGGACTTAAGGGGAACAACCAGTGAAAATTAAGGAAAATTGTTTAAAATAACCATTTTTACATTTTTCCGAATATAAAACTTTTGGTTCTTGTAGAATTAGTACTCATAAGCACCATGGCGTAGCGTGGTGCGAGGACTCGCATATGCACTCGTGTTAACGTGACATTTCTAAATTCCACAATTAAATACATATAAGGAATAATGCACATTCAAATGTTCATTGTAATATCTTAACACCTTTAAATTTATTATTTATTTATATTATACTTATATTATTATATTTATTATTATTATTATTATTTAGTATTTTTGTAATCAGTGTATGAGAGACAGAAAAAGATAGTGAAAGGAGTGAGTCAAGGTTACGAGAAGAAAACAGTTACGAGTTGTAATATCATGAAAGACTGTGGACTCTGTTAACATCACTAAAAGATATCTGTGTATTTGTGTAATTAGCGTATGAGAGACAGAGAAAGTGAAGAAAGACAGTGAAAGGAACGAGTCAAGGCTAGGCGAAGAAAACAGTTGTGAACTGTAATATCATGAAAGACTGTAGACTCTGTTAACATCACTAAAAGATATCTGTGTATTTGTGTAATTAGTGTATAAGCGATAGAGAAAGTGAAGAAACACAGTGAAAGGAGTGAGTCAAGGCTAGGCGAAGAAAACAGTTGTGAACTGTAATATCATGAAAGACTGTAGACTCTGTTAACATCACTAAAAGATATCTGTGTATTTGTGTAATTAGTGTATGAGAGACAGAGAAAGTGAAGAAAAACAGTGAAAGGAGTGAGTCAAGGCTAGGCGAAGAAAACAGTTGTGAACTGTAATACCATGAAAGACTGTAGACTCAGTTAACATCACTAAAAGATATCTGTGTATTTGTGTAATTAGCATATGAGAGACAGAGAAAGTGAAGAAACACAGTGAAAGGAACGAGTCAAGGCTAGGCGAAGAAAACAGTTGTGAACTGTAATATCATGAAAGACTGTAGACTCTGTTAACATCACTAAAAGATATCTGTGTATTTGTGTAATTAGTGTATAAGCGATAGAGAAAGTGAAGAAACACAGTGAAAGGAGTGAGTCAAGGCTAGGCGAAGAAAACAGTTGTGAACTGTAATATCATGAAAGACTGTAGACTCTGTTAACATCACTAAAAGATATCTGTGTATTTGTGTAATTAGTGTATGAGAGACAGAGAAAGTGAAGAAAAACAGTGAAAGGAGTGAGTCAAGGCTAGGCGAAGAAAACAGTTGTGAACTGTAATACCATGAAAGACTGTAGACTCAGTTAACATCACTAAAAGATATCTGTGTATTTGTGTAATTAGCATATGAGAGACAGAGAAAGTGAAGAAACACAGTGAAAGGAACGAGTCAAGGCTAGGCGAAGAAAACAGTTGTGAACTGTAATACCATGAAAGACTGTAGACTCAGTTAACATCACTAAAAGATATCTGTGTATTTGTGTAATTAGCGTATGAGAGACAGAGAAAGTGAAGAAAGACAGTGAAAGGAACGAGTCAAGGCTAGGCGAAGAAAACAGTTGTGAACTGTAATATCATGAAAGACTGTAGACTCTGTTAACATCACTAAAAGATATCTGTGTATTTGTGTAATTAGCGAATGAGAGACAGAGAAAGTGAAGAAACAGAGTGAAAGGAGTGAGTCAAGGTTACGAGAAGAAAACAGTTACGAGTTGTAATATCATGAAAGACTGTAGACTGTGCGAATGTCAGTAGAAGAGAACTGTGTTGTTGTGAGACAAAAAGCAACCGGATTGGATTTTTGTCATTTTGTCACTGGTGTCAGAAGTGGGATTTGTTAAATTGTCATTTTCTTATAGTATCAGGCTACAAGTTTGAATCCTGCAGAGTTCTCTCTCTCTAAATTGCATCTAAAATCGCCAGAAAAGTGAGTTTGAAATGTCGCTATATGACTTCAAAAGATTGCACATATAGCCAGAGTTGGCAACACTGCGAGGAGATTAACGGTTCAAGTCCCCTCCCTCTCTTAGCTCAGTCTTCTTCTTCTGGACAGACAGTATACAATCACTTGAAGTTCCCTTGTGTGCGGATTGTTTCTTCTAATAGCTCACGTGAAGTACACAGAGTTTTATTTTCAGACAAACCGGAAGGAAATGTGCCCATTTTGCCACGTGGCCTGCATCAGTTCCCGTTCCGGTTCCAACTGCCAGAGAGCTCGCTACCTTGCTCCTTTGAGAGCAAACCTGGCTTCATTCGCTACTACATCAAGGTATGTATGTCGATATTACACATTGGCAATTCCTTGGTTTCTAACTGCCAATGTTACTGCTACGTAAGGTAGAGCAAGTGTTGTATTCCACCCAAAAATTCCGTGTTGAGATTTCACCGGAAATATATGTTGTGAGGCCCCTGAGTCCAAAAATAAAGCAAAAGGTCCGCGTGTGTGTGTGTGTTTGTCAATCTGTGGACAGCATAACTCAGAAACGTAAACCAAAGTTGGTATTTAAGTTTAATGTCTTTCAAGGATGCGACACGAAGAATTTGAAGAAAATAGCCCCACCCTAAACTACCCTTTACATGGACAGTTCTTAAAAAATTATGATTTTCTTGAAAATGGCCCAAATGATTTCGAGTGAGTGAGTCTGTGAGTGAGTGAGTGAGTGACTGTGAGTGAGTGAATGAGTAGTGGTGTTTACGGGCCCGTCGACAACTAAGTCATTAGGGCCCGAAGTCCAAAATAAAAACAACTAAACAAATAAAACCTCTCACCGCTTTAAAGTTAAAAAGTAAAAGTTACAATAACTAAAAATCTGATGTGTTGCACTCACATGACTTTCTCTACTCTTGTACTAACTCTTATTCCTATATCTTCTTCGTGTTAGTTGAGATAAACATTTGTACAAATGAAGGTATGTGCGTAAAAACGGTCTAACCCACACTTTTTTAAAACTGAGAAAAATAGAGTTTTGTATATGTTGGAAAAAAAAATATTAGTTGACACATGTGGCAAACTTTATTTGAGTTAGGGTTAAAGGACACACCTCAAACTTTTTTTAATGCAGTTATAAGAATATTAAATTATTTTTATTAAACTTATAAAAGAAAACAGTAATAAAAAAGAAACACTCATTCTAAATAAAGCATAACTTTGACTACATACATTTTAATTCTTAACAAAACAGCATCCTTGCACATTAAAATAATCTACATTTATTACATTACTACCTATTATAAAAATTAGCCCTTGAAAATATATTCCAAATAGAAATAGAAATGCTCTTTTACAAATTTGTGTATCTACCTCATCCACAATAACTCTGTAAACTAATGACGTTTGCCTCCTACCATTCTCAGGCTCATCAGTATATCTGCGCTTAACACCCCTGATTTCTACACACCCAAATATGCACGTGTTTTGTAAATCATGATTTCCCAAATTCCATAAAAAGTTTTTCCCGGTCATTGCAAGGAACTATTTCAAAACACTTTCTTCGACAAGCACAGTCTGGGCCGATTTTTTTTCTTTAGCTTCATATCCCCTTTTTTTGTAGTGTATACTTCACCATTATTTAATTTCTTTATTATTTCGCACTTCCACTTATCATGGTTGCTTTTCCTCTTGGAATAGTTACCACCACACTTTTTTTCACTCATTTCATGTCTATCGTCTTCACAAACCATGCTGCATGACGCCAGTTTCCTTGTTTACCACTTTTGCCAGACTGATCAACATGATGCGTTCATTTCTCCCTAAGATGCAGGTCTTAAAGGCTGTATAAAATACATATTTGCTATTTAATAAAGTAGTGTTTGTAATAATTATCAATAAAATATAACAGAATAATGAATTGAAACTCACAAGGAAGCAGTATATTAAATGAGAATCTGCATAATAAGTAACTGACAAAATTAAAAAGTTGGCAATCCTACCCTAGTTCCTTTCTCCTGTTTTTAGACCATTTATGCGCTTCAAAAGATGAGCTAAACCAGATCGCAAGAAATAGAAGTCATTATATATACTTCAAATCAAACTTTTGGATGTTAGACCTCCCATAAACTGTTAGTGCTTGATCCAAACAAGAGATTGCAGTACTAATCAGATTTTTTTTTATTTTGAGGGTTAGACCGTTTTTACGCACATACCTTCAAATTATCTTATTGCTTATTTCCTTGTAGGTACAAGGGGAATATTGGAATACAGTAGGCTTTGTGCGATAGTCAAATGTTTTAAAGCTTTGAGATTCCGTTCTCTTTGTACACGTAACATATAAAAAAATTAACAACGATGACCCATTTCACGAAAGTTCTAAGCTTTCCGAAACTCACACACGTAACAAGGAATATCTCCGAAATGGTTCATCCTACAAGAAAATTTATTGAGACATAAATTGTGTATTTTAGCAAGATCTACATTTTTTGTATAGTATAATTTGGTCTATCTCTAACGGTTTACCAGTTATGCAAAAGTCGTCCAGAGTAAATACGACTACAGGGGCTATAGCCAGAAAATTCAAGATATACATTTCATTTGTCATAAAAATATCTCAAACATATGACATTTTAATCAAAATCGTTAGAGCCATTTTCAAGAAAATCAAAATTTTCCATGTAAAGGGTAGTTTAGGGTGGGGCTATTTTCTTCAAATTCTTCATGTCGCATCCTTGAACGACATTAAACTTAAATACCAACTTTGGTTTTTAACCGACTTTTCGTTTTTGAGCTATGCTGTCCACAGACTGACTGACAGACACACAGACACACACACGGACCTTTTTCTAAAAATGCTTTTTTTGGATTCAGGGGGCCTCAAAACATGTATTTCCGGTGAACTCTCGACTTCGAATTTTTGGGTGGAATACAATACTTCCTCTACTTACCAGTAGAGAAAGTAAAAATGGAAGTTAAAAGGACTAAAATGAAAGTTAAAACAGCTAAAAAAATTAAAACCGGTAAAAACTTATCTTACTAAAAGGTAATCTGGTTACAGTGTTAAAAAGGTAAAAACACCAGAAGTAAAACATCCTAAAATTCCAAATTCGCCAAGATAAAAGACACCTTATAGTTGCTTACTAAAATCAATTTTTGCAACAAACCGCAGTACTCTAAGTTACAGCTACTGAAAACGGAGCACAGTGTAAGACCCATGTCAAGGGACTGGCGCTCACGAGTGTATTGCGGACAATCAAGAAGGACATGTGGAACATTGCACGTCGCACAAAGGTGTCCATGCGTGGCTCGAGTGTGGCCTATCCTCACTTCTTCCCGCCTGGAGTCCCTACAAGATGTCTGCCAGGGTTGTACAATGTCCCTCATTGTCCGCAACTCCCAAGACTCCTGCCAAACAGCAACTAGATGGCGACGGAAGTATTCGTAAGGGAGCGTACGGGTGGAGACATACAGACGTAGCAGCTGCATCCGCCCACATGCCCTGGGCATCTGGTAAAAACGAACTGGTATCCGCGAGATAACAACTGAGAAACGAGCGATAAATGCCGAGTTGCCATCAAACTGTTGGAGCGCCTGAAGAACGCTCAGCGAGCTGCAACAGATAATCAAACATCCAGGAGGTAAAAAGCAAGAAATAAAATATGGCAAACAGCTCGGTGGTAAAAACTGAACTGGCGTCTGGAAGGTGGTACGTCTGAGGGTCACCGTTGTATATAAAAGCGCAACCCGTCGCAGTACCCATCTGGGAGCCGTCGGTAAATACTGGAGTGTAAGTCCGATATCGGCCCAGAACTGCGGTGAAAACTTGGCGAAACACCAAATGAGGGGTAGCTATCTTCGCAAAGCCCGACAGCCCCAGGTCAAAGCGTGCACGATGGAGTTGCCAAGTGAATGCCGCTCTACGGCTGGCAGTCGGAGGGCGTGTGCGGAAAGCAGTTCTCGAAATCTGATACCACTTGGACGGGAGATAGTTGTATTCCTCATATAACGGTGCAAACGACTCTACTAGTGTGTAGCGAGACGGATACCAGTGTGATGTATTGTGTCTAAAAGGCGGGGTTTTCACGCAGACGCCGCGCCATACATAAAACAGCCATAGTCTAATTTGGACCGGACCAGTGAGCGATACAACCTCAACAACACCGTGCGATCGCCGCCCCAAGATGGCCCAGATAAAATCCTGAGTACCCAAAGCGAACGACCGCAGGAAGCTATGATTGCGAATGTGGTGCTCCCATGTGAGTTTGCCGTCGAGGTGTAGACACAAGAACTTCAGGTGCGGAACAAACAGAAGATCAGGAGGACAGTGTACGTCACGGAGTCGGTGGGAGTGGAGACACTGTGCTTCCATAGGGGAGAACGAGACGCCTGCTCGGCGATGGATGTTATGATCAACTGTAGATGACGCTCGATGTGCTCCATATCACAAAGTCGTCAACATGTGTACAGTGACATCGGGATGCCACTACGAACAACACTAGTGAGGTCATTAAGGGCAACGGCGAAAAGCGCAACACTGAGAATCGACCCCTGGGGCACACAATTCTCCTGGGAGAGCGTGTTGCTTGTGCGGACACGAAAACGGCGAATTAGTAAAAAAGTTAAAAAGAAAAACGGTGCAAACCATAACCGTGCAAAGTACGGAGGATGCCATAGCGCCATGTAGTGTCGTAGGCATTCTCCAGTTCAAAGAAGACACCCAAGACAAGAGAAGCGCATTCTGTATGTACGCCTCCATGAGTGTCAGGTTGTCGACACTGGAGCGACGACGACGACGAAAACCGCACTGGACATTGCTCAGCAGGTTATTCGTCTCTAGCCACCACACTAAGCGAGTGTTGACGACACTCGTCAGGCAAATTGGGCGGTAGCTAGAGAGAAGTGTCCGGTCTTTTCCGGGCCGAGGGATAGAGAGCCAGGAAGACGGGAAAACCTGCTGCAGCGATATACAGCTATAAATGCTCAGCAGGAAGGAAAGAGCCTGAGGTGGAAGATGAAGCAGCATTTGCCGGTGGATGTCATCAGCACCGGGGAAAGACTCGTGAGCGAGAGACAGAATGCCTCAGCTCTGCTATGGTAAAATGTGTGTCGTATGGTTCACTACAGTCGCTGTGAAAATTAAGAACTATCTGCGCCGCAGATTCCTTGATGGCTAGAAACGACCTGCTTTGGGTTTGGTGGGTAGCAGAGAAAGAAGCGGCAAATGCATCGGCGATAGCCTGCTCGCTGGTGTAATGGGAGCCGAACAGTAGTCCACACCCTTTGGGCCCAACTGCGGCGAGAGAGCTAGGAGACGTAAGTTACCCAGGATGTGCGTTTTGCCCTGCGCATGAGCACGCTTAAAGGCAATAAAGTTCTCTTCCGTAGGATGTGAACTGAAAACTCGCAGAGCCCGTTTGCTGGCTTAAACAGCCAAACGACATTCCTCGGACCATCAAGGTACAGAAACATGACGAGGTGTAGTAGAATCACGAGGAATGCCGGAATTCGCTGCAAGCCGGACAGAACATGTAAAATACTGCACCAATTCATCGATGGTATGGAAGACATCGTCATGGAGATTAATGAGGGAGCGAAATGTCTCCCAGTCAGCTATGGAAATAATCCAGCGAGGATATTGTGTTCGCACAAGGTGGTGTCTGGATAGGTGAATGTTAATGGGATAATGATCACTGCCAAATAGGTCAGAAAGTACCGACCAATCAAGTATAGGCACTAAAGACGGGTTACAAAAGGAAACGTCTAGGGCGGAGTGTGTACTATAGGCAGATGATAGAAAGGTAGGGACACCGGTGTTTAACAAAAGAGGCCGGACATATCGCATACGTCTGCTACAAGGCTCCATCACCAAGGAAGATAGGCAGTGGCGGAATCTGAGCCAAAAGAGCCCGAAGGTCGTTCTCGTGTATGACAATGACCGCTGGCAGATAGACGTTGCAACTCGTAGACAGACTCACGCCCTGCAACTGGATACGCACTGCTACAGCTTGCAGCGGCATGTTAAGTGCGATGTTAAGTCGATTACAAACCAAAGTTAGTATTTAAGTTTAAAATCTTTCAAGAATGCAACACAAAGATTTTGAAGAAAATACCCTAACCCTAAACTACCCTTTACATGGAAACTTTTTCGAAAATTTTAATTTTCTTGAAAATGGCTCTGACGATTTTGATTAAAATGTCATATGTTTAAGATATTTGTATCACAAATGAAATATATATTTTGAATTTTCTGGCTATAGCCTACGTAGTCGTTTACTCTGGATGACTTTTGAATAACTCGTAAACCGTAAGACATGAACAAAATCTTACTATACAAAAAATGTAGATCTCACTAAGACACACAATTTATGTCTGAATAAAGTTTTTCTAGAGTAAACCATTTCGGAGATATTCCTTGTTATTTGTGGCAGTTTCAGAAAACTTAAAACTTTGGTGAAATAGAACATTGTTGTTCATTTTTTTATATGTTAAGTGTGTAAAGAGAACAGAATCTCAAAGCTTTAAAAGATTTGACAATCGCTATAAGCCTGCTGTATTCTAATATTCCCCTTGTACCTACAAGGAAATGAGCAATAAGATAATTTGTACAAATGTTTATCTCTATTAACACGAAGATGATATAGGTATAGGAGTTTGTAAGAATGGTTAGTACAAGAGTAGAGAAAGTCATGTGAGTGCAACACATCAGAGTTTTACTCAAGGCTTGCACATTACTTGGTAGAAAAGTACCAAAGGTCATGAAGGCACATTCCTATCCATTACGCAATAAGACATTCTTCAAATATTTTCTAACTATTTCAACAAGCATATCAATTATCTAAACATAAACTGTTACACTCCTAACAAAAGTGCACTTAAATTTAAGTAAATCAAAATGTTCCTAATGCCCTTAAAGGAAGAGTGCTTGTAAAACATTTGTTTTGTTGTTTAGGTAACAGTGGATATCCCGTATGCTTCGCCACCTCAAGGAATGAAGTACTTCACTATAATTGGACCTCATATTGACTGCATGGATGAACAGTATCTTGTAAGTGTTTTAGAACCACTCAGTGTGTGGAAACAGAAAATGAAAAGCATTTTTAGAAAAAGGTTAGCGTGTGTGTGTGTGTTTGTGTGTGTGTGTCTGTCAGTCTGTCAGTCTGTGGACAGCATAGCTCAAAAACAAAAAGTCAATTAAAAACCAAAGTTGGTATTTAAGTTTAATGTCTTTAAAGGATGTGAAACAAAGATTTTGAAAATAGCCCCACCCTAAACTATCCTTTACAGGGAAAATTTTTATTCTCTTGAAAATGACTAACAATTTTAATGAAAATGCTGTATGTTTAATTAAGATATTTGTATGACAAATGAAATGTATATTTTGAATAGCTGGTAAACTGTAAGAGATAGACAAAATCTGTAGATCTCACTAAAACCACAATTTATGTCTAAATAAATTTTTTTGTATAGTGAACTATTTAGAGATATTACTTGTTATTTGTGTCAGTTTTGCAAAACTTAAAACTTTCATGAAATGGAACATCGTTGTTCATTTTTTTACATGTTAAGCGTGCAAAGAGAACAGTATCTCGAAGCTTTAGAAGATTTGACTATTGCTCAAAACATACTGTATTCTAATATTCCCCTTGTACCTACAAGGAAGTAAACAATAAGATAATTTGTACAAATGTTTATCTAAACTAACATGAAGAAGATATAGGAATAAGAGTTTGTAAGAATGGTTAGTACAAGAGTAGAGAAAGTCATGTGAGTGCAACACATCAGATTTTTAATGTAGTTATGCATGTGTGTCTTTTCTATGCATGCCAGAAATAAATATTTGAAACGGGGACAATAAAAACATATGAAATACTTTAGTTAATTGTTTATTTGACTGAAGTACAGAAACATTTATGGAACATAAGGAAATAATGAAGCTATTAATAGTGAAGCAACAAGAATCTAAAGTAAAAACAAATTAGAAACTGAAAGCTTCACTTATCTTTGTAATATTCCAAGTTCTTTGGTGCTGACAAGTTTCCTATAGCTTTGAGAATGAGTTGGAGTCAACTCGAAACTTGTCAGCACCAAAGAACTTGCAATATTACTAAGATAAGTGAAGCTTTCAGTTTTTAATTTGCTTTTACTTTAGATTTATGGAACAGTTTAGGTGAGGAGGTGATGAGAAATAATTGAGTGGTTGCACCTGTTGCAGAAGCCAATGGTGGGGCAAGACAAACGCACAACATGCTGTCTCTGCTGTGAGAAGGGTCCTGTGGTCCTCAGGACGCAGTTGGAGCGCTCTGCTTATGTTTGTGGTGAATCCATAAAGCTACGAGCAAGTATAGACAACCAGGGAGAGGAGGAAGTGCGCCTCAAGGTGAAGCTCATACAGGTAACAGCCTTCTTTTGTGTTAGTGTAACTGTTCCTCTAATTATTTGTAAAATGAATTTTCAAAAGTACACTATAATCACGATAACTTGACCTAATGCGACTGAGGGTGTGTTGGGTTACAAAAATGTCTAGTTGTACAGAATGGGGTCCCTTATTCATAACTCTTAACATAATACCACAAATTACATATGAATGTTGTAGCACAATATAGGAAACAGAAAAGCAGGTATAACATATCCTAAACTGTGTTGTGCATTACAGTAGAGTCGCACTAATCCAAACTAATTTGGACCAAACTCTTTGGATTAGCAAAAATACAGATTAGGTGAATTTTCATCACGTGCAACAACGTATTGACTGTAAGTGTTTATGTGTTAAGTATTAAAATGACTGAAAGTAGGACATTAGTAAAGTATAAGAGGTTGAATCAGAAACTGAAAAATTTAATGCCATAGCCGGGATTTGAACCACGGATCTTCCACTTATCGAGTGGCTGCTTTAACCACTAAGCTGCCATGGCGAACGTGCCAGTACGACATTAAATTCCTCAGTCGATTCGTACTTTCCCAGTTACTTAAACCCAGGACATAAAGTACTTACTATTGTAAGTCGCCCTTGGGGTATTTATCTCTGATGTGAGATTCCCTTGTGGTCTAAAAAATGTGTGTTTAAAAACACTAGCATTAATTAAGGAAAAATTGAAGCTATTAACAGTGAAGCAACAAGATTCTAAAGTAAGAACAAATTAGAAACTAAACTTTGAGAATGAGTTGGAGACAACTTCAAACCCAGGGTCAGCAAAAATATAACATTACTAAGATAAGTGAAGTTTTTAGTTTCTAATTTGTTCTTACTTTAGACACTAGCATTAAGTTTGTTGGCATACATAAATAATAATTACTATCTAAAGGTTACCTAAACCTGGGACACAAAGTTGATGTTGTTGTTGTTAGCTAATGCTGCATTTCTGACAATGAAGTCATTAGTCTTCTTGCTCTGCAATATAAAGAGAGCAATAGCAGTAATAGTAACCGCTTTTTAGAGAGCACCATATTTTTATGTTTTGGCGGTCACATCGCTCTCTCACAACCCCCAAAATGTGTGTGTGTGTGTGTGTGTGTCTGTGTGTGTGTGTGTGTGTCTGTGAACAGCATGACTCAAAAACAAAAAGTAGGTTAAAAACCAAAGTTGGTATTTAAGTTTAATGTCTTTCAAGGATGCAATACAAAGATTTTGAACAAAATAGCTCCACCCTAAACTACCCTTTACATGGAAAATTTTTCAAAATTTTTATTTTCTTGAAAATGGCTCTAATGATTTTGATTAAAATATATGTTTGAAATATTTTTATGACAAATGAAATGTATATCTTGAATTTATTGTCTATAACCCCTGTAGTCCTATTTACTCTGGACGACTTTTGCATAACTGGTAAACCATTAGAGATAGACCAAATCATACTGTACAAAAAGTGTAGATCATGCTAAAATACACAATTTATATCTGGATAAATTTTCTTGTAGAGTGAACCATTTCGGAGATATTCCTTGTTATGTGTGTGAGTTTTGGAAAACAAAACTTTCGTGAAATGGAATATCGTTGTTCATTTTTTTTATATGTTAAGTGTGCAAAGAGAACGGTATCTCAAAGCTTTAAAGGATTTGACAATTGCACAAAGCCTACTGTATTCTAATATTCCCCTTGCACCTACAAGGAAATAAACAATAAGATAATTTATGCAAATGTTTATCTCAACTAACATGAAGATATAAGAATAAGAGTTTGTAAGAATGGTTAGTACAAGAGTAGAGAAAGTCATGTGAGTGCAACAGATTTTTAAATTGCTATGCAAATTATCTTACAATAACGTGTGTTGAATGAATTTACTAAATATGCAACTATGAAACTCACCCATGTAGCAATATGTGCATGTATTCCTGGCTTCTGCCATCTGTGTGTTTTTTAAAGCTTTGAGATTCTGTTCTCTTTGCACAGTTAACATATATATAAAATGAACGATGTTGCATTAGATGAATTTTAAATTTTCTGAAACTGACACAAATAACAAGAAATATCTCTGAAATGGTTCACTGTACAAAACATTTTATAGGAACAAATTGTGTGTTTTAGCGAGATTTACATTTTTTGTATATATTTACTCAGGGGTCTCCGTCTAGGGGATATGTGAATGGCGACCACAAGGTACCCAAGCTGAGCAGAACAGTACTTCCACTTACTGGTGTCTAGGGGATATGTGGATAGTGACCACAAGGTACCCAAGCTGAGTAGAACATTACTTCCACTTACTGGTGTCTAGGGGATATGTGGATAGTGACCACAAGATACCCAAGCTGAGTAGAACATTACTTCCACTTACTGGTGTCTAGGGGACATGTGGATAGTGACCACAAGGTACCCAAGCTGAGCAGAACAGTACTTCCACTTACTGGTGTCTAGGGGATATGTGAATGGCGACCACAAGGTACCCAAGCTGAGTAGAACATTACTACCACTTACTGGTGTCTAGGGGACATGTGGATAGTGACCACAAGGTACCCAAGCTGAGCAGAACATTACTTCCACTTACTGGTGTCTAGGGTATATGTGAATAGTGACCACAAGGTACCCAAGCTGAGCAGAACATTACTTCCACTTACTGGTGTCTAGGGGATATGTGGATAGTGACCACAAGGTACCCAAGCTGAGCAGAACATTACTTCCACCTACTGGTGTCTAGGGGATATGTGAATAGTGACCACAAGGTACCCAAGCTGAGCAGAACATTACTTCCACCTACTGGTGTCTAGGGGATATGTGGATAGTGACCACAAGGTACCCAAGCTGAGCAGAACATTACTTCCACTTACTGGTGTCTAGGGGATATGTGGATAGTGACCACAAGGTACCCAAGCTGAGCAGAACATTACTTCCACTTACTGGTGTCTAGGGGATATGTGGATAGTGACCACAAGGTACCCAAGCTGGGCAGAACATTACTTCCACCTACTGGTGTCTAGGGGATATGTGGATAGTGACCACAAGGTACCCAAGCTGAGCAGAACATTACTTCCACCTACTGGTGTCTAGGGGATATGTGGATAGTGACCACAAGGTACCCAAGCTGAGCAGAACATTACTTCCACCTACTGGTGTCTAGGGGATATGTGGATAGTGACCACAAGGTACCCAAGCTGAGCAGAACATTACTTCCACTTACTGGTGTCTAGGGGATATGTGGATAGTGACCACAAGGTACCCAAGCTGGGCAGAACATTACTTCCACTTACTGGTGTCTAGCGGATATGTGGATAGTGACCACAAGGTACCCAAGCTGGGCAGAACATTACTTCCACTTACTGGTGTCTAGGGGATATGTGGATAGTGACCACAAGGTACCCAAGCTGGGCAGAACATTACTTCCACTTACTGGTGTCTAGCGGATATGTGGATAGTGACCACAAGGTACCCAAGCTGGGCAGAACATTACTTCCACTTACTGGTGTCTAGGGGATATGTGGGTAGTGACCACAAGGTACCCAAGCTGAGCAGAACATTACTACCACTTACTGGTGTCTAGGGGATATGTGGATAGTGACCACAAGGTACCCAAGCTGAGCAGAACATTACTACCACTTACTGGTGTCTAGGGGATATGTGGATAGTGACCACAAGGTACCCAAGCTGAGCAGAACATTACTTTCACTTACTGGTGTCTAGGGGATATGTGGATAGTGACCACAAGGTACCCAAGCTGAGCAGAACATTACTACCACTTACTGGTGTCTAGGGGATATGTGAATAGTGACCACAAGGTACCCAAGCTGAGCAGAACATTACTACCACTTACTGGTGTCTAGGGGATATGTGGATAGTGACCACAAGGTACCCAAGCTGAGCAGAACATTACTTCCACTTACTGGTGTCTAGGGGATATGTGGATAGTGACCACAAGGTACCCAAGCTGAGCAGAACATTACTACCACTTACTGGTGTCTAGGGGATATGTGGATAGTGACCACAAGGTACCCAAGCTGGGCAGAACATTACTTCCACTTACTGGTGTCTAGGGGATATGTGGATAGTGACCACAAGGTACCCAAGCTGAGCAGAACATTACTTCCACTTACTGGTGTCTAGGGGATATGTGAATAGTGACCACAAGGTACCCAAGCTGAGCAAAACATTACTTCCACTTACTGGTGTTTTGCTCCTCACTGTAACTTTTCTATCTGACCTTACCTTGGTCATCTTTTGTTCTCTTCCGACCCCGATGCTATTATGGTTCCCGAGGGCTTTATTTTTCCAATCTCTCCATTTCTCTATAAAATCTTAACCCCTAACATGCTGACCTGTCATGGCATGTAATACGTACTCTGATTGGTAATCAGAGGATATGGTTGGTGAATTTATTTTGATAATTCTCCCGGTCAGGTCGGTGAGACCCGTAAACCAACGACAGGTGTGGCCCTCTAGACATTCTGGGGGTTGTGAGAGAGCGATGTGACCGCCAAAACATAAAAATATGGTGCTCTCTTAAAAGTGGTTACTATACTGCTATTGCTCTATGAGTGAAAAATATTGTAGAGCAAGAGGATTAATGACTTCATTGTCAGAAATACAGCATTAGCTAACAACAACAACAATACATATATTGTTTGATTGTTTAATAAGTGCAGAGTGTAAGAGGGTGACTTACAGACGAATTATTGCCAAAACTAAAATGAATGAAGAAATTGAAAAATTGTCTGACTGTAGCATTGTGTTCCGAGTAGGTAGGAAGGGGCTAACGGGACTGACTGCGCTGTCACAAAACAATAGTGTTTGAGGCACAAGGTAAAGTTGTAGCATTCCTTTGAGGATATTGGTACTTAAATTTGAACACTTGTGAAAGGGGACAAACTAGTGCAGCAATGAACAAAATATTGATTTTTTTCCTTCTGCTGTTATAAATTTTTTAAAATTGCATTATTTTTTGTTTTGGTTAAACCAGATTTCGCTTAAGTGGGGTTTTACTGAATATTTCATTAACATTCTCTCCCCCCCCCCCCCTCCTCCCCGGAGAAAGGTGGTTGTATTGATCATGGCTCTCGTCACTTTGTGACAAGAGAATTTGTCAGTAATTTGACAATCACTCATGGCATTACTTATAATAATTTTAATGTTGAATGTGTGCAGTATGTTGAGTACTTCATAGACAGGGGTGTGCTTGGAGTGAACAAGGAGATGCAGCATCTAGTGCTGGAGTATCGCGGTGATGCTGTGAGACCAAACACACGCACTAAATGGGACTCAGCACAAAGTCTTGTGGTGCCTGTGATGCCTCCGTCTCTGGTGGGTGTCTGCCGCTTGCTGCAAATATACTACGTACTCAAGGTACGTTCCTCTTACCTCAGTTTATACCTACTAACCAGGCATTCCATCCAAAAGTGGCATTTCATTGCAAACATATTGTAACAATTTGATGGGTCCCACCCCTGACACCAGTGTGACAAAACAACAAACCCCAGTCCAGTTACTTTTCTATCTATTTTCCCTGCAAAATTTTATCACAAATACATATTTCTCCTCTACTGACGTAACGCAGTCTACAGTCTTTCATGATATTACAACTCACAACTGTTTCGACTATTAGATATGTTTAGTTCCTCTGGGCTTGTAGGCCGTGGTCTAGGAGGCATTGTAGATACCAATGTTTGCCAAGTACTGTGCTTGGCATCATCAGGGTAACATGATCCGCTGTCTGCACTGGTCACAGTTTGAATGTGGAAGCAAAGACCATTAATGTCGGTTAGGGTTTTTTATATGGGGGTAGCTGGGGCATACGGTAGTTATTGGCTCATATCGTTTGGCGGGCTGGTTGTAGGTGGGGTGTGTATCTGAAAGTTTATCTAAGACCGGTATCCATGCTTTCTGTACACGAAGTATTTCTTCCTTGCAATTGAAGTTATCATTGTGTTTGTAGATTTCTATGGCTTCCCTTTGTAGTTGGGAATAGTAGTTAACTGCAGAAGACAGGACTTGGGTTTCTTTAAAGTTGATATCATGGCCGAATAATAAGGCGTGTGCCAGATTGGGACATACGGTTAAATTGTCTGTGGCAGAGCACAGTCTTTTGAGGATGCTACACGAAGATTTTGAAGAAAATTCCTCCACCTTAAGGCAATGAAATTTTGTGAACATTGCCAAAAATTTTGATTTTTACTTTTTGCATTTTATTATTAAGCTTATACTTTGTACTTTAACAGCTCACTTTAGTTTTCTCAATATCAGCCATTTTTAAAGCTCCAGGAGGGTGTTCAAATGTGCTAATGTGGGTGAACATTCCTCACTAGACCTGCTCGCTACAGCTTTGAAATACATTTTTCATTTTCACTGGCTCTGATTTTGGTCTCTTGCAGGGAATTTTGCTTCAGAAAGGTTGTAAGTTGGCTGTGCTGAAAAGAATTTGATATTCAAGCTGAAATGCTGTGAATCTGATATGTTTTGCTTCCAAACAGAGAAATGCAGTCAGTGTTCTGTAATTCTGTAATCTTGCCAGGTTATTTCAGTGTTCCAGTTATATATTAGACATTGTTTAGGTAGTTAATAAGGTTTAAGTTATTTGTTAGTCTATAGTAGAGCCGCAACAAGCAGATATTTTATGAATTTTGTGTATAAATTTGCAAAAGTGCATAGTGTAGAGGTTAGCTAAGAACAACAAACAAATTTCTAAATTTTGTGAACAATGCGAAGGTGAAAGGAAAGTTTTCATATTAAGAAAAAACCAAGCAAACTTAAAATTCTCAAAAAATGCTACTGAGGCCAAGAAGAAAGCAACAGAGGGTCCCACATATGGTGCTGGGGGATTGCAAGTTGATTGTATTTAGGTAAATAACAAAGACAAACGGTTAAACTTTAAAATTCAGTTTTCTCAGTTCTTTTTTTCAGTATTTTTTATTATTCAAAATGCTCTTTGGAACCTAGTTTATAACTTATTAGCTTGAAATATTCAGGAGACCTTCAGAGATTAAGTATTAAAATTTGTCGTGTGCTAGTTGAAAAACATTAAATAATTGAGCTGAAATTAAAAATTTCTCATAACTCATACTGAAAAAATTGAAAATATTCTTAAATAGCATACAAACATTTTTTTTTTCTGTTAAACTAATTAGATCTAAGCAATTTTGGTATGACAATTTCTTTATGTTTGTATACTGAACTCAAATTAAAAATTTAGGAGTGATACAATAAACTGCAGGGTCCAAGGGTCATTTCATATGAGCATATCAAAAAGTGATTTATTATTAATAAATATATTAATAATTTAAAAATGGTTTGACATTGGAATGTTGTGTATACTATTTACTTAATGTTCTGAGTGTGTGTAAAAAAGTTCAAAGGAATCGGAAGAAAATTGTGGGTCTTTTAATTTTCACTGATACATTGCCTTAAACTACACTTTACATGGAAAATTTTCTGAAAATTTTAATTTTCTCAAAAATGGCTTTAACGATTTTGATTAAAATGCCAGATGTTTAAGATATTTTTATAGCAAATGAAATGTACATTTTGAATTTTTTAGCTGTAGGTCATGTAGTCCTGTTTACTCTGGATGACTTTTGAATAACTGGTAAACCGTAAGGGGTAGACAAAATCTACCTGCACTAAACATGTACATCTCGTTAAAACACACAGTTTATGTCCAAATGCATGTTCTTGTTGAGTGAACCATTTCAGAGATATTCCTTGTTATTTGTGTGAGTTTTGTAATACTTAAACTTTTCTGAAATGCCAATATATCACAAGAACAGGAAATATACTTTGAAATGGATCAGTACACTACACATATACTTCCAAAGGCTCGTCAAATAGCAAGTGGTATTCTTACAGGAATTAAAAGAAATATGAAAGCTACTATCCAAATCCAAAAAACAATGGAAGAACAAGATAAATCAGAAATAGTTAAAATTGAAGTATGGAAAAGTAACTACCACTATAGAATTTACAGTATCTACAATCCTCCAGACAATACACTAGATCTAAATTCTATTCCCATAGAACCCAAAAGTATTTTAATAGGTGATTTTAATGCACACTCCCCTAGGTGGGGCTACAGACATATAAATTCAGCAGGAAGAGTCATAGAAGACCTATTAAACTCGTCAACAATGGAATTAATATTTAATCCAAATGATCCACCCACTTACCTTCATTATAATGGTTCGGGTACAAATCCTGATCTTCTGATGGTGTCATCTGACATAATTGACAATACAAAAAGAGAAATAATAGAAGACCCAGGTTCAGGCCACAGAATCACCATAAACTCCATAAGAGGTCTAATAAATAAAAGTAACAAACCAAAAGTTAAAACTTCTTGGAATTTTAAAAAAGCAGATTGGTCCAGTTTCCAAAATGAGATAGAAGGGAAGTGTAACATACTGTTAGAATCAGAGTTCAAGTCAACAGATGAAATGAATAAAAAAATTTGTGAAATATTATTGACAGCAGCCAAAACACATCCCCAAAGGAAAGTTAAAGAAATATAGCTACTTTTGGTCTCCATCTTTATCTAAGTTAAAACACAAAAGAAATATAGCAAGAGTCAAAGCCGAAAGAACCAAGTGTCCAGAAGATGTACAAAACTGGAGAAGAAAAGCAGCCATTTTTAAGAAAGAATTAATTACAGCAAAAAGGGCCAGTTTCACAAATTTTGTAGAACATATGGACTATAGGAAAGATGGAAATAAAATATACAAATTCCTTAATAAAGCAAAATTATCAAAAAATACAACTGAACCATTAAAATATAATAACAAAAGCTTAACTACAGATAGGGAAATAGCAGAATCCCTTAACAAGTTTTATGCTCAGTCACAAAGAATACCCCAAGCGTATAAAAAACAAGATAAGGCTATCCAAAAAACTATCAGAGAAACTAGTAAGCCAAAAGGTATACGAAATGATATTTTTATTCAGGATTTTAATGAAACAGAACTGGATTTAGCAATAGAACAATTACAGAACAAAAAATCTCCTGGACCTGACAAGATCCACCCAGAGTTTATTAAACACCTTGGCAGGAAAGGAAAAGAAATCCTACTTAAACTGTATAACACGTGTTGGAGAATGACTGTACCTCCCGACTGGAAAAAAGCCATTATCATCCCGATTTTAAAGAAAAACAAACCCTCAAACAATATTAATAGTTTCAGACCAATATCTTTGACCAGTGTTATTGCAAAAGTGATGGAAAGAATGGTGGCATCTAGACTTAACTGGTTTCTAGAATATTACAACTTAATTAATAGTTCACAGACCGGCTTCAGACAGAATCATAGTACAAGTGAAAATGTACTCCTACTAAGCCAAGACATCAAGGAAGCTTTCAATAGAAAGGAGGATACCTTGGCAGTATTCATTGATTTTAAATCAGCATATGACTCAGTCTGGAGAAATAAATTAGTTGAGAAGTTGCAATCAATAGGTGTGAAAAGTAACATGCTTAAGTGGATAACTCAGTTTATTTCACAAAGATTTTGTGCCACAAAATATAATACATACATTTCCAAATATAAACAAACACACCGAGGACTTCCACAAGGTGCTGTTCTGAGCACAACACTCTTTAACATATATATAAATGACCTTCCATCAATAATAAAAACTTTAGAAACCAAAATTGCTTTATTTGCTGACGATGTAGTCATTTGGACTTCAGGCTCTTCAAAAAAACCTGAATTAATTAAAGACAGAATAGAAACAGCCCTAAACAAAGTACATGAATGGAGCTCCAAAAACCTCATGACTATCAATGTGGAAAAAACAAATTATGAATTATTTACACTAAAATACAAACCAGTTAATGTTAGCATAAATTATAATGGTAAACCACTCAAAGCAGTTGATGATGCCAAATACTTAGGCATCACTTTCGACAGAAAGCTAAGTTGGAAAAAACATATAACAAACATCTCAGAAAAGGTTGAAAAGAAATTGCAAATCCTGAAAAGGTTAGCTGGTGCTAAATGGGGCTGCTCAAGGAGAGTCCTTAACACAACATACAAAATGTATATTAAACCAAACCTCTTGTACTGTTCTGAAGCTTTAATAACAGCAGCAAATGCTAACATCAATAAACTTGAACAAATACAAAATCAGGCTCTTCGCCTAATCACTGGAGCAGTTAAATCCACACCTATTGATGCCATGCTTGCCTTAACACGGACCCCATCAATAACAACAAAAATAGAAGAACAAGCATTGCTCCAACACGAGAAAATGTTACGACTGCCAAACTCTAAATGGACAGAAGAGAACCTCCCCCATTCAATCCTTAAAACTCATAGTAGTTTCCTAGAAAAGGTAACACAGATTAAATCCAAATTGAACATTCCTAACACCAGAGAAAATCTACTTATAAGAGAAAATCCATTGGAATTATTGCAACCTACCTTCAATTTGGAATTAATAGAGGAAATAAGTAAATCAGACACACCAAAAGAAATACAAAAACTTCTAGCTCTGGAAACAATCAATACTAGGTATCCCACAGAAGAATGGCTGCACATATATACTGATGGATCCTCGAAGGAAAACCTTACTGGAGCTGGAGTTACGTGTTCACATTTTTCCTTTTATCATTCTGTTGGCAGAGACACAACAAATTATGATGGAGAAATAGAGGCTATATACATTGCTCTCCGACAATTATTAAATCTTCCCTTAAATAAATTTAACAAGGCAGTAATTCTTTCAGATTCTAAAGCTGCAATTCAGGGAATATGTTCAAATACTACAAAGAAGTCAACAAAAATTAGAGAATGCTACAAAATGTTAACACAACTCCAAAAAGTTAATAAGACTGTTCATCTCCAATGGATTCCAGCACACTGTGGAGTCATGGGGAACGAAGCCGCAGACTCACTTGCAAAGAAAGGCACAACAATAAAACAAAAGTCTAAATTCAATTTCTCATATTCCTCAATAAAACGCTTGATCATAAAAAATTTTTGTCATTCATATCTACAAGAAATAGAAACAATTCCCAAAGATAAAAAATGGATTACACTACTTTCCAATCCAGATATAATCCCCCAGAGACCAAGGAAAACAGCGGTTGCAGCCTTCCGACTATTGACAAATCACGACTGCTTAGCAAGTCATCTCTACAGAATAGGCATCTCATCCTCACCGATATGTGTCCTGTGTAACGATCCAGCAGAAATGAACGAAGAACACTTGAAGGCCTGTGAAGCATTAAGATCAGAAGAAACTACAGTTCAAAAGTATTGGAAAGCACGAATGCTAATGGCTTCATTGCCAGATGCAAGGCACTAGAAAACAACAACAACAACAACAACAACTTTTCTGAAATGGAAGGTTGCTATTCACTTTTTTATCTTTTGGCCATGCAAAGAGAATGCAATTTTAAAGCCCTCATAAACTGAGCAGTTTTAAAACATTTGACTGTCACTCAAAGTCTACTCTATTCCCATATTCCCCTTGTACCTACAAGGAAAGAAGCAATAAGATAATTTGTACAAATGTTTATGTCGACTAACATGAAGAAGATACAGGAATAAGAGTTTGTAAGAATGGTTAGTACAAGAGTAGAGAAAGTCATGTGAGTGCAGCACATCAGATTTTAGCTGTATATCAAAAAATTTATTTATTTATTTTTTTTATTTATTTATTTACATCCATTTAAACATATACATGTCATCGGATAAGTAACAAGAAATATTTACAATTTAAGGTAGGTAATTACAGTATTTCCAAATTTAAAAATTCCTTTACACTATAGAAGCTGGAGTCTTTTAAGAATTTTAACAACACTCTCTTAAATTTTTGCTGTGATTCAATACTTTTTATGTATTCAGGTAGCTTCTTGTATAGATGTAAGCCAGCATATGTGAAACTATTTTCATAAACTTTAGTTCTGTGTGAATTTACAAATAAATTATGCTTAGTTCTTGTGTTATATATATGAATTTCTGAATTTGTTTTAAATGAACTTAAGCTAGACTTCATATAGACAAGAGTTTCATATATGTATATACTTGGCAATGGTAATATATTTAATTTTTTAAAATAAGGTTTACAACTAGTTGTGCTTGAGAGATTCGCCATGGTTCGAATTATTTTCTTCTGTATTCTGAATACTTTTATACTGTTTTTAGAATTACCCCAAAAAATCACACCGTATACCAATAAACTATGAATATGTGCAAAGTAAACTGCTCTAAGAATCTTTGAGCTAGACATGCATTTGATTGTTCTAATTAAGTAACACATTTTACTGAGCTTTTTTGCCAATGTATCTATGTGTATTTCCCAACTTATATTTTCATCTACAATTAGTCCCAAAAATTTGGTATAGTTTACATAATTTATTTGGGTATGTCCCAGAGTTAGTTTTGGGCACATTTGACTTTTACTCATTTTGTTAAAGAAGCTTAGAGCTGCTGTTTTCTCTTCACTTAGAATTAACATATTTTTACTGAACCAATTTAGAATACATTGCAAACTCTTTTCAATGTGTACAGTCGACCCTTCCTTATTGTCCCCTTTGATAAAAATACTTGTATCATCTGCAAAAAGTGTTATGTTAATATTTGTCATATTATTTACTTTATCTGCTAAGTCATTTATATATAATATAAATAAAAGAGGCCCAAGAACAGATCCTTGAGGATTACTTAACAACCACATTGAAATAAATTGAATATATATGTTGTGCATATTTATCTCAAGCCGTTGTTGCGTTGTTTCTCACCAAAATTCCAACTCCATTAATGTAGTAAACTTCATTACATGAAATAGAACAGTAATGCTTATTTTTGGGGTTTCTGCAATAAAATACAAATGTAGTATTGTAAATGTTAGGTGTACACCAAACATTATCTCTTGATTGCAGGTGAATTTGGAATTTGAGAAGTCTGGCGACGATCTCCAGATGCACTTCCCAATAACCATAGCGACTGTGCCCTTCAGAATTCCAAACTCAAACCAGCAACCAAGTATTCATTACGGTGAGTTAGTGTGGGCTGAAATACTAGTCTCAACTGAGCCCAAAAATAGATTATATTGTACCACCTGGCACAGACCCACAGGTTTAATTTTGTTTTAAATAAAATTGTTTTTTTATTCATCACCATCATCGTCATCGTCGTCGTCATCATCATCATCATCAGCATCATCATAATCAGCATCATCATCATATTTTTTTTATTTAGCTTTTTTACTTTCTCTACAACATAAAGTAGAGGAAGTATTGCATTACACCCAAAACTTCAATGACAAGATCTCACTGGAAATATATGCTTTGAGGCCCCCTGAATCCAAAAAAAGCATTTTTAGAAAAAGGTCTGTGAGCCTGTCTGTCAGTCTGTGGACAGGGTAACTCAAAAACAATAAGATGGTTAAAAACCAAAGTTTGTATTTGTGTTTAATATCTTTCAAGGATTTGACACAAAGATTTTGAAGAAAATAGCTCCCCCCTAAACTACCCTTTACGTGGGAAATTTTTCGAAAATGTTGATTTTCTTGAAAATGGCTCTTGCAATTTTGATTAAAATGCCATATGTTTGAGATATCTTTATGAAAAATGAAATGTATATTTTCAATTTTCTGACTATAGCCTATGTAGTGCTGTTTAGCCTGGACGAGTTTTGAATAACTCATAAACCGTAAGAGATAGACAAAATCTTACTCTACAAGAAATGTAGATCTTACTAAAATACACAATTTATGTCTCAATAAATTTTTTTGTAGAGTGAACCATTTCAGAGATATTCCTTGTTTTGTGTGTCAGTTTCAGAAAACTTAGAACTTTCATGCAATGGAACATCGTTGCTCATTTTTTATATGTTAAGCGTGCAAAGAGAACGACATCTGAGAGCTTTAAAAGATTTGACAATTGCTCAAAGCCTATTGTATTCTAATATTCCCCTTGCACCTACAAGGAAATAAGCAATAAGATAATTTGTACAAATGTTTATCTAAACTAACACGAAGATATAGGAGTAAGAGTTTGTAAGAATGGTTAGTACAAGAGTAGAGAAAGTCATGTGAGTGCAACGCATCAGATTTTTAGAAAAAGGTCTGGTGTGTGTGTGTGTCTGTGTCTGTGTCTGTGTGTGTGTCTGTGTGTGTGTGTGTGTCTGTGTGTGTGTGTGTCTGTGTCTGTCAGTCTATGGACAGCATAACTCAGAAACGAAAAGTAGGTTAAAAACAAAGTTGGTATTTAAGTTTAATGTTTTTCAAGGATGTGACACAAAGATTTTGAAGAAAATAGCTCCACCCTAAACTACTCTTTACATGGAAACTTTTTCAAAAATTTTTATTTTCTTGAAAATGGCTCCAGCAATTTTGACTAAAATGTCATATGTTTGAGATATTTTTATAATAAATGAAATGTATATCTTGAATTTTCTGGCTATAGCCCCTGTAGTCGTATTTACTCTAGACAACTTTTGCATAACTGGCAAACCGTTAGACATAGGCCAAATCATACTATACAAAATATGTAGATCTTCCTAAAATACACATTTTATGTCTGAATAAATTTTCTTGAATGGTGAACCATTTAAGAGATATTCCTTGTTATGTGTGTGAGTTTCGAAAAACTTAAACCTTTCGTGAAATGGAACATTATTGTTCAATTTTTTATATTTAAGTGTACAAAGAGAATGGAATCTCAAAGCTTTAAAAGATTTGACTATTGCACAAAGCCTACTGTATTCTAATATTCCCCTTGTACCTACAAGGAAATAAGCAATAAGATAATTTGTACAAATGTTTATCTCAACTAACATGAAGAAGATACAGGAATAAGAGTTTGTAAGAATGGTTAGTACAAGAGTAGAGAAAGTCATGTGAGTGCAGCACATCAGATTTTTTCACATATTACCAACTAAGGGTTAAGCAACACACTGCATTTATATTCACTTCTTCTTTTCTTTTTCTTTTCTATCTTTCCAGTATTTCTTCATCCTCTCACTGTGATTTTTTCTTCTTCCTTCCGTTCAAATTATAGCTGTTTTCTTCTTTTTCTTTCAGCTGGAAACCTCCTTTGAAATTTTGTGTTAATTTTATTAACTTTACTCTATCCTGTTAATTCTATTGGGTCTTTCAACAAGTGTGTCCTATCTTTGAACTTAAATAAAACATGTTCTATAAATGATAGAGGTTTATTTCTTTTTCATTTTGGAACATAATTATTGTCATTATGTGTGGAAGAGAATGTCAGTTAAGTGACCACTGTGACTTTGTTGGGTTGTTCGTATATGGTTAACTCAATTTTCAATGACAGAAGAACGTAAATTAGGTCCAACTTCACAAATAACATGCATGGTTTTATTCATAAGATCATTTACTGTTTCTGGTTTGTTGGCATAAACTTGAGATTTAACATAACTCCACAAGAAGTAATCCAACAGTGTTCAATCACATGATCTTGGGGGCCTGTTAACATTGATAGCAACAATTTTGTTTGTTAACAAAGCCATCCATCCAAAAGTACATCACAGAAGATGATTTTTTGACAAAAATGCAGGTCAGCTTCCAATTGCTCCATAGCCCAGTCAGCGAATACATGGCACAACATATGTTCATTGGGCTTTAGTTCTTGAGTTAACACCATTTTGTAAGCATGTAACTTCAAGTCCAAATGCAGAATTCGCCTAGTTGTGGTCGGTGAAAGCCCCAATTCTTGCGCTCAACGAGCAATTGATTTGTTTCCGTTCTCGCATACACTCTCACAAATAGTGCCTATATTTTTGTTGTTGTTGTTAGCTAATGCTGGATTTCTGACAATGAAGTCATTAATCCTCTTGCTCTCCAATAGTTTTCACTGATGGATGGGGCATTAGAAGTGGCCGGGCATATTTGAAGGTGGTCTCGATCCATTTCCTCTTGCAGATCACATAGAGGACAGAGTGGTGAAGAATATATCCCAATTCTGTTTAAATGTTTTGCCAGACAATCATGTCCTGTAATCAACCTGAAGGTTGCAACTGCTGTTTTTCGAGGATACTCAGAAATTATTGTTTGAATGTTTGGTAGTTCCCATCTTTTATTCTTTGATTTTTCATAGTAATATTTTGTAATAACTTTTTTGAATTCAAAGTTGACTAATCTTTTAGCTGCATAAAATAGTAGATTAACTATAGATTTCTGCACATTGCCGGTACCTGGTATATTTTTGTTGGAGTGCTTATGTCGATTACGTACAGGCATTCTTTGATCGCTGACAGAATCATTTCTTTCAAATTTATTGACCAAATGCCAAATCGTTCTCTCACAGGGACGATTATGCACACTGTAAACTTCACACAATACACGGAAGGTTTGGCGAACAGATGATCCATTTTAATAATAAATTTCTATGCATTGATGATTGCTGTAACGTACCATGGCTATTTGTGAAAAACAACTGTAGCTACATGAGAAAACAACTGTTGTAACCCAATAACAATGGCAGCTGTCACATGTTAAACATGGGACACTTGTTGAAAGACCCTTTCATTTGTCTTTCCTTATCCCATTGGTTACCATTCTTACTTTCATATATATGCATGAAACTTTGTTTTGTAAGTCTATTATTATCCATCCTCATTAAATGACTGAACCATCTTATTCTTCTTTTCCTGATTGTATCTGAAATCTTTTCACATTCTTTACTTTTATATAAGCAAAGAGTAGTAAAAAGTATAAGAGCGGGATCTCAAAGCTTTGGAAGGTTTGGCTGTCGCTCTAAGACTGCTGTACTCTAGTATTCCCCTTGTACCAACAAGAAAATGAGTGGCGGGATATTTGTACAAATGTTTATCTTAACACGAAGAAGATATAGAAGTAAGAGTAGAAATATTGAGAAATGGAATGAACTGCCTGTAGCAACTTCTCACCACTGTCCTCTGTCCATCAAGAAATTTAGACACAATTTAAATAGCATTCTTCTTCTTCTTCCAATGACGCTACAGCCCAAAGCGAGCCTTGGCCTTGTTCATCCGAGACCTCCAATCATCTCAATGTGTTGCCAATTTTACAGTTTAGGAGTTGATAACTGTTCTCTTTCACCGAATCCATTCACCTTTTCCTAAGTTTAAATAGCATTAGTGTTGGATAATTTATTATAAAGTTTACTTAGGAAATTTCATAAATGCCAGACTCTAGCTTATGCTGATGATATCGTATTGATAGCAGATTCAGAAAGTAACTTACAACAAGCAATAACAGAATGGATAGAGCAGATAAAAGAGATTAAGATAGATAAGGGTGGAAAGCAGTCAGAGCAAGTTGTAAGCTGCGAGTATCTGGGAACAGTGGTACACCAAATGGGTAAAATACAGGAAGAAATAAGAAAGCATGTAGAAAAAGCTACCAAAGCGCATTATGAATCACGCAGGTGTGTTTTTGGGAAAGAACAAGGAGATATGAGGACAAAAACTAAAGTGTACAAAGCAGTTATGGAACCAATAGTTAGTTACTTATGGAAGTGAAAGTTGGACAGTTACGAGAAGTGAGTTAAGCATGGTAAATGAAAAGCTTAAGGAGAATAGTAAGGAAGATACGACGAGGTGGAATAAGGAATGAATGGATACGAGACAAACTTCAAGTGCCATCTAGCAATAAGAGGATAGAAGAAAGACAACCAAGAGGATGTGCACAGATCGGAAGGGAGAAACAAGACCTTTGGTAAGGAACCCAAGAGAAAGACCAAGGATAACCTGGGAAGAAGGGATTAAAAGAATGGTGACTAACAAGGGGAAGAATTGAGGCCAGTTCATTGGAATAGCAGAGGATAGGATTGAGTTTAGGAAATGGATCTGAGGTAAACCTCTGACACCATGATAGTGGTACAACAGGGAACTTGAAGAACAAGATTGTGAATATCAATGACAAAGTTATTGGCTGTACTGACTGGATAGATAGTTAATGAATGTAAATAGTGAAGTAATTAATGATTTAAAAAACTAGTTGTTATATTACTATGACAGTTCTTTTACATAAAGATGTCTTCTTAATGTTCAGGGCATATAGGGTGTAATATTACTAAATGAAGGCAATGGTTCTTTTTTTAATAAATACTTTAAAATATAATCATTTTTATTTAATTAATTGAGTTTGAAGAACACGCCACAAAATTATAATTTGTTAGGATAATATAACTAGGAGTTATTTCCGGGCTGTTACGCCATGGTCTGCTGGAGTTTAAGTACCCAGATGTTTCATCCACAGCTGCGGCAGACATCTTCAGTGGTGCAGTCATAGTCTCCTCAGAGAAGTTAACGTGGCGTCTGAGCTGCTGTATTTATCCCTTGAGTGGCCTCCGCTGATTGGTCCAGATGGTGGACGGCAGGAGGGAGGGGATGGGCTTCACCCAAGCTGTAGTTTACTCCTGATTGGTTCACTTGAATTTCTCCTGTTTTGTGCCGTTTCTTGCTGTTAAGTTAGAAAGCTTCTTCTTTCTTATTGAAATTGTGGGGATGTTTATATATTTCAATAGCTTCCTGTTGTAGCCACACTCTGTTAGGATGTTAGGATAATGTCTGAAACTGTATTGCTGGAGCATTTGCACAAGTTATTTTCAATAGTTCTTTTAGATGACTTGCTTATATGAAGAAGTTTTTGAGGAAGACTTGATTTTTCACACATGTAGATAGAGTTTACCTAGTGATGGCTGTTTTCATCATGACTCTTTTATCCACTGTGTAAGCACATTTAATATTATTTTATGATTTATTATTCTATTTAGTTAAGGTTATAACTTACAAACGGGCTGCACAGTGTTTTGCCTCTCTGCATCCTCGGCACTTGTTACCATTTGCCACTATCATACAAAGGCGCAGATGAAACCATATAACAGTTATAGAACTATTTTAAAGGCTTCACTTACCAACTTTATCAGAGGAGATGCTGAAAGTGTTCACTGTCCTTGTCCATATATTTTTGGCACCTCTTTAGGAAACTATCCATCACTCGCTGTAGTTCACGTTGAGAAATGCTGCCAATTTCCTGGTGGATATTTTGTTTCAATTCTTCCAGGGTGTATGGGTTTGTCCTGTATACTTTGTTTTAAGGCAATGTATCTGTGAAAATTAAAAAACCTACAGTTTTCTTCTGATTGCTTTGAATTTTTACCCACACACTCAGTGTTGTTGTTGTTGTGTTTAATGCCTGCTTTTACTACATGCGGCACTGCAGGCAGTGACACTGATGATACACCGGTGGAATGAGATCGCGGGGGAAACAGGAGAACCCGGAGGAAACCCGCCCCAGTGCCGCTTCGTCCATCACAAATCCCACATGCGGTGCCTGAGATTGAACCCGGGCCGCTTTGTCACACCCTCAGAACATAAATATTATACGCAAAATTTCAATGTCATATGTCAAACCATTTTTAAATTATTAATATATTTATTAATAATAAATCACTTTTTGATGCTCATATGAAATGACCCTTGGATCCTACAGTTTATTGTATCCCTCCTAAATTTTTAATTTGAGTTCAGTATACAAATATAAAGAAATTGTCATTCCAAGATTGCTTAAATCTAATTAGTTTAAGAGAAAAAAAAATCTGTATACTATTTATCAATATTTTCAATTTTTTCAGTATGAGTTGTGAAAAATTATTATTTCAGCTCAATTATTTAATGTTTTTCAACTAGCACATGACAAAGTTTAATACTTAATCTCTGAAGGTCTCCTGAAAATTTCAAGCTAATAAGTTATAAACTAGGCTCCAAGGAGCATTTTGAATACTGAAAAATGCTGAAAAAAAAACTGAGAAATCTGAATTTTAAAGTTTAACAGTATATCTTTGTTCTTTACTTAAATACAATCCACTTAAAATCCCCCAGCGCCATATGTGGGACTCTGTTGCTTTCTTCTTGGTCTCAGTAGCAGTTTTTGAGAATTTTAAGTTTGCTTGGTTTTTTCTTAATATGAAAACTTTCCTTTCACCTTCGCATTGTTCACAAAATTTAGAATTTCTACACTATGCACTTTTGCAAATTTATACACAAAATTCATAAAATATCTGCTTGTTGAGGCGCTACTATAAACTAACAAATAACTTAAAACCTATTAACTACCTAAACAATGTCTAATATATAACTGGAACACTGAAATAACCTGCCAAGATTACAGAATTACAGAACACTGACTGCATTTCTCTGTTTGGAAGCAAAACATATCAGATTCACAGCATTTCAGCTTATATATCAAATTCATTTCAGCACAGCCAACTTACAACCTTTCTGAAGCAAAATTCCCTGCAAGAGACCAAAATCAGAGCCAGTGAAAATGAAAAATGTATTTCAAAGCTGTAGCGAGCAGGTTTAGTGAGGAATGTTCACCCACATTAGCACATTTGAACACTCTCCTGTAGCTTTAAAAATGGCTGATATTGAGAAAACTAAAGTGTGCCATTAAAGTACAAAGTATAAGCATAATGAAAAATGCAAAATGTAAAAATCAAAATTTTCAGCAATTTTTGCCAAATTTCACTGATACATTGCCTTAAGTTACTGCAGAGGTAGAAGTCGCTTGTTAGAGTTCTGAAAAACCTTTCTTCGCTGATGGCGCACTACACACTAATTTTTTCATCATGAAGGGGTACTTTAGGATGTCCCCCTCAGTCATCTGACCTAACCCTCTGCAATTTCTATCTCTGGTGTAACTTAAAACATAAAGTGCACAAGACAAGATAGAAGAATGGGTGTTTGTTGAAGCTACATAGTGAACATAAGACAATAAACGTTGTTATTGTTGAACATGTTTCAGAGGTGTGCTGCGACCACGTGGAGGGAGGCTTGTACATCGGACCAGAGTTTCTTCTAGGTCAAGTATATGATGGCACCAATATCCACGACGGCCAACGAGAAACTGTTGTTCTTTATCGTCCTGTGTATGTTTCTGTTGTGAAGAGCTCCAACCCAAACATTTAGTAGCAAACACTGACGACAGTGTTGCTACCATGGCCTAAACAATGTCCCAGGGTGTCCGTTAATAATTGTTGTGTGTTTCACTTTAAGAAGAAGAAGAAGCAATATTACAAGTTATATGTTACTACCCCAGGACACCCTGACGAGTGTTCTCAAGTGTTGAAGAAGTGGCGTAACATCATGAACCAGTGCATGTGATGTGCAACCATTCTGTCCAGCTCAGTAAAGGAGTACTTCTGTTCATCTCACGTGTTTTCATTTTGTGCTCGCTCACAGTGAGTGATGATAGTTGCCAAGTATCAGGTCCCCCAATGATAACACACACAAACCATGTGTAGGGAAATGTTACAATTGATAGCTGTGATTTGAACCATGGATCTTGTGCTCTACGTGTAGTTGCTATGACGGCAACATGCTGGCATAAATATGTAGAAACTCACACTTCACTTCAATAAATTGAGTTACACTTAATATATGTGACAACAATTGTTTCAATACTCTTGTGTATCATTATCAGGCAAAACTGGCCTAGTACACTAACTACAAAAAGCCGTTACAGCTTCGTGATGTTTTTTTTGTAGCTCTAGTTTTTCCGTAAAAAAAAATATTTTGTTGTTTAACAACGCTGTCAATTGCCAGGATCACATCAGCGTCGCCGGTGTGCCGGAATTTTGTCCCGAAGGAGTTCTTTTACATGCCAGTAAATCTACTGACATGGAGCTGTCGTTTTTAAGCACACTTAAAAACCATTGGCCTGGGCCGGGTTTGAACCCGCAACCTTGGGATCCATAGGCCAGCGTCTAACCAACTGAGCCACCCAGACCGACAGTTTTTCCGTAGCTAGTGTACTAGGTCAGTTTCGCCTGATGATGATACACAAGAGTATCAAAACGATCATTGTGAGATATATTGAGTTTAAGTGAAGTGTTTGTTTCTACATATATTGTGTTATTTGTGGATCAATTTGCTTCACTATTAATAGCTTCAGGTGTGTATATTTAAATGCTGGCATAACCTTAAATTCTTCTTCTGATTTGCATTTGACCAGTTGACCACAAGGAAATCTCGTATTTGAGATTACAATGAACTTGTGACTTAACACGATGGGACATAACATGAAGTAAGAAACTAAAAAAATCTATTAGGATGCACTTAGGGAATGATTCTGATTGGTCATTCTTCTGCTCAGCAGACAAGGCAGATATTTAAAGCAGCTATCTTTTTCTAATAAGTTATGTTTTCCAAAAATAAAAAGCAAGAGAATATGAAAATGTTTAAGTAAAAATATTTCTAAGTGGCGAAGAAAGTACTATACAGAGCTAAACAAAAGAAACAGAAGAGTTTTGATGCAAATAGCTACACAGAGCAATACAATTTATTCCTGCACGGCACTACTCACCATTGGTCCAAATAGTAATGTGACCCCCAAACTCGGTGTAACGTGAAGGAAAAGTTTGGCATTGTCAAAGTCTTACATTTTTTTAAAATTTATTTTACTTTAAATTAATACATTCTTGAATGTGACAAACATTCAGCCCAGGTTCTTAGTCTGTCATATCCACCAACCATAATTTCTTATAACACCAAATATTGTTAACTCTGTTCCTTTTGTACAGATCAATTCCATTTTTTCTTAACTCTACTTAACTGACCTTAGTTCCTGACCCCCTTTTTTAAAACTCCTCTTAAATGCTGTTCTCCTATCTCCCTTCTCCCATTTCTGCCCCAGAAATTCTTTCCTCCATAGGTCCGTTTCTTGGTACTCAAGGACTACATGCTTCAGATGTTTCTTCCCCCCTGCAAGTAGGACACTGACTCTGAGGGATGATACCCTTTCTTAGTCCTCTGAAGCTCCAAACCCCAGCTCTTAGCCATGCTATTGCCTCCCTTTGTTCTTTGTTTACCTTATGAATGTATGTCTCCCATTCGCATGTTTCTTTCATTGATTTGTAATCTACCCGAGGCCTTTTTTCCATTATTCCACCCAAGGTTTTGGATTTCTATGTCTTCAGACCTCTTTCTTATTCTTTTACAGAATTTATGATTATCCCTGCCTCTCCTCCAGTAATCCCCCATCCCATTTACTTTTAGGTTCTCTTGGATACTACTCGTCCATCCAGATTCCCTAAGACTTTTCCTGGTACTCTACACACTGCCTTAACAATTTATTTTTATCCAAATTCAAAATCCTGTACCAAAATTTCAGAACTGTTTCTATAATCATACCCTTCCCATCTCCACCTGCACTACTTCTCTTGCCACCGCACTTGAAAGAAGTCTTACATTAAGTCACATTACATTGTAATCCCTACATTACTCTGATGGTAACCTACAATTGTGTGTAATCCTTGGTTTAAATCTTGGCTATGTCATTGAATTTTTCATTTCTCATTCCACCTTATAAACTTTACCTACACATGGTTTGTGTGTGTTCATCATTATTGGCTTGATATATGCAAACGATTAATTAAAAATGTTACATCTTAGAATTTAAGTATTTATAAATGTGACTTGCCATTGGGGTAAGTGTGTTGAATAAAGCTTCCCTTGTGGTTTACCAAGAAAATGCAAATCAGATGAAGAATTGAAGGCTGTGCTGACATATTACCATTAGGGTTGCCAGGTTTTCAAGCTAAAAATACAGGAGATTTAAAAAATGTTTCCTTAATATCTGAACATATTGTCGATATGTCGATTTTCTCTGCATTGATTTTAGAAGATGTATACTTATTGCACAGAGTAGGTTTTACACATTTATTCGTAACATTTTAACCAATGAGACCTGTACACCAATGACAGGTGTGGTCCTCCAGACATTCTGGGGGTTGTGAGAGAGCGATGTGACCGCCAAAACATAAAAATATGGTGCTCTCTAAAAAGCGGTTACTATTACTGCTATTGCTCTCTTTATATTGGAGAGCAAGAGGATTAATGACTTCATTGTCAGAAATCCAGCATTAGCTAACAACAACATATTTACAAAATGGTGACTTCGTAATCTGACTTATTTCACTCTTTTAAAAAGCCATAAAGCGCAATGTGAGTAATGCTTATTACCCTTCACAGGTTCTGCCCAAAAATAAGTCTCTTCCCAAACAGAAAGATAAACACACGTGTACTTGGGTTTCTTCTTGGGTGGAGTTTTGTTCAGTTCATTGCGGCTGGCCATCGTCTTCTTCATTACTTGCTTTATAGAACCACAAACAAACAAAACATATGATCCTCTCTTCAATTCATTACGCAGGTGAACGAGGCGCGTGCTCACGTCACGCATCACTTGAACCACAGGTACGCTTAAGGATTGGCTACACTCTATCAACCAATAAGAAAAGAATGCTCACTGCTACCAACAGCTAATTAAAATACTGCTGCCAACATTGGCAAAAAGGAACTACCACTTCAATATATCGCACATTCCACATATCCTTCTAAAACTCAGAATTCATGGCAGTGTCTGAAATACAGGAGAAACAGTCCAAAATACGGGAGCCCAGAGACTCAATAAAATAAGGCTGACATACGGGAGACCTGGCGACCCTAGCTCTGTGGCATGTAGAGCATAAGATCTGTGGTTCTAATCCCGCCTATGCCATTCAATTTTTCATTTCTGATCTATAGAGGAACCCAAAAACATAAGAATATATACTGCAATATGCTAAAAAAGCTTGAAAGAGCAATCCAGAACCTGGGGAGTCAGCCTTCTGATGACAATGCAAAACCCTGTACTTTGTGAGATTCACAGGAAATGCTGACATTATTTATTTATGCCAACAAACTTACTGTTGGTGTTTTTAAACACACAAGCCGTGTGTGGGAAAAGTTTGAGAGGTAGAACTGGAACTTAAAAATTCAATGCCACAACTGGGATTTGAACCACAGACCTTCCGCTTGCCGGGCAGAATTTTTAAGTTCCAGTTCTACCTCTCAAACTTTGTCCACACAGCTTGTGTGTTTAAAAACACCAACAGTAAGTTTGTTGGCATAAATAAATAATAATTACCATGTGAAGGTTATTTAATCCTGGGATATAAAGTACTTACAATAGTAAGTCACCATTGGGGTAATTTGTCTCTGATGTGAGACTGCCTTTGTGGTTTACCAGGAGAAATACGAACTGGTTTGAGAATTTAATGCCATTCTGGCAGTTTGTCACAATAGCTCAGTGGTTAGAGCGTCCACCCGGCAAGCGGAAGGTCTGTGGTTCAAATCCCAGTTGTGGCATTGAATTTTTAAGTTCCAGTTCTACCTCTTAATACTGACATTGTTTGGATGGAATATTCTCATCTAACCTCCCTATTTATCTGACTTAGCACCTTCAAACTATCACTTTTTGACTAAACTAGAGGAGTTTTAGGTGGAAAATAGTTTTCTAACCATCGGGAGATTGAGGGAGCTGTGAAGAAGTGGCTGAAAGAGCTGGTGACACTGGCATACAAAATCTGGTACCTCAACTAGACAAATACAGGATGGAAGGGAAGTCATTACATTCCTTGTAATATGTGCTTCATAGAAGCATTACAAACAAAAAAGTTGGATGGCATTTTATTCTTGGATCTGTCGATTTCAAAAAAATAAATAGTTTTTGTTCCAAATTGGATCTGTAATTCCACAAGATAACAGTTTGTTATGTGTAAGATGTGCAGAGTAACTTATTTCTGACATAGCTTCGGTAGTAATAATGGGACATCACACAGGGTTTCGAAATAATTAATTACTTAAAAGACGTGGAGGAATACTACGAGCAGCTCTCTCAAACGTGACATATGTTGACAATGTTGCATTGAGGTTGGTCAGGAATTGACCTGGTTTGTGGATGTAAACAGGTCGGACACTTCGCTTTCTTGTAATGTTTAGGGAACTAACACTTGTGATTGGCTTGCACTCGCACAGTAAACACGGAAGGACCAGACACTGTATGTGTTTATATTTTCAAGACACACTGTTAGGAAGTTTGTTTATGTACTGAGCTAGGGAAAGTGACACCCACACAATCTGCAGTGTTGCCAGCTTGTTTTCAACAAAACTAAAATATCTCTGTAGGAAATGATCAGAGACAAAAACGTAAGATACAAAATGTGTTCCAAATACAGAGATCTACCACTGGTTTATATTAATGTAATGAGTTTCTTTCCTCCCAGTATATTAGTCTAAATGGCGACTACATTAAAAAATAGTTGTGGCAGTTTACAAAATATCAGGAGTAAAGTAAAGGCAACTTCTGTTGGTTATCAGAATTTCAAAACTACTTTACGGAAGTCAACCAAATTCACAATTCTTACACTTTACATCACGAGGAACACACATAGAGTGGCTTCAGGTCCTTGGTTTAGAAGTTAGGGCAATTTTTTATCTTTAAAATTCTAAATAAGAGAAGTGTAAGAAGGTTTGCGAAAACTGACTTGGTGCAGATAGGCCTTTTTGAGTAATATTGGAATGAGTGGTCACCATCAGAGGGCTTAACTGAGGGATCTACGTTTAGAACGCACGTATCGAACATTAGCAGTCAGTCATACATACATACATACATACATACATTTATTTGCATTCCATAGATCCTACAATTTGCCTTGGCAACAGGATGTGGAACATGTCAATATGTTATACAATATTTACGATAATCAGGATTAATATTATAAACATAAAATGATCTAATGGTTACATTAGATGTTAAATTCATTTATGGTATAGCATGAATGCTTAAGAAGATATTCCTTTAGCTTAATTTTGAATACCTTATCATTACAGGTCCTTAACTCATTAGGTAGCATATTAAATATTTTTATACATTGGTAATGCACTCCTTTTTGGACACATGAGAGGTTACTTGATGGTATATGTAGTTCAGATCTAGATCTTGTATTGATATTGTTGTTGTTTGCTAATGCTGGATTTCTGACAATGAAGTCATTAATCCTCTTGCTCTACAATATTTTTCACTCATAGAGCAATAGCAGTAATAGTAACCGCTTTTTAGAGAGCACCATATTTTTATGTTTTGGCAGTCACATCGCTCTCTCACAACCCCCAGAATGTCTGGAGGACCACACCTGTCGTTGGTTTACGGGTCTCACCGACCTGACCGGGAGAATTATCAAATAAGTTCACCGACCATATCCTCTGATCACCAATCAGAGGATGCATTACATGCCATGACAGGTCAGCATGTTGGGGTTAAGATTTTATAGAAAAATTAGAGAAATGGAGAGGTTGGAAAAATAAAGACTCCCTAGCCCTCGGGAACCCTAATAGCATCGGGGTCAGAAGAGAACAAGAGATGACCAAGGTAAGGTCAGATAGAAAAGTTACAGTGAGGAGCAAAACACCAGTAAGTGGAAGTAATGTTCCGCTCAGCTTGGGTACCTTGTGGTCGCTATTCACATATCCCCTAGACACCAGTAAGTGGAAGTAATGTTCTGCTCAGCTTGGGTACCTTGTGGTCGCTATTCACATATCCCCTAGACGGAGACCCCTGAGTGTATTGATATTGTGGATGTCAGAATTAGTAGTGAAGTAGTTTTTATTTTTTATGTAGAAGTTCATTAGTGAATATATGTATTCTCCGGTAAGGGTTAATATTTCTAAGTTTTTTAAAATGCTTCTACACGATGTTCTTGGATGAGAGTGTGATATACAAGTAATTCTGAGGGCCTTCTTTTGTAAGATGAAAATTCTCTTTGAATTTGTTGAACCTCCCCAAAAGAGTATACCATATTTCATTACCGAGTGGAAGTACGCAAAGTAAGCTAATTTTAATGTGTGAGCATCACTGAAGGAGGACAGAAGTCCTAATGCATAGCATGCGGATCTCAGTTTAGGGACAATTTCATCTATGTCGGTTTTCCAATTTAGGTGCTTGTCAATTTGTATACCTAAAAATTTAGAAGCATTTGAATCTTGAACAGAGTTACCATGTATGTCTATTGCAAAGTTATGCTGTGCGGCATTGACGGTAGTAAATTTTACAATATCTGTTTTATTAACATTTAGTTGCAAACCATTTGCATTGTACCAAGATTCCATTAATGTTGTTACCTGATGCGAGGTTTCTTTAAGTCCATCTAAACTTTTATGCAAAATTAATAGTGTTGTACCATCAGCAAATAGAAATACTTGTGCCAACTTGTTTAAGTTTGGTGCAAGATCATTTATAAAAACTAAGAAAAATAATGGTCCTAAAATAGAACCTTGGGGAACTCCTTGTTTTATAAGTTTACTCCTTGAATAGTCAGGTATATTTGAATTAGGATTCGATATTTTCACTTTTTGTACCCTGTTTGTTAAGTATGAGTGAAATCATGTTAATGGAGTTCTCTGAATGCCATAATATTTTAATTTGTCTAGCAGGATTTGGTGGTCTATACAATCGAAAGCCTTAGATAAATCGCAGAATACCCCGTTTAAATGTTTTCTTTGATTTAATGATTCTAATAACCCATTAGTGAATTTATAGACAGCATTATCCGAATTGTTCCGGGACTAGAATATTATTTGATTCTAGGTACTGCTGTAGCCGGTGATACATAATTCGTTCAAAAATTTTTGAGAATGTGGGTAGTAGAGATATTGGTCGATAATTATCTATTTTGGTCTTTTCTCCTTTTTTATATAAAGGTTTTACAATTGAGAATTTTAGCTGATCAGGAAATATTCCATATTGTAGTGATAGATTACATAAATGAGTTAGGGGGATAGTAATCGCTTTAGCAGTGCTTTTAATTATTCTGCTTGATATTTCATAATAACCTGCACTGTCTTTCAGTTTCATTGATTTTATAGTAGGCAGTATCTCACCAGATGTGGTGGGAATGGGGTTGTTGATTCCCGTCAACAATTAAATGCTCCATACCACCCCAGGACGAGCCTCTCTCTCGCTCTATCCTCTCCCTCCAGTCAGTCACGGTGGCGCTGGTTTGGGTCTGACAAAGCTATAAACCCGCGTGGTGAAGCCCAACGTCTGTAAGCCAGGTGCAAGTCAAAATAGCGTGCCAACACAATCACGTGGTGGTTCCAACATCTCACCCGACGGGCTGTTTCGGTCGTCGCCGCTTTTCCGCTTCCCATTATCTTCTTATGGCTCGAATTCACTAAAGTGAAAGCACTTATGCCTCATTTAACCTCGCGCAGCTGCCGTACCAGCGTCCCGACAACCCGACGCTCCTTAAAGGTACTTTACCTCAAAGTTTTTTTCGACTTACTCCCATTTTCACCAAAATAAAAACGTTGGATCCTTTTACCCTTTTTCTATCGCGATTCGAGTTCCACGTGCACTTCTAGCTTTACACCATGTCCATGTACTTGTTTCTGGACCCTTTTCGCTATTTTGGAACTAGGGCCCAAACCCACAGAGATACGCCAAAACGCCAAAGGAAAAAGTTACTCGCCTGATTGAAAGGCACACTTTGGTATTTCTAACCCTATCGTACGACGCACCATTTCGGAGATGTCGCATTATAAATTTGGAAAATGTTCGACAAAATCCGTGGTCAAACCGAGGTAGATGAGGCAAAACTCCACATGGCCAAAGCTGCTCGTCTCTACGTCTAAAACGTTCCCTCCATCTCTACTTTGAGAAAAATCTCGTCAAAAGAAAAACTCCTAAATCTCGCTAAAACCCGCCAAAATTTCCGCTAAAAGCTTTTCGACATAGCTGGACGAGTGCTTCGATTTTGACGAACGAAGCAGGCAATTGAAGCTCTGTTCTAGAAGCCCCAGCGCACAACTCAACCGTCCACGTTGGGCACCTGCTTATACCCTAATCGTCACATTCTTCCGACGTAGCTAAGAAACCAGTAGTCCCATCTTGACGAACCAACTCCATCTATAAGGCGCCTTATGTCAATGACCAGATAACCTTAAAACATTTGTTTAAATGCAGCTTGCAAACCTGAAAATGCCTGTGTTTAAGTTGTAGCTCCACTCAAGACGATACCACTTACTCTTGTCAGTATTTGTTTACAAACACATCAATTATATGTATTTCTCCAAATTTTCATTAAAATTCGAGGTAGCGACTTTTCTTCGTGCAGCTAAACTACCCTTTACATGGAAAGTTCTTCGAAAACGTTGATTTTTGCGAAAATGGCTCTAACGGTTTTTATTAAAACTCCATATATTTTAGACATTTTTATGACGAAACACCTATATATTTTGACTTTTCTGGCTATAACCTATGTAGTCCTGTTTATTCTGGATGGCTTTTGTATAACTAGTAAAGTGTAAGAGATAGTCCAAATCTTACTGTATAACAATTTAGATCTCGTTAAAACAGACAATTTATGTCCAAGTACCTAATATATATTGTTTGTAGAGTGAACCATTTTGGAGATATTCCACGTTATTTGTGTGAGTTTTGGGAAACAAACTTTCGTCAAATGGAAGATCGTGAGTCATTATTTGTATGTTATCCGTGCAAAGAGAACGGAACCTTAAGACATTTGAGTATTGTTCCAAACCTACTGTACTCCCATATTCCTTTTGTATCTACAAGAAAATAAGCAGTAAGATAATTTCTGAAAATGTTTACCTCAACTAACAGATTTTTTTCCGGAATAATTCATTGTGTGGTGAAACAGACAATCGATAACCTTCATCAATTGTGATCAAACATCAAATTTTCCAAACATAATTTTAAAGTTTCCAATGTGAGAAGTGCTTTTGTATAGAATTGAATGTTATTTAACCTTCAGGTAATATCCGACGAGGAATGAATAGCTGAAATGGTACTCAGATGACTGAGATCCATAGAACATAACCTTAAATGATTGCTATATAACAGCGAAATGAATTAATATAATTTGTTAAGTCATATTTATGCATATATGGCCATGTCTCACTGATATAGCATATCTTAGTTAATAAATGGTCGTATTTGTCATAATTTTACTTTTGCAAGAAGTAAAGAACTTTCTCATTCAAAATTTGGTGACTTCTTAGAATATTACACAGGAAAATCTCTTCCTGATTCTACCACATTCAGAAATAACTACGTCAGCTGAAGCTATGGAAAAGCAACACAAGAAGTCAGACAACAGGTTGTAGATGCAGGTATCAGTTGATGGAACCACAGACTGGATGGGAAGATGTATTGCAAATATGATTGTGGGAACTTTGGAAGAAGATAGTCCAGGTGGAAAGTTTCTAATAAACTGTGAACATTTAGACAAGGTAATTTTTCCAGCATTAGGAAGTTTTTCGACAGAGCTATGAGTGGCCCGAAGGCTTTAAGCATGACAATGTACTACTCTTCTTAACAAATGCGGCACTTTAAATGACGAAAGCTGCCGATTCTCTAAAAGTATTGTACAGTAAAAAGGTGCATGTGACTTGTTTAGGTCATACCTTGCACCGAGTTGCAGAAGAGATGGTAAACTGGCCATGGTAAAAGCAGCCGCTCGATAAGCGGAAGATCTGTGGTTCAAATCCCGGCTATGGCATTGAATTTTTCATTTTCTGATTCCACTTCTTACACTTAATAATCCTTTTAGTGTAACGACACAAATTCCACGTTTACATTCACGAAATCGTCAGACCAAGCGAGAATTCAACATCCCGCGTTGCCAGGGAACGTGCTGCGTTAGTAACAAGCTGGTTAACAGAACCATTATAATTTATCTCTTTTAACATTTTTGGCCAAATACATTATAACACAACTCTCAATTACATAAATACAATTAAAATATACTCATATAATATATTATTACTTATTGACACTCTTCCTAATGCTAAAAGAATGATTCTAGACAGAGTCAAACATATGTGCGTACATTGAACTGAAGTCAAGTTCACATTTAAATTAACTATAGGGCTATAGGGGATAAGTTAAATTATTTTGTTGTTTGACGACGCTGTCAACTATAGGGGATGATGCATATACAAATACTGTTTCAAAGTAATTGTTAGCTCCAGGTATTTCCTTGCCACCATTTTGACAACAAGTTGATGCCTGCAACTATTACTGTCAGAACTTCAATGTTGTGAAAAGCATCATTGACTCATTCCACAAATGTGAAGCGCATTCAATTGGACTTGCCCAAGAATTAATGTCTAATGGTAAAATTTCAGACCAATTTTCGTACATAAAATCAAATGTTCGATTTTTCCTACTTGCATAATAGCTTTGGAGCGATCAGAAGTGCCATTATAAAGCAGATAGAACAAGTAAAGAAATTGTGAATAAATTAGGCGTCCGTGGTTAAGTGGGAAAAGTGTCAAATAAAATGGAAAAGTCATTAGGAAAAAAAGAAATAAAAATATATCATACATTGTGTTCCATTTCCATTACGGGTTGGTTACCATGAGTTCAAACATTAATATTATCGTATGCTCCCATAATTATCGTACGGGTTGGCAACCCTGCATTGCGGCAACTCTTTTACCGCCAAATTTTCTCCACTCTAAATGACGGGGATGAACCACTGAAAATCCCCACTCCGTTGGCCCTAATGGCCCCACTCGGAAGTGCTATACCCTCAGCAGACCTCGAGGAATTCAGAACCCTGTCCAATTGGTTCGGGGATATGATTAAACGGACACTTCCCATTCTGAGGAGGTGTATGCAGACCATAACGGACGCCAATGTTGACGTCCTACAAAAACACCAGATCCTGCTGGAAACACTAGAGCAGCTGTTCCCTAGATCCTTCCAGTAATGGCCTACCGTGCTGTGCGTAGACCATTACGCGCCACTTTCTGGAATGCCAACGGCGTAAGGGAACAACGTCCTGGCATTCTGGAATTTGTACAATCCTACGGGATCGACATCCTCTTGGTGACCGAATCACACCTGCATGCTGGTATAAACTTCTCGCTGCCTAGTTACGTCGCCCATCGGTCTGATCGGGTCGGCCGACAGGGCGGTGGTACAGCTACCTTCATCAAAAGCATCATCACCCATACACCTTTTCCTCTTCCTGCCCTTCAACATGTGGAGGGTACTGCCATTAGGCTTGCCATTGGTGGTGTGGACACATTGTTGATTGCGGCTTATGACCCTCCAGATCATCGCTTCTATGAAGCAGATTACACCACTCTCCTCAACCTACACCCAGTAGTCTGCATCGCTGGAGATCTCAACGCGAAGCATGGGCTCTGGTACAGTCGCACTAGCAACCAGAGGGGGCGCGGGCTCTACCGCCTCATCAGCGGAGACCCAAACCTCATCGCGCACGGGCCGAGAGGTCCTACATTCCATCCGGCCCGCGGCAGGCCTGACGTCTTAGACATCATGATCACCAAGAACATGCCATTACACTTCGACCTCTCGGCAGTAAACGAGCTGGATTCTGACCACGACCCTGTCGTGGTAGATTCCACAGCAGCCATGCCAGCTCTGTTAAACTCAGACTGGACATTTGAGACCGACTGGGATGCAGCAGTCCTAGAACTTAACCGTTCCGTTGACCCTCGACCTCGCATCGATGATATCGAGGCGTTGGAAGAGGCAGCGTCGGACTTTTCCCACCAGATCCTAAATGCGGTACGCGCACATACTCACCGCATTCCCACCAACACCCCAGATCCTCGAACCTTACCTATAGAACTCCGACAGTTGATAAAAGCCAAGGCAACTGTTCGGAAGCTATGGCAGCGTTTCCGCCATCCCAGGATAGGAGCAGTTTACCAGAGGTTCAAATCCCTGGTAAGGCGACTGCTCCGTGCACATAGAACATCAGCCTGGGAAAACACATTACAAACTGTAAACCTTCAAGAAAAGAAACCCTGGCGGATTATTAGGGCCTTGAGGAAGGACAAGACCCAATACCAGCATCCCTTGCATGGCACTCGTGGGCGGCTCGCTTTTGAGCCAGACGAGAAAGCCACTGTGTTCGCGGACCACCTTGAGGTACAGTTCGAACCCCGGGAGGACCCGCAAGACTAAGACTTTACTGAACTCGTGGATGCAACCGTGGATTACCTGTATGAGGAACCGCGGCAGCTACACGAGGTGATCCAACTTCCCATAATCACCCCGAAAGCGGTGATTTCCGAAATCCAAAGTCTGAATCCCAACAAATCCCCTGGGCATGACGGTGTCACGGTGCTCATGCTCCAGCACCTACCCAAAACGGCTGTGGTCCGCTTGACCCGGATCTTCAATGCATGCCTCCGTCTTCGTCACTTTCCGGTTTTCTGGGAGGAAGCGAGGGTGGTATGTTTATTGAAGCCGACCAACAACCCAGTCTTTCCTAACAACTACCGTTCCATCAGCATTCTCCCAATCGTCTCAAAAGTTTTTGAGCGGTTGCTCCTTACCCGCCTAATACCTCTTTTTGAGGACAGGCAACTCATACCGGATCACCAGTTTAGTTTTCATCGGGGTCATTCCACGACCATGCAGTTGCTGCGTGTGGCCAAGATGGTATCCCTGGGTTTCCAGGGAAACATCAAGACCATAGCGGTGCTGCTGGACGTGGAAAAGGCATTCGCCACAACTTGGCACCAAGGCCTACTGTACAAACTAAAGCAGGCAAACATCCCTCCTCCATATCTCATTATAATCAGCAGTTTCCTTCAGGACCGCACTTTCAGAGTGAAAGTGGAAGGAAAACTGTCTACAATAAGACAAATAGCGGCAGGAGTCCCAGAGGGCAGTGTACTCTCCCCGCTACTCTTCGCAGCTTACATGTCCGATTTCCCCACGGAACAACATACTGTGACATGCCAGTATGCGGACGACGTCCTCATCATGGCACAAAATAAAAACGTGAGATATTGCCTCCCTCCACTTCAACGACAACTCGACGCCGACGACCGTTGGAGTGAGAAGTGGAGAATGGCTATTAGTCCGGGGAAAACCTCCGCTCTCCTTCTTGGTAAGGTTCGCCATTGGCGGCCGGAACGGTCTCTTCGGCTTAGGCGGAGAAATATCCCATGGGTAACCTCCGCCAAATATTTAGGCGTTCTCCTCGACCGTGGGCTAACATACGCCCCACACGTCCGTGCAAAGGCCAAACTTGGTCACGCTGCGCTCAGACAGCTCTACCCTATCCTCAGATCTACCATGCCCAACCACCTTAAATTAAGGATTTATCGGGCAATCATTCCGCCATTGATCCTATACGGCTGCGAAGCCTGGGGATCGGCAGCACCATCTACCATGCGCAAACTGCAATCAGTGCAGAACAGGGCGTTAAGAATGATATTCAATACCGGACGTAGATTCCCATCTTACATCCTCCACAGCCAATCAGGACTTCCCTACATCATGGACTTGGTAAGGGAGCGATCCCGAACCATGCACTCCAAACTAAACTCCCACGCCAATCAGCTGGTACGGACATTAGGTCAATACGACCACAGAGCACCTCGAAGAAGGAAAAGTTACCGCCTACCCAAGGACGCCCTTGGATAAGGGTAATGCCACTCCCATCTTCTAACACATCATTACCCCAACACCTATTCCTGCCCCCTTTCTGTATCCTAAACTAGGCATACAGAAAGAACCCATTGCCAAGGACACAAAAGCATGACAACACAAAGACAACCTCCAATACCGCACAGATAAAGTCGCATTAGCGGCTAGGTGCTGTGCAAACACGGCATCCCGTACAGGAGAACCTGTACGGCCTGAACTCGGTCGCTGAAAATCCCCCAAGCTTGTGGCACGAGGTGGTTATCTATTCAGCCTGCAGTATGTAGAATAGTTGATCAATGGTTGGAGTTAAAAACTCATTTTGAAATCGTTAGGCTCAGTGAAAAATGTTACTCAGCTGAAATGTTGTATTCCATGTTCAGTGATGGGCTCAATTTAGCATACTTGTTATTTTTGAAACCTTTTTGTCTGATCTTCAGAGAGTCGACAAAAAGTTATGAGGCAAAGGATGCAGATCCATGCAAGTTATTAGATGACCTGGTAGTCCTTATTCAGTCTCTTCTTAAAATAATTGTCTTTCCTACCTATCCAGTGCTGAGGAAAATTTTTCATGATGATTTCGAGAAACATCTCAACCCTAAACCGTATCTGGGCTATTTGTTTGAAAATAAACTTTCAGAAATTAGAAAAAAAATAACAGAACAAGAAGAAAAAACTGTTAGAAATAGGTTTGTAACATTTGTTTCTTTACTTATCAAACCGGTACAGCAGAGATTGCCTAATAATATTGAAATATTAAGGAAACTGTCCCTTCTTGCTGTGTCAAAGGCGCTTGTTGTGTTAAAGGAACCCTTGATTCCCCTATTGGAAACATCACATTTGGAAAGCGAAACAATCGCGAAAGTAGAATTGCAGTGGCAAAAGTTGACCATTGTACAATGGAAAAATGTCAACAATTCCGTCAATTTTTGTGTGAGGTATTCAAATACCGTAATGCCAATGGAGAAAACCCTGTCAAAGAACTGGCAGACTTTGCGTTATCTAGACTGGTTCTTCCTTGGTCAAACGCTGAGGTTGAAAGGATATTCAGCCAGTTAAACCTAGTAAAAACCAAAACTAGGAATCAAATGCGTCCAAAAATGGTGAACGCTATACTGGAAATCCGTGCAGGTCTTCGCAGAAAAGGTTGTTGCCACAATTATGAACTTCCTGCAGCCGTTCTAAAAACAATCGGCACGGCAGATGCATATAAATCTATACCATTCACTACAACTTCAACTTCCACATTTTCCCCTGATGAGGACGAGGACATCCTTGGTGATGACCTAGATGCTCTCTTCAGTTTTTAAGTAAGTTATTTTATATAATGTAGTCCAATGCATGTGACTTCGCTTTTTTAAATTTTGTTTTAATAAAGATACAGAATGCATAACAGAAATCTAGTTTTTATAGGTTAATTTGTGGTCTTTTTTTTGGACCATATTTAGTTAGTAATATTTTTTGCTGTTGGCAACACTGCTCCTTTCCTTAGGTCACAGTTTAATAAACATTGTCTCTTAAATGTTCTGTGAGGCTTGGTGTCCTGTCCAACTACTAGGTGTTCTGTGTGTCCAGCTCAAGGCTCTCGGGTTGGAAATGGGAATTCACCGGTTGGCAGCGGAATAATATCTCTAGTTACCTTGGAATAAGATAAGATAAACAAACCTCCCACATCAACATAAAGCAATAGATGCCTAATCATTATTTACTTCTGCAACATTTGGTGATTGGAAATGCCAGAAGTTAACAAAGAAATTACCTTCGAAGTTAAGAATGGGTAAAGAACTTTCTTGATGCTTTAAAATCAAATGCTTCTGCCATATACAGCTTATATAAAGTCTCTATGCCCATTGAAATGGTACTGTAATAGGTATTTAAGATGCATGAATAAGCTCAGCAATATTAGGATTTTGTTTAGGCGGCCTCATGCTCCAGGTTCACGTTCTCTAGGTAGGTTAGGTTCTATAGGTTATTGGAGATGCTTCGATGTTGTCGGTGCTTTAAATTTTTGTTATAACTAACCTATATTTTATGCGTTGCAATAGAGATGTAGTCATGAAATAACCCAATTACGTTCATTTAACGTATAAAATGTAGTTCACTTCCCACCAAAGTTTATGTGGGTATTCCCAAACTTGGGTTTGGATAATACATTTCCAAATACCGGAAAATTGCCGGTAATTCGTCAGATCACGGTTCTGAAGGATCGTTAGTGTCTGCTGCTTAGAACGGCTAAGTTAATGAGATGAATACCAGCCGTGAACAAATAACCAAAATTAAAGCAAGAAGTAAAAACAAAACATGTTGATGCCAGCACATCAGTTATGTTTAATAAAAATGATGTTAATATTTAAGGCTAATCAATTACTTCCAAATTGCTGGCAAACTTCCGAGTGTGGGTCCCATATTGAAACTGAAAGAAGGTGCTAAATAGTAACAGAAATTCATAAGATTTGCTGTTAGTGTCGCTGTAAGCACTTTTAGAGCCTGTGTTGCAACCACCGACAACTTTTATGAAGCATACATTATGAAATATAGTCCAAGGTTAAGTGCAATAAGCCCTAAAGTGAAGCCGAGGTATTCAGGGCCCTAAGTCGCAAGGCATTCCTGAGAGATTGAGGGCCCTAAACCGCAAAGCTTAGCCGAGGTATTGAGGGCCCTAAGTGTCAAAGCATAGCCGAGAGAATGAGGGCCATAAACTGCAAAGCTTAGCCGAGGTATTGAGGGCCCTAAGTGTCAAAGCATAGCCGAGAGAATGAGGGCCATAAACCGCAAAGCTTAGCCGAGGTATTGAGGGCCCTAAGTATCAAAGCATAGCCGAGAGAGTGAGGGCCATAAACTGCAATGCTTAGCCGAGGTATTGAGGGCCCTAAGTATCAAAGCATAGCCGAGAGAATGAGGGCCATAAACTGCAAAGCTTAGCCGAGGTATTGAGGGCCCTAAGTATCAAAGCATAGCCGAGAGAATGAGGGCCATAAACTGCAATGCTTAGCCGAGGTATTGAGGGGCCCTATGTCGCAGAGCAAACCTGAGAGATTGAGGACCATAAGCTGCAAAATGTAGTTGAGTTATTGAGGGCCCTAAGCCGCAAAGCGTAGCCGAGAGATTGAGGGCCCTAAGTCCCAAAACAATTGAAATTGAGCGTTTATTTATGGATGCCCTTTAACTGCTTCTCTGTGTCCCATTGTATATTGGGCGTGAAAGATTCTTTAATCAGGCCTGAAGTTCTTTTACATGTCATAAATCTAGGACATGGGACCACCAGCTTTACTTCCCTTCTGAAAGAAGCCATGATAGCGATTTTCACGCCCAAAAAAATCTGTTGCCCTCCGCTGAGTTTGAACCTGTAACCTTGGAAATCAGAGGCTAGCATGTTATCCCTACACCACGGAGGATGACACGCTAAATGAAGCCGAGGAATTGAGAGCCGTAAGTGCAAAGTGTAAATCTCCCCTATAAATTACCCTTTACATGGATACTTTACTGTTTTGTATTTATTAAAAAATGGCTAAGAAATATTACAAATATAACATACAGTAGAGTCGCACCAATCTGAACTCCACTAATCCAGAAATCCACCTAATTCGATTAGGACTAAGAAAAGATATCTACCAAATTTGTTTTGATTTTAAAACAGAAAGAATTAAAGATTAGGATTAAACTAGTGTTTCCAAGTAAAAACATAAATGTATTAGCACATAAAAACATGAAATAAATGCTACAGGAATAAACAGTGAATCTGTCAGCTATCTTATACACAAACGCTAAAAAAACGGAAGGTCTACATCTACTAACAATGTGCATAACAAGTTTGAATGCAATTTTTTTACACTAATGTGAAAGCAGAACGGAAAAGCAAATCAACACTTAAGAAGTGACGTCAGTGATCTTCTGACACAACGCACCGAAATCATTTAGATACCTAACACATTAACACTTAAGATCTGTATGTTGTTGTCTTTGACAAAAATCAAACCAATACAAATTTTTGCTAATCTGAACAGAGTTCAGTCCTAATTAGTTTGGATTGGTGGCACTCTACTGTATATCTTCAATTTTGTGCACCATCCCATGAAGACTCTCTTAGCTCTAAAACAGTTTTGTATAACTTGTAAAAAATAAGATATGCAAAAACTCTTCTTCTTTATCTGATTACCCTCCCCTTATGTAGAACTCACACCCCCTAGGACTTAACAAGTCAGTGCCTAGGGTCAGATACCTGTTTGGCAGCACAGGAACCCATGTTCCAGTCAGAGTGAAGAAGCGGATGATATGAAATGTAGGTGATGATGGAGCAGTTGGTGGAATGAGTGGTGGGGGATACAGACCAACATATGTACCAGACAGAGTGAAGTGGTCAGTATGAGAGTGAGGAAGAGGATGATATGAAATGTAGGTGATGATGGAGCAGTTGGTGGAATGAGTGGTGGGGGAAACAGACCAACATATGTACCAGACAGAGTGAAGTGGTGAGTCAGTATGAGAGTGAGGAAGAGGATGATATGAAATGTAGGTGATGATGGAGCAGTTGGTGGAATGAGTGGTGGGGGAAACAGACCAACATATGTACCAGACAGACAGAGTGAAGTGGTCAGTATGAGAGTGAGGAAGAGGATGATATGAAATGTAGGTGATGATGGAGCAGTTGGTGGAATGAGTGGTGGGGGATACAGACCAACATATGTACCAGACAGAGTGAAGTGGTCAGTATGAGAGTGAGGAAGAGGATGATATGAAATGTAGGTGATGATGGAGCAGTTGGTGGAATGAGTGGTGGGGGAAACAGACCAACATATGTACCAGACAGAGTGAAGTGGTGAGTCAGTATGAGAGTGAGGAAGAGGATGATATGAAATGTAGGTGATGATGGAGCAGTTGGTGGAATGAGTGGTGGGGGAAACAGACCAACATATGTACCAGACAGACAGAGTGAAGTGGTGAGTCAGTATGAGAGTGAGGAAGAGGATGATATGAGATGTAGGTGATGATGGAGCAGTTGGTGGAATGAGTGGTGGGGGAAACAGACCAACATATGTACCAGACAGAGTGAAGTGGTGAGTCAGTATGAGAGTGAGGAAGAGGATGATATGAGATGTAGGTGATGATGGAGCAGTTGGTGGAATGAGTGGTGGGGGAAACAGACCAACATATGTACCAGACAGACAGAGTGAAGTGGTGAGTCAGTATGAGAGTGAGGAAGAGGATGATATGAGATGTAGGTGATGATGGAGCAGTTGGTGGAATGAGTGGTGGGGGAAACAGACCAACATATGTACCAGACAGACAGAGTGAAGTGGTCAGTATGAGAGTGAGGAAGAGGATGATATGAAATGTAGGTGATGATGGAGCAGTTGGTGGAATGAGTGGTGGGGGATACAGACCAACATATGTACCAGACAGAGTGAAGTGGAGAGTCAGTATGAGAGTGAGGAAGAGGATGATATGAAATGTAGGTGATGATGGAGCAGTTGGTGGAATGAGTGGTGGGGGAAACAGACCAACATATGTACCAGACAGAGTGAAGTGGAGAGTCAGTATGAGAGTGAGGAAGAGGATGATATGAAATGTAGGTGATGATGGAGCAGTTGGTGGAATGAGTGGTGGGGGAAACAGACCAACATATGTACCAGACAGAGTGAAGTGGTCAGTATGAGAGTGAGGAAGAGGATGATATGAAATGTAGGTGATGATGGAGCAGTTGGTGGAATGAGTGGTGGGGGAAACAGACCAACATATGTACCAGACAGACAGAGTGAAGTGGTGAGTCAGTATGAGAGTGAGGAAGAGGATGATATGAAATGTAGGTGATGATGGAGCAGTTGGTGGAATGAGTGGTGGGGGAAACAGACCAACATATGTACCAGACAGACAGAGTGAACTGGTCAGTATGAGAGTGAGGGAGAGGATGATATGAAATGTAAGTGATGATGGAGCAGTTGGTGGAATGAGTGGTGGGGGAAACAGACCAACATATGTACCAGACAGAGTGAAGTGGTCAGTATGAGAGTGAGGAAGAGGATGATATGAAATGTAGGTGATGATGGAGCAGTTGGTGGAATGAGTGGTGGTGGAAACAGACCAACATATGTACCAGACAGAGTGAAGTGGTGAGTCAGTATGAGAGTGAGGAAGAGGATGATATGAAATGTAGGTGATGATGGAGCAGTTGGTGGAATGAGTGGTGGGGGAAACAGACCAACATATGTACCAGACAGAGTGAAGTGGTGAGTCAGTATGAGACTGAGGAAGAGGATGATATGAAATGTAGGTGATGATGGAGCAGTTGGTGGAATGAGTGGTGGGGGAAACAGACCAACATATGTACCAGACAGAGTGAAGTGGTGAGTCAGTATGAGAGTGAGGAAGAGGATGATATGAAATGTAGGTGATGATGGAGCAGTTGGTGGAATGAGTGGTGGGGGAAACAGACCAACATATGTACCAGACAGAGCGAAGTGGTCAGTATGAGAGTGAGGAAGAGGATGATATGAAATGTAGGTGATGATGGAGCAGTTGGTGGAATGAGTGGTGGGGGAAACAGACCAACATATGTACCAGACAGAGCGAAGTGGTCAGTATGAGAGTGAGGAAGAGGATGATATGAAATGTAGGTGATGATGGAGCAGTTGGTGGAATGAGTGGTGGGGGAAACAGACCAACATATGTACCAGACAGAGTGAAGTGGTCAGTATGAGAGTGAGGAAGAGGATGATATGAAATGTAGGTGATGATGGAGCAGTTGGTGGAATGAGTGGTGGGGGAAACAGACCAACATATGTACCAGACAGAGCGAAGTGGTCAGTATGAGAGTGAGGAAGAGGATGATATGAAATGTAGGTGATGATGGAGCAGTTGGTGGAATGAGTGGTGGGGGAAACAGACCAACATATGTACCAGACAGAGTGAAGTGGTCAGTATGAGAGTGAGGAAGAGGATGATATGAAATGTAGGTGATGATGGAGCAGTTGGTGGAATGAGTGGTGGGGGAAACAGACCAACATATGTACCAGACAGAGCGAAGTGGTCAGTATGAGAGTGAGGAAGAGGATGATATGAAATGTAGGTGATGATGGAGCAGTTGGTGGAATGAGTGGTGGGGGAAACAGACCAACATATGTACCAGACAGAGTGAAGTGGTGAGTCAGTATGAGAGTGAGGAAGAGGATGATATGAAATGTAGGTGATGATGGAGCAGTTGGTGGAATGAGTGGTGGGGGAAACAGACCAACATATGTACCAGACAGACAGAGTGAACTGGTCAGTATGAGAGTGAGGGAGAGGATGATATGAAATGTAAGTGATGATGGAGCAGTTGGTGGAATGAGTGGTGGGGGAAACAGACCAACATATGTACCAGACAGACAGAGTGAAGTGGTGAGTCAGTATGAGAGTGAGGAAGAGGATGATATGAAATGTAGGTGATGATGGAGCAGTTGGTGGAATGAGTGGTGGGGGAAACAGACCAACATATGTACCAGACAGAGTGAAGTGGTCAGTATGAGAGTGAGGAAGAGGATGATATGAAAAGTAAGTGATGATGGAGCAGTTGGTGGAATGAGTGGTGGGGGAAACAGACCAACATATGTACCAGACAGAGTGAAGTGGTGAGTCAGTATGAGAGTGAGGAAGAGGATGAGATGAAAAGTAAGTGATGATGGAGCAGTTGGTGGAATGAGTGGGGGGGAAACTGGAGGACTCAGAGAAACCTGCCCAGACATCACTCTGTCCACCACACATATATGCTGGTCCCTAGGATCAAACCTGGGCTGCCTTATTGATAGGCGAATGGTCAAACGGCTCAGCCATGGTGCTCACTTTATATCTGTATATTGAGTTTAAATTAAACATTTATGAGAGATACTGTAAATTGTAGGATCCGAGGATCATTTCATATTAGCATATAAAAAAGTGATTTATTATTAATAAATGTATTAAGAATATAACAACATTTGACATAGGGCATGGAAATTTTGTGTATACTATATATTTTATGTACTGAGTGTGTGGAAAGACATTCAAAGTAATTAGAAGAAAACTGTGGTATTTGTAATTTTCATAAATACATAGTCTTAAAACTTGCATGCTTTAATAACCCAATGCCACAGAAATTTGCTGTACTGTCATAGAAACATGTTTTATTTTTAGTAATAGTATAAACAATATGTTGAGGTTGCTTGTGTAACATTGAATCATTTCTGTCTCAGCAGGTAACCAAAAGTAAGCAGCAGTTTCAACACGAATTTGCAAGAAAGAAATACAAGACAATGCAGGTTTGTTTGCACTTTTATTACTCGGTAAACCATTATCAGTAGCTCTCAGTGCAATAGGTGCTAATAAACTTAATATAGAGGCTATCAATAAGATATTAAGGTAGGAAATTGTTTACCACTTAAAGACACATTTTAACATGGCAGAGCAGAATAGAAATATCAAATAGCTGTATAACATACTGTATTGTTACAAGAATGACGTAACAGAGGTTTAAAATTTGCCTTTTCTCAAACCTTTCAGAAACAGTAAGAGCTTCTCAGGTTGCCAGCCGTGAGATGTTTACAAAGTTGCTTGAGTGTTCGGCCATGTTTATTCCATGGACATCTTCAGGAAGTGCTAAGTTTCCCCTGCCTGGATAGTGTATATGTTCTCCAGGTGGAGGGGCGGGGCTAAATGACTGTCCAATGGGGAACTGGTGTTCTCTGATTGGACCAGTGGAGAGGTGCTGGCAGTATATGTTGTTATATAAGTGCTGAGGCTTTCACGGCCGGCATTATCAACTATGTTAAGTAGATTATTATTTATTTATGCCAACAAACTTACTGTTGGTGTTTTTAAACACACAAGCCGTGTGTGGGCAAAGTTTAAGAGGTAGAACTGGAACTTAAAAATTCAATGCCACAACTGGGATTTGAACCACAGACCTTCCGCTTGCCGGGCGGACACTCTAACCACTGAGCTATTGTGACAAACTGCCAGAATGGCATTAAATTCTCAAGCCAGTTCGTATTTCTCCTGGTAAACCACAAAGGCAGTCTCACATCAGAAACAATTACCCCAATGGTGACTTACTATTGTAAGTACTTTATATCCCAGGATTAAATAACCTTCACATGGTAATTATTATTTATTTATGCCAACAAACTTACTGTTGGTGTTTTTAAACACACAAGCCGTGTGTGGGCAAAGTTTAAGAGGTAGAACTGGAACTTAAAAATTCAATGCCACAACTGGGATTTGAACCACAGACCTTCCGCTTGCCGGGCGGACACTCTAACCACTGAGCTATTGTGACAAACTGCCAGAATGGCATTAAATTCTCAAGCCAGTTCGTATTTCTCCTGGTAAACCACAAAGGCAGTCTCACATCAGAAACAATTACCCCAATGGTGACTTACTATTGTAAGTACTTTATATCCCAGGATTAAATAACCTTCACATGGTAATTATTATTTATTTATGCCAACAAACTTACTGCCAGTTTACGAACTGGCTTGAGAATTTAATGCCATTCTGGCAGTTTGTCACAATAGCTCAGTGGTTAGAGTGTCCGCCCGGCAAGCGGAAGGTCTGTGGTTCAAATCCCAGTTGTGGCATTGAATTTTTAAGTTCCAGTTCTACCTCTTAAACTTTGCCCACACACGGCTTGTGTGTTTAAAAACACCAACAGTAAGTTTGTTGGCATAAATAAATAATAATTACCATGTGAAGGTTATTTAATCCTGGGATATAAAGTACTTACAATAGTAAGTCACCATTGGGGTAATTGTTTCTGATGTGAGACTGCCTTTGTGGTTTACCAGGAGAAATACGAACTGGCTTGAGAATTTAATGCCATTCTGGCAGTTTGTCACAATAGCTCAGTGGTTAGAGTGTCCGCCCGGCAAGCGGAAGGTCTGTGGTTCAAATCCCAGTTGTGGCATTGAATTTTTAAGTTCCAGTTCTACCTCTTAAACTTTGCCCACACACGGCTTGTGTGTTTAAAAACACCAACAGTAAGTTTGTTGGCATAAATAAATAATAATTACCATGTGAAGGTTATTTAATCCTGGGATATAAAGTACTTACAATAGTAAGTCACCATTGGGGTAATTGTTTCTGATGTGAGACTGCCTTTGTGGTTTACCAGGAGAAATACGAACTGGCTTGAGAATTTAATGCCATTCTGGCAGTTTGTCACAATAGCTCAGTGGTTAGAGTGTCCGCCCGGCAAGCGGAAGGTCTGTGGTTCAAATCCCAGTTGTGGCATTGAATTTTTAAGTTCCAGTTCTACCTCTTATGTTAAGTAGATTTTCCGGGTTTGTGAGCCGTGGTCGAGTTGGATTACCTTCCTCCGACGTTTCGCTGAAAACTGCGTCCAGCATCTTCAGGGTAAACCTCTGTTATTAGTGGCTGCACATAAACTAAAGTTCACTGCAAACTTTCATATTCATCTTTGTTTGTTATTAGTGTCCTTGGTAACACAAATTTTCACGATCGCTCGTTCTCATGAATACCAACATGAGATTATCGATCTCAAAATGCCAGCAAATGGGACGTCTCTGATCCTGGTATAAAGGAGAAACCTTTACGTGTCTCTAATAAGAGGGAGAAGAAAACCCGAGACACGTAAAGGTTTCTCCTTTATACCAGGATCAGAGACGTCCCATTTGCCGGCATTTTGAGATCGATAATCTCATGTTGGTATTCATGAGAACGAGCGATCGTGAAAATTTGTGTTACCAAGGACACTAATAACAAACAAAGATGAATATGAAAGTTTGCAGTGAACTTCAGTTTATGTGCAGCCGCTAATAACAGAGGTTGACCCTGAAGATGCTGGACGCAGTTTTCAGCGAAACGTCGGAGGAAGGTAATCCAACTCAACCACGGCCCACAAACCCAGAAAATCTACTTAACATATGTTGTTGTTGTTTTCTAGTGCCTTGCATCTGGCAATGAAGCCATTAGCATTCGTGCTTTCCAATACTTTTGAACTGTAGTTTCTTCTAATCTTAATGCTTCACAGGTCTTCAAGTGATCTTTGTTCATTTCTGCTGGATCGTTACACAGGACACATATTGGTGAGGCTGAGATACCTATTCTGTACAGATGACTTGCTAAGCAGTCATGATTTGTCAATAGTCGGAAGGCTGCAACCACTGTTTTCCTTGGTCTCTGGGGGATTATATCTGGCAGTATATGTTATTTTCCCCAATTCTCTGATGTTTGAGAATCTATGGCACAGCACAGCTTGGACAATGACCACAGGATTTTATTTGATGAGGCCACAGTTTTACACCGCAGTGACCGATATTATGACAGACTTATTAAAGAAGCAATTAAAATTAAGTTAGAGCCAAACAGTTTGAACAGAGATCTTGGTCTAGGGCTGAGCACAGCGTGGACAAGATTCTCAAACATTGGAGAACTGGGGAAAATAGCTTATATACTTCCAGCACCTCTCTGCTGGCCCAGGCATCAAGCCCCTCCATCCAAAGAAGATATACACCGAGAGGCAGGGGAAACACATCACTTCCTGAAGAAGGCCATGGAGTTTATGGCCAAAAGTTGAGCAACTTTATAAACCTCTCATGGCATGGCCACCTGAGAAGCTTATTAATCATCACCGCAAAAGCTTGAAATGTTACTCTCAGAAACAAGTCGACAGTAGAAAGTTTGCAAACAATCATCAGTCTTGTATTTACAAGCCACCCAGTGGTGTGAGGTAGCTTAATTTGCTGGCACTCAGCATTATACTATTTAAAAGCTTATTTATCTACTTTGTGTTATCAAGGTAAGCGTTTCCAAAAATAGCTACATTACATATGTTTAACATAAACTTCCCACATAAAGTGTTAATATTATTGGTTTGAATTTTCAAATTCTTATACAGTAGAGTCCCACTAATCCAAACTAATTGGGACCGAACACTGTTTGGATTTGCAAAAATTCGGATTAGCTGGATTTTTGTTAAATAAGACGACAACCTTAAGCGTTTATTGTTAAGTATTAAAATGATTGAAAGTAGGAAATTAGTACAGTATGCTGTAATTTATTGTACAACTACATTGTGAGGCTTGAAAGCCAATTTCTATAATGTTTTTATAAGTAGTGTTGACATCCACCTAGCATGAATAGCCTGGTGAAAGTTGGAATGGAAGTTGGCGAAACACTGCATTGCATCAAAAGAAGATCACTGGCTTCACTTCTTAAATGATGATTTGCTTTTCTTGTTGACATAAAAAAATTGAATTCAAACATTGTTATGCACGTTGTTAGTAGGTCTAACTCTTCCAGTTTTTAGTTTTTGTGTACAAGACAACCGACAGATTCACCGTTTACTCCTGTAGTATTTGATTATGTTTTTCTGTGCTAATAAATTTACATTTTTACTTAGAAAAAAACTAGTTTAATCTTTTTATTTCTTCTTTTTCTTTACCTGATTATGCTGGCCTTATGTAGGACTTACAAGTAAGTGTCTAGAGTCAGATGTCTGTCAGGGAACACAGGAACCTATGTACCAGACAGAGTGAACACCTGCAAGTATGAGAGTGAGGACTTACAAGCCAGTGTCTAGAGTCAGATGTCTGTCAGGGAACACAGGAACCTATGTACCTGACAGAGTGAATACCTGCAAGTATGAGAGTGAGGACTTACAAGCCAGTGTCTAGGGTCAGACGTCTGTCAGGGAACACAGGAACCTATGTACCAGGCAGAGTGAACACCTGCAAGTATGAGAGTGAGGACTTACAAGACAGTGTCTAGGGTCAGACGTCTGTCAGGGAACACAGGAACCTATGTACCAGACAGAGTGAACACCTGCAAGTATGAGAGTGAGGACTTACAAGTCAGTTTCTAGAGTCAGACATCTGTCAGGGAACACAGGAACCTATGTACCAGACAGAGTGAACACCTGCAAGTATGAGAGTGAGGACTTACAAGCCAGTGTCTAGGGTCAGATGTCTGTCAGGGAACACAGGAACCTATGTACCAGACAGAGTGAACACCTGCAAGTATGAGAGTGAGGACTTACAAGCCAGTGTCTAGAGTCAGATGTCTGTCAGGGAACACAGGAACCTATGTACCTGACAGAGTGAATACCTGCAAGTATGAGAGTGAGGACTTACAAGCCAGTGTCTAGGGTCAGACGTCTGTCAGGGAACACAGGAACCTATGTACCAGGCAGAGTGAACACCTGCAAGTATGAGAGTGAGGACTTACAAGACAGTGTCTAGGGTCAGACGTCTGTCAGGGAACACAGGAACCTATGTACCAGACAGAGTGAACACCTGCAAGTATGAGAGTGAGGACTTACAAGTCAGTTTCTAGAGTCAGACATCTGTCAGGGAACACAGGAACCTATGTACCAGACAGAGTGAACACCTGCAAGTATGAGAGTGAGGACTTACAAGCCAGTGTCTAGGGTCAGATGTCTGTCAGGGAACACAGGAACCTATGTACCAGACAGAGTGAACACCTGCAAGTATGAGAGTGAGGACTTACAAGTCAGTTTCTAGAGTCAGACGTCTGTCAGGGAGCACAGGAACCTATGTACCAGACAGAGTAAACACCTGCAAGTATGAGAGTGAGGACTTTCAAGCCAGTGTCTAGGGTCAGATGCTTGTCGGGGAACACAGCAATCTATGTACCAGACAGAGTAAACACCTACAAGTATGAGAGTGAGGACTTACAAGCCAGTGTCTAGAGTCAGACGTCTGTCAGGGAACACAGGAACTTATGTACCAGAGTGAACATTTGCAAGTATGAGAGTGAGGACTTACAAGCCAGTTTCTAGAGTTAGACGTCTGTCAGGGAACACAGGAACCTATGTACCAGACAGAGTGAACACCTGCAAGTATGAGTGTGAGGACTTACAAGACAGTGTCTAGAGTCAGACGTCTGTCAGGGAACACAGGAACCTATGTACCAGACAGAGTGAACACCTGCAAGTATGAGAGTGAGGACTTACAAGCCAGTGTCTAGAGTCAGACGTCTGTCGGGGAACACAGGAACCTATGTACCAGACAGAGTGAACACCTGCAAGTATGAGAGTGAGGACTTACAAGCCAGTGTCTAGAGTCAGGAGTCTGTCAGGGAACACAGGAACCTATGTACCAGACAGAGTGAACACCTGCAAGTATGAGAGTGAGGACTTACAAGCCCGTGTCTAGGGTCAGGCATCTGTCGAGTGACACAGGAACCTATGTAGCAGACAGAGTGAACATTTGCAAGTATGAGAGTGAGGACTTACAAGCCAGTTTCTAGGGGCAGACGTCTGTGAGGGAACACAGGAGCCTATGTACCAGACAGAGTGAACACCTGCAAGTATGAGTGTGAGGACTTACAAGCCAGTGTCTAGAGTCAGACGTCTGTCGGGGAACACAGGAACCTATGTACCAGACAGAGTAAACACCTGCAAGTATGAGAGTGAGGACTTACAAGACAGTGTCTAGAGTCAGGCGTCTGTCAGGGAACACAGGAACCTATGTACCAGACAGAGTGAACACCTGCAAGTATGAGAGTGAGTACTTACAAGCCAGTGTCTAGATTCAGGAGTCTGTCGGGGAACACAGGAACCTATGTACCAGACAGAGTGAACACCTGCAAGTATGAGAGTGAGGATTTACAAGCCAGTGTCTAGGGTCAGGCGTCTGTCAGGGAACACAGGAACCTATCTACCAGACAGAGTGAACACCTGCAAGTATGAGAGTGAGGACTTACAAGCCAGTGTCTAGGGTCAGGCATCTGTCGGGTGACACAGGAACCTATGGAGCAGACAGAGTGAACACCTGCAATTATGAGAGTGAGGACTTACAAGCCAGTGTCTAGAGTCAGACGTCTGTCGGGGAACACAGGAACCTATGTACCAGACAGAGTGAACACCTGCAAGTATGAGTGTGAGGACTTACAAGCCAGTGTCTAGGGTCAGGCATCTGTCGGGTGACACAAAAACCTATGAAGCAGACAGAGTGAACACCTGCAATTATGAGAGTGAGCACTTACAAGCCAGTGTCTAGGGTCAGACGTCTGTCAGGGAGCACAGGAACCTATGTACCAGACAGAGTGAACACCTGCAAGTATGAGAGTGAGCACCTACAAGCCAGTGTCTAGAGTCAGACGTCTGTCGGGGAACACAGGAACCTATCTATTAGACAGAATGAACACCTGCAATTATGAGAGTGAGGACTTACAAGCCAGTGTCTAGGGTCAGACGTCTGTCAGGGAACACAGGAACTTATGTACCAGACAGAGTGAACATTTGCAAGTATGAGAGTGAGGACATACAAGCCAGTGTCTAGGGTCACATGCCTGTCGGGGAACAGAGGAACCTATGTAGCAGACAGTGAACACCTGCAATTATGAGAGTGAGGACTTACAAGCCAGTGTCTAGAGTCAGACGTCTGTCAGGGAACACAGGAACCTATGTACCAGACAGAGTGAACACCTGCAAGTATGAGAGTGAGGACTTACAAGCCAGTGTCTAGGGTCAGACGTCTGTCAGGGAGCACAGGAACCTATGTACCAGACAGAGTGAACACCTGCAAGTATGAGTGTGAGGACTTACAAGCCAGTGTCTAGGGTCAGGCATCTGTCGGGTGACACAGGAACCTATGTACCAGACAGAGTGAACACCTGCAAGTATGAGTGTGAGGACTTACAAGCCAGTGTCTAGGGTCAGGCATCTGTCGGGTGACACAGGAACCTATGTACCAGACAGAGTGAACACCTGCAAGTATGAGAGTGAGGACTTACAAGCCAGTGTCTAGAGTCAGACGTCTGTCAGGGAACACAGGAACCTGTGTACCAGACAGAGTGAACACCTGCAAGTATGAGAGTGAGGACTTACAAGCCAGTGTCTAGGGGCAGACGTCTGTCAGGGAACACAGGAGCCTATGTACCAGACAGAGTGAACACCTGCAAGTATGAGTGTGAGGACTTACAAGCCAGTGTCTAGAGTCAGACGTCTGTCGGGGAACACAGGAACCTATGTACCAGACAGAGTGAACACCTGCAAGTATGAGAGTGAGGACTTACAAGACAGTGTCTAGAGTCAGGCGTCTGTCAGGGAACACAGGAACCTATGTACCAGACAGAGTGAACACCTGCAAGTATGAGAGTGAGTACTTACAAGCCAGTGTCTAGAGTCAGGAGTCTGTCGGGGAACACAGGAACCTATGTACCAGACAGAGTGAACACCTGCAAGTATGAGAGTGAGGACTTACAAGCCGTGTCTAGGGTCAGGCGTCTGTCAGGGAACACAGGAACCTATCTACCAGACAGAGTGAACACCTGCAAGTATGAGAGTGAGGACTTACAAGCCAGTGTCTAGGGTCAGGCATCTGTCAGGGAACACAGGAACCTATGTACCAGACAGAGTGAACACCTGCAAGTATGAGAGTGAGCACTTACAAGCCAGTGTCTAGAGTCAGACGTCTGTCGGGGAACACAGGAACCTATGTACCAGACAGAGTGAACACCTGCAAGTATGAGTGTGAGGACTTACAAGCCAGTGTCTAGGGTCAGGCATCTGTCGGGTGACACAGGAACCTATGTACCAGACAGAGTGAACACCTGCAATTATGAGAGTGAGCACCTACAAGCCAGTGTCTAGAGTCAGACGTCTGTCGGGGAACACAGGAACCTATGTACCAGACAGAGTGAACACCTGCAATTATGAGAGTGAGCACTTACAAGCCAGTGTCTAGAGTCAGACGTCTGTCGGGGAACACAGGAACCTATGTACCAGACAGAGTGAACACCTGCAAGTATGAGTGTGAGGACTTACAAGCCAGTGTCTAGGGTCAGGCATCTGTCGGGTGACACAGGAACCTATGTACCAGACAGAGTGAACACCTGCAATTATGAGAGTGAGCACCTACAAGCCAGTGTCTAGAGTCAGACGTCTGTCGGGGAACACAGGAACCTATGTACCAGACAGAGTGAACACCTGCAATTATGAGAGTGAGGACTTACAAGCCAGTGTCTAGAGTCAGACGCCTGTGAGGGAGCACAGGAACCTATGTACCAGACAGAGTGAACACCTGCAAGTATGAGAGTGAGGACTTACAAGCCAGTGTCTAGAGTCAGACGCCTGTGAGGGAGCACAGGAACCTATGTACCAGACAGTGAACACCTGCAAGTATGAGAGTGAGGACTTACAAGCCAGTGTCTAGGGTCAGACGTCTGTCAGGGAACACAGGAACCTATGTACCAGACAGAGTGAACACCTGCAAGTATGAGAGTGAGGACTTACAAGCCAGTGTCTAGGGTCAGATGTCTGTCAGGGAACACAGGAAGCTCTGGACCAGAGTGAAGACGTGGAAGCCGGTGGTTAGCCAACCACCAGGTATGAGAATGAGGAACAGGATGACATGAAATCCAGGTGTAATCAATCAATGGAAAGGTGACAAACAAGCAATTGGTGGAATGAGTTATGGGTGAAACCAGAGAACATGGAGAAAACCTGCCCTGACAGCGCTTCGTCCACCATGAATACCACATGCAGGTCCTTGGGATCGAACCTCAGTCGTCTAGGTGGTTGGCAAACACACTAACTCTTGACCACGGTGTTGATATACGGTTCATTTGCCATAAAAATATCTTAAACAATTAAATTAAAATCATTAGAGCCATTTTTGAGAGAATCTAAATTTTTGCCAAATTTTCCATGTAAAGGGTAATTTAGGGTGGAGGAATTTTCTACAAAATCTTCATGTTGCATCTGTGAATGATATTAAACTTAAATACGAACTTTGGTTTTTAACCAACTTTTCGTTTTGGAGTTATGCTGTTCACAGATACACACATACATAGACCTTTTTGTAAAAATTCCTTTTTTGTATTCAGGGAGCCTCAAAACATATTTGAGGCGATATTTTTAGAAGAAGCCTCCGAAAATAGTTAAAATTTGTGTTCATAGTGGTGGCAGAAAAAGCCCCCTAGAATTGTGAATCATTGTCCTAGTGGGCAATGATAGAGATTTTCAATTGTCTTAGCTTGTTCTTGTTCATGTATTGTTGAGATTGGCGTCATGTGAAAATCGCATAGTCCGCAAACAATTGTAAAAGTGATCGACATATAGTGTTTATTGGAAGAACATTGCGTTTTAAAAGTCAACAGGAGTAAAAATGCAGAGAACTGATATACAGTTAGTAAGGCTGCATCGACAAATAGAAGAAGATTACGAATAAACGTTCCAAGCAAAATTACGCAGTCCGTGTTCGGGTTGTGTGAACCCGGCAGGGCTTGTGAAAAAGGACGCCAATCCTGAAAAGTTGTATTGTTGTTTGTGACTTGAAGGAACAATAAATAAGTATACTAAAAACATAAAAAGGAAATGTAATCTTCTTTGTAAGACGCAGGCCCGTACTACGCCCTGAGGTTCATCGAGAATTTCGATGAAAAGCTTCAAGAGTCTCATCGCTTCATTCACCGGTAAATTCTTCTGATCCTATTTGTTCCCGTCAACTTCCACACTTTCGCATAACAATGTTGAAGGAGGTACGAATAAACGTTCCAAATGGCGCACCAACGTGTGGCTACCAAGCATAAATAGTGCAAAATTATCGTTCCATATTTCTGGTGAAATCTCAACGTTGAATTTTTGGATGCAATATAATACTTCCCCTAATTACTATATGTAGTAAAAGTAAACCCCAGTGCAACAGTCCATGAAGGGCCAAGGCTTGCCGCCCAGCTGCTGCATCCCCCACCTCTGATATCATTGGTGGGGTGCAGTACTGCATCCTGAGCCCTCCCAGCCAGTTATGCAGCCTTTTCTACCTGGAGCTGCTACTTCTCTATGAAGTAGCTCCTCAATTGACCCCCCTGGGACCTAACGAGGCTGAGTGCACCCCATGCTAGACCTCCGAGTGGGGGGAAAATTACCATGCTGATATTGGCAATTGAACCTGGGTCCTCTGCACCAGAGGCAAGTGCACTACTAACTGTGCTGCGAAGCCAGTCACTATACATAGTTGTTGTTGTTTTCTAGTGCCTTGCATCTGGCAATGAAGCCATTAGCATTCGTGCTTTCCAATACTTTTGAACTGTAGTTTCTTCTGATCTTAATGCTTCACAGGTCTTCAAGTGTTCTTCATTCATTTCTGCTGGATCGTTACACAGGACACATATCGGTGAGGCTGAGATACCTATTCTGTAGAGATGACTTGCCAAGCAGTCATGATTTGTCAATAGTCGGAAGGCTGCAACAGCTGTTTTCCTTGGTCTCTGGGGGATTATATCTGGATTGGAAAGTAGTGTAATCCATTTTTTATCTTTGGCATTTGTTTCTATTTCTTGTAGGTATGAATGACAAAAATTTTTAATGATCAAGCGTTTTATTGAGGAGTATGAGAAATTGAATTTAGACTTCTGTGTTATTGTTGTGGCTTTCTTTGCAAGTGAGTCTGCAGCTTCGTTCCCCATGACTCCACAGTGTGCTGGAATCCATTGGAGATGAACAGTCTTATTAACTTTTTGGAGTTGTGTTAACATTTTGTAGCATTCTCTAATTTTTGTTGACTTCTTTGTAGTATTTGAACATATTCCCTGAATTGCAGCTTTAGAATCCGAAAGAATTACTGCCTTGTTAAATTTATTTAAGGGAAGATTTAATAATTGTCGGAGTCACTATACATAGTAGAGAAAGTAAAAATGCTAGTTTGTTTACAGGATTGTTGCAAACAAGTGACTGAGCTTTACAGTATGCCTTCTAACGGATAGTACTTCACAACTATCATAGTAATTTGGCCACTTTTATGACAACTTGTAAGTCCCCCCATAGAATACATACAATTGAAACAGTTAACTTCCAGCACACTAAGGTGTTTGTTTTCAATTGCAGGACTTGAAGAAGTATACGAAGCGCAAAGGAGCGGCCGATGAATGCAGTGTGTTTTATGAACATTACATATCACTCTTGTTGTTCACTAGAGCTAAAATCAATAAATGGAAATTCGGCCTGGCACAGAACATAGATGAAGCCTATGACTTTGATGATGTTGTAATCAGTTTTCAATCCAAAACATTCTTTCTTCAGCTGAAACATGCACGTAATAAGAAGGTCATTACAGTCAGTAACCTACAGAACCTAGCCGGAGATTTTTCACTTTGGAAATATTTCAAAAGTTACTGTCAGATGAAAGAACATTATAGTAAGAAGCTTTCAGGTTTGGGGAAATTTGAAGATTTTGTGTTTGCACTATATACCAATAATTCACTTCATAAAGCAATGAAAACGTGCAGTTGTCCTCTAGAAGATCAGTGGATCAAGTTTCTGCTTACAGGAGGAAAGGCACACTCTTTCAACACTGGCCATTTTGAGAAAATAATAGAATTTCTAGATAACAGAGAAAGGTATATTGAGTTGTTCCAAAAGTCGGTCTCACTGTTGTCGTTAGAAGAAGAGGCCACTTTACTGACATTCATACAAATGTTCATCAATAATAGCGCCAAGGAATTACCAAATAGTGATGAAGAACTGCAGAAAGTGCGGAAGAAAATTATGGATCTGTTTGAAACAAAAGAGGATGGTGAAGTGAAACAGGTTGCAAATATGACAAGTAGGTGCTTTGAGAGTTTCCTCAAACAGTTGGTGTTTTTTTCAGACCAGTCCTCTGAGAAAACTACTAAAAAGATTATATTACAAGAACTGGAGCAGATATACATGAAAGAAATTTCAGATGGGTCACATATTGACACAATGCGCAGGAATTTCCAAGAACTTGCAAAAGGAGATGATTACATAACAGATGAATCAGATTTCTGGGATAATAACGTCATTAATCCGTGGATCCATGGCTTATGTAAAGAAATTGTTGAGGAGCTGGAACCCTTGCTGAAGATAACATTCAGTGATGAAGAGTACAAGCAGATACTTGTGCACAGGGTTCAGGTAAATGTGGCAGATAAAGGGGGAGCAAAGTTCAGCCTCTTAAAGATTCATCAGCGCTTAAAGTCTGAACCACATATCATGATCACTTGGAAGAAGTTTTGTGACCACCGTGAAGAAGTACTGTCCTTATGGGAAAGATGGTGTCATATACTTGTACTGGAAATGGAAGCTAGTGTGAATATAAAGAATATCATACAGGAAATGAAGAATGTCCTTCAGGATGAGAAAAAAAGACTGGTGTTTGTAATAGAGCACAAGAAACCTAAGTATTTAAAAATAAGAAGCATAGACAGTGTAAAAGTAAGAACCATAAATGACACTGGTTGTGTATGGAATTCTCTTTCCAAGGAATCTAAAGAAAAGGTTTTGGATGTGAAGGTTGTGGTCCAGGGAACAGAGACCACATTTGGAGAAGCAGTTGGCAAAGAAATACACAAATGGGAGCACTTGCTGAGCCCCAGCTTCCTGCTTCATCTAATGACGGCCAAAGATCCAGTCCACTTTGGGAGCAAGTTAAAGCAACCAGACATCTACATCCAACGACCTCTTCAACGTTTTCAAACTCTTCATAATTCTGTTCTCCAAATACCAAAGGCAAAGTTTGCTGTCAGTGGAATAACTGAAATAGAATTTCATCAAAACTTCTCCGTTGGCATGATGTTGAGAAGATTTAACATGATAAATAGCACCGAGGACTTTGATAACCTAGTAAGAGAGTTCAAAGATAAAAATATTCACTGGTTAGATTATAATGGAAGTGGTCTTGTTTGGAAGCAGTCAGTGGGAGACATGTCTGATTTAGTGAAGCACGTGGATGTCCAATCAAGTACACCAGAATCATGCGGCCACGACGAAATCCTCAGTAAACAGAGAATGCTTCTGACTGCAGAGTCAGGCATGGGAAAATCTACATTCTTTTCACAGATGGCTGCAGAAATTAAACGCCTTAAAGGTGGCACTATTTGGATTGCAAAAATTAAATTGGAATATCATCGGCATGCTTTTGATTATGGCGCAAATCCCAATCCGCTGGACTTACTGCTTGCAGCACGGAAAGGATATTACAGCAACAAGTCAGACAAAGTTTTTCTGGAGATGATGTTAAAGGCAGGTAGAGTTGCTGTGTTTTTTGATGGTTTTAGTGAAGTTTCACATTCTGATAGAGTTTTGGGTGTTCTCAAGCATTTGCTCCAGCATTATCCAGATATCATACTTTGGGTTGCATCTCGTCCTGTTACTGGAGGAAGCTTGGAAACATTATTGCAAATGCTTCCATATTCCTTGCCATATTTAGAACTTGCTGACGAGGAAAAGTATTTGTTACATAAGTGGAGACAAAACAATTTAAATATTTTGGTCGTGAAGCAGTTTATTGAAGGCATTCTTAAAAATATTTCCATTTCTCCTCGTGGTGTACCACTCTTTCTGGTCATTATTTCCGAGACTTTTCAAGATGAACTCGATGAGTTTGTTAACAATGGTAAAATGTTGACTCTAACAGATAGAGTTGATAATGTTTTTCTTCTTGAGAAGTATATAAAAAAGAAATTGGAAATTTATTGCAAAACAAATAGAGTAAATATGAACATGAAGCCTATTATTGAGGCATATTATATGGAGAATCACATGCTATTGTCCTTAAAAGATGTTATTGATATAAATAAGCTGGAAATTGCTAGCTACCTCAACATAAAGTTATCTTCTCCCGACCTGGAAAGTATTCACAATATGGGAATTATCCACAAGAGTAGCTCAGGTAGGAGTTCTTTCTTACACAGGTCATTTGCAGAGTACTTCCTTGCTCTGTGGTTCAAGACATACCATCCAAGCAGCATTAATTATCTCAGAGATCACATTTTCAAACGGGAGTTTCAGCCCATAAGAAAATTCTTAGATTGTCTGCTAGCAGAAGGATATACCTTGCATTCAGATATCATTAAAGGCAAAAAGAATATAGATTTGCCTAACAGCAAAGAGACAATCAATTCAAAAGATATTGGTGGACGAACACCTTTACATCTGTTAGTTCTTGAGTGTAAAGATGAAGAAATGTCTTTTGGTAGTGCCCATAGCAAGAGTTTGTCTGTCTTATTAGCACAGAAACTTTTAGGTGGAGGTGCTGACCCCAACACTACTGATAACATGCTTGGCTGGAGTTGTGCTCAGTATGCCTTACAGGCCGAGACCTGGGCACTGTTGGAGGTGATGCTCAAGTACAGAGCACACGATAATTGTTTAAACAGCATCCAAGACAAACTCAACAACACATCTTGTCGAGACACTTTGCTTAGTGCAATTGCTGCCAATGGATTCATACATTTACTTCCTTATGTTTTGAAATACATAGATGTTGATACATATGTAAAACATGAAAGAACTCAAAAGACAATGTTGCATATAGCAGTCGAAGCAAAGAAATTTGAAGTAGTAAAAGAACTTGTATGTGCAGAAGCAGATGTGAATAAACATATGAAAAAAAGTGATTATAGTAATGGGACTGCGTTGCATATTGCTGCTGAGAAGGGCGACTTCAAAATAGCACAACTTCTTCTTGAGTGCCAGGCATTGTTGAATGTGACAGGAGCATTTGGTCGTGATCCAATTGAGCAGGCTGCCGTTTTCAGCAAATGGAGAATGGTGTGTTACCTCTCAGACCGAGCAAAGACAGTTTCCTACACTCCTCTTGTTCTGGCGGTTAAACGAGGAAAACTGAGTGTAGTAAGGCATCTTATTAGAAAAACCATCAGCCCATATCAGAAAAGCATCAATCTGCATCAGAAAAACACACTCATGCATTTAGCAATTGTCCTGGGAAAGTTGGATATAGTAAAATATCTTGTTTCTCAAGGTGTAATGTTGAACAACCGTGACGCCTTATTAATGGAAGCTTCAAAATTTGGAATGGTAGGAGCTGTAAAGTATCTAATAGAAAAGGGTGCTGCAGTTAATACCACCGATGATAGTGGCCATACTCCTCTCTATGCAGCGCTTGTTAATGGAAGACGCAAGACAGCGAGCTTTCTAACAAGAGCAGGTGGAACTTTTAGTTCTCGAGAGCTTCACATTGAAGCATTTCACGAAGCAGTAAGATTAGGCAATACTAAAACATTGAATATTTTCCTCGAGAATATTGACGTGGATGAACGAGATAAAGCAGGTTGGACAGCCCTGCATGTTGCTGCATGGGTTGGTAATAATAAGGTAATACGCTTCCTCTTGAACAAGAGAGCAAATATAAATGCTGTAACAGAAAAGCCTCCTTCTCCTGCTCATACACAGTATTTTAATCATCATGCACCAAATCTTGTTGGCAATACTGCATTACATCTTGCAGCAGCCCGTGGTAAAGTAACAACTCTTAAACTCCTCATCAAAAGGAATGCAGATATCAACAGGTATAATAAAGATGGGGAGATGGCCCTACATACGGCAGCATGCCGTGGTCACCATCATCTCCTAAATTATCTGTGTACTGTGTACAATGTCAACAATGCACGTACACGTAAATCAGATCTTGTGCTTCATTGTGCGATCAGACAGAAGAATCTGAAAGTGGTGCGTTGTCTCACAGACGAATGTGACGCAGAGCTGCATGCAAAGGGACGCAATGGATCAACACCTCTGTGTCTGGCTGTGGAGTACAACAATGTGCCATTAGTTCTGCATTTACTCTACAGGGGAGCTGACATCAATGGGACAGATGGCGCTGGCAACACTCCACTAATTTTGTCTGTACGGAATGCCAGTGTGGACGTTATGCGCATACTTCTAAAAAAAGGTGCTGCCGTAGATTCTCAGAACAAAAAGGTAATTAACATTCTTTATTATACACTGTTTTGTCAAGTAAGGATTAATGATATACAGGTGGGTGCAGGAATGGGCTATTTTAATATAACAGTAATGTAACGAACTGAAATTTATATATTGTCTATCTGGACTTAGGGGATTGAAGGGGAGAGCAGAGTTTCATATAGCGTAACCCAAGTTTTGTATACAGTACAACCCCACTAATCCAAAATACTTACTTACTTACCCGCCCACCCCTCTGCCTGCCTGCGTGCATGGCTGCCTGCCCACTCGCGTGTGTGCCTGCTTACCTACTGACTTTAATCCTGTAGATCATGCATATGTACATAAGTACCATTATATAGGACAAGTCAGAAAAGTTAACAAGTTAGCTGAAATTATTTACAAAGGAGTGTATTAAAAAGGCACAAATTTATAAAACAGTGGAGTAAGCAATTTAATATGCTTCTAGCATTCATTAACAGAGTAAAACCAGTGGTGAAGTAAATATACCAATACTGCCTTTTTAAATGCTCATATTTTGCACATGGTTTTGTTCAGTAGAGGCAATTTATTAAACCATTTTATACCTAAGTTTATTACACTGTTTTTATGGGCAGTGGTATTGCTTCTCTGTATATGCACGTCTGTTTTCTGTCCTGTCTTGTGCTGTGGTTATGAATTGTATTGTTAAAAATATAATGGTTACATCAATTGTTTAGGTTTAATGTAGTGGGGGTGAGGTCTTCAGATTTGGAAATGTTCAGATTATCTGGAAAAAAAAAAAAAAAGTATATAAATTGAGCTATAGGATTAGCAACTACAAGATAACGCAGTGCAGTGATGTGAGGGACTGACAATGTTGTGATACCATGCAAAACATAATGACAATGTATTTATGGCCACGGCATACCTGAGTGGTTAGACCATTTGCTTCTCACCAAAGCAGGCCCATGTTCGATCCCAGGCAACGGCAAGTGGGATTTGTGGTGGGGCGGGTTTCCTCCAGATTCTCTGGTTTTCCCCGCCATATGATTCCACCGGTGCTCCATCTTCATTCCATGTATCATCAGTATCACCGCCTGCAGTGCCTTATGTGGTGAAAGCAGACGTTAAACACTGCAAAACGAAAAATGTGTTCTGACCTGTGGACATGGTTAACCACATGGGATAGTGGCAGCACTTAGATAGTGCAGTTTGTTTTGCTTTGTTAGGGTTTGTTCTACAGTAATTGATACTTTTCACTCATAAGTTAATGTGCAACTTTAGGTCCCGGGGGACCAATTGAGGAGGTACTTGATGGAGAAGTAGCGGCCCCAGGTCTATGAAGACTGCATAACTGGCAGGGAGGGCTCGGGGCGCTTACCACGTCCCACCCTCCAGTACTGCACCTCACCAATGACACCTGTAGTGGGCAGAGGTGGGGGACGTAGCGGCTGTGCGGTAGGCCTTGGTCCCTCGTGGGCTGTCGTGCTGGGGTTTAGTTAGTTTATTCTGATATAATAAGGCAGCTTGTACAAATGTTTATCTCAACTAACAGAAAGAATATATAGGAATAAGAGTTTGTAAGAATGGTTAGTATAAGAATAGAGAAAGTCATGTGAGTCCAACACATCAAGTTTTTATCAAATAGGAATATGTCATTCAGTTTTTTATCACTTGGCAAGGCAAGGAGAATGAAATTTCAAGGTCTTCACATAGTGACAAACTCTTAAAACATTTGACTATCACTTAAAACCTACCATATTCATATATTCCCCTTGTACCCACAAAAAATAAGTAATAAGATAATTTGTATAAATGTTTATCTGTATTAACATGACGAAGATGAAGAATGGTTAGTACAAGAGAAGAGAAAGTTATGTGAGTGTAACACATATTTGTTTACTTTGTTCTCTTGTTAAAGGGTTGTACAGCTCTTCATGTTGCAGTAGGCAGACTGGACTTTGTATCGGTGTGGAGGCTGACTAATAAAGGTATAAATATCCATTTGAAAGACAGGAAAGGACGCACTGCACTTGATGTTGCAGAACAACGACGTAGTAGGAAACCTGATTGTGCAGCCAGAAGACACAAGAATACACATGGCTATGGTGATGGAAGGTGCATCTGTGTCAGTGGCCATGCTGCTTATATGACTGAGCACATCATCAATATTATACAAAGAGTAATGCAACGGAGACGATGATCTGTGTTCAATTCTTGGACTTTCCATGTAAATATTTACTTTCTCTACTACATGTACTAAGTAGGGGAAGTATTGTATTCTACTCAAAAATTTGATGTCAAGATTTCACCAGATACATGTTTTGAGGCTCCCTGAATCCAAAAATAAACATGCTTAGAAAATGGTCTGTATGTGTGCATGCATGTGAACAGCATAACTCAAAAACTAAAATTGATTTTCTCAAAATGGCTCTAACAATTTTGATTAAAATGCCATATGTTTGAGATATTTTTATGACAAATGAAATGTATATTTTGAATTTTCTTGCTTTAGGCCATGTAGTCCTGTTTACTCTTGGTGGCATTTGCATAACTGGTAAACCGTAAGAGATAGACTGAATCTTACTGTACAAAAAATGTAGATCTTGATAAAATACACAATTTATGTCGAAATGCATTTTTTGTAGAGTAAACCATTTTGGAGATGTCCCTTGGTATTTGTGTAAGTTCTGCAATACTTATACTTTTCTCAACTGGAAGGTTGTTATTCACTTTTTTTGTCTTGGCTGTATAAAGAGAATGGAATTTCAAAGCCTTCGTGTAGCGACCAACATTAAAACATTGGACTATGGCTCAGAGCCTACTCTATACCTATATTCCCCTTGCACCTACAAGAAAATTAACAATAAGATAATTTCTACAAATGTTTATCTCAACTAACATGAAGAAGATAAAGGAATAAGAGTTTGTAAGAATGGTTAGTACAAGAGTAGAGAAAGTCATGTGAGTACAACACGTCAGATTGTTTTGATTAGATTTGTTGATCATGACATGAATCAGTTCAGCTTTACAGAAGTACTCGTGCTCTTGAAACAAGGAAAGTGTCTCTGTGGGTTTTTCACCGTTTAAGCATGTCAACCCTAAAGATGAAGAATACAAAAACCTCAGTAGGGTTGGTAGTGTTCTTACACGCCTTCTCCTGGTATCTCACAACCTTAGCTAGACATCACTGTCCAGTACCCTGCCGAGTCCAACCCAATCACAACAAGTTCACTTTGAGAGAAGCTCAGGCAAACATACCTCCACTAACTCAGTAGCAGATGCACAGCCAGGAATTTCTCTTGGCTGTGATGCAATAAGAATGTCAAAGTTACAGAAATGCACGCATACACACAAACTAAATTCTAATTTTTTCACAAAACAAAGCCCAATCTTCTGGGCTTTTTATTTAGTTCATTAACAAACAAGTAATTTTACATTTTATGCATCGTGAGCATTTGTGATAATACTGAGAGGTGCATCCAGAAAGTTGTTGTTAGCTAATGCTGGATTACTGACAATGAAGTCATTAATCCTCTTGCTCTCCAATATTTTTCACTGATGAATGGCGCACTAGAAAAATATTGAAGAGACTTAGCAGTAAATGTAACCGCTTTTTAGAGAGCACCATATTTTTATGTTTTGGCGGTCACATTGCTCTCTCACAACCCCCAGAATGTGTGGAGGACCACACCTGTCGTTGGTTTACGGGTCTCACTGACCTGACTGGGAGGATTATCAAAATAAATTCACCGACCATATCCTCTGATTACCATTCAGAGGACGTATTACATGCCATGACAAGTCAGCATGTTAGGGGTTAAGGTTTTATAGAGAAATGGAGAGGTTGGAAAAATAAAGACTCCCTAGCCCTCGGGAACCCTAATAGCATCGGGGTCGGAAGAGAACAAGAGATGACCAAGGTAAGGTCAGATAGAAAAGTTACAGTGAGGAGCAAAACACCAGTAAGTGGAAGTAATATTCTGCTCAGCTTGGGTACCTTGTGGTCACTATCCACATATCCCCTAGACATCAGTAAGTGGAAGTAATGTTCTGCTCAGCTTGGGTACCTTGTGGTCACTATCCACATATCCCCTAGACACCAGTAAGTGGAAGTAATGTTCTGCTCAGCTTGGGTACCTTGTGGTCACTATCCACATATCCCCTAGACACCAGTAAGTGGAAGTAATGTTCTGTTCAGCTTGGGTACCTTGTGGTCACTATCCACATATCCCCTAGACACCAGTAAGTGGAAGTAATGTTCTGCTCAGTTTGGGTACCTTGTGGTCACTATCCACATATCCCCTAGACACCAGTAAGTGGAAGTAATGTTCTGTTCAGCTTGGGTACCTTGTGTGCACTATCCACATATCCCCTAGACACCAGTAAGTGGAAGTAATGTTCTGCTCAGCTTGGGTACCTTGTGGTCACTATCCACATATCCCCTAGACACCAGTAAGTGGAAGTAATGTTCTGCTCAGCTTGGGTACCTTGTGGTCACCATTCACATATCCCCTAGACACCAGTAAGTGGAAGTAATGTTCTGCTCAGCTTGGGTACCTTGTGGTCACTATCCACATGTCCCCTAGACACCAGTAAGTGGAAGTATTGTTCTGCTCAGCTTGGGTACCTTGTGGTCACTATCCACATATCCCCTAGACACCAGTAAGTGGAAGTAATGTTCTGCTCAGCTTGGGTACCTTGTGTGCACTATCCACATATCCTCTAGACACCAGTAAGTGGAAGTAATGTTCTGCTCAGCTTGGGTACCTTGTGGTCACTATCCACATATCCCCTAGACACCAGTAAGTGCAAGTAATGTTCTGCTCAGCTTGGGTACCTTGTGTGCACTATCCCTAGACACCAGTAAGTGGAAGTAATGTTCTGCTCAGCTTGGGTACCTTGTGGTCACTATCCACATATCCCCTAGACACCAGTAAGTGGAAGTAATGTTCTGCTCAGCTTGGGTACCTTGTGTGCACTATCCACATATCCTCTAGACACCAGTAAGTGGAAGTAATGTTCTGCTCAGCTTGGGTACCTTGTGGTCACTATCCACATATCCCCTAGACACCAGTAAGTGGAAGTAATGTTCTGCTCAGCTTGGGTACCTTGTTGCCATTCACATATCCCCTAGACGGAGATCCCTGAGTAGCATCCAGAAAGTAAGTTCTGATGACATCACTAAGTAAGAAGTATTTATTTTAATAATTACATAGGTTCACTGGCTACTTTTTAACATAGTCACCATCATTTTTGAGGCATTTATTGTAACAATGCGCAGCATAGGAGTCTGCTGCCAATGTCCAGAGCCACCAAGTCATCTCATTCTGCACCTCAGCGATCATGACTGTAGAGTATTTGTTCGTAACTGCATAGCCTGCCAGCGTAACAAAGTTACAAGGCATGCCACTGCTCCACTTGGATCCTTCACTCCACCTAATCGATGATTCGAGCATGTACATATCTTATATATTTAAATGAGCAATTCTTATATATATATTGCAACTTGGAAACGGCTCTAACGATTTCGATCAAACTTTGTAATCAGATAGGGTTTTGCTTTTTAAGTTCAGCTATATAGGTGTAATTCCCGAAAAAATGTGATTTTGCATAAAAAATAACATTTTTTATTCCCGCTTCTACTGCGCAATTCTTGTATATATATTCCCGGTATTTAAGAAACGACTAAAGATTTTATTAAATTTTTGTATACATGCATATTACCTTCACAGTGTGTTCTCTACTCACCTTTAGGTAACACATTCACATCTCTCTCTACTCACTCTTCTACAAATAAGTCATACAATTTTGTGCATGTTTGAAATAGAAATGCTACATATTACATGCACACTGTTTTCTCTACTTGCTTTTGGGAAACACATTCATAATTGTTTCTCTACTCACTCTTCTAGAAATAAGTCATACAATTTTGTGCATGTTTGACATAGAAATGCTGCATATTACATTCACACTGTTTACTATACTCACTTTTAGGTAACACATTCACATCTCTTTCTCCACTCACTTTTCTACAAACAATTCATGTCATGTATACAACTTGGTTGTTTATATACATCCAACTGTTAAGCTCGAAAACCGCTTAACCGATCACCGCGAAATTTGGCACGTATATGTATTTTTTATGGGGAAATTTTTTATGACAACAATTTTACTACACAATATATTACTTTCAAATGGATTTCTACTCGCTTTTCTTTTATGTAGCACATTCATTTATTCTCTGTTTGCCCTTCAACATACAATTAATATAATATTCTATGATTGAAACATAAATGCAACGTATTACATTCACACGACTTCCTCTACTAATTCTTCCTTTACGAGGCACCACCAGTCTTCTTTCGCTATTTGCCCTTCAACATATAATTCATACAATTTTATATGTTTGAAAAAGAAGTACAATGTATTACATTCATACTATTTTCTATACTCACTTTTGTTTTACGTAACAATTCACATGTTATTCCCTATCTTTTATCAACTTCATACATACCAACGCCTATACATGTCGTATGTTGAAGAGTGGATAAATTCCAAAACAGGTTGACCGATCGTCGTGAAAAGTGACATCTCTAATTGTTTTCATGGCGAAGGTTTTTATGCAATCCATTTTACCACCCAACGTATAACATTCACACGTTTTTCTACTCATTTTTGTTTTACTAAACACAATCACATTTCTTTCACTACTCCCGCTTAGGCGAACAATTCATACAATTTTCTATATGATTGAAACAGAAATGCTTAGTACATTCACATGGCTTTATCAACCAGCTTTTCTTCCTGTAGTATTTGTTATTGTTCAACAGTGCTTTTGCTTAGTGTTGCTCTGGGGTTTTAATAAAAATAAAGAAATGGTTAAAAAAAGTAAAGTAATCACAATTGATGTCACGAGTGCGCCGAAAAGCATGATGAAACAAACGTTAGCCAAGCTGAACATAATGGGAAATGAAATGAATTCTGGAATGCAACAGAGGAAACAAATATGAAAACCAAATTGGAAAAATGTAAACTACGGAATAGAAAATATAGGAACAAAAATGGACAAAATGGAAACAAAACTGGAAGGCAAATTGAAAATGTAAACTCCAAAACAAAGATGAAGATGGGAATGTCTAATATAAAGATAGATCTATTGGAGAACACTAACGAGCGACTGGCCGGGATTAAGGAAGTCATGGAAGAACACAACGGAAATATGAAGGACCTTGGCGGAACTGAACTTCATAATGGAACAAATGCTCAACGAAAACATCAAACTGGGTGGATATTTATAGGGGAGGTCTGCGTTCAGCAGTAGATGTTTTACAGCTGAAATGACTGTGTTTATGAAATATTTGTATCTCGGAAATGATTCTTCACAATTGCGACTAAAATTGTTATTTAGTTAACGTTTTGACTTTCAGTTTGTCTAAATATCTTCTCCCACAAAAAACAAGATTTCACAAAAACAGAGGCGAAAAATGCCGAGCGAAGCTCGGTCGCCCAGGTACTTGACATTGTTGGTCCACTGCCTCCATCCAATGGTTTCACATATTGCCTAACGGCCATCGACCGTTTTTCACGTTGGCCTGAAGCATATCCAATTGCAGATATCACAGCAGCAACAGTGGCAAGAGCTTTCTTTAATGGGTGGATTGCTCCTTTCGGCGTTCCTCAATGACTCGCATCTGATCAAGGTCGTCAGTTATAGTCTCACCTTTTCAAAGCTCTAACCATGCTCACAGGAACATATATCCGAACAACAGCCTTCCATCCAGCCACCAATAGAATAGTGGAACAATTTCATCGCCAGCTTAAAACAGCTATCAAGTGTCACGCTTCAGACCGATGGACCGAAGATTTCCCTATAGTTCTCTTGGGCATACGCACGGCATACAAAGAAGACATCTGTGCAACTGCTGCAGAGTTAGCATATGGTCAGACAGTGCGATTGCCAGGTGAATTCTTTTCAGATACTGCCAGTGACACCATCGAGGCATCAGACTTCGTCAGGGATCTGCGAAACAGGCTCAGGCAACTCCGTCCTATTTCACCAAGGCCTCAATAGTACCCAAAAGACTTCTATTTTTCGTGACCTTGAAAATTGTTCACATGTGTTTCTACGACACGATGCAGTTTGTAGGCCTCTACAATCTCCATATGATGGCCCATTCAAAGTAATAAATCGTCATAACAAGACCTATGACATTGAAATTCGTGGCATGCGAACAACTGTTTCTCTAGATCGGCTGAAACCTGCCTTGGTTGCTGACCCTGACGACTCCACAACAATGACCACCCCAACAAATCCTACTGCACTACAACCAAAAGTGACAGACGCTATTCACCAGAGTACATCACCTCCATCTGTGGTAACTCGCTCTGGACGACGTGTTCGTTTCAACAAAAAGTACTCTAGTTGAACACTCGTGGGGCAGTACTGAGGTCCATGCCATTTTATACATCAAAGACTGTAGGTATACTTTTAGTTAATCTTTTGTTTTTCTATTGTTATTCATAAACTTGTTTACTTGACTGGTAATAAGTACGTTGTGAAGTGTTACTATTGAATTTATTGAATGCATTCTGAGCCACAAGATTTTTAAAAACTGTTGCTGAAGACTTTCAGTGTGGCCTTTATTACTATTCTTAAAGTAATTTATTTTTTATGTTTTCAAAACATCACTAATAGAATAGAATCTCCATATTTTATACTGCTGTGGGTGATGCGGGTTGGTTAAACGCCAAGTTTCTGTACTCAAGGTTTTCATCTTGCCGCAGCGCACTCACTAGCATTTTAATAAATGTGATGTCTAAATTACGACAGGTTCAGGGGGTAGACTTACTGATATTAAACGAAGTGGACATACCAACTGCAATCAGGTGGCAACTATAGTAGTAGGGTGCATTACAAACTCTAGTAACTAAGCGTCTAAAGAAATTTAATAAAGTGCTTTAGCTATTCAGGGAACACTCAGAAAACAGCTATCATAAAACCAGTTTTGAGAATTTAATGCCATTCTGGCAGTTTGTCACAATAGCTCAATGGTAGAGCAGCCGCCCGGTAAGCGGAAGGTTTGTGGTTCAAATCCCAGTTGTGGCATTGAATTTTTAAGTTCCAGTTCTACCTCTCAAACATATTCAGAAACTTATTTAAAATAAATTTCTTTAGTTGCAACTTACCCTACTTGGTTCATCATAAGCAGTAAACTACATTAAGAGATTAGCATCCTCCTTATCAAACAGTATATCAGATATCTCTCAAATGTTTACTGTTCTACATTACTTAGAAGTTTGTGTATGTGTAATCTAGGAGAACGAAGCCCTCAATAACTACAACTAAAAGGAAAATTGCCTGAAGGAACCTTAATATGAGGCAGCGAAATTAAAATACAGGGCTTTTCATAAGTAACTGGACATTCTAAAAATTAACCGATTTTAATTAGTTTTTGATATGCTGTACATATTTATTAATAAAAACATTGCTCGTTGAGTGCACATGCATAAATTTGTTTACAGTATCATACTGTAACAAACCACAAAGATAACAATGTCCACACCTTTGAATGAGCCTATCACCGTGAACAGTACAGGCGACGTGCGCCTCCGACAGCATACGAGGAGTGACCATATGTAGGTGCTGTCGTTACAGGGATAGTGCCTGGTTTAGTTGCACACGCTCTATCCTTAATGAACCCCCATGGGGAGATTGCGGAGGCCAAGAAATTGTATCCGATATGCTCGGAAATTCAGCATTTTTCGTAAGATATGTCATAGAGAAGTCCTGAGCAGCTCTGGAGATTGAGTTTTGGGGCAGTTAATGAATCACCGTGGCATTCGCTATGTTTTCCTCACACATTGCAGAAAGACGCCGATCTGACCTTCTCTTCTCTTTTACGGATCTCGTATCCTGAAACCCTTCACCGACTTCCTGCACCTTGTCGTCAGAATAAGCGCCGAATTTCAGTCATAGGTTTGTCGATCTCGAGTCAGGCAGCGATTTTTCTTCGTTGTAGTAAAGATAAGCCAGAACACGCCATCTTCTTTCTTTATTCCACGCCTTAAATAATATATAATAAAAAATAAAAAAAAAAGGCAAAATAACAAGAAAGTTATAAAGCAGTTATTCTCATTGCACAAAATCGCTCTACGGCACCGGAGAAAGTTGTTTATAAATATGTATAACATATCGAAAAATAATTAAAAATCGGTTAATTTTTGGAATGTCCAATTATTTATAAAAGACCTGTATAACGGCTGCTGTCACGTTTTCATGTTATTTCGTGTAACGTAGCAGATAACCTAGTTTTATTAAAACGTTTTTCTGCAACCATGCTAATAGTTGTTAATATATTATTTTATTTTTCAAAAAATGTTGTTAAACTAGAATAAATTAGCTTTTCAAGTACGAGTATTATACAGAAACCTGTCAGTAAGCAAAAGATACAATAGCTTTTTGCATTCTTAGGTAACTCCTTAGTGAAGTGGTTTTACTGCCGCATAATTCTTTTTTGGAAGACACCCGCATGAATAAATTGGTTAAATCAATGGCGTATTCTCCATGAAAACACTGAATGCTTTGTAGCGTGATATAATGAATAAGATTCGTCGATAGTTAAAATATAGGTAATCATTTAAATGGAGAGGGAGCAACTTTATCTTACGAACTAAGAGAGGAAATCATGGATTCTGTTCCAAAAAAGTTTACTGGACTGAATAGCGAATAGCGTATTTATTAGTCTTTCTAATAACCTAGACCGGATGCTAGGTATTCTTGTTCCATTGTCATCACAGCAATCTGTGATATAAGAAGAAATGGAGGATATTGCTTAGTTTAGCTTACGCGATGACCTGGTCAGAATTTCGGCAAAGTCCCACTCGGCAGTGTGTACCAATGGTCACGAAATTTGCCGAAGTTGCTGTGTTAATGCAGCGCTAGAATCTGGCTGGCAAGTAAGCTAATCTAAACTTGAGCCGAAATGGATATTCAAGATGCACACAGTGTTTGAATGGATCTCAATGAATTTTGCCACTGAATATTCAAATTATGGGTGATTCTGAAGGTGATGTTATATTAAGAGTATTTAATTAACCTTTTCAATCATGTTCATTCTTGATAAGTTATAATTAACAAAGGGAGACTCAATTTCTCATATTCCTCAATAAAACGCTTGATCATTAAAAAATTTTCTCATTCATACCTACAAGAAATAGAAACAAATGCCAAAGATAAAAAATGGATTACACTACTTTCCAACCCAGATATAATCCCCCAGAGACCAAGGAAAACAGCGGTTGCAGCCTTCCGACTATTGACAAATCACGACTGCTTAGCAAGTCATCTCTACAGAATAGGTATCTCAGCCTCACCAATATGTGTCCTGTGTAACGATCCAGCAGAAATGAACGAAGACCACTTGAAGACCTGTGAAGCATTAAGATCAGAAGAAACTACAGTTCAAAAGTATTGGAAAGCACGAATGCTAATGGCTTCATTGCCAGATGCAAGGCACTAGAAAACAACAACAAAGGGAGACTTATACTCGATTTGAAAAACTCAAAAGACGGTGAAAAAGTGAAGAACTTTGTGCGTACATTAAATCTGAACTTAGTTTGTGTGACCCTAAAGCTCTGTATAAGTTGTCCTGCTGGCGGTGTTTGGTGCTTGCCAAAGGTGAATTGTCTTGGAACAAAACAAACAAATATATACAATCTGAATGTTGTTAGACATAAATTTAGATTTATCGTTTATTTTCATAATAGCAGAAACCTTTACATTTGAGTTATACTTAACTTTTCAGATAAAAATTACAATTACTTCAATAGCTAATAAAATAACCACCTTGTTCATCTGGCTACTCTCCCCGTACGGAGGACGTACACCCGTAGGACCTACAAGCCTGTGCCTAGTCACATGCCTGTTGGGAAACAGTGATACAGTGAAGACCTGGAAACGTGTGGTCAGTCCAGCACTTAAAAAAAAAAAAAAAAAAACGTCCAGACGCCTCTTCATGCACCACGAATACCGCATGCCGGTACCTGGGATCGAACCTGGGCCGCTTTGATGACCGGCGAACGGTCTAACCACTCGATAATAATGATATTGATGATGATGATGATGATGATGATGATGATGATGATGGTGATCGGGTTGGGGCGGTGGTGGTGGTGGTGATAATAATGAACAAAATGTCGATATTAAATAAGAGTTAGAAATGTGTAAATGTGTAAAAAAAATTAACAATTTCAAATTCCTACTTAAACTACTGTTACATGAAACCAGCAACGAAAGCAACTGGTAGCCACTACTTTACATCTGCAAAATACAACTACATATATTTACTGGCACCCAGGAACTACATACTATTAGCCAGCACGTTCAGTCTCTATCGCTATATGTACCTATGCATTTACCTACTTAATGTTTACCTCTATATTTTATTTCTTGCTGGTTAAAGGGAAGTTAAAATACACTTTCGCTTTCATATATCATATAAGTAATAACATCCTTCTTTTGCGAGCGTAGGAAAATCCATTTATGGACTTCCACTGTGTTGGAGGGGCACAATAGGGAGTGTCGGCTTCGCCACTATGGCACCACTCGCCTAAAAGAATCTTCACTGGAAACAGAGGATACAGAGGTAGAAAGTGTAGAAGATGGAAAGAAGTAATTCAGGGTTGAGCATGGGACATTACCGCTATTGCACCTGCGGATTGTTGGTACGGATATATTGCCGGGCATAGGGGACCAAGACAGGTAAATAAAGGATGCCAGGACACAATCACGACCAAAGTCCTGATTACGCGCTTAGAAATTCAAAGGAGGAGTCAGGTGAGGGATTAGTGAAACTCCTGGCGTCCACGGTAGTTAGCCGCCGGAGCATCACAAGTGTGTCCCCGAAGGGGGTGAGCCTGCACGGGTAGTAGTTCGTCCAGCGTCCTCTGAAGGTGTTCGAAGTCCGGCATTGTTGGGAATACCTTGAACTTTGCGTAGTGGATAGAAAGATCGAGGCTGAGTTGACTCGCTGCCTCCTCAAGCGCAGCAATCTTGATGTAGAGGTTCACTATCTCAGCCTGGCATCCTCCAGCTTCTGCGGGATCACAGGCTCAGATATGGTATGGAAGTTGTCGGTACATCCTGCGGTTAGTTGTGTTTACACCAACCCGCAACAGGCGAGTCTGCTGCTGGCCCCTGGCAGCGACGTTGTCTCATGACGACGTGGGCGCATCGGGCAGTAAGCTTGCCTGGTGAGGTGGTCGTACCCCCAGCAGGTCCACCACAGTAGTGGCACCTCGACGGTGAAGTACTCCTACCCACGGTGGGCCCGTAAAGGCAGCAGGTTGGCGTCCAGGATATTCGGCTGGACTATATTCTCAGGAGTTGTCCCAAGAGGTCCAACCCAGAGGTCCTCGTAGTGGGACTTATCCCTAAAGATAACGCACAAGAGCAGTTGGGCCTTTCCGGGTGCGTATCCTGGTTATATTCATGACTGAAGGCCAGCGCTGTTTTACGTAGTCATGGAGCATCTGCGTTGGTAACTGCGTATGAACTCCCACAACCACGGTCCTGTGTTCAGCATGATGCGGCTCCGCACATCAACAGGAGAGACTGCGGTGGATGGCAGGCATTGTGATTTTGGTTTAGACCGGTTTAGAGCCTTCCAGCTCTGAAGTAGAAGACGCCATATGCCTCTGCCATATTAACGGTTGCCGACACAGCTGCCGAACTGGTTTCTTCATCGGCAACCGGTGAATGCTTCTTCCGACGTGTTCTACTAACTCGAAGGTTCTAGACGAAGTGTACGGTCTGAACTAGGTGCGTGTAACATTTACTGAAATGTTCAAACATTTATACAATTTTGCCTAACAGTGTTGACAATCCTATTCTGATATTCCAACATTCGTTGACACCACAGTATTAACCTGCTTTAAATTTTACGTGTCCTAATTTGCTGATCTTGATGTATAGCACAAAGAGAATGTGGTCTAATGTATGTTCTTTGGTCTTTTGGCATCATGTAACATATTGTTTGCATGTGACGTGTATACCTGTGTTTTAATCAGTAATCAGTGGTAGCAACTTGTTAAGTCACCAAAGTTATGTGTGGAAGTAAATTTTTAAATATTTTTAATTGATCACACTGTACGATATCTACCACGGTGTGTTCTATTTCATTTAATACCCCCATAATACCAAATAATATATTAGAGATTGATTATAGGTAAAGTCCTTCTATATGTGCAATGCTTTTCTATTGGCAGCTATGTCAAACATTCACTATTATATGCGTAATTTACCGTGGGTTTTAGTTACCACCATTTGTACTTCTTCATTTAAAAGATATAGCCAAGAGGAACGTCAAATACAAACGTTTTTAAGAATTCGGCAAATTGGTAGTTTCTTTGACGAACTGGAATTACATTATTTTCTTGTGTAATTCATAAGTGCTGAATATGAAAATTTATATTTGAGGTGTTGGTATATTTGAAAACCATTTGGAACCCTATTTCCGCTCTTCTGGGTTTTTCTCCAGTTGGATCGGTGAATACCCGATTGGTTTTTGAAAACTCAACCATGAAAGCGAATTGGGGATGTGCTACAAATGAAGCAAGAATATCTGAACAGCAATTACTTGGCCTATGTAAGTACAAATACGTTTACATCTGTGTGGTAATGCTAAGAAGGTAGAAATATAGTTCTGGTAGCCACCCACCTACCCGTGTACACTAGCAAGAGTGAGGAGTGACAATATGAACTCTGAAGGTCTCATTGTATTGCTTGATCTTTCTAATATATCATTTCAATGGTGAACCTACCTTCATACCTTTGTTTTAATGCATTAAATTCTTAATTGAGGTTAACCACAAAGTTAAAGACAATGTAGCCAACGTGATGAAGTTGAGCGTGGTGAATCATGTGTTTATTTCGTTGTAAGGAGGTTATAAGAACCATGAAATTTAGTAATCCGAAATATTTGTATATAGTTAAGCTTCACATATATAAATACCAAAGGGAAATAAAGTTATTAATGAAAGAAAACTCAATGACAAAAGATATTACAAACATTGCGAATGTAGTCATTAAAGCAGGGGGATTCATTTGGTACAATTAAAATAAAAGAGCCCATACCTTTTATACTCATAACTTCTTAAAATTTTCATCTGAACTTTCCAACAGGTGACGCAAAGTATTTTTCTGAGTCCGTCACAGGCATATTTTTTCGAAATACAGTTCACACTTTTTGGTGTAATACATATTTAGAATTGTTTATTTGGCCGATTTGTGGCTGGAAAACATTTTATTGACGTAACTTAAGCTCCATAATTATGTTTGAGGGTTAAGAATGCAATATCTGCGAAGACACTAAGCATCGCAAATTGCGCACATGTAGTTTGTATTATATTCAGTTATTGCACAACCTTTATGAATACACGTAATTGATAATCATTCACACTTAGGATATAGCAGTCATACGAAACTGTTTTTCGCGTATACGCAATCTTCGCCGTAATCATCTATTTGCTTATTACTCATTTAGCCATATTGAAGAATGCAGGGCAGCCAAATTCTCAATCAGTAATAGTGGAATTGCATGGTCCCCAAGTACTTCGCCCCTGAACCATCTGAGGAAGTAGGATCTCCCACAACAGTTGTGTCCTACAAAGTGATATAACTGGAAGGTCCATCACTTCCAGGCAATAAATTCATAGTAATGCCGTGACTGTTACCTAAGAGCATTCATTGATTATTTGTTATAATTTATGCTTGAAAGGAATATTTGTTAGTTTATGTATATTTTGAAAGGAACACAATGTGTGTTAATTGTCAGATAAATTTATCACCATTTGACTGTTCTGATGTTCAGATAATGTCCATAAACTTATCATTTATTTACTTTAAAAGATGGTTATAGAGCAAGGAAAATATGTGTGACAAATATTTCTACATTTCCTTGGGGAATTGAAATCAATTTGAATCCAATTCTATTCTCAAGAAGATCTACGTTTCCATGTTTAATTCAATCTGGAATGAGATTTTGGAAATGCTAGACACAAGCATAATTAGTTCAAACTTTTATGTTTGTCACTTGGTTTATATTGGCGAATCCATACAAAATTTGCTTTCTGCTTATTTTAAGTAGGATTTGAGATTAGTGAATGTTTTTGGAAGAATATATTGTGAGATTTTTGAAACAATATATGTGACTTCATTGTTGTGTTTTATTACACTGCTGTTGCTAAGAAAACAAAATTACAAGTGTGCAGCCTGTTTACATAGAATATAATAGAAGTTAGCATCTTTGGCAAATTCAAATCAATTTGGGTTCGGTAGGTGTTTCCATGCAACAAAATCTTTATACGATCCCATACTTAAGAGGATCAGATCTGAGGATCAGCTTGATCTAAATGTGCATTTCCATGCAGTATCCAATCCGTATTGAGATGAATTCCACATAGAGACATAGTACTGTCCATGCAAATAGATGAGAGCGCAGATAGTCAGATGCGCAGTACAAGGAGAGGAGTGAGAGGGCGGAGCATACAAGCATTAGCGAAGCAGTGCGAAAATGCGGATGACAAACACGCATTGGTGGATATTGGTTTTGTATGAACTAAAATTATTTAAAATCAAAGTGTAGGTAGGCTTTTCCATAGTGTATCAATACTGCCAATGAAACCAATTCATGCGTTTCATTTATAGCAGATATTCTTAAGTGTTGGCCTTTGTTTTTGTTGTATGTAAAAGTCATTTGCAGTACGACTAACAGTGTACTCATTAAAATCATCCAAATCAGCCTTCCTCATCTCCTGGGTCTGATTTGAACAGGAGTCCCCTCTGCAGCAGCTTCATTCTTCATAAAGTGATACACATTACCAATAACTTCTCCTGTCTGACTGTGCAGGTCTTTTTCCTGTAATTTGTTATGCACTGGTGGCATTGTTCAGTCCATTTTTACTTTCTCTTCTACGTGTAGTAAGTACAGCAAGTATTGTATTCCACCCACAAATACAGTGTCGAGATTTCCTAGAAATGTTAGTTTTGAGGCCTGAGAACACAAAAAAAAATTTTTTTAGAAAAAGGTCTGTGTGTGTGTCCATCAGTGTACCTTTGGGCAGCATAAGTCAAAAACAAGAAGTCGGTTAAAAACCAAAGTTGGCATTTAATGTCTTTCAAAGGTGCGACAAAGACTTTGAAGAAAATTCCTCCAGTGTAAACTACCTTTTACATGGAAAATTTCCCGACAATTTTGATTTTCTTGAAAGTGGCTCTGACGATTTTGATTAAAATGCCATATGTTTGAAATATTTTTATTACAAATGAAATGTATATTTTGAATTTTCTGGCTGTAGCCCCTGTAGTCCTGTTTACTCTGGATGACTTTTGTATAACTGGTAAGCTGTAAGAGATAGACAAAATCGTACTATACAAAAATGTAGAACTTGCTAAAACACAATTTATGCTCAAATAAATTTTTTGTTGAGTGAACCATTTCGGAGATGTTCCTTGTTATTTGTGTGAATTCGGGAAACTTAAGCTTCTGTCAAATGGAATATAGTTCACTTTTTCATATGTTAACCATGCAAAGAAAACAGAATTTGAACTGACTATTGCCCAAAGTCTACTGTGTTCCCATGTTTCCCTTGTACCTACAAGGAAATAAACAATGAGATAATTTCTGCAAATGTTTATCTCAAGTAACACGAAGAAGATACAGGAATAACAGTTTGTTAGAATAGCACTAGAGCAGATAGTCATGTGAGTACAACACATCAGATTTTTTGTTACGTTAACGAGAAAACAACACGGAAAAGCAAACCAACACTTAAGAAGTGAAATCAGTGATATTCTTTTGATGCAGTGCACTGAAATCATTTGAGTGCTTAACACATAAATGCTTACGGTTAGTATGTTGTATTTGACAAAAATCCATCTAATGTAAATTTTCGCTAATCCGAACAGGGTTCAGTCCCAATTATTTGGGATTAGCTGGACTCTACTGTTTTTGATTCTTTGTTTTGGCATTTTAACTGTTCAACATTCACCATTTAGGGCTTTAACTGCTTTCACAGTCACTTTTGACTGTTTTAACTGCTTAAGTATTCATTTTTTAATGTTTTAACCATTTTACTATTCACTATTTAATGTTTTAATTTGTTTTAACTTTCAGTTGTTTAATTTCTAGCCTTTACTGTAGAGTGTGTTACGATTTTTATGTTTTGACTTTGGGCCAAAATGATCTTATTGTCAACAGGTCCTTAAACCCCACTCACTCACTTTGCAAATTGAGTCATAAAAAACTGTTAGTTAATAAAAAGTAGTAATTAATATGAATAGTAAAAACTATGAGCTGTGAGGAACAAACTACTTGTCAGTATCATATGCTTGCAGAAGAGAGGTGTACGACACCTCGCAAAATTAAATATACTCCTAAGATAACTGCAAAACAGGAATGAACATAAGACAGGACGAGACACGGCTGGTCGATCGCTGTGTAGCCAGTGAGATGTGCACAGGCTCGTTTTGCCAAACACTACTGCTATTTTGTTTACATGCTCAGAAGATACTAATTACAGGGTTATCTTGTTTTCCATATTTCACAAACTTTGTGGGACATCTGGTTTTGGAGATAGATAAAGATAAGATGCCTGTCCATAAAGAGAAGAACTCGTCACACACACACACACCATACAGCTGATGCATTTTGTAACTTGCATGCAGTTAAGTAGTGTTCCTTTAAGAGTACAGACGTCATTTTCAGAGTTGGAAAATATGTCACTTAGCAAGCGCAGTACAAATGGTTGCGAGACAACTCAACACTTCACATAAGCAGGCTAGAAATATTGTTTTCCATGTATATTCATTTTTCAAACAGCTGTTGATTAAAGAAGTTTTCAAACTACAAATTTTGCTCAGAGTTGAGAATTAACGGTGCCAGTTTGTCAAGTGAGTGCTCAGTGTGACAAGCATTGTTAAAGAAGGCAAACAGTTCACTAAATCAGGAGATGTTCCCGTGGATAACATCAAGCATTGAAAAAGCATGCTACCAACTTAGACGATTTTCAAGTGTGTTTTATGTAGACCAACTGATAATTTATATGACAAGAGTGAATATCCTACTTGTAATATCTACAGCATCTCGGAGGGTTTGACTTGCTTATGCGCAAGGTGGTTTCAGTGTGACAAAGACAGACATACCTTCAAATCCCAGTTGCCTGCCCGCTTGCTGGCCAACTGCAACTGGCAACACCGAGAGAGTGACATCACTGTGTTGGATGGGCCCATGTTCCTTCCTGTTTAGCAGCTGCTCTAGTAATACATGTTATTATAATTTCAATCTTACAAATGTTTTGTTTGTTTGTTTTTACAGGTGAGTTATTATTATTATTATTATTAGTGTGATGTTGAAGTTGTGGACACAACATGAGTTCGTTTCAAGGCGTGAACACACAGCCATTTGCCAGAAGGGATAAAACAGCACTTTCAGATTCAGTGAGACGGAATCATCTGTTGGGGCCCAATGTAATAATACGCAAGTTCACACTTCAGACGGGCAAGTTTGATTCTGACAATGCTATCGAAGATAAGACTGTACCAGCAATGGCTACGCTATCTCAGGTATGGACACCCAACCCTTACTTTAAAACTTTATTGAACCATACCTATCCCATTTTTACTTTCTCTACTATGTATAGTAAGTAAAAGAAGTATTGTATTCGACACAAAATTTCGATGTCGAGATTTCACCAGAAATATTGTTCTGAGGCCCCCTGAATACCAAAAAAAAATTTTTAGAAAAAAGTCTCACTTGTAGTTGATTCAGGGGAGTTGAAAGCATACAGCATTTTTATTGAAATCTTGATCTTATTTTTGGGTGGAACACAATACCTTCTCTGTCTACTATGTACATTGCAGAGAAAATAAAAATTAAATAATATGTGAACAAAAAAATGTTATTCTCTTGACCTTTTCTGCACAGAATTATTTTCAGAATTTTTGTTTTCTTCAACTGACAAAATGAAATGCTTATGTGAATGCAGTGATATTTAGAGACCATTTACATAAATAAAATGCCAGCACTGGTAGCTTTATAAAATGCTTAATAAGTACCCAAATAAACTTGGTGTGAATATACAGGGTTCTTCATTTAATACCTGACGGGCACATGGCATTTTGCCTTGTGTGATTGGGCGTGCCACAGCCGGCTTTTCTCCTACATACACTCCACACATAAAGCACGTAGATGTTGTCCACCCTCACGAGGCTAAACTGTTGTAGTAGAATAGGATAGTAGTATGAATACGGGAAGGTTATCTCAGGGTAACATCGATAACATTGAGTAGTTGACAATAATTATGGAATAATGTGATATTGGTAATGGAAATATAATAATATGTGAGCAATATGTTTTAAGCAGAAGCATTCTGAAGAACTTGGAGGGGGGAGGGGGGGGACAGTTACTTGCACTTTTGACACTGGTATATGTGACTGTCTGGAAGTTGACTTTTAACCCCAAGGGGGAATAACAAGGAAGGGTGGAACATTCCAGACATCTGTCACATAACAGTTTCTTATGGTTGTGTACTTTACCCACAGAATGTTCTGGAACAATGTAGCCAGAATATATAAACCCCAGTCACCAAGGAGGTGATGTCTGTTGTCAACGAGTCCATGTTGCATGGTGTATCCTCTGCCCATATTCCGTACTGTATGTAAATAAATCTTTGAACACCATTTGTTGTGTGATTTTGACTGGAATATCCAGGAAACCTCACCTATTTGCTCCCGCTCGGCACCCAACCAGATAATCCCATCCCACCTCACCTACAGCCAGGTGCCAGGTACGAGAAGGATACAACAAAACAAGTATTATATCGGGAGAACACATTCTGATTAAGTTGGGCCACTATAATGTTTTCTATTTTATTTCTAATATTTTGTTTTAATTGTTCCAATGTATGAGGATTTGTCTCATAAACTTTGTCTGTCAGTTAATTAAAGAAATTGAAGCTATTAACAGTGAAGCAACAAGATTCTAAAGTAAGAACAAATTAGAAACTAAAAACTTCACTTATCTTAGTAATGTTGCAAGTTATTTTTTCAAACACTGACTCGAGTTTCGAGTTGACTCCAACTCATTCTCAAAGTTATACAAAAAAAGAAAATGAGAATGAGTTGGAGTCAACTCGAAACTCAAGTCAGTGTTTGAAAAAATAACTTGCAACATTACTACGATAAGTGAAGTTTTTAGTTTCTAATTTGTTCTTACTGTGTCAGGTTACCCCAAGTAAAACTTGCACACTGTTAGATCGGGGGAGCGAGAGGGCTATTCACCAGCACTAATTACTCTATCTTGTAACACTTACCTAATTTTATTCATGGACTGTATGGGCAGTAGCCGGAATCTCGTTGAAACCGCCCATATAATTTCTCTTCTTCTGTGAGTTCATGATAAAATGGGGTCAAAATGTCATTTCGGTACCTCTCTGCATTTACAGTCTGCTTGTAGAATATTGGACATCTAGCACTAACAGTACACCAAACTCCAACTCTCTGATCACAATGAGGGATTTCTTGAACGTGATGTGGATTTTCAGAGACTCAATAGTGACTTATGAGTATTAACACGACCATTTAGGTGGAGCCACGCCTTGTTGGAAAAGAACAGAAGCTGTGGTTCAATTAAACTCTCATTCACTGATGAAAGAGACCATTCACAATAATGCATTTGTGATACTGGGTCACCTTGTTTTAAAGCATGGACACTTGTACACTTAAGAATTTAGTTACTCTATGTGCAGAAGATGAAATTCCCACCTGTTGTGCTAATTTTGGGATGGATTTGGGTGGTGAACGTTCAAAACATGCACCTATTTCATCCAACTTTTTCTCTCTTAAAACTGTATGTTTACACTATCATTTTTTGTTTTTCTCGGAACCAGTGGTTTTGAATTTATTCACAATGTTGTGAATTGTAAATCAGGAAGGAGGCATTTGAGCAGGGAACATTTGAATATACGCTATATGATCATTCCCATTTATAATAACTTCTACACAGAAAAGGCATAAGATAATGTTATACATGCTTTTCACATAGAGTTCATGTAGGGGCAGAGCCAGCTTTGGCACACCCAATTGTGCACAGGCAAAATGCCATGTGCCTGTTAGGTTTTAAATGAAGAAGTGTTGAATTAATTACAATTAAGAAATGTTGTTGTTAGCTAATGCTGGATTTCTGACAATGAAGTCATTAATCCTCTTGCTCTCCAATATTTTTCACTGATGGATGGGAAGGGCGCTAGAAGTGGCCGGGCATATTTGAAGGTGGTCTCGATCCATTTCCTCTTGCAGATCACATAGAGGACGGAGTGGTGAAGAATATATCCCAATTCTGTTTAAATGTTTTGCCAGACAATCATGTCCTGTAATCAACCTGAAGGTTGCAACTGCTGTTTTTCGAGGATACTCAGGAATCACTGTTTGAATGTTTGGTAGTTCCCATCTTTTATTTTTTGATTTTTCATAGTAATATTCTGCAATAATTTTTTTGAATTCAGAGTTGACTAATCTTTTAGCTGCATAAAATGGTAGATTAACTATAGATTTCTGCACATTGCCGGTACCCTTTTTTGCAAGAAAATCAGCTTTCTCATTACCACTCAGTCCACAGTGAGCCGGTATCCATTGGAAGACTAGGTGTTTTTGAAGTGCTGTTAGATGGCTAAGCATCTTCCAACATTCTATAATTGTTTGGTTTTTTGGTGACAACTTGGAAGTAATTGCTATAATTGCTGCCCTGGAATCTGAGAGAATAACTGCTTGCTGAAAATGTGAAATTCTGTACAAAAGATTTTGTAGGGCCATTCGAATTGCTTCAATTTCTCCATCAAAGTTAGTAGTTCCATAACTTAAAGATTTGTAATAGGAAAAGAGGTGACATGTGACTCCAGCACCTGCTCCATCTTGGTTTGATATCAATGATCCATCAGTATAAATATGGAGCCACTCATGTTCTGGAAATCTAGTATGGATTGTCTCTAATGCCAATAATTTTAGAACACTAGTTGGAGTATCACTTTTCTTAACTTCTTCTGTCAGGTGTAAATAATATGTGATGTCTAATGTATGTGTTGGATTGACTTTAGATATGAAGTTTTCCTTTGAATTAGGAAGGTGTACATCCTTCTTGATGTCTTGAATTTTGGAAAGAAAGCTCTCCTGAGTCTTTAGTGTATCTGTAAAATTTCTTTTGTGCCATGTATTGAATGGGAGTCTGATCAACTTTTCGTGTTGAATAAGAGCCGCTTTTTCTATTTCATATTCAATGGGATATTGGTTGGTTAGTATTTCCTTAGCTGCTATTGGTGTGGTTTTGATAGCACCTGTAATTAATCTCAGACTTTGGTTTTGAAAGATTTGAATTTTTTTTGTGTTTGCTGTTACAAGAACTTCGCTGCAGTAAGTAAATAATCTTTTTATATATATATTGTATGTTGGGTTAAGAGTTGCTCTGGAACATCCCCACTTCATCCTTGTTAGACGTTTTAACAGTGAAAGGTGCCTTTCTGCTCTTTGTATTACATTTTCTATTTGTTTGGTCCATGTAAGTTTGGTATCAAATGTAACTCCTAAATACTTTGCTTCCTTTGTTTCTGGTAATTGTTGACCCTCAAAATTTAGTTTTATTTTTAGTGGTTTTTTTCTTAGTGAAAAGATTTGGTAGTTTGATTTTGTTGTATTAACAGTCATTAAATTTTCTTTGGTCCACCTTTGTAAGTTGGTTAAGGATTGTTGCATGGTTTTTTCTAGTTCTGTACTTTTGCTTTTTGGTTTCGAAGTCCACATTACTAAGTCATCAGCAAATAGTGCACACTTCACGCCTGGTTCTTGTATTTGTTGTGGCAGATCGTTAATAAATATATTAAAAAGTGTTGTGCTGAGCACTGTGCCTTGTGGTAAGCCACGGTGTACTTGTTTATATTTAGATATATTTCTTCCATATCTGGTTGCAATAAAGCGTTGTGTTAGGAAATGACATAGCCATGAAAACATTGGACCTTGTATCCCTATTTGTTTTACTTTCTTTAGTAGTTTTGTTATAGCAATAGCTAAATTAATATTTGCATCCACCATGTTTGTTTACCATGCTTGCTATGTGAACTGTTATTTGTATTGGACCAAAATGGATCATAGTGTGACAGACACTGATTCTTTTGGTGCAATTCCATTGGATACAAAAGGTTTGGTCAAAAAAGTTGGACTGTGGGACACCGGCTTTACTGTAAAACAATTTAAGACAAAACTCACACACACACATGAGGAATACAATGGTATCCAGAGATTAATACAGTGTCTAAGCAGAATCTTGTTTTCAAATCTATCGGCTGCCTTCCCTGCAATGAGTTCATAAATAAGGGCTTCTGTGGCAAGTAACACCAACTCGGGCTGTAGCTTTATCATGGTTATATGTTACAGTTGGCACTACTAATGCAATCTAACAGATGGAATATCACAAAATATAACCAGACTATGCCTTAATGAGGGAACATGTCATCATTGAATTTTGGGGTATTCCAATAAGCTGTTTCCTCTATAGCGATGTTGTATCTATTATATGTGTTGTTTTTAATGGGCATATTTGTTTGCAGGTTGTTAAAGATGAAGGAAAGAAGAATTTTGACACAAATAAAATTCTGCCTTCCAATACCTTAAATCAGAGATTAATAACAGTAAAGAGGGTGGAGTCTTCGCAGTTGAATGTAGAAAGTGCAAAAATGCAGGAAGTGAGTGAAAGTAACATGAGAACTATGGTAAGTCCACAAGGTTCCAAGTCGATGCCTGTGATCCTGTCGAAGAACACCAGGTTGGGGGTGGTGGGAGGCAAGCTAGTGATACTTCAGGCCGTGGAAGAGCCCAAGCATGAAGTGGTCCAACCCTTTGTTATCAACGTGCCTAATACTAATGTTTATAAGAAAGTGAAGCTGACGCCACCAGATGAGTTGCATCAAAGTGGCACTGAATTGTGTACCTCAGAAGTAGAGGTGTTAGCTGTGAAACCAAATAAGCAGGCAGTGACAGTGACTGCGGCTGCAACTAGCCCACCAAAACTGGTAAACACAGAAGCAGTATTAGCAAATGGTAGTAAAAGTCCTACCAAATCTTGCCAGTTCAAACTAGAAGCCTCGGCCAATAATTCTAAAGGTTGCTTCTTGCTGCCAGTAAAAAATGTGAATCATTCAAACAATGGTGAGGTGTTAAAATTATCTACAAGTCCTCAAAATGAACTTAAAGTGATACAAACAAACACTGGAAATCAACTGTTGCTAAAGAAAGCTTTGGAAGGGGAGGTTGGCACTTCTGCAGAACCAGTGTTGACCAATAGTGCTCAGAAGAAAGCTGTGGTTTTGCATTCAGGCTTGAAACCAGCACAGCCACTATTAAAACTTGCGGACGTTCCAGAAAATTGCCCCCCTGGTGCAAAGGCTATCATGTTGGCAGCAAATAACATTTCAGGGGAGAAAACCAATAGTACGATAAAGTATGTCACTTTACCAGGACGTATGCTGCCTAAGTTGCCGCCCGGAACTAAAGTGTACACAGCATCAGCTATTTCTCAACAGAACGCTGCAGTGCCAAATTTTACAGCAGATAATATCAAGGTTCTTGCCACACCTGCTCCTGTGCCTAAACCTGTACCTGAGACACAGGGAGTTGCAGCAGCCGCTAAACCATTGCAGCAGTATGGTTCACCCAAGAATCCTGCAGTAACTTCAAACCAGACTCCAGCAAACACGATAGAACTGAAAGTAGAGGTGGATGAGAAAGGGGATGTTGTTGACGTGACGCCTACAAGACCACTGGCAAGTGAACAGATGGATGCCGAGGTATGTACTTATTTATATTCAGGCACTGCAACTGAAGTAGTCAATAGCATTATGATCCCAGATGGAGAGGGTTCAAGTGATGCTCACTTAGATGCTAATGGGCTTATATTTCACTGCATTTGTATTGAGTTTGCTTCTTACTTTTAAAAGAGAAAGACACATACACTAATCTTATTGATAAAATATAATACAGGGTGTGCACAAATGATCTGAGCGGTTTGAAAAATTTATTGTAGCAATATTATTTGACTAAACACTACAAACACTGTGTACTCAGATATAGCAACTCATAAAGGTTTTTTAATAGCTTACAGGTGCTCAATATGTGCTCCACGAGTGACTTTACAAGTATCAACTCGATGTAGCATGTCCCTGTTAATTTTGCCAAATGCGTTAATGATGCGGACCCGTAGTTCTCGTAGATCAGCAGGTAATGGTGGCATGTAAACTGCATCCTTCACATAACGCCATATGAAAAAGTCGCAAGGGTTGAGGTCGGGAGAGCTTGCAGACACTTGACTGTTATGAGACTTTTTCTTCAGGCATTCTTGGCCGGCCCGTAGATTTGCCCTTGCATAGGCATCCCGTGGTTATCAACTGTTGATACCATTTACATATAGAGTTGGCAGTGGGTGGTTCTTTCCAGTATTTTGTTCTAAAGTTTCGTCTCACAGTTGTTAACGGGTTTACTCGTATGAAACTGAAGAGCAGCAAACGCTTTTTCACTGTTGGTCACCATCTTGTAACTATCAGAGCTCATGGCCGTACGAGGAAGCATAAGTCACAACTGCACTCTTGCAGTGGAAGTAAGCATCATGACTGCTGCAAATCAAACTTGGAGAGATAGAACTTACAACATCAAATACCATCACCATATATTTAATAATCTGACTAAAACAATCACAAAACTGTTCAAATCATTTGTGCACACCTGTATTTTTTATTATATAAAACAGCTATAAATACAATAGGTAAATATCCCAGAGCATATTTCAGGGGCTAGTTTCCTCCATTTACAGCCAGATATCAACTGAACTATTTGTAGAGGCTCGTCCACATCACGAACAGCGTTTTGGGAGCTGATGTCATAAATAGTGCTTATGTTTCACCCCAAGGATTTTTGCGAACTAACAATTCCGTTGATAATGTAGTATGCCTCTATATCGACCCAAAAGCACCATATCTGCTTCTCCCTGCCCCCTCCTATGTTCGTATTCCATGCCAGAATCAAATGCCCAATTTCTTTCAAAGTCACATCAGGCACGCTCGTGAATAGTTTACAGCACAGTTCAGATTTTCACATATTAACATAATACATGTTGTATGTGGAAGTCATATGCGGTACACGACTCTTATCCACGTAAGTGATGTAACATGTATTATGCTAATACATGAATATTTGAACTATTCATGAGTGTGTAAAATGTGACTTCGAGAGAAGTGTGGCAACCAATTCCTAAAACATAAGGTCAGCAAGAAGAAGCCACTTCTAAACTTGGCATTTTTTCTACACATGAATAATTATGTATTCAGTTGATCATAACTTTAATAATCAGATAAATTATTGTTGAGATTATGCAGTACATTTTTATTCCCTTTCCCTCAAGAATTTCCAAGTAATGTCAATAGCCATTTGAGTTACGGCAAAGGAAAACAGGAAAGACTACCTTAAGGTTATGTGTAATGCAATTTTTTGTACACAGTGAGTTAGTAATGTTAAAAAATTCCTGAAACATAACCTTAGTGACCAAAAAATTAGAAACTAAATAGATACAGGTAAGTAAGGAAATAATGAAGTTATTAGCAGTGAAGCTACAAGAATCTAAGTAAGAACAAATTAGAAACTAAAAGCTTCACTTATCTTAGTAATATTCCAAGTTGTTTGGTACTGATGTCTTTTATTTGATGTCTTTATTTCTCCAATTGTAAAAAAAATTTACAAGGATCGTCAAATTCTATGTACATACAATACAAGTTATTTACATAAATATGAGACTAGTTGAGAATATTGGGAAGTGCAATATACCATATTTTATCAATTTTTGTACTCTTCTACAGAGTAAAATGCCTTTTCTAATAGATAAGATTTAATATTCTTTAGTTTGATTTTTTCATTTGTTATCTGTTTAATGGTAGATGGTTGTACAGATCTTTGCAACTATTTTCTATGCGCTTATTATTTAGACCACCTATAAGTCTATTTCTAAAATAATTTTCTTTTGTTCTAGTGTTATATTTATGGATATTGCTGTTTTTGTTTTGATTATAACTTTTTAATGTGAGTTTAGTACATTCATATATATACAAAGAAGGCAACGTTAGAATATTTAGTTTTTTAAACACATTTCTACATGAATCTCTTTTTTCTATTCCTGCAATTAAGCGTACTGCTCTCTTTTGCAGCCTAAACAGCCTTAGAAGTAATGTTTTATGTGTTGTGCCCCATCATACCACTCCATAGTTTAACTAACAAATTTCAAGTTGACTCCAACTTTCTCAAAGCTATAATGAGTTGGAGTCAATTGAAATGTGTTGGCACCAAACAACTTGGAATATTACTAAGATAAGTGAAGCTTTTAGTTTCTAATTTGTTCTTACTTTAAATACAGGTAAATTCTAAATGAAGATACACCAACAACTATGTACAAAAAAAAGAACAGCACTATCTGTTTCAAGAAGAAAACAAAGAAGTCATGTTAATGCTTAGGTTTAATAAGATTTTGGAAGGCAATTAATTACACTTTAATATATACATTATTTTCTGCAAAGTTTACAATGGAATGTATTAAGAGAAGACCTGAAATTTGAGATTGTCTCATATGGCGTTCAGAATTGAGTACATGAGACAGTGTCAGCAACCAAGCAGTATGTAAAATATACACAATACATATTTTATCCAAAGTAGGTGCTGCCAAATCTGATCAGGCTCCCCTGAAACAAACAACAGGAAACAGTGTAAATAATGGTTTAAACAAACAGCCACTTACTCTGTAGAAGAATATATGGAGTGTAATTTCCATACCTCAGAAATTATGTGATTCTTTCATGTACTGCTTTCAATATTAGATTAACATTAGTATACTTTATGTGTAGCATTACTGTGATCATGTTATTTTACACACCTGATATATCCAATATCATGTATTTGATCAAAGGATGAATAAATTGATTTGATTGATAATTCATCAGTATTTCATATACCATTCATTTCAAAATGTTATCAAGTCCCCTTGCAATTAAAATATAGTTTGGTACAATTTTACTCTTGTTTGTATTCCATAGTAATACTGATCAAAGCCAACACATTTTATATCTCTTCCTATCTTTTTACTTTCTCTACTGGTAAGTAGGGGAAGTATTGTATTCCACCCTAAAATTTGATGCCGAGATTTCACCGGAAATATATGCTTTGAGGCCCCTGAATCCAAAAAAAGCATTTTTAGAAAAAGGTCCGTCTGTGTCTCAGTCTGTGGACAGCATAACCCCAAAACGAAAAGTCGCTTAAAAACCAAAGTTGATATTTAAGTTTGTCTTTAAAGGATGCGACATGAAGATTTTGAAGAAAATAGTCTCATCCTAAACTACCCTTTACATGCAAAATGTTTCAAAAATTTTGATTTTCTTGAAAATGGCTCTAACGATTTTGATTAAAATGTCACACAGTAAACTCTCAGTTTAACGGACCTCTGTTTAACAAACTAAATTTGGTGTTGGTTATAAAATAAATTTAAATAAAATTTAGAAGATCTGCGATGATTAAAGTGTGGCATTCCACTGTTTGTCTGACTGAGAAGGCTAGTTCACGCGTCTTCAGCTACATTCGTGAAAGTTTGTTTACGCATCACGCGCTCAAGAGCTCACATGACTCTTAGCTTCAGTCTGAATTGGGCATTCTCTGAGCATTCCCAGGTTACCAGATTCTGAGTCATGAAGAGATTGCTGCAAGTGTTCTACAAGAGGATGAAAATGACAACGACAGCGATGATGAATCTTTGAAGTGTGCACCTAAATTATCTGTAATAAGAGACCACATGGATCATGTGATTTCTTACGCGGAAAGATCTTCAGACCCACAAGTGCTAAGCTATTATGAAAATTTCAGATAGTTACGCTCCTTAACCATAAAGTAGCAATATTCAAGTGGGAAGCAAATGGGTATTGTCACTTTTTTGAAACCCATAACTTCACAGGGAACGACTTTTAATCAAGAGTAAATCATGTAAATTAAATGGTATGGACCAATAAAACAGTTTCAAGTTTTTGCATCATTTCTATTCATTTTGCGATTTAATGGACTTTCAATTTTCTGGACAACTTCTGGTCCCTTTAGGTCCACTAAACTGAGAGTTTACTGTATGTTTAAGATATTTGTATGACAAATGAAATGTAACTTTTGAATTTTCTGGCTATAGCCTATGTAGTCCTGTTTAGTCTGGATGACTTTTGAATAACTCGTAAACTGTAAGAGATAGACAAAATCTTAATACACAAAAAATATATATCTCGCTAAAATACACAATTTGTCTTAATAAATTTTTTTGTAGAGTGAACCATTTCGGAGATATTCCTTGTTATTTGCGTCAGTTTTGGGAAACAAAACTTTCGTGAATTGGAACATCATTGTTCTTTTTTTTTTTTTTTTTTTTTTTTATATGCTAAGCATGCAAAGAGAATGGGATCTCAAAGCTTTAAAAGATTTGACTATTGCTCAAAGCCTACTGTATTCCCATATTCCCCTTGTACCTACAAGGAAATAAGCAATAAGATAATTTGTACAAATGTTCGTCTCAACTAACACGAAGAAGATACAGGAATAAGAATTTGTAAGAATAGTTAGTACAAGAGTAGAGAAAGTCATGTGAGTGCAACACATCAGATTTTTTGTAATCTAAATAGCCTACCCTTATTTGTTGCAGTAGCACAGCCCCAAATGTCTACTCCATATAGTAAATGTGGATAAATAACCCCATATAAATAATTTTGAGCCCTTTTTCATCCAGAGTATTTTTGAAATGATGTAATAGAGTAGTCTTTGCTTATTTTGTCACTAATATAGTTTATATGTCCAGTCCATGTTAGTTTTCTATCAAGAGCTACTGCTAAAAATGTATGTTCGCTTACATCATCAATATTGCAGTTATTTACTGGTAAGGAACAGTGAGTGGTACTAATATTACGGTGTGAGAGTAGCATTAAGGTTCTTTTGTCATATTACATGAAAGGTGGTTTTGTTTAAAGTACAAAGGTTATCTCTAAAATAAGGTTACCAATTTTTTTTTTCACGGTGAAAAACATATATTGATATTGAATAATACAATTTTGGAAAGCTTAGACTTTTTCCTGCTTTTCGACGTAATCACCATTTTTACCAATGCAGTTTTGCATGTGGTGTACCAACTTTTGTATGCCTGCATCGTAGTACTTCACCGCCACACAGCAAAGATAGCTTAAAACAGTTTCTTTCAGTTCCTCTCTGGTTCTGAAATGTGTCGCACACAGGTGTTTCTTCAAGTCAGGGAAGGGATGGTAGTCACTTGGGGCTAGATCTGGGCTGTAGGGAGGGTGTGTGACAGTATCCCATCCAAATTTGTTGATGAGATTGGTTGTCACATGGGCAATATGAGGACGAGTGTTGTGTTGATGAAAATGCACTCCCTTTGTGAGCATGCCTCTCCTCTTGTTTTGGATTGCGCAGCGAAGGTTCTTCAACGTCTAACAGTAGTGGTCCGCATTGATTGTTGTACTGGTGGGCATAAATTTGCACAACAATAACCCCTTTCTGTCCCATCTTTGAGCATTGCTTCTTCCACTTTCACAATGGTGTTATCTGAAACCGATGGTTGTCCAGAACGCTGGTCATCATGGCTGTACGTACATCTTTGAATTCTCTGCACCATTTGCGTATGTGTTGTATGCTCATACACTCCACACAGTTGGGAATGAATGTCCACCGGTGCAGTGTTTTTTGTGCACAAAAACAAATCACAGAGCGTCATTCACACCTGGCGGGAGAAGCGAGTGGAAGCTTCATTTCGAATGGCTGCTGGGTCAAGACTGAGTGTGACAGACAGCTCGCAGGGCTGGAGACTGGAAAAGGGAGAACCAAGCTACATGTCAGTATTGCCGGATCTCACATAACAGCATTCCTCGTGACTGCAGGACTTTGGGAACCTTATTTTACAGGCAACCCTCATAATTTATAATCAAATCAATAGATTCCAGTAAGTTCTCCTTTAAATCTTCTATTCACTGTAGTTGATTTTCTCATTCTCCATTTCAGTGTGTTCATTAATACTTTTACTTTCTTCAGCCTCTTCTACCATCTCATCAGTCACTTTCAATGTTTGTCTGCGTTGATGCACTTGGCTACATTGTTTCATCTGCCAAACTTTGAGCTAGCTGTGCAGGGCTGAGATCGTTATGCTCTATGGGCAGTTTCTTGATTTTCCATGACCTTTAACCTATTCACATCCTTTGACAACCAGAGCTCGCATGCATCTTTTTGGCATATGAATCGTATGACATTGCATAGCAATGAGCTCTTAAGAGATTTGACTATTACCTAAGCCTATTGTATTGTATGTATCTGTGAGGTAACACGTAGTAAAACCGTTGCTGCAAATATTTATCTCAGTTAACGTGAAGTGGATAGAAGAAGTAGAATTTGTAAGACTAATAATAAATACTGGAAGTTGATGACAGTGTTGTTGGAATCACATTAAAATAGGGTTTGAGTCATTAATAACACTAAACAACACTCACTTTTAAAAATTTCCCGGAACATGTTTCAGAGGCTAGCTTTCAACCATTATCACAACATTAATCTGGATCCAAAATTATTAAAACACATCAGGAAACCAAGAATTGTCAACATCGGAGCAGATCTTCATCTGTAGAAGCAAGTATAGTTTTTAATTTTGATATACCATAAAGCGAACCGTTATACAAGTTCTTAAAACCACCACCAGAGCAGTCTACAGGAGAAACCAGCCCTGTGAACAAACCTCTACAGTTCAAGAGGTAGAACTGGAACTTAAAAATTCAATGCCACAACTGGGATTTGAACCACAGACCTTCCGCTTGCCAGGCGGACGCTCTAACCACTGAGCTATTGTGACAAACTGCCAGAATGGCATTAAATTCTCAAGCCAGTTCGTATTTCTCCTGGTAAACCACAAAGGCAGTCTCACATCAGAGACAAATTACCCCAATGGTGACTTACTATTGTAAGTACATTATATCCCAGGATTAAATAACCTTCACATGGTTCTACCTCTTAAACTTTGCCCACACACGGCTTGTGTGTTTAATGTTCCAGTTCTACCTCTTAAACTTTGCCCACACACGGCTTGTGTGTTTAAAAACACCAACAGTAAGTTTGTTGGCATAAATAAACTCTACAGTTCAGTCGATGTGAGATTGATATGGAGGAAAGCTAGCTTCTGAAACGTGTTCTGAGAAATTTTAAAAAGTGAGTATTAATCGACTTAAATCCTATTGCATAGTGGACACGGTTTATCGGCAGTTCCCAAGAGTTCAACATGGCCAACATTTCATTAAACAGCAGATGAAAATATCCCAAAAAGTAGTCCTGCCAATGTACATAACAAAGGCATTTCTAACCTCAAATATCACAGGGTTAAGTATCATGCTTTCAAATGATAATAAAAATAATGCTTGAACATCGTCATCACACAACAAAAAATGCACTCATCTTTGGCAAATCTTGTTCTGCAATAAAACTTCTGCATAAAATCACTTCCGAGGGCTAAATATCATAATACATATTTAATGTATTAAATATGTATTATGTCTCCATCTAGGGGATATGTGAATGGCGACCACAAGGTGCCCAAGCTGAGCAGAACATTACTTCCACTTACTGGTGTTTTGCTCCTCACTGTAGCTTTTCTATCTGACCTTACCTTGGTCATCTCTTGTTCTCTTCCAACCCCGATGCTATTAGGGTTCCCGAGGGCTAGGGAGTCTTTATTTTTCCAACCTCTCCATTTCTCTATAAAATCTTAACCCCTAACATGCTGACCTGTCATGGCATGTAGTACGTCCTCTGATTGGTGATCAGAGGATATGGTCGGTGAATTTATTTTGATAATTCTCCCAGTCAGGTCGGTGAGACCCGTAAACCAACGACAGGTGTGGTCCTCCAGACATTCTGGGGGTTGTGAGAGAGTGATATGACTGCCAAAACATAAAAATATGGTGCTCTCTAAAAAGCAGTTACTATTACTGCTATGGCTCTCTTCAATATTTATATTTTGTGAAAAATATTGGAGAGCAAGAGGATTAATGACTTCATTGTCAGAAATCCAGCATTAGCTAACAACATATTTAATGTACAACTGTATAGCAAACACAAAAATAACAGTTGCATATACTGCTCTAATATAATTTAAGGCAAAATCACGCAAACACAAGCAATACAATGGCGTCCATAGATTAATTAATTAATTAATTAAGTGTTTAAACAGAATGTTGTTTTAAAATCTCTCGGTTGGTCTCTCTGCAACGCATTCATGAACAAGGACTTCTATGCCAAATAACAGACACAACAACTCCAACTATGGTCGTAGCCTTACCATGGTTATATGTTACGAACATTTGCCGGTACTAATGCAACATAATGGATGGAATATCACCAAATATAACCAGACTTTACTATAATGGGGGGAAAATGTCAAGGTTGTTTTTTGGGTATCTCAATAAGCTGTGCCTACTATAAGCCTAGTTTGTACAAGAATAGTGAAAGTCATGAAAAATGCTACACAGCACTGTTCAGAAAGTACATAGACACTGTTGAAGTGAGTTAGATTTCACTTACCTCAAAATGCTGCCTTTCTACTCAACAATTTCTGTACTCTTTGTGGGTATAATTTGTGTTTGCCACTGCTTACTAAGTAATTGTTCCAGAAGGCGAAAGGCGCTGTGCACGGATCATGGGCTTTACTGCAAAAGAGGTGCAATCAAGCAATGGAATTAAAGAAGAAGGTGCTGCTCCAGAAGGATAGATGCCAGACCAGAGTGAGGAAAATACCCGCGAGGACTGTTACTGAAGTAGACAGGGGTACTCAGACATCGTTCTTCTCATTGGTGGAACCTGGACGCCTAGTCGAGATACAGCTTGAGAGTGAACGTCAGAGTAAGTGTCTCTCTTATATTGTTCTCTAGAGAACTGTGACAAAGTACCCTTGGGGTATTTATCTCTGATGTGAAATTCCCTTGTGGTCTACGGGAAAAATACAAATCAGTTAGGGAATTTAATGTCATACTGGCAAGTTACCATGGTAGCTCAGTGGTCAGAGCAGCCGCATGTGAATTTGAGGGCCCATGGTTCAAATCCTGGGTATGGCATTGAATTTTTCGGTCATGATTCTACCTGTCAAACATTGCCCATACACGGCTTACAACAAACAGTAAGTTGGTTAGCACAATATAATTACCCTCTAAACCTCTGAGTATTTGTGGCATGCTGACACCAAGAACCATTTGGCAGAGCCTTTCCAGAACTTGGCAACTAGATTTAGTTAAAGTTTAGGCTAGGAGTGCTTAGGTTAGCAAGTTAGTTGCACTATAAGAAGGCGTAAACTTTCACGGTCGGAGTCAATATATCTAGGAGTTATTACTGGGCTGTTATACCGTGGTCTGCTGGAGTTTAAATACCCAGACTTTCACGGCCGGAGTCAATATATCTAGAAGTTATTACTGGGATGTTATGCCGTGGTCTGCTGGAGTTTAAATACCCAGACTTTCACAGCCGGAGTCAATATATCTAGGAGTTATTACTGGGCTGTTATGCCGTGGTCTGCTGGAGTTTAAATACCCAGACTTTCACAGCCGGAGTCAATATATCTAGGAGTTATTACTGGGCTGTTATGCCGTGGTCTGCTGGAGTTTAAATACCCAGACTTTCACAGCCGGAGTCAATATATCTAGGAGTTATTACTGGGATGTTATGCCGTGGTCTGCTGGAGTTTAAATACCCAGACTTTCACGGCCGGAGTCAATATATCTAGGAGTTATTACTGGGATGTTATGCCATGGTCTGCTGGAGTTTAAATACCCAGACTTTCACGGCCGGAGTCAATATATGTAGGAGTTATTACTGGGATGTTATGCCATGGTCTGCTGGAGTTTAAATACCCAGACTTTCACAGCCGGGGTCAATATATCTAGGAGTTATTACTGGGCTGTTATGCCGTGGTCTGCTGGAGTTTAAATACCCAGACTTTCACGGCCGGAGTCAATATATCCAGGAGTTATTACTGGGCTGTTATGCCGTGGTCTGCTGGAGTTTAAATACCCAGACTTTCACAGCCGGAGTCAATATATCTAGGAGTTATTACTGGGCTGTTATGCCGTGGTCTGCTGGAGTTTAAATACCCAGACTTTCACAGCCGAAGTCAATATATCTAGGAGTTATTACTGGGATGTTATGCCGTGGTCTGCTGGAGTTTAAATACCCAGACTTTCACAGCCGGAGTCAATATATCTAGGAGTTATTACTGGGATGTTATGCCGCGGTCTGCTGGAGTTTAAATACCCAGACTTTCATGGCTGGAGTCAATATATCTAGGAGTTATTACTGGGCTGTTATGCCGTGGTCTGCTGGATTTTAAATACCCAGACTTTCACGGCCGGAGTCAATATATGTAGGAGTTATTACTGGGATGTTATGCCGTGGTCTGCTGGAGTTTAAATACCCAGACTTTCACGGCCGGAGTCAATATATCTAGGAGTTATTACTGGGCTGTTATGCCGTGGTCTGCTGGAGTTTAAATACCCAGACTTTCACGGCTGGAGTCAATATATCTAGGAGTTATTACTGGGCTGTTATGCCTTGGTCTGCTGGAGTTTAAATACCCACACTTTCACAGCCGGAGTCAATATATCTAGGAGTTATTTCCGGGCTGTTATGCCGTGGTCTGCTGGAGTTTAAATACCCAGACTTTCACGGCCGGAGTCAATATATCTAGGAGTTATTACTGGGCTGTTATGCCGTGGTCTGCTGGAGTTTAAATACCCAGACTTTCACGGCCGGAGTCAATATATCTAGGAGTTATTACTGGGCTGTTATGCCATGCTCTGCTGGAGTTTAAATACCCAGACTTTCACGGCCAGGGTCAATATATCTAGGAGTTATTACTGGGCTGTTATGCCATGCTCTGCTGGAGTTTAAATACCCAGACTTTCATGGCCAGGGTCAATATATCTAGGAGTTATTACTGGGATGTTATGCCGTGGTCTGCTGGAGTTTAAATACCCAGACTTTCACAGCCGGAGTCAATATATCTAGGAGTTATTACTGGGATGTTATGCCGTGGTCTGCTGGAGTTTAAATACCCAGACTTTCACAGCCGAAGTCAATATATCTAGGAGTTATTACTGGGATGTTATGCCGTGGTCTGCTGGAGTTTAAATACCCAGACTTTCACAGCCGGAGTCAATATATCTAGGAGTTATTACTGGGATGTTATGCCGCGGTCTGCTGGAGTTTAAATACCCAGACTTTCATGGCTGGAGTCAATATATCTAGGAGTTATTACTGGGATGTTATGCCGTGGTCTGCTGGATTTTAAATACCCAGACTTTCACGGCCGGAGTCAATATATCTAGGAGTTATTACTGGGATGTTATGCCGTGGTCTGCTGGAGTTTAAATACCCAGACTTTCACGGCCGGAGTCAATATATCTAGGAGTTATTACTGGGCTGTTATGCCGTGGTCTGCTGGAGTTTAAATACCCAGACTTTCACGGCTGGAGTCAATATATCTAGGAGTTATTACTGGGATGTTATGCCATGCTCTGCTGGAGTTTAAATACCCAGACTTTCATGGCTGTAGTCAATATATCTAGGAGTTATTACTGGGATGTTATGCCATGCTCTGCTGGAGTTTAAATACCCAGACTTTCACGGCCAGGGTCAATATATCTAGGAGTTATTACTGGGATGTTATGCCATGCTCTGCTGGAGTTTAAATACCCAGACTTTCACGGCCAGGGTCAATATATCTAGGAGTTATTACTGGGATGTTATGCCATGGTCTGCTGGAGTTTAAATACCCAGACTTTCACGGCCGGGGTCAATATATCTAGGAGTTATTACTGGGATGTTATGCCATGCTCTGCTGGAGTTTAAATACCCAGACTTTCACGGCCAGGGTCAATATATCTAGGAGTTATTACTGGGATGTTATGCCATGGTCTGCTGGAGTTTAAATACCCAGACTTTCACGGCCGGAGTCAATATATCTAGGAGTTATTGCTGGGATGTTATGCCATGGTCTGCTGGAGTTTAAATACCCAGACTTTCACGGCCGGAGTCAATATTTCTAGGAGTTATTACTGGGATGTTATGCCATGGTCTGCTGGAGTTTAAATACCCAGACTTTCACGGCCGGAGTCAATATATCTAGGAGTTATTACTGGGATGTTATGCCATGGTCTGCTGGAGTTTAAATACCCAGACTTTCACGGCCAGGGTCAATATATCTAGGAGTTATTACTGGGATGTTATGCCATGGTCTGCTGGAGTTTAAATACCCAGACTTTCACGGCCGGAGTCAATATATCTAGGAGTTATTACTGGGCTGTTATGCCGTGGTCTGCTGGAGTTTAAATACCCAGACTTTCACGGCCGGAGTCAATATATCTAGGAGTTATTACTGGGATGTTATGCCATGGTCTGCTGGAGTTTAAATACCCAGACTTTCACGGCCGGGGTCAATATATCTAGGAGTTATTACTAGGATGTTATGCCGTGGTCTGCTGGAGTTTAAATACCCAGACTTTCATGGCCGGGGTCAATATATCTAGGAGTTATCACTGGGCTGTTATGCCGTGGTCTGCTGGAGTTTAAATACCCAGACTTTCACGGCCAGAGTCAATATATCTAGGAGTTAGTACTGGGATGTTATGCCATCGTCTGCTGGAGTTTAAATACCCAGACTTTCACGGCCGGGGTCAATATATCTAGGAGTTATTACTGGGATGTTATGCCATGGTCTGCTGGAGTTTAAATACCCAGACTTTCATGGCCGGGGTCAATATATCTAGGAGTTATCACTGGGCTGTTATGCCGTGGTCTGCTGGAGTTTAAATACCCAGACTTTCACGGCCAGAGTCAATATATCTAGGAGTTAGTACTGGGATGTTATGCCATCGTCTGCTGGAGTTTAAATACCCAGACTTTCATGGCCGGGGTCAATATATCTAGGAGTTATCACTGGGCTGTTATGCCGTGGTCTGCTGGAGTTTAAATACCCAGACTTTCACGGCCAGAGTCAATATATCTAGGAGTTAGTACTGGGATGTTATGCCATCGTCTGCTGGAGTTTAAATACCCAGACTTTCACGGCCGGGGTCAATATATCTAGGAGTTATTACTGGGATGTTATGCCATGGTCTGCTGGAGTTTAAATACCCAGACTTTCACGGCTGGAGTCAATATATCTAGGAGTTATTACTGGGCTGTTATGCCTTGGTCTGCTGGAGTTTAAATACCCACACTTTCACAGCCGGAGTCAATATATCTAGGAGTTATTTCCGGGCTGTTATGCCGTGGTCTGCTGGAGTTTAAATACCCAGACTTTCACGGCCGGAGTCAATATATCTAGGAGTTATTACTGGGCTGTTATGCCGTGGTCTGCTGGAGTTTAAATACCCAGACTTTCACGGCCGGAGTCAATATATCTAGGAGTTATTACTGGGCTGTTATGCCATGCTCTGCTGGAGTTTAAATACCCAGACTTTCACGGCCAGGGTCAATATATCTAGGAGTTATTACTGGGCTGTTATGCCATGCTCTGCTGGAGTTTAAATACCCAGACTTTCACGGCCAGGGTCAATATATCTAGGAGTTATTACTGGGATGTTATGCCGTGGTCTGCTGGAGTTTAAATACCCAGACTTTCACAGCCGGAGTCAATATATCTAGGAGTTATTACTGGGATGTTATGCCGTGGTCTGCTGGAGTTTAAATACCCAGACTTTCACAGCCGAAGTCAATATATCTAGGAGTTATTACTGGGATGTTATGCCGTGGTCTGCTGGAGTTTAAATACCCAGACTTTCACAGCCGGAGTCAATATATCTAGGAGTTATTACTGGGATGTTATGCCGCGGTCTGCTGGAGTTTAAATACCCAGACTTTCATGGCTGGAGTCAATATATCTAGGAGTTATTACTGGGATGTTATGCCGTGGTCTGCTGGATTTTAAATACCCAGACTTTCACGGCCGGAGTCAATATATCTAGGAGTTATTACTGGGATGTTATGCCGTGGTCTGCTGGAGTTTAAATACCCAGACTTTCACGGCCGGAGTCAATATATCTAGGAGTTATTACTGGGCTGTTATGCCGTGGTCTGCTGGAGTTTAAATACCCAGACTTTCACGGCTGGAGTCAATATATCTAGGAGTTATTACTGGGATGTTATGCCATGCTCTGCTGGAGTTTAAATACCCAGACTTTCATGGCTGTAGTCAATATATCTAGGAGTTATTACTGGGATGTTATGCCATGCTCTGCTGGAGTTTAAATACCCAGACTTTCACGGCCAGGGTCAATATATCTAGGAGTTATTACTGGGATGTTATGCCATGCTCTGCTGGAGTTTAAATACCCAGACTTTCACGGCCAGGGTCAATATATCTAGGAGTTATTACTGGGATGTTATGCCATGGTCTGCTGGAGTTTAAATACCCAGACTTTCACGGCCGGGGTCAATATATCTAGGAGTTATTACTGGGATGTTATGCCATGCTCTGCTGGAGTTTAAATACCCAGACTTTCACGGCCAGGGTCAATATATCTAGGAGTTATTACTGGGATGTTATGCCATGGTCTGCTGGAGTTTAAATACCCAGACTTTCACGGCCGGAGTCAATATATCTAGGAGTTATTGCTGGGATGTTATGCCATGGTCTGCTGGAGTTTAAATACCCAGACTTTCACGGCCGGAGTCAATATTTCTAGGAGTTATTACTGGGATGTTATGCCATGGTCTGCTGGAGTTTAAATACCCAGACTTTCACGGCCGGAGTCAATATATCTAGGAGTTATTACTGGGATGTTATGCCATGGTCTGCTGGAGTTTAAATACCCAGACTTTCACGGCCAGGGTCAATATATCTAGGAGTTATTACTGGGATGTTATGCCATGGTCTGCTGGAGTTTAAATACCCAGACTTTCACGGCCGGAGTCAATATATCTAGGAGTTATTACTGGGCTGTTATGCCGTGGTCTGCTGGAGTTTAAATACCCAGACTTTCACGGCCGGAGTCAATATATCTAGGAGTTATTACTGGGATGTTATGCCATGGTCTGCTGGAGTTTAAATACCCAGACTTTCACGGCCGGGGTCAATATATCTAGGAGTTATTACTAGGATGTTATGCCGTGGTCTGCTGGAGTTTAAATACCCAGACTTTCATGGCCGGGGTCAATATATCTAGGAGTTATCACTGGGCTGTTATGCCGTGGTCTGCTGGAGTTTAAATACCCAGACTTTCACGGCCAGAGTCAATATATCTAGGAGTTAGTACTGGGATGTTATGCCATCGTCTGCTGGAGTTTAAATACCCAGACTTTCACGGCCGGGGTCAATATATCTAGGAGTTATTACTGGGATGTTATGCCATGGTCTGCTGGAGTTTAAATACCCAGACTTTCACGGCCGGGGTCAATATATCTAGGAGTTATTACTGGGATGTTATGCCATGGTCTGCTGGAGTTTAAATACCCAGACTTTCATGGCCGGGGTCAATATATCTAGGAGTTATTACTGGGCTGTTATGCCGTGGTCTGCTGGAGTTTAAATACCCAGAATTTCATGGCCGGAGTCAATATATCTAGGAGTTATTACTGGGCTGTTATGCCATGGTCTGCTGGAGTTTAAATACCCAGACTTTCATGGCCGGGGTCAATATATCTAGGAGTTATTACTGGGCTGTTATGCCATGGTCTGCTGGAGTTTAAATACCCAGACTTTCATGGCCGGGGTCAATATATCTAGGAGTTATTACTAGGATGTTATGCCGTGGTCTGCTGGAGTTTAAATACCCAGACTTTCATGGCTGGAGTCAATATATCTAGGAGTTATTACTGGGCTGTTATGTCATGGTCTGCTGGAGTTTAAATACCCAGACTTTCATGGCCGGGGTCAATATATCTAGGAGTTATTACTGGGCTGTTATGCCGTGGTCTGCTGGAGTTTAAATACCCAGACTTTCATGGCCGGGGTCAATATATCTAGGAGTTATTACTGGGCTGTTATGCCGTGGTCTGCTGGAGTTTAAATACCCAGAATTTCATGGCCGGAGTCAATATATCTAGGAGTTATTACTGGGCTGTTATGCCATGGTCTGCTGGAGTTTAAATACCCAGACTTTCATGGCCGGGGTCAATATATCTAGGAGTTATTACTGGGATGTTATGCCGTGGTCTGCTGGAGTTTAAATACCCAGACTTTCATGGCCGGGGTCAATATATCTAGGAGTTATTACTGGGCTGTAATGCCATGGTCTGCTGGAGTTTAAATACCCAGACTTTCATGGCCGGAATCAATATATCTAGGAGTTATTACTGGGCTGTTATGCCGTGGTCTGCTGGAGTTTAAATACCCGGACTTTCACGGCCGGAGTCAATATATCTAGGAGTTATTACTGGGATGTTATGCCATGCTCTGCTGGAGTTTAAATACCCAGACTTTCACGGCCGGGGTCAATATATCTAGGAGTTATTACTGGGCTGTTATGCCATGCTCTGCTGGAGTTTAAATACCCAGACTTTCACAGCCGGAGTCAATATATCTAGGAGTTATTACTGGGCTGTTATGCCATGGTCTGCTGGAGTTTAAATACCCAGACTTTCACGGCCGGAGTCAATATATGTAGGAGTTATTACTGGGATGTTATGCCATGGTCTGCTGGAGTTTAAATACCCAGACTTTCACGGCCGGAGTCAATATATGTAGGAGTTATTACTGGGCTGTTATGCCGTGGTCTGCTGGAGTTTAAATACCCAGACTTTCACAGCCGGGGTCAATATATCTAGGAGTTATTACTGGGCTGTTATGCCGTGGTCTGCTGGAGTTTAAATACCCAGACTTTCACGGCCGGAGTCAATATATCCAGGAGTTATTACTGGGCTGTTATGCCGTGGTCTGCTGGAGTTTAAATACCCAGACTTTCACAGCCGGAGTCAATATATCTAGGAGTTATTACTGGGCTGTTATGCCGTGGTCTGCTGGAGTTTAAATACCCAGACTTTCACAGCCGAAGTCAATATATCTAGGAGTTATTACTGGGATGTTATGCCGTGGTCTGCTGGAGTTTAAATACCCAGACTTTCACAGCCGGAGTCAATATATCTAGGAGTTATTACTGGGATGTTATGCCGCGGTCTGCTGGAGTTTAAATACCCAGACTTTCATGGCTGGAGTCAATATATCTAGGAGTTATTACTGGGCTGTTATGCCGTGGTCTGCTGGATTTTAAATACCCAGACTTTCACGGCCGGAGTCAATATATGTAGGAATTATTACTGGGATGTTATGCCGTGGTCTGCTGGAGTTTAAATACCCAGACTTTCACGGCCGGAGTCAATATATCTAGGAGTTATTACTGGGCTGTTATGACGTGGTCTGCTGGAGTTTAAATACCCAGACTTTCACAGCCGGAGTCAATATATCTAGGAGTTATTTCCGGGCTGTTATGCCGTGGTCTGCTGGAGTTTAAATACCCAGACTTTCACGGCCGGAGTCAATATATCTAGGAGTTATTACTGGGCTGTTACGCCGTGGTCTGCTGGAATTTAAATACCCAGACTTTCACGGCCGGAGTCAATATATCTAGGAGTTATTACTGGGATGTTATGCCATGCTCTGCTGGAGTTTAAATACCCAGACTTTCACGGCCAGGGTCAATATATCTAGGAGTTATTACTGGGATGTTATGCCATGGTCTGCTGGAGTTTAAATACCCAGACTTTCACGGCCGGAGTCAATATATCTAGGAGTTATTGCTGGGATGTTATGCCATGGTCTGCTGGAGTTTAAATACCCAGACTTTCACGGCCGGAGTCAATATTTCTAGGAGTTATTACTGGGATGTTATGCCATGGTCTGCTGGAGTTTAAATACCCAGACTTTCACGGCCGGAGTCAATATATCTAGGAGTTATTACTGGGATGTTATGCCATGGTCTGCTGGAGTTTAAATACCCAGACTTTCACGGCCAGGGTCAATATATCTAGGAGTTATTACTGGGATGTTATGCCATGGTCTGCTGGAGTTTAAATACCCAGACTTTCACGGCCGGAGTCAATATTTCTAGGAGTTATTACTGGGATGTTATGCCATGGTCTGCTGGAGTTTAAATACCCAGACTTTCACGGCCGGAGTCAATATATCTAGGAGTTATTACTGGGATGTTATGCCATGGTCTGCTGGAGTTTAAATACCCAGACTTTCACAGCCGGAGTCAATATATCTAGGAGTTATTACTGGGATGTTATGCCATGGTCTGCTGGAGTTTAAATACCCAGACTTTCACGGCCGGGGTCAATATATCTAGGAGTTATTACTAGGATGTTATGCCGTGGTCTGCTGGAGTTTAAATACCCAGACTTTCATGGCCGGGGTCAATATATCTAGGAGTTATCACTGGGCTGTTATGCCGTGGTCTGCTGGAGTTTAAATACCCAGACTTTCACGGCCAGAGTCAATATATCTAGGAGTTAGTACTGGGATGTTATGCCATCGTCTGCTGGAGTTTAAATACCCAGACTTTCACGGCCGGGGTCAATATATCTAGGAGTTATTACTGGGCTGTTATGCCATGGTCTGCTGGAGTTTAAATACCCAGACTTTCACGGCCGGGGTCAATATATCTAGGAGTTATTACTGGGATGTTATGTCATGGTCTGCTGGAGTTTAAATACCCAGACTTTCACGGCCGGGGTCAATATATCTAGGAGTTATTACTGGGATGTTATGCCATGGTCTGCTGGAGTTTAAATACCCAGACTTTCATGGCCGGGGTCAATATATCTAGGAGTTATTACTGGGCTGTTATGCCGTGGGCTGCTGGAGTTTAAATACCCAGAATTTCATGGCCGGAGTCAATATATCTAGGAGTTATTACTGGGCTGTTATGCCATGGTCTGCTGGAGTTTAAATACCCAGACTTTCATGGCCGGGGTCAATATATCTAGGAGTTATTACTGGGCTGTTATGCCATGGTCTGCTGGAGTTTAAATACCCAGACTTTCATGGCCGGGGTCAATATATCTAGGAGTTATTACTAGGATGTTATGCCGTGGTCTGCTGGAGTTTAAATACCCAGACTTTCATGGCTGGAGTCAATATATCTAGGAGTTATTACTGGGCTGTTATGTCATGGTCTGCTGGAGTTTAAATACCCAGACTTTCATGGCCGGGGTCAATATATCTAGGAGTTATTACTGGGCTGTTATGCCGTGGTCTGCTGGAGTTTAAATACCCAGACTTTCATGGCCGGGGTCAATATATCTAGGAGTTATTACTGGGCTGTTATGCCGTGGTCTGCTGGAGTTTAAATACCCAGAATTTCATGGCCGGAGTCAATATATCTAGGAGTTATTACTGGGCTGTTATGCCATGGTCTGCTGGAGTTTAAATACCCAGACTTTCATGGCCGGGGTCAATATATCTAGGAGTTATTACTGGGCTGTTATGCCGTGGTCTGCTGGAGTTTAAATACCCAGACTTTCATGGCCGGGGTCAATATATCTAGGAGTTATTACTGGGCTGTAATGCCATGGTCTGCTGGAGTTTAAATACCCAGACTTTCATGGCCGGAATCAATATATCTAGGAGTTATTACTGGGCTGTTATGCCGTGGTCTGCTGGAGTTTAAATACCCGGACTTTCACGGCCGGAGTCAATATATGTAGGAGTTATTACTGGGATGTTATGCCATGGTCTGCTGGAGTTTAAATACCCAGACTTTCACGGCCGGGGTCAATATATCTAGGAGTTATTACTGGGCTGTTATGCCATGCTCTGCTGGAGTTTAAATACCCAGACTTTCACAGCCGGAGTCAATATATCTAGGAGTTATTACTGGGCTGTTATGCCATGGTCTGCTGGAGTTTAAATACCCAGACTTTCACGGCCGGAGTCAATATATGTAGGAGTTATTACTGGGATGTTATGCCATGGTCTGCTGGAGTTTAAATACCCAGACTTTCACGGCCGGAGTCAATATATGTAGGAGTTATTACTGGGCTGTTATGCCGTGGTCTGCTGGAGTTTAAATACCCAGACTTTCACAGCCGGGGTCAATATATCTAGGAGTTATTACTGGGCTGTTATGCCGTGGTCTGCTGGAGTTTAAATACCCAGACTTTCACGGCCGGAGTCAATATATCCAGGAGTTATTACTGGGCTGTTATGCCGTGGTCTGCTGGAGTTTAAATACCCAGACTTTCACAGCCGGAGTCAATATATCTAGGAGTTATTACTGGGCTGTTATGCCGTGGTCTGCTGGAGTTTAAATACCCAGACTTTCACAGCCGAAGTCAATATATCTAGGAGTTATTACTGGGATGTTATGCCGTGGTCTGCTGGAGTTTAAATACCCAGACTTTCACAGCCGGAGTCAATATATCTAGGAGTTATTACTGGGATGTTATGCCGCGGTCTGCTGGAGTTTAAATACCCAGACTTTCATGGCTGGAGTCAATATATCTAGGAGTTATTACTGGGCTGTTATGCCGTGGTCTGCTGGATTTTAAATACCCAGACTTTCACGGCCGGAGTCAATATATGTAGGAGTTATTACTGGGATGTTATGCCGTGGTCTGCTGGAGTTTAAATACCCAGACTTTCACGGCCGGAGTCAATATATCTAGGAGTTATTACTGGGCTGTTATGCCGTGGTCTGCTGGAGTTTAAATACCCAGACTTTCACAGCCGGAGTCAATATATCTAGGAGTTATTTCCGGGCTGTTATGCCGTGGTCTGCTGGAGTTTAAATACCCAGACTTTCACGGCCGGAGTCAATATATCTAGGAGTTATTACTGGGCTGTTACGCCGTGGTCTGCTGGAGTTTAAATACCCAGACTTTCACGGCCGGAGTCAATATATCTAGGAGTTATTACTGGGATGTTATGCCATGCTCTGCTGGAGTTTAAATACCCAGACTTTCACGGCCAGGGTCAATATATCTAGGAGTTATTACTGGGATGTTATGCCATGGTCTGCTGGAGTTTAAATACCCAGACTTTCACGGCCGGAGTCAATATATCTAGGAGTTATTGCTGGGATGTTATGCCATGGTCTGCTGGAGTTTAAATACCCAGACTTTCACGGCCGGAGTCAATATTTCTAGGAGTTATTACTGGGATGTTATGCCATGGTCTGCTGGAGTTTAAATACCCAGACTTTCACGGCCGGAGTCAATATATCTAGGAGTTATTACTGGGATGTTATGCCATGGTCTGCTGGAGTTTAAATACCCAGACTTTCACGGCCAGGGTCAATATATCTAGGAGTTATTACTGGGATGTTATGCCATGGTCTGCTGGAGTTTAAATACCCAGACTTTCACGGCCGGGGTCAATATATCTAGGAGTTATTACTGGGCTGTTATGCCGTGGTCTGCTGGAGTTTAAATACCCAGACTTTCACAGCCGGAGTCAATATATCTAGGAGTTATTACTGGGCTGTTATGCCGTGGTCTGCTGGAGTTTAAATACCCAGACTTTCACGGCCGGAGTCAATATATCTAGGAGTTATTACTGGGATGTTATGCCGTGGTCTGCTGGAGTTTAAATACCCAGACTTTCACAGCCGGAGTCAATATATCTAGGAGTTATTACTGGGATGTTATGCCATGGTCTGCTGGAGTTTAAATACCCAGACTTTCACGGCCGGAGTCAATATATCTAGGAGTTATTACTGGGATGTTATGCCGTGGTCTGCTGGAGTTTAAATACCCAGACTTTCACAGCCGGGGTCAATATATCTAGGAGTTATTACTGGGCTGTTATGCCATGGTCTGCTGGAGTTTAAATACCCAGACTTTCATGGCCGGGGTCAATATATCTAGGAGTTATTACTGGGCTGTTATGCCGTGGTCTGCTGGAGTTTAAATACCGAGACTTTCATGGCCGGAGTCAATATATCTAGGAGTTATTACTGGGCTGTTATGCCATGGTCTGCTGGAGTTTAAATACCCAGACTTTCATGGCCGGGGTCAATATATCTAGGAGTTATTACTAGGATGTTATGCCGTGGTCTGCTGGAGTTTAAATACCCAGACTTTCATGGCTGGAGTCAATATATCTAGGAGTTATTACTGGGCTGTTATGCCGTGGTCTGCTGGAGTTTAAATACCCAGAATTTCATGGCCGGAGTCAATATATCTAGGAGTTATTACTGGGCTGTTATGCCATGGTCTGCTGGAGTTTAAATACCCAGACTTTCATGGCCGGGGTCAATATATCTAGGAGTTATTACTGGGATGTTATGCCGTGGTCTGCTGGAGTTTAAATACCCAGACTTTCATGGCCGGGGTCAATATATCTAGGAGTTATTACTGGGCTGTAATGCCATGGTCTGCTGGAGTTTAAATACCCAGACTTTCATGGCCGGAATCAATATATCTAGGAGTTATTACTGGGCTGTTATGCCGTGGTTTTCTGGAGTTTAAATACCCGGACTTTCACGGCCGGAGTCAATATATCTAGGAGTTATTACTGGGATGTTATGCCATGCTCTGCTGGAGTTTAAATACCCAGACTTTCACGGCCGGGGTCAATATATCTAGGAGTTATTACTGGGCTGTTATGCCATGCTCTGCTGGAGTTTAAATACCCAGACTTTCACAGCCGGAGTCAATATATCTAGGAGTTATTACTGGGCTGTTATGCCATGGTCTGCTGGAGTTTAAATACCCAGACTTTCACGGCCGGAGTCAATATATGTAGGAGTTATTACTGGGATGTTATGCCATGGTCTGCTGGAGTTTAAATACCCAGACTTTCACGGCCGGAGTCAATATATGTAGGAGTTATTACTGGGCTGTTATGCCGTGGTCTGCTGGAGTTTAAATACCCAGACTTTCACAGCCGGGGTCAATATATCTAGGAGTTATTACTGGGCTGTTATGCCGTGGTCTGCTGGAGTTTAAATACCCAGACTTTCACGGCCGGAGTCAATATATCCAGGAGTTATTACTGGGCTGTTATGCCGTGGTCTGCTGGAGTTTAAATACCCAGACTTTCACAGCCGGAGTCAATATATCTAGGAGTTATTACTGGGCTGTTATGCCGTGGTCTGCTGGAGTTTAAATACCCAGACTTTCACAGCCGAAGTCAATATATCTAGGAGTTATTACTGGGATGTTATGCCGTGGTCTGCTGGAGTTTAAATACCCAGACTTTCACAGCCGGAGTCAATATATCTAGGAGTTATTACTGGGATGTTATGCCGCGGTCTGCTGGAGTTTAAATACCCAGACTTTCATGGCTGGAGTCAATATATCTAGGAGTTATTACTGGGCTGTTATGCCGTGGTCTGCTGGATTTTAAATACCCAGACTTTCACGGCCGGAGTCAATATATGTAGGAGTTATTACTGGGATGTTATGCCGTGGTCTGCTGGAGTTTAAATACCCAGACTTTCACGGCCGGAGTCAATATATCTAGGAGTTATTACTGGGCGGTTATGCCGTGGTCTGCTGGAGTTTAAATACCCAGACTTTCACGGCTGGAGTCAATATATCTAGGAGTTATTACTGGGCTGTTATGCCATGGTCTGCTGGAGTTTAAATACCCAGACTTTCACGGCCGGAGTCAATATATGTAGGAGTTATTACTGGGCTGTTATGCCGTGGTCTGCTGGAGTTTAAATACCCAGACTTTCACGGCCGGGGTCAATATATCTAGGAGTTATTACTGGGATGTTATGCTGTGGTCTGCTGGAGTTTAAATACCTAGACTTTCACGGCCGGAGTCAATATATCCAGGAGTTATTACTGGGATGTTATGCCGTGGTCTGCTGGAGTTTAAATACCCAGACTTTCACAGCCGGGGTCAATATATCTAGGAGTTATTACTGGGATGTTATGCCATGGTCTGCTGGAGTTTAAATACCCAGACTTTCACGGCCGGGGTCAGTATATCTAGGAGTTATTACTGGGCTGTTATGCCGTGCTCTGCTGGAGTTTAAACACCCAGATGTTTTGTCCACAGCTGCGGCAGACATCTTCAGTGGCGCGATTGTAGTCTCGTCGGGGAAGTTAACGTGGCATCTGAGGTGTAGACTGTCTGAGCCACTGTATTTATCCCTCGATGGCCTCCGCTGTTTGGTCCGGATGGCAGACAGCAGGAGGGAGGGGGCGGGCTTCACCCAAGGTGTTGTTTCTCCTGACTGGTTCACTAAAATTTCATGAAACAAAACAGGAGAAATTATACTATTCGTACTATTTATAAAAATAAACTTATGACAAAAGTAACGTGAAAAGCACCCCACTCTTTTTACATTAAAATGTATTATTTTGTTAATATGAATTAGTTTTTACTTTAACCTTATTACAAAATTTTGAAATATAATGAACAAGTTGACTTGATGTAACAAATTCTTCATACTTAAAAATTATTTTCTACTTTTGGTTTGTTATAAAAGCGTGTTTTTGTTAGTTTTTTAAAACTCTTAATTTTTTGTGATGAAAAGGGCTTTTCAGGACATATGCAATCTTAAACAAAATACAGTCACATCTAATATAACCTCTTTGTCAGACAAGACTGTATACTGAAAAATAGAATAGAAAAACGACACTTCCCATCATAAAACTATAATTGTATACACATATGAAATGACAATAATGCATACAGCAATAGTTTTTATTTACTTGCATCTGAGGATTTCATAATATGAAAAAATTGGATGTGGTGCACTCACATGATTTCCTCTACTCTTGCACTAACCATTCTTACAAACTCTTATTCTTATATCTTCTTTGTATTAGTTGAGATGAACGTTTGGAGAAATTATCTTATTGCTCCTTTTCTTGCACATGCAACAGAAATATGTGAAAAAATGTAGGCTTTGAGCGATAGTCAAGTCTTTTAAAGCTTTCAAATTCCTTTCTCTTTGCATGCCTAAGGTATAAAAAAATGAATAACGATGTTCCTTTTGACAGAAGTATAAGTTCTTCAAAACTTATCCAAATAACAAGGAATACCTCTGAAATGGTTCGCTCTACAAAAAATTTATTTGAACATAAATTGTGTATTTTAGCAAGATCTACATTTTTTGTATAGTAAGATTTTATATAATTATCTCTTACGGTTTACGAGTTATTCAGAAGTCACCCATAGTAAACAGGACTACATAGGCTATAGCCAAAAAATTCAAGATATATATTTCATTTATCATAAAAATATCTCAAACATATTGCATTTGAATCAAAATCTTTTGAGCCATTTTCTAGAAAATAAAAATTTTTCATGTAAAGGGCAGTTTAGGGTGTGGCTATTTTCTTCAAAATCGCCGTGTCGCATCCTTGAAACACATTAAACTTAAATACCAACTTTGGCTTTTACGCGACTTTTCGTTTTTGAGTTATGCTGCCCACAAACTGACATAGACGCACGTGCGCACACACACACCTTTTTCTAAACAGGCTTTTTTTTTGGATTTAGGGGGCCTCAAAACATATTCCCGGTGAAATCTCGACATTGAATTTTTGGGTGGAGTACAATACTTCCTCTGCTTAGTAGTAGAGAAAGTAAAAATTAAGGGGAAAGCATGCAATGAAAGCAAAAATGGTGGCCATTCTCTGTTTATAGAGCCGAGATTTGATCTTTAGTGATACTCAGTTGAATAGCATTGTAGATCAGTCATGCAACTCATTTCAGAAATAAATGAACATTTTAATGCTAAAGAAATCTCTAATTGCTTTGTTGCAACCCAGCATTAGTGTGTTCATTATGTTCAACAAATTAGTGTTTAGTGCATCTTGCTTGTCTGCATAGTCTAGGAACAATGTATATAATTATGAAAGTGTAGTTTGATGCTAAAAAAGTGTTGGCTACCTTGCTTTGAGTGACGGAAGATGGAGAATTTGGCTACTCCGCATTCTTCAGTATGACTACATTTGGCATAAGTAAATAAATAATTATAAAGCTTATATTATGTTAGTAAAAGGTTTACCAACAAAAAATTACTGAAATAAATACAAGGCGTATTTTTAAAGTGAGTACCGGTAATTTTTTAAAAAACAACAGAACATGATTTTCCTAATACTTCATCATTCATAACCTCACACCCTGTGCCACTTGTACACTTAGTTACTGTCACCTGTGATAAAAGCCAAGTCTGTGCTTCTTTTTTAACATCATGTTTGAAATGTTTTCCACCAAGAAATGCCTTCAGATGAAGAAACACATGAATATCCCTTGGTGCCAAAATTGGACTGTATGGAGGATGATGAGATTTTTCCCAACCAAATGGTACAATCAGATCTTGAGCGTAGGCTGTGTGTGGCTGGGCATTGTCAATCATTGTTTCCCATAAACATCACACACTTGAGGATGAATATTTAGTAACATAACATTTTTTATATTAAAAAAACAAATCACTGATCTGACTGTAACCAAGGTTGCAGGTTCAAATCCGGCCCAGATTGATGGTTTTTAAGTGCTTAAAAACAACAGCTCCATCCATGTGAGTAGATTTCCTGGCATGTAAAAGAACAGCTTTGAACATTTTGAAACACTCAAACAATAGGGCAAAAGAAAGTGACAGTCACTTAGAGCTGCATCTGGTAGAGACTCGGGCCAAGCCATCGGGCCTAATTTGAAAAGGTTTGTCTGGCTTGGGCAGGGCCCAGGCTTGAAAATTATAAGATACAAAATAATTTACTATATCTTTTGGTCACCAATGCCGAAGTTCTGAGAACAATTATTGCAGCAGTTCTTTACGTGGTATTCTATATTATTATTCTGCTGAAATGTTTCAAATAATAATAATAATCATAATGATAAGGTTGGCCCGTGCAGACCCCTAGCGCCTGGCTTCCTAATGAAGTAGAAAAAGATCCTGCATGCTCAAAATCTCAACTGAAGCAGCAAAATGTTTAAATGGTACTTACTTTAAGAACATGCCTTGTAATTCTAAATACATACTGCACCAAAAAATGTGAAGTTTACATGCTACTGGTGTACCTAGAATAAATGTTGTGTCACATGTTGGAAAGTTGAGCGGAATATTGCTCTAGAGTACAGGAATGAGAAGTTAAAGTTGTTATTAATGGTTTTATGTTTGTATGATGACAGATGAAGCCAAGACTGTAAACGAGGTTAGTACAGGGAAGTCATTAGCTGAGAAAGCAGCATCGGAAGGGAGTCCAGCAGCAGGTGGCAGTAGTGCTGATGATGTTATTGAGCCTCCAGATCGCAAGAAGGCCAAGCCGACCAAAGCACTGACAGTGTATGACGTACTAGTGCAGCACAACATTCAGGTATGTGGTAGGAAGCTCACACCTCGATGCTCTCCAGCATCCAAACCTTCTTGAAAACTGATCAGTTTGCCATCCCATACAACATAATAATTGTCAGTGGTGGTTTTTTTTTGGGGGGGAGGGGGAAGGTGAACATGCTGTATATAGGTAATAGGTGATCCAAAATACTCTGAACCGGCTTTGCTGTGTTTTGCCTGTATGCATCCTCGGTGTTCGTCGCCGTCTGCCACTGTTGTAGAACAGCATGGATGAAACCGTACAACATTTTTAAAACTACTTTAAAAGGCTTTACTTACCAATGTTATTGAAGGAAATGGTGAAATTGGCCACCGTCATTGTCCATACATTTTTGGCACCTCCATCACTCGCCGTAGTTCACGTTGAGAAATGTTGGCAATTTCCTGGTGGATTTTTTATTTTAATTCTGTGGGTTTGTCTTGTACACTTTATGCATTAAATTATCCCAGAGATAGAAGTCACAGACGGCTAGATAGAGGGACCTAGGGAGCCTCAAATCTCTACAAATAATTCCATCCTGAAACACACTTTCAATTTAAAATAAAAACAGCTTAGAGACTAAAATCTTCAGTTATCTTAGTCATGACCAATGAGAATCTGATCGATGATCATCATGAAATAATTGTCTGAAATCTTTAAGAACTTATAGCATTACTAAGATAAGTGAAGCTTTTAGTCTCTATATTTGTTTTTATTATAGATTCTGTTGCTTCACTGCTAACAGCTTCAGTTTTTGATTGAATTAGCACTTTCAGTTGTGCTCATCAAAAGATTGACTGTATGAGCTGTTGCAGAGTCTTGTTGAAAAAAGGCAAAATCAAGCTTCCTGTCTGTTAATGCTCTAAAAAAAGTGGGCAAAATTGTATTCACGTACAGTAAACTCTTGGTTTAGTGAACCTAAAGGGCTCAGGAGTTGTCCAGAAAATTGAAAATCTGTTAAATTGAAAAATGAATGAAAATGAAGCAAAAACAATTGAAACTGTTTTATTGGTACATACTGAGACAGAATATATGGTTAGACCCCAAAAAGAAAGCATTTATGTAAATATTTGTTGTAAATATAGTTTATTTTTCATGTTGGTAAGGATTTGTTGAGTACTGAAAATATATTGCCATTGTCTCAATTGTTATAAAAAAGAGTTGTTTAAAAATGTCATAAATACTAATTAACATGTTCAAATTTAATATGTATAAATATAAGAACCATATATACTTAATGTTAAAAGTGTGGGGAGGATGGATAAAGATTGCTTCCCTAACATTGCAGGAACTATTTAGCGTGTAGGAGCATTTCAAAGTGTGCTTCGTAGGAAATGAACGCATACGCGTATGAATACAAACGCATTATGTAAAGAGACGCCAACTGTTTTCTTTCTTAGCGTCCTAGCCTCCGGAAAGGAAACCCATATTTTGCTACACGTGTAGATGTGGATGCTAAAAGTGATCTAAAATAACTAATAATATGAAAAGACTATCAAGGAAGTATATTTAGGTGCAACGAAAGTTAATTTAAATGTAATGAGTGTAATATTTGACGAGAAAAGTGCAAATAAAAGTGATATAGTAAAGTTACATCCTGTGTTCGTTCATTTCACCCGTACCATGACCTGGGGTAGTAAAAGAATCTCATAGCTCAACGCATACAAAACAACTTAATAAAAAGACAGCACCAATACCATTTAATTTACATGATTTACTCTTGGTTAAAAGTTGTTCCCTGTGAAGTTATGGGTTTCAAAAAAGTGACAATACCCATTTGCTTCCCACTTGAATATTGCTACTTTATGGTTAAGGAGCGTAACTATCTGAAATTTTCATAATAGCTTAGCACTTGTGGGTCTGAAGATCTTTCCACGTAAGAAATCACATGATCCATGTGGTCTCTTATTACGGATAATTTAGGTACACACTTCAAAGATTCATCATCGCTGTCGTCGTCATTTTCATCCTCTTGTAGAACACTTGCAGCAATCTCTTCATGACTCAGAATCTGGTAACCTGGGAATGCTCAGAGAATGCCCAATTCAGACTGAAGCTAAGAGTCATGTGAGCTCTTGAGCGCGTGATGCGTAAACAAACTTTCACAAATGTAGCTGAAGACGCGTGAACTAGCCTTCTCGGTCAGACAAACAGTGGAATGCCACAGTTTAATCATCGCAGATCTTCTAAATTGTATTTAAATTTATTCTATAACCAACACCAAATTTAGTCCATTAAATCCAAAGTCTGTAGAACAGAGGTCCGTTAAACCGAGAGTTTACTGTATGTACGGGTGTCAACTGTTTACTCGAACAAAAAATTTGGCCTATAACTCTTTCTCCGCTAATGGCGCACCATACACCAATTTTTTCATCATGAAGGGGTATTTCACAAACAGTATTAGGTTTCTCAGAGCTCCAATAACGATTATTTTATGTACACACATCCATGAAGATGGAACCAAGCCTCATCTGTGAAAAATATTACGTGTGGATAAATTTTGCCCTTGTATACACTATTGAGAGTCCACTCACAAAATGTGCGTCTAATTACAGGATCACCTGCTTGAAGATCATGTGCTACAGTTATTTTATATGGTTTTAACTTTAAAAAGTTTAGTAGCTCCTTGCACAGAGCCGTAAGAAATCCCTTTCTGTTGTGAAAGATGCTGAAGTGATTTTTGAGGGGAATTCTCCAAATAATGAACAATGTCGTCTAATAATTATTATTTATTTATGCCAACAAACTTACTGTTGGTGTTTTTAAACACACAAGCCGTGTGTGGGCAAAGTTTGAGAGGTAGAACTGGAACTTAAAAATTCAATGCCACAACTGGGATTTGAGCCACAGACACTCCGCTTACCAAGCAGGTGCTCTAACCACTGAGCTATTGTGACAAACTGCCAGAATGGCATTAAATTCTCAAGCCAGTTCATATTTCTCCTGGTAAACCACAAAGGCAGTCTCACATCAGAGACAAATTACCCCAATGGTGACTTACTATTGCAAGTACTTTATATCCCAGGATTAAATAACCTTCAGAATGGTTTGAGAATTTAATGCCATTCTGGCAGTTTGTCACAATAGCTCAGTGGTTAGAGCGCCCGCCCTGTAAGCGGAAGGTCTGTGGTTCAAATCCCAGTTGTGGCATTGAATTTTTAAGTTCCAGTTCTACCTCTCAAATGTCGTCTAATGTTTCTTCAGTTAGAACCATTTGTCATGTTTTAGATTTCTGAGCCTGAACACTTCCTATGGCATGAAATTTATTGTAAAGTTCGTAGATTGTTGTACGGCCTGGAACTTTTACACCTGGAAATCTTTCTACAAATCGCACTTTCGCTTGGTGAGCTGAGTTAACACATACAAATCATAAATAAATACATGCTATGCAGTGTAAAACAAATGCTGAGCCATAACACACTTTGTGACTAAGTACAGGACAAAATAAAGCACACTGATAATAACTCAACCACATGATAGTGCATCAGCTCTATACTGCACTTTCAGAGCAGAGAAAAACAAGTCATCCACATGACCTTGTGTACATCAGCTGTTGTTATTGCATCTCCATGAGCGCAGCTGTTTGGATGTTTTTGGGTCTCTCAGTTGTTTGGGACATGCTTTCACAGTATATTGAAATGTGAGCTTAGAATGGATCCCATGGAGCTGGTGGGAAACATTCGTACAATAATAAATTACAAGTACACACCAGTTATGCTAAGAGGTATTCCAGTCCTGCAACCAATTTTAATTTATACAGTACATACAATTACACTGTATCCATTTTACACTAATCTAACATAATTGTGTTAAAGAAATCTTAAGTTTTGTTTGGCAGCAAAATTCACAAAGTTTTTTCTCCATGTATTGTTGGATTGTAGCAAGCTGGAGATGAATACTGTTTCTCCATACACAGAATCATCTTATTCTTGGTACTTATCACTTCACTAACATGCACAATATCTTCTTGTTTCCTTACTTCAGGAAATTCTTAACAGTGCAGTGGAGAAGTTGCCAAGGTCCACCTTAGGGGCATTGAAAAGTATATTCCAGTATGGCCTTAGAAGAAAATGTTGAACTTACCTTTCAAAAGTAAAACAAATAAAAAGTAGAAAATATTTTGGGGCACATATTTTCCCCCACGTTAAATCAGAATCTGCAGTATTTCGGACCGTACTATTTCCAGCTTTTACTGTATTTATGTCTGTATTAAATTTATTGTAAAGAACCATAATAATGAAAGCAAAAGCTTGAAAATACATTACCACAATCCTTGGACAAAAACCAAATATTTGAGGGATAGATTAAAATGAGCTTTAAATTACAAATGTATAGGAAATTACAAATGATCTGTGGTTATTTTATTTTTTTTTCAAATAAAACAGAAAATAAATGAAACAATAAAACTAAAAGCTACTGAGTTTCATATCTGAATTTTTTAATTACTTTTGTAAGATTAGACAATATTTGCAAAATATAGTTAGAATGGAGAAATAAAAAGCATTACAATAGAAGTGTTCTCTGTTATAGGCAATGTGTGAAAAGACATCAGCACTCAATTACGAACAGTCGCAAAATAACAAGTTAGCTAAGGTGCGCAAGTCAGCATCACCGTTGGTGCATCCAAGTTGTGCAGCACCTAAAGTGAGCACTCCAGACTTCACCTCAATGCTGGACTCACCAGGCGCCCCTGACAGCACCAAGCTGAACACACCAGAGATGCGCCGTCAACTCATGGATGACTTTTTGCACTGTGTTCAGCGAGACAATTCTGGCAATATGTGAGTACTGGAACTTTTGGCATGCTGTGCTTGTACAGATACTGTCTCATAAGTAATGTCCTTTTTTAAGAAAAACAATTATTTGAAATGTTAATTATTATTTATTTATGCCAACAAACTTACTGTTGGTGTTTAAGATTAAAAGGAGAAGCATTATATATAGTGATGTCCTGATCATTGTGAAGGTTTTTAGTTGCTTTTATATATTCAGGTAGACAATCACTTACTTGTAGTTGTAGATAAACAGGAGCGCTTTCGTGGAGGTTACGTCCACATCCTCAGCCAGTAGCAACTGTTGTTTGAAGTCCGAGTTTGGTGCCTTGTACACTCCCCTTCGCTCTGGTGGTAGAACTTGCAAACACAATCAAATCTGGTGCAGAGGGAATTTCAAAATTGCAGACATGACTGGAGTTTAAGTGAATAAAATATTTCTCCCAAAGGTCCAAATGTGGACGTAACCTCCACGAAAGCGCTCCTGTTTATCTACAACTACAAGTAAGTGATTGTCTACCTGAATATATAAAAGCAACTAAAAACCTTCACAATTACTGTCGGAGTTTTTAAACACACAAGCCATGTGTGGGCAATGTTTGAGAGGTAGAACTGGAACTTAAAAATTCAATGCCACAGCTGGGATTTGAACCACAGACACTCCGCTTACCAAGCAGGTGCTCTAACCATTAAGCTACTGTGACAACCTGCCAGAATGACATTGAATTCTCAAACCAGTTCGTATTTCTCCTGGTAAACCACAAAGGCAGTCTCACATCAGAGACAAATTACCCCAATAGTGTTCTGACAAGCAATCAACTAATCCTCAAAGTACAGACCATTAGATTCTGTGGTCTTGAACCATCTTTCAGCGAGGTTTATTATCCCATGATGGTACAGTCTCTGGTTTTTTATGTGAAGAATTGGGTGAGACCCACTTGCACAGCTTCAATGTTGTCAAAACTTCTTCCACGTAGAAAATGAACCATGGATCAAAAAAATGATAATCTGATAGTGCGACATCAGGGTTGTATGCTGGGTGTGGTAGCAGCTCGATTCCTCCCAATTCCTGAATTTTTTCCATGGTTCGTACAGTACGGGGTCCTGCATTATCCTCTTACAATAGAACTCTATTTTGGTTAACTAATGCTGGGTATCTCCATCTCAAAACTTCATGAACTCATTCCAGTTGTTGAGAATAAAGATCTGCCCATTTGGAACAAACTCCCAGTGAACCACACCTTCAAAATTCCACCAGACACACATTACTTTGGGACCGAACCAATTCTTTTTAACGGTGACTTTGGCTGGTTGGTGGGGATCAAGCCACTGTTTCGAGGAATTAGGGTTTTGGTAATATACTAATTTTTCATCACGAGTGACAATTCTGCTGACAAACCTATCATCCATGGGATTATGGATAAGCTGACGACAGATATCCACTCTACGTTGAGCCTGTTGAGGTGTCAGTTCATGAGGTTCAGATCTACAGCTTCTGTACGATTTTCCAAGTGTCTTAATGTGGCGATGTGTGGTATCTTTTGATGCACCAAGTTCTTCTGAAAGCCTACGGTACTTTTTTGCAGATTTTCTTGCAAAACTTGGTGTTTATCTTCAATATTCCATACTTTAGGTCTTCCAGAACGTGGTAAATCTTTAGTGTTTTCATCTCCATTGTATAAATGTTGGAACCATCGTTGTGCCACACACTCACTAACGACACCTTCTCCTTCCACTTCACATATTCTTCGTGCTGCGGCAGTTTCCAGTAGTGCTTAAGAAGGACTTTAGAAGTTCAAACTTTGTTATCTCCATTTGTGATTGTTTATTAATAACTGAAGACTGATACATGCTCGCTATGTTTGCAACACTAGCCATGGCATCCTGTAAATAACATTGCCAAACCAAAGAAGCTTAATAATTTTCCAAAACACCAAAATCAAAAAACTGACATTACTTATGAGACAAGCTAATATTAATGGTACTCTGCAGCCATGAACAGAAACAAGAGATTTCTTGAAACAGACACAGGAAGTGTTGAGACATTTGTCCCCTGGGATTGGAACCAGCTTTGTGTCTGTCAGTGTGAAAATGCTGAATGACTGGACAGGAATTCCTTGAGGTTCTGGGAGCTAGGTCCAGGCCATAGATTTGTGGCAGTTTTTATCAAGGGTCAGGTTACAGCAATGAGACATATTCAGCGAAAAAACTGAAGCTGTTCACAGAATCTAAAATGAAAACAAACTTAGAGACTAAAAGCTTTACTTATCTTAGTAAAAGCTTTGAAAATATGATGCAAGCATCATGAAACATATGTGAGTAGGGTTTTCAAAAACTTGCAGCAATTACTAGGACAGGCCGCGCAGTAGCCATGTGGTTAGACCATTCGCTTCTCACCAAAGCAGCCCAGGTTTGATCCCAGGCAACCGCATGGGTTGTTTGTGGTGGACGAAGCAGCGCTGGGGCGGGTTTCCTCCAGGTTCTCCAGTTTCCCCTGCCATCTCATTCCACCGGTGCTCCATCATCATCCCATATCATCAGTGTCTCCGCCTGCAGTGCCGTATGTAGTAAAAGTGGGCGTTAAACACTACACACGCAATTACTAAGATAAGTGAAGCTTTTAGTCTCTAAATTTGTTTTTATCACACTTTGAAACTACCATCTGAAACCATTCAGGTTACACCTATTGCACGGCCAGTGGATCTCCGGCCTTGACGTTTCACAGCTGAGATGAGCTGGAGGGGGAAGGTTAATGTGTAGTAATGAGTATCAGAAAATGGATTCTCAAAATTATCTCAACAGTGAAACTATATGATATTTATTAACCTCTTGAGGGATATCGACGTGAAATCACGTCCATTTAAAATGGCGGATGAGCGATATGGGCGTCCTGTGCGTTTAAGCATTTAACCCTTATTTATCCTTTATCCAATTCAACTTATTATAATTTTCCCTTTATGAAACATTTTAGTAAGGTCTATATACTTTATTGGCTTACCTTAATATGTTCGTTCTGCAGTGATTTAGCTCAAAACAGGGATAAACACACAAGGGTACGTACATCTTTACATTCGCCAATTCCCTTCTTGTGGCACACGAAACACTTTTGAAGTGGGTGGGACTTCTTTGCTGTTGGTGGTATCCTTTTAGGATAATGTTTTCCTTGAAGTCTGAGGGGTGCAGGGGTTTTGAATTTTCAACCCCCAACGTGGTATTGTTCAATTAGGTGCGAGTTATTTATAGTCGGTAGTCAAGGTCGGTCATTGTCCTGTGTGGGTTTAGAGAGCTGTCCAAATCCCCTAACAATTGTATATGGTTATATCCAGTTGGTGCAAAAACACCTTTTTATACCACTTCTCCCTTCAGCTACAAGCAGGAAAGAATACGTATGATTTCAACAAAGAAAGACACGGACTTTACTCAGTTACAAAACTCGTGTAAGCAAAAGTTGTAATGTTGATCTATTCTGGTGACTCAAGCGACCACGCATGCAGTAGTGCTTTATTACACAGTATGCTGACGCATAAGCCACACATACAATGGGTGTTCCTTTACTGTATTTTTCCGAGAATTTATATTAGATGCGTTCGACAGAGCAAAGTTGACTTTTCACCATGTGGCCAACTCTGTTGTACAAGGACCACATGGTTTCAATTGCTTTGGTGTTTGTGCAGGTTTTTTTTTGGTAGGTAAATGGTATAACAATTGTCTCCATTACATATTTATTTATGCCAACAAACTTACTGTTGGTGTTTTTACCAGGAGAAATATGAACTGGTTTGAGAATTTAATGCCATTCTGGCAGTTTGTCACAATAGCTTAGTGGTAGAGCACCCGCCTGGTAAGCGAAAGGTCTGTGTTTCAAATCCCAGTTGTGGCATTGAATTTTTTTAAGTTCCAGTTCTACCTTTCAAATTGTCTCCATATTCTACTATTCTGTGATAATTTCTATGCATACTGTCCACGTAAATTTACGAAGTAGCGATGCGACCTGCAGATGTATGAAATGTTTCAAACACCCTGTTTGAAATTCCTGCTAAAGAACTCGCAACACCACGTCACAAGGCCTTGAGAAGTGTCAGCTGGAGATCCACTGGCCATACAATAAACAGCAACTTTGGTTTTTAACTGACTTAGAGTTTTTGAGTTTTGTTGTAGCTAACAAGAGGTCTGGGTTACTGCCTGCTCCAGAGTAATGTATGAAGGTTTTGGGATCTTCTTTATCACAAATCAGTTCAAAGGTTGTGGTATTCAAAAATTCTTCCACTATCTGCCCTGTAGAATCCACTTTTTCATAACCCCATCTTTTGGAATGGGCACTGAACTCCCCAATTATGATTGTCTTATTTAATTGTTCAATAAGTGAGAGATCTGGTTCATTTCTGGGAGGATTGTAAATACTGTATAAATATAGATGTGTTTTGTTATCCCAAAAATTTAGCTTTATTAATTCACTTTTATCGGTGTTATCCATTTCTTTAACAATTTGAAAGGAGGATTTAATATCCTTTTTGACTCCAACTAATATTCCACTACTTATCTGTCTATTTTTGGGTAGTAAGTGCAGTAAAAATCCAGTAAAATTGAAGTATTTAAGTTGATCATTTGTTAGATTTGCTTCTTGTATGACAAATATATCTATTTTATAGTCAAATACAATTTTATTCAGTTCTATTCTTTTTGTTTGGGTGAGACCACCTGCGTTCCATTGTAGAATTCTGATGTTCTCAGAATTGGGATATATTCTTCACCACTGTCCTCTATGTGATCTGCAAGAGGAAATGTACCGAGACCACCTTCAAATATGCCCGGCCACTTCTAGTGCCCTTCCCATCCATCAGTGAAAAATATTGGAGAGCAAGAGGATTAATGCCTTCATCGTCAGAAATCCAGCATTAGCCAACAAGTTTTTGAGTTCTGCATTTCACAGCCACAGACACACGCACACACACACAGACCTGTGGACCTTTTCTAAAACAGCTTTATTTGGATTCAGGGGACCTCAAAACATATCTTTCCTGTGAAATCTCGACATCAGAATTTTGGGTGGAATACAATACTTCCCCAGCTTACTATACGTAGTAGAGAAAGTAAAAGGCTTCTGAAAATATTAGCAGGAAATGGTGAAAGTTGACTACCCATAGCCAAACCAGAGGTTTGTTGAAAGAAATGTTCATTAAAACTGAAAAAAATTTCATCCAAACAAAGATTTATAAGCTTTATAAAATTGTTTACTAATTCCTCATGCAATTCTATAAAACTTAACCATTTTTTCAAAAATATCAAAAGTTATTCCCTAGGAATGCCAGTTCAACAGAATTTCTTATACTTAAACTTTCAAATTTTTGGAAAGTACAGAGTGTTATACTCAGCTATTTAGCTAGGTTGTAAGTAGATGAATTTACACAATTTAAATGGACCTCATTTTATTTCCTGATTTATGAATTTTAGGAAGTGCATACATTCTGGGCAAAACTGGATGACTTACTTGTACAATATGTTGTTAATGTGATGTATGTTTTGATTTGCAGTCCACTGCACGTGGCTGTCTCCTACGAGAAGTTATCATTGGTAAAGAGGCACTGTGCACTGTTAACTGCACGAAAGGCATCCCTTGATGTTCACAATGATGAAATGGAGGTAAGCTTTGTTGCAACTTATGTTATATAAAGTAAGTACAAGAATAACAAGGATAATTCAGAAAAGTAATTAAAACATCTAATGTATTGCACTCACATGACTTATTCTACTCATGTACTAACCATTCTTACAAACTCTTATTCCTATATCTTCTTTGTGTTAGTTGAGATAAACATTTGTACAAATTATCTTACTGCTTATTTCCTTGTAGGTACAAGGGGAATATGGGAATACAGTACACTTTGATGGTCAAATGTTTTAGAGCTGGTTGCTATATGAAAGCTTTGAAATTCTGTTCTCTTTACAAGGCCAAGAGATAAAAAACATTAATAATGGCCTTCCATTTGTGAAAAGTATAAGTATTGCAGAACTCGCAGAAATAACAGGGAATATCTCTGAAATGGTTCACAAAAACGTGCATTTGAACATAAATTTGGTTCTAAAGTAAGAACAATTTAGAAACTAAAAACTTCACTTATCTTGTTGCTTCACTGTTAATAGCTTCAATTTTCCTTAATTATAAATTTGGTGATTTATCGAGATCTACATTTTTTGTACAGTAAGATTTTATCTGTTTCTTATGGTTTATCGCCTATGCAAGTCATCAAGAATAAACAGGACTACATGGGCTATAGCCAGAAAATTCAAAATATACATCTCATTTGCCATAAACATATTATCTTAAAACAAATAGCATTTTAATCAAAATGGTTAGCACCATTTTCGAGAAAATCAAAATTTTCAAAAGCTTTTCCATGTATTTTTTTTTTTTTTTTTTAATTAACGTCCTCCAACGTTACGTCATATCGGACGGTGAGTGAATGAATGGGTGAAATGATGCTCAAATGAGCCCGAGGTCCATGGAGCTTTAAGTTACCCGACATTCGTCTTCTCAGGATAAGGGAAAACCTCGGAAAAAACCTTACCCGGATAACTTACCCTAAGCGAGATTCGAACTCGCGACCTCTTGAACGTGAGGCAGACACGCTAACCATCACGCTATCGAGGCGGGCAAGCTTTTCCATGTAAAGGGTAGTTTAGGGTGAAGGAATTTTCTTCAAAATCTTTATGTCGCATCCTTGAAAGATATTAAACTTAAATACCAACTTCGGTTTTTAACCAACATTTCGTTTTTGAGTTATGTGTTCACAGACACACAAACTTTTTTCTAAAAATGCTATTTTTGGGTTCAGGGGGCCTCAAAATATGTATTTTTGGTGAAAATGTTTAAGATGAAATATTTGGACGGAATACTATATATCGTGTACTTGTTATATGTAGAGAAAGTAAAGGATGTAAATGTGAAGTGTAAGTGAGATTACGTTGTTTGCAGACACCGCTACACATGGCTGTGATGTTACGCAACGTGGAGATCATTCAGGTCCTGCTCAGTTTCGGAGCCAAGGTATCGGTTACAAACGGTGTTGGCAACACTGCACTGCACCTTGCAATTCTTGAGGGCAATGACCAGGTTTTGAATACGCTCTTGAGTTATTCAAAAGAAGATTTTCCACTCGATTCATTCAATGATGAAGGTAAGGTTCTCTTCATTTCACCATATGTGTACAAATACATAGTATATATCACAAATTGAGGAATATGCAGGTCGCACATTTGTTCTTTATGAATGACCTTCTGCAAAGGAGCAGTGGGCTAGCCTAAGTTTTGTGTGGCACCGATGTATGTACCAATTCTAAGGAGGAAGGAGATGAGCAAATACTAAGATATGTCAAGTTTATAGTGTAGAATTATTATTTATTTATGCCAACAAACTTACTGTTGGTGTTTTTAAACACACAAGCCGTGTGTGGGCAATGTTTGAGAGGTAGAACTGGAACTTAAAAATTCAATGCCACAGGTGGGATTTGAACCACAGACACTCCGCTTACCAGGCAGGTGCTCTAACCATTAAGCTACTGTGACAACCTGCCAGAATGACATTGAATTCTCAAACCAGTTCACATGTAAACCACAAAGGCAGTCTCACATCAGAGACAATTACCAATAAATAAATTACCACATAAAAAAAACACGTCAATTAAGACAACTGTAGGGAAAACATTTAAGAAAAGACTTCAGAAATTTTTAATCCATAAATGCTTGTACTCACTAAATGAAATGTGACTACGATCTAGACAAGCTATTATTTTTTTATATTTTTACTTTGTATGTTTCTACTTTGTATATTGGTCCTCCAGACATTCTGTGGGTTGTGAGAGAGCGATGTGACCGCCAAAACATAGAAATATGTTGTTAGCTAATGCTGGATTTCTGACAATGAAGTCATTAATCCTCTTGCTCTCCAATATTTTTCACTGATGATATTGAAGAGAGCAATAGCAGTAATAGTAACTGCTTTTTAGAGAGCACCATATTTTTATGTTTTGGCGGTCACATCGCTCTCTCACAACTCCCAGAATGTCTGGAGGACCACACCTGTCATTGGTTTACGGGTCTCACCGACATGACCGGAAGAATTATCAAAATAAATTCACCGACCCCATCCTCTGATCACCAATCACAGGACGTATTACATGCCATGACAGGTCAGCATGTTAGGGGTTAAGATTTTATAGAGAAATGGAGAGGTTGGAAAAATAAAGACTCCCTAGCCCTCAGGAACCCTAATAGCATCGGGGTCGGAAGAGAACAAGAGATGACCAAGGTAAGGTCAGATAGAAAAGTTACAGTGAGGAGCAAAACACCAGTAAGTGGAAGTAATGTTCTGCTCAGCTTGGGTACCTTGTGGTCGCCATCCACATATCCCCTAGACACCAGTAAGTGGAAGTAATGTTCTGCTCAGCTTGGGTACCTTGTAGTCACTATCCACATATCCCCTAGACACCAGTAAGTGAAAGTAATGTTCTGCTCAGCTTGGGTACCTTGTGGTCACTATCCACATATCCCCTAGACACCAGTAAGTGGAAGTAACGTTCTGCTCAGCTTGGGTACCTTGTGGTCACTATCCACATATCCCCTAGACACCAGTAAGTGGAAGTAATGTTCTGCTCAGCTTGGGTACCTTGTGGTCGCCATCCACATATCCCCTAGACACCAGTAAGTGGAAGTAATGTTCTGCTCAGCTTGGGTACCTTGTGGTCGCCATCCACATATCCCCTAGACACCAGTAAGTGGAAGTAGTGTTCTGCTCAGCTTGGGTACCTTGTGGTCGCTATCCACATATCCCCTAGACACCAGTAAGTGGAAGTAATGTTCTGCTCAGCTTGGGTACCTTGTGGTCACTATCCACATATCCCCTAGACACCAGTAAGTGGAAGAAATGTTCTACTCAGCTTGGGTACCTTGTGGTCACTATCCACATATCCCCTAGACACCAGTAAGTGGAAGTAATGTTCTACTCAGCTTGGGTACCTTGTGGTCACTATCCACATATCCCCTAGACACCAGTAAGTGGAAGAAATGTTCTACTCAGCTTGGGTACCTTGTGGTCACTATCCACATATCCCCTAGACATCAGTAAGTGGAAGTAATGTTCTGCTCAGCTTAGGTACCTTGTGTTCACTATCCACATATCCCCTAGACACCAGTAAGTGGAAGTAATGTTCTGCTCAGCTTGGGTACCTTGTGGTCACTATCCACATATCCCCTAGACACCAGTAAATGGAAGTAATGTTCTGCTCAGCTTGGGTACCTTGTGATCACTATCCACATATCCCCTAGACACCAGTAAGTGGAAGTAATGTTCTGCTCAGCTTGGGTACCTTGTGGTCACTATTCACATATCCCCTAGACACCAGTAAGTGGAAGTAATGTTCTGCTCAGCTTGGGTACGTTGTGTTCACGATCCACATATCCCCTAGACACCAGTAAATGGAAGTAATGTTCTGCTCAGCTTGGGTACCTTGTGGTCACTATCCACATATCCCCTAGACACCAGTAAATGGAAGTAATGTTCTGCTCAGCTTGGGTACCTTGTGGTCACTATCCACATATCCCCTAGACACCAGTAAATGGAAGTAATGTTCTGCTCAGCTTGGGTACCTTGTGGTCACTATCCACATATCCCCTAGACACCAGTAAATGGAAGTAATGTTCTGCTCAGCTTGGGTACCTTGTGGTCACTATTCACATATCCCCTAGACACCAGTAAGTGGAAGTAACGTTCTGCTCAGCTTGGGTACCTTGTGGTCACTATCCACATATCCCCTAGACACCAGTAAGTGGAAGTAACGTTCTGCTCAGCTTGGGTACCTTGTGGTCACTATCCACATATCCCCTAGACACCAGTAAGTGGAAGTAATGTTCTGCTCAGCTTGGGTACCTTGTGGTGCTATCCACATATCCCCTAGACACCAGTAAGTGGAAGTAATGTTCTGCTCAGCTTGGGTACCTTGTGGTGCTATCCACATATCCCCTAGACACCAGTAATTGGAAGTAATGTTCTGCTCAGCTTGGGTACCTTGTGGCCACTATCCACATATCCCCTAGACACCAGTAAGTGGAAGTAATGTTCTGCTCAGCTTGGGTACCTTGTGGTCACTATCCACATATCCCCTAGACACCAGTAAGTGGAAGTAATGTTCTGCTCAGCTTGGGCACCTTGTGGTCACTATCCACATATCCCCTAGACACCAGTAAGTGCAAGTAATGTTCTGCTCAGCTTGGGTACCTTGTGGTCACTATCCACATATCCCCTAGACACCAGTAAGTGGAAGTAACGTTCTGCTCAGCTTGGGTACCTTGTGGTCACTATCCACATATCCCCTAGACACCAGTAATTGGAAGTAATGTTCTGCTCAGCTTGGGTACCTTGTGGTCACTATTCACATATCCCCTAGACACCAGTAATTGGAAGTAATGTTCTGCTCAGCTTGGGTACCTTGTGGCCACTATCCACATATCCCCTAGACACCAGTAAGTGGAAGTAATGTTCTGCTCAGCTTGGGTACCTTGTGGTCACTATCCACATATCCTCTAGACACCAGTAAGTGGAAGTAATGTTCTGCTCAGCTTGGGTACCTTGTGGTCACTATCCACATATCCTCTAGACACCAGTAAGTGGAAGTAATGTTCTGCTCAGCTTGGGTACCTTGTGGTCACTATCCACATATCCCCTAGACACCAGTAAGTAGAAGTAATGTTCTGCCCAGCTTGGGTACCTTGTGGTCACTATTCACATATCCCCTAGACACCAGTAAGTGGAAGTAATGTTCTGCTCAGCTTGGGTACCTTGTGGTCACTATCCACATATCCCCTAGACACCAGTAAGTAGAAGTAATGTTCTGCTCAGCTTGGGTACCTTGTGGTCACTATCCACATGTCCCCTAGACACCAGTAAGTGAAAGTAATGTTCTGCTCAGCTTGGGTACCTTGTGGTCACTATTCACATGTCCCCTAGACACCAGTAAGTGGAAGTAATGTTCTGCTCAGCTTGGGTACCTTGTGGTCACTATCCACATATCCCCTAGACACCAGTAAGTGGAAGTAATGTTCTACTCAGCTTGGGTACCTTGTGGTCACTATCCACATATCCCCTAGACACCAGTAAGTGGAAGTAATGTTCTGCTTGGGTACCTTGTGGTCACTATCCACATATGCCCTAGACACCAGTAAGTGGAAGTAATGTTCTGCTCAGCTTGGATACCTTGTGGTCACTATCCACATATCCCCTAGACACCAGTAAGTGGAAGTAATGTTCTGCTCAGCTTGGGTACCTTGTGGTCACTATCCACATATCCCCTAGACACCAGTAAGTGGAAGTAATGTTCTGCTCAGCTTGGGTACCTTGTGGTCACCATCCACATATCCCCTAGACACCAGTAAGTGGAAGTAATGTTCTGCTCAGCTTGGGTACCTTGTGGTCACTATCCACATATCCCCTAGACACCAGTAAGTGGAAGTAATGTTCTGCTCAGCTTGGGTACCTTGTGGTCACTATCCACATATCCCCTAGACACCAGTAAGTGGAAGTAATGTTCTGCTCAGCTTGTGTACCTTGTGGTGCTATCCACATATCCCCTAGACACCAGTAAGTGGAAGTAATGTTCTGCTCAGCTTGGGTACCTTGTGGTCACTATCCACATATCCCCTAGACACCAGTAAGTGGAAGTAATGTTCTGCTCAGCTTGGGTACCTTGTGGTCACTATCCACATATCCCCTAGACACCAGTAAGTGGAAGTAATGTTCTGCTCAGCTTGGGTACCTTGTGGTCACTATCCACATATCCCCTAGACACCAGTAAGTGGAAGTAATGTTCTGCTCAGCTTGGGTACCTTGTGGTCACTATCCACATATCCCCTAGACACCAGTAAGTGGAAGTAATGTTCTGCTCAGCTTGGGCACCTTGTGGTCACTATCCACATATCCCCTAGACACCAGTAAGTGGAAGTAATGTTCTGCTTGGGTACCTTGTGGTCACTATCCACATATCCCCTAGACACCAGTAAGTGGAAGTAATGTTCTGCTCAGCTTGGGCACCTTGTGGTCACTATCCACATATCCCCTAGACACCAGTAAGTGGAAGTAATGTTCTGCTCAGCTTGGGTACCTTGTGGTCACTATCCACATATCCCCTAGACACCAGTAAGTGGAAGTAATGTTCTGCTCAGCTTGGGTACCTTGTGGTCACTATCCACATATCCCCTAGACACCAGTAAGTAGAAGTAATGTTCTGCTCAGCTTGGGTACCTTGTGGTCACTATCCACATATCCCCTAGACACCAGTAAGTGGAAGTAATGTTCTGCTCAGCTTGGGTACCTTGTGGTCACTATCCACATATCCCCTAGACACCAGTAAGTAGAAGTAATGTTCTGCTCAGCTTGGGTACCTTGTGGTCACTATCCACATATCCCCTAGACACCAGTAAGTGGAAGTAATGTTCTGCTCAGCTTGTGTACCTTGTGGTGCTATCCACATATCCCCTAGACACCAGTAAGTGGAAGTAATGTTCTGCTCAGCTTGGGTACCTTGTGGTCACTATCCACATATCCCCTAGACACCAGTAAGTGGAAGTAACGTTCTGCTCAGCTTGGGTACCTTGTGGTCACTATCCACATATCCCCTAGACACCAGTAAGTGGAAGTAACGTTCTGCTCAGCTTGGGTACCTTGTGGTCACTATCCACATATCCCCTAGACACCAGTAAGTGGAAGTAATGTTCTGCTCAGCTTGGGTACCTTGTGGTGCTATCCACATATCCCCTAGACACCAGTAAGTGGAAGTAATGTTCTGCTCAGCTTGGGTACCTTGTGGTGCTATCCACATATCCCCTAGACACCAGTAATTGGAAGTAATGTTCTGCTCAGCTTGGGTACCTTGTGGCCACTATCCACATATCCCCTAGACACCAGTAAGTGGAAGTAATGTTCTGCTCAGCTTGGGTACCTTGTGGTCACTATCCACATATCCCCTAGACACCAGTAAGTGGAAGTAATGTTCTGCTCAGCTTGGGCACCTTGTGGTCACTATCCACATATCCCCTAGACACCAGTAAGTGCAAGTAATGTTCTGCTCAGCTTGGGTACCTTGTGGTCACTATCCACATATCCCCTAGACACCAGTAAGTGGAAGTAACGTTCTGCTCAGCTTGGGTACCTTGTGGTCACTATCCACATATCCCCTAGACACCAGTAATTGGAAGTAATGTTCTGCTCAGCTTGGGTACCTTGTGGTCACTATTCACATATCCCCTAGACACCAGTAATTGGAAGTAATGTTCTGCTCAGCTTGGGTACCTTGTGGCCACTATCCACATATCCCCTAGACACCAGTAAGTGGAAGTAATGTTCTGCTCAGCTTGGGTACCTTGTGGTCACTATCCACATATCCTCTAGACACCAGTAAGTGGAAGTAATGTTCTGCTCAGCTTGGGTACCTTGTGGTCACTATCCACATATCCTCTAGACACCAGTAAGTGGAAGTAATGTTCTGCTCAGCTTGGGTACCTTGTGGTCACTATCCACATATCCCCTAGACACCAGTAAGTAGAAGTAATGTTCTGCCCAGCTTGGGTACCTTGTGGTCACTATTCACATATCCCCTAGACACCAGTAAGTGGAAGTAATGTTCTGCTCAGCTTGGGTACCTTGTGGTCACTATCCACATATCCCCTAGACACCAGTAAGTAGAAGTAATGTTCTGCTCAGCTTGGGTACCTTGTGGTCACTATCCACATGTCCCCTAGACACCAGTAAGTGAAAGTAATGTTCTGCTCAGCTTGGGTACCTTGTGGTCACTATTCACATGTCCCCTAGACACCAGTAAGTGGAAGTAATGTTCTGCTCAGCTTGGGTACCTTGTGGTCACTATCCACATATCCCCTAGACACCAGTAAGTGGAAGTAATGTTCTACTCAGCTTGGGTACCTTGTGGTCACTATCCACATATCCCCTAGACACCAGTAAGTGGAAGTAATGTTCTGCTTGGGTACCTTGTGGTCACTATCCACATATGCCCTAGACACCAGTAAGTGGAAGTAATGTTCTGCTCAGCTTGGATACCTTGTGGTCACTATCCACATATCCCCTAGACACCAGTAAGTGGAAGTAATGTTCTGCTCAGCTTGGGTACCTTGTGGTCACTATCCACATATCCCCTAGACACCAGTAAGTGGAAGTAATGTTCTGCTCAGCTTGGGTACCTTGTGGTCACCATCCACATATCCCCTAGACACCAGTAAGTGGAAGTAATGTTCTGCTCAGCTTGGGTACCTTGTGGTCACTATCCACATATCCCCTAGACACCAGTAAGTGGAAGTAATGTTCTGCTCAGCTTGGGTACCTTGTGGTCACTATCCACATATCCCCTAGACACCAGTAAGTGGAAGTAATGTTCTGCTCAGCTTGTGTACCTTGTGGTGCTATCCACATATCCCCTAGACACCAGTAAGTGGAAGTAATGTTCTGCTCAGCTTGGGTACCTTGTGGTCACTATCCACATATCCCCTAGACACCAGTAAGTGGAAGTAATGTTCTGCTCAGCTTGGGTACCTTGTGGTCACTATCCACATATCCCCTAGACACCAGTAAGTGGAAGTAATGTTCTGCTCAGCTTGGGTACCTTGTGGTCACTATCCACATATCCCCTAGACACCAGTAAGTGGAAGTAATGTTCTGCTCAGCTTGGGTACCTTGTGGTCACTATCCACATATCCCCTAGACACCAGTAAGTGGAAGTAATGTTCTGCTCAGCTTGGGCACCTTGTGGTCACTATCCACATATCCCCTAGACACCAGTAAGTGGAAGTAATGTTCTGCTTGGGTACCTTGTGGTCACTATCCACATATCCCCTAGACACCAGTAAGTGGAAGTAATGTTCTGCTCAGCTTGGGCACCTTGTGGTCACTATCCACATATCCCCTAGACACCAGTAAGTGGAAGTAATGTTCTGCTCAGCTTGGGTACCTTGTGGTCACTATCCACATATCCCCTAGACACCAGTAAGTGGAAGTAATGTTCTGCTCAGCTTGGGTACCTTGTGGTCACTATCCACATATCCCCTAGACACCAGTAAGTAGAAGTAATGTTCTGCTCAGCTTGGGTACCTTGTGGTCACTATCCACATATCCCCTAGACACCAGTAAGTGGAAGTAATGTTCTGCTCAGCTTGGGTACCTTGTGGTCACTATCCACATATCCCCTAGACACCAGTAAGTAGAAGTAATGTTCTGCTCAGCTTGGGTACCTTGTGGTCACTATCCACATATCCCCTAGACACCAGTAAGTGGAAGTAATGTTCTGCTCAGCTTGTGTACCTTGTGGTGCTATCCACATATCCCCTAGACACCAGTAAGTGGAAGTAATGTTCTGCTCAGCTTGGGTACCTTGTGGTCACTATCCACATATCCCCTAGACACCAGTAAGTGGAAGTAATGTTCTGCTCAGCTTGGGTACCTTGTGGTCACTATCCACATATCCCCTAGACACCAGTAAGTGGAAGTAATGTTCTGCTCAGCTTGGGCACCTTGTGGTCACTATCCACATATCCCCTAGACACCAGTAAGTGGAAGTAATGTTCTGCTTGGGTACCTTGTGGTCACTATCCACATATCCCCTAGACACCAGTAAGTGGAAGTAATGTTCTGCTCAGCTTGGGCACCTTGTGGTCACTATCCACATATCCCCTAGACACCAGTAAGTGGAAGTAATGTTCTGCTCAGCTTGGGTACCTTGTGGTCACTATCCACATATCCCCTAGACACCAGTAAGTGGAAGTAATGTTCTGCTCAGCTTGGGTACCTTGTGGTGCTATCCACATATCCCCTAGACACCAGTAAGTGGAAGTAATGTTCTGCTCAGCTTGGGTACCTTGTGGTGCTATCCACATATCCCCTAGACACCAGTAAGTGGAAGTAATGTTCTGCTCAGCTTGGGTACCTTGTGGTCGCTATTCACCTATCCCCTAGACGGAGACCGCTGAGTCATAGAAATATAGTGCTCTCTAAAAAGCAGTTACTTTCACTGCTAATTCTCTCCAATTGTAGAGCCTTTCCCATCCATCAGTATTGGAGAACAAGAGGATTAATGACTTCACTGTCAGAAATCAGCATTAGCAAATGACAACTTTGTGTATTTTTATATTTGTATATACTTATTTGAGATTATTATACTTGTATTAATTTCCATGGTTTTAAGCTAGTAATACATAAACTATGCAACCTTGGCCATGTCAGATAGCTGTATTAGCTCCATTGGCGATGATGACCATTCGGTAACAATGTTTAATTTGGCTGCATTTAATATTATACAGGGTGGAGGTGAAATAATCCACCAGACTTTGATAGCAAATAACAAGAAAGTCTAATACCAAAAAGCTGCAAAGTTTATAGTTTTTTGGGAAAAAATAATTTTATAAAAAGATATATCATCACCTGGCTGAATTATTATTGATTAAAGATTCTTGATTTGTGGCTATTTTCATAGAAAATTGAATAAATGACAACTTTTCCCTTTGGCATATTTCAATAGATTGAACAGTTTTTGTGTAAATTAAATTCTAAAAATTCACAATTTGTTGCCTTTCTAATTCTGTTAGGAGTAGAACTGGCAACATCGCATCAGCTGTGTTTACTTTCTTTGCATATCAGTGCAGATCATGCAGAATGTTTACTTAATTTCATGCAATTGTTTTTTTTTTTTTGTCAAAGATGCAAAAGATGTGAAGCCTGTTACAGGAATTGAATACTTGCTCTGAACTTTTATTTCAAATTAATCCCAATGTTATTGCATACTTGTTACTGCTGGTAGATGTTAGTTATTAAAGGTATGGCCATTTTTTGTTTCTGAAACTACCACATAAATAATGGTTAGTCTGTGATTGTGGAATTCACTGGATGCAAACATCAGTGTCAAATTTGTTTACCTACATTTCTTGAAATATTTTGATATCTTTTACGTATACTCAAGCGCACAAATCTTGTCAGAAACTTTGTGTTGCAAATTTCGCTAACTCAAGTTCTTTGGCGCTCACAAGTTAAAGCTTGTTGGAGTAATTGTTGGCAAAAGTGCATCCAAAACCTTCTGCATCATTTTATACAAATTTCTTTTTTGAAGAATAGCAATTAGATGTAGGTATGTGCTTGCATAAAGCACAGTAGTCCCTTTTTAAATCATGTATATTAAAAAATTAAAAGGTACACTTATCAGTTGGCCAAACATATAAACCATTGCACATAAATTTTGTTTACGCATTTTGCAGTGGAGTGCAAATTCACATTAAGAATTATGCTTTCCTAGGTTCAGCAATTACTAGTATCACATTAAATTACGGAATAACTATTAATAACGTAAGAGTGACATAGCCTTTGGAATGCCCAATGCACATTTGCCAGGTAACCTAGCCTCCATCTTGTGTGCTGTCAATCTCGGCACCAGTACTTCATACATACGTCTTGCAGACAATATTGAAACTGCATGTGTGTTAGAAACAAACTACCTTACTATTTATTGTGAACATAATAATAATAATAATAATAATAATAATAATAATAATAATAATAATAATGATAATGATAATGATAATGATAATGATAATGATAATGATAATGATAATGATAATGATAATGATAATGATAATGATAATGATAATGATAATGATAATGATAATGATAATGATAATGATAATAATAATAATAATAATAATAATAATAATAATAATAATAATAATAATAATAATAATAATAATAATAATAATAATAATAATAATAATAATAATTCTTTATTGCCTATAGACTTGCATACAAGTTTCAGACATTGTCAAAAGTAAATATTTACATTTACACATACAGATATTTACATAAACATGTTTACAGTTCATCAAGAGAATAGAGACATTTTTGAATCAAATAATTTTTTAAACAAGCTTTAAAGTTATATTTTCTTATAGTTTTAATTTCTAGAGGTAATTTGTTGTACAAAATTGTTCCTATTACACTTATATCTTTAAATACAATTTGCTTACTACACGTATATCTATGGTAATTTATGCTACTTCTTGTACTATATCCATGAACATCGTTATTTTTTATTGGACTCTTATTTTGTATATATAGTATAGTCCTATACACATATAGAGAGTAAAGTGTTAACATTTTGTGTTGTTTAAATGCATTCCTACAAGATTCCCTAAATTTTAAATTACTAATAATTCTGATGCATTTCTTCTGTAAGATCAATAACTTATCTATATGCATCTTTGCTGCACTTCCCCCATAATGTAGATGTGGATAGATTACACCGTAATAAATCATTTTTAATTCTTCACTGCCTAATGTATGTTTAAAAAACCTTAAAAGAGAAATAGAGTTGCTAATTTTGGTAGCTATAGCATCTATGTGTTGTGCCCATGTAAGCCCGCTGTCTATCCATATTCCTAAGAACTTATGCATGTCTATTTTGTCACAATTTTTATTCTCAATCACAAGTGATTGTTCCAATTGTTCTCGTTTTGAGAGATCATACTTCATAAATTTTGTTTTGTCCACGTTGCATATGAGATTATTCATTCTAAAGTAGTTTAATATTTCATTGGTACCCAAAGCTATTGTTTCCATTAAAGATACATTACAAGCCCCCCAAAAATTTACTGTGGTGTCATCCGCATACAATGTTATAATGGCATTTTTTGGATGATTAACCTCTTGAGGGATATCAACGTGAAATCACGTCCATTTAAAATGGCAGATGAGCGATATGGGCGTCCTGTGCGTTTAAGCATTTAACCCTTATTTATCCCTTATCCAACTCAACTTATTATAATTTTCCCTTTATGAAACATTTTAGTAAGGTCTATATACTTTATTGGCTTACCTTAATATGTTCGTTCTGCAGTGATTTACCTCAAAACAGGGATAAACACACAAGGGTACGTACATCTCCACATTCGCGAATTCACTTCTTGCGGCACACGAAACACTTTCGAAATGGGCGGGACTTCTATGCTGTTGGTGGTATCCTTTTAGGATAATGTTTTCCTTGAAGTCTGAGGGGTGCAGGGGTTTTGGATTTTCAACCCCCAACGTGGTATTGTTCAATTAGGCTGCGAGTTATTTATAGTCGGTAGTCAAGGTCGGTCATTGTCCTGTGTGGGTTTAGAGAGCTGTCCAAATCCCCAAACAATTGTATATGGTTATATCCAGTTGGTGCAAAAACACCTTTTTATACCACTTCTCCCTTCAGCTACAAGCAGGAAAGAATACGTATGTATTTCAACAAAGAAAGACACAGACTCTACTCAGTTACGAAACTCGTGTAAGCAAAAGTTGTAATGTTGATCTATTCTGATGACTCAAGAGGCCACGCATGCAGTAGCGATTTATTACACAGTATGCTGACGCATTAGCCACACATACAATGGGTGTTCCTTTACTGTATCTTTCTGAAAACTAATATTAGATGTGTTCGACAGAGCAAAGTTGACTTTTTACCACAGTGAAACAAAATTGTGCCATTTCAACGTTTTGTAAATACAACTCAACTTTGCTGATGACGTACATTTATACTGCAAATAACGAGTTTTATACCAGTTTTTGTTTCATTAAAATAACTTAATATTTACACAAAATACAGCTGTGTATATACGAAGCGCATTTAACAATTTAAATGCTAGCAGTTCTCGGCTCGCGGACGTTTAAATGGCCATCGCTGAAGAGGTTAATATCATTAACATATAATGAAAACATTAAGGGACCCAAAACTGACCCTTGAGGTACCCCATATCTTACTATTCCCTGTTTTGACTTCACCTTTGACAGACGTGTATCATTTTTAACATGAATTTCAGTTATCTGTTTTCTACCTAACAAGTAAGATTTACAAATTTCATAGGCTTTTCCTCTTATTCCATATGCTTCCAATTTATCAAGTAGCAGATCATGCTTTACGCTATCAAAAGCCTTCGAGAGGTCAAAAAATAATGTGCCTACCTTTTTATTCTGTTCTAATAAATTTATGCCCTGATGGACATAGTTGTAGTTGAAAACCCCTTTCTAAATCCATGCTGAAATTGGCAAAATACATTTTCCTTATTTAAAAATTCTAGCATCCTGACTAAGGGAACCCGCTCATATATTTTCCCAATCTCTGAGGTTACATGAATATCATGTTACGTCCTTATCAACTCGCTTTTGCTAGGCATGCATGCACAGTAAGCAGATTCAGACTTAGTGTGTTCCGTCTCATTTCAAGTGAATTTATGTATTTCTGACTGATAAGACCACATTTAAAATTTCTTTTTTTATGTTTCTGTCATATTTGTAACTTCCTAATGGACACTGCAACTGGTGTCAGAAATTAGAAAATAATTTTGTGGGGCATTTAAAACAAGAATCTAATTCCAAGTGAGGTCGTAATCAATCATGGCATAAGCTTCTCAAATAGAACATGTCAGATATTGAGACCTTTAAATGTAAATGTAATGAAATCAAATATTTGTAATTATGCAGAAATGTAAGATTTGAGGTAATTAATGTTTTTATATGGGACAATTGGCCATAACCTTACCTTTTCACGTAATTTTCTGGTTTCTGGTGCAGCACAACAAAACATCTGAATTCAATACATGACTAACGTTACTTAAATAGTTTTTATAGAGCATTAGAGTAATTCATTAATCAGCTGAGTACCCAATCAACAGATTGTGCCACACACTCTCACCTTTAAATGCAATTATCTAGTTAACAGTGCATTTAATTTAAAAAGTTATTGGCATTTTTTATTAGTTTACATCCACTCTCTCACCTCCTTCAGTCTGACAGATTATTTCACTTCCACCCTGTATAAGCATATTGCTTTCAAATCTGAGAATATAACTGTTGACTGGTAGCTTTAAAAGTTGTGTTGATTGTGGTACCAGGAACAAGCAGTACTACCAGGTCTTCAAGGAAGACCCATTTTGTTTTTGCATGTCGTTTTTGTACATTCAGAGCACTGAATATTTTACACATTTTAAATTTCTTGCCATTGCAGAATTATTGTGTGTTGTTGGACGACGTAAAGTTTTACTGCTTAGAATTTCAAATAGTTGGCAAGTGTGGTGATACAAGAAAGTAGAATAAATGCCTTTGGAATCCAAGGAAAGTGAAGTGTGTAATATTTGTCTCCTACTTGTTTAAGGGTTGGCACCATTGCATCTGTGTGCACAGGCTGATAAAGTGGAGGAAGCAAAGGCTTTGCTCAACGAAGGAGCTGAAATTGACCTTAAGGTAAGATTAAATATTGCCCCTAATATCAGGTAATATTACAAAGGAATCTCCATCCCTAAACTACCTTTTACATAGAAAATTTGTGATTTTCTCAAGCATGTCTCCAGTGAGTTTGATTGAAACATTATATTGGGTGTTTCAGAATGAATATAGGGACTTTAAGGCATTGTAGTATTTAATACATGTAACTTACAATTATAAAAGGAAAGAGCAACTGAAACAGTTCTGAGAGAGGCAGGCTTTCATGGCCGGAGTTGTATAACTAGGAGTTATTTCCAGGCTGTTGTGGCATACTCTGCTGGAGTTTAAGTACCCAAACATTTCGTCCACAGCTGCAGCGGACATCTTCAGTGGCACGGTTGGAGAAGTTAGCATAGTGTCAGAGGTGTGGACTGTCTAAACTGTTATTTATCCCTCAAGTGGCCTCCGCTGATTGTTCCAGATGGCGGATGGTAAGAGGGAGGGGATGGGCTTCAACCAAGGTGTTGTTTCCTCCTGATTGGTTCATCTCAATTTCTCCTGTTTTGTGCCGTTTCTTGTCTTCAATGACTTAACAGCAACTGGTATACTATATGTGGTTAAGTACAAGATGCATTCTGTATTAAGTTCCATTGTAATTCTCTTAAGTGATAATAACATCCGTAGATGGTATCATCAGTTCAGATATACTGGCAGCTATCTTTGTTAATGGAAGAGTATGGGACAATGGAGATAGACTGAAGGAATTGTTGAACGAGTGAGGGGGGGGGGGGGGTCTTTTACGTGTAGACCCAGTTCGGTGAAGCAACTGTAACGTGTTTGTTACCTTGATGCTCTTTCCTGAGTTGGAACGAGGTGAACCAGAGAACTGTATTTGACAGCAAGAGGATGTGTGCCTGTCTGGCATCACTCGGTTAAACAACATACCCAACCGCTGGATTGGCTGCAAGGGGTTGAGTGACAGAGCTTATTTTGCATGGCCTCCATGTTGACCCGATCTGATGCCATGCAACTTCTACCTTTGGGGATTCATAAAGGATGTACTACCCACGGAACAGTTACTGCAGACGAGGTTTGGGAAGAACTCGCCCATTGTCTAGACATGTGCCAAGTGATAAATAGCGCTCACTTTGAGTACTTCTAGGAGAAAACTGAGTCGCTCTTTCATTTGAGGTATGATTTATAACTGTAAGTTAAATGTAATAAAGACTGCAAAGTCTTAAAACCCCTATATTCATTTTGAAACATCCTATATATATATGACAAATGACGGCATCATGGCCAAGCAGTTAGAGCACTCGCCTGCCACCTAGGCAGCCTGAGTTTGATCCCAGGGACCTGCATGTGGTATTTGTGGTGGAGAAAGCAGAGTTGGTGTGGGTTTTCTCCGGTTTCCCCTGCCATTCATTCCAGTCATCGATTCTGCCTGTATTTCATATCATCCTCTTCCTCACTCTCATACCTGGTGCTTGGCTGACCACTCCCTTCCAGGTCTTCACTCTGTCCCGCCCATTGGTTCCTGTCTGGGAGAGACAGGCATCTGACCTTAGACACTGGCTTGTAAGTCCTACATAAGGTAAAGAAACAAAGAGATATATGACAAATAAAATATAATGTATTTCATCGCATACTTATCACATATTTTTAAGGTTCTCTCTTTCATTTTCTTTTTTTGAAGTAAAAAACACACACTGTGATCATTATGCAAAGAATAAATTATTTAAGACTGTGTTAATGTTCAGTGATTAGTGTATGATAATGGGGATAAGAGTCAATGTGAGTGTATGTGAATCAGAGGCACATTACGCTGTTTGTAGTTGAAAAGAAAGGAGAGGCCAAACAAAAGTACCACATGTCGCTAAAACCACAATGCAATCCAATAAAGCATGTGGTATTGGCGGGTTGGCAGTGGTACTTTTTATCTCTAGGGCGTTGGCGGGTGTGTGGATAAAAGATGACAAGGGCTTGTATATTATTAAATAATATTCAAGTTTACACCAAAATTAACTTTATTACAATGAAGTAACAATATTATAACCAATCGTTTCACTCTTCACAAATTAATTGTGGTAAATTTCTGAAACTATTCGGTTTAATGTTGTTAGATATTCTTTGTAATTCTTGTGTCCGATAAACTCAATATAGCATCTCTCGATTTCTCATGCTTTCCAAGCTTCTCTCATAAAATATTAGTCAACATTTTATGTACAAATGCATGTAGCAAATACTCTTGTCTGAATATCTCTCGGTAATCCAATCCTTGATTAGGGATTGCCGTTATGTATAATCACTTAAATACGTGTCTATACTGCATGCTGATTTAATTAGTAGTGTATAGGTCTCTTTATTTACTCTTTCTAGTTACACATGGCTAACAACTATTGTTCCTTTTTCATTGTTCCTTACAATCAATGTTGGCCAAGTTTTCTTCTGGTGAATAGCTTCGGGTTTGATATTGGCATTTACAAAATAGACAATATCCAAATAGCAAGGAATTTACACATATTCAATGGATATAACTTGACATGAATCAAGGAATTAGTTTGAAGCATTTGTTCCTAGTTATGACACCATTTTTATTTACGAGATCTTTTAAGTTGAGCATTGGTAACTATGGTAACTTGTTTGGATAGCTTTGAAAATGTGTTAGATGCAACTTGAAATTAATCAGTTATTGAAGAACTTGCAATATTGCTAAAATTAGTGAAGCTTTTAGTTTCTAATTTGCTCTTATTTTAGATTATTAGTGTGAATTTTCTCATCACTTCACTCGGACAAATAATTGCTGCTACAAACAAATAAATGTTGGGATTTAACTGCAAATGTCCTCTCCATATATCAGCCTTGATTACACTAGTGCTTCATAAATCCTTTGTAGTCAGTTTATCTTCATATCCAGTAATTTGTACTTCGATACTGTTAATCCCATCGTTACTTGAGCTGTTTATTGTGTGCTTCCCATCCTCTGTAACTCTCTCGTTACCTCCAATCTCCTACCATTGTTCTAGTGTGTGTATTGTCGATGGGCCCTTAAACAATACTCACTCACTCACTCACTCTAGTGTGTGTAGAAAAATGAGAATATTGGATGGATGCTTGTTAATGAAAGTGTTTTCTATGTGCAGGATGCAAAAAGTGGACGCACGCCCCTTTTCCATGCAGTGGAGCGCAACGCAGTGAAGCTGGTGAAGATGCTCCTCGAGTTGGGGGCAAATCCCAATCTGCCCAACTTCAGCGGACATACAGCACTACTAGCAGCTAACGAATTTTGTGACACTCCTGTTCCACTAACAAACGATTCACTGTTTATGACACCAAAACTCAGGCCCTTCAATGCCGAGGATCGACCTGTGGTGGCTGCATTGGTCGGCTTATCTACAGATATTGACACTAACACATTTGTGCGCAAGGAGCAACCAGTAATGATGGTTGAACAACGGTAACATATACCTCTTATTTCTTCAAGACGAAGGCAGCAAAACAAGCGATTGAGAACATTTGCTAGCATTTGTTAACTATTTAAATAATAAAAGTATTTTATTACTCCAGTTCCGCACAGTAGTGGAGAAAACTTACTTCCACTGTTTTACTCTTTTTGGGAAACATCAAGAAATTTGACTCATCTTTCCAACATGTGATGTCCAACATTAGGGCATATTCAGTTTCATGTCTTTTGTTATTATATGTTTAGACTTATTTATTTTGCTAATTTCGTGATGGAAAATACTTAATTTAAGCTTTATAATTATTCATTTATTTACCTATGGCACATGTAGGCATATTGAACGCACACAGCCAAATTGTCCATCTTCATCACTTTTATGTCACTAAATTACGCTAACTTATACACATTATCTCTAAATTACACTGATGCCAGGTGAACTAAATAATGCTAGCCTAAACCTGATCGCTACAGCACGAGGTAGTCTGTCTAATGTCTTCCATTACTTCCTGGAAAGGGAGCGTCGAACAGTTCTTGGTGTCAACATGTTACAAATACTCATCTATTGTCTGTTCACCAGCTTATGGTCTTAAGGGAATGAAGACATTCCATATAGTGTAACCTGAGTGTTGTAAACTTCCACACATACTGTTCTGCTGGTTACTTGCCAACTTACCTCCAGTGTTATTCACACTATGTTTACTCATTAATTTCAGTTGTAAAATTATACAAATCACTAATGGTGTGTCGGAAGTAAAGAGAAAAGGCGTGTAAAAGTAGATAAACTGCCACCTGTGAAATCTGCTATGATATTGTGCTGCAGAACAAAGGGGTTCAGAGTGACAGATCCTTGTAGGATGATTGAAACAAACAAACCTAAAGAGGTGTTTTATCAAAGGAAGCAATGAGATCTTCGTTTCAGGGTCATATTTAGCAAGTAACATAAGGATTATGATGGTGAGGGCTAATTTCTTTTAACTAAAGTTGGATCCCGTCAAAATTAACTTTATTTAAATTAAAATAACACATTCACAAATGATTCCACTTTTTTAAAACTATTCTTGTAATCAACATCTGAAACTATTTGGGATATCGTCATGACATAGTTTTCTTCTGTTAACTATTTCTCACGCAAAGTTCAATGGTGTCACTTTTACAATAAGCATCTGTTTTTCTTTCACTTGTATTTATATCCGGTATATAAATTGATGGTATGAATAACAAAGCCAGAACCAAAACTCCTCAAGCACATAACAGGAAAACAAAAGCTGTCCACATGGGAACAAATCTTCGTTTGAAAAATAGAAACAAAGTATACAATTTCAACATCCCCGAGAAAGATATCTTGAGCAAGTTCCTTGAACCACCACCAGAGGAGACCTCAGAGGAAACTTCACCATCCTCACCGGAGAGAACCGGTTGACGTCTGCTTGATAATGAAGGAAAGTCAAGCCTTCGAAACATGTTCCGGTAAATTATAAGTAAGTGTTGTGTAGTGTTATTAATCGACTCACCATTTTTGGCTTGAATGGTATTTCTTTTCCACACAATCACTATCAGTTTGGCATTTCTCGTTATAATTTCAAATTACCATTATTTTTTCCAAAATTTATGTCTTGCACTCGCTACTATTGCACAAAGGTTTTGACGTTAACTCTCTTTGACATCAATATCACAACTGTGCTGAAAAAAGATTCACTATTTATTCTTCTTGGCTACAGAGCTTAGCAACCGTTGTCTTTTATTTGTCTTTTTCCACAACTGTCACTTATAGTTTATGTTGACCGTGTTCCATTTTACTGAATTTTGGATGTAATGATAAAGTTTACTAAAATAAAATATGATCTCATATAACAGAAAATCAACATTTTTTGATGGGCACAAATAAATATAACATGTCAGCATGAACCATCCTTCGGCCACAAAGCGGAAGAGTTTGTTGTTTCATTGGGCCATGTTGCACCCATAGATGTGTGATCTCAATGCCACAGAACTGGCTTGGGCCAAGGTGAAGCGAATAGTTAAAGAAATGTAACAGGTGTCTTATCCTTACAGGAGTTGCACGATATAGCGCTCGAGAGTAGATCACTTGCGAATGAAACAGACTGACAGGGTTTTGTACACATGTAGAAAATGGTCAGTGCGAGAAAGACTAACTAGTTGAAAACATTATTTACATTTAGTAAGCCAAATATACTGTATGAACTGAAAATAATGTTTAAGTTCTGATATTTTGAGCAACTTCTTTACTTCACATGATTACACATTCCAAGTTAATTAAGAAAATATTGAAGCTATTAACAGTGAAGTAACAGAATCTAAAATAAGAACAAATTAGAAACTAAAAGCTTCACTTATCTTAGTAATATTGCAAGGTTTTCCACAGCTGACATGCATCAAGCCGTAATCCAACTTATTTTCAAAGCTATACCACTTTTTTATTTTTATTCATATCCTTCAAAATTTTAGTGCATTTCATTTTAATCAAAGATTTATTAATTTCATTTAAATCTTGACTGACAATTTCAATATCTGTAACAAAATCATCTGTAATTATTATTTATTTATGCCAGCAAACTTACTGTTAGTGTTTTTACAAGCCATGTGTGGGCAATGTTTGAGAGAGGTAGAACTGGAACTTAAAAATTCAATGCCGCAGCTGGGATTTGAACCACAGACCTTCCGCTTACCAGGCAGCTGCTCTAACCAAGCAAGTTTTTATACCTTTATTTAGGAAGTCGATTTCTTTCTCATTAAAGTTACAATTTGAAAAATTAATTACATTATTTGTTTTGATTATTTGGTTTCTTTATATTCAATTTCTGTTGTTTTAGACATAATCTATTTAGCTTGTTTTTCTTTTCATGCTAAAATTTAGATTTCAAAGTAACCCAAAATAATTTACCTAAAATACGTATTAATTTTAAATGTAAGTCATATAACTTAAGTTCAATATTATTTAATTTTTTTAAAGTGTAAACTTCTTTCAACTTTAATAACTTTCTTTTCTGCTGCCTTCTGGTGAATACTATTATCCAATTGAACTGTTTCTCTAATAAAAACAAGGGTTACTTTTTGTTTTAAACAAATATTTGGTACGGTTTTTAAATATTAAACGATGTGTTGTTGAGCTTTTGACTCTTTTATAATCTCAGGTCGTGGTACAGGGTGAATAATCGTAGACTCGGGATGAAGTCTGTATGTGATATTTTATTTGCACCTTTCTCACAAAATTTTAAACACATGTCACAATAATGAACACTTTTCGTTTGTGGATCGACTTGCTTAACATTTCCGCTATATATTGTCAATCAATATTTCATTTTTGCCGTCTTCTACGGCACACACATTAAAATATGTCTTATTTTGGTGGACGCTGCTTGTTAAGAGAGTGAGTGAATTCTTGCTATGCATGTGTATTCATCCACGTATATGTATATTTTATAGCATCCTCTATAATGTCATCTTCCATATATTTTCCTACTTCCCAAAATGTTAAGAAAGCGATCTCAGTCTAACTTTCTAGCATTTTTGGTATTACATTTAAACAATCCTTAAAATGATATACATTAAATCAAAACATAATAATCAACAATTATGATACTAATAGACAAACAATATTCTCAACAATTGAACAATAAAGCAACGCAAACAAAATCAACTACAAACAAAAAATAAGTGAAATTTATAATAGTTTTTTTATATATTTTGGGGAAAAACCATATATTCTGTCTCATATTCAAAAATCTAATGTCTGCAAGAATATGTCTTTTCTTCTCTTGTAATTTTAAATATGATTTAATTTCAGTTTTAGTTCCATATAAATTTAGAAAACAAATAGCTATTAAGGTCTAAATTATTATCCATCATAAATAAAAATGGTGTCTTTTAACTAGGAACAGCTTTAAAAATAAGTTGTTTTACAACTTGAAACATGTCAGCTGTAGAAAATCTTGCAATATTACTAAGATAAGTGGAGCTTTTAGTTTCTAAGTTATTCTTATTTTAGACACATTCTGAGGTTGACACTATTATCAGAAGCACGAGTCCAGCTTCAGATATCAGTGTATATGTAGAATTATTTATTGACGTACTGACTCGCTACATTCCTGCCAGGGACCATGAGTAAGTGGACAAGCTTTAGATCATGTCTGTATCATTGAGGTAAACTGATAGAGCCATTCCTAAAAGTATTATTATCTGCAAGAATGTGCAAACTTTGCTTCTTGTATGACTGATTATAAAGCAACAAAATACAAGAGAAAGCATTATCAGAACTTTCCATAGGCAGCTGGTGGTTGCCAATAAAGTTATGTATGTGTATGGGGATTTCTTTCAGAGGTTGGCTATGGTTATTATAAACGCAGCTATGTGAGAAGCAATAAGACTCAGTGTTTTCAGCCTGCTTGTGCATGTGCCTTTGGAGAACCCTCCATCTTAAAAAATTTCTCATGCCTTTTGCATCACAAGTTGGAAGGAGTCTTCAGAAATTTGTATTTGCTCCTGTAAAAATATGTTTTATTTGAGAGAGATGAGTGTAAAGGTTAATATGTATGTAGTAAGAAAGAAGTGGTAGAACAGATAGCATATAGGCTGAAGTAGGGAACTGATTGGAACTATGAGTCGATGTAGAGATATTGACATAAATATTTGGAACATTCTCAACAGAAAAATTCACTTAAAATAAAGGGTTATCAGCAAGTCATTCTGCACCGTGCTGGTGTCTACCGTTGAAGATAACTTGGTACCACATTACCTTACGTGGATCTATCATATACTTCATTACGTGCAACATTATAAATAACCATAGGCTTGCAACAGCCATGCTGCCACTGCAATTCCCATCTCTAGGGGAATTTTGGTTACAGGAGATTGCGGAGCAACTTCTCAAACCCTATACATTCACGACAAATTATAAAGACCTAGTTTTGTTTCTCTATTTCTTGAAATTTCTCTGTCTTTGTTCCTTTGAATGCTTTCTTTATCTTGCCAGTATTCATAAAGTTTTGTTTGACGTTCCACCAATGTTATATACCATCGGAAACACTGAACTTCACAGTGGATATATTATGAGTAGATATTGGATTTCCATCACTAAAAGTATCTGAAATAGGATGCAGTTATACTTATGCAGCAAGTTACCCCACTGAGGTGTTTGTCTTCAGTCTTCAGTCAGGCAGGAATAGTACTGTGAGGTGGCACATAGTCCCTGTCGATATGGAGAGATAGGTTGCCAATATATGCATGGAAAAAACTGTGATACTAATGATAGTATCTCAGGCTAACAGCCAGGTCAAATTTGGGTAACTGCCCAAGCTTTCAGCAACTAATTGTGCTGCCATCCTCAGGGGAACTGAAGCTAGACTGATGTCACTATGTATTCCTATTGGTCAAGCTGGCCAATGGAGACAAGTGAAAAACCAATGAGGTGACTGCTGAGTGACTGGCATCCATGCTTTGCTGATTTGAAGACCTTCATCCTTGTTTAGCTGTAACGTATAGAGCTTCTTTAATCAACCTGTCATAGTACTTTTCTAGCATTTTTGTAAGGCAATGTGCTCAGCTCTGCCAATCTTTCTGGGTAACGTAGTCTGATACATTAATGTTGTTTGATGCAATCTTCTACAGTTGTACTTGTGTGTTCTGTATAAACTTTGCTGCAGCTGCAAGGGATTTCATAAATGCCTGGAGCACATAGACCCAAATCATCCTTAGCAGAACCTAAAAACTGAAGTATCAACACGGTTTTGTTTTCCTCTTCTTCACACTCATTCAGCATGTCTTTCTGCCACAACACAACACAAAGCAGTCATCTGATTGGTTCCCCACCTTCATGATCTACTCCATGGCACTGTCTCCATTGGCTGAAGCTCGACCAATGGGAAGAAAGTAAATGGATCTTATCCACCACTGGCTAGGAATAAATATTGCAAGCTTCAGTAGTCTAGCTTCACTTCCCTGAGGATGGTTGCAGAGTTAATCGCTGAAAGCTTGGCAGTTAACCAAATTTGACCAAATTAATAATGAATTTGAGGCCTGCACTTGGGATGGCAATGAAGGGAAATAGCCTACTGTGTTAACATTGTAGCATAAGTTTTGTATGAAACAACCGTTTGTTAAAAAGGTAACTGAGTATGCCAAAATATAGCACAACAGTATAACTGAAAGTTCTTTCTGAGCTGTTACGGCGTGGTCTGGTGGAGACAGATGCCCACAGTGCCATAACAACAACTGCGATCTTGCATTAACTCATAGTTCCAATTGGCATATACACTTTATATTATTACCACAACTCAGCTTAATGCTTATTTCTTTTGACAGATGGCAGATTGGACCAATATTTAGCATAAAGTGTATACAGTTGATAGCTTACAAACCTTGATTCATCTTTTTCCTGTCAGTTTATTTACAGTTAAGATCTGATGGTAATGTTAGTACTAGAGATGAAATGTTGATCCATTTCAATGCATTGTCAAATTTTATGTATTTTGTTTTTCACGAGCTGAGTTACTACTATTCTAAAATGTAGCAATAAAAGCTTTGTGAATGTTTTGTACAGTTTGTGTGTTGATATCTCCCCCAAACTTGCAATTTGTAAATACCAAATTAATGTGAATTCATTGAAACAAAAACAATTATAACTAAATGCTTGCATTGACTGGCGATTCTTTGCGTTAATTGAAGCCAGATTACCTCAGGTATAAAGGAATTTGGATACTACAGACAAAATGTGTCAAAATAGGAAAAACACTTATTATAATTTAATTTCTTCATACATTTTAAGGGATGAACAAATTACAATATTACTGAAAGAGCAAAAGAATTCCAAACAAGCTGTGCATTGCTTTGCCTGTCTGTTCTCAGCACTTGTTGCTGTCTGCTACTATCATAGAGAAGTGCGGATGAAATCATACAACACTTTAAAACTACTTTTACAAGCTTTACTTACCAACTTTATGAAAGGAGATGTTGAAACTGGCCACTATTTATCCCATCCTGCTTTTTTGATTTTTCATAGTAATACTTTGCAATAATTTTTTTTAATTTAGAGTTGACTGACCTTTTAGCTGCATAAAATGGTAGATTAACTATAGATTTCTGTACACCGCTGGTACCCTTTTTTGCAAGAAAATCAGCTTTCTCATTACCACTCAGTCCTCAGTGAGCCGGTATCCATTGGAAGACTAGGTGTTTTTGAAGTGCTGTTAGATGGGTAAGGATTTTCCAACATTCTATAATTGTTTGGTTTTTTGGTGACAACTTGGAAGTAATTGCTATACTTGCTGCCCTGGAATCTGAGAGAATAACTGCTTGCTGAAAATGTGAAATTCTGTACAAGATTTTGTAGGGCCATTCGAATTGCTTCAATTTCTCCATTAAAGTTTGTAGTTCCATAACTTAAAGATTTGCAATAAGAAAAGAGGTGACATGTGACTCCAGCACCTGCTCCATCTTGGTTTGATATCAATGATCCATCAGTTTAAATATGGAGCCATTCGTGTTCTGGAAATCTACTATGGATTGTCTCTAATGCCAATAATTTTAGAACACTAGTTGGAGTATCACTTTTTTTAACTTCTTCTGTCAGTGTAAATAATATGTGATGTCTAATGTATGTGTCGGATTGACTTTAGATATGAAGTTTTCCTTTGAATTAGCGAGGTCAACATTCTTCTCGATGTCTTGAATTTTGGAAAGAAAGCTCTCCTGAGTCTTTAGTGTATGTGTAAAATTTCTCTTGTTCCATGTATTAAATGGGAATCTGATCAATGTTTCGTGTTGAATAAGAGCTGCTTTTCTATTTCATATTCAACGGCGTATTGGTTAATTACCATTTCCATAGCTGCTATTGGTGAGGTTTTGATGGCACCTGTAATTAATCTCGGACTTTGGTTTTGAAAGATTGGAATTTTTTTTTGTATTTACTGTTGCACGAACTTCGCTGCAGTAAGTAAATAATGGCTTTAGATATACATTGTATGTTGTGTTAGGAGTTTCTCTGGTACATCCCCACTTTATTCCTGTTAGACATTTTAACAGTGAAAGGCGCCTCTCTGCTCTTTGTATTACATTTTCTATTTGCTTGGTGCATGTAAGTTTGGTATCAAATATAACTCCCAAATACTTTGATTCCTTTGTTTCTGGTAATTGTTGACCCTCAAAATTTAGATTTATTTTTAGTGGCTTTTTTCCTTAGTGAAAACATTTAGTAGTTTGATTTTGTTGTATTAACAGTCATAAAATTTTCTTTGGTCCACCTTTGTAGGTTGGTTAAGGATTGTTGCATAGTTTTTATTAGTTCTGTACTTTTGCTTTTTGGTTTTGAAGTCCACATAACTAAGTCATCAGCAAATAGTGCACACTTCACGCCTGATTCTTGTATTTGTTGTGGCAGATCGTTAATAAATATATTAAAAAGTGTAGTGCGTAGCACTGTGCCTTTTGGTAGTGTTGTTCCACAATAGCCATGTGTAGGAGAAGGTTGTAAACGAATAGAGTGAGAACTCCTGGTTCCCAAAGTAGTATACTTAACACTAACCTTTTTTTTTAATTATAAATTTGGATACCCTGCAACCTATATTCAAAACGAGACTGTTCCCGTGTATTGTACTTTCTCATACAGCTGAAACATACTCGCAGTACCAATGTAAATGGTGATGTGTCAGACAGACGTTGACATATGGCACCGAGAGTATCAATAAACTCAGCTGCATGTTGGAAATATCAAATTGTGTAAACCGTGCCGCAACATGACATTAAACTTAGAAAGATTCTGTTCTCCAAGTGGAACCAATCATTTGTTCTGTGCCTGTACATATAGGCCTCCTCTGCATATAGCTGACAAGTTCTGATATAGCAGGCATCTGCCATTTTGTTGGCCTATGTACACAGTTTCCTGTGCCTAGTTTGGAACCTACTCTGATTCTCATTCATAGCCTATCCTTCACCTATGTTAGCCTATCTCTATTTGCATGTTAGCCTACCTATCTTAATCTATACACACCCCATAGTATACATTGCCTATGTTAGCCTATCAGTCTTAGCCTATACATGTGCTGTGTAAGCCTATACATGGGCTGTGTAAGCCTATACATAGGCTGTGTAAGCCTATAGATAGTCTGTGTTAGCCTATAAATCTTAGCCTATTCATAGTCTGTGTTAGCCTATACAGTCTGTGTAAGCCTATAGATAGCCTGTGTTAGCCTATACATAGCCTGTGTTAGCCTATACATCTTAGCCTGTACATAGCTTGTGTTAGCCTATACATAGCCTGTGTTAGCCCATACATTTTAGCCTGTACATAGCTTGTGTTAGCCTATACATTGCCTATGTTAGCCTATCAGTCTTAGCCTATACATGGGCTGTGTAAGCCTATAGATAGCCTGTGTAAGCCTATAGATAGCCTATACATCTTAGCCTGTACATAGCTTGTGTTAGCCTATACATCTTAGCCTGTACATAGCCTGTGTTAGCCTATACATAGCCTGTGTTAACTTATACATCTTAGCCCGTACATAGTCTGTGTTAGCCTATAAATCTTAGCCTATTCATAGTCTGTGTAAGCCTATAGATACCCTGTGTTAGCCTATACATAGCCTGTGTTAGCCTATACATCTTAGCCTGTACATAGCTTGTGTTAGCCTATACATAGCCTGTGTAAGCCTATAGATAGCCTGTGTTAGCCTATACATCTTAGCCTCTACATAGCTTGTGTTAGCCTATACATAGCCTGTGTAAGCCTATAGATAGCCTGTGTTAGCCTATACATAGCTTGTGTTAGCCTATACATCTTAGCCTGTACATAGCTTGTGTTAGCCTATACATCTTAGCCTGTACATAGCCTGTGTTAGCCTATACATCTTAGCATATACATAGCCTGTGTTAGCCTATGCATCTTAGCCTATACATAGTATATGTTGACCTTTACATCTTAGCCTATACATAGTCTATGTTAGCCTCTTTTTTATTCTTATAACAATTATTTGCTAAAAATTATATTACAATTTTCTTATTCAGGCTATTATACAATTGAGAAAGTACACAGTCTATACGCCATGAGAGGTTTTTGCTGGAACCACCAAGCGGTATTACTTCAGGAAGAAATGCCTAAAAATGGTCAGCATACTGATCTACTAGTGTAGCCAGCACATGTTGTGCAGCGCAGGCCACGTCAAGTTTGGTTGGCACGTTCATCTTGCTCCTTCGCCCAGAGACTGGAGGTGATCATTTGGTAAATTCTGTGCTAGCCTATACAAAGTCTGTGTTGGTCTATACATACCCTGTGTTAGTCAATACATCTTAGCCTATATATAGCCTGTGTTAGCCTATACATAGCCTGTGTTAACCTATACATCTTAGCCTATACATAGCCTGTGTTAGCCTATACATCTTAGCCTATACACAGCCTGTGTTAGCCTATACATCTTAGCCTATACATAGCCTGTGTTGGCCTATACATCTTAGCCTATACATAGCCTGTGTTAACCTATACATCTTAGCCTGTACATAGCCTGTGTTAGCCTATACATCTTAGCGTATACATAGCCTGTGTTAGCCTATACATCTTAGCCTGTACATAGCCTGTGTTAGCCTATCCATCTTAGCCTATTCATCTTAGCCCGTACATAGCTTGTGTTAGCCTATACATCTTAGCGTGTACATAGCTTGTGATAGCCTATACATCTTAGCCTGTACATAGCCTGTGTTAGCCTATACATCTTAGCCTGTGTTAGCCTATCCATCTTAGGCTATTCATCTTAGCCCGTACATAGCTTGTGTTAGCCTATACCTCTTAGCGTGTACATAGCCTGTGTTAGCCTATACATCTTAGCCCGTACATAGCTTGTGATAGCCTATACATCTTAGCCTGTACATAGCCTGTGTTAGCCTATACATCTTAGCCTGTACATAGCCTGTGTTAGCCTATACATCTTAGCCTGTACATAGCCTGTGTTAGCCTATCCATCTTAGCCTATTCATCTTAGCCCGTACATAGCTTGTGTTAGCCTATACATCTTAGCGTGTACATAGCTTGTGATAGCCTATACATCTTAGCCTGTACATAGCCTGTGTTAGCCTATACATCTTAGCCTGTGTTAGCCTATCCATCTTAGGCTATTCATCTTAGCCCGTACATAGCTTGTGTTAGCCTATACCTCTTAGCGTGTACATAGCCTGTGTTAGCCTATACATCTTAGCCCGTACATAGCTTGTGATAGCCTATACATCTTAGCCTGTACATAGCCTGTGTTAGCCTATACATCTTAGCCTGTACATAGCCTGTGTTAGCCTATACATCTTAGCCTGTACATAGCCTGTGTTAGCCTATACATCTTAGCCTATTCATCTTAGCCCGTACATAGCTTGTGTTAGCCTATACATCTTAGCCTAGACATAGCCTGTGTTAGCCCATACATAGCCTGTGTTAGCCTATACATCTTAGCCTGTAGATAGCCTGTGTTAGCCTATACATCTTAGTCTACACATAGCCTGTGTTAGCCTATATATCTTAGCCTGTACATAGCCTGTGTTAGCCTATACATCTTAGCCTATTCATCTTAGCCCGTACATAGCTTGTGTTAGCCTAGACATAGCCTGTGTTAGCCTATACATCTTAGCCTATACATAGCCTGTGTTAGCCTATATATCTTAGCCTGTACATAGCCTGTTTTAGCCTATACATCTTAGCCTGTACATAGCCTGTGTTACCCTGTACATCTTAGCCTGTACATAGCCTGTGTTGCCCTATACATCTTAGCCTGTGTTATTCTATACATATTAGCCTGTACATAGCTTGTGTTAGCCTATCCATCTTAGCCTACACATACCCTGTGTTAGCCTATACATCTTAGCCTGAACATAGCCTGTGTTAGCCTATACATCTTAGCCTGTGTTAACCTATACATCTTAGCCCGTACATAGCTTGTGTTAGCCTATACATCGTAGCCTGTGTTAGCCTATACATCTTAGCCTGTACATAGCCTGTGTTAGCCTATACATCTTAGTCCTACATAGCTTGTATTAGCCTACATAACTTAGCCTAGACATAGCCTGTGTTAGCCTATACATCTTAGCCTGTACATAGCCTGTGTTAGCCTATACATCTTAGCCCATACATAGCTTGTGTTAGCCTACATATCTTAGCCTAGACATAGCCTGTGTTAGCCTATACATCTTAATCTATACATCTTAGCCCGTACATAGCTTAGCTTAGACATAGCCTCTATTAGCCTATACATCTTAGGCTGTACATAGCCTGTGTTAGCCTATACATAGCTTGTGTTAGCCTATACATCTTAGCCTGTACATAGCCTGTGTTAGCCTATACATAGTCTGTGTTAGCCTATACATCTTAGCCTCTACATAGCCTGTGTTAGCCTGTACATAGCCTGTGTTAGCCTATACATAGCTTGTGTTAGCCTGTACATAGCCTGTGTTAGCCTACACATAGCCTGTGTTAGCCTATACATCTTAGCCTGTACATAGCCTGTGTTAACCTATACATCTTAGCCTGTACATAGGCTGTGTTAACCTATACATCTTAGCCTATAGATACCCTGTGTTAGCCTATACATAGCCTGTGTTAGCCTATACATCTTTGCTTACACATAGCCTGTGTTAACCTATACATCTTAGCCTATACATAGCCCAGTGTTAGCCTATACATCTTAGCCTACACATAGTGTGTGTTAGCCTATTCATCTTAGCCTACACATAGCCTGTGTTAGCCTATACATCTTAGCCTACACATAGCCTGTGTTAACCTATACATCTTAGCCTATACATAGCATGTGTTAGCGTTACATAGCCTGTGTTAGCCTATACATCTTAGCCTGTACATAGCCTGTGTTAGCCTGTACATCTTAGCCTGTACATAGCCTGTGTTAGCCTGTGTTAAATTATACATCTTAGCCTGTACATAGCCTTTGTTAGCCTATACATCTTAGCCTATATATAGCCTGTGTTAGTCTATATATCTTAGCCTGTACTTAGCCTGTGTTAACCTATACATCTTAGCCTTTGTTAGCCTATACATCTTAGCCTATAGATACCCTGTGTTAGCCTATACATAGCCTGTGTTAGCCTAGACATAGCCTGTGTTAGCCTATACATCTTAGCCTATAGATACCCTGTGTTAGCCTATACATAGCCTGTGTTAGCCTAGACATAGCCTGTGTTAGCCTAGACATAGCCTGTGTTAGCCTAGACATAGCCTTTGTTAGCCTAGACATAGCCTGTGTTAGCCTAGACATAGCCTGTGTTAGCCTAGACATAGCCTTTGTTAGCCTGTGTTAGCCTAGACATAGCCTGTGTTAGCCTATACATCTTAGCCTATAGATACCCTGTGTTAGCCTATCCATAGCCTGTGTTAGCCTAGACATAGCCTGTGTTAACCTAGACATAGCCTGTGTTAGCCTAGACATAGCCTGTGTTAGCCTATACATAGCCTGTGTTAGCCTATACATCTTAGCCTATAGATACCTTGTGTTAGCCTATACATAACCTGTGTTAGCCTATACATAGCGTGTGTTAGCCTATACATAGCCTGTGTTAGCCTATACATAGCCTGTGTTAGCCTATACATCTTAGCCTATAGATACCCTGTGTTAGCCTGTACATCTTAGCCTGTACATAGGCTGTGTTAACCTATACATCTTAGCCTATAGATACCCTGTGTTAGCCTATACATAGCCTGTGTTAGCCTATACATCTTAGCCTATAGATACCCTGTGTTAGCCTATACATAGCCTGTGTTAGCCTATACATAGCCTGTGTTAGCCTATACATAGCCTGTGTTAGCCTATACATCTTAGCCTATAGATACCCTGTGTTAGCCTGTACATAGCCAGTGTTAACCTATACATCTTAGCCTGTACATAGCATGTCTTAGCCTACACATAGCCTGTGTTAGCCTACACATAGTCTCTATTAGCCTATACATCTTAGCCTGTATTAGCCTACAATAGTCTGTGTTAGCCTATACATCTTAGCCCGTACATAGCTTGTGTTAGCCTATACATCTTAGCCTAGACATAGCCTGTGTTAGCCTATACATCTTAGCCTGTACATAGCCTGTGTTAACCTATACATCTTAGCCTGTGTTATTCTATACATATTCGCCCGTACATAGCTTGTGTTAGCCTATCCATCTTAGCCTACACATACCCTGTGTTAGCCTATACATCTTAGCCTGTACATACCCTGTGTTAGCCTATACATCTTAGCCTGTACATAGCCTGTGTTAGCCTATACATCTTAGCCCTACATAGCTTGTGTTAGGGTACATAACTTAGCCTAGACATAGCCTGTGTAAGCCTATACATCTTATCCCATACATAGCTTGTGTTAGCCTATACATCTTAGCCTTTACATAGCCTGTGTTAGCCTATACATCTTAGCCTGTACATAGCCTGTGTTAGCCTATACATCTTAGCCTGTACATAGCCTGTGTTAGCCTATACATCTTAGCCCATACATAGCTTGTGTTAGCCTACATATCTTAGCCTAGACATAGCCTGTGTTAGCCTATACATCTTAGCCCGTACATACCTTGTGTTAGCCTACATATCTTAGCCTAGACTTAGCCTGTATTAGCCTATACATCTTAGCCTGTACATAGCATGTGTTAGCCTATACATAGCTTGTGTTAGCCTATACATCTTAGCCTGTACATAGCCTGTGTTAGCCTATACATAGCTTGTGTTAGCCTATACATCTTATCCTGTACATAGCCTGTGTTAGCCTATACATCTTAGCCTGTACATAGCCTTTGTTAGCCTGTACATAGCCTGTGTTAGCCTATACATCTTAGCCTGTGTTAACCTATACATCTTAGCCTACACATAGCCTGTGTTAACCTATACATCTTAGCCTACACATAGCCTGTGTTAACCTATACATCTTAGCCTATACATAGCCTGTGTTAGCCTATACATCTTTGCCTACACATAGCCTGTGTTAACCTATGCATGTTAGCCTATACATAGCCTGTGTTAACCTATACATCTAAGCCTACACATAGCCTGTGTTAACCTATACATCTTAGCCTACACATAGCCTGTGTTAACCTATACATCTTAGCCTACACATAGCCTGTGTTAACCTATACATCTTAGCCTATACATAGCCTGTGTTAGCCTATACATCTTTGCCTACACATAGCCTGTGTTAACCTATGCATGTTAGCCTATACATAGCCTGTGTTAACCTATACATCTAAGCCTACACATAGCCTGTGTTAACCTATACATCTTAGCCTACACAGAGCCTGTGTTAGCCCATACATCTCAGCCTACACATAGCCTGTGTTAGCGTATACATCTTAGCCTACACATAGTCTGTGTTAGCCTATTCATCTTAGCCTACACATAGCCTGTGTTATTGTATACATCTTAGCCTATACATAACATATGTTAGCGTTAGATAGCCTGTGTTAGCCTATACATCTTAGCCTGTACATAGCCTGTGTTAGCCTGTATATCTTAGCCTGTGTTAACCGATACATCTTAGCCTACACATAGCCTGTTTTAGCCTATATATCTTAGCCTGTGTTAAATTATACATCTTAGCCTATAGATACCCTGTGTTGGCCTATACATAGCCTGTGTTAACCTATACATCTTAGCCGTTGTTAGCCTATATATAGCCTGTGTTAGCCTATACATCTTAGCCTGTACATAGCATGTGTTAGCCTATACATAGCTTGTGTTAGCCTATACATCTTAGCCTGTACATAGCCTGTGTTAGCCTATACATAGCTTGTGTTAGCCTATACATCTTATCCTGTACATAGCCTGTGTTAGCCTATACATCTTAGCCTGTACATAGCCTTTGTTAGCCTGTACATAGCCTGTGTTAGCCTATACATCTTAGCCTGTGTTAACCTATACATCTTAGCCTACACATAGCCTGTGTTAACCTATACATCTTAGCCTACACATAGCCTGTGTTAACCTATACATCTTAGCCTATACATAGCCTGTGTTAGCCTATACATCTTTGCCTACACATAGCCTGTGTTAACCTATGCATGTTAGCCTATACATAGCCTGTGTTAACCTATACATCTAAGCCTACACATAGCCTGTGTTAACCTATACATCTTAGCCTATACATAGCCTGTGTTAGCCTATACATCTTTGCCTACACATAGCCTGTGTTAACCTATGCATGTTAGCCTATACATAGCCTGTGTTAACCTATACATCTAAGCCTACACATAGCCTGTGTTAACCTATACATCTTAGCCTACACATAGCCTGTGTTAGCCCATACATCTCAGCCTACACATAGCCTGTGTTAGCGTATACATCTTAGCCTACACATAGTCTGTGTTAGCCTATTCATCTTAGCCTACACATAGCCTGTGTTATTGTATACATCTTAGCCTATACATAACATATGTTAGCGTTAGATAGCCTGTGTTAGCCTATACATCTTAGCCTGTACATAGCCTGTGTTAGCCTGTATATCTTAGCCTGTGTTAACCGATACATCTTAGCCTACACATAGCCTGTTTTAGCCTATATATCTTAGCCTGTGTTAAATTATACATCTTAGCCTATAGATACCCTGTGTTGGCCTATACATAGCCTGTGTTAACCTATACATCTTAGCCGTTGTTAGCCTATATATAGCCTGTGTTAGCCTATACATCTTAGCCTGTACATACCCTGGGTTAGCTATATATCTTAGCCTGTACTTAGCCTGAGTTAACCTATACATCTTAGCCTGTACATAGCCTGTGTTAGCTATATATCTTAGGCTGTGTTAACCTATACATCTTAACCTACACATAGCCTGTGTTAGCCTATACATCTTAGTCTTTACATAGCCTGTGTTAGCTATATATCTTAGCCTGTACTTAGCCTGTGTTAACCTATGCATCTTAGCCTGTGTTAGCCTGTACATAGCCTGTGTTAGCCTGTACATAGCCTGTGTTAGCCTGTACATAGCCGGTGTTAGCCTATACATAGCCTGTGTTAGCCTATACATCTTAGCCTTTGTTAGCCTATCCATCTTAGCCTATATATAGCCTGTGTAAACCTATACACCTTAGCCTGTGTTAACCTATACATCTTAGCCTGTGTTAGCCTATACGTAGCCTGTGTTAGCATACACATCTTAGCCTATCCATAGCCTGTGTTAGCCTATACATCTTAGCGTGTGTTAGGCTATACATCTTAACCCGTACATAGCTTGTGTAAGCCTATATATCTTAGCCTATACATCTTAGCCTGTGTTAGGCTATACATCTTAGCCCGTATATATCTTGTGTGAGCCTATACATCTTAGCCTGAACATAGCTTGTGTTAGCCTATACATCTTAGCCTGTACATAGCCTGTGTTAGCCTATACATAGCTTGTGTTAGCCTATACATCTTAGCATGTACATAGCCTGTGTTAGCCTATACATTGCCTGTGTTAGCCTGTAAATAGCCTGTGTTAGCCTATACATCTTAGCCTATACATAGCCTGTGTTAGCCTATATATAGCTTGTGTTAGCCTATCCACCTTAGCCTGTACATAGCCTGTGTTAGCCTATACATCTGAGCCTATAGATACCCTGTGTTGGCCTATACCTAGCCTGTGTTAACCTATACATCTTAGCCTTTGTTAGCGTATACATAGCCTGTGTTAGCCTATACATAGCTTGTGTTGGCCTGTATATCTTAGCTGGGTTAACCTATACATCTTAGCCTACACATAGCCTGTGTTAGCCTATATATCTTAGCCTGTGTTAAATTATACATCTTAGCCAGTACATAGCCTGTGTTAGCCTATACATAGCCTGTGTTAGCCTATACATCTTAGCCTATAGATACCCTGTGTTGGCCTATACATAGCCTGTGTTAACCTATACATCTTAGCCTTTGTTAGCCTTTACATCTTAGCCTGTATACTGCCTGTGTTAACCTATACATCTTAGCCTGTACATAACCTGTGTTAGCTATATATCTTAGCCTGTACTTAGCCTGTGTTAACCAATACATCTTAGCCTGTACATAGCTTCTGTTAGCCTATATATCTTAGCCTGTGTTAACCTATACATCTTAGCCTACACAGAGCCTGTGTTAGCCTATACATCTTAGCCTGTACATAGCCTGTGTTAACCTATAGACCTTAGCGTGTACATAGCCTGTGTTAGCCTATACTTTTTAGCCTATACATAGCCTGTGTTAGCCTATACATCTTTGCCTACACATAGCCTGTGTTAGCCTATGCATGTTAGCCTATACATAGCCTGTGTTAAACTATACATCTTAGCCTATACATAGCCTGTGTTAGCCTATACATCTTTGCCTACACATAGCCTGTGTTAACCTATGCATGTTAGCCTATACATAGCCTGTGTTAACCTATACATCTAAGCCTACACATAGCCTGTGTTAACCTATACATCTTAGCCTATACATAGCCTGTGTTAGCCTATACATCTTTGCCTACACATAGCGTGTGTTAGCCTATACATCTTAGCCTATACATAGCCTGTGTTAGCCCATACATCTTAGCCTACACATAGTCTTTGTTAGCCTATTCATCTTAGCCTACACATAGCCTGTGTTAGCGTATACCTCTTAGCCTACACATAGCATATGTTAGCGTTAGATAGCCTGTGCTAGCCTATACATCTTAGCCTGTACATACCCTGTGTTAGCTATATATCTTAGCCTGTACTTAGCCTGAGTTAACCTATACATCTTAGCCTGTACATAGCCTGTGTTAGGTATATATCTTAGCCTGTGTTAACCTATACATCTTAGCCTACACATAGCCTGTGTTAGCCTATACATCTTAGCCTTTACATAGCCTGTGTTAGCTATATATCTTAGCCTGTGTTAACCTATGCATCTTAGCCTGTGTTAGCCTGTACATAGCCTGTGTTAGCCTGTACATAGCCTGTGTTAGCCTATACATAGCCGGTGTTAGCCTATACATAGCCTGTGTTAGCCTATACATAGCCTGTGTTAGCCTATACATCTTAGCCTGTGTTAGCCTATACATAGCCTGTGTTAGCCTATACATCTTAGCCTATATATAGCCTGTGTTAGCCTATACATCTTAGCCTATACATAGCCTGTGTTAACCTATACATCTTATCCTGTGTTAGCATACACATCTTAGCCTATCCATAGCCTGTGTTAGCCTATACATCTTAGCGTGTGTTAGGCTATACATCTTAGCCCTACATAGCTTGTGTTAGCCTATATATCTTAGCCTATACATCTTAGCCTGTGTTAGGCTATACATCTTAGCCCGTACATATCTTGTGTTAGCCTATGTATCTTAGCCTACACAAAGCCTGTGTTAGCCTATACATCTTAGCCTGTATATTGCCTGTGTTAACCTATATATCTTAGCCTGTACATAGCTTGTGTTAGTCTACCTATCTTAGCCTAGACATAGCCTTTGTTAGCCTATACATCTTATCCCATACATAGCTTGTGTTAGCCTATACATCTTAGCCTGTACATACCCTGTGTTAGCCTATACATCTTAGCCTGTACATAGCCTGTGTTAGCCTATACATCTTAGCCCATACATAGCTTGTGTTAGCCTACATATCTTAGCCTAGACATAACCTGTGTTAGCCTATACATCTTAGTCTATACATCTTAGCCTGTACATACCTTGTGTTAGCCTACATATCTTAGCCTATACTTAGCCTGTATTAGCCTATACATCTTAGCCTGTACATAGCCTGTGTTAGCCTATACATAGCTTGTGTTAGCCTATACATCTTAGCCTGTACATAGCCTGTGTTAGCCTATACATAGCTTGTGTTAGCCTATACATCTTATCCTGTACATAGCCTGTGTTAGCCTATACATGGCTTGTGTTAGCCTATACATCTTAGCCTGTCCATAGCCTGTGTTAACCTGTACATAGCCTATGTTAGCCTATACATCTTAGCCTGTGTTAACCTATACACCTTAGCCTACACATAGCCTGTGTTAACCTATACATCTTAGCCTATACATAGCCTGTGTTAGCCTATACATAGCCTGTGTTAGCCTATACATCTTTGCCTATACATAGCCTGTGTTAACCTATACATGTTAGCCTATACATAGCCTGTGTTAACCTATACATCTTAGCCTACACATAGCCTGTGTTAACCTATACATCTTAGCCTATACATAGCCCTGTGTTAGCCTATACATCTTTGCCTACACATAGCCTGTGTTAGCCTATACATCTTAGCCTACACATAGTCTGTGTTAGCCTATTCATCTTAGCCTACACATAGCCTGTGTTAGCCTATACATCTTAGCCTACACATAGCCTGCGTTAACCTATACATCTTAGCCTATACATAGCATGTGTTAGCGTTACATAGCCTGTGTTAGCCTATACATCTTAGCCTGTACATAGCCTGTGTTAGCCTGTATATCTTAGCCTGTGTTAACCTATACATCTTAGCCTACACATAGCCTGTGTTAGCCTATATATCTCAGCCTGTGTTAAATTATACATCTTAGCCAGTACATAGCCTGTGTTAGCCTATACATAGCCTGTGTTAGCCTATACATCTTAGCCTATAGATACCCTGTGTTGGCCTATACATAGCCTGTGTTAACCTATACATCTTAGCCTTTGTTAGCCTTTACATCTTAGCCTATATACTGCCTGTGTTAGCCTGTACATAACCTGTGTTAGCTATATATCTTAGCCTGTACTTAGCCTGTGTTAACCAATACATCTTAGCCTGTACATAGCTTCTGTTAGCCTATATATCTTAGCCTGTGTTAACCTATACATCTTAGCCTACACAGAGCCCGTGTTAGCCTATACATCTTAGCCTGTACATAGCCTGTGTTAACCTATACACCTTAGCGTGTACATAGCCTGTGTTAGCCTATACTTTTTAGCCTATACATAGCCTGTGTTAGCCTATACATCTTTGCCTACACATAGCCTGTGTTAACCTATGCATGTTAGCCTATACATAGCCTGTGTTAACCTATACATCTTAGCCTATACATAGCCTGTGTTAGCCTATACATCTTTGCCTACACATAGCCTGTGTTAACCTATGCATGTTAGCCTATACATAGCCTGTGTTAACCTATACATCTAAGCCTACACATAGCCTGTGTTAACCTATACATCTTAGCCTATACATAGCCTGTGTTAGCCTATACATCTTTGCCAACACATAGCGTGTGTTAGCCTATACATCTTAGCCTATACATAGCCTGTGTTAGCCCATACATCTTAGCCTACACATAGCCTGTGTTAGCGTATACCTCTTAGCCTACACATAGCATATGTTAGCGTTAGATAGCCTGTGTTAGCCTATACATCTTAGCCTGTACATACCCTGTGTTAGCTATATATCTTAGCCTGTACTTAGCCTGAGTTAACCTATACATCTTAGCCTGTACATAGCCTGTGTTAGGTATATATCTTAGCCTGTGTTAACCTATACATGTTAGCCTACACATAGCCTGTGTTAGCCTATACATCTTAGCCTTTACATAGCCTGTGTTAGCTATATATCTTAGCCTGTACTTAGCCTGTGTTAACCTATGCATCTTAGCCTGTACATAAGCTGTGTTAGCCTATACATAGCCTGTGTTAGCCTATACATCTTAGCCTTTGTTAGCCTATACATCTTAGCCTATATATAGCCTGTGTTAACCAATACATCTTAGCCTGTGTTAGCCTATACGTAGCCTGAGTTAGCATACACATCTTAGCCTATCCATTGCCTGTGTTAGCCTATACATAGCCTGTGTTAGCCTATACATCTTAGCGTGTGTTAGGCTATACATCTTAGCCCGTACATGGCTTGTGTTAGCCTATATATCTTAGCCTATACATCTTAGCCTGTGTTAGGCTATACATCTTAGGCCGTACATATCTTGTGTTAGCCTATGTATCTTAGCCTACACAAAGCCTGTGTTAGCCTATACATCTTAGCCTGTATATAGCCTGTGTTAACCTATATATCTTAGCCTATACATCTTAGCCTGTACATAGCTTGTGTTAGCCTATACGTCTTAACCTGTACATAGCTTGTGTTAGCCTATACATCTTAGCCTGTACATAGCTTGTGTTAGCCTATACATCTTAGCCTGTACATAGCTTGTGTTAGCCTATACATCTTAGCATTTTTTTTTTTTTTTTTTTTTTTTAAAGATTCTTTATTGTTCTACATGTTCCATTACAATATGTAATACTACATGTTGGGTTTGCTTTGTAAACTGATAAATACATCTTAATTTAACATTAATAATTACATAGATTTATATAGTTCAATGATTTTTTGTCAGATCAATTGCATTGGCATACTGAATATATTCTTTAAAATAACTTTTAGCAATTTCGACTTTAGTTGGTGGCCATGTTCCTCTTCTTTGAATTATTTTCCTTCTGAATGCTCTTCTTTTTTCTTCGAGATTTTTGCAGTCATAAATTATATGGTCTGTTGTTTGCTCTCCTCCATTACATGAACAACTTGGGTCGTCTATGATGTGGAACCTATAGTAGTATGCTTTAAGTCTTCCGTGTCCTGTCAGTAGTGTTGTAAGGATACATCTTAGCATGTACATAGCCTGTGTTAGCCTATACATTCCCTGTGTTAGCCTATACATAGCCTGTGTTAGCGTATACATCTTAGCCTATACATAGCCTGTGTTAGCCTATACATAGCCCGTGTTAGCCTATATATAGCTTGTGTTAGCCTATACACCTTAGCCTGTACATAGCTTGTGTTAGCCTATACATCTTAGCCTTTACATAGCCTTTGTTAGCCTATACATAGCCTGTGTCAGCCTATACATAGCTTGTGTTAGCCTATACATAGCTTGTGTTAGCCTATACATCTTAGCCTGTACATAGCTTGTGTTACATCTTAGCCTTTGTTAGCCTATACATAGCCTGTGTTAGCCTATACTTAGCTTGTGTTAGCCTGTACATAGCCTGTGTTAACTTGTACATAGCCGGTGTTAGCTTATACATCTTAGCCTGTACATAGCCTGTGTTAGCCTATACATCTTAGCCCGTACATAGCTTGTGTTACATCTTAGCCTTTGTTAGCCTATACATAGCCTGTGTTAGCCTATACTTAGCTTGTGTTAGCCTGTACATAGCCTGTGTTAACCTGTACATAGCCTGTGTTAGCCTATACATCTTAGCTTATACATAACCTGTGTTAGCCTATACATAACCTGTGTTAGCCAATACATCTTAGCCTATACATAACCTGTGTTACCCTATACATCTTAGCCTATACATAACCTGTGTTAGCCTATACATCTTAGCCTGTACATAACCTGTGTTAGCCTATACATCTTAGCCTATACATAGCCTGTGTTACCCTATACATCTTAGCCTTTACATAACCTGTGTTAGCCTATACATCTTAGCCTATACATAGCCTGTGTTAGCCTATACATCTTAGCCTTTACATAACCTGTGTTAGCCTATACATAGCCTGTGTTAGCCTATACATCTTAGCCTTTACATAACCTGTGTTAGCCTATATATCTTAGCCTATACATAGCCTGTGATAGCCTATACATCTTAGCCTTTACATAACCTGTGTTAGCCTATACATCTTAGCCTATACATAGCCTGTGTAAGCCTATACATCTTAGCCATTACATAACCTGTGTTAGCCTATACATCTTAGCCTATACATAGCTTGTGTTAGCCTATACATAGCCTGTGTTAGCCTATACATAGCCTGTGTTAGCCTATACATCTTAGCCTATACATAGCCTGTGTTAGCCTATACATCTTAGCCTATACATAACCTGTGTTAGCCTATACATCTTAGCCTATACATAGCTTGTGTTAGCCTATACATCTTAGCCTATACATAGCTTGTGTTAGCCTATACATCTTAGCCTATACATAACCTGTGTTAGCCTATACATCTTAGCCTATACATAGCCTGTGTTATCCTATACATCTTATCCTATACATAGCCTGTGTTACCCTATACATCTTAACCTATACATAGCTTGTGTTAGCCTATACATCTTAGCCTATAGATACCCTGTGTTAGCCTATACATTTTAGCCTGTACATAGCCTGTGTTAGCCTATACATCTTAGCCTGTACATAGCTTGTGTTAGCCTATACATCTTAGCCTATACATAGCTTGTGTTAGCCTATACATCTTAGCCTATAGATACCCTGTGTTAGCCTATAGATAGCCTGTATTACCCTATACATCTTAGCCTGTACATAGCCTGTGTTAGCCTATACATCTTAGCCTATAAATAACCTGTGTTAGCCTATACATCTTAGCCTATACATAGCCTGTGTTAGCCTATACATCTTAGCCTTTACATAACCTGTGTTAGCCTATACATCTTAGCCTTTACATAGCCTGTGTTAGCCTATACATCTTAGCCTTTACATAGCCTGTGTTAGCCTATACATCTTAGCCTATACATAACCTGTGTTAGCCTATACATCTTAGCCTTTACATAGCCTGTGTTAGCCTATACATCTTAGCCTTTACATAGTCTGTGTTAGCCTATACATCTTAGCCTATATATAACCTGTGTTAGCCTATACATCTTAGCCTTTACATAACCTGTGTTAGCCTATGCATCTTAGCCTATACATAACCTGTGTTAGCCTATACATCTTAGCCTATACATAACCTGTGTTAGCCAATACATCTTAGCCTATACATAACCTGTGTTACCCTATACATCTTAGCCTATACATAACCTGTGTTAGCCTATACATCTTAGCCTGTACATAACCTGTGTTAGCCTATACATCTTAGCCTATACATAGCCTGTGTTACCCTATACATCTTAGCCTTTACATAACCTGTGTTAGCCTATACATCTTAGCCTATACATAGCCTGTGTTAGCCTATACATCTTAGCCTTTTCATTACCTGTGTTAGCCTATACATCTTAGCCTATACATAGCCTGTGTTAGCCTATACATCTTAGCCTTTACATAACCTGTGTTAGCCTATACATCTTAGCCTTTACATAACCTGTGCTAGCCTATACATCTTAGCCTTTACATAACCTGTGTTAGCCTATACATCTTAGCCTATACATAGCCTGTGTTAGCCTATACATCTTAGCCTTTACATAACCTGTGTTAGCCTATACATCTTAGCCTTTACATAGCCTGTGTTAGCCTATACATCTTAGCCTTTACATAGCCTGTGTTAGCCTATACATCTTAGCCTTTACATAGCCTGTGTTAGCCTATACATCTTAGCCTTTACATAGCCTGTGTTAGCCTATACATCTTAGCCATTACATTACCTGTGTTAGCCTATACATAGCTTGTGTTAGCCTATACATAGCCTGTGTTAGCCTATACATAGCCTGTGTTAGCCTATACATCTTAGCCTATACATAGCCTGTGTTAGCCTATACATCTTAGCCTATACATAACCTGTGTTAGCCTATACATCTTAGCCTATACATAGCTTGTGTTAGCCTATACATAGCCTGTGTTACCCTATACATCTTAGCCTATACATAACCTGTGTTACCCTATACATAGCCTGTGTTAGCCTATACATCTTGGCCTATACATAACCTGTGTTAGCCTATACATCTTAGCCTATACATAGCTTGTGTTAGCCTATACATCTTAGCCTATACATAGCTTGTGTTAGCCTATACATCTTAGCCTATACATAGCTTGTGCTAGCCTATACATCTTAGCCTATACCTAGTCTGTGTTAGCCTATACATCTTAGCCTATACATAGCTTGTGCTAGCCTATACATCTTAGCCTATAGATACCCTGTGTTGGCCTATACATAGCCTGTGTTAACCTATACATCTTAGCCTTTGTTAGCCTATATATAGCCTGTGTTAGCCTATACATCTTAGCCTGTACATACCCTGTGTTAGCTATATATCTTAGCCTGTACTTAGCCTGTGTTAACCTATGCATCTTAGCCTGTGTTAGCCTGTACATAGCCCTAGTTAGCCTATACATAGCCGGTGTTAGCCTATACATAGCCTGTGTTAGCCTATACATCTTAGCGTGTGTTAGGCTATACATCTTAGCCCGTACATAGCTTGTGTTAGCCTATATATCTTAGCCTATACATCTTAGCCTGTGTTAGGCTATACATCTTAGCCCGTACATATCTTGTGTTAGCCTATGTATCTTAGCCTACACAAAGCCTGTGTTAGCCTATACATGTTAGCCTGTATATTGCCTGTGTTAACCTATATATCTTAGCCTATACATCTTAGCCTGTAGATAGCTTGTGTTAGCCTATACATCTTAGCCTATACATAGCCTGTGTTAGCCTATACATCTTAGCCTATACATAGCCTGTGTTAGCCTATACATCTTAGCCTATACATAGCTTGTGCTGGCCTATACATAGCCTGTGCTAGCCTATACATCTTAGCCTATACATAGCCTGTGTTACCCTATACATCTTAGCCTATACATAGCTTGTGTTAGCCTATACATCTTAGCCTATACATAGCCTGTGCTAGCCTATACATCTTAGCCTATACATAGTCTGTGTTAGCCTATACATCTTAGCCTATACATAGCTTGTGCTAGCCTATACATCTTAGCCTATACATAGTCTGTGTTAGCCTATAAATCTTAGCCTATACATAGCCTGTGTTAGCCTATACATCTTAGCCTATACATAGTCTGTGTTAGCCTATACATAGCTTGTGTTAGCCTATACATCGTAGCCTATACATAGCTTGTGCTAGCCTATACATCTTAGCCTATACATAGTCTGTGTTAGCCTATACATCTTAGCCTATACATAGCCTGTGTTAGCCTATATATCTTAGCCTATACATAGCCCGTGTTAGCCTATACATCTTAGCCTATACATAGCTTGTGTTAGCCTTACATCTTAGCCTATACATAGCCTGTGCTAGCCTATACATAGCCTGTGTTAGCCTATACATCTTAGCCTATACACAGCCTGTGCTAGCCTATACATCTTAGCCTATACATAGCTTGTGCTAGCCTATACATCTTAGCCTATACATAGTCTGTGTTAGCCTATACATCTTAGCCTATACATAGCCTGTGTTAGCCTATACATCTTAGCCTATACATAGCCTGTGTTAGCCTATACATCTTAGCCTATACATAGCCTGTGATAGCCTATACATCTTAGCCTATACATAGCCTGTGTTAGCCTATACATCTTAGCCTATACATAGCTTGTGTTAGCCTATACATCTTAGCCTATACATAGCCTGTGCTAGCATATACATCTTAGCCTATACATAGTCTGTGTTAGCCTATACATCTTAGCCTATACATAGCTTGTGCTAGCCTATACATCTTAGTCTATACATAGTCTGTGTTAGCCTATACATCTTAGCCTATACATAGTCTGTGTTAGCCTATACATCTTAGCCTATACATAGCTTGTGTTAGCCTATACATCTTAGCCTATACATAGCTTGTGCTAGCCTATACATCTTAGCCTATACATAGCTTGTGTTAGCCTATACATCTTAGCCTATACATAGCTTGTGCTAGCCTATACATAGTCTGTGTTAGCCTATACATAGCCTGTGTTAGCCTATACATCTTAGCCTATACCTAGCCTGTGTTAGCCTATACACCTTAGCCTATACATAGCTTGTGTTAGCCTATACATCTTAGCCTATACATAGCCTGTGCTAGCCTATACATCTTAGCCTATACATAGCCTGTGTTAGCCTATACATCTTAGCCTATACATAGCCTGTGCTAGCCTATACATCTTAGCCTATACATAGCTTGTGGTAGCCTATACATCTTAGCCTATACATAGCTTGTGTTAGCCTATACATCTTAGCCTATACATAGCCTGTGTTAGCCTATACATCTTAGCCTATACATAGCCTGTGTTAGCCTATACATCTTAGCCTATACATAGCGTGTGCTAGCCTATACATCTTAGCCTATACATAGCCTATGTTAGCCTATACATAGCTTGTGCTAGCCTATACATCTTAGCCTATACATAGCCTGTGTTAGCCTATACATCTTAGCCTATACATAGCTTGTGTTAGCCTATACATAGCCTGTGTTACCCTATACATCTTAGCCTATACATAGCTTGTGTTAGCCTATACATAGCCTGTGTTACCCTATACATCTTAGCCTATACATAACCTATGTTACCCTATACATAGCCTGAGTTAGCCTATACATCTTGGCCTATACATAACCTGTGTTACCCTATACATAGCCTGTGTTAGCCTATACATCTTAGCCTATACATAGCCTGTGTTAGCCTATACATCTTAGCCTATACATAGCTTGTGTTAGCCTATACATAGTCTGTGTTAGCCTATACATAGCTTGTGCTAGCCTATACATAGCCTGTGTTAGCCTATACATCTTAGCCTATACATAGCTTGTGTTAGCCTATACATAGCTTGTGTTAGCCTATACATAGCCTGTGTTACCCTATACATCTTAGCCTATACATAACCTATGTTACCCTATACATAGCCTGAGTTAGCCTATACATCTTGGCCTGTACATAACCTGTGTTAGCCTATACATCTTAGCCTATACATAACCTGTGTTAGCCTATACATCTTAGCCTATACATAACCTGTGTTAGCCAATACATCTTAGCCTATACATAACCTGTGTTAGCCTATACATCTTAGCCTATACATAGCCTGTGTTAGCCTATACATCTTAGCCTTTACATAACCTGTGTTAGCCTATACATCTTAGCCTTTACATAACCTGTGTTAGCCTATACATCTTAGCCTTTACATAACCTGTGTTAGCCTATACATAGCCTGTGTTAGCCTATACATCTTAGCCTTTACATAACCTGTGTTAGCCTATACATCTTAGCCTATACATAGCCTGTGTTAGCCTATACATCTTAGCCATTACATAACCTGTGTTAGCCTATACATAGCCTGTGTTAGCCTATACATAGCCTGTGTTAGCCTATACATCTTAGCCTATACATAGCCTGTGTTAGCCTATACATCTTAGCCTATACATAACCTGTGTTAGCCTATACATAGCTTGTGTTAGCCTATACATCTTAGCCTATACATCTTAGCCTATACATAGCCTGTGTTACCCTATACATCTTAGCCTATACATAACCTGTGTTACCCTATACATAGCCTGTGTTAGCCTATACATCTTGGCCTATACATGCCCTGTGTTACCCTATACATAGCCTGTGTTAGCCTATACATCTTAGCCTATACATAGCCGGTGTTTGCCTATGCATCTTAGCCTATATATAGCTTGTGTTAGCCTATACATCTTAGCCTATACATAGCTTGTGCTAGCCTATACATCTTAGCCTGTACATAGCCTGTGTTAGCCTATACATAGCTTGTGTTAGCCTATACATCTTAGCATGTACATAGCCTGTGTTAGCCTATACATTGCCTGTGTTAGCCTATACATAGCCTGTGTTAGCCTATACATAGCCTGTGTTAGCCTATACATCTTAGCCTATACATAGCCTGTGTTAGCCTATATATAGCTTGTGTTAGCCTATACACCTTAGCCTGTACATAGCCTGTGTTAGCCTATACATCTTAGCGTGTACATAGCCTGTGTTAGCCTATACATCTTAGCCTATAGATACCCTGTGTTGGCCTATACATAGCCTGTGTTAACCTATACATCTTAGCCTTTGTTAGCCTATACATAGCCTGTGTTAGCCTATACATAGCTTGTGTTAGCCTATACATCTTAACCTTAAGATACCGTGTGTTAGCCTATACATAACCTGTGTTAGCCTAGACATAGCCTGTGTTAGCCTATACATAACCTGTGTAAGCCTATACATCTTATGCCATACATAGCTTGTGTTAGCCTATACATCTTAGCCTGTACATACCCTGTGTTAGCCTATACATCTTAGCCTGTACATAGCCTGTGTTAGCCTATACATCTTAGCCCATACATAGCTTGTGTTAGCCTACATATCTTAGCCTAGACATAACCTGTGTTGGCCTATACATCTTAGTCTATACATCTTAGCCTGTACATACCTTGTGTTAGCCTACATATCTTAGCCTAGACTTAGCCTGTATTAGCCTATACATCTTAGCCTGTACATAGCCTGTGTTAGCCTATACATAGCTTGTGTTAGCCTATACATCTTATCCTCTACATAGCCTGTGTTAGCCTATACATGGCTTGTGTTAGCCTATACATCTTAGCCTGTACATAGCCTGTGTTAACCTGTACATAGCCTATGTTAGCCTATACATCTTAGCCTGTGTTAACCTATACACCTTAGCCTACACATAGCCTTTGTTAACCTATACATCTTAGCCTATACATAGCCTGTGTTAGCCTATACATAGCCTGTGTTAGCCTATACATCTTTGCCTATACATAGCCTGTGTTAACCTATACATGTTAGCCTATACATAGCCTGTGTTAACCTATACATCTTAGCCTACACATAGCCTGTGTTAGCCTATACATCTTAGCCTACACATAGTCTGTGTTAGCCAATTCATCTTAGCCTACCCATAGCCTGTGTTAGCCTATACATCTTAGCCTACACATAGCCTGTGTTAACCTATACATCTTAGCCTATACATAGCATGTGTTAGCGTTACATAGCCTGTGTTAGCCTATACATCTTAGCCTGTACATAGCCTGTGTTAGGCTTTATATCTTAGCCTGTGTTAACCTATACATCTTAGCCTACACATAGCCTGTGTTAGCCTATATATCTTAGCCTGTGTTAAATTATACATCTTAGCCAGTACATAGCCTGTGTTAGCCTATACATAGCCTGTGTTAGCCTATACATCTTAGCCTATAGATACCCTGTGTTGGCCTATACATAGCCTGTGTTAACCTACACATCTTAGCCTTTGTTAGCCTTTACATCTTAGCCTATATACTGCCTGTGTTAGCCTATACATCATAGCCTATACATAACCTGTGTTAGCCTATACATCTTAGCCTATACATAGCTTGTGTTAGCCTATACATCTTATCCTATACATAGCCTGTGTTACCCTATACATCTTAGCCTATACATAGCTTGTGTTACCCTATACATCTTAGCCTATACATAGCCTGTGTTACCCTATACATCTTAGCCTATACATAACCTGTGTTAGCCTATACATCTTAGCCTTTACATAACCTGTGTTAGCCTATACATCTTAGCCTATACATAACCTGTGTTAGCCTACACATCTTAGCCTATACATAACCTGTGTTAGCCTATACATCTTAGCCTATACATAGCCTGTGTTAGCCTATACATCTTAGCCTAAACATAGCCTGTGTTACCCTATACATCTTAGCCTATACATAACCTGTGTTAACCTATACATCTTAGCCTGTACATAACCTTTGTTAACCTATACATCTTAGCCTATACATAGCCTGTGTTACCCTATACATAACCTGTGTTAACCTATACATCTTAGCCTTTACATAACCTGTGTTAGCCTATACATCTTAGCCTATACATAACCTGTGTTAACCTATACATCTTAGCCTATACATAACCTGTGTTAACCTATACATCTTAGCCTATACATAGCCTGTGTTACCCTATACATCTTAGCCTATACATCTTAGCCTATACATAGCCTGTGTTAGCCTATACATCTTAGCCTATACATAGCCTGTGTTAGCCTATACATCTTAGCCTATACATAGCCTGTGTTACCCTATACATCTTAGCCTATACATAGCCCTGTGTTAGCCTATACATCTTAGCCTGTACATAGCTTGTGTTAGCCTATACATCTTAGCCTATACATAGCCTGTGTTAGCGTATACATCTTAGCCTTTACATAACCTGTGTTAACCTATACATCTTAGCCTATCCATACCCTGTGTTACCCTATACATCTTAGCCTATACATTACCTGTGTTACCCTATACATAGCCTGTGTTAGCCTATACATCTTGGCCTATACATAACCTGTGTTACCCTATACATAGCCTGTGTTAGCCTATACATCTTATCCTATACATAGCCTGTGTTAGCCTATACATCTTAGCCTATACATAGCTTGTGCTAGCCTATACATCTTAGCCTATACATAGTCTGTGTTAGCCTATACATCTTAGCCTATACATAGCTTGTGCTAGCCTATACATCTTAGCCTATACATAGCTTGTGCTAGCCTATACATCTTAGCCTATACATAGCCCTGTGTTAGCCTATACATGTTAGCCTATACATACCCCTGTGTTAGCCTATACATCTTAGCCTATACATAGCTTGTGTTAGCCTATACATAGCTTGTGCTAGCCTATACATCTTAGCCTATACATAGTCTGTGTTAGCCTATACATAGCTTGTGCTAGCCTATACATAGCCTGTGTTAGCCTATACATCTTAGCCTATACATAGCCTGTGTTAGCCTATACATCTTAGCCTATACATAGCTTGTGTTAGCCTATACATAGCTTGTGTTAGCCTATACATAGCCTGTGTTACCCTATACATCTTAGCCTATACATAACCTGTGTTACCCTAAACATAGCCTGAGTTAGCCTATACATCTTGGCCTATACATAACCTGTGTTACCCTATACATAGCCTGTGTTAGCCTATACATCTTAGCCTATACATAGCCTGTGTTAGCCTATACATCTTAGCCTATACATAGCTTGTGTTAGTCTATACATAGTCTGTGTTAGCCTATACATCTTAGCCTATACATAGCTTGTGCTAGCCTATACATCTTAGCCTATACATAGTCTGTGTTAGCCTATACATCTTAGCCTATACATAGCCTGTGTTAGCCTATACATCTTAGCCTATACATAGCCTGTGTTAGCCTATACATCTTAGCCTATACATAGCTTGTGCTGGCCTATACATAGCCTGTGCTAGCCTATACATCTTAGCCTATACATAGCCTGTGTTACCCTATACATCTTAGCCTATACATAGCTTGTGTTAGCCTATACATCTTAGCCTATACATAGCCTGTGCTAGCCTATACATCTTAGCCTATACATAGTCTGTGTTAGCCTATACATCTTAGCCTATACATAGCTTGTGCTAGCCTATACATCTTAGCCTATACATAGTCTGTGTTAGCCTATAAATCTTAGCCTATACATAGCCTGTGTTAGCCTATACATCTTAGCCTATACATAGTCTGTGTTAGCCTATACATAGCTTGTGTTAGCCTATACATCGTAGCCTATACATAGCTTGTGCTAGCCTATACATCTTAGCCTATACATAGTCTGTGTTAGCCTATACATCTTAGCCTATACATAGCCTGTGTTAGCCTATATATCTTAGCCTATACATAGCCCGTGTTAGCCTATACATCTTAGCCTATACATAGCTTGTGTTAGCCTTACATCTTAGCCTATACATAGCCTGTGCTAGCCTATACATAGCCTGTGTTAGCCTATACATCTTAGCCTATACACAGCCTGTGCTAGCCTATACATCTTAGCCTATACATAGCTTGTGCTAGCCTATACATCTTAGCCTATACATAGTCTGTGTTAGCCTATACATCTTAGCCTATACATAGCCTGTGTTAGCCTATACATCTTAGCCTATACATAGCCTGTGTTAGCCTATACATCTTAGCCTATACATAGCCTGTGATAGCCTATACATCTTAGCCTATACATAGCCTGTGTTAGCCTATACATCTTAGCCTATACATAGCTTGTGTTAGCCTATACATCTTAGCCTATACATAGCCTGTGCTAGCATATACATCTTAGCCTATACATAGTCTGTGTTAGCCTATACATCTTAGCCTATACATAGCTTGTGCTAGCCTATACATCTTAGTCTATACATAGTCTGTGTTAGCCTATACATCTTAGCCTATACATAGTCTGTGTTAGCCTATACATCTTAGCCTATACATAGCTTGTGTTAGCCTATACATCTTAGCCTATACATAGCTTGTGCTAGCCTATACATCTTAGCCTATACATAGCTTGTGTTAGCCTATACATCTTAGCCTATACATAGCTTGTGCTAGCCTATACATAGTCTGTGTTAGCCTATACATAGCCTGTGTTAGCCTATACATCTTAGCCTATACCTAGCCTGTGTTAGCCTATACACCTTAGCCTATACATAGCTTGTGTTAGCCTATACATCTTAGCCTATACATAGCCTGTGCTAGCCTATACATCTTAGCCTATACATAGCCTGTGTTAGCCTATACATCTTAGCCTATACATAGCCTGTGCTAGCCTATACATCTTAGCCTATACATAGCTTGTGGTAGCCTATACATCTTAGCCTATACATAGCTTGTGTTAGCCTATACATCTTAGCCTATACATAGCCTGTGTTAGCCTATACATCTTAGCCTATACATAGCCTGTGTTAGCCTATACATCTTAGCCTATACATAGCGTGTGCTAGCCTATACATCTTAGCCTATACATAGCCTATGTTAGCCTATACATAGCTTGTGCTAGCCTATACATCTTAGCCTATACATAGCCTGTGTTAGCCTATACATCTTAGCCTATACATAGCTTGTGTTAGCCTATACATAGCCTGTGTTACCCTATACATCTTAGCCTATACATAGCTTGTGTTAGCCTATACATAGCCTGTGTTACCCTATACATCTTAGCCTATACATAACCTATGTTACCCTATACATAGCCTGAGTTAGCCTATACATCTTGGCCTATACATAACCTGTGTTACCCTATACATAGCCTGTGTTAGCCTATACATCTTAGCCTATACATAGCCTGTGTTAGCCTATACATCTTAGCCTATACATAGCTTGTGTTAGCCTATACATAGTCTGTGTTAGCCTATACATAGCTTGTGCTAGCCTATACATAGCCTGTGTTAGCCTATACATCTTAGCCTATACATAGCTTGTGTTAGCCTATACATAGCTTGTGTTAGCCTATACATAGCCTGTGTTACCCTATACATCTTAGCCTATACATAACCTATGTTACCCTATACATAGCCTGAGTTAGCCTATACATCTTGGCCTATACATAACCTGTGTTACCCTATACATAGCCTGTGTTAGCCTATACATCTTAGCCTATACATAGCCTGTGTTAGCCTATACATCTTAGCCTATACATAGCTTGTGTTAGCCTATACATAGTCTGTGTTAGCCTATACATCTTAGCCTATACATAGCTTGTGCTAGCCTATACATCTTAGCCTATACATAGTCTGTGTTAGCCTATACATCTTAGCCTATACATAGCCTGTGTTAGCCTATACATCTTAGCCTATACATAGCCTGTGTTAGCCTATACATCTTAGCCTATACATAGCCTGTGCTAGCCTATACATCTTAGCCTATACATAGCCTGTGTTAGCCTATACATAGCTTGTGTTAGCCTATACATCTTAGCCTATACATAGCCTGTGCTAGCATATACATCTTAGCCTATACATAGTCTGTGTTAGCCTATGCATCTTAGCCTATACATAGCTTGTGCTAGCCTATACATCTTAGCCTATACATAGCCTGTGTTAGCCTATACATCTTAGCCTATACATAGTCTGTGTTAGCCTATACATCTTAGCCTATACATAGCTTGTGTTAGCCTATACATCTTAGCCTATACATAGCTTGTGCTAGCCTATACATCTTAGCCTATACATAGTCTGTGTTAGCCTATACATCTTAGCCTATACATAGCCTGTGTTAGCCTATACATCTTAGCCTATACATAGCTTGTGTTAGCCTATACATCTTAGCCTATACATAGGCTGTGTTAGCCTATACATCTTAGCCTATACATAGCCTGTGTTAGCCTATACATCTTAGCCTATACCTAGCCTGTGTTAGCCTATACATCTTAGCCTATACCTAGCCTGTGTTAGCCTATACATAGCTTGTGTTAGCCTATACATAGCCTGTGCTAGCCTATACATCTTAGCCTATACATAGCCTGTGTTAGCCTATACATCTTAGCCTATACATAGCTTGTGCTAGCCTATACATCTTAGCCTATACATAGTCTGTGTTAGCCTATACATCTTAGCCTATACATAGCCTGTGTTAGCCTATACATCTTAGCCTATACATAGCCTGTGTTAGCCTATACATCTTAGCCTATACATAGCTTGTGCTAGCCTATACATCTTAGCCTATACATAGCCTGTGTTAGCCTATACATAGCTTGTGCTAGCCTATACATCTTAGCCTATACATAGCCTGTGTTAGCCTATACATCTTAGCCTGTACATAGCTTGTGTTAGCCTATACATCTTAGCCTATACATAGCTTGTGTTAGCCTATACATCTTAGCCTATACATAGCTTGTGTTAGCCTATACATAGCCTGTGTTACCCTATACATCTTAGCCTATACATAGCTTGTGTTAGCCTATACATAGCCTGTGTTACCCTATACATCTTAGCCTATACATAGCTTGTGTTAGCCTATACATCTTAGCCTATACATAGCTTGTGCTAGCCTATACATCTTAGCCTATACATAGTCTGTGTTAGCCTATACATAGTCTGTGTTAGCCTATACATAGCTTGTGCTAGCCTATACATAGCCTGTGTTAGCCTATACATAGCTTGTGCTAGCCTATACATAGCCTGTGTTAGCCTATACATCTTAGCCTATACATAGCTTGTGTTAGCCTATACATAGCTTGTGTTAGCCTATACATAGCCTGTGTTACCCTATACATCTTAGCCTATACATAACCTATGTTACCCTATACATAGCCTGAGTTAGCCTATACATCTTGGCCTATACATAACCTGTGTTACCCTATACATAGCCTGTGTTAGCCTATACATCTTAGCCTATACATAGCCTGTGTTAGCCTATACATCTTAGCCTATACATAGCTTGTGTTAGCCTATACATAGTCTGTGTTAGCCTATACATCTTAGCCTATACATAGCTTGTGCTAGCCTATACATCTTAGCCTATACATAGTCTGTGTTAGCCTATACATCTTAGCCTATACATAGCCTGTGTTAGCCTATACATCTTAGCCTATACATAGCCTGTGTTAGCCTGTACATCTTAGCCTATACATAGCCTGTGTTAGCCTATACATCTTAGCCTATACATAGCCTGTGCTAGCCTATACATCTTAGCCTATACATAGCCTGTGTTAGCCTATACATCTTAGCCTATACATAGCTTGTGTTAGCCTATACATCTTAGCCTATACATAGCCTGTGCTAGCATATACATCTTAGCCTATACATAGTCTGTGTTAGCCTATACATCTTAGCCTATATATAGCTTGTGCTAGCCTATACATCTTAGCCTATACATAGTCTGTGTTAGCCTATACATCTTAGCCTATACATAGCCTGTGTTAGCCTATACATCTTAGCCTATACATAGTCTGTGTTAGCCTATACATCTTAGCCTATACATAGCTTGTGTTAGCCTATACATCTTAGCCTATACATAGCTTGTGCTAGCCTATACATCTTAGCCTATACATAGTCTGTGTTAGCCTATACATCTTAGCCTATACATAGCCTGTGTTAGCCTATACATCTTAGCCTATACATAGCTTGTGTTAGCCTATACATCTTAGCCTATACATAGCTTGTGCTAGCCTATACATTTTAGCCTATACATAGTCTGTGTTAGCCTATACATCTTAGCCTATACATAGCCTGTGTTAGCCTATACATCTTAGCCTATACCTAGCCTGTGTTAGCCTATACACCTTAGCCTATACATAGCTTGTGTTAGCCTATACATAGCCTGTGCTAGCCTATACATCTTAGCCTATACATAGCCTGTGTTAGCCTATACATCTTAGCCTATACATAGCCTGTGCTAGCCTATACATCTTGGCCTATACATAGCTTGTGCTAGCCTATACATCTTAGCCTATACATAGTCTGTGTTAGCCTATACATCTTAGCCTATACATAGCCTGTGTTAGCCTATACATCTTAGCCTATACATAGCCTGTGTTAGCCTATACATAGCTTGTGCTAGCCTATACATCTTAGCCTATACATAGCCTGTGTTAGCCTATACATAGCTTGTGCTAGCCTATACATCTTAGCCTATACATAGCCTGTGTTAGCCTATACATCTTAGCCTGTACATAGCTTGTGTTAGCCTATACATCTTAGCCTATACATAGCTTGTGTTAGCCTATACATCTTAGCCTATACATAGCTTGTGTTAGCCTATACATAGCCTGTGTTACCCTATACATCTTAGCCTATACATAGCTTGTGTTAGCCTATACATAGCCTGTGTTACCCTATACATCTTAGCCTATACATAGCTTGTGTTACCCTATACATCTTAGCCTATACATAACCTGTGTTGACCTATACATCTTAGCCTTCACATAACCTGTGTTAACCTATACATCTTAGCCTGTACATAACCTGTGTTAACCTATAAATCTTAGCCTATACATAACCTGTGTTAGCCTATACATCTTAGCCTATACATAGCCTGTGTTAACCTATACATCTTAGCCTATACATAACCTGTGTTACCCTATACATCTTAGCCTATACATAACCTGTGTTAGCCTATACATCTTAGCCTATACATAGCCTGTGTGACCCTATACATCTTAGCCTATACATAACCTGTGTTAACCTATACATTTTAGCCTATACATAGCCTGTGTTAACCTATACATCTTAGCCTATACATAACCTGTGTTAGCCTATACATAGCCTGTGTTAGCCTATACATAACCTGTGTTAGCCTATACATCTTAGCCTATACATAGCCTGTGTTAGCCTATACATCTTAGCCTATACATAGCCTGTGTTAGCCTATACATAACCTGTGTTACCCTATACATCTTAGCCTATACATAACCTGTGTTACCCTATACATAGCCTGTGTTAGCCTATACATCTTAGCCTATACATCACCTGTGTTAGCCTATACATCTTAGCCTATACATAACCTGTGTTAGCCTATACATCTTAGCCTTTACATAACCTGTGTTAACCTATACATCTTAGCCTTTACATAACCTGTGTTAGCCAATACATCTTAGCCTATACATAACCTGTGTTAGCCTATACATCTTAGCCTTTACATAACCTGTGTTAACCTATACATCTTAGCCTTTACATAACCTGTGTTAACCTATACATCTTAGCCTATACATAGCCTGTGTTAGCCTATACATCTTAGCCTATACATAGTCTGTGTTAACCTATACATCTTAGCCTATACATAACCTGTGTTAGCCTATACATCTTAGCCTTTACATAACCATTGTTAGCCTATACATCTTAGCCTGTACATAACCATTGTTAGCCTATACATCTTAGCCTTTACATAACCATTGTTAGCCTATACATCTTAGCCTTTACATAACCATTGTTAGCCTATACATCTTAGCCTGTACATAACCTGTGTTAGCCCATACATCTTAGCCTATACATAACCTATGTTACCCTATACATAGCCTGAGTTAGCCTATACATCTTGGCCTATACATAACCTGTGTTACCCTATACATAGCCTGTGTTAGCCTATACATCTTAGCCTATACATAGCCTGTGTTAGCCTATACATCTTAGCCTATACATAGCTTGTGTTAGCCTATACATAGTCTGTGTTAGCCTATACATCTTAGCCTATACATAGCTTGTGCTAGCCTATACATCTTAGCCTATACATAGTCTGTGTTAGCCTATACATCTTAGCCTATACATAGCCTGTGTTAGCCTATACATCTTAGCCTATACATAGCCTGTGTTAGCCTATACATCTTAGCCTATACATAGCCTGTGCTAGCCTATACATCTTAGCCTATACATAGCCTGTGTTAGCCTATACATAGCTTGTGTTAGCCTATACATCTTAGCCTATACATAGCCTGTGCTAGCATATACATCTTAGCCTATACATAGTCTGTGTTAGCCTATGCATCTTAGCCTATACATAGCTTGTGCTAGCCTATACATCTTAGCCTATACATAGCCTGTGTTAGCCTATACATCTTAGCCTATACATAGTCTGTGTTAGCCTATACATCTTAGCCTATACATAGCTTGTGTTAGCCTATACATCTTAGCCTATACATAGCTTGTGCTAGCCTATACATCTTAGCCTATACATAGTCTGTGTTAGCCTATACATCTTAGCCTATACATAGCCTGTGTTAGCCTATACATCTTAGCCTATACATAGCTTGTGTTAGCCTATACATCTTAGCCTATACATAGGCTGTGTTAGCCTATACATCTTAGCCTATACATAGCCTGTGTTAGCCTATACATCTTAGCCTATACCTAGCCTGTGTTAGCCTATACATCTTAGCCTATACCTAGCCTGTGTTAGCCTATACATAGCTTGTGTTAGCCTATACATAGCCTGTGCTAGCCTATACATCTTAGCCTATACATAGCCTGTGTTAGCCTATACATCTTAGCCTATACATAGCTTGTGCTAGCCTATACATCTTAGCCTATACATAGTCTGTGTTAGCCTATACATCTTAGCCTATACATAGCCTGTGTTAGCCTATACATCTTAGCCTATACATAGCCTGTGTTAGCCTATACATCTTAGCCTATACATAGCTTGTGCTAGCCTATACATCTTAGCCTATACATAGCCTGTGTTAGCCTATACATAGCTTGTGCTAGCCTATACATCTTAGCCTATACATAGCCTGTGTTAGCCTATACATCTTAGCCTGTACATAGCTTGTGTTAGCCTATACATCTTAGCCTATACATAGCTTGTGTTAGCCTATACATCTTAGCCTATACATAGCTTGTGTTAGCCTATACATAGCCTGTGTTACCCTATACATCTTAGCCTATACATAGCTTGTGTTAGCCTATACATAGCCTGTGTTACCCTATACATCTTAGCCTATACATAGCTTGTGTTAGCCTATACATCTTAGCCTATACATAGCTTGTGCTAGCCTATACATCTTAGCCTATACATAGTCTGTGTTAGCCTATACATAGTCTGTGTTAGCCTATACATAGCTTGTGCTAGCCTATACATAGCCTGTGTTAGCCTATACATAGCTTGTGCTAGCCTATACATAGCCTGTGTTAGCCTATACATCTTAGCCTATACATAGCTTGTGTTAGCCTATACATAGCTTGTGTTAGCCTATACATAGCCTGTGTTACCCTATACATCTTAGCCTATACATAACCTATGTTACCCTATACATAGCCTGAGTTAGCCTATACATCTTGGCCTATACATAACCTGTGTTACCCTATACATAGCCTGTGTTAGCCTATACATCTTAGCCTATACATAGCCTGTGTTAGCCTATACATCTTAGCCTATACATAGCTTGTGTTAGCCTATACATAGTCTGTGTTAGCCTATACATCTTAGCCTATACATAGCTTGTGCTAGCCTATACATCTTAGCCTATACATAGTCTGTGTTAGCCTATACATCTTAGCCTATACATAGCCTGTGTTAGCCTATACATCTTAGCCTATACATAGCCTGTGTTAGCCTATACATCTTAGCCTATACATAGCCTGTGTTAGCCTATACATCTTAGCCTATACATAGCCTGTGCTAGCCTATACATCTTAGCCTATACATAGCCTGTGTTAGCCTATACATCTTAGCCTATACATAGCTTGTGTTAGCCTATACATCTTAGCCTATACATAGCCTGTGCTAGCATATACATCTTAGCCTATACATAGTCTGTGTTAGCCTATACATCTTAGCCTATATATAGCTTGTGCTAGCCTATACATCTTAGCCTATACATAGTCTGTGTTAGCCTATACATCTTAGCCTATACATAGCCTGTGTTAGCCTATACATCTTAGCCTATACATAGTCTGTGTTAGCCTATACATCTTAGCCTATACATAGCTTGTGTTAGCCTATACATCTTAGCCTATACATAGCTTGTGCTAGCCTATACATCTTAGCCTATACATAGTCTGTGTTAGCCTATACATCTTAGCCTATACATAGCCTGTGTTAGCCTATACATCTTAGCCTATACATAGCTTGTGTTAGCCTATACATCTTAGCCTATACATAGCTTGTGCTAGCCTATACATTTTAGCCTATACATAGTCTGTGTTAGCCTATACATCTTAGCCTATACATAGCCTGTGTTAGCCTATACATCTTAGCCTATACCTAGCCTGTGTTAGCCTATACACCTTAGCCTATACATAGCTTGTGTTAGCCTATACATAGCCTGTGCTAGCCTATACATCTTAGCCTATACATAGCCTGTGTTAGCCTATACATCTTAGCCTATACATAGCCTGTGCTAGCCTATACATCTTGGCCTATACATAGCTTGTGCTAGCCTATACATCTTAGCCTATACATAGTCTGTGTTAGCCTATACATCTTAGCCTATACATAGCCTGTGTTAGCCTATACATCTTAGCCTATACATAGCCTGTGTTAGCCTATACATCTTAGCCTATACATAGCTTGTGCTAGCCTATACATCTTAGCCTATACATAGCCTGTGTTAGCCTATACATAGCTTGTGCTAGCCTATACATCTTAGCCTATACATAGCCTGTGTTAGCCTATACATCTTAGCCTGTACATAGCTTGTGTTAGCCTATACATCTTAGCCTATACATAGCTTGTGTTAGCCTATACATCTTAGCCTATACATAGCTTGTGTTAGCCTATACATAGCCTGTGTTACCCTATACATCTTAGCCTATACATAGCTTGTGTTAGCCTATACATAGCCTGTGTTACCCTATACATCTTAGCCTATACATAGCTTGTGTTACCCTATACATCTTAGCCTATACATAACCTGTGTTGACCTATACATCTTAGCCTTCACATAACCTGTGTTAACCTATACATCTTAGCCTGTACATAACCTGTGTTAACCTATAAATCTTAGCCTATACATAACCTGTGTTAGCCTATACATCTTAGCCTATACATAGCCTGTGTTAACCTATACATCTTAGCCTATACATAACCTGTGTTACCCTATACATCTTAGCCTATACATAACCTGTGTTAGCCTATACATCTTAGCCTATACATAGCCTGTGTGACCCTATACATCTTAGCCTATACATAACCTGTGTTAACCTATACATTTTAGCCTATACATAGCCTGTGTTAACCTATACATCTTAGCCTATACATAACCTGTGTTAGCCTATACATAGCCTGTGTTAGCCTATACATAACCTGTGTTAGCCTATACATCTTAGCCTATACATAGCCTGTGTTAGCCTATACATCTTAGCCTATACATAGCCTGTGTTAGCCTATACATAACCTGTGTTACCCTATACATCTTAGCCTATACATAACCTGTGTTACCCTATACATAGCCTGTGTTAGCCTATACATCTTAGCCTATACATCACCTGTGTTAGCCTATACATCTTAGCCTATACATAACCTGTGTTAGCCTATACATCTTAGCCTTTACATAACCTGTGTTAACCTATACATCTTAGCCTTTACATAACCTGTGTTAGCCAATACATCTTAGCCTATACATAACCTGTGTTAGCCTATACATCTTAGCCTTTACATAACCTGTGTTAACCTATACATCTTAGCCTTTACATAACCTGTGTTAACCTATACATCTTAGCCTATACATAGCCTGTGTTAGCCTATACATCTTAGCCTATACATAGTCTGTGTTAACCTATACATCTTAGCCTATACATAACCTGTGTTAGCCTATACATCTTAGCCTTTACATAACCATTGTTAGCCTATACATCTTAGCCTGTACATAACCATTGTTAGCCTATACATCTTAGCCTTTACATAACCATTGTTAGCCTATACATCTTAGCCTTTACATAACCATTGTTAGCCTATACATCTTAGCCTGTACATAACCTGTGTTAGCCCATACATCTTAGCCTATACATAACCATTGTTAGCCTATACATCTTAGCCTGTACATAGCCTGTGGTAGCGTATACATCTTAGCCTATACATAACCATTGTTAGCCTATACATCTTAGCCTTTACATAGCCTGTGTTACCCTATACATCTTAGCCTATACATAACCATTGTTAGCCTATACATCTTGGCCTATACATAACCTGTGTTAGCCTATACATCTTAGCCTATACATAACCTGTGTTAGCCTATACATCTTAGCCTATACATAACCATTGTTAGCCTATACATCTTAGCCTGTACATAACCTGTGTTAGCCCATACATCTTAGCCTATACATAACCATTGTTAGCCTATACATCTTAGCCTGTACATAGCCTGTGTTAGCGTATACATCTTAGCCTATACATAACCATTGTTATCCTATACATCTTAGCCTTTACATAGCCTGTGTTACCCTATACATCTTAGCCTATACATAACCATTGTTAGCCTATACATCTTAGCCTATACATAACCTGTGTTAGCCTATACATCTTAGCCTGTAAATAGCCTGTGTTACCCTATACATCTTAGCCTATACATAACCAGTGTTAGCCTATACATAGCCTGTGTTAGCCTATACATAGCCTGTGTTAGCCTATACATCCTAGCCTACACATAGTCTGTTTTAGCCTATACATCCTAGCCTATACATAGTCTGTGTTAGCCTATATATCTTAGCCTATACATAGTCTGTGTTAGCCTATACATAGTCTGTGTTAGCCTATACATCTTAGGCTATACATACCCTGTGTTAGCCTATACATCTTAGCCTATACATAGCCTGTGTTAGCCTATACATCTTAGCCTATACATAGTCTGTGTTAGCCTATACATCTTAGCCTGTACATAACCTGTGTTAGCCTATACATCTTAGCCTATACATAGTCTGTGTTAGCCTATACATCTTAGCCTGTACATAACCTGTGTTAGCCTATACATCTTAGCCTATACATAACCTGTGTTAGCCTATACATCTTAGCCTATACATAGCCTGTGTTAGCCTATACATCTTAGCCTATACATAGTCTGTGTTAGCCTATACATCCTAGCCTATACATAGTCTGTGTTAGCCTATACATCTTAGGCTATACATACCCTGTGTTAGCCTATACATCTTAGCCTATACATAGCCTGTGTTAGCCTATACAGTCGGTCTGGGTGGCTCAGTTGGTTAGACGCTGGCTTAGTGATCCCAAGGTCGCGGGTTCAAATCCGGCCCAGACCGATGGTTTTTAAGTGTGCTTAAAAACGACAGCTCCATGTCAGTAGATTTACTGGCATGTTAAAGAACTCCTGCGGGACAAAATTCCGGCACACCGGCGACGCTGATGTGATCCTGGCAATTGACAGCGTCGTTAAAGAACAAAAAAAAAAAAAAATTAGCCTATACATACCCTGTGTTAGCCTATACATCTTAGCCTATACATAGTCTGTGTTAGCCTATACATCTTAGCCTATACATAGTCTGTGTTAGTCTATACATCTTAGCCTATACATAGTCTGTGTTAGCCTATACATCTTAGCCTGTACATAGCCTGTGTTAGCCTATACATAGCCTGAGTTAACCTATACATCTTAGCCTGTACATAGCCTGTGTTAGCCTATACATCTTAGCCTATCCATAGCCTGTGTTAGCCTATACACATGGACGAGTGTAGCGTATACAGATAACCTATACACATAGCCTACACAGATGGACGGGTTTAGCCTATACAGATGGACGAGTGTAGCCTATACAGATAACCTATACACATAGCCTATACAGATGGACGAGTGTAGCCTATACAGATAGCCTATACACATAGCCTATACAGATGGGCGAGTGTAGCCTATACAGATAGCCTATAGAGATAGCCTATACAGATAGCCTACACAGATGGACGAGTGTAGCCTATACAGATAGCCTATACACATAGCCTATACAGATGGACGAGTGTAGCCTATACAGGTGGACGAGTGTAGCCTATAAAGATAGCCTATACACATAGCCTATACAGATGGACGAGTGTAGCCTATACAGATGGACGAGTATAGCCTATACACATAGCCTATACAGATGGACGAGTGTAGCCTATACACATAGCCTATACAGATGGACGAGTGTAGCCTATACAGATAGCGTATACACATAGCCTATACAGATGGACGAGTATAGCCTATACACATAGCCTATATAGATGGACGAGTGTAGCCTATACGCATAGCGTATACAGATGGACGAGTGTAGCCTATACAGATGGACGAGTGTAGCCTATACAGTTGGCCTATACACATAGCGTATACAGATGGACGAATGTAGCCTATACAGATAGCGTATACACATAGCGTATACAGATGGACGAGTGTAGCCTATACACATAGCCTATACACATAGCGTATACAGATGGACGAGTGTAGCCTATACACATAGCCTATACACATAGCGTATACAGATGGACGAGTGTAGCCTATACAGATAGCCTATACACATAGCGTATACAGATGGACGAGTGTAGCCTATACAGATAGCCTATACACATAACGTATACAGATGGACGAGTGTAGCCTATACAGATAGCCTATACACATAGCGTATACAGATGGATGAGTGTAGCCTATACAGATAGCCTATACACATAGCGTATACAGATGGACGAGTGTAGCCTATACAGATAGCCTATACACATAGCGTATACAGATGGACGAGTGTAGCCTATACAGATAGCCTATACACATAGCCTATACAGATAGCCTATACACATAGCGTATACAGATGGACGAGTGTAGCCTATACAGATAGCCTATACACATAGCGTATACAGATGGACGAGTGTAGCCTATACAGATAGCCTATACACATAGCGTATACAGATGGACGAGTGTAGCCTATACAGTTGGCCTATACACATAACGTATACAGATGGACGAATGTAGCCTATACAGATGGACGAGTGTAGCCTATACAGATGGACGAGTGTAGCCTATACAGTTGGCCTATACACATAACGTATACAGATGGACGAATGTAGCCTATACAGATGGACGAGTGTAGCCTATACAGTTGGCCTATACACATAACGTATACAGATGGACGAGTGTAGCCTATACAGTTGGCCTATACACAACGTATACAGATGGACGAGTGTAGCCTATACAGTTGGCCTATACACATAACGTATACAGATGGACGAGTGTAGCCTATACAGTTGGCCTATACACATAACGTATACAGATGGACGAGTGTAGCCTATACAGTTGGCCTATACACATAACGTATACAGATGGACGAGTGTAGCCTATACAGTTGGCCTATACACATAACGTATACAGATGGACGAGTGTAGCCTATACAGATGGACGAGTGTAGCCTATACAGTTGGCCTATACACATAACGTATACAGATGGACTAGTGTAGCCTATACAGTTGGCCTATACACATAACGTATACAGATGGACGAGTGTAGCCTATACAGATGGACGAGTGTAGCCTATACAGTTGGCCTATACACATAACGTATACAGATGGACGAGTGTAGCCTATACAGATGGACGAGTGTAGCCTATACAGTTGGCCTATACACATAACGTATACAGATGGACGAATGTAGCCTATACAGATGGACGAGTGTAGCCTATACAGATGGACGAGTGTAGCCTATACAGATGGACGAGTGTAGCCTATACAGATGGACGAATGTAGCCTATACAGATGGACGAGTGTAGCCTATACAGTTGGCCTATACACATAACGTATACAGATGGACGAGTGTAGCCTATACAGTTGGCCTATACACATAACGTATACAGATGGACGAGTGTAGCCTATACAGTTGGCCTATACACATAACGTATACAGATGGACGAGTGTAGCCTATACAGTTGGCCTATACACATAACGTATACAGATGGACGAGTGTAGCCTATACAGTTGGCCTATACACATAACGTATACAGATGGACGAGTGTAGCCTATACAGTTGGCCTATACACATAACGTATACAGATGGACGAGTGTAGCCTATACAGATGGACGAGTGTAGCCTATACAGTTGGCCTATACACATAACGTATACAGATGGACGAATGTAGCCTATACAGATGGACGAGTGTAGCCTATACAGATGGACGAGTGTAGCCTATACAGATGGACGAATGTAGCCTATACAGATGGACGAGTGTAGCCTATACAGATGGACGAGTGTAGCCTATACAGATGGACGAGTGTAGCCTATACACATAGGCTATACAGATGGACGAGTGTAGCCTATACAGATGGACGAGTGTAGCCTATACAGATGGACGAATGTAGCCTATACAGATGGACGAGTGTAGCCTATACAGTTGGCCTATACACATAACGTATACAGATGGACGAGTGTAGCCTATACAGTTGGCCTATACACATAACGTATACAGATGGACGAGTGTAGCCTATACAGATAGCCTATACACATAACGTATACAGATGGACGAGTGTAGCCTATACAGTTGGCCTATACACATAACGTATACAGATGGACGAGTGTAGCCTATACAGTTGGCCTATACACATAACGTATACAGATGGACGAGTGTAGCCTATACAGTTGGCCTATACACATAACGTATACAGATGGACGAGTGTAGCCTATACAGTTGGCCTATACACATAACGTATACAGATGGACGAGTGTAGCCTATACAGATAGCCTATACACATAGCGTATACAGATGGACGAGTGTAGCCTATACAGATAGCCTATACACATAACGTACACAGATGGACGAGTGTAACCTATACAGTTGGCCTATACACATAACGTATACAGATGGACGAGTGTAGCCTATACAGATAGACGAGTGTAGCCTATACAGTTGGCCTATACACATAACGTATACAGATGGACGAGTGTAGCCTATACAGATGGACGAGTGTAGCCTATACACATAGCGTATACAGATGGACGAGTGTAGCCTATACAGATGGACGAGTGTACCCTTACAGTTGGCCTATACACATAACGTATACAGATGGACGAATGTAGCCTATACAGATGGACGAGTGTAGCCTATACAGTTGGCCTATACACATAACGTATACAGATGGACGAGTGTAACCTATACAGTTGGCCTATACACATAACGTATACAGATGGACGAGTGTACCCTTACAGTTGGCCTATACACATAACGTATACAGATGGACGAGTGTAGCCTATACAGATGGACGAGTGTACCCTTACAGTTGGCCTATACACATAACGTATACAGATGGACGAATGTAGCCTATACAGTTGGCCTATACACATAACGTATACAGATGGACGAATGTAGCCTATACAGATGGACGAGTGTAGCCTATACAGTTGGCCTATACACATAACGTATACAGATGGACGAATGTAGCCTATACAGATGGACGAGTGTAGCCTATACAGTTGGCCTATACACATAACGTATACAGATGGACGAGTGTAGCCTATACAGTTGGCCTATACACATAACGTATACAGATGGACGAGTGTAGCCTATACAGTTGGCCTATACACATAACGTATACAGATGGACGAGTGTAGCCTATACAGTTGGCCTATACACATAACGTATACAGATGGACGAGTGTAGCCTATACAGATGGACGAGTGTAGCCTATACAGATGGACGAGTGTAGCCTATACAGTTGGCCTATACACATAGCGTATACAGATGGACTAGTGTAGCCTATACAGATGGACGAGTGTACCCTTACAGTTGGCCTATACACATAACGTATACAGATGGACGAGTGTAGCCTATACAGTTGGCCTATACACATAACGTATACAGATGGACTAGTGTAGCCTATACAGATAGCCTATACACATAGCGTATACAGATGGACGAGTGTAGCCTATACAGATAGCCTATACACATAGCGTATACAGATGGACGAGTGTAGCCTATACAGATAGCCTATACACATAACGTATACAGATGGACGAGTGTAGCCTATACAGATAGCCTATACACATAACGTATACAGATGGACGAGTGTAGCCTATACAGTTGGCCTATACACATAACGTATACAGATGGACGAGTGTAGCCTATACAGATAGCCTATACACATAGCGTATACAGATGGACGAGTGTAGCCTATACAGAAAGCCTATACACATAGCGTATACAGATGGACGAGTGTAACCTATACAGATAGCCTATACACATAGCGTATACAGATGGACGAGTGTAACCTATACAGATAGCGTATACAGATGGACGAGTGTAGCCTATACAGATAGCCTATACACATAGCGTATACAGATGGACGAGTGTAGCCTATACAGAAAGCCTATACACATAGCGTATACAGATGGACGAGTGTAACCTATACAGATAGCCTATACACATAGCGTATACAGATGGACGAGTGTAGCCTATACACATAGCGTATACAGATGGACGAGTGTAGCCTATACAGATAGCGTATACAGATGGACGAGTGTAGCCTATACACATAGCGTATACAGATGGACGAGTGTAGCCTATACACATAGCGTATACAGATGGACGAGTGTAGCCTATACAGATAGCGTATACAGATGGACGAGTGTAACCTATACACATAGCGTATACAGATGGACGAGTGTAGCCTATACACATAGCGTATACAGATGGACGTGTGTAGCCTATACAGATAGCGTATACAGATGGACGAGTGTAGCCTATACACATAGCGTATACAGATGGACGAGTGTAACCTATACAGATAGCGTATACAGATGGACGAGTGTAGCCTATACACATAGCGTATACAGATGGACGAGTGTAACCTATACAGATAGCGTATACAGATGGACGAGTGTAACCTATACAGATAGCCTATACACATAGCCTATACAGATGGACGAGTGTAGCCTATACACATAACGTACACAGATGGACGAGTGTAACCTATACAGATAGCGTATACAGATGGACGAGTGTAACCTATACACATAGCGTATACAGATGGACGAGTGTAGCCTATACACATAGCGTATACAGATGGACGAGTGTAGCCTATACAGATAGCGTATACAGATGGACGAGTGTAGCCTATACACATAGCGTATACAGATGGACGAGTGTAGCCTATACACATAGCGTATACAGATGGACGAGTGTAACCTATACAGATAGCGTACACAGATGGACGAGTGTAACCTATACAGATAGCGTATACAGATGGACGAGTGTAACCTATACACATAGCGTATACAGATGGACGAGTGTAGCCTATACAGATAGCCTATACACATAGCCTATACAGATGGACGAGTGTAGCCTATACACATAACGTATACAGATGGACGAGTGTAGCCTATACACATAGCGTACACAGATGGACGAGTGTAGCCTATACACATAGCGTATACAGATGGACGAGTGTAACCTATACAGATAGCGTATACAGATGGACGAGTGTAACCTATACAGATAGCCTATACACATAGCCTATACAGATGGACGAGTGTAGCCTATACACATAACGTATACAGATGGACGAGTGTAGCCTATACACATAGCGTATACAGATGGACGAGTGTAGCCTATACAGATAGCGTATACAGATGGACGAGTGTAACCTATACAGATAGCCTATACACATAGCGTATACAGATGGACGAGTGTAGCCTATACACATAGCGTATACAGATGGACGAGTGTAGCCTATACACATAGCGTATACAGATGGACGAGTGTAACCTATACACATAGCGTATACACATAGCCTATACACATAGCGTATACAGATGGACGAGTGTAGCCTATACACATAGCCTATACACATAGCGTATACAGATGGACGAGTGTAGCCTATACACATAGCGTATACAGATGGACGAGTGTAGCCTATACAGATAGCGTATACAGATGGACGAGTGTAGCCTATACACATAGCGTATACAGATGGACGAGTGTAGCCTATACACATAGCGTATACAGATGGACGAGTGTAACCTATACAGATAGCGTACACAGATGGACGAGTGTAGCCTATACACATAGCGTATACAGATGGACGAGTGTAGCCTATACACATAGCGTATACAGATGGACGAGTGTAGCCTATACAGATAGCGTATACAGATGGACGAGTGTAGCCTATACACATAGCGTATACAGAAGGACGAGTGTAGCCTATACACATAGCGTATACAGATGGACGAGTGTAGCCTATACAGATAGCGTATACAGATGGACGAGTGTAGCCTATACAGATAGCGTATACAGATGGACGAGTGTAGCCTATACACATAGCGTATACAGATGGACGAGTGTAGCCTATACAGATAGCGTATACAGATGGACGAGTGTAGCCTATACACATAGCGTATACAGATGGACGAGTGTAGCCTATACACATAGCGTATACAGATGGACGAGTGTAACCTATACAGATAGCGTACACAGATGGACGAGTGTAACCTATACAGATAGCGTATACAGATGGACGAGTGTAGCCTATACAGATAGCGTATACAGATGGACGAGTGTAACCTATACAGATAGCCTATACACATAGCCTATACAGATGGACGAGTGTAGCCTATACACATAGCCTATACATATAGCGTATACAGATGGACGAGTGTAGCGTATACAGATAGCCTATACACATAGCGTATACAGATGGACGAGTGTACCCTTACAGTTGGCCTATACACATAGCGTATACAGATAGACGAGTGTAGCCTATACAGATAGCCTATACACATAGCGTATACAGATGGACGAGTGTAACCTATACAGATAGCCTATACACATAACGTACACAGATGGACGAGTGTAACCTATACAGATAGCCTATACACATAACGTACACAGATGGACGAGTGTAGCGTATACAGATAGCCTATACACATAGCGTATACAGATAGACGAGTGTAGCCTATACACATAGCGTATACAGATGGACGAGTGTAACCTATACAGATAGCGTATACAGATGGACGAGTGTAACCTATACAGATAGCCTATACACATAGCCTATACAGATGGACGAGTGTAGCCTATACACATAACGTACACAGATGGACGAGTGTAGCCTATACACATAGCGTATACAGATGGACGAGTGTAACCTATACAGATAGCGTATACAGATGGACGAGTGTAACCTATACAGATAGCCTATACACATAACGTACACAGATGGACGAGTGTAACCTATACAGATAGCCTATACATATAGCGTATACAGATGGACGAGTGTAGCGTATACAGATAGCCTATACACATAGCGTATACAGATAGACGAGTGTAACCTATACAGATAGCCTATACATATAGCGTATACAGATGGACTAGTGTAGCCTATACAGATAGCCTATACACATAGCGTATACAGATGGACGAGTGTAACCTATACAGATAGCCTATACATATAGCGTATACAGATAGACGAGTGTAACCTATACAGATAGCCTATACACATAGCGTATACAGATGGACGAGTGTAACCTATACAGATAGCCTATACACATAGCGTATACAGATGGACGAGTGTAACCTATACAGATAGCTTATACAGATGGACGAGTGTAGCCTATACATATAGCGTATACACATAACGTATACAGATGGACGAGTGTAGCCTATACAGTTGGCCTATACACATAACGTATACAGATGGACGAGTGTAGCCTATACACATAGCGTATACAGATGGACGAGTGTAACCTATACAGATAGCCTATACACATAACGTATACAGATGGACGAGTGTAGCCTATACAGTTGGCCTATACACATAACGTATACAGATGGACGAGTGTAGCCTATACAGTTGGCCTATACACATAACGTATACAGATGGACGAATGTAGCCTATACAGATGGACGAGTGTAGCCTATACAGTTGGCCTATACACATAACGTATACAGATGGACGAGTGTAGCCTATACAGTTGGCCTATACACATAACGTATACAGATGGACGAGTGTAGCCTATACAGTTGGCCTATACACATAACGTATACAGATGGACGAGTGTAGCCTATACAGATAGCCTATACACATAACGTATACAGATGGACGAATGTAGCCTATACAGATAGCCTATACACATAACGTATACAGATGGACGAGTGTAGCCTATACAGATAGCCTATACACATAACGTATACAGATGGACGAGTGTAGCCTATACAGATAGCCTATACACATAGCCTATACACATAACGTATACAGATGGACGAGTGTAGCCTATACATATGGCCTATACACATAGCGTATACAGATGGACGAGTGTAGCCTATACAGATAGCCTATACACATAACGTATACAGATGGACGAGTGTAGCCTATACAGATAGCCTATACACATAACGTATACAGATGGACGAGTGTAGCCTATACAGTTGGCCTATACACATAACGTATACAGATGGACGAGTGTAGCCTATACAGTTGGCCTATACACATAACGTATACAGATGGACGAGTGTAGCCTATACAGATGGACGAGTGTACCCTTACAGTTGGCCTATACACATAACGTATACAGATGGACGAGTGTAGCCTATACAGTTGGCCTATACACATAACGTATACAGATGGACGAGTGTACCCTTACAGTTGGCCTATACACATAACGTATACAGATGGACGAGTGTAGCCTATACAGATGGACGAGTGTAGCCTATACACATAACGTATACAGATGGACGAATGTAGCCTATACAGTTGGCCTATACACATAACGTATACAGATGGACGAGTGTAGCCTATACAGATGGACGAGTGTAGCCTATACACATAACGTATACAGATGGACGAGTGTAGCCTATACAGATGGACGAGTGTACCCTTACAGTTGGCCTATACACATAACGTATACAGATGGACGAGTGTAGCCTATACAGATGGACGAGTGTAGCCTATACACATAACGTATACAGATGGACGAGTGTAGCCTATACAGATGGACGAGTGTACCCTTACAGTTGGCCTATACACATAACGTATACAGATGGACGAGTGTAGCCTATACAGATGGACGAGTGTAGCCTATACACATAACGTATACAGATGGACGAGTGTAGCCTATACAGATGGACGAGTGTACCCTTACAGTTGGCCTATACACATAACGTATACAGATGGACGAGTGTACCCTTACAGTTGGCCTATACACATAACGTATACAGATGGACGAGTGTAGCCTATACAGTTGGCCTATACACATAACGTATACAGATGGACGAATGTAGCCTATACAGATGGACGAGTGTAGCCTATACAGATGGACGAGTGTAGCCTATACAGTTGGCCTATACACATAACGTATACAGATGGACGAGTGTAGCCTATACAGATGGACGAGTGTAGCCTATACAGATGGACGAGTGTAGCCTATACACATAACGTATACAGATGGACGAGTGTAGCCTATACAGTTGGCCTATACACATAACGTATACAGATGGACGAGTGTAGCCTATACAGATGGACGAGTGTACCCTTACAGTTGGCCTATACACATAACGTATACAGATGGACGAGTGTAGCCTATACAGATGGACGAGTGTAGCCTATACAGTTGGCCTATACACATAACGTATACAGATGGACGAATGTAGCCTATACAGATGGACGAGTGTAGCCTATACAGATGGACGAGTGTAGCCTATACAGTTGGCCTATACACATAACGTATACAGATGGACGAGTGTAGCCTATACAGTTGGCCTATACACATAACGTATACAGATGGACGAGTGTAGCCTATACAGATGGACGAGTGTACCCTTACAGTTGGCCTATACACATAACGTATACAGATGGACGAGTGTAGCCTATACAGATGGACGAGTGTAGCCTATACAGTTGGCCTATACACATAACGTATACAGATGGACGAGTGTAGCCTATACAGTTGGCCTATACACATAACGTATACAGATGGACGAGTGTAGCCTATACAGTTGGCCTATACACATAACGTATACAGATGGACGAGTGTAGCCTATACAGATGGACGAGTGTAGCCTATACAGTTGGCCTATACACATAACGTATACAGATGGACGAGTGTAGCCTATACAGTTGGCCTATACACATAACGTATACAGATGGACGAGTGTAGCCTATACAGTTGGCCTATACACATAACGTATACAGATGGACGAGTGTAGCCTATACAGTTGGCCTATACACATAACGTATACAGATGGACGAGTGTAGCCTATACAGTTGGCCTATACACATAGCCTATACAGTTGGACGAGTGTAGCCTATACAGTTGGCCTATACACATAGCGTATACAGATGGACGAATGTAGCCTATACAGATGGACGAGTGTAGCCTATACAGATGGACGAGTGTACCCTTACAGTTGGCCTATACACATAACGTATACAGATGGACGAATGTAGCCTATACAGATGGACGAGTGTAGCCTATACAGTTGGCCTATACACATAGCGTATACAGATGGACGAATGTAGCCTATACAGATGGACGAGTGTAGCCTATACAGATGGACGAGTGTACCCTTACAGTTGGCCTATACACATAACGTATACAGATGGACGAATGTAGCCTATACAGATGGACGAGTGTAGCCTATACAGTTGGCCTATACACATAACGTATACAGATGGACGAGTGTAGCCTATACAGATGGACGAGTGTACCCTTACAGTTGGCCTATACACATAGCGTATACAGATGGACGAGTGTAGCCTATACAGATGGACGAGTGTAGCCTATACAGTTGGCCTATACACATAACGTATACAGATGGACGAGTGTAGCCTATACAGATGGACGAGTGTACCCTTACAGTTGGCCTATACACATAACGTATACAGATGGACGAGTGTAGCCTATACAGATGGACGAGTGTAGCCTATACAGTTGGCCTATACACATAACGTATACAGATGGACGAATGTAGCCTATACAGATGGACGAGTGTAGCCTATACAGATGGACGAGTGTAGCCTATACAGTTGGCCTATACACATAACGTATACAGATGGACGAATGTAGCCTATACAGATGGACGAGTGTAGCCTATACAGATGGACGAGTGTAGCCTATACAGTTGGCCTATACACATAACGTATACAGATGGACGAGTGTAGCCTATACAGTTGGCCTATACACATAACGTATACAGATGGACGAATGTAGCCTATACAGATGGACGAGTGTAGCCTATACAGTTGGCCTATACACATAACGTATACAGATAGACGAGTGTAGCCTATACAGATAGCCTATACACATAGCGTATACAGATGGACGAGTGTAGCCTATACAGTTGGCCTATACACATAACGTATACAGATGGACTAGTGTAGCCTATACAGATAGCCTATACACATAGCGTATACAGATGGACGAGTGTAGCCTATACAGATAGCCTATACACATAGCGTATACAGATGGACGAGTGTAGCCTATACAGATAGCCTATACACATAACGTATACAGATGGACGAATGTAGCCTATACAGTTGGACGAGTGTAGCCTATACAGTTGGCCTATACACATAACGTATACAGATAGACGAGTGTAGCCTATACAGTTGGACGAGTGTAGCCTATACAGATGGACGAGTGTAGCCTATACAGTTGGCCTATACACATAACGTATACAGATGGACGAATGTAGCCTATACAGATGGACGAGTGTAGCCTATACAGTTGGCCTATACACATAACGTATACAGATGGACGAATGTAGCCTATACAGATGGACGAGTGTAGCCTATACAGTTGGCCTATACACATAACGTATACAGATGGACGAATGTAGCCTATACAGATGGACGAGTGTAGCCTATACAGTTGGCCTATACACATAACGTATACAGATGGACGAATGTAGCCTATACAGATAGACGAGTGTAGCCTATACAGATAGCCTATACACATAGCGTATACAGATGGACGAGTGTAGCCTATACAGATAGCCTATACACATAACGTATACAGATGGACGAGTGTAGCCTATACAGTTGGCCTATACACATAACGTATACAGATGGACGAGTGTAGCCTATACAGTTGGCCTATACACATAACGTATACAGATGGACGAGTGTAGCCTATACAGTTGGACGAGTGTAGCCTATACAGTTGGCCTATACACATAGCGTATACAGATGGACGAATGTAGCCTATACAGATGGACGAGTGTAGCCTATACAGATGGACGAGTGTACCCTTACAGTTGGCCTATACACATAACGTATACAGATGGACGAATGTAGCCTATACAGATGGACGAGTGTAGCCTATACAGTTGGCCTATACACATAACGTATACAGATGGACGAATGTAGCCTATACAGATGGACGAGTGTAGCCTATACAGTTGGCCTATACACATAACGTATACAGATGGACGAGTGTAACCTATACAGATAGCCTATACACATAGCGTATACAGATGGACGAGTGTAGCCTATACAGTTGGCCTATACACATAACGTATACAGATGGACGAGTGTAACCTATACAGATAGCCTATACACATAACGTATACAGATGGACGAGTGTAACCTATACAGATAGCCTATACACATAGCGTATACAGATGGACGAGTGTAGCCTATACAGTTGGCCTATACACATAACGTATACAGATGGACGAGTGTAACCTATACAGATAGCCTATACACATAACGTATACAGATGGACGAGTGTAGCCTATACAGATGGACGAGTGTACCCTTACAGTTGGCCTATACACATAACGTATACAGATGGACGAATGTAGCCTATACAGATGGACGAGTGTAGCCTATACAGTTGGCCTATACACATAACGTATACAGATGGACTAGTGTAGCCTATACAGTTGGCCTATACACATAACGTATACAGATGGACGAGTGTAGCCTATACAGATAGCCTATACACATAGCCTATACAGATGGACGAGTGTAGCCTATACAGTTGGCCTATACACATAACGTATACAGATGGACGAGTGTAACCTATACAGATAGCCTATACACATAGCCTATACAGATGGACGAGTGTAGCCTATACAGTTGGCCTATACACATAACGTATACAGATGGACTAGTGTAGCCTATACAGATAGCCTATACACATAGCGTATACAGATGGACGAGTGTAGCCTATACAGTTGGCCTATACACATAACGTATACAGATGGACGAGTGTAACCTATACAGATAGCCTATACACATAGCCTATACAGATGGACGAGTGTAGCCTATACAGTTGGCCTATACACATAACGTATACAGATGGACTAGTGTAGCCTATACAGATAGCCTATACACATAGCGTATACAGATGGACGAGTGTAGCCTATACAGTTGGCCTATACACATAACGTATACAGATGGACGAGTGTAACCTATACAGATAGCCTATACACATAGCCTATACAGATGGACGAGTGTAGCCTATACAGTTGGCCTATACACATAACGTATACAGATGGACTAGTGTAGCCTATACAGATAGCCTATACACATAGCGTATACAGATGGACGAGTGTAGCCTATACACATAGCCTATACACATAGCGTATACAGATGGACGAGTGTAGCCTATACAGTTGGCCTATACACATAACGTATACAGATGGACTAGTGTAGCCTATACAGATAGCCTATACACATAGCCTATACAGATGGACGAGTGTAGCCTATACAGATAGCCTATACACATAGCGTATACAGATGGACGAGTGTAGCCTATACAGTTGGCCTATACACATAACGTATACAGATGGACGAGTGTAGCCTATACAGTTGGCCTATACACATAACGTATACAGATGGACGAGTGTAGCCTATACAGATGGACGAGTGTAGCCTATACAGTTGGCCTATACACATAGCGTATACAGATGGACGAATGTAGCCTATACAGATGGACGAGTGTAGCCTATACAGATGGACGAGTGTACCCTTACAGTTGGCCTATACACATAACGTATACAGATGGACGAATGTAGCCTATACAGATGGACGAGTGTAGCCTATACAGTTGGCCTATACACATAACGTATACAGATGGACGAATGTAGCCTATACAGATGGACGAGTGTAGCCTATACAGTTGGCCTATACACATAACGTATACAGATGGACTAGTGTAGCCTATACAGATGGACGAGTGTAGCCTATACAGATAGCCTATACACATAGCGTATACAGATGGACGAGTGTAGCCTATACAGTTGGCCTATACACATAACGTATACAGATGGACGAGTGTAACCTATACAGATAGCGTATACACATAACGTATACAGATGGACTAGTGTAGCCTATACAGATAGCCTATACACATAGCGTATACAGATGGACGAGTGTAGCCTATACAGATAGCCTATACACATAACGTATACAGATGGACGAGTGTAGCCTATACAGATGGACGAGTGTAGCCTATACAGTTGGCCTATACACATAGCCTATACAGATGGACGAGTGTAGCCTATACAGTTGGCCTATACACATAACGTATACAGATGGACTAGTGTAGCCTATACAGATAGCCTATACACATAGCGTATACAGATGGACGAGTGTAGCCTATACAGATAGCCTATACACATAGCGTATACAGATGGACGAGTGTAGCCTATACAGATAGCCTATACACATAACGTATACAGATGGACGAGTGTAGCCTATACAGATGGACGAGTGTAGCCTATACAGTTGGCCTATACACATAGCGTATACAGATGGACGAGTGTAGCCTATACAGATAGCCTATACACATAACGTATACAGATGGACGAGTGTAGCCTATACAGATGGACGAGTGTAGCCTATACAGTTGGCCTATACACATAGCGTATACAGATGGACGAGTGTAGCCTATACAGTTGGCCTATACACATAACGTATACAGATGGACTAGTGTAGCCTATACAGATAGCCTATACACATAACGTATACAGATGGACGAGTGTAGCCTATACAGATAGCCTATACACATAGCGTATACAGATGGACGAGTGTAGCCTATACAGTTGGCCTATACACATAACGTATACAGATGGACGAGTGTAACCTATACAGATAGCCTATACACATAGCCTATACAGATGGACGAGTGTAGCCTATACAGTTGGCCTATACACATAACGTATACAGATGGACGAGTGTAGCCTATACAGTTGGCCTATACACATAACGTATACAGATGGACTAGTGTAGCCTATACAGATAGCCTATACACATAACGTATACAGATGGACGAGTGTAGCCTATACAGATAGCCTATACACATAACGTATACAGATGGACGAGTGTAGCCTATACAGATAGCCTATACACATAACGTATACAGATGGACGAGTGTAGCCTATACAGATAGCCTATACACATAACGTATACAGATGGACGAGTGTAGCCTATACACATAACGTATACAGATGGACGAGTGTAGCCTATACACATAACGTATACAGATGGACGAGTGTAGCCTATACAGATAGCCTATACACATAACGTATACAGTTGGACTAGTGTAGCCTATACAGTTGGCCTATACACATAACGTATACAGATGGACTAGTGTAGCCTATACAGATAGCCTATACACATAACGTATACAGATGGACGAGTGTAGCCTATACAGATAGCCTATACACATAACGTATACAGATGGACGAGTGTAGCCTATACAGATAGCCTATACACATAACGTATACAGATGGACGAGTGTAGCCTATACAGATAGCCTATACACATAACGTATACAGATGGACGAGTGTAGCCTATACAGATAGCCTATACACATAACGTATACAGATGGACGAGTGTAGCCTATACACATAACGTATACAGATGGACGAGTGTAGCCTATACACATAACGTATACAGATGGACGAGTGTAGCCTATACACATAACGTATACAGATGGACGAGTGTAGCCTATACACATAACGTATACAGATGGACGAGTGTAGCCTATACAGATAGCCTATACACATAACGTATACAGATGGACGAGTGTAGCCTATACACATAACGTATACAGATGGACGAGTGTAGCCTATACACATAACGTATACAGATGGACTAGTGTAGCCTATACAGATAGCCTATACACATAGCGTATACAGATGGACGAGTGTAGCCTATACACATAACGTATACAGATGGACGAGTGTAGCCTATACAGATAACGTATACAGATGGACTAGTGTAGCCTATACAGATAGCCTATACACATAGCGTATACAGATGGACGAGTGTAGCCTATACAGATAACGTATACAGATGGACGAGTGTAGCCTATACAGATAGCCTATACACATAACGTATACAGATGGACGAGTGTAGCCTATACAGATAGCCTATACACATAACGTATACAGATGGACGAGTGTAGCCTATACAGATAGCCTATACACATAACGTATACAGATGGACGAGTGTAGCCTATACAGATAGCCTATACACATAACGTATACAGATGGACGAGTGTAGCCTATACACATAACGTATACAGATGGACGAGTGTAGCCTATACACATAACGTATACAGATGGACGAGTGTAACCTATACAGATAGCCTATACACATAACGTATACAGATGGACGAGTGTAGCCTATACAGATAGCCTATACACATAACGTATACAGATGGACGAGTGTAGCCTATACAGATAGCCTATACACATAACGTATACAGATGGACGAGTGTAGCCTATACAGATAGCCTATACACATAACGTATACAGATGGACGAGTGTAGCCTATACACATAACGTATACAGATGGACGAGTGTAACCTATACAGATAGCCTATACACATAACGTATACAGATGGACGAGTGTAGCCTATACAGATAGCCTATACACATAACGTATACAGATGGACGAGTGTAGCCTATACAGATAGCCTATACACATAACGTATACAGATGGACGAGTGTAGCCTATACACATAACGTATACAGATGGACGAGTGTAGCCTATACACATAACGTATACAGATGGACGAGTGTAACCTATACAGATAGCCTATACACATAACGTATACAGATGGACGAGTGTAGCCTATACAGATAGCCTATACACATAACGTATACAGATGGACGAGTGTAGCCTATACAGATAGCCTATACACATAACGTATACAGATGGACGAGTGTAGCCTATACAGATAGCCTATACACATAACGTATACAGATGGACGAGTGTAGCCTATACACATAACGTATACAGATGGACGAGTGTAACCTATACAGATAGCCTATACACATAACGTATACAGATGGACGAGTGTAGCCTATACAGATAGCCTATACACATAACGTATACAGATGGACGAGTGTAGCCTATACAGATAGCCTATACACATAACGTATACAGTTGGACTAGTGTAGCCTATACAGATAGCCTATACACATAACGTATACAGATGGACGAGTGTAGCCTATACAGATAGCCTATACACATAACGTATACAGATGGACTAGTGTAGCCTATACAGATAGCCTATACACATAGCGTATACAGATGGACGAGTGTAACCTATACAGATAGCCTATACACATAACGTATACAGATGGACGAGTGTAACCTATACAGATAGCCTATACACATAACGTATACAGATGGACTAGTGTAGCCTATACAGATAGCCTATACACATAGCGTATACAGATGGACGAGTGTAACCTATACAGATAGCCTATACACATAACGTATACAGATGGACGAGTGTAGCCTATACAGATAGCCTATACACATAACGTATACAGATGGACGAGTGTAACCTATACAGATAGCCTATACACATAACGTATACAGATGGACGAGTGTAGCCTATACAGATAGCCTATACACATAGCGTATACAGATGGACGAGTGTAGCCTATACAGATAGCCTATACACATAACGTATACAGATGCACGAGTGTAGCCTATACAGATAGCCTATACACATAACGTATACAGATGGACGAGTGTAGCCTATACAGATAGCCTATACACATAACGTATACAGATGGACGAGTGTAGCCTATACAGATAGCCTATACACATAACGTATACAGATGGACTAGTGTAGCCTATACAGATAGCCTATACACATAACGTATACAGATGGACGAGTGTAGCCTATACAGATAGCCTATACACATAACGTATACAGATGGACGAGTGTAGCCTATACAGATAGCCTATACACATAACGTATACAGATGGACGAGTGTAGCCTATACAGATAGCCTATACACATAGCGTATACAGATGGACGAGTGTAACCTATACAGTTGGCCTATACACATAACGTATACAGATGGACGAGTGTAGCCTATACAGATAGCCTATACACATAACGTATACAGATGGACGAGTGTAACCTATACAGTTGGCCTATACACATAGCGTATACAGATGGACGAGTGTAACCTATACAGATAGCCTATACACATAACGTATACAGATGGACTAGTGTAGCCTATACAGATAGCCTATACACATAACGTATACAGATGGACTAGTGTAGCCTATACAGATAGCCTATACACATAACGTATACAGATGGACGAGTGTAGCCTATACAGATAGCCTATACACATAACGTATACAGATGGACGAGTGTAGCCTATACAGATAGCCTATACACATAACGTATACAGATGGACGAGTGTAGCCTATACACATAGCCTATACAGATGGACGAGTGTAGCCTATACAGATAGCCTATACACATAGCGTATACAGATGGACGAGTGTAGCCTATACACATAGCGTATACAGATGGACGAGTGTAACCTATACAGATAGCCTATACACATAGCGTATACAGATGGACGAGTGTAGCCTATACAGATAGCCTATACACATAGCGTATACAGATGGACGAGTGTAGCCTATACACATAGCCTATACAGATGGACGAGTGTAGCCTATACAGATAGCCTATACACATAGCGTATACAGATGGACGAGTGTAGCCTATACACATAGCGTATACAGATGGACGAGTGTAACCTATACAGATAGCCTATACACATAGCGTATACAGATGGACGAGTGTAGCCTATACAGATAGCCTATACACATAGCGTATACAGATGGACGAGTGTAACCTATACAGATAGCCTATACACATAGCCTATACAGATGGACGAGTGTAGCCTCTACAGATAGCCTATACACATAGCGTATACAGATGGACGAGTGTAGCCTATACACATAGCGTATACAGATGGACGAGTGTAACCTATACAGATAGCCTATACACATAGCGTATACAGATGGACGAGTGTAGCCTATACACATAGCGTATACAGATGGACGAGTGTAACCTATACAGATAGCCTATACACATAGCGTATACAGATGGACGAGTGTAACCTATACAGATAGCCTATACACATAACGTATACAGATGGACGAGTGTAGCCTATACAGATAGCCTATACACATAGCGTATACAGATGGACGAGTGTAGCCTATACACATAGCCTATACAGATGGACGAGTGTAGCCTATACAGATAGCCTATACACATAGCGTATACAGATGGACGAGTGTAGCCTATACACATAGCCTATACAGATGGACGAGTGTAACCTATACAGATAGCCTATACACATAGCGTATACAGATGGACGAGTGTAACCTATACAGATAGCCTATACACATAGCGTATACAGATGGACGAGTGTAGCCTATACACATAGCCTATACAGATGGACGAGTGTAGCCTATACAGATAGCCTATACACATAGCGTATACAGATAGACGAGTGTAACCTATACAGATAGCCTATACACATAGCGTATACAGATGGACGAGTGTAGCCTATACAGATAGCGTATACAGATGGACGAGTGTAACCTATACAGATAGCCTATACACATAGCCTATACAGATGGACGAGTGTAGCCTATACACATAACGTACACAGATGGACGAGTGTAACCTATACAGATAGCCTATACATATAGCGTATACAGATGGACGAGTGTAACCTATACAGATAGCCTATACACATAGCCTATACAGATGGACGAGTGTAGCCTATACACATAACGTACACAGATGGACGAGTGTAACCTATACAGATAGCCTATACACATAGCCTATACAGATGGACGAGTGTAGCCTATACAGATAGCCTATACACATAGCGTATACAGATAGACGAGTGTAACCTATACAGATAGCCTATACACATAGCGTATACAGATGGACGAGTGTAGCCTATACAGATAGCGTATACAGATGGACGAGTGTAACCTATACAGATAGCCTATACACATAGCCTATACAGATGGACGAGTGTAGCCTATACACATAACGTACACAGATGGACGAGTGTAGCCTATACAGATAGCCTAGACACATAGCGTATACAGATGGACGAGTGTAACCTATACAGATAGCCTATACACATAGCGTATACAGATGGACGAGTGTAACCTATACAGATAGCCTATACACATAGCGTATACAGATGGACGAGTGTAGCCTATACAGATAGCCTATACACATAGCGTATACAGATGGACGAGTGTAGCCTATACAGATAGCCTATACACATAGCGTATACAGATGGACGAGTGTAACCTATACAGATAGCCTATACACATAGCGTATACAGATGGACGAGTGTAGCCTATACACATAACGTACACAGATGGACGAGTGTAACCTATACAGATAGCCTATACATATAGCGTATACAGATGGACGAGTGTAACCTATACAGATAGCCTATACACATAGCGTATACAGATGGACGAGTGTAACCTATACAGATAGCCTATACACATAGCGTATACAGATAGACGAGTGTAGCCTATACACATAACGTACACAGATGGACGAGTGTAACCTATACAGATAGCCTATACATATAGCGTATACAGATGGACGAGTGTAACCTATACAGATAGCCTATACACATAGCGTATACAGATGGACGAGTGTAACCTATACAGATAGCCTATACACATAGCGTATACAGATGGACGAGTGTAGCCTATACAGTTGGCCTATACACATAACGTATACAGATGGACGAGTGTAGCCTATACACATAACGTACACAGATGGACGAGTGTAACCTATACAGATAGCCTATACATATAGCGTATACAGATAGACGAGTGTAACCTATACAGATAGCCTATACACATAGCGTATACAGATGGACGAGTGTAACCTATACAGATAGCCTATACACATAGCGTATACAGATGGACGAGTGTAGCCTATACAGATAGCCTATACACATAGCGTATACAGATGGACGAGTGTAGCCTATACAGATAGCCTATACACATAGCGTATACAGATGGACGAGTGTAACCTATACAGATAGCCTATACATATAGCGTATACAGATAGACGAGTGTAACCTATACAGATAGCCTATACACATAGCGTATACAGATGGACGAGTGTAACCTATACAGATAGCCTATACACATAGCGTATACAGATGGACGAGTGTAGCCTATACAGATAGCCTATACATATAGCGTATACAGATGGACGAGTGTAGCCTATACAGATAGCGTATACACATAGCCTATACAGATGGACGAGTGTAGCCTATACAGATAGCCTATACACATAGCCTATACAGATGGACGAGTGTAGCCTATACAGATGGCCTATACACATAGCGTATACAGATGGACGAGTGTAGCCTATACACATAGCGTATACAGATGGACGAGTGTAGCCTATACAGATAGCCTATACATATAGCGTATACAGATGGACGAGTGTAGCCTATACAGATAGCGTATACACATAGCCTATACAGATGGACGAGTGTAGCCTATACAGATAGCGTATACACATAGCCTATACAGATGGACGAGTGTAGCCTATACAGATGGCCTATACACATAGCGTATACAGATGGACGAGTGTAGCCTATACACATAGCGTATACAGATGGACGAGTGTAGCCTATACACATAGCGTATACAGATGGACGAGTGTAGCCTATACACATAGCCTATACAGATGGACGAGTGTAGCCTATACAGATGGCCTATACACATAGCGTATACAGATGGACGAGTGTAGCCTATACACATAGCGTATACAGATGGACGAGTGTAGCCTATACAGATGGCCTATACACATAGCGTATACAGATGGACGAGTGTAGCCTATACACATAGCGTATACAGATGGACGAGTGTAGCCTATACACATAGCGTATACAGATGGACGAGTGTAGCCTATACAGATGGCCTATACACATAGCCTATACAGATGGACGAGTGTAGCCTATACACATAGCGTATACAGATGGACGAGTGTAGCCTATACAGATGGCCTATACACATAGCCTATACAGATGGACGAGTGTAGCCTATACACATAGCGTATACAGATGGACGAGTGTAGCCTCTACAGATGGCCTATACACATAGCGTATACAGATGGACGAGTGTAGCCTATACACATAGCGTATACAGATGGACGAGTGTAGCCTATACAGATGGCCTATACACATAGCCTATACAGATGGACGAGTGTAGCCTATACACATAGCGTATACAGATGGACGAGTGTAGCCTATACAGATGGCCTATACACATAGCGTATACAGATGGACGAGTGTAGCCCATACAGGTGGACGAGTGTAGCCTATACAGATAGCCTATACAGATGGACGAGTATAGCCTCTACAGATGGCCTAGACACATAGCCTATACACATAGCCTATACAGATGGACGAGTATAGCCTCTACAGATAGCCTATACACATAGCCTATACAGATGGACGAGTATAGCCTCTACAGATAGCCTAGACACATAGCGTATACAGATGGACGAGTGTAGCCTATACAGATGGCCTATACACATAGCGTATACAGATGGACGAGTGTAGCCTATACAGATGGCCTAGACACATAGCGTATACACATGGACGAGTTTAACCTATACAGATAGCCTATACACATAACGTATACAGATGGACGAGTGTAGCCTATACAGATAGCCTAGACACATAGCGTATACAGATGGACGAGTGTAGCCTATACAGATAGCCTAGACACATAGCGTATACAGATGGACGAGTTTAACCTATACAGATAGCCTATACACATAGCGTATACAGATGGACGAGTGTAGCCTATACAGATGGCCTAGACACATAGCGTATACAGATGGACGAGTGTAGCCTATACAGACAGCCTATACACATAGCGTATACAGATGGACGAGTTTAACCTATACAGATAGCCTATACACATAGCGTATACAGATGGACGAGTGTAACCTATACAGATAGCCTATACACATAGCGTATACAGATGGACGAGTGTAACCTATACAGATAGCCTATACACATAGCGTATACAGATGGACGAGTGTAACCTATACAGACACCCTATACACATAACGTATACAGATGGACGAGTGTAACCTATACAGATAGCCTATACACATAGCGTATACAGATGGACGAGTGTAACCTATACAGATAGCTTATACACTTAGCGTATACAAATGGACGAGTGTAACCTATACAGATAGCCTATACACATAGCGTATACAGATAGCCTATACACATAGCGTATACAGATGGACTAGTGTAGCCTATACAGATGGCCTATACACATAGCCTATACAGATGGACTAGTGTAGCCTATACAGATGGCCTATACACATAGCCTATACAGATAGCCTATACACATAGCCTATACAGATGGAGGAGTGTAGCCTATACAGATAGCCTATACAGATGGACGAGTGTAGGCTATACAGATAGCCTATACAGATGGACGAGTGTAGGCTATACAGATAGCCTATACAGATGGACGAGTGTAGCCTATACAGATAGCCTATACAGATGGACGAGTGTAGGCTATACAGATAGCCTATACAGATGGACGAGTGTAGGCTATACAGATAGCCTATACAGATGGACGAGTGTAGGCTATACAGATAGCCTATACAGATGGACGAGTGTAGCCTATACAGATGGCCTATACACATGGCCTATACAGATAGCCTATACAGATGGACGAGTGTAGGCTATACAGATAGCCTATACAGATGGACGAGTGTAGGCTATACAGATAGGCTATACAGATGAACGTGTGTAGGCTATACAGATAGCCTATACAGATGGACGAGCGTAGCCTATACAGATGGCCTATACACATGGCCTATACACATAGCCTATACAGATGGATGAGTGTAGCCTATACAGATAGCCTATACAAATGGACGAGTGTAGCCTATACAGATAGCCTATACAGATGGACGTGTGTAGCCTATACAGATAGCCTATACAGATGGACGAGTGTAGCCTATACAGATAGGCTATACAGATGGACGTGTGTAGCCTATACAGATAGCCTATACAGATGGACGTGTGTAGGCTATACAGATGGACGAGTGTAGCCTATACAGATAGCCTGTACAGATGGACGAGTGTAGCCTATACAGATGGACGAGTGTAGCCTATACAGATAGGCTATACAGATGGACGTGTGTAGCCTATACAGATGGACGTGTGTAGGCTATACAGATAGACGAGTGTAGGCTATACAGATGGACGAGTGTAGCCCATACAGATGGACGAGTGTAGCCCATACAGGTGGACGTGTGTAGGCTATACAGATGAACGAGTGTAGCCCATACAGGTGGACGTGTGTAGGCTATACAGATAGACGAGTGTAGGCTATACAGATAGCCTATACAAATGGACGAGTGTAGCCTATACAGATAGCCTATACAGATGGACGTGTGTAGCCTATACACATAGCCTATACAGATGGACGAGTGTAGCCCATACAGATGGACGAGTGTAGCCCATACAGGTGGACGTGTGTAGGCTATACAGATGAACGAGTGTAGCCTATACAGGTGGACGAGTGTAGCCTATACAGATGGGCGAGTGTAGCCTCTACAGATAGCCTATACACATAGCCTATACAGATGGGCGAGTGTAGCCTCTACAGATGGACGAGTGTAGCCTATACAGATGGGCGAGTGTAGCCTATACACATAGCCTATACAGATGGGCGAGTGTAGCCTCTACAGATGGACGAGTGTAGCCTATACAGATGGGCGAGTGTAGCCTATACAGGTGGACGAGTGTAGCCTATACAGATGGGCGAGTGTAGCCTCTACAGATGGCCTATACACATAGCCTATACAAGTGGACGAGTGTAGCCTCTACAGATAGCCTATACACATAGCCTATACAGATGGGCGAGTGTAGCCTCTACAGATGGACGAGTGTAGCCTATACAGATGGGCGAGTGTAGCCTATACAGGTGGACGAGTGTAGCCTATACAGATGGGCGAGTGTAGCCTCTACAGATGGCCTATACACATAGCCTATACAAGTGGACGAGTGTAGCCTCTACAGATAGCCTATACACATAGCCTATACAGATGGGCGAGTGTAGCCTATACAAGTGGACGAGTGTAGCCTCTACAGATAGCCTATACACATAGCCTATACAGATGGACGAGTGTAGCCTATACAGATAGACGAGTGTAGCCTATACACATAGCGTATACAGATGGACGAGTGTAGCCTATACAGATGGACGAGTGTAGCCTATACAGATAGCCTATACACATAGCGTATACAGATGGACGAGTGTAGCCTCTACAGATAGCCTATACACATAGCGTATACAGATGGACGAGTGTAGCCTCTACAGATAGCCTATACACATAGCCTATACAGATGGACGAGTGTAGCCTATACAGATAGCCTATACACATAGCGTATACAGATGGACGAGTGTAGCCTATACAGATGGACGAGTGTAGCCTCTACAGATAGCCTATACACATAGCCTATACAGATGGACGAGTGTAGCCTCTACAGATAGCCTATACACATAGCGTATACAGATGGACGAGTGTAGCCTCTACAGATAGCCTATACACATAGCCTATACAGATGGACGAGTGTAGCCTATACAGATAGCCTATACACATAGCCTATACAAGTGGACGAGTGTAGCCTATACAGATGGACGAGTGTAGCCTATACAGATAGACGAGTGTAGCCTATACAGATAGCCTATACACATAGCCTATACACATAGCCTATACACATAGCGTATACAGATGGACGAGTGTAGCCTATACAGATAGCCTATACACATAGCCTATACAAGTGGACGAGTGTAGCCTCTACAGATAGCCTATACACATAGCCTATACAGATGGGCGAGTGTAGCCTATACAGATAGACGAGTGTAGCCTATACACATAGCGTATACAGATGGACGAGTGTAGCCTCTACAGATAGCCTATACACATAGCGTATACAGATGGACGAGTGTAGCCTCTACAGATAGCCTATACACATAGCCTATACAGATGGGCGAGTGTAGCCTCTACAGATAGCCTATACACATAGCCTATACAGATGGGCGAGTGTAGCCTATACAAGTGGACGAGTGTAGCCTCTACAGATAGCCTATACACATAGCCTATACAGATGGACGAGTGTAGCCTATACAAATGGACGAGTGTAGCCTCTACAGATAGCCTATACACATAGCGTATACAGATGGACGAGTGTAGCCTCTACAGATAGCCTATACACATAGCCTATACAGATGGACGAGTGTAGCCTATACAGATAGCCTATACACATAGCCTATACAGATGGGCGAGTGTAGCCTATACAGATAGCCTATACACATAGCCTATACAGATGGGCGAGTGTAGCCTATACAAGTGGACGAGTGTAGCCTCTACAGATAGCCTATACACATAGCCTATACAGATGGACGAGTGTAGCCTATACAGATAGACGAGTGTAGCCTATACACATAGCCTATACACATAGCGTATACAGATGGACGAGTGTAGCCTATACAGATGGACGAGTGTAGCCTATACAGATAGACGAGTGTAGCCTATACACATAGCGTATACAGATGGACGAGTGTAGCCTATACAGATGGACGAGTGTAGCCTATACAGATAGACGAGTGTAGCCTATACACATAGCGTATACAGATGGACGAGTGTAGCCTATACAGATGGACGAGTGTAGCCTATACAGATAGACGAGTGTAGCCTATACACATAGCGTATACAGATGGACGAGTGTAGCCTATACAGATGGACGAGTGTAGCCTATACAGATAGACGAGTGTAGCCTATACACATAGCGTATACAGATGGACGAGTGTAGCCTATACAGATGGACGAGTGTAGCCTATACAGATAGCCTATACACATAGCCTATACACATAGCCTATACACATAGCGTATACAGATGGACGAGTGTAGCCTATACAGATAGCCTATACACATAGCCTATACAGATAGCCTATACACATAGCCTATACAAGTGGACGAGTGTAGCCTCTACAGATAGCCTATACACATAGCCTATACAGATGGACGAGTGTAGCCTATACAGATAGCCTATACACATAGCCTATACACATAGCCTATACACATAGCGTATACAGATGGACGAGTGTAGCCTATACAGATGGACGAGTGTAGCCTATACAGATGGACGAGTGTAGCCTATACACATAGCCTATACACATAGCCTATACAGATGGACGAGTGTAGCCTATACAGATAGCCTATACACATAGCCTATACACATAGCCTATACACATAGCGTATACAGATGGACGAGTGTAGCCTATACACATAGCGTATACAGATGGACGAGTGTAGCCTATACAGATGGACGAGTGTAGCCTATACAGATAGACGAGTGTAGCCTATACACATAGCGTATACAGATGGACGAGTGTAGCCTATACAGATGGACGAGTGTAGCCTATACACATAGCGTATACAGATGGACGAGTGTAGCCTATACAGATAGACGAGTGTAGCCTATACACATAGCGTATACAGATGGACGAGTGTAGCCTATACAGATAGACGAGTGTAGCCTATACACATAGCGTATACAGATGGACGAGTGTAGCCTATACAGATGGACGAGTGTAGCCTATACAGATAGACGAGTGTAGCCTATACAGATAGACGAGTGTAGCCTATACAGATAGACGAGTGTAGCCTATACACATAGCGTATACAGATGGACGAGTGTAGCCTATACAGATGGACGAGTGTAGCCTATACAGATAGACGAGTGTAGCCTATACACATAGCGTATACAGATGGACGAGTGTAGCCTATACAGATAGACGAGTGTAGCCTATACACATAGCGTATACAGATGGACGAGTGTAGCCTATACAGATGGACGAGTGTAGCCTATACAGATAGACGAGTGTAGCCTATACACATAGCGTATACAGATGGACGAGTGTAGCCTATACAGATGGACGAGTGTAGCCTATACAGATAGACGAGTGTAGCCTATACACATAGCGTATACAGATGGACGAGTGTAGCCTATACAGATAGACGAGTGTAGCCTATACACATAGCGTATACAGATGGACGAGTGTAGCCTATACAGATGGACGAGTGTAGCCTATACAGATAGACGAGTGTAGCCTATACAGATAGACGAGTGTAGCCTATACACATAGCGTATACAGATGGACGAGTGTAGCCTATACAGATGGACGAGTGTAGCCTATACAGATAGACGAGTGTAGCCTATACACATAGCGTATACAGATGGACGAGTGTAGCCTATACAGATGGACGAGTGTAGCCTATACAGATAGACGAGTGTAGCCTATACACATAGCGTATACAGATGGACGAGTGTAGCCTATACAGATGGACGAGTGTAGCCTATACAGATAGACGAGTGTAGCCTATACACATAGCGTATACAGATGGACGAGTGTAGCCTATACAGATGGACGAGTGTAGCCTATACAGATAGACGAGTGTAGCCTATACACATAGCGTATACAGATGGACGAGTGTAGCCTATACAGATAGACGAGTGTAGCCTATACACATAGCGTATACAGATGGACGAGTGTAGCCTATACAGATGGACGAGTGTAGCCTATACAGATAGACGAGTGTAGCCTATACACATAGCGTATACAGATGGACGAGTGTAGCCTATACAGATGGACGAGTGTAGCCTATACAGATAGACGAGTGTAGCCTATACAGATGGACTAGTGTAGCCTATACACATAGCGTATACAGATGGACGAGTGTAGCCTATACAGATAGACGAGTGTAGCCTATACAGATGGACGAGTGTAGCCTATACAGATAGACGAGTGTAGCCTATACAGATAGACGAGTGTAGCCTATACACATAGCGTATACAGATGGACGAGTGTAGCCTATACAGATAGACGAGTGTAGCCTATACACATAGCCTATACAGATGGACGAGTGTAGCCTATACAGATAGACGAGTGTAGCCTATACAGATAGACGAGTGTAGCCTATACACATAGCCTATACAGATAGACGAGTGTAGCCTATACAGATGGACTAGTGTAGCCTATACACATAGCGTATACAGATGGACGAGTGTAGCCTATACAGATGGACGAGTGTAGCCTATACAGATAGACGAGTGTAGCCTATACAGATAGACGAGTGTAGCCTATACACATAGCGTATACAGATGGACGAGTGTAGCCTATACAGATAGACGAGTGTAGCCTATACAGATGGACTAGTGTAGCCTATACACATAGCGTATACAGATGGACGAGTGTAGCCTATACAGATAGACGAGTGTAGCCTATACAGATGGACGAGTGTAGCCTATACAGATAGACGAGTGTAGCCTATACACATAGCGTATACAGATGGACGAGTGTAGCCTATACAGATGGACGAGTGTAGCCTATACAGATAGACGAGTGTAGCCTATACACATAGCGTATACAGATGGACGAGTGTAGCCTATACAGATGGACGAGTGTAGCCTATACAGATAGACGAGTGTAGCCTATACACATAGCGTATACAGATGGACGAGTGTAGCCTATACAGATAGACGAGTGTAGCCTATACACATAGCGTATACAGATGGACGAGTGTAGCCTATACAGATGGACGAGTGTAGCCTATACAGATAGACGAGTGTAGCCTATACACATAGCGTATACAGATGGACGAGTGTAGCCTATACAGATGGCCTATACACATAGCGTATACAGATGGACGAGTGTAGCCTATACACATAGCGTATACAGATGGACGAGTGTAGCCTATACAGATGGACGAGTGTAGCCTATACAGATAGACGAGTGTAGCCTATACACATAGCGTATACAGATGGACGAGTGTAGCCTATACAGATGGACGAGTGTAGCCTATACAGATAGACGAGTGTAGCCTATACAGATGGACTAGTGTAGCCTATACACATAGCGTATACAGATGGACGAGTGTAGCCTATACAGATAGACGAGTGTAGCCTATACAGATGGACGAGTGTAGCCTATACAGATAGACGAGTGTAGCCTATACAGATAGACGAGTGTAGCCTATACACATAGCGTATACAGATGGACGAGTGTAGCCTATACAGATAGACGAGTGTAGCCTATACACATAGCCTATACAGATGGACGAGTGTAGCCTATACAGATAGACGAGTGTAGCCTATACAGATAGACGAGTGTAGCCTATACACATAGCCTATACAGATAGACGAGTGTAGCCTATACAGATGGACTAGTGTAGCCTATACACATAGCGTATACAGATGGACGAGTGTAGCCTATACAGATGGACGAGTGTAGCCTATACAGATAGACGAGTGTAGCCTATACAGATAGACGAGTGTAGCCTATACACATAGCGTATACAGATGGACGAGTGTAGCCTATACAGATAGACGAGTGTAGCCTATACAGATGGACTAGTGTAGCCTATACACATAGCGTATACAGATGGACGAGTGTAGCCTATACAGATAGACGAGTGTAGCCTATACAGATGGACGAGTGTAGCCTATACAGATAGACGAGTGTAGCCTATACACATAGCGTATACAGATGGACGAGTGTAGCCTATACAGATGGACGAGTGTAGCCTATACAGATAGACGAGTGTAGCCTATACACATAGCGTATACAGATGGACGAGTGTAGCCTATACAGATGGACGAGTGTAGCCTATACAGATAGACGAGTGTAGCCTATACACATAGCGTATACAGATGGACGAGTGTAGCCTATACAGATAGACGAGTGTAGCCTATACACATAGCGTATACAGATGGACGAGTGTAGCCTATACAGATGGACGAGTGTAGCCTATACAGATAGACGAGTGTAGCCTATACACATAGCGTATACAGATGGACGAGTGTAGCCTATACAGATGGACGAGTGTAGCCTATACAGATAGACGAGTGTAGCCTATACAGATGGACTAGTGTAGCCTATACACATAGCGTATACAGATGGACGAGTGTAGCCTATACAGATGGACGAGTGTAGCCTATACAGATGGACGAGTGTAGCCTATACAGATGGACGAGTGTAGCCTATACACATAGCGTATACAGATGGACGAGTGTAGCCTATACAGATAGACGAGTGTAGCCTATACACATAGCGTATACAGATGGACGAGTGTAGCCTATACAGATGGACGAGTGTAGCCTATACAGATGGGCGAGTGTAGCCTATACAGATGGGCGAGTGTAGCCTATACAGATAGCCTATACACATAGCTTATACAGGTGGACGAGTGTAACCTATACAGATAGCCTATACACAACGTATACAGATAGCCTATACACATAGCATATACAGATGGACGAGTGTAGCCTATACAGATAGCCTATACACAACGTATACAGATAGCCTATACACATAGCATATACAGATGGACGAGTGTAGCCTATACAGATAGCATATACAGATGGATGAGTGTAGCCTATACAGATAGCCTATACACAACGTATACAGATAGCCTATACACATAGCTTATACAGGTGGATGAGTGTAACCTATACAGATAGCCTATACACAACGTATACAGATAGCCTATACACATAGCATATACAGATGGACGAGTGTAGCCTATACACATAGCATATACAGATGGATGAGTGTAGCCTATACAGATAGCCTATACACAACGTATACAGATAGCCTATACACATAGCTTATACAGGTGGATGAGTGTAACCTATACAGATAGCCTATACACAACGTATACAGATAGCCTATACACATAGCCTATACAGATGGACGAGTGTAGCCTATACAGATGGACGAGTGTAGCCTATACAGATGGGCGAGTGTAGCCTATACATAGTCTGTGTTGGGCTGTAGATAGCCTGTGTTTGCCTATACATGGTCTGTGTTTGCCTAAACATGGTCTGTGTTTGCCTAAACATGGTCTGTGTTTGCCTATACATGGTCTGTGTTTGCCTATACATGGTCTGTGTTTGCCTATACATGGTCTGTGTTAGCCTATACATGGTCTGTGTTTGCCTATACATGGTCTGTGTTTGCCTATACATGGTCTGTGTTAGCCTATACATGGTCTTTGTTAGCCTATACATGGTCTGTGTTAGCCTATACATAGCCTGTGTTAGCCTGTACATAGCCTGTGTTAGCCTATACATGGCCTGTGTTAGCCTATACATAGCCTGTGTTAGCCTATACATAGCCTGTGTTAGCCTATACATGGCCTGTGTTAGCCTATACATGGCCTGTGTTAGCCTATACATAGCCTGTGTTAGCCTGTACATAGCCTGTGTTAGCCTATACATGGCCTGTGTTAGCCTATACATAGCCTGTGTTAGCCTATACATAGCCTGTGTTAGCCTATACATGGTCTTTGTTAGCCTATACATGGTCTGTGTTAGCCTATACATGGTCTGTGTTTGCCTATACATAGCCTGTGTTAGCCTATACATGGCCTGTGTTAGCCTATACATGGCCTGTGTTAGCCTATACATGGCCTGTGTTAGCCTATACATAGCCTGTGTTAGCCTGTACATAGCCTGTGTTAGCCTATACATGGCCTGTGTTAGCCTATACATAGCCTGTGTTAGCCTATACATAGCCTGTGTTAGCCTATACATGGTCTTTGTTAGCCTATACATGGTCTGTGTTAGCCTATACATGGTCTGTGTTTGCCTATACATAGCCTGTGTTAGCCTATACATGGCCTGTGTTAGCCTATACATGGCCTGTGTTAGCCTATACATAGCCTGTGTTAGCCTATACATAGCCTGTGTTAGCCTATACATGGCCTGTGTTAGCCTATACATGGCCTGTGTTAGCCTATACATGGCCTGTGTTAGCCTATACATAGCCTGTGTTAGCCTATACATAGCCTGTGTTAGTCTATACATAGCCTGTGTTAGCCTATACATGGCCTGTGTTAGCCTATACATGGCCTGTGTTAGCCTATACATGGCCTGTGTTAGCCTATACATAGCCTGTGTTAGCCTATACATAGCCTGTGTTAGCCTATACATAGCCTGTGTTAGCCTATACATAGCCTGTGTTAGCCTAAGCATAGCCTGTGTTAGACTTTACATAGTCTCTGTTTGCCTATCTATTTTAGCCTATGTTAGGCTATTTTAGCTCAGGAGTTAGCTGATAGTGTTATGTGGCAAACTAAGGAAAGATGTTATGGATCTCTAACTGTGGTTTTTGTGTAACAGAAGCTGTAATGTAGGTAATTGAAGTCACTACGGTGCAGCAATTTAGAGGGAAACATCAGTACTAGGCATGTGCGATGACAATTTCTAGTGTGGTGAATGCCATATGAACAAAAGTAGTGCAATCGTCACTGGCTGCATTAATGAAAATGACTCGATTTTAAATAATGACTTGCAGCTGGCAAAGGTTGCTGTGTTATTTTCTTGATCAACGGATTCAGAGTGAAAATATTCAGAGCTTAGGTGCTATTGTTATGTTAAAGGATTTCCTTCATTTGGTCATCACATAGGAAAATTTAGTAATTGTGGTGATTATTACAGCATTATGTAGATATACCAGGAGAGCAGAAGACCTGCAAGTGGGATGCACGCCTTGCCATTTACAGCTATCATACAAAGACATGGAAAACATGCAACATTTTTAAAACTACTTTTAAAGGCTTTACTTACCAACTTCATAAAAGAAGATGCTGAAATTGGCCATCATCATGTCCATATATTTATGACAGCTCTTTAGAGAACTATCCATCACTTGCCATAGTTCACCTTGAGAAATGCTGGCAATTTCTTGATGGACAATTTGTTTTAATTCTCCTAGGATGTGTGGTTTGTCTTGTACACTATGTTGTTACTATAGATATAGAAATTGCCTATTGGAGCTCTGAGGTATGAATATGACAAGGTTTGTAGGTGGGACTTGGCACCTTGACCTATGGAACATGCCCCTGGAAGGTGGGGGTGAGGTAAGTTGACTACAGTGTACAGATTGATATTCCCAGTACAACCAGCTCATTGTCCTCTATCTGGAGAACAAAGGCTTACAGAGAGGATCCTTTTTCCCTGCCATGCTATGCCAAGAGTGACAACTCTGAAACAACCCAACAGGATATTGACTAACAGATCTTTTATCCCTATGCTCCAACTAGACGCCCTCTGAGAGGGAACTATAAGTGACAGCAGTACAAGGCAGGGCCCTTACAGCGTACATATACAAACTTCCTTCTGCCTGGAGGGACCGGGACTCTGAGATCCCTCCCTCCCAACATTGGCACAGGCACAGAAGATCGTCTTTAGGTCAAGGTGCTAAGTCCACCTACGAATCTTGTCATGGAGTTGTCCAAAAGAATTACTGTTGCACGTTCCCCAAGTTTCACATGCTTTTGTATGAATATTGTTAGCTGGGGCTGTTTGAAACTACAGTTATAAGGAGTAAAAGTTAGGACTAACCATGAAAATCATTTATTGTACAATTAATTTAATTAAAAGGGGGAGATAAATGAAATAAGTTGATTTGTCATTGAAAAAGCTAACAGTAATCAGTGGCATATGCTGGTATTGTGACTAGGGTTACCAGGTTGGGACAATAAGGGGTTATTGATTAACCTTTGTTAGACGCACGCATGCCCTGGTACAACACTGTTGGTCGTGCAGGGCCTAGTAGGCCCATGCTATGTTTTCGTGCATATACTTGTATTTATTTTTTTAAATTTCATTTTTCCTTCATATAGCTTAAATATACATAGCTTTAATTAGCATTATCTTACTAGATTGATCGAAGATAGGTAAAATGTAGTATGAGTGCAGTATATATTATAATCTATACTACAGTACATGGAAAGATAATAAATTGCAATCTTCAGGTATACAACTTGTAATTTGAAACGTACGTGAAGTGGAATGTGTGAAAAAAGTAAAATCCATAGATTGCAGAAGTTTAAGAACTGGACCAACCTGGATCAGCTGGAGAGACAAGCAACCAATGTCACCAGACAAAATCATAGTCACATCAGGACTACTCAACAAGATTCAGCACGTCATAATCAATCCCCCAATCAGCTCAGATCGCTTGCCAATCATTGCTACAATATTGACAAAAGCATGGAACACAGACAAATAACCCAGTGAAAGTCCACGACTACACAAATGTAGACTGGAAGAAGTTCACTGAGCACATACAAAAGCATGAAAACACGTGAAGCAATACAAATAACAACCATGCAGCAAGTAGACAACCTCACCATAGAAATAACAAATGAAATCGTCCAAACAAGAAACTCCACCATACTGCAAAAAAACAAAGAACTTCAACAGCCACAGCAAATTGCTGCCAAAACAAATAATTCAGTTAATAAAGAGGAAATACCATGCCCACAGAGAATACATAAAAACCCACGATGAATGTGAACCACTTTTGCAACCAAGTACGGCAAGAAGTAAGAACTCATGACCTTGTGGAAAAACACCATTACAGCTATCACAACAGAGAGCCCAAGAAATTCTGCCACTTCATAAAGGCAGTAAGGAGAAAAAAACAATTTACGTACCCCATCCAGGTCGCCCATAAAACCATCAGCTCCACAGAAGAAAAGCTGACAATTTTCCATGAACACTACTGCAATACCTTCAAAACACCAGAAGCACTGAACTTCAACAACATCAATAAACACATCAAGAATAATTAAACTGCAAATGCAGACCGAAGAGCTGAACCCTGATGATGAAATTCAAAGGCCAATCACACGGAACGACTACATCAACACAGTAAGGCAACAAGGAAACACCACCCCAGGAGCTGACACTATCACATACTAGATGCTGAAGAACCTCCCCAAGAAATGATTGGCAAAATAATATTCTTATACAACTTGATGCTAAAACATGGCTAAAACTCAAGCTGAATACCGGAAATGTGTCACTATACGAGACTATATAGAAGAGTAAACTGTGATACCAACCACGCAAGCTGGATACAGGAAATGTGTCACTATACAAGACTATATAGAAGTGCAAACTGTGATACAAACCATCCAAGCTGGATACAGGAAATGTGTCACTATACAAGACAAATATAGAAGTGCAAACTGTGATACCAACTACCCAAGCTGGATACAGGAAATGTGTCACTATACAAGACTATATAGAAGTGCAAACTCTGATACCAACCACCCAAGCTGGATACAGGAAATGTGTCACTATACAAGACTATATAGAAGTGCAAACTGTGATACAAACCATCCAAGCTGGATACAGGAAATGTGTCACTATACAAGACTATATAGAAGTGCAAACTGTGATACCAACTACCCAAGCTGGATACAGGAAATGTGTCACTATACAAGACTATATAGAAGTGCAAACTGTGATACCAACCACCCAAGCTGGATACAGGAAATGTGTCACTATACAAGACTATATAGAAGTGCAAACTGTGATACCAACCACCCAAGCTGGATACAGGAAATGTGTCACTATACAAGACTATATAGAAGTGCAAACTGTGATACCAACCATCCAAGCTGGATACAGGAAATGTGTCACTATACAAGACTATATAGAAGTGCAAACTGTGATACCAACCATCCAAGCTGGATACAGGAAATGTGTCACTATACAAGACTATATAGAAGTGCAAACTCTGATACCAACCACCCAAGCTGGATACAGGAAATGTGTCACTATACAAGACTATATAGAAGTGCAAACTGTGATACCAACCACCCAAGCTGGATACAGGAAATGTGTCACTATACAAGACTATATAGAAGTGCAAACTGTGATACAAACCACCCAAGCTGGATACAGGAAATGTGTCACTATACAAGACTATATAGAAGTGCAAACTGTGATACAAACCATCCAAGCTGGATACAGGAAATGTGTCACTATACAAGACTATATAGAAGTGCAAACTCTGATACCAACCACCCAAGCTGGATACAGGAAATGTGTCACTATACAAGACTATATAGAAGAGTAAACTGTGATACCAACCATCCAAGCTGGATACAGGAAATGTGTCACTATACAAGACTATATAGAAGTGCAAACTGTGATACCAACCACCCAAGCTGGATACAGGAAATGTGTCACTATACAAGACTATATAGAAGTGCAAACTCTGATACCAACCACCCAAGCTGGATACAGGAAATGTGTCACTATACAAGACTATATAGAAGTGCAAACTCTGATACCAACCACCCAAGCTGGATACAGGAAATGTGTCACTATACAAGACTATATAGAAGTGCAAACTGTGATACCAACCACCCAAGCTGGATACAGGAAATGTGTCACTATACAAGACTATATAGAAGTGCAAACTGTGATACAAACCACCCAAGCTGGATACAGGAAATGTGTCACTATACAAGACTATATAGAAGTGCAAACTGTGATACCAACCATCCAAGCTGGATACAGGAAATGTGTCACTATACAAGACTATATAGAAGTGCAAACTGTGATACAAACCATCCAAGCTGGATACAGGAAATGTGTCACTATACAAGACTATATAGAAGTGCAAACTGTGATACTAACCACCCAAGCTGGATACAGGAAATGTGTCACTATACAAGACTATATAGAAGTGCAAACTGTGATACAAACCACCCAAGCTGGATACAGGAAATGTGTCACTATACAAGACTATATAGAAGTGCAAACTGTGATACCAACCACCCAAGCTGGATACAGGAAATGTGTCACTATACAAGACTATATAGAAGTGCAAACTGTGATACAAACCATCCAAGCTGGATACAGGAAATGTCACTATACAAGACTGTATAGAAGTGCAAACTCTGATACCAACCACCCAAGCTGGATACAGGAAATGTCACTATACAAGACTATATAGAAGTGCAAACTGTGATACCAACCACCCAAGCTGGATACAGGAAATGTGTCACTATACAAGACTATATAGAAGTGCAAACTGTGATACCAACCACCCAAGCTGGATACAGGAAATGTGTCACTATACAAGACTGTATAGAAGTGCAAACTGTGATACAAACCATCCAAGCTGGATACAGGAAATGTGTCACTATACAAGACTATATAGAAGTGCAAACTGTGATACCAACCACCCAAGCTGGATACAGGAAATGTGTCACTATACAAGACTATATAGAAGTGCAAACTCTGATACCAACCACCCAAGCTGGATACAGGAAATGTGTCACTATACAAGGCTATATAGAAGAGTAAACTGTGATACCAACCATCCAAGCTGGATACAGGAAATGTCACTATACAAGACTATATAGAAGTGCAAACTGTGATACAAACCACCCAAGCTGGATACAGGAAATGTGTCACTATACAAGACTATACAGAAGAGTAAACTGTGATACCAACCATCCAAGCTGGATACAGGAAATGTGTCACCATACAAGACCAACAGGTACGCGATCCAGAGCATCATCAACAAAGGCTTCACAACAACCAGCGTATTCCTTCATATACAGGCATCAGTACTGATGCTGGACAGACAGCCTGCTGTACAAAATGACAACAATAGGCGTCCCACCGCAAATCACAAAATGGATGGCAATAGCACAGCCCCAATAGAAATTAAAAACACCCTTTCAGCCCCCTTGACACACCACAAGGAAGCACCATCTCAGAACTACTGTACATCCTCTACACCTTGGACACCCCAAAGCCAATCTACCTGACAATACAGCTACCACAATAAGCCAATGACACCGCCTATCTAAGCACAGCACCAAGATTACAAAATGCCAAAAGCAACTGAAAGTGTTCAACCAATGGGCAGCTAAGTGGAGGCTAACCGTAAACCTTAATAAGGCACAAGCCATCATCTTCAGACAGAAAATCAAACACAAAACACCAGGAGGCCAAAACCACCAGATACCAATAAAGATGATCAAATACATCGGAATCATGCTTCATGACAAACTGCACATGAAAAGTCACTTTGCAGAAAAGATAAAACAAGCAAAAATAGCCAACTCCACCCTATGCTACCTCTCCAAAATCTGCAAGATAGGACTAGCAATAGCAATTCTCAACCAACTATATAAAACAACTATAAGACCATACTCCGCCTATGCCACCATCACCATGTTTCCAATAGCAACACCTTCCACAATAGACAGACTTCAGCACATGGAACAGAAATGCCTGAGAATAACCAACAGAGTCTCTTCTTGGCATAAGTCATCAACACTACATGAAGACCAACACATCAAACAACAGATGATAAAATACATTGAAAAGGCAACTGCGAGGAACGCACATGAAGCGCAGAGACATACAAGAAGATATGGCATTGCCCCATCACTTACCATATTGATAAGCTTGCATGCAAAGGAGTGCCAATATCTCAACACACTCTTAGGTTAAGACTAATTTAGTTAATTCATAGATATATATTAAGGATATAAATTGTATACATGTGTATGTAACATGACCCCTAATGAAATAAAATAACTAATTAAAAAACAAAGAAACAAAATAGCCCATTCAGCCCTCATTTACCCAAAATAATCATTCAAGGCTGAAGAGGGAACACCCCTGAAACAGCCTTAGGGCAAAATAAGCCCCGGGTGAAATAAACCCAAGGGCAATTTAGCCCTAAAATCCCCATAAAAAAGTATAAGAATGGCATCAATCTATCTATTCAATACATTTCTATTTTCTTTTTCATTATGCAAACTGACTGCGCTGCATTTTAGTGCATGGGGTTTATTAAGGACATAGCTTCCAGAACAAAAGTTTGAGACAAAGGAACATGTGGCGAGAAGTGGAGTAGCATTTTGATATCTGTCGAGCTACAAATGGCGCCCACATTGAACTGTACCAACATGCACAAACATGTTTCAGCCCTTGTGTACAGTATCGGACAATTAAAGTTGTAAACCTTAATTGGACAAATATTTACAGGAAAAAGAGGGGAAACTGTAAATGACATTCATAGACCTTGAGAAAGCGTATGACCGAATAGACCTAAATCTGCTATGGTATAAACTCTTGAGCAAGGGTGGAAGTTATCATATGGTGAGTATCCTTAAAGCCCTATCCAGAGTAGGGGAGTGATGGGCAACAGAGGAAATAATTCAAAAGAAGGGACTACGACAAAGATGTAAACTAAGTCCGATGATATTCTAACCAAGATAGGAAAAAATAACAATTTTTTGCCAGTAATAAATAATGTGACAATTCTGCGATTACTATTTGCAGATGATTTAGTAGTAGAATCTATTACACTGATAGGCTTAAAACAGTCCTTGCAGCAAATATATAAATCGATAAACACTGCAGTGAATGGAATTTGAAGGTAAACCAGGATAAGACTCAAATATTAGTAATCAAGAAAGCAAATTTGAAAAGTGGAAGAAAGGAAACCAAGAGTATAAATGCTTAGAGATTGTATATATTTAGGAGTCAAAGTGGATTGGAGGGGGGGGGGGGGGAATTGGCAGCAGTTAGAAGGTGCAAATACAGAATACTGGATATAAATGTCACGTGGCTAGAAAAATATACAACATGGTAGAGGAGGCAAAAATGCTATATGGGAGTGAAATTTGGGGTCTGGAGGGTGAATGGGAAGCTGTGGATGCAGTATACAGGATTTTTACTTTCTCTACTGGTAAGTAGGGGAAGTGTTGTATTCCACCCAAAAATTCAATGTCGAGATTTCACCGGAAATACATATTTTGAGGCCCCCTGAATACAAAGCATTTTTAGAAAAAGGTCCGTGTGTGTGTCTCTGTGTCAGCATAACTCAAAAACGAAAAGTCAGTTAAAAACCAAAGTTGGTATTTAAGTTTAATGTCTTTCAAGGATGTGACACGAAGATTTTGAAGAAAATAGCCCCACCCTAAACTACCCTTTACATGGAAAATTTTTCAAAAATTTTGATTTTCTTGAAAATGGCTCTTAACAATTTTTATTCAAATGTCATATGTTTGAGATATTTTGATGAAAAATGAAATGTATATGTTGAATTTTCTGCCTATAGCCCCTGTAGTCGTATTTACTCTGGACGACTTTTGCATAACTGGTAAACCGTTAGATATAGACCAAATCACACTATACAAAAAATGTTGTTAGCTAATGCTGGATTTCTGACAATGAAGTCATTAATCCTATATTATATTGATAGAGCAATAGCAGTATAGTAACCGCTTTTTAGAGAGCACCATATTTTTATGTTTTGGCGGTCACATCACTCTCTCACAACCCCCAGAATGTCTGGAGGACCACACCTGTCGTTGGTTTACAGGTCTCACTGACCTGACCGGGAGAGTTATCAAAATAAATTCACCGACCATATCCTCTGATTACCAATCAGAGGACGTATTACATGCCATGACAGGTCAGCATGTTGGGGTTAAGATTTTATAGAGAAATGGAGAGGTTGGAAAAATAGACTCCCTAGCCCTCGGGAACCCTAATAGCATCGGGGTCAGAAGAGAACAAGAGTTGACCAAGGTAAGGTCAGATACAAAAGTTACAGTGAGGAGCAAAACACCAGTAAGTGGAAGTAATGTTCTGCTCAGCTTGGGTACCTTGTGGTGCTATCCACATATCCCCTAGACACCAGTAAGTGGAAGTAATGTTCTGCTCAGCTTGGTTACCTAGTGGTCGCCATTCACATATCCCCTAGACGGAGACCCCTGAGTAGATACAAAAAATGTACATCTTGCTAAAACACATAATTTATGTCTCAAATTTTCTTGTAGGGTGAACCATTTCGGAGATATTCCTTGTTATGCGTGTGAGTTTCGGAAAACTTAGAACTTTCGTGAAATGGGTCATAGTTCATTTTTTTTATATGTTACAAGTGCAAAGAGAACGGAATCTCAAAGCTTTAAAAGAGTTGACTGTCGCACAAAGCCTACTGTATTCCAATATTCTCCTTGCACCTACAAGGAAATAAGCAATAAGATAATTTGTACAAATGTTTATTTTAACACAAAGAAGCTATAGGAATAAGAGTTTGTAAGAATGGTTAGTACAAAAGTAGAGAAAGTCATGTGAGTGTAACACGTCAGATTTTTTGTAGAGAAGTTTCGGGACTACCAGGTGCCACAGCAAAGGAATTTGCCCAAATTGAAATGGGCAGAGTAGGAACGAAAGGTGTCATCATGGAGAGAGCACTTAAGTTTTGGTTCAGAATTCTTAATCTAGATGAAAAGAACCTGCTAAAACAATGCTTAGAATATCAAGAAAAGAGTTTACAAGGAATTGGATGGTGCTACAGTATACAATATAACCTTGAAAGCAATGGTATGGGGGAAATTTGGAGTTAGGAGAAAATTGGAAGACATGGAAATACAGTGTTTGGGGACATAGCTGGAAAAAGATCATTACAATTAAAAGTATATGGGAAAGAGAAGTATATATAAACAAACAAAAGAGGGTATAGCATGGGTGAGAGACTGAAGGGAATGAGAAAAGGATTTATACAGAAACAGTACCCAATATGCAGGGGAAAAGAAGATTTAGAGCACATAATATTTGAATGTGAAGGGATAGAGCTTTGCAGAAAAGAATGTATTAATGAGAAATGGCATAAAATGGATAGGAAGGTAACATTAATGAAAATTTTCAGCAAAGACTATAAAACAGCTGGCAATTTTTTAAATAAAGTGAAAAAGAAATGGTATTGGTCACTAGAAAGAGAAGTAAACAAATTATAATTTTAAGAGAAACATATGTAACTGGTAGAAGTTATATAAGAATTAAGGTAAGTTAGCAGCCTGGGCTGAACACTTTACCATATTCCTTGTAAATAAACAAAAAATAAGTAAATAAACCTTAATAGGTACTGAAATATAAATACATGTTTTTGTGTAACCCTAGTCCAGACACCTGTATTATTCAACATTTAAGCCAACAAGTATAATTACAATACAGTAATTTCACTCCTTTGAAAATCGACATCAAATCATTATGTGCATTTGGGGTTTGATTTACAGTAAGAAACTTACAACTGTCCACTAATTGTTCATTAAGGTACAGCCATATTCTACTCAATGGGAAGAATACTTGACGCAACCGACTCAATTAAAAGTAGTGTTGCAAACATTGGGAACAAAACATCTCATGCGTTGCACTCACATGACTTTCTCTACTCTTGTACTAACTATGGTATCACGCTATGGGGCAATATTAATCAAACAGAAATGGAAAAAGTATTTAAATTACAGAAAAAGGCCTTCAGAGTAATAGGTAAAATAAACAATAGACAAACGTGCAGAAATCTATTTAAAAAGTTAAATATTCCAACTGTTCCAGTATAAAGACACAAAAGGCATCACAAGAATTGTAATGTACACACTTATAGCTTAAGAAACAATGATGATTACTATCAAACAACACTAAGGGAATGCTAAATAATCGTACACTACAAATTACAGCAAGGGAATTATTTAATAAGCTACCAAGTAAAATAAACAACATAACCCACACCAAAGAAATGATGAAAACCATTAAAAAGTGCTTAATAGAAAATGTATTCTATAGCATAGAGGAATTCAAATATGAAATGTAATTTGTGTACCATGAATTGAAAAAATATGATGTGTTGCACTCACATGACTTTCTCTACTCTTGTACTAATCATTCTTATAAACTCTTATTCCTATATCTTCTTCGTGTTAGTTGAGATAAGCATTTGTACAAATTATCTTATTGCTTATTTCCTTGTAGGTACAAGGAGAATATTAGATTACAGTAGGCTTTGTGTGATAGTCAAATGTTTTAAAGCTTTGAGATTCCTTTTTCCTTGCACGGTCAACATATAAAAAAATGAACAACAATGTCCCATTTCTCGAAAGTTTCAAGTTTTCTGAAACTAACACACATAACAAGGAATATCTCCGAAATGGTTCACTCTACAAAAAAAATTTATTTAGAGATAAATAGTGTATTTTAGCTAGATCTACACTTGTTGTATAGTAAGATCTTGTCTCTCTCTTACAATTTACCAGTTATGCAAAAGTCGTCCAAAGTAAGTACGACTACAGGGGCTATAGCCAGAAAATTCAAGATATGCATTTCATTTGTCATAAAAATATCTAAAACGTATGACATTTCAATCAAAATCCTGGAGCCATTTTCAAGAAAATCAAAATGTTTGAAAAAGTTTCCATGTAGAGGGTACTTTAGGGTGGGGCTATTTTCTTCAAAATATTTGTGTCGCATCCTTGAAAGACATTTAACTTAAATACCAACTTTGGTTTTTAACCTACTTTTTGTTTTTGGAGTTATGCTACACACACACGCACGCACATGCACACACACAGAGAACCAGTATCATTGTCCAAACACATTTCAATACTCTACTGCTGTTATAATTATATTTGCCTTTTACTATATGTTAAGAACTAGATTTATGATTTGTAAAATAGCATTAGGTTAAAGAAATAAAGTCAAACTAACAACAAAATAAAATAGCATTAAACAAACATCAAATAAAAAACTGTAAATATACATATAATAGAGAAGTATTCAATTAGAATGAAGTGTCAATGTGAAAATTTTGGGTCAAATACAATACTTCCCGTGCCTACTACACCAATAGTTTGATACATCATGTTGCATGAGCTGATGTTAAGTAGAACCATCAATATTTCAGATAGGCTGCAATATGGGAGAGCTGGCAACTCTACAATGAACACAGTACACATTTTAACTTCAACTAACAGCTGCTTTATTTCACATATTTATTTTCTTTTTTCTTTTTTTTAATACTTTCTTCCGTTATGTAGTTACACATTTACTTGCAACCAAATGCAGAGCCATAAATTATTGCAATCAACAGAGTACAGGAACTTTTTAACCAATGTTTCATTAGAATGAACATAAAAACAGTTGGGTGCTTAGGTTTTGTACGATATTCAGGGAAAAAATATGATATGCTTTGGTGCTGCATCAAATTTATTTCTCTATGTTTGTTCTTAAATTAAAACTGGCAACACTCCAACTGTTTTTTACTCATATCAAGGTTTGTCTCGCATAAAAACATTGTGGTGCAGATGCACTTGCATGATTGCCGTACAACTTTGTATGTATGATAAAGTATTTATCTTTTTACTGGATTCTGTCCAGCTTACAGACAAAAACCTATCACTGTGCATACACATTTAAAAGTTTATCTTATCGTCATGAATCAGAAAAATATAACTCAAGGCAGGTGCACTCTAACCTTGTATCTAAACAATTGAAGAAAACTGGAGTATTTCCAAGACTACCTGATTTGTTCAGATGTAAACAATGGTAGCATCTTGTGCTTTAGTTTTTAAAATAACTTAAAATAGGTTCAGAATAAATTCAAGCATGCACAGCATGCCCACTCACGTGCCAGCTCAAGGGTTAAACAGTTGTGGCAACTTTGGACTTATATTTTCCTGTCGCCTTTTCTATCTTCCTGAAGATATTTAGAACATTCAGGACGAACCAGACCACCCACAATAGTAATTTATTTGGAAAGGATGCATTAAGATTTTGAAGACAAAAATATTTATAACTAAAGCATGTATAAACTTTCACTTGATTTCGTAACTGGAAATGGTGCCAGTAGCAACAGCTTTGTTAATTCACACTCTTGCAAGGAGGGCAGCACAATATCAAGTCAAGCATTTCTTATTTCATTAGTCACAAAACAGAACACTTGATTTTCAATGCTCTCTGAAGTTCCTTTGCCAACATGGTTAGGCTTTCACAGTTGGTACTGGTCCAATAGCACATACTTTCCGGGCTTGTAGGTGGTGGTCCAGTTGATAAACTAGCATCTGGGTCCCTCCCTTGCTAGACAATACAAAAAAGCCAACCGAACCAATCGTGTGTCAGTTTCCTCAGCCACATAGTGACTGGCCTATGATCGACCAATAGGAGACGAGGGGCACTCCATTAAGCACCACTCAAGTTGTAAACCTGCCAGAAGTCACCTCCGAAGATGCCCAACAGAGTTATGGGCAAAATGTCATGCCAATTCGACTGGATTACAAACTACAAGCCCGGAAACTACATTCTATTGGATTAATTATAAGCTTCTTTTTGTAAATTCACTTCTCGACGTGAGCAGCATATTGGTTTCCACAATAAATTACTATTGCAGTTGATGTATGATCTAGTTCACATAAAATACATCACTATTATTTACTGCACATGTCACAATGGTTTTTAAAAGGCAATGCCATTTATAACAACTTGGTTTCTGCTAGGAAGTCTACATACACCTGCTTTCAGTTTTTTGAGATGCGTTGCATTTCAATTTATAGAAACAGATTATTGAGTAAGCAAGTATATAAACAGAAAGAGGTGCCTTTGAATTATTCCTGTTAACTCTCCAACCAAATAAATTGTTATTCAAATCAGAATTTATATAAATAAATCTTAACTCTTTAATGTATTGAGTTTACAAAAAACTTCAAATGTTGGAAATTAACAAAAGCAAACTGCACCACCATCAACTCCTAAAAAATTACAACTCCTTTTTTCTGTACAGAGTGCTTTAACAACTTTGGCACTCACAATAACTGAATACATTTTTACTAAACTATCTACTGCAACCAATTTGAAATTCTATCATTCACAGCAATTTATAAAATCACAACATTAGGAAGAATAGGTTAGTTTGAATATACATAACAGTTTATGAACCACGGCTTCACATTTCTTTGCAGATGTTGGACGGAGAACACAGCTGCTTCTCCTCGTACTCCAAAAGAATGGACCTTCTTACCAAACAATTTTGAGCATGTGTATTTTAAAACAAAACATTTGTATAATTTACTAATTTCCATGTTGACATTCTTTGTGGCAGGTTCTTTACAATGAAAATTGTACATTTAATCAGGTATAGTTTAGAAAATACACGACACTTAAGGCCAATTTCATCAACTGATGTTCAATTTTAATACAACATTTAAATTGATTAACACAAATTGTGTTTCATTGAACAATGTTAACCTTAACATTGTGTTAACAATGCCACACCCTTGTGCTAAGGCATTTAATAAAATGTCTGCTACAAACCAGTTGATGCAGGTTTGCTGTATTCCTAGTGGACGAGAGGCTATACATAATAATACATTTTAAAATCTGCAAAAGGAAGAATTTTTAAAGCAATTGGCTTGTGAACATGGTTTTATAAGAAGTACCATTAGAATATTACCAAGAAAACCATGTGTCTTTCTTCTGTATTAATTGCTTTGAGATTTTATGTCATTCCCTAACACTTTTAATCTAATACTAGTTGATAACGTTGGGATTTGCAAAACTACTGTTTATGGGTTTACCAGAATGTTTGCTACAGGAAGCCACGTTGTTTATTGGACCTAGGAGAAATGCATGGATTACAATTAATATTTTTTCATAAACTGCATAAATATCCTTCAATGCAATTCCTCTACGCTTACTTATCAGTTCTATAATTAACGCTTATTAAAGAGCAAAATGTTGACGTCGGTAATTCTAACCTCAGTCATGAACAACACATGGCAACAGTCCTTCAACGTAATTGCTTGTCTGGCACGCACACACACACACACACACACACACACACACACACACACACACACACACACACACACAGCAACATACAGACAAAAGTGCATCAGACCTCAGGCACCACATTCTTCAAAGTAGTTGTTCAAAGTTCTCTTTTATGCTAACAAAATGTCAACTAACAATTTGCTGCAAAAACTTCATGAAATGCATATTTTAATAAAATGTTAGCAAACATGATGTTAAAAAGCAGTTTTAACACTAACTGGTGAAATACAAGCTCTGGCCTATCACTGCACTATATACCAGTCAGTTTGTAAACTTAAGATGCAGTATAATGCAATGGCCATAGCGAAGCTGTAAGAATGCCTCCTTTGCCATAAGGTCACATTTTCCAGGCAAACCAAGCAGAAATGTTCAGTACAAAACTAAACCACGAGTTCTTTCCCACGGTTAATATCTGTGTATTCTGCTGTTATTTTGGTAATGTGTTTCAGAAAAACCTCGGTTACATTACACATATTTATTGACTTACAATATAACTGACAATCCTTCTGCAATTTCTCAATAAAACTATTTCCAGGTAAATAAAAGAATAAAATATTTCTTTAAAATCTCAAATCATGTCAGATAAAACACATGTTTTAAATTCAGCATACATCACTAGCAATGCTATAGAGTCTTGTATTTTCTACACATAGAATTTGCTGCTATTTACACTGCCCCAGTCTTGTGGTACCTGACAAATGAAGTTTATTTCCTTTTCATCACTAACATATCTTATATAAATGCAAACACAGTTTTTCCTATATTTTTCCATTTTTCTTTCTTTTTTTACAATTTTTTAAAGACAAACAACTGCAGAAATATTAACATTTTTATGTGATTTACTTTACAATATAATGCAATGTGAACGAGTTTGTTGAACTGCTCTTCAGACAGGCAAGCTAATGTCTCAATGCTACTTCTTGCAATTTTGGAAGGTAGTCACAAGCTCTTTCACAAATCTTTTTTACGCAGTAGTTTCTAATACCAAATGCTAATGCAAACTTTGAAAATAGTCCCCATCACATTTTGGTAGTTAATATTGTCTACAACCATAATTAAGAGCAAGGAATATTTATATGTTTACCATGAAAGCAAGCATATTTGTATAATACAGCATGAGGCTTTTCTTCCAACATTTTACAGAATCAAGTATTCCCATTTGAATAATCTTTCAAGTATTATTCATCTTCAAGAAACAATTGCATTAAAAATTAAAACTTTACCAGAGATTTTTTTTTTTTTTTTGCAGTGTAGCTGCAATGTGCAACACTGCTCTTAATACCAAAGTTATACTACAATTTGTGGCATTTAGGTTGCCAGAGTCATTATTTCACTGTTGCTGTAAGCTATAAAACTAGTCATTCATCAGAATGCAAAGGTTCTCCTTCCACAGTCTACTCACAGACAAGGATCTTCTGCCTGATACAGTGTTCATTTATTTTTGGACTTCCCCACATACGCTTCTGCACATCACTACTGGATACCCAATATCAAGGTGAAGAAACTATCTAAAAACAGTGGCGAGGCGTGAAGTACATAACAGGATAGACAGATTGATCTTACCGTCATCCTTCACCATTGGCTTGCTTCGGGAGAAAACTAAAATCGCATTTTTCAGGAATGACGCTTACATAGACAAACTTAAAAAGCAAAACATTATGTGAATATACAATTTGATCCAAATCGTTAGAGCCATTTCCGAAATATGCGAAATAACGAGACAAGAATTGCTCTGCAGAAGAGGGAATAAAAATGCTTTTTTGTGTAAAATCATGTCTTTTCAGGAAAGACACCTATATAGATAAATCTAAAGAGCAAAACCTTATCTGGATAGAAAAACTGATCCAAATCGTTAGAGCTGTTTGGGAGATAACACGTAATATACACACGAATTAATCATTTAAAGATATTGGATAAATTTAGAACTTTTAAATAATTGCTGTTTATATAACAGTTTATTGTTAATTTAGAATTTCTCTTCATATATCTAATTCAATTCAAATTAATCCCTACAAATGCACTTGAAAGGTAACCAAAAAGAGTGCTTGCACCTTGCCTCAAAAACATTCCATTAGCACAACAGCCAATCACAGCCAAAGGAGACGGAGGCTCGACCATCTAATGGGCAGAGAAATCTGGCAGTTCACAAACCAGTGTCAGATGGCACACTAGTTTCTCCCATGCTCTAAGCATGGCAAAATGCACAAATCGGCAAACGTCTACAACAATCAGTCCGGTACTGCATCTCCATAGCAAAGTCGCGCAAATGCTGGTATAGAGAAGTAACTTCCTAAGCAGGAAATACAAATACCTGCTTCATGCAAAACTTAAAGAAATTCTCTTTCGCAGAGTTTCTAGGGTAGACGCTGTCCACCCTGAGGCTTCGCCCCTGTCTATAAACTATGTTTAACACATTTCAAATACATGATTCATGTGTCGGAGATGTTGCCTAGCAGGCTTACCTTTCTTCAACACAGTAGGAACAGTATGATATATGCACTGTATTTTATTTGGTTGATATCAGCACAGTGCTGCTATCAACGCTAGCCTAAGGCCACGTGAAGTTATCAATAGTACATTTTGCAACTCCTTTCTGTGAATGTAAATAAACATATCAGTGCTGAATGAGTGGATATTGGTGAGGTTATGCAAAAAATACTAACATGTTTGATTATTTGGACATATTTTGAACATGTGATGTTGGAGACACAATGCACATGTGCAAGTAGACAAATGCCAATGACTACTGTGCCCATCTGGCCTTAAAATGTGTACAGATGTCAACATTACAACTCACAACTTCTAGACCAAGTGAAACAGTGAACTGGAAATAGTTAATTACTACATTGCATGTATTATTGCTCATTTGATACATTCAAGTAATAAACGAGGTGAATAAATACTGTAATTCAACTTCCAAAACATTTAAAACATGAGCATAAATATTTTACTTCCATTTCTTATCACGCGGTACTTGGCACTTCCCTGATTACTGCAGTGAAGCGATGCTCCGACACTCGTGTGTGCAGTCGGTGTGGCAGAGTGTTCAGTTCCTACATTATGACACTGGCTGTGAAGGACGTAACTAAATTGACGTCTGAAGCAATTGGTATTTCTGTACACTGTTTCAAATGTGAGAATGGAAATGAAACAAACAGGAACTGTAAAACTGCTAAAAAGAAAGTAATATTTTCAACTACTCCGTCTCTCTCCCACTGATGAAACTGCATTTAATTGAGGCAAGGTACACAATGTGAAACAATCAAACGCACTTCACCCAAGGCAACATGGGAGCGTTCCTCTCCAGCACATCCCTTCCCTAGCGTGTCCAAATGTTGCAACAAGGTGTTGCACTTGCCATTTCCTGCATAGGTTGGCAATATTTTCCCACCTTCCCCCATCTCGCTTTTGCCCCTACTATATGCCTTCTGTATACAGCATCTGCTATCTAATAAGGTTTGAAAAAGGGCTATTTTCCTGTTTCTAAGAGTTTCAGGAGGCAATATCATGATCTTAAATTAATAATAATGTACTGATGTTATTTATCAAGGCACCCAACATTCCCTAACGTAAGTATTTGTGACAAAAATTGGAGTTTGGTAAATATGCAACATTATCTAAACGTATGAATCATTGTATTGTGTCCAAGGGAGAATACTTTGAAGACTTCTAAAACAATTTGAAAAAGGTGAGTAGTATTTTCCTGCAAAAAAAAAAAAAAAAAAATGTAGTTTTTTGACACCACCTTGTAAATTGCTTGAAAGTGCAGAAAGGTAAAATGCTGTATTACTGACTGCATTTTGCACGTGTTAGTGAATCCTGTGACCTTATAAGTGCAACACTTAAACTTGCAATACTCCATCATTTTAATAAAAGTTGACTGTTTACTCAGTAATGCAGCACTTACAACTTTAACCATTGCAAGAAAAGTCAAAACTTCTGCTTTTTCTCCAACATTTCTAGGTTCCATAACAACATTTAGCTCATTTTATTACCACTTACATAGCTTCCACTTCTGTAATGTCATTTCTGACACACAAATCATACAACAAAGTCCAAAAATAAATGAACACATCAGCATTCATATGAAATGAGTAATTTTACTGATAGTACAAGTTGGCCATTATTTCTAACAGTCTTTATGGCACTGTATTGTTTACATATGATCCTAGAACAGTGGTTCCCAAACTCAGAGGTGTAAAATACTTCTAAAGTTGGCCGTATAACAACATTCAGGCTGTACACAATTGATTATACGAGTTTTAAATGTCTCTAGTACATAATATAATTTTGAGTCGAGGAATAACTGCAGAAGTTTGAATTCTACATGGATAGATTTAGTTTTGTTTATAGCCATGATAATGAAGTAACTAAAGCATGGCAACTCATACAAAAAAAAACCTTTTTGTATGTTGGAATTCACAAAGCATAACTCAGTGGTTAGACAATGATGCCTCTTATGATGATAGTCTGTTAAGTGAAGACAGACTGTCTATCAGATGAGAATGTAAGGTGAGTCACAACAGGGGATGAGTCGAGAACTAGCAATTCCAACAATTGATCAGTTGCACCAGACATGTCACAAGAAATATATTCCATATTTAACATTTGTAATGGTAACAAGGTTTTCAGCAGTGTAAGTTATGATACAAAATTATATTATGTGCCACAGAGAAAATATATCAGATGAGTCTTCCCATCCTGTGGATTGGTAACTAGCCAACCAGACAATGTGAAATGCAAGTACTGACTCCAGCCTACTGATTAGGGCTATGGTCAAGGTCGCAAGTTCAAATCACAACTAAGAAGAGATGAGAGCATTCTAACAAATCAGCCAAATACACTAGGAAGTGGATTTGGCTACAAATACAAAGTTTCAGCCATTTGTGTTCACTGCGATCCTCACATGGACTTGCAAACATTATCTACTTTGTATGCACGCACTGCGTTTTGTAAACTCTCAACAATTTATTGGCTTTCTTTCGTATGAAAGAATTACTTGAAGTAGTTAAATATTACGTAATGATGCCTTATGTTTGTGAGTTATATTTGTAATATTGTTATGCATCTATTTATGATGTTTGTTAAAGCATTCTCTAACAAATAATGCTTTGCGTCATGAAATTCACATAAATTAAGCAAGAAACACTTGTACGCCAAGGTATCAGTTCTAGACAAATTTACTAACCATAAGAAGTATTTGAACCTGGGATATTCACTACTGAAGGTCAACGTGCACACTGTTGTGCTACGAGAGCAAGTGACCTCAGACCCAGCAGTGCATAGCAGTCATTTCGGGTGAAATTGATATGACGTGATGCAGCGAACAGTACTTATGGCATAGCCTGTAAAACCCCGGGACTGCATAACTTCTCAATCCACAGAATGAGAACACTCACATGCCATAAGTTTAAAGCTACTATAATCATTTGTGTACATCTTGCATTATTTAAAGTTTTCAAGTAAATTGCTATAAACAAAGATAATTATTCTTGTTAAAAATTTAGTTCTCTTCATACCAGCACTTAGAAATCTAAGTGAGGCTTTTATTTAAGATTGCTTTACATATCTAAGGAGGGTGTACCAAAATGACTAACTTGGGTTGATAAAATGTTTTGGTTAACTCCCTTTGTAAGACAAATTCCAAATGCAGACAAGCATTGATGGCAACGTACGCCATCTACTTGATTACATCTACTTGGATTTTGGTTTCTGCATTGGGCATTATCTGTTGCATAGACATTTCATGAATGTCATGCAAGCGTAAATGAAAATCACAACAGTCAATAACACAAGTACATGTGCTGTGCAACAGAATACAATTTTTGGTGTGATGTACCAACTCCCATTGTTGGTACAAATATTTTTGATACACATTATATATGTCATTACAATTAAAGTCAAACTTTGGGGAAATTTGAATACTTGCATTTATTCTCCAGTATGTACTTATATTTGAATTAATGTAACTTGTGTGTTCTGACAGTTCACTTGGTAGGCATTACATGCATGGTAGGGGAGTGGCAGTGGGGTCTGTAGTCATGACAACCAGGTTTGACCTTTAAGTAGCCAATAGGCTTCGTGGCAGGATTGCATGACCACGAAGACCATTGGCTACTTCAAGGTTAAACCTGGTTGTCATGACAATAGATCACTCTGCCACTCCCCTACTATGCCAAGTGAACTGTCAGAATATACAAGTTACATTAAAACAAGTATAATGGAAAGAATGTGTGCAGGAAAATTTGGGAACCGCTGTCTTATAGGCATAGATAGATTGGTGAACAAGAAGTAAATACTGACTACAATTTTCAGTCAGAAGCTTAATACGCTGTTCCTCAAAAGTTGAAAGAATAAGCACACAATAATCAGCACAAAGTGCTTCATGAATAAACTAGAATCCTATGCATCTAATATTACACACCTTAGCATAGCAAAGGAAAGCAAAATGCTAGCAATACTACATATGGAGCAGCCAGAGAGTGAAATGTCATTACCATTACCGATATAACTCCATCAAAATGTATCTTAAACAGCAATAATTATGATATGAACTTACATCTCTGCTGTCGAGATCCTGCAAACGTTCAGCTAAGTACTTAAGCCTTACATTGGAACATGTTTCAGAAGCTTTCACTTCCATCACAGCTGGAAGCCTGGAAGCTCTCATCAATAAATAACTATTTATTAAATGGACTGTAATGGAATCATTCATAACGCTGATGAATACTTAAATCAACAGGGAATGTAATAGAAAAATAGTTTAACATATGAGAAATGAAGATTCAAAATTATTTACCATACTTATATTTGCAGTTCAGTTTAATGTTATAGGGGTGCCATATTTTTCTCTTTGCTGCTCCATATTACACCTTGAGCCCAAGGATTAATAACATTACTTTATAAATATTTTTAAAAAAACTTTTTTCTAGCAGTTTATATGAAGCACAGAGATATACTAGCAAGCACAAATATGAAATACAGTAGAGGCAAATCTTTTATAATTCTTTGCATCCCTCCAACTCCGAATATGTGACACAATTTTATTTAATTAATTTTCAGGTATCCAAATCTGGCAAACCAAACCCTGTCTGTGTTTTATTTGGAATGCTACAGATGGAGCTTACTAAAATATCAATTATTTTTTATTTGTAATGTGCCAAAAAGCTGGGAACTACTGTACAGGAGGCAGGTTCAGCAGTTCAAATCTGCTTGTAGCAATACATATTGTGGTTCATAATCATAACACACTTGTTCAATTTCCCCTATAGACTTATTTGATCAAACTGGCATAATTTGTGAAGTTGAACCACATACTGGGTAGTGTGAAAGATAAAACTAGGAAATTAGGTCTTCTATAATCTGTGTGGTTCCTTTTTTCAGCCATTAATTTTCTCAAATGCTATTGTATATAATCCAAGCACAAAATTCTTACGCTCTTTTGAGATACTTGGCTAAATTTACCTTTTTATTGACTGTAATTTGTGCTGTGTCCACGTGGAGGTGTGCTCACGGGGGACCATATGTGGGGTTTGTGATGGATAAAGGCAGGTTTGCTTCGTCATTTATTCAACCAACTACTTCCTCACTTCAGACTATCACCCTTCCTGGCCCAGAGTTTGTCTACATCTGACCCCAGGCGATGGCAATGACCTGTCATATCTTATGACCTAGGGCAAAACAATGGGGCTTAGCCATGGGATCTGGGAAGTTCTCCCAAATATGGCAGCTTTTTCATTCATAGGTTGGCAACATTACCATTGCACATCAACTGACACTAAGCACTACCTATAGCGACTACACGGAACTAATCACAGCCATGATTTGTCCACTTTACGTTTGCACAGCACAACTTCACATATAATAGACATATCATTTTTCTAAATCCTCCTTTCTTCTATGAATTGCTGCCTAAAATGCATAAATAACTTTTCTTCATTGAATTAGTATCCCAGAGGAAATTCTGAGAGGGGTATGTGCTATGCAAAAAGTAAACACATACTGACAATTGTGAACACACTTTCTGGTGAAGCGAGGAAAGCAAAGAATCTTCTGTACACATACAACAATGGTATTATATTACAATAAAGATTTCTTTTTGTAGTCCATCTAGATATCATACAATCAGGCAGTCACAGGCTGGTCGCATTTAGAAGTTTCTTCCCACTGCTCAAAAACTTAGAACAAAAAAGAAAATGTAAACAAAAAGACAATGACATAAAAAACGATGCGAACTTTATAAAAATTGCTTTTAAAGTTCGAGCAAAGAACAACAAAAAAAAAAAAAGAAATACTTTTATATATCAATCAGGTCCCCATAGTCTTATCTTTTGCAATTATATATACAAATATGATCAAGAGAGAAATCAGGAACTTTCAATTTCAAGCCTTTATTTGCATCAGAATTTGAAAGTTCCTAGTTTTCTCTCTGAACTATGATGCAAAGCTGTTTACTTTTTCGTCCTTTTTACTTTCATTTCAATAATGGTACTGTGAATTTAAATGCTGCATTTTCATGTGGTAAAGCGGAATAGACATTCTGTAGACCTGGGTTCTTTGTCTGCGCAAGATGGGACACAAATACGGCAGCATGCAACACTCATGTTAGGAAGGTCGGCTTTCTCATACTTAATATTACACTAACAAATAAAACAAATCTATGAGGCTTTTTAGTGGAAAAAAGTATTACTTTACTTGCATTTTATCATGAACAATATTTACATCAATGTTGTTGATCGACAGATACAAAACTAAACTTGGGAGATAAAATAACAGGATTCAATATTTCGAGAAGCACAAATTTACATAAAAATAAGGAACAGTTTGTTAAACATGAATCTTAAAACTGCTTATGTAGCAGAACTTTACTAATATTTGTACTTTATTTATTTAACAGAATTTGAGGCAGTAATGATTGTTTCAGATTATTTATAAGAAAAAACCTAATAAGAATCTAAAATTTAAGATTTAAAATTATTTTCAAAACTGCCTTTTATAGCCAGTGTTTCATATTAATACATAGTATCTGAAGAAATTGCATGATAATCCTGATTATCCTAGTCAATTCTGTAGAATGCTGGAGTACTTTATAATGCAGTAATTCAAAGTTTTGCCTCTGCTACACGAGTACACCCTCTTCCTTGGCACATTTATTGTCTTTGGGCACTTATTCCAAATGACAAAGTGTACACATTTATTGCAATTTCATATCTTTCCTCAGAGCATTTTTCCAACAAAGAACTTGCTAAAACCTTCATCTTCTGAGTACATATAAATATAGTTGCTATCTCAAAGAATGAAAAGGGGCAAGCCAAATTTAAATCTCTTGCAGATGGTCATCTACAAATGGCTGCCAATTGGATGTTTTGATGGCAATGATAACGAAACTTCAATACATCAATATAATAGTCTCAATCTGAACTAATTGGGACTGAACCTGAAAATTTGGATTAGGTGGATTTTCGCCAGGTATTGACTTCAAGTGTTCACATATTAAGTATTAAAAAGGCAAGGTAGGAAATTAATACAGTATGCTTAAGTTACTTTACAACTACATTGTGAGACTCAAAAATCAATTACTGTAATGCTTTTATAAGCACTGTTGGTGTTTACCTAGCGAGAGTAGCAAAACATTGCCCAAAGTTGTTTCAGTGCATTGCGTCAAAAGAAGATCACTGATTTCACTTCTTAAGTGTTGATTTTCTTTTCCGTTTTGTTTTCTCATTAACATAAAAAAATTGCATTCCAACTTTGCTATGCATATTGTTAGCAGGTCCATCCGTTTTTTAATGTTTGTGTCTAAGATAGCCAACAGATTCACTGTTTACTCCTGTAGCATTTATTTCATGTTCTTTTGATATAAATTTATGTTTTTACTTGGAAAAACTAGTTTAATTTTAATCCTTATTTTTTCCTGTTTAACATTTCAAAACAAATTTGGTAGATATTTTTTCGTAGCCCTGTTTGGATTAGTGGGCTTCAGATTGGCTGGACTCTACTGTGTTAGGGATAAACAATGACTTTTTTGTCCAAAATCAGCCATTTGCCTTAATACAAATAAATAAAATCCAAAACAAAAACATTGACATCTCTGAAACAAATACTGATATCAAACTGAAGTTGTATATGCCATTGTTATATTACATTACCACAGTGATAAAAATTTCACATTCCTCAAATAAAACTGTGGATTTTAAAGCTTTTCAGAGGTGCATTGTCTTAAGGTTGGAAACCCTTGCAGTTAATTCATTAATTACTGAAAACAAATCATCATCACTGCTACTACCATCATTATTAGTGTTCTTAAAGTAGGTAGCCTAATGCAGTGTAATTCCAGATAGGAAATAAACCTGAGGTTTGTTTGAACATACTTCAAACTTAATGGGGTGGGATGCATCTTATTTGGAAGCATTGCAATTTTTAACAAATGAAAACTAATGGCTGTCAGTTATGTATCTTCTTATATTTCTCTACACAACGTTCACGCCTTTGAGATTGTCCATTACTTCGGATAACCAGGGTTGAAAACTAACCTGTAAATCTATTTGTATATACTAAACATAACCTCATTATATGAAGGCATTGCCTCAATGTTATTAGAAAACATGAATAGTTGTAATATATGAAGATGCTTTGGCTTGTACATTTACATTGTAAAAACGTAAAATAAAGTTATATATTATCATCATGGAATGTTACTAGCAGCAGCACATTTAGAAAAAAACACACACACGAGATCTCTTGCGAACAGGATCATGCAAGAATGTGTTGGTTAGACACTGGCCTAATGATCCCAAGGTCACAGATTCAAACCCAGCCCAGACCGATGGTTATTTTTATTTATTCTAAACAAATTACATTTCAATATGACATGGGATTTAGCCTAGGCTCATTGTGTCATATGCTATTTACTGTTTCGTTACTTTTTTTTTAAATCAAGATTTACTCACAACTGTAGGTAACTATTTGTGCTCTGTCTTTTCCCTATCAAATTCCACTTGCTTTTTATTTTAAGAAGGTTGACCTAATTTCTTAGGTATGGTCCAACAGCTATTAAATAAAAGACCCACGTCAGTTCATTTACTGGCATGTAACAGAACTTCTATAGCACAAAATTCCAGCACACTGACATCACTGATATAATCCTGGCAATTTGCAGTGTCAACAAACAAAAAATGCATTTTTTCATTGTTTTGCAAACAAGATCTAACACAATAACACACTGTTATAGGGATAATATTTTAAAAGCTTAAACACATATCCATAAAAAGGTTTGCCTCTATTTAAACATTGAATTAGCAAATTCGTTATTCATGGCAAGAGCATAGAGCAGCTTGTTTAAATAAAATATTTAAGAAGAGAAACTAATAAAAGATTGCTTTTTTCACGTTGTATGCAGTTGACTTAGAAAAATTAAAGAACAATTATTTATCATGTAAAAGAGATTTACCAAGTTAATTGATTTGTGATCAGTAAATAATTTGAAAATTTTAAGACTAGCAGCATAAACTCTCAAGAACTTAAATCTGTTCTTGCAACTTATTGATAAATATAGCAAATGTCACGTTTTATAGCCCTTGTCCAACAAATGCAATTTAGATTTCAAGAAAATCTATTTAAATTACAATTTTTCTACCCAGACTAAGTAACGGTTCACACTGTCATTATTAACCGTGGCCTTCAAATTGACACACATCAGCGTCAAGGCACTCTAAATGATTTAAGCTTATCTTTAAACTCTCTATTCTGTTTATTTAATTGCATGTTATGAAGAACCAAAGTAGAATTAGTACATCATTTTCACTGCAGATACAGTGGGAGCGACAGGTCTGTGCAACAAGCGGCACAGTGCAGGTGATGTTGAACACTCTGTCTATTATAATTGGGTAGTAAAAGAGGCCACCACTACAGGTGCTAAAACACATCTTGTAGAATTAGCTCCTAATTGTTAGACTGCTCCCTTATCATTGTGCTTTGAATCCCATAGAATATGCAGGATCAGAACTAAAAACAACATTGCAGTCAATAATGTAGAAAAAACGTTACTGGAATTCGAGTCTTAGTTTAAAATACTACATATAAAGGACAATGAAAACATGAATCATTGGCCTAACTACATACGTCATGTTGAACTGGTGCTGGCTCAAAAGAATATGAATGGAATGTACAAATGCTAGCGGCTGTCTGCCGGTGTTGTGTGTTTGAGTTTTGTACATAACAATAAATTCAAGATCATTCAAATGTGACATTCAAGTTCCAACACCTGTTAGATGAGCATATTAAGATGCAGTGTCTATAATACTAACAAGGCAGTTGGGGACTTAAGTACTCTTACCGCAAGTACTATCAACAAATAATCACAACCTTCTGGAAGTTTCCCTTCTTGAACATTCTAGAACTCTGTGGAAAATTCCAATACCTGTATAAGCGAATGTTTTCACAAAAGAGCCAGCTATTGAGTGCATTCTGGATGTGGAACTTGAAGTAACTGTGAAAACCGCACAGTCACAATACCTTTTTCTTAATTAACACCAATTCCAAGCAGCTTTTTCTGCATAAAATTAATTTTAGGCTAATTTTTCTCTTTTTCCATAAATTCCTACGCCTGCTATACTCCTAATGCAATTCATTCAGTATATGGCAGCCAATACAACACTGAACTAACAAATCCATTACGAAGGTTTAATTTTAGGATTAATCAATTATCTCCTTTTTGTTTCATATGCACTATCATTTCTCAAAACTACTGGACTTTTACAAGAGTGTACCCTGCACAAATATATATCGAAATCCTCGAAGCCTGTTAATGATTATCTCCTCCAATCAATTTTACTATAAGCAAGTGGGGTACGATATAATCCCGTCATTACACATGTGTAAAATAATTTACTTTTTTTATTGTATCAGTTGCTGCTGCAGCAAAGTAGAAGTTTCTACTTAAGGGCTTGCTATTTCCAATATTTCTTACGCAACTTCTCTGACATGGAGCAAAAGCAGTACATATGTTTCCACTCTATTATATGATAAACAAGGTTATTTAATGCTAACAGCATGTAAGTTTAAAAAGCAAGTACATTCATATCCTATAAGCTATGTAATAGTTATAAAATATCTGTAAAGAAAATTTATTTGATAAACCAGATGGGTCAAAGCTGAATTCCAGCCATGGTAGAGCACCAGCTGGGGGACGTGTGATGCTGACATCTCTGCCACATAAGCAGGTCCAGGCTTTAGTGTCACAGGATCAGGAAAAACATTTAATTGTGCTATTTAAATAGTGGCTCAAAGTTAACAAGAAAACGTCTTTAAGTTGATAATTTTTATTTTTGTTAATCTTATGCCCCTGCATGTAATATTCATGATGGACGAAGCAGTGTCGGGGCAGGTTTTCTTTGGGTTCTCTGGTTTCCCCATCACTTGCTCCATCAACTTTCCACTCATCGATTTTGTCTGCATTTCATATCATCTTCTTCCTCACTCTCATACTTGCAGGTGTTCACTCTGTCTGGTACATAGGTTCCTGTGCTCCCCGACAAACGTCTGACCCTAGACACTGGCTTGTAAGTCCTCACTCTCATACTTGCAGGTGTTCACTGTCTGGTACATAGGTTCCTGTGTTCCCTGACAGACGTCTGATCCTAGACACTGGCTTGTAAGTCCTCACTCTCATACTTGCAGGTGTTCACTCTGTCTGGTACATAGGTTCCTGTGCTCCCTGACAGACGTCTGACCCTAGACACTGGCTTGTAAGTCCTCACTCTCATACTTGCAGGTGTTCACTCTGTCTGGTACATAGGTTCCTGTGTTCCCTGACAGACGTCTGACCCTAGACACTGGCTTGTAAGTCCTCACTCTCATACTTGCAGGTGATCACTCTGTCTGGTACATGGGTTCCTGTGTTCCCTGACAGACGTCTGACTCTAGACACTGGCTTGTAAGTCCTCACTCTCATACTTGCAGGTGTTCACTGTCTGGTACATAGGTTCCTGTGTTCCCTGACAGACGTCTGACTCTAGACACTGGCTTGTAAGTCCTCACTCTCATACTTGCAGGTGTTCACTCTGTCTGGTACATAGGTTCCTGCGTTCCCTGACAGACGTCTGACTCTAGACACTGGCTTGTAAGTCCTCACTCTCATACTTGCAGGTGTTCACTGTCTGGTACATAGGCTCCTGTGTTCCCTGACAGACGTCTGACTCTAGACACTGGCTTGTAAGTCCTCACTCTCATACTTGCAGGTGTTCACTCTTTCTGGTATATAGGCTCCTGTGTTCCCTGACAGACGTCTGACTCTAGACACTGGCTTGTAAGTCCTCACTCTCATACTTGCAGGTGTTCACTCTGTCTGGTACATAGGTTCCTGCGTTCCCTGACAGACGTCTGACACTAGACACTGGCTTGTAAGTCCTCACTCTCATACTTGCAGGTGTTCACTGTCTGGTACGTAGGTTCCTGTGTTCCCTGACAGATGTCTGACCCTAGGTACTGACTTGTAAGTGCTAGGGAGTGTAAGTCCTACATAAGGGGAGTGCAATAAGATAAAGAAGAACATTATGCTCATCAAGTGGAATGTCTCAGGCAGTAACGTCTGTAGCCCACATTCGGGAGGTTGTGGGTTCAATCCTCATGACTGATGGGTTTATCTGAAATTTTCCTGGATCGCCAGGCAAATGCTGGGAAGTATTTCCATATCCTCCAAATTTCCTGTCCCTCCGCCTCATTACATTAAACATTTCGTTTTGCCCTTCATCCAGTTAGGTTTCTTTCAAGAGTTGGAGTCGTTGGCAAGCATCGCAGCAGCATATCAGGGGCAACAAATACACTATAGAAATCTCATCACCTCGATTGGAAGGTGAGTCACTTGTTTCTGCCCCCCCCTCCCCATCGTACAAGCCTGAGGGGGGTAGGGGAACTAAGCCAGCCTCTGCTAAGGTGCTTCTAACTAGGAAAATGTAGGGACCCTGCCCTCTGCTCTATCGTGGCAATGTTCCAGGCACCCTTAGGATCCATTTGTCTCATCGGCTGCCCCATCAGTGACATAGGCACAAAAGATCCTCTTTTGGCAGAGGTGCCTAGTTCTCCTCCGCAAGTAGTCATAGCGTCTAGAAGTTTAAAATCCTAAGCCAACTATTTTAGGACAAAGCTAAGAGAGAAATCAGCTAATGTTTTAGAAGTAGCAGTAGTGCAGTGATCTGAAACTTTATCAAAATATTTGAACTGTAACACACAGTTCTAGGAGAAACAACTTAACGGTGGTTCCAAACAATTCAAACTGAGCAGTATTACATTAAATCTAAACACTGCCAACTTTATAAACAGTAACACCATTCCAAGTAACGTCTACAACCAAGGATAATTTGCTCCACTTCATATTTTAGCTATTTTGCAAGAAATTATAAAAATACATACTTTTTTATTTGCATTTTATAATCAATATTTACGTTTGTAGGAATCAGAGCCAAACACCACACAACAGTATATAGAAATAACAATACATTTTAATGCCTCTGTTATCCCGAGTATTCTTGGGCAGAGGCATAGATAGCTTCATCCCCAACTGGCTCACTTAGTCTAACAGAAAATTGTACAACAATGAGTTATGATAGCAAAAGCATGTTCTGAGTTGTGCAGCACTCAATAGTATACAAAGTTGTGGTACCTTCTGTTCACTACGTAACCTACAAAATACTATATTGTCTGCAAAAATACAGTAATTCCATCTAGTGGTGTTCTGAATGACAATATTAGGATAAAACCACAAGAATTGAGTTCGAAATGCATATGAAATAAATCGGGTTGGAAATTTTTAGGTAATTTGTTAATTACAAGTATACAACTGTTTATATATGTGCAAAGTACCACAGCAATAGCAACTAAGTGTGAGAGTTTCAGAAACAGCCGTCGGTAGCGATGGCAACTAAACGGGGGAAATGTTACATTATGCAGTACTTTGTATTCACAGACCAGTATTGTAATGAACTAACAGACATATATCTTTAAAGTTTACAGTTTTCCATATAAATGTGTTTTTTTTCTTTCACATAGTATAGATCACAGATCAGCAAACAAAAATGACAGATTTTATCATTGTGTTTGAGGAAATTCAGTAATTTTGTGTTATTGCTCTTACTCAAAAATCACTGAGAACTTTTTAACATCTATTTTTGTAACTATATTTGCTGTCAAAGAATAAATATTGCTCCACATACGTGAAGGCCAGCACGACATGCTAGTTCAGCAATACCTTACAGAAACTGCACAAACATACTTTTATTGCACACGTCTTAATACTATGCTGCACATTACACCTGTTGTATATTCAGGCTCTCTTTCAATCTAGTGTTGTTTCCCTTTTATGTGATTTAAACAAAAATCATAATGAAATCCAAAATACTGTTGCGAGTCCTGATTTTAAAATATGTCATTGACAGATGAATATGCTTGGAGTGTGTTGATGATGCAGTTATCTATCATATGGAATTTGCCCTGCTTTACCATATTTGAAGAAGTTCATCCTGAAAGTAAGTCCTGATTGCATCCAGTCGGACAGGAATGCACATGCACAGGAGCAGAGAGGAAGTATGTACAGTTTCAGTCCTGTGACAAGTGGTTACCGTGCTGCACTAGGAGAAAATGGCTGCTCCAGCAGAGATCCATCGCCAATTGTGTCACATGTATGGACACAACATTATGTTAAGACGATGCTGCAATCTTATTTTCTGGATGCACCTCATAATATGAAAATAATTAACGAAAAAAAAAAAATTGACAGCATTTTGATGCTAGGAATCATAAGAATAAACCATTTGCTGTCTATTTAGGAAACTGTTAGAAGAGAGACAAAGTTGAAATTTCATAAAATAATGGCTGTGCCTGTGTTATTCCACAGATATGAACTATGGACAAAAAAGAAGCAAGTAAAGGAGGATGCAGGCATCAGAAATGAAATTCTCAAAGAGGAATTAAAAAGGCTCAGTTACTGATCACAAAAAATATGAAATATATGTTAAAAATTAAATATTTTAATATACATGATAAATTGAGAAATTCCGACGGAAAATGGAAATAATGGATGACTCAACATGATGCCAATAGGAGGATGAAACAGGCAGTATATGCCTACGCCTTGATTCTTCCTACAATATCTTTTACCCAACACATTTAATGAGGAACTCGGTTAACTTTGGAAAGGCAGATTCAGACTAAAATATTAAATGCCACAGCTGAGACTTGAACCATGGTTACTCTTAACCAACTGAGATACCATGGCATGACACCAAATTTCCCAATTCGCTTATATTTTCACCAGTAAACTACAAGGCATTTTCAAATTAATTTCAAAATAATGATTTAAATAATGTTTGTAAGCGATATCCAAGTTCTGAATGATGCAATTAATGTAATAATTAAATTAACATTTATTGTATGTATTGATAATTTGTTTGATGTCCTTTAAATATCAGTGAGGACGTACATAATACAGACTGTAGAGTAGCTGCAAAGCAAGAATGAACATGGGCCCAGCCAATACAGTGATGTTATTCTCTCGGTGTTGCCAGTTGCCCAGCGAGCGAGCGAGCGGGAGAGCAACAGGGATGGAAGATATGTCTGTTTTTGTCACACTGATACTGTCTTGGGCATAATGATTGGAGTATTCACTCGTCATATAAATCATCAATTGTACTAGTAAAACATGTCTAAATTGGTAGCACAATTGTTCACTGCTTCATGTTTTCTAGGAGACCTAAATATGGCAGCTTCTCCTGATTTGGTAAACTGCTTGTTTTCTTGAACAATGTTTGTCAGAACAAGCATTCACGTAAGCTGGTGCCATTAATTGTCGACTCTGAGTGAAATTTGTACATTCGAAAACTTCTTTGATAGATGTTTGAAAAATGAATACACAAGAAAAACAATATTTCTAGCCCGCTTATGTAAAGTCCTAAGAGTCTCTCACAATCACTTGTACTGCACTTACTAAGCGACATATTTACCAACTTAGGAAACCATGTCTGCACTCTTAAAGGAACACCACTTAACTGAATGCCTTAAAAGTCAACTGCAGTGATTTTATGTTTATAGAAATATTATCAGCAGAATTTGAAAGTTTGTACACTTTGTGCACATATATAATTATGTATGCTTTTTATATGCGCTATATTCAACACATTTGTATTTTATTACCAGGCTCCACTGTTAATTAATGTTTTGCTTTCTACTTACGTTGTAATAATTCCATTTGCAGGGGGTGGAGAATTTTCACCTCTATTTTATTAACGGCCTACATATTATGTGAAACTATGATATCTATGTTGGTAAACAACAATGGGACCAAAGAGAATGTAAAAAGCTTTAAAACTTTTCCTCCTGTGATTATTTAAAAAGTTACTTGACCGGAGCATTTCTAGAATTTTGAAGACTGTTGGGGGATGTTAAGGAAGTCAGATGTTTCACATGCTTTTGCTTCAATTTCAAGGGACTTTACCCATTATTTGGAATAGCCAAGGCTGTACAAATGATAATTCTATAAGAATCTTCTGAATGGGGAGAGATAACAGAATCTACAAAGTTACATCCAGTCAGTACATAACCCTAATCATGCAACTTATATGCCAAGCTTTTTAGTAGTTTGCATATTAAAAAAAACTTTAAATGTGCAATGTTGTCTAGTTCCTTGGCACAACACTAGTCTCAAAGATAACAACGGACATATACATTATCATCAGTGTCACCTGCAATATGCAGCACAATATTCAACATTAAAACCATAGTCCTAACTTCCGTAACTACAAACTGACATTGATTCCACAAAAAAAGTCATCTAAGTGCAATTTCATGCTGATCTGTGACCCAATCTCCAAGAATTAAGTTTTCAAATACTGACAATAATGAAAAATAGAGTTCTCTGTATATTAATTTACATCATTCAGTAAAAATTGGCAGTGACGTTTCATGTACTATGTACCTACCTCAGACTTCCTTCCTCATCAATTAAAAAAAAATGAAAAAAAAAATAAGAAAGATCTGAAAAACCATTGTACTTTCTCACTCTCGCTCTCTCAAACACACATTCATCCAACCACACTGTCCAAACTGTAATTACCGAAATGCTGAAACTCTTGCTGCAGAGTTCGGAAACTCATGACGCTATCTTGTGCAACAATGACACACTGAAAATGTGTACAATTTACTTAATACTACTTTATTGCAATATAAATACTCATCCCGACTTGGCCATTACTGATAATGTGGGATGCACTGACACCATGATTTGTCAGATCTGCCGTATTTCTGTACAAGTTTTGTTTGGCCAGAGAACTGAGTTTGTGTTGGTTCTACTCATATGGTACGCACCAAAATGTACAGTAGTGAATTTTGCACATGTCTGTTTATCAATGTATTATTGCATCAGCATTGTGTGTTCCACGCATGCAACTACAAACAACACATGCTCTGAGATTGGTATTGAAAATGGTTCAACACTGAACAGTTAATAGTGCCAAGCACAGCATCATGTTAGAGAATAAGCTAAAGCCAGCAATATGGAGCTGCCACAACAAATTGAGATTTCAGGTCTTACGGAATCCCCCTCCTTCAGATTACCAGGTGTACTGACCCCTGACAAATCTCTCAGAGGAGAGTGCATTCTTGGATATGGGCACAACTGAAAGCCTTTTACTCTGATGGAATTACCTTGGTGCAATGGTATGAGAAAAGAAGGTAATTATGCTGAAAATCTCATGTGTTGCACTCACATGACTCTCTCTATTCTTGTACTAACCATTCTTACAAACACTTAATCCTATATCTTCGTTTTAGTTGAGATAAACATTTGCAGAAATTACCTTTGTAGGTACAAGGGGAATGTAGGAATACAGTAGGCTTTGAGTGATAGTAAAATATTTTAGAGCTTTGAAATTCCGTTCTCTTTGCACACTTAACATATAAAAAATGTACAACGATGTTCCATCGCACGAAAGTTCTAAGTTTTCCGAAACTGACACACATAACAAGGAATATCTCTGAAATGGTTCACTCAACAAAAAACTTTATTGAGACATAAATTGTGTATTTTAGCAAGATATACATTTCTTGTACAGTAAGATTTTGTCTATATCTTATGGTTTGCAAGTTATTCAAAACTCATCCAGACTAAACGGACTACATGGGCTATAGCCAGAAAATTCAAGATATACATTTCATTTGTCATAAAAATATCTCAAACATTTGGCATTTTAATCAAAATCATTAGAGCCATTTTCAAGAAAATCAAAATTTTCCATGTAAAGGATAGTTTAAGGTGGGGATATTTTCTTCAAAATCTTCGTGTCGCATCCTTGAATGACAAACTTAAATACCAACTTTGGGTTTTAACCGACTTTGTTTTTTAGTTATGCTGTCCACAGACAGATGGACAGACAGACAGGCAGACACACATACGGACCTTTCTTTAAAATGCTTTTTTGGATTCAGGGGGTCTCAAAACATATATTTCCAGTGAAATTTCAACATGGTATTTTTGGGTGGAATACAATACTTTTCCTACTTACCAATAGAGAAAGTAAAAATGAAATCTTGTTTGTATTTGTAATTGAAATACATTCTTGGCAAATGTTTGTTATTACTTTTTGGATTGTGCTCTTATATTAGTACACAAGGGTAATTCTGAAAGTCGTGAGGAACCCAATACTAAAATTCCTAACAAAAGTGACTGCAGGATCATATTCCGTATTCCCATCTGGTATCAAGGCAATAATCCTAGATATCATGGAGTAGTGTGCACTAAAATTGCTTTGGAAGAGAATATTCAGGATAAAACTGTAGAGAATTAAGATTGATTGGTATACCTGATAACTTGGCTTGAAAATCTAGAATATTTCTTAATTACAAGCATTCTTGGGTGAAGTGCTTAAACAAATGCATAAAATTGTAATCAGTCAACCTTTTTGTTGTAAGAACACACACATTAAATGATAAAAGTGGCAAAATACCAGCAGAAGAAGTCACTGTATGGGAGAAAACACATCACACAGAGTAGTCGATTTTAAATTCTGCGAGTAGATGATATAATGGAAGTTCTCCATCAGACATGGCAGTGGAGACATCTATGACACATATTCAAGTGAAACTCGGTTCCAATTATGACTGCCTCTGTGGTCTGGCAGATTGAGGAGTCAGAGTTCCTAGAATCTGGAAGTACTGTCTCCCAGAAGAACCTGAGAAGGGGCTTAAACTGTTAAGGGATCCGGGGACTGAATGATCAAATTGACGTTTTTTAGGTTTATGCATATAAATGTTCCCCAAACCTTCAGTCATAGGTTGCCGGTGAAAATTTTTAGATTCTGCCATTTTTAAAGGTCTATTGCAGGCTTTGTGCCATGTGCGCTACCTTTAAATGCCCCCTTTTCTGCTTAACCACCCCTTTTTGTTTTTGTGCACTTTTGGCCCGTATTTTATTCAAATATTGTTGAAAACTTATGTAGCGGTATCTTGCACTGCTATCTGGCGAGATGACAGTGAGCTATTACTACATATTCAATATAAAATCCGTAGTGAGTTTTAGGTCGAACAGGTAATTGACTCATGAGAAAAATTGGTTTTTCTCGACATTACAATTTTTTAATACACTACGTGCTCCAGCTGCATTTAATATTGTGCTGTGCTCCTAGAATTTTTCCAGCATGTACTATATTTATGTGGCTTCAATCTGAGTCTGGTTTCAACATCTGAAAATTTGTTAAGCTTTAAAAAAATTAAATGCACAAAAAAAGTTTTAAAAAATATTTTAAGTGTCCATTAAAGCAAAGAAATTAATTACTTTAATAGTAACTATTTTTTCTTCCTGCCAGAGACTGACGGTGTTTGTTAGGCAATTTGACTTTATAAAATAATAAAACTGTTGTGATATTTTAGTTTTTGAGACGGCTGGAGTATTTTGAATACTAAGGTATTTTCACACTGTGAATAAATTGAATAATTCTCTCAAAACTATAAGTCAAATTGAGCTGAAACTTTATGTCATAGTTTATAACATAAACACCCTTAAGTGTGCAAAGTATTGATTTCATACCTATAAAAATATAGAAAATTCAACATATGTATGTGGATTACCCATGTTGCCATACCTAACATGTAATTGCTGTGATGTGTGTTGTGTATCAAACACGATGGTGACAGTACAGACTGTTTATGTAGTTGGTCTTCTGCTGGTTACACTGTATCAATGACAGTAAAACAAGTGAACATCACTGCTGATGAGCAATTGCTCCAGAGGAAAGTTGCTGATATGGTGTTAAAGACAGGTTACAAAAATGTGAGTTATTCTTATTTCTTCTGTTTACACTACTAAAAGGTTTCTTTCTATATATGCTCAAATCTTCATCTATGGCATCAGCATCACCTGGGAAGAGCTCTCACAGCGACCTGATAACAATAGAAAAAGTCAAGGTCTGCTACTTGAAAAGGATTCTAGGCATCAGGAAGTCAGCACTTTCAAGGCTAACATGTAGAGAACTACTTCAACAACATCAAAACACAGTTTTGGCTGCCAAACACCAAGTCCTATGAGAAGTGCAATGCCATCTGGCCTGACTTCTACTCCACAGATGGAACAATGGAAACAAGCAAATGACGAGCTACAACACGTAACGCCATGCATGGATTTCATCACAGATTCTGCCAAAGCAAGAAATTCCACCAGCTGAACGAAGATTGTGTAGGTGAACTGCGTAACAGAGATATCACGCACAAATCTGCAAAACCTCAACAAAACTGACTCTAGCACTTATTCAACTCCACAAGTTTCTCTTTGCACAGTGTATGCTTTTCATTCAATAATAAATCTTCATCTAGCCCCTTTCCAAAACCTTTTGTTTTTCTTTCTCCAAATATTACCCAAGCCATTGACTTCTTCCAACATATTCCTGAAGCTACTTAGCCATCCTCCGCAGACAGTTCTTCATAAATGAAGCACTGTTTTAGTAAGTTATTCTCATCTAAATTTAGAATCCTATGCCAATATTTCAGAACTCTCTCCTAACTCAACTCTTTTTTGCTATATGTTGCATTTCTATCTGAGCAACTGTTGCAATTATCCTGCTCAACTTATGTTAACAATAAACACACATAGCTTCAGCATTTCGGCAATTTTAGCTCTTGTGAAGATCTTGCTTACGTTACCTGACAAATTCAATGCACTCACAATATTCACCATACAGGTTTTTCTGTTTTAAGTACAGAACTACTATTATGAAACTATTCTGACCAAGTAGTTACAAAAAGAACATAACCTTACTTTTTTATTTCATTTTTATTTCTTTTATATATTTTTAATCCTTCCAGTATCTTGAAGCTGAACGGCAGTGTTGCATTCTCAAACTCTCAGAACACAATCTACTTTTCAGGAAAGGGGGGGGGGGGGGGGAATCAGAAAATGTGCACATACTGGACAGTCTTACAATACATGATGTAACAATGCAGTTCACCTTCAACAAGAAACAATCATATACTTTCTTGCAATAAACTTGACAAACACATTTCCATTCACACATACTTATAGTATTACAGAAGGTTAATATTTCACACATTTTCTGTTCAAAATATAGTTCATATCTAGAAGATACATGTGATATACATAAGCCTACAGTTTATCAGCAACAGGAGCATTTGTTACAAGCATTATGCTGCTGTTGTAAATTAGGAACATAACTGTCAAAATGTTTCATCAACTTTCTTTGTCAATATAGTGAAAATGAAAACTTAGGTTTCCTACATTAAGCTCTTGCAGGAGAACAGAATTAAATAAACATTGTGATGGCCCAAGGTTACTGGGCAGTTGCAAGAAGGAACTAGAACCTTCTGGATGTTTCAACATCTTGCATGCTCTGGAAAGCTCTTATAGCTATGCGAGAAAGTGCTGTTACTGTATGGGATTACGCACGTCCAGCAAATGAATCATCTGGAAGAAGAGGCTACATTACTACAAATAGTACAACTAGTTGGCATTAGTGAAGTGAGGCAACAAGGAGAGCAAACTCTCAAGGAAAATTCAACTACGCTTGTATTCATCAATGAGATTTTGGATACAAGCAGAGATTTGAAAGTACAGCAGGCACTGTCACTTTGTTATTCAATGAGACTTTCCAGAGCCATACTGTCAATCAGGACTTTACTTAGAAGTCACAGATTTTCTCGAGTTTCGTCCTTACCTTGACTCTGCAAAATGGCTGACATTCTAGCAGTAGTATAATTTGCCAAAAATATGGAACAAATCCAGCATAGCCAAGGCAGAGTTTGTATTCCTCAGCATAAGAGATGCACAGACTCATTTTGAGTTCTACAGGGACAACAAATCCAAATATAGATATAGATTTGATAAAACAGACTGTAGTGGACATACTGACGATGTTCGCACACATCATTAAAGAGGACTGCTTGTTCTGCCCATAATACAATTATTAGTTGCACTGCAATATTATGTTACAAGAAAGGATTAGTTGATTTTCTAATAGTTACAAATAAACCTTAATCATTGCCCTTTACTTTCGTTAAAATGAGGTTTAGATTATGTTACGCATTGCTAATTTGAAGCACCTTTCTGCTGCATTAATCTTGATCCCATAACAAGCGTGGATTCAAGTTAAAATCGAAAGATTAAAATAATTTTCCCTATGATGATATGAAAAGGTAATTCTGTCTATTCATACCAATAACCCAATATTTTTCTCATTTATACTGAATAGTAATTAATTCTATTAACACATCTCTCTCATATTAGCCAATTGGTGCAATTCTTTTATCATTCATCACCAAAAAGTAACAGTAGCAAATACAGTGTTATCAACGTCACGTGGTTTAAACAGTGGAGGGAAATGCCTTTTCTGTTACAATCACCAGTAGATTCTAGGTCTACATGTATTGATTTAAATCCTATAGAGGACTGTGGTTTTGGAAATTGGTTTAGCCAACATTGGAACTTGGTAATGAAATCTGAACTTTACGAAGTCAAAGTTGAAGTATTGAAATTGATGTCTGTGAATAAGGTTTTCAGGAAAGTTAAACTTGCCTAACAAAGCAGTCTCTGAAAAGTCCATATTGAAAGTACCATTTATGAATACAAGCCTAAGTGACTGAAAACAGAGCAAAGTGACAGTTTTATAAAACTGTACGAAGTGAACGGTATGAAAGAATGAACATTTTGAAGTTCCACAGCAGTGATTTGCTATCTTGTGTAGCGTCTCAAAGTCATCAGTACAATCAACATTAATTCTAGAAGAAAGTTGCAGGCTTATTTGCTGTGGTCAGCTGGAGTAGCTGGGTTCAGACATTCATCCACAACTGCAGTGGACATCATCGGCGGCACAGGCCAAGCCTTCTTGATGAAGGTTCACTTGCTTAGCAGCTCAAGAGAACTTGGTGTCCCATCATCGGTGTCACAGGCCAAGTCTTCTTGATGAAGGTTCACTTGCTCAGCAGCTCAACAGTGTCCCATCATCGGTGTCACAGAGCAAGTCTTCTTGATGAAGGTTCAATTGCTCAGCAGCTCAACAGAACTTGGTGTCCCATCATCGGTGTCACAGAGCAAGTCTTCTTGATGAAGGTTCACTTGCTCAGCAGCTCAACAGAACTTGGTGTCCCATCATCGGTGTCACAGGCCAAGTCTTCTTGATGAAGGTTCACTTGCTCAGCAGCTCAACAGAACTTAGTGTCCCATCATCGGTGTCACAGAGCAAGTCTTCTTGATGAAGGTTCAATTGCTCAGCAGCTCAACAGAACTTGGTGTCCCATCATCGGTGTCACAGAGCAAGTCTTCTTGATGAAGGTTCACTTGCTTAGCAGCTCAACAGAACTTGGTGTCCCATCATCGGTGTCACAGAGCAAGTCTTCTTGATGAAGGTTCACTTGCTCAGCAGCTCAACAGAACTTGGTGTCCCATCATCGGTGTCACAGAGCAAGTCTTCTTGATGAAGGTTCAATTGCTCAGCAGCTCAACAGAACTTGGTGTCCCATCATCGGTGTCACAGAGCAAGTCTTCTTGATGAAGGTTTACTTGCTTAGCAGCTCAACAGAACTTGGTGTCCCATCATCGGTCTCACAGAGCAAGTCTTCTTGATGAAGGTTCACTTGCTCAGCAGCTCAACAGAACTTGGTGTCCCATCATCGGTGTCACAGAGCAAGTCTTCTTGGTGAAGGTTTACTTGCTTAGCTGCTCAACAGAACTTGGTGTCTCATCATCGGTGTCACAGAGCAAGTCTTCTTGATGAAGGTTCACTTGCTCAGCAGCTCAACAGAACTTGGTGTCCCATCATCGGTGTCACAGAGCAAGTCTTCTTGATGAAGGTTCACTTGCTTAGCAGCTCAACAGAACTTGGTGTCTCATCATCGGTGTCACAGAGCAAGTCTTCTTGATGAAGGTTCACTTGCTCAGCAGCTCAACAGAACTTGGTGTCCCATCATCGGAGTCACAGAGCAAGTCTTCTTGATGAAGGTTCACTTGCTTAGCAGCTCAACAGAACTTGGTGTCTCATCATCGGTGTCACAGAGCAAGTCTTCTTGATGAAGGTTCACTTGCTTAGCAGCTCAACAGAACTTGGTGTCCCATCATCGGAGTCACAGAGCAAGTCTTCTTGATGAAGGTTCACTTGCTTAGCAGCTCAACAGAACTTGGTGTCTCATCATCGGAGTCACAGAGCAAGTCTTCTTGATGAAGGTTTACTTGCTTAGCTGCTCAACAGAACTTGGTGTCCCATCATCGGTGTCACAGAGCAAGTCTTCTTGATGAAGGTTCACTTGCTTAGCTGCTCAACAGAACTTGGTGTCCCATCATCGGTGTCACAGAGCAAGTCTTCTTGATGAAGGTTCACTTGCTCAGCAGCTCAACAGAACTTGGTGTCCCATCATCGGTGTCACAGAGCAAGTCTTCTTGATGAAGGTTCACTTGCTTAGCTGCTCAACAGAACTTGGTGTCCCATCATCGGTGTCACAGAGCAAGTCTTCTTGATGAAGGTTCACTTGCTTAGCTGCTCAACAGAACTTGGTGTCCCATCATCGGTGTCACAGAGCAAGTCTTCTTGATGAAGGTTCACTTGCTTAGCTGCTCAACAGAACTTGGTGTCCCATCATCGGTGTCACAGAGCAAGTCTTCTTGATGAAGGTTCACTTGCTTAGCTGCTCAACAGATCTTGGTGTCCCATCATCGGTGTCACAGAGCAAGTCTTCTTGATGAAGGTTCACTTGCTTAGCTGCTCAACAGAACTTGGTGTCCCATCATCGGTGTCACAGAGCAAGTCTTCTTGATGAAGGTTCACTTGCTTAGCAGCTCAACAGAACTAGGTGTCCTATCTTCGGTGACATTAAACAACAATCCAGTCCAGAGCCAATAGAGAAGACCCCTCTCTACATGAATACTGCATCCCTTCAGGCACAAGTGAACCTTCGCCCGCACCAATGATGATGTCCACTGCAGTTGTGTCTGGACCCATTACTTTAGCAGACCATGGCAAATCAGCCCAAACTTTCTTCTACAATTATCAAATGTGGCCGTGAAAGCCTATGCTTACAATGAACAACACATAATGTAAATAAGACATTATTCAACATGTATTGTTTTATTCTTAATATGTGGAACTGTGACATAGTGAAGCACAAATTATAATTTGAATTGCACTAATACTCCATATTACTATTTACCTAGAATACAAGGTTAGACCTTCCTAACGTCAACTCAGGTCAACCGTTGGGTTTTCATTTAGCAAACTCTCTGGTTATGATTAAGACATAAGACATGGCCACCTCATGAACTTGAGGCTTGCATTCTCGCCAAATGAGATGTTAAAATTGACGAGTTTTCCTTCTAATTTCTTTACGATAATCTTCTACTACATGGATAATGCAGTTAACTGTCCTTCCAAAAATGAAACTGCACTATAACACAATGTAGAACATGAAATTCTTCTATTAAAAGGTGCTCAGCAAAATCCACGTGGTAAAAGTGTTTTATAAACAAATATGAACAAAATCTTATCAATTTCAACATCACATTTGCCAAGAACCTGAAGTTCAAGTTCATCAGATCACCACGGAGGCACCTCAATTGTCATCACTTTACCAAATTAAAATTCAACAGCTAACCCAAGTTGATACATTTGAAATTCCTATGAAATGTATTCTAAGTAAATACTAGCAATAAACAGAGCATGGACTCAAATTATAGCTGTACTTGGCATGCGTTGCAAGAAAAAAGAATGTTTGGTTGTATAATGTGTTTACTGAAGTGCACTTTCAACTCAATTTTTATGTTCTAAATAATGTCTTATTTCTAATCCAAAAACATCACAGTGGTTAAACTGGATGATTATTCATATACGTAGATTTTTTTAGGCCAGGAATCTTCGCAGGCATATGGAGAACAACCCACCAAAATTTCACCACAATTGATAAGAAAAGTGAGTAGAGAAAACTGTTGTATATTGAAGGGCGAATAGAGGATATGTGAAAGTGTTACTCAAAGGAAAACCATATGAATGTAATATGGTGCACAGTAAAATGGGTAACATAAAACCCTTCTCCATGAAAAACTACATATACGTGCCAAATTTCAGTGATCGCTCAAATGGTTTTGGAGATTACACAAATACAAACATCCATTTTTATACAACACAAACTCTACAAGGGTGATTCAGATATAAATGGTACTTCTGCCACAATACTACACAGGCAGATCCGAGCAGGATGACTGAGTACGGGGTCGAAGGTCAGTCTGTTAGGGAGGAGAAACCAGCTTGGTTAACTGCTTTGATAAGTTTTGTCATCATGTGTGAACAACAGGTTCCTTCGTATGTTGCACAATGCGTGATTATATAGTTTCTAACCAATGAAAGGGTTAAGCCCTTAGAGATTTTAACTCTTTTGAAGCCACAGTTTGAGGACACTACACTGTCCCAGAATTAAGTGTTTACGTGAGCCAGACAACCCCAGGGGGCCGAGGAATATTGGAAAAAGGTCACACTCCATGCCCAAGGTCAAGAGTCACAGATGACGACATCCGTGCTGTTCAAGAGCTTATTTAAGGTGGTCGCTGCTGCACTGTTGAAGAAATTGCATCAGAAGTGGGTGTCAGCACTGGGAGTGTTCATACCATTATCAGGGAACATCTTGGATTTAGACAAATTAGTGCTTGATGGGTTCCGTAGTTGTTAACCCAGTAGCAAAAACTGACCTGGTTTGGAGATCTGCGACATTTCTGAACTGATTCAGGCAAGAAGTGGAGAATTGTTTGAAATATATTGTGACATGTGATGACAGATGGGTCCATCATTACACTCTGGAATCCTAAATGGTGAGTAAGGAGTGGCAAAGAAAGGATGAAACCTGCCCAGTAAACGCCAAAGCCCGCATCAGCCAGGAAAGTTCTTGCATTTCTGTTTTTCGACTACAGAGGAGTTTTACTTGTTGATTTTCTCTACGATTGACGTAAGGCGAATGTGGCTTACTATTGCCAACTGTTAAGGTCAGTAAACGCTGCCTACTGAAACAAAGGGCATCATATGCACATCAGCTATGTCATCCTTCTGTAAGACAACGCTAAACCTCACCGCCAATTTGACAAGGGTCACATTGGAGGACATGCACCGTTGACCAGACTTGTCCCCTCCGGACTATTTCTCTTGGCCCCCATGAAACAATCATTTGGAAGGAAAAGATTTGAAAACAGGGGAGCATGTCCGCAATTAGTTGACGACAAGTCCTCACTTTTTTTAAACAAGGAATATTCAAGCCTCCAAATTGTTGGCAAAAGTATATAGAATGTGGTGTTGCTTGTGTATAGGTTTAAGCAATAAATATATAAAACATAAGTACTGTTTATGTTTGAATAACCTTAATATGTAAATTGGACATGTAAATGTGTTACATAAAAGTGAGTAGAGAAAACCATGTGAATGTAATATTGTACTATGCCTAAACCTTTCACAAGTGCAAGCAATATGTTGACAAATTGCAATTGGATAACGGTACAACAGTGCATAAAATACAAACATTCACTTTTTTATGTTAGATTGTTTTAATGTAAGAGTGCATGTACGTGGGCCCATGATCTGCACTAGGCGTCATTCACCCTTGTGTCGCTGTCTCTTAGAAAACACAAAATTCATAGCAGCTCAGTGCAACAGCATGCAAACTCAAAGGTTCTTCAAATCCTGGCCATTCAATTTTGCTGGTATATTTCGCCTTTAATACTATTTTAATTTTAATTAGATACTTATCTTATGTACGCAGTAGTAATATCAGGAGGTTCAAAATTTCTTACTAATTTAATTTTCAATACTGCAAACAACTGTCTAGAATGCATACTATTTCCAACAAGTCCTGTCAATTCCCTAAATTGACTGAAAGCTGCACTTTTGCACATTTTCAACACTCTGTTCCCAATAATAACAACAATTCAAGCAGCTTGCTTGTGAGTGGGATATTCTTGTAGAAGTCTGATGCAATAGAAACAAACGAGATATTAAGTGCTTACTACAACATCCATGGCAGTGTATTTCACAGCCTTTCTGTCTCAATAATTACAGCATGTAAAAGTACCAGTGATTACTCTTTAAGTTAGGAAGCAGAAAGTCGACTGTTCACCTTCATTTTATGGACTTGCACACTAATGGCACTTTGCAGCAAATTCAAAGTTACAACACTTTTAAAGATCCAGCAGCCAAAGGAATACGAAAACAAAGTTTCTACACAAGTAGACAACATACACACCTGCATGGGTAGATTAAGCTGGCATATCCAGTTGTGGGATGCATCACACGTAACTAAAATGTGAAGGTGAGTGTAAAAAAAGTGACTAAAGTAACTTAAAAAATCAAACTCAAACATAAATAATACTTCACTGTAAATAGTGCTTCAGTTTTTGGTATTTGCTGATTAAGGTACTCGTGAATGTCTGCTGCGCGAATGTCTTAGGATCAATTTTCACAAGTGATTTTGCTACATATAACACTAATTCTAAACCCTTTCACAAGAACTTAAGCGATTAGAATAGCCATGACCATTAAGGTGATATGTTATGGACTGGCCACTCAATCCTCAGGAGTTGAAGTCCTGTTGACTGCAATAAAATGTACCTGCGGTAAGGGAGGGATGGGGAGGGCTCATGTAAAATAACCAGTGTGGTGGCACACACAGATTATAAATTGAATGATATAAATTGTGAAAGAACTTGATATCCATAACTGACAAATGTATTTCATTTCTTTTAACTTGGCATGCTGAACTGGTAAGCAAGACATTGCTTTCGTGGGAGAGACGTGAGTAGGTGTTCAGACTGCAACATAGTATAGCATGGTAAGATCTTAATTATTCTATATTTAATAATGCATGAAGTTTTTACACCTTCATGGGCCTCATAGAAAAGAACATGACAAATGGTTTCATCTTTCAACTAATAAGCCACCCAATGTGGGATACCACTATTACGTCATTTCTGGCAAATATTTGTAACAAATGAGATTTTATATAATGCCACAATAATGATGATGATAACGTAACAATGGAGAGAATAGCACCTTGTTTTAAATAAGGCCAAACTTCTGTGTATTTAAGTCCCAAAATGAAGGTCAACAATTCAGTTGGATTACAATAATCAACATTACTGGAGGAGAAGGGAACTCTTTATTGCAAATTGTATCTAAACATATGAATTACTATTGCTAGTTACCAAGTTGCCTTTATAGAACTCTTGAGCAAACATTTTCTCTCTCTTTCCTAAGAAAGGAGGTTAATATTGCCAAGTTTCTGTGAGATCCCACTTCATTTGGAATGATGTCAGGAAAGTTTAAGTGTTCCACGTTTCCAAAGGTGTTGACAGGTTTAAAATATGAACTGGAGAAACCTGGAAACTGAATATTCAAGCAAAGTCAACTTTTTCAGTATTCATGCAAAAATTGCACTTGCAAACATTTAATACTATTGCATACTCGGTAAAACTTCAAATCTTCTTTCAAATTTTTTAAAAGAACTTATCTTGCACACACAACCATTCATATATCAGTGTTCCTGCATCCCTGTCCACACAAGATAATAGACAAACATGTTTCAAGTTCTTTGGAGACAAATTTTAATTTCAGTACAAATACAAGGAGAATTTATAGGATTAAACATTTTTATATTTTCCAATACAATATTGCATTACGTTTACTGTAAAAGTTTACACGTTCTTGTGATTCGAAGAACATAGCTAAGTAGTAGCCTGGATGTATTTCATTTTCTCTCTTGCTTCCAAGTATAGATCCAGAGGTTAACATCTTGAGAGAGAGCCAGACAATGGGGAGATGATCCTTTCCATTTTTAAACCTCACACGGCTGATCACCCGTGAAGCTGTAATAAATATTTATATTGTCTATTGATGAAACTGTATGAGGAGTCTCTTACGTTTTCAATTTGAATTATGGTGTTCTTGTAATTTATCAACTTTCTGTATGAAGAATTATTTAACTCAATAAATGCTGCTTATTTCAACCAACATTTACAACATTTTCCATAATGGGCATTAAGAATTTGAAGATAAATCTAAAGAAAATTAAAACATAGCTTTCCTACAAAGCCAGTGTATCTACGCTTCCTCTACTGCAGCTTTCCTTGTGCTCATTACAGTGCCACACCTCTAGCGCTGTATTGCAACTGTCAGCATTCATTGGTAATATGTTATGCCTCATTGCTTGCTAGACCCTGCAAGACAATAAAGAACTAGGAAATGGTCCCAAACACTGCATATTACTAAATTTGTTTTGTGTACATGAAACACACTTCCCTTGTATGCAGTAGCCCTATGTAACGCAATGACGTATCGACACTTGGGTTGCATCTACAAACAACGTGGATAGCAATGCAGAAACACTGTATATACCATGGTCACATTGTCTCGTCTGTTTCACCTTGCCTTGTATACAGTAGCCCTATGTAACACAATGACGTATCGACACTTGGGTTGCATCTACAAACAAAGCGGATAGCAATGCAGAAACACTGTATATAACATGGTCACATCGCCTCGTCTATTTGTTTCACCTTGCCTTGTATACAGTAGCCCTATGTAACGCAATGACGTGTTGACACTTGGGTTGCATCTACAAACAAAGCGGATAGCAATGCAGAAACACTGTAAATACCATGGTCACATCGCCTCGTCTATTTGTTTCACCTTGCCTTGTATACAGTAGCCCTATGTAACGCAATGACGTGTTGACACTTGGGTTGCATCTACAAACAACGTGGATAGCAATGCAGAAACACTGTATATACCATGGTCACATCGCCTCGTCTATTTGTTTCACCTTGCCTTGTATACAGTAGCCCTATGTAACACAATGACGTGTTGGCACTTGGGTTGAATCTACAAACAAAGCGGATAGCAATGCAGAAACACTGTATATACCATGGTCACATCGCCTCGTCTATTTGTTTCACCTTGCCTTGTATACAGTAGCCCTATGTAACGCAATGACGTGTTGGCACTTGGGTTGCATCTACAAACAAAGCGGATAGCAATGCAGAAACACTGTAAATACCATGGTCACATCGCCTCGTCTATTTGTTTCACCTTGCCTTGTATACAGTAGCCCTATGTAACGCAATGACGTGTTGACACTTGGGTTGCATCTACAAACAAAGCGGATAGCAATGCAGAAACACTGTATATACCATGGTCACATCGCCTCGTCTATTTGTTTCACCTTGCCTTGTATACAGTAGCCCTATGTAACGCAATGACGTGTTGACACTTGGGTTACATCTACAAACAATGTGGATAGCAATGCAGAAACACTGTATATACCATGGTCACATCGCCTCGTCTATTTGTTTCACCTTGCCTTGTACACAGTAGCCCTATGTAACGCAATGACGTGTTGACACTTGGGTTGAATCTACAAATAAAGCGGATAGCAATGCAGAAACACTGTATATACCATGGTCACATTGTCTCCTCTATTTGTTTCACCTTGCCTTGTATACAGTAGCCCTATGTAACGCAATGACGCGTTGGCACTTGGGCTGCATCTACAAACAAAGCGGATAGCAATGCAGAAACACTGTATATACCATGGTCACATTGTCTCCTCTATTTGTTTCACCTTGCCTTGTATACAGTAGCCCTATGTAACGCAATGACGCGTTGGCACTTGGGCTGCATCTACAAACAAAGCGGATAGCAATGCAGAAACACTGTATATACCATGGTCACATCGCCTCGTCTATTTGTTTCACCATCTGTGATTACTGCATGTGTTTGGGATACTGTCAATATATGTAGTATACATTGACTGCAGTGCGATTCCTGACATTATTACAAATTCTTCTTTTGTTTTATACTTAAGAAAATAAGAACGATCTCAGATTCCAAATATGTTCAAATATTTAGCACACAATTTCTGACCTGTGGCGTCCATGGTGAAAAACCACAACACCGAAACAATGACATCAAAAATTGTACTGTGCGAGACAAGTTAAGATACTTAGCAACACACCACATATAGTTTTACTAACAATGTTTTAATGTCACAGTTATTACATTTCTGAAGTCTTATTCCTAAATAATATTTATTTAAGAATGATTTGAATGTGGATGAACTTGCTTATAACACTGCACCATACAAGGTCTGACAGAAGCAACAAGCATGTTAAAGAAACATTAATATAGAATGTGCCGTTCTTAATACACAATATAAACACATTATCAACACTGTGGTAATTAATGGTTTTAATACAGATTTTATACATAAAAAAATAGAAAAATTTAACTATCAAAAGGCTGTTAAAGAAGTTTTTACCCTCAAGAAAATAAAAGATGATGGTATTTTAAAAACATTTACTTATGATCCTTGGGCTTGTAAGAACTTTTAAAAAATCTTGAAGGAGCATGGAATAATTGCTCTCTTAAAATAAATGTAATATACAAAATGTACTAAATTTTCCTAAAAAGGATGAAACTTCAAATTATAAAAAAATGTGGCATTTATCAATTTAGCTGTTTGGATTGTGACAGGGTTTACATTGGTAAAACTAAACTCATTTGGAGACTAGTATGAAGGAACATTTTACAAATATTAAATATAAACAAACTGATAAATCAGCTGTGGCAGATCATTTTTGGTCATTAATCATGAAATAAATCCAGAGGTTAAATTATTACAACAATTAAATGGACCTATAGATTTAATGGTTTGGGAAAAGATATTTATTTTAAAAAATAGGAACCGCGTTATGAATTTTCAAATACCACTGATACATTGTATTTATAGGTTTGTTTTGCTTTCACAGGTGAGCGACAAAAAATGTTGCATCTGTAACTATGGTTACTGTTTTAAACAGACCATTGACGATGTGATGAAGCCTTCATGAAACATATGTCTGGTTATTTCAAGAGCTTGCAATATTGATAAGATAAGCGAAGCTTTTAATCTTTAAATTTGTTTTTTATTTTAGATTCTGTTGCTTCACTGTTAACAGCTTCAGTTTTTCATTGAATATGTGTGTGTTTATTAATGCTAGATTACTACAGTTTTGAAAAATGGGACATATTTCCAGAGTTTAATTGCCAAGTATGATGTCCCTGTGTTGGAGACTGTTGCACTGTTGTACTTGGGCGTCTTTTCAAGGAATTTCTTTTTGAGGCTGTTTCACATTAATTCAAAATTGATGGCCCAATCTTGTTTTCAAACTGAAAAGATTCTCCCAGGTTGTTGGCTATTTTAAGTTTAAAATGCTTTTTAAAAATATAAGTCCAGGATGAAATTCAGTCTTCTAGGCAAAATTGAGCTCGTGCTGCAGATTTTTGAACTTGTTTTATGTTTGCAAATGACCTGAAGATTGGAGTGTGGTGTGCGATAACTGCTTGTTTAATGAAACAATAAGAGACATGTTGCTTGTTTGTGTGGTAAGGATTTTAGTGCACCTCTGCCGACACCATTTCCCTGGAGACTCGTGGTTCTCTTGCACAGTTGAGAATATGTCAATGTGTTACCATATATTTTAATGACCCTATAGATATATTAAGACCACTACACAGTGGTAGGTGCCTGTTTCTGGTGTGGAGGGCCTGGGTTCAACCCCCAGTAACGGCATGGGGACTTTCCCCAGCTGGGAGGTCTGGTCCGGGATGTACTCAGCCTCGTTATGTCGAGAGGGACTGGGGCACTGACCACATCCCACTCAAGATGGTTGGTAGAGGTGGGGTGCAGCAGTCTGGTGGGAGAGCTTGGCCCAGATGGCGTTACAGGGCTATAGCTACTTTACTGTACAATGTGTTACCATGCAACTTAGTAAAATATATATTTCCATATTTTTCTTTAAAGCTTTTCATTTTGTATTACTGTATTTTTAAAATTTAAAGACAAAGTTTTGGCTGTATGCTGGCAATGTGCAGCAAACTATAGCTGTGGACATAATGTGACAAATAGATATAACAATTAGGAATTAAAATATCTTTTACTTTAAAACTCGCTGTTTCTGTCACACTCTGTATAGTCATAAAAATCAACACCTACCGTACAGATATGTAATCTCAATGTTATTATTTCACCGTTAATCAGAAATACTGCAAATTTTACATTTCCATGGACTTGTGTGCTAGATATATGATCCGGAGTGTTTTCTAAATTCTATGCTCAAAAGTGTAACAAACAAAAATTAACATTACAATAAAACAATCCAAATAGATAAAACACATTATCCTAATGGTACAAGCATGACAAAGTGGTACAGTTCCCTACATAGCACCCACATCCAAAATACAGTTAGTTATCTGTACACACATATATTATATATTTACACACAATATTTCATATTTACAGGCTAATAATGTACAATTTCAACACTTTTAAACATGCAAGTATAACAATACTTCTAAGCAAGGAAATTCAGTGAAGTAGCAACCTCTTGTGGTCAGATTTTAAAAGTCGTAAGCTTTGCAAACCAAAGCTTTTGAAACATTTTATGAACATCTGAGAACATTCAAATCTTACTGCCTTGTTTTTAAAAGCTGGAGACTTTATAAGGAAAAGAATCATTGTTGTGAAGTACATTTGTTGAAGTAGAGTCTTTGAAAAGTGAACCTTCCAACAACATCTCGTAATGAGATGGTGTTCCTCACAAAGAACATGTCGCCAGTTTATGAAGCCAGACAAGTACGAGTACCAGCACAAACTCAAACCTTTACAATTTCTGTTACTGAACCTTTTAAGCACTTTCATATTGATTTTCTCAAACAAGCTTGTGAACATGTGAGAAGTCCGAAGCTTCACCAATGCATATCTTCACATGTTCACAGATTGTATAGTGTATAACATGAAGTTGTTTTGCTCTGTGTTTGAAGGAAACTGCATATACAGGTGAGTCACAATAACACCAAATAATTTTAAGGCGTGATTAAGGAGTTATAACTGAGCATTTTCTTATAGTGAACGTATTTCAGTAAACATTTTCAAGCTAGAGGACATTAACATTTTTGAATTGCCGTGTTGGGTTAAATGAAATTCTGTTACAAAGATTCTTGTTCCTCCTTCGCTATTGGAATATTGCTTCTGTTTTGTTTTGTTTGCATTTTGATATATCACTCGTATTCTGTTTTTCAAATTGTTTATATTACCATTAACCTAAAACCTCCCTTTTGTTATTTAAACAGTAACAAATTTCAGTATTTTTGAAAGAGCTTGGCAATCATAACTATGACACTATCTGCTATACTCCAAAGTCCAACATTGGCATTTTCAATTTTGGCAATTCCTGTTTCATTGTTATTTTAACTGCGTGAAGCCTATGGTACAGAAAATTTGACCATTAATGGTAGTATATTTGATATGTTATTGACAATAACATGTATTGTAGATCAGTTAAAAGGTTTCAAATGCTTCAGAGCACACGATTTAGTGCCATATAATTAAATCAATATTTAAAATAGTATTTTGTATTATCACATTTTTTAAAATTAAAGATCTGCAGCTACTCTTATTTTAAGTTGTCCTAATGACTTGTAGTAAGAATGTGCAGCTGTTTGGCTGAATTTCACCTAACCAAACACTGCATTTTAAAAACTTAAATGTTCTCTAGCTTGATAACACGTTTATGAATATACATTCCTGATAAGTAAATACTCTAATAACTACTGAATCACGCCTAAAAATTATTCGGTGTTATTCTGTATATATGTGTGAAAATACTCAAGTTTACATTAACAATAAAATGCACACACAAAGGCCAAGCAAAATTGCTGACCGAAATAGAATTAAGGAAGTAAGTCCCTTTACTTTATGAACAATTTATGCAAATGATGTGACCCCAAATGGGGTCAAATTCTTATGAAATGTAAGAGATGGTTATCCAAACCTACGGGAGAGCCAGTTTACACACATGAATTTTCTTATTTGTAATACTGTATCAATGAAACATGGAAGCAAATCTAAATCCATTGTTTGTGAACATCGCCACCTCAGACACTTTCTACTACAACGAACATTTCCAGATCATGGGCACAAAGCTTCACAAAAAGGCACACTTTTCTTGCTTCAGTGACTTTCCTTGCTATTTCTACGCCCTAAGTAGTGTTTTTAAGCTGTGCATGCAATTTCATCAGACTTGTTAGGGCTACATGGAAACAAACTTCATTTGTCATCCCATTTCAGTGTTAACAGTAGAACAGACCAGACATTGCTTTAGAACCTGCACACAAAGAATTAACCATACCTGTACAAATATGTATAATTTTGTTTAAATGTTTCAACACTTGTTACGTAAAATGGATTCTTAAGGGTTTTTGCTCTAGACAACCGTGATGTAAATGTTTGATCTTAAAGAGTCTGAAACAATAACAAAAGCAGTATTAACATTTTTCATATAGCAGGGCTGGCTATCAATGTCACCAAAGAATGTATACAACATGGTTTCCAAAATATTTGGAACCAGTCGTGCCATGTTCACAGATTACTCCCAACCACAACAAAATAATAGCTTGTGAAATCATATTAATACTGAAGTACAACAAAATAAGCATAAAAGTCAACAACAATCTCAATAATAAAATCAAGTGAATTCAGGAGTAGAACAAAGTGATCCTTTCTCTGCGACCTTAACACGTACACTGAAACACTAGTTGCTTATCCACCATAATGCCTTACTTATCAAAAAAAAACACAAGGTATACAATTTTTTATTGAATTTGAAGAATATTTCCATTGGGCGCTTTATTGATTTGTCTCCGAGTCATAGTGATAAAAATCTGACGTGTTGCACTCACATGACTTTCTCTACTCTTGTACTAACCATTCTTACAAACTCTTATTCCTATATCTTCTTTGCATTACTTGAGATAAACATTTACAGAAATTATCTTATTGCTTATTTCCTTGTAGGTACAAGGGGAATATTAGAATACAGTAGACTTTGAGCGATAGTCAAATCTTTTAAAGCTTCGAGATCCTGTTCTGTTTGCACGCTTAACATACAAAAAATGAACAACGATGTTGCATTTCACAAAAGTTTTGTTTTCTGAAACCGACACAAATAACAAGGAATATCTCCAAAATGTATCACTCTACAAAAAAATTTATTCAGACATAAATTGTGTTTTAGTAAGATCTCCATTTTTTGTACAGTAAGATTTTGTCTATCTCTTACGGTTTACGAGTTATTCAAGTCATCCAGAGTAAGCAGGACTACAGGTGCTATAGCCAGAAAATTCAAAATATACATTTTATTTGTCAAAAAAATATCTTATACATATAACATTTTAGTTAAAATCGTTAGAGCCACTCTCAAGAAAATCAAAATTTTCAAAAAGTTTTCCATGTAAAGGGTAGTTTAAGGTGGAGCTGTTTTCTACAAAATCTTTGTGTTGCATCCTTGAAAGACATTAAACTTAAATGCCAACTTTGGTTTTTAACTGACTTTTCATTTTTGAGTTATGCTACACACACCGCCACCGACGCTACCACCACCACCACCACCACCACCACCACCACCACACATACACACGGATCTTTTTCTAAGAATACTTTTTCTTGGATTCAGGGGGTCTCAAAACATATTTCCACTGGGTTTGTGCTGTGTACCCTGTATGTTGTACGTATAGGTGGACACACAAGCAAGTAAACAGTTTTGTATTAAACTTCAGTTTTTACTACAATGTTTACAATAAACTACACTGTGGCAGATTAAGCTATTTCATGTGTACATTACATGTGTGGACAACTATTGCAATGGATTACAATATATTTTCTGAATGTGTCAAAAGCAAAATGTCTTTATTGTTACTCACAAAACTTTTATACCTTGAAAATCCCCATTCCAAATCGTATGACGTGACTGGCGCAAAACGAAACTGACCAAGTCACACACGTTATTCTGAGAAACATAATATGTACTGTTATTATTGCAAATAAAATAACCCCTAGAGCAAGAGCCCATGATGGGCCATGGCTTGCCATCCAGCCGCTGCGTCCCCCACCTCTGCCCACTACAGGCATCATTGGTGAGGTGTAGTACATGGTCAGTTCCCCAAGCCCTCCCGGTCCGTTATGCAGCCTTCGTGACCTGGGGCCACTACCCCATCAAGTAGCTCCTCAATTGGTCCGCCCAGGACCTAACAAAGCTGAGTGCACCCCATTCCAGACCTCCCAGTGGGGGAAAAATCCCCATGCTGGTACCAGGGACCGAATCCAGGTCCTCCGCACCAGAGGCAAGCATGCTACCAACTGCACTACGGAGGCGGTCTGTTATTGCAAATGGTGTCTTTAATATGGCACATAAATGCATATCCTGAATTTGTATCCAAAACACTCTTCAGTTTCTGCTCTGCTATTGCAGCAGAACATTTGTCTACCGTGTCAAATTCTTGATAAGTTCATTCACTTCCAGGATGTGCTGGGCCTGGTGTATACGTGAACTTCCACCACATGGCACCACTAGGTCCGAATATCTTGGATACCACTTGTATGTTACTTAAAATATAAAGGAAATGGGGACAACTTCATAACTCTCAATGTTGAGAGACAAGTGAGGACAAACTGTGTGACAGACAATAAAATATACAATTAATTATCAACTATAGAAACTACTAACCTTGTCATTATGTAATCACAGTTGGTGCAGTTCGACCAGTAAATTCTTCTAAGCGTGAAATCTGCAGGGCTATCTGCACTAGCGGCTTTAAAACATCCTGAAAACAGACCAAACATACTGCTTCACATTCCAACAACATAACAAAAATGACTACAGGATTGTAATCCACAGACTTGCATGTGCACACATCAATGTCACATTCAATTCCTTGTTAAAGAGGATAAATCTGCTCAACTTTCCAGTCCAATGACAGTGGCATGCTCTTTACGTACAACTTCACAATTTTTAGTGTAATATATATTTAAAATCATTTGATTGGGCGATTTCGTGTTTTCAAGTGTTTTATTAACATAGCTTAAATTTCATAATTATTTGTTACTGTGCAAATGGCTATATTGGGCATGTTGTATGACATGTCTTACGGTTCTCTATGCACAAGGGGCATATATGTCAACTTGGAGGGGGAGGGGGGGGGTTGTAGGTTTAAGGATGCTCAACTTCCTAGTCATCAGCATCCTTAAACAATTCATGGCAATAGCGAGATATCAACTTCAATAAACAATAAAATTACTACTAAAGAAAGAAAATATATAAATATACAAAACAGTGGCAAAAGCCAAAATTGAAACAAAACTATAAATATGTCAAAAGAGTATAAAAAATTAGGTATATAAAGCTTCAAATCCTCAAACTCATGTTGCACTCCACTAAAACTCTTTAGACTGCTATTTTGTCATCCACGAAGACCTCTGCAAGTCTGGCAGGCAGCTGCAGAGAATCTCGAAGGTGCACTAGAGAGGAACACTAGCAGCATGTGACGGACTGACAAAAGGTTGTTGCATAGCGGACATAGAGGGGCAAGGTCCCTTTGAAATAGGTAACCACTCGAAAAATTGCAGTGGTCTATTTGCAAACAAGTCAACCTATCCTCCTCATGATGAAATATGCGACAGGAAGTTACCCAGTTTACCGGAAGTGCTTTCGCTTCTCTAAGCTTATTACCGCGGAGAGCTGACCACTCGTCGTGCCAGGACGACAACACTACTCTCTGCACTTCAAGCCTAAAGTCTTCTGAAGTAACACATGAGATGGTAATACTGGGTTCTGTAGTTGCCGTCTTTGCCAAGTCTGCCATTTCATTTCCCGGCAAACCTACGTGACCAGGAATCCATGCACACACCACGTCAATGCCAGAAGTGTGTAAAACATGGAGGGCATCCTGGATACATTGTACAATAGGGTGGGGGTTGTACAGCTCACGAAGACTCTGAAGTGGCCTAAGGGAATCGCTCAAAATCAGGCAGTCACCTAATTTATGATGGTGCACATATAAAACGGCTCAGTAAATTGCATGCAGCTCTGCAGTAAAAATGGAAGTGCTATTTGGAAAACCGAATGTATGTGGTTCGGTTCCATAAACATAAGCACATCCAACACCGTTGGTGCTATTTGACCTGTCAGTATAAATACATCGACAGTCAGTGTAGCCTGACAAAAATTCTAAAAAACATGTGCGAATCCTAGTAATAGGCATTACGGTCATCCCAAGATCTACATGGGGCATGCCAAATAAGCAAGGGAGTAGAGCTTCTCGCCCTTGATGTAAACTTTGACCTTAAGTAGTAATGAACCCAGGACTGATAAGGCCTGTTTTTGCTTCAAGCTCATACCTTAACTGCCACCCTGAAAAGAATTGCAGCTGGGTCCGGAGAGGTTAAAGCAATGCAGCCAACACACTGTCACAACATTACACTAACTATATAATTATACATTCATTGAAAATACCAATTTGGAAGGCAAAAGCACATATTGAGGAAAACAGAAATCTATAACAAATTAAATGCATACATAAAAAGACACTTTGCAAAGTAATGAGAAGAGAAGTGAAGCAACGACTACACAACATTGTGTCAAAACCAGCACTACGAGTAAAGTACGCTTGCAAAACTTGGGTCCTGAGGTCCAGGGAAAAGGCTAGAGTAGAAGCAGCTCTATTGGGGTAGCATTACACTGAATATCGATATACGAGCACAACTCATCAGTTGAGGAGATCCAACGCTATCAGAAGGAGAGAAAAGACCAGGTTTTAATGATGCCCCCTTCAAGGTATCCAAGGCAAGTTTTCTTTTATCAATGAGGACAACAGGTGGCGGCGGTGGCAGTGGTAGCGGTAGTAGTTCATTGAACAATTGTATTGCTCAGCTAAACCAACAGATTCCTCTCATTAATTGAATGAGCTATTTTTGTATCTTATTCTCTCCAAGAGGGGAGAGCATCTTGCACTACAATATATTCGATGCATGCCCACAAGTGAGCAATCAACATGGTACACAATTGCTGTGCAGATGTATGGGGAATTTTTCAGAGGTTGGCAATGAACCTCTCCAGTGTGCAGTGCAAGAAATTATTGAAACGTTGTCATGTTGGGTCCCCCCCACCACCACCCAAAACCACCTTCAGGGATTTCAAAATGGAGGTGATAATTTTTTGATGATTATTGCAAACAGGCAATGAAAACTGGTTCCTCGAACAAAATACCAGAATGTGGAATGATTGGAAACGCTTGGATTTGCCATCTAAGAAGAACATGAAGACTGCAATCTGCTGGGAAGGCTATGGGATGGGATGCATATATCTACATGAACTTCTGTCATGCAGTGCATGATAAATGCCCCGGAAGAAAGCTCACTGTGCTGCAGCATAACATACTTCCTCACTGCTACATTATATGGAGAAGTTCACGACATTTTCCACATCCTTCATACCGTTCCAACTTGGTGCCCTCTGATTTGGGTTCTGTTAAGTAACAGAAGTGAGGTGACAGGATATTCAGTGACACGCACGCACACACATAGGTGTAGCTGAACAACAATCAGTACCAATAACTGTTTTCAAAGTAACAGGACACTATTTTCCAAACACTTTATTATCACTCATAACCTTACATCTTTCACTACTTCTACACTTAGTTATTGCCCTTATTTAGTCATTTATTTTACGGGGAAAGCAGCTTTAGTGAGTCTTTGTCAAGCAATGATGCTGCCTGTGATGAAAGCCAAGTCTGCACTTGTTTTTTATCATCGCAGTTGAAATGTTTTCCAGCAAGAAATTTCTTCAGATGAAGATAAAAACACCTTGGTGCCAAATCGGACTAGGGAAGATGGTCAAACTTTTCCCAAACAAATGTTGCGATCAGATCTTGGGTTTATTGGGTTACACTGTGTGTGGCCAGGCATTGCCACTCATTGTTTCTCCACAAACCCCACACAATTGTGGATGAATGTTTACTAATATAACATTTCCTGTATTTAAAAAACGAATCACTGATTTGACTTCACAGTTGGTGGGTGGTTCCACAGTTTTGAACATTTTAAAATGCTCAAACAATAGGAAAAAGCGAAGTGACAGTTGCTTATAGCTGTGTCTGGCTTCCTAATCAATGGAGGAAGAGATAACGTTGCCCAAAATCTCGATTGCAGCACTGCAGCAGCACAATATTTAAACAGCACTTAGTTTAAAAACACGCCTCATAAGTACTTTATGTCCCAGGTATAAATAACCTTTAGACAGTAATTATTATTTATTTATATCAACAAACTTACTGCTGTTACACTTTAAAAACACCACCAGTAAGTTTGTTGGCATAAACAAATAATTACAGTCAGTCAACACTGAGTGACCTGATACATAGACTTATATAGAAAGCTTAAAACCTGCGACTTACGTACTTATGATTGTAGGTCACTGGGAAATGCTAATAAGTTCATTCACTGTGTGCCAAGTTCTCTCTCATATAAACTTCAGTTGCATTCAAAATTAATGCCTATCAGGGAGTGAAATACTACACAAATAATAATGTCTTAGGTTATTTATGCAAATGGTTCCAGAAAATAATTCCATGTCCACATTAGGCAGTTTTCTAGTTTAGAGTATAATTTAACATGGGCAATGGCTCCACTCCAAGATTTATTTTTCTGTTTGTCCAGGTTTCTGTACATGCAGGGTATGCTATAGTCATGAAACACTTACTTGTGCACTGGCTGTGTAAGTGGCCTGGTCATTCTCGTAGCTGTCCACGTAGAGCCTGATTGTAGCTCCAGAACTGCCAGTTCCACTCAGCCGGAACACAATGCGCGAACCATCATCAAACAGCACTCTGATACCCTTCACACAGACACACAAACACACATCAGCTAGCAATCCCATTAAACAACTTTTAAAACTCTATTCAAACAGCCACATATTTTACCGAGAGGGCAAAGAACATCTGAACTGATGATTTGCCTGTGCACGTCCTCGGCACTCTTTGCCATCTGCCGCTATCATAGAAAGGTGCAGATGAAACCATACAACATTTAAAGTCTTTACAATTCAACTTTATGAAAGCAGATGCTGAAACTGACCACTGTTGTTCATATGCACCTCTTTAGGATATTATCCATTACTCGCTGTAATTCACGTTGAGGAATGTTGCCAATTTCCTGGTGGATATTTTGTTTTAATTCTTCCAGGGTGTGCGAGTTTGTTTTGTACACTTTATGTTTTAAGTTATCCCAGAGATAGAAATCACAGGGGGTTAGATCAGGGAACCGAGATGGCTACAAATCTCTACTATAATTCTCTCCTGAAACACACTTTCAATTGTTCTCATTGAAAAATTGGCCATATGAGATGTTGCAGTCTTGTTGAAAAAAGGCAAAATCACATTCCGTCTGTTAATTCTCTAAAAAAATGGGGCAAAATTGTATTCACATAGGTACAGGCGTCAACTGTTGATTAAAAAAAAATTGGCTCTACAACTCAGAACCTAATATTGTTCATGAAATAGCGCTTCATGATGAAAAAATTGGTGTATGGTGCGCTATTAGTGGAGAAAGGTTTCTCAGAGCTCCAATAAGCAATTTCTATCTCTGGGATAACTTAAAACAAAAGTGTACAAGACAAATCCACACACCCTAGAAGAATTGAAACAAAATATCTGCCAAGAAATTGCCAGCATTTCTCAACGTGAACTGTGGCAAGTGATGGATAGTTTCCTAAAGAGGTGCCAAAGATGTATGGACAATGGTCACCAGTTTCAGCATCTCCTTTCATAAAGTGGTAAGTAAAGCCTTTAAAAGTAGTTTTAAAAGTGTTATATGGTTTCATCTATGCCTTTCTAGGATAGCAGGAGATGGCAATCAGCGCTGAGGAAGTGGACAGACAAAACACCATGCAGCTGCTTTGTAAGTTTGTGCTTTCACCGTGTATAACAAATGTCTTAGTTTATGCTTGCCTAAACCTACATTCTTTCAAAATAAATTCTCATGTGCACAACAGATATCACTGATAGATATGGAAGACCAGGCCCAAATGTAACAATAACAGAAAGGGTTATCAAATATTGGTACAGATACAGGATACCTTGAGCGACCTTAACTTTAACTGCTAAACATACAATTATCAGTACAAAGCCAAGAGCATGCTGCACTCAGTGAGCACCAGTTGCCCAGTGCTGGACTAATGGAAAGAAATGAGACAGGATTTGGAAAGTACATAGTAAGGGACAAAATAGAACAAAGACGAAGTGTGGGGAGCAACAGAAGGGAAACATCTTTACAACTATGTAGCTCAATAAAAAAAGAATGGGTCAGCGAACCACAATGTAACAAGTAACAAGAATTTACAGAGGCAAGTATAGGACAATATTACAGGAAGGAGTGAGAGGAGAGCAGGAGAGAATTAAGATCATTGTCTGCCAGAATGTGAGGAAGTCAGAGAATGGAGGGGAGCGAGATTTTTTCTAAATAACATCCTCCAATTTAATATCATATCAGACGGTGAATGAATGAAACGGGTGAAATGATGCTCAAATGAACCCGAGGTCCATGGAGCTTTAAGTTACCCGACATTTATCTTCTCAGGATAAAGGAAAACCTCGGGGAAAAAACCTTACCCAGATAACTTACCCTAAGCAAGATTCGAACTCATGACTTCTTGAACGTGAGGCAGACATGCTAACCAGCACGCTACAGAGGCAGGCGAGGGAAGTGAGTGAGAGAATGGAGGAAAGTGAGTCAGTCAGGTTTAAGGGTCCGTCGACTTGTTGTAGTGTTTAACGCCCACTTTTACTACTACGGCACCGCAGGCTGATGATACATGGAATGAAGATGGAGCACCGGTGGAATGAGATGGCGGGGGAAACCGGAGCACCCGGAGAAAACCCGCCCTGATGCCGCTTCGTCCACCATGAATACCACATGCGGGTCCCTGGGATTGAACCCGGGCTGCCTAGGTGGTAGGCGAGCGCGCTAACCGCTCGGCCGTCCGCCGACAGCTAAGTCATTAGGACCTAAAGTCAAAAAGGTGAAGAACAGAGAAACTCGCCACTACTTAACACACAGAATTAAAGTGTTAAAGCAGGAAAGTTAAAACAGTTAAAGTGTAAAAACTGATCCTAAAGGTAAGCAGTTAAAACACGAAAACAAGATAAAACATCTCAAAAGTCCAAAATAAAACCACTACATAAAATACAAGTTAAACTTGCTTACCGAAGCCAATACTGGTGACAAACCTCAGCGCTGTATTTGCAGCTACCGGGTCGTCGCCTAAGATTAACTTCAGAGTTGAACCCAGGCCAGTGTATTGCAGACAATCAAGGAGGACATGAGAGTGGAACATACAGGCACTGGCTTACCACGCAAAACGTGTCCATGCGTGATGCATGTGTGACCTATTCTCAACATGACTTCTGCCTGCCTGGAATCCCTACAAGATGCCATCCAGGCTTGCTTGGTGTCCTTGATCGTCCACAATACAATGCTTCCCATGATTGCTGCCAGAATGATAAAAATGGCGATGGAAGTACCGTTGTACATCCCTATAAGGCAGCCTGCATGTGAAAACCTTTGGCAAACAGCAGGCAGACTTAGCAGCTTCTTCCACCTCCTCATTGACAGCAATACCTACATGTAAAAACAAACTGGTATCCATGTGAGAGCAATTGTGAAACGAGTGTCTGAATTATTACTTATTTATGCCAACAAACTTACTGTTGGTGTTTTTAAACACACAAGCCGTGTGTGGGCAAAGTTTAAGAGGTAGAACCAGAACTTAAAAATTCAATGCCACAACTGGGATTTGAATTTTTAAGTTCCGGTTCTACCTCTTAAATTGAGTGTCTGAATTTTTGCGAGTGGTGATGTGTCAAGAAATTGTTGCAATGCCTCCATAGCACTCATGGAGTTGCAGCAGGTCATAAAACTTCCAGGAATGGAACCAGAGATAAAAAGTAAAAAATAAAATATTGCAAACAGCTCGGTAGTAAAAATGGAACTGTTGTCTGCAAGATGGTACTTGTGAGCCTCACCATTATATACCCTGTAGCACCACCCACCTGGGAACCGTCGGTATATACTGGAGTGTAATGGCAGTAATGTCCCAGGAGCTCTGTGACCGCCTGTGGTGCCGTAGTAGTAAAAGCGGGCGTTAAACACTACACACAACAACAGGAGCTCTGTGAAAACTTGACGATACACTGATACCTTAGCACAGGTCGAAAGCTCCAGGTAGAACTAGGCACACTGTAATTGCAAGGAGGACAATGGGCAAGAGAATAACATTCGACAACAGGCATTTGGAGTGCATGTGCAGTGAGCTGCTTGCAAAACCGACTACCACTTGGGCAAGAGATAGTGCTATTCTGCAGATAATGGAGGGCAAGTTCTGGGTGCAATACAGGGTGAAAAGAAGGGTGACCTGGGCGGCTGCCAGCCTGAATGAGCACTGAATACAGTGGAGGTTCTCCTGAGTCAGCATACAGACACTCAACATGACTAATGTAGAAAGCCCCAATAGCTAGACGGATACCAGTATCATGTATTATGTCTAAAAAGCGAAGATTAGAGGCAGACACTGCACCATTAATACGACTGCCATAGCCTAGTTTGGACGTGGCCAAGGAACGATGCGATCTCAACATGACAGTGCAATCACCATCCCAAGCCACTCCAGATAAAACTCAAAGCACTCAAAGCGAATGATCACAAAAAGCACAAAGATGACAAATATGGTGCTCCTAAGTGAGCTTACTGCTGAGGTGAAAGCCCAAAAGCTTGAGGTGTGTCAAGTAAACTCAGATCAGGAAGAGGGTTTACACTAAGAAGTCTATGAAAGTGGGCACGCTTTCGTGTTTTGTTTTCATAGGGGAGAATTGAAAGCTGGTGCAAAGGACCCAGTCGCCAGTGGATGTTATGGTCAGCTGCAGTTGATACTCAAGGTGCTCAAGATTATAAGAGTGATGGACATACAGCGACATCGGGATTCCACTACAAATAACACTAGCAATGTGAAAAGTGTTGCACTCAGAATTGACCCTTGGGGTACACCATTCTCTTGGATCCTTTCTTGGGAGAGCATCTTTCCAACGTGGACAGGAAAGCTGTGAAGGACTAAAAAGTTAAAAAGAATTATCGCCAAACCATATCTGTGAAGGGTACGGAGGATATAGTAGTGCCAGGTGGTGTCGTAGGCCTTCTGCAGATCGAAGGAGACGCCCACAACATGCTGCTTCAGCAGAAAGGCATTTTGTATGTAGGCCTCCATGCGTGTCAGATTGTTGACACTGGAGCGATGGCGACGAAAAGTGCAGTGAACAGTGCTGAGCAGGTTATTCATCTCTAGCCACCACACTAAGCGAGTGTTAATCATCCGTTCAAAGGTCTTGCAAACAACTCTTGTTAGGCAAATAGGGCGGTAGCTAAAGGAAAGTGTCCCGTATTTTCCGGGCCTAGGGATGGGGATGACAATACTCTCATACCAGGAAGATGAAAATACCTGCTGAAGCCAGATACAGTTGTACATGCTCAGCAGTGATACTAATGCGACAGCACATGGCCGTTGAGGAATTAACACAGGCCGGGCTAGAAGGATGAGATAGGGACAATATAAATAGGAAAATCATAGCCATCTAAATGTTAAGAAATAAAGGAAAGTATAGAACATGGGGACATTTTAGGGAAATCCAAGGAAGTTGAAGAATCCAGAGAAGGAAGGAAAAAGGGAGAGAGAGAGCAATTGTAATAAAGGGACGTATTTGAAAGGGAAAGGTAGGAGGCAGTAGAAACAGAGGAAGACCCAGACTTACCTGCTTCACAGCAACACTGCCATCGATGGGATCTGTGTACTGGAAGTTGTCGCCGACCTTGACCGTGTAAGTCTTGCTGCCATAGCTCAGTTTTGTACCCACGTAGGCAGGGTTTGCGACCAGCTTCTCCAGCTCTTCCATCATCTTGTTGCTAGGTTCTGCTTCACAGTTCTCATAGTCGTACCTATTTGGGCATTTCATTCATTTCAAATGCTGCACTTCATTAATTATTGCATGTTATTAAAACTTATATTTTACTATACAAGATAAGTGTTCGTAAAAAACTGATGTGCTGCACTCACATGACTTTCTCAACTCACTCTTGCACAAGCTATTCTAACAAATACATTCTTTTATCTATTGAGGTAGTCTCAAAACATATTTCCGATGAAATCTCAGTACGAAATTTTTAGATGGCAAACACTACTCCTACGTATACAATGGGAAAAGTAAAAGCAAAATAGCAGTAAACATAAGCCCTAATTTTACTAGCAGAGCTCAGCACTTGTCTATTTTCTTACTTTGTTTACAATTGTACTTTATATATTATGTTTTATGCTTACAGGAACGAAATATATGAATTTTATAGTGCCATCATATTCTATATATGCCTTTTCATAGCTTAACGTACTATGACACTGCTTTCTTTTTCATAATAAGAACTTTTAAGGTTTTTTCCTATCATAATTTCACTATTTTTGTTATTTACAGTTATTTACTAATATGATATTCACAGTTGTATCCGAGTCTTCTGGGGAAGGCCGTGTCTTCTTTATAATGAATGTTGATGTTTAATGAAACAAAGGCAACAAAAAGCATTTATTTCGTAAAATAGGCTTTATATTTAAAAAAAGCAGAAAAAGGCAACATAAAACTGTAGCATTTCAATCAAAGATATCATTTGTACAGATTCACTTTCAACTTGAAGTTGGAGTTAACATATTTCTGCCCAAGTTCCAGTCTCTCATCATAACTATCACTTTTAATAATCAATTTTCTTTTCAGTCAAAAAGTTATGCACATCTTAATGTGCTCAAATTTCAATTACTGCATTTATGCGAAAACTCTTACACAGACCCAATTTGAGTTGATAAACCCTGAATTTCTATAAACTAAAAGCTATGTTTTATGGATATGTGAAGTCTTATGTACAACAAACATTCCTAGTACATAAAGAGAAAAAAATTAAAAGGATGCAACAATAATGTAATAGCTCTTAACATTACATTTTAATAACAGTAGCAAATATACATGAAGACGGCCAACTGAATTCAATTAAGCACAATTGTGATGGTAATAGCACGTGCTTATGGAAACGAAAATTCATATCTTGCATATAATTGAGGTGTACAAATATTTCCATGCAAGATCAACGAAAATGTAAAATCTGAGAAATTTTTATATTTCTTAAAAGACATTAAGTTGGGACTTTAAATTAACAGTGTAGAATGTGGGAAAATGTAAATTCAGAGTGTGTGAAACAGGGGTTCTTCTGTATTTTTAATGAACTACTGTCTACAGAATTTCCATATACCTGGTGAAGAAGTTGCGTCCAAATTTACTCCAGTGGTCCAACAAAATCTGTTCAACAGATTTCTTCATCTTGGCGATAACCGACAGCCAAGCAAGAACTGCCCATACACCATCCTTCTCACGGATATGGTCTGACCCAGTCCTTAAAATAAACAAATTCATAAATTGAAAATTATTTTTAAAATATTGTGTTTATTGCTCTAAAAGTGCAATTCTTTTGTAAGATGAGACAAAAGAATAAATTCATTTACCGTATCTAGCGCCAATCTGTTTCTAGTTTTGGTTTTTATTAAACGCAATTTAGAAAAAACTTTCATAAGAAACATTTCTATGGGGCAATGAAAACACTGATAATGCAACCTCTGCCAGTTCTTTGAAATCAGTATTTCCACCAAGGTGACATGTTTAACAGTACTCCACAAACTGCCTGGTTCAGGAGTGTTCTTTATTTCACACGGAATATCATGTATTCCGAGTTTTCTCCATTGACCATCAATTTTCTGAACAGTGCCTTCTTCATTGAGATTATCAGACCTGGGCACACTGGCAATTAGAGGGTAAAGGGTACGAGGCTTAGTAGGATATGAAATGTTTGCCTTAGAGGGGTGGAAAAAGGCCATGAGGGCAAAAGTGGTGTCGCTATTTGTAATTAATTTCATTTCGCTGGTGTGACAAACCAGTGAAAATTATATTTCACCGGTATCGAACTACATTCAAATTATCATACACCCCCATAATTATTGTACAGGTTTGCAACCACGAGTACAAACATATGCCCCCAAAATTATTGTACAGGTTGGCAACCCTGCTATACAGATCAGTGTATATACTAGCCGGGCTGTGAAGCAATAACAGGTGTTCATTTCAAGCATATGGCCGTGGAGGAATCCCTGCTCTTATCTTGCAGGTTAATATAGCTAAAGAAAGCAACATGTTTACATTTTCTTCCAACTGAAGGCATAGATACCATAGCTGATATCAGTTCTTCCAATAATGAATAGCAAATTGCGACATCTAGCCTGCATATTTGAGCATTAAAGAACTGGATGGATACTTATTAAAAATAATTCTGCAGCTGCTTTTACACGATTTGTGTGAAAATTATTTTAAAAAGTTTCCTTTTTCCTTTATGTGATTTTTGTGTAATTTATGTGAATGTCCAAAAATATTTATTTACATAAAAAATCAGAAAATCAGATCTTTTGGAGATCACCAGCCCACTAAGGTAATTTTTGCCAGACGAATAATGAAGGGCCAAAAATGAACCAACAATCTAAAATAAGAACAAAAACTAAAAGCTTCACTTATCTTGGTAATATTGCAAGTTCTTCAAATGCTGACTAGTTGCAAGTTGTATCCAACACATTTTCAAAGCTATCCAAACAAGTTAGCATAGTTACCGACACTCAACTTAAAAGATCTATTTGTTGCCAACCTCTGAAAACAAAAACCTATAAATACAGAATGGCATCAAATTCTCAAACCAGCCACTCTGGCAGTTTGTTACAATAGCTCAATGGTTAGAGCTGCCACCTGGTAAGCGGAAGGTCTGTGGTTCAAATCCCAGTTGTGGCATTGAATTTTTAAGTTCCAATTCTACCTCTCAAACTTTGCCCACACACGGCTTGTGTGTTTAAAAACACCAACAGTAAGTTTGTTGGCATAAATAAATAATAATTACCTATAAATACAATCTATTGGTGGTATTTCAAAATTCATAACGAGGTTCCTATTTTTTAAAGGTAGAAAAAATATCAACAGGCTGTTTCTACCCTCAAGAAAATAAAAGATAATTGTATTTTTAAGAAGTTTACTTACCATCCCTGGACCAATAAAAAATTGACAAAATTTTTTAAAGAATATGGAATAACTCTGGGCCCTCAAAATGAATTTAATATACAAAATTTACTAAATGTTTCTAAAAAGGATAAAATTCCAAATTATAAAACATCTGGCATTTATCAATTTATCATCTGTTCGCATTGTGATAGGTTTTACATTGGTAAAACTAAACATCATTTGTAAACCAGAACGAGGGAGCAGTTTACAAATATTAATGTAAGATTTAAAGCTTTCACGGCGCACGTTATTTATTACAGTTTCACGGGCGATCAGCCGTGTGAGGTTTAAAAATATTGAGCTTTTGGCCATTCAAAACTCCATGGCCTTTGTCAGAATGAAAATGACCGTTAGTTTTCTGCTCCCCATATATATACAATGTTAGGTGGGAGGGGGTTGCGTTGCCCTGGCCAATGAGCGGGTGACGATTTGTGATTGGGCCTGCTGTTTCGGGCTATGTTTGTCACCGGCCACAGTGTTTTCTTGAGGATCAGTACTTGGACCAGAATCACTATAGTTGTTGTTGTGAATGTGTTTCATGGCTATTGTCCAGGCAGGGCTTAGCTGAAGTCTGCGGTCCCTGTTGTAATTGTTTGGATGTAGTTTGATTTGAATGGCTTCCTTAATGACTCTGTCCCAGTATTTATCCGTATGCTCCAAAACTTTGATGTCTTCAAAGTTTATTTTGTGGACATACTCTATACAATGCTCGGCCACCGCTGACTTATCTGGATGTAGGAGCCTGATATTGCGTTGGTGTTCTTTACACCTTTCTTCTATTGTGCGTCCTGTTTGGCCTACATACACTTTACCACATTCGCAAGGAATCCTGTAAACTCCTGGGACCTTGAGTCGAAGTGGTTCTTTTACCGGCCTAAGGTATTCTTGGATCTTCTTTGGAGGTGTGAAGAAGGTCTTGATGTTATACCTAGCGAGTATGCGGGAGATCTTGTTTGAGACGGAACCGTAGAATGGTATGTAGGCTTTGTTCGGCCAGCTATCCATCCTTTGAGTGAGGCGTTGGGGGTTGTTTCGATTGTTTTCAACCTTCTTGCATGCCTTTTTGATGTCGCTATCACTGTATCCGTTTTTTAGCAATGTGTCTCGTAGGTATTTAAGTTCCTGCTTAATGTGGTCTTCATCCGCAATATCGAAAGCCCGGTGAAACAAGGTGGAGATAACTGTCTTCTTTTGAGTAGGATGGTGGTGACTGGAGGCGTCCAAGTAGCGCCTTGGAAACAAAGTGCATGAATGGAGCTCCAAAAACCTCATGACTATCAATGTGGAAAAAACAAATTATGAATTATTTACACTAAAATACAAACCAGTTAATATTAACATAAATTATAATGGTAAACCACTCAAAGCAGTTGATGATGCCAAATACTTAGGCATCACTTTCGACAGAAAGCTAAGTTGGAAAAAACATATAACAAACATCTCAGAAAAGGTTGAAAAGAAACTGCAAATCCTGAAAAGGTTAGCTGGTGCTAAATGGGGCTGCTCAAGGAGAGTCCTTAACACAACATACAAAATGTATGTTAAACCAAACCTCTTGTACTGTTCTGAAGCTTTAATAACAGCAGTAAATGCTAACATCAATAAACTTGAACAAATACAAAATCTGGCTCTTCGCCTAATCACTGGAGCAGTTAAATCCACACATGTTGATGCCATGCTTGCCTTAACATGGACCCCATCAATAACAACAAAAATAGAAGAACAAGCATTGCTCCAACACGAGAAAATGTTACAACTGCCAAACTCTAAATGGACAGAAGAGAACCTCTCCCCTTCAATCCTTAAAACTCATAGTAGTTTCCTAGAAAAGGTAACACAGATTAAATCCAAATTGAACATTCCTAACACCAGAGAAAATCCATTGGAATTATTGCAACCTACCTTCAGTTTGGAATTAATAGAGGAAATAAGTAAATCAGACACACCAAAAGAAATACAAAAACTTCTAGCTCTGGAAACAATCAGTACTAGGTATCCCACAGAAGAATGGCTGCACATATATACTGATGGATCCTCCAAGGAAAACCTTACTGGAGCTGGAGTTACGTGTTCACATTTTTCCTTTATCATTCTGTTGGCAGACACAACAAATTATGATGGAGAAATAGAGGCTATATACATTGCTCTCCGACAATTATTAAATCTTCCCTTAAATAAATTTACCAAGGCAGTAATTCTTTCGGATTCTAAAGCTGCAATTCAGGGAATATGTTCAAATACTACAAAGAAGTCAACAAAAATTAGAGAATACTACAAAATGTTAACACAACTCCAAAAAGTTAATAAGACTGTTCATCTCCAATGGATTCCAGCACACTGTGGAGTCATGGGGAACGAAGCTGCAGACTCACTTGCAAAGAAAGCCACAACAATAAAACAGAAGTCTAAATTCAATTTCTCATATTCCTCAATAAAACGCTTGATCATTAAACAATTTTCTCATTCATACCTACAAGAAATAGAAACAAATGCCAAAGATAAAAAATGGATTACACTACTTTCCAATCCAGATATAATCCCCCAGAGACCAAGGAAAACAGCGGTTGCAGCCTTCCGACTACTGACAAATCACGACTGCTTAGCAAGTCATCTCTACAGAATAGGTATCTCAGCTTCACCAATATGTGTCCTGTGTAACGATCCAGCAGAAATGAACGAAGACCACTTGAAGACCTGTGAAGCATTAAGATTAGAAGAAACTACAGTTCAAAAGTATTGGAAAGCACGAATGCTAATGGCTTCATTGCCAGATGCAAGGCACTAGAAAACAACAACAACAATAACTCTTGAAATTCTGGTGGATGGTGCTTTAAGAAATCTCAGGAACAACAATGCAGAACTCGTTGAGAGTGATCTGTGGATCTTGAAGCACGGTTTGTTCAACCGTTGCAATTATTCCATCCGGAATTGGCGATCTCCCACTTCTTTTCTCATCAAGAATTTCCATACAACCATCTGCAAAGTCTCTACACGTGGTGCTGTTTTTATTATAATGATGTGAAGCTTCACATTTGAGCGATGAGGCTCTTATTTCTCTCAGGGCGTGGTAACCGATGGAATGAAAAATCACACGATGTTTCTTCACCACAATGTATTATTTTTAACAGATGGAATGAAAAATCACACGATGTTTCTTCACCACAATGTATTATTTTATTAACACTTTCTCTATTTTACATTTAAATAAATCCTCTTAGCACCATTTTAGATTATTTAAGTCTTTCCACTTTTTCAAAAAGTGGAACAAAAGCTTGATGAAAGTCTGGTAAACGTTCTACAATGTTCACACGCTACCAAAATACGTCTTATCACCTTGAATATTTAGGCGCTAGTGGGAGAAGTCCAGCGTCACCTCACGTGATACTACCTTTCTCATATCATCCGCGCATGCGTCCATCAAATAGTTCCCATATTGTTAGGGAAGCGATCTTTAGCTATCCTGATTTCGCTTTTAATATTGAACACATTTAATTGTTTTATTTATACATATATATTAAAATTAAATATGGAAATATTTATGACGTCTTTAAACAAACTTAGTTGTTCGTAACAATGAACATTAGTAACACGTTTTCGTCATTTAACCATCTCATACCAACATCAAAAACAAATTACACTCTTAACAAGTATTTACATAAACGATTTTCTTTTGGGGTGTTCTAATATTCTGTCTCAACAACTTGCGGACATTTTTGACATCCATACAAGACTCTCCATATACTTTCATCAATTGTTGATGAATTGCAGAAACTTTGCACCTGGCAGTAGTGGCTTGGCTGCCAAGCCAAGACTGAGAGCCCCAGCGGCTGTAGAGAGTGCAGGGAGGAAGGAAAAAGACAATATGGCCAACATCTACACAAACAGTTTCCCTGAGAAACCAGTACTTTGGAGACTACTTTTGGGATTACCTCCGTATTACGATGCACTAAACGTAATGGGAATGATTCTGATTGGTCATCTGCTACTTGGCAGACGTGGCAGATATTCAAAGCAGCTCTTTTTATAGTGAGAGGTTGGAAAACATTAGTATGCAAAAATGTGAAAATCATTTTTAAATGGCAAAGTATGATGATGGCCATAACCTACTTTAGAAGCAAAACAAATATAACAGAGAAAGAAGGGTAGAATCACGACTGAAAAATTCAATGCGATAGCCAGGATTTGAACCATGGATCTTCCACTTCACGCATTGCTGCTCTAACCACTAAGCTACCATGGCCAACTTGCCAGTATGACACTAAATTCCCCAAACGATTTGTACTGCTCCCAGTAGACCACAAAGGGAGTCTCACATCTGAGATAAGTGCCCCAAGAGCACTTACATCTTAAGTACTTTATGTTCCAGGGCTTGTGTGCTTAAAAACACCAGCAGCAACTCGGTTGGCATACAAAAATAATGGAGGCAGAGTTTTCATGCAAACTGCTACATAGAGAAGCACAATTTATTCCTCCATGGCACTACTTGCCAATTGGTTCAAATAGTCACATGACCTCCAAACTTCATCTTATGTGAAGGAAAAGTTTGGCATTGCCAGACTTTTACGTTATGTCATTAACTCAACTCTAAATAGCTTCATTTATTATAATGTGTTAGACTTTCCCTGTTACATTAAGTTCATTATAATCCTGACATAAGCAAGAACAGCCGTGCAAAGACCAGACAGCAGCCCAAATCTGCATCAAGACACAGACTGTGAAAGCCTATGTATCCACATGTTGCAAAGTTGAACTAAAAGACCATTTATTTCTTTTCACATTCTGATTTTTAAGCTTATACATCACTAATGCATGTGCCTCCAAAGACAGGCAGACAACAGAACGAGATGGAAAGTAAAAACAATGAACTTCCAGTACACTATACTCATATACTAACCCAAAACTTTCCTCTCCACAAAGGGAAAGTTTGCCAGCATCCATTAGGTTGCCGAAGTACTTCCAACCAGTTGGGGTCTCGTAACACGGCAGTTTTGTGCGCTCTGCCACCCTGGAAAACACAAACACATTCATGTAACCTCACTTCACTTTAACAACCGTCTATAACTCAAGGCATGGCTTCCATATTTAGGCACCAGATTTCAAGGAGCAACTTTCAACCTGTTACTGTTGAAGCAGCAACACTGAACATTTTTAGAAAATCAAACAAGGATTACTAAAATTCTAAAATAAGAACAAATTAGAAACTAAAAACTTCACTTATCTTAGTATGTTGATATTCTTTTTCTATTTTTCTGACCCAGGGGTTTCAAGCTATATCCAGCTCATTCTCAAAGTCATATAAACAAAATCGTTGCCAAGCTACAATCTTTTATTTTTGTGAAAAACAATTATTCATATTCAATTTTTTATTTACCAATCTCTGAAAACAAAAATTTAAAAATACAATCCATAGATGGCAATTCAAAGTTCATGACATGGTTCCTGTTTTTTAAAATAAAAATTTTTTCCCAAACCATTAAATCTATCGGATTACTTAATTGTTTTAATAATTTAACTTCTGAATTAATTTCATGATTAAATGACCAAAAATGATCTGCCACAGCTGATTTATCAGTTTGTTTATATTTAATATTTCTAAAATGTTCTTTTATTCTGGTTTCTAGATGACGTTTAGTTTTACCAATATAAACTTTATCACAATCTAAACAGCTAAATTGATAAATGCCAGATTTTTTATAATTTGGTATTTTATCTTTTTTTGAAAAATTAAGTAAATTTTGTATATTAAATTTATTTTGAGGGACCAAATTTATTCCATATTCTTTAAAAATCCTTGTAAATTTTTTATTAGCCCATGGATGGTAAGTAAACTTTTTAAAAATATAATTATCTTTTATTTTTTTAAGGGTTGAAACTTCTTTGACAGCTTTTTGATATTTAAATTCCCCTATCCTTTTATGTATAAAATCTGTATTAAAACCATTAATTACTGCAGTGTTAATAATATGTTTATATTCTATGTCAAATTCATCTTTATTAAGGGGTATATTTATTAATCTATAAATTAAACTATTAAAAACAGCAAATTTATGTGCAAAAGGATTAAAACTTTTATATTTTATGTAATTATCAGTGTGAGTAGATTTTCTGTAAATATCAAATTTCAATTTATTTTTATGTCTTTTAATTTTTAAGTCCAAAAATGAAAGGAATCCATTATTCTCAGTTTCCAAAGTGAATTGTATAGCTTTTTCTTGTAAATTTAAAAGTTTTAAAGCATCATTTATCTGTTTATTAGGGACAACAGCAAAAATATCATCCACATATCTATACCATATTTTAAAAATTAAAGGGAATGATTTTGTAATTTGAGTTTCAAAAAAACTCATGAAAAGATTAGCAAGAAATGACGAAAGTGGACTACCCATTGCCAAGCCAGAAGTTTGTTGAAAAAAATTACCATTAAAACTAAAGAAATTTTGATCTAAACAAAGATTTGTAAGTTTTACAAAATCATCTACTAAGTCTTTATCTAATTCTAAAGAATTTAACCATTTTTTTAAAAAAATCAAAAGCTTTTTTCTAGGAATGCTAGGAAATAAAGAAACTACATCAAAAGAAACTAATTTATCATTTTCAGATAATATTAGGTTATTAATCTTTTTTACTAGTTCAAAAGAATTTTTAATACTTAAACTCTCAAATGTTTCAAAATTACTAAATTTTTTGGTTAACCATTTAGCTAAATTATATGTAGGTGAATTAATTGAATTTATTATGGGTCTCATTTTATTTCCTGGTTTATGTATTTTTGGAAGTGCATATAACCTGGGTAAAACAGGATTATTGACTTTTAAAATACTTTTTTCTTTTTTAGGTATCATTTTTAATTCATTAAGAGTTTTATTAAAAGTTAAAATACATAATTTTAAAGGATCATTATCAATTTTTAAATAATCTTTACTTTCAAGCAAAAGTTCTACTCTATTAATATAATCAGCTTGATCTAAAATTACAATTTTGTTGCCTTTGTCGGCTTTAGTATAAATTACATCCTTTTCTTTCAATGATTTAATAACCTGATTATTATAATTACTTTTAGGATGATTTTTATTTATATCTTTCAAAATTTTAGTGCATCTCACTTTAATCAAAGATTTATTAATGTCATTTAAATCTTGACTGGCAATTTCAATATCTGCAACAAAATCATCTATGTTTTTTGAAAAACTTACACAAGTTTTCATACCTTTGTTTAGAAAATTTATTTCTTTCTCGTTAAAGTTACAATTTGATAAATTAATTACATTATTTTTTCGATTATTTGGTTCATTTATATTCAATTTCTGTTGTTTTTGGCACAATCTATTTAACTTATTTTTTAACCTATTAGTTTTTCTTTTCATGCTAAAATTTAGATACTCAAACAATTTTGATTCAAAATTAACCCAAATTAAGTTTCCTAAAATACTTGTTAATTTTAAATGTAAGTTATATAAACTAAGTTCAATATTATTTAATTTTTTAAAATGCAAATTTCTTTCAACATCAATAACTTTCTTTTCTGCTGACTTTTGATGAATACTATTATTATCTAGTTTAACAATTCTTCTAATTTGTTCTTATTTTAGAATCTTGTTGCTTCACTGTTAATAGCTTCAATTTTTACTTAATTTAAGGATTACTAAATTAAAAATAGGTCAATTAATAACATCTGTTCCCAGTGTTGTAGCTAAGGTTTTGGGGGCCCCCTGCAAATAAATGTTGGTGGCCCTACTTACTAATAAAGCTTAAAATGGAGAGATTAAAATATTACATATTTACTCACATAGAATGAGTGTTAAAATAATTAATAGTTATTTTCCCTAAATTAAGAATATACACTCGCTAAACGCATAATGCACATTGGTGGAACAAAATCGTTATCTGTCAATACTCTACGTAGAATAGAGTATTCTGGGGAAGTCGTCTGTGTATGCAAGATGTATAGAGAATTCAGAAAAAGACAGAATTTTGACTAACTCTAAAAAACTTCAACACTGCAAACCATTATTTATACAATTAGAAATTCCTACTTTTGTTAATTTATATATTTATGATGTTTTGATCTGTATAACCCCTTAAAATCGATAACAATAGGCAATCGATAAGAAGCAGTTGCTATGTGTGTAACTAAGAGGTATAAACAATTACCCTGATAGGGACTAATATATACGTCAATAGGACAGATGTATATTAACGCTACCAAATATAACTGGATATTATTAGCAATCCAATAACATTGAATTGTATTGGCAAAGAATGTTTATTAAACAGTTACAGTTTACAGGTGTCCAGGAAGGGGTTGCCACAAAATTAGGTGTCTGCCTAAGGATGACGCAATTTCTAATATTATCCTAAAGAAAATATAACAAAATTAAGTTTTATAAGAGGTAGAACTGGAACTTAAAAATTCAATGCCACAACTGGGATTTGAACCACAGACCTTCCGCTTGCCGGGCGGACGCTCTAACCACTGAGCTATTGTGACAAACTGCCAGAATGGCATTAAATTCTCAAGCCATATTATGTTGAGACGAACCTGTCAACGGCTCCTGCTGTTGGCATGCTACGTGCGTAGCCTTTCACTCCGTTCTTTTGGAAGTATGGGATACAGTCCAGGTTGGCAGCAAGCACTGCCAGCGAGTCTGAAGGTGTAACAAAGAATGCTAGCTTTCCCAAGATCATGTTTCGGTCCTGTTGGAAATAATAACCATTAGAGCTAGACACTAAAAAGCTTAACATTCCAGGCAAAGAAGTACTACCATAACTTTCATAATAACAGTAATATACATACTATCTGTAATGATAAACATTGAAGCAGATACAATCATCTATTTATTGTTTAAAACATACATTTTAACATAAAATAGTATAGCTTCCAGCAACTGTCAGGGAAGCTGTCACATGTCTGGTAATTCCTATTCATGAAAAATTACATATTAAACATGAGAATTATAACAATTTTACTTCTCCCAACTGTGAGTTACAAATTAAATCTAAGGGACAACATACATGTTATAGAGATAAGGTTGTTCATATTGATGCCGATATTACAATGAACGTAATATAACACAAAGGAATTAACAGTAAAGTTTAACACATTAAATAGTTATTTGGGTTTGACGTGACATGACGTGACGTGACTATTTGAACCAATCGGCGAGTTCTGCCATGCAGCAATAAATTGTGCTTCTCTATGTAACTATTTGCATCAAAACTTTCTCCATTTCTTTTGTTTCGCTCCTAAAGCAGGTAATGACCATCTCTGTATGCCCGCCTCGGTAGCATGATGGTTAGCCTCATGTTCAAGAGGTCGCGAGTTTGAATCTTGCTTAGGGTAAGGTTTGTTTCGGAGGTTTTCCCTTATCCTGAAAAGACGAATGTCAAGTAACTTGAAGCTCTATGGACCTAGTGTTCATTTGAGCATCACTTCACCTGTTTCATTAATTGTCTGATATGACACTACGTTGGCAGACGTTAATAAATTTATTAAAAAATCTCCATAGTCCTTTATTTGCTGTTTCAAAATGGTTTTACTTCACATTTTTGGACAACATAACCTCTGATTAGAAAAAGAGAGCTGCCTCCAATATCCACCATATCTGCCGAGAAGAATAACCAATCAGAATCATTCTCTAAGTGCATCCTTACAGACCTCGTTACTTCCTGTCGTATTAAGTCACGTTAAGTAAAGTTCATCGTAATGCCAGCATGATCTACTTCATTATCAGACATTGCTGGATCTTACACCTTTTTACAGTTGTGTAGTCAAACTATCAGATAGAGTAGCTTGATGAAGTGTGCAGACTGTTAAATATTGTTTAAAGGTGTGTGGCAGGAATTGTATATCTAAACAAATTAATGACAGGATTCACATCAGTAGGTATATGAAATGTCAAGTTGTGTGCACATATCTGTAAGTTTCATATATAGAATGTTCCAAAATTAGACTGACACACTTTGGGAGCTTATAGATAACATTATTTTAAACACTTTTTGTTAGGAAAGATTTTTGCTGCGGTGCTTCGTGTAAGCGCTAGACGAGTTAATATAATAGATTACTGTGTCCCACCCAGTTTAAGTATTGATGACAAAATCAACAATGCAAATTAGTATTGCATTTATCTTAGTAAGGCACACAATCTTCGTCCAAGAAACAAACAAACAGAGAACACACAAACATCTCATTGTTTACAGTTAATCACAGCTTTACTATTCAAAATTAGACCGACAAACTTTTAAACCAGAGAAATGGCTGGTGTCTTTGTAAATGTACGGCAGAATAGGGCACGTCAAAGCACTCTTTGTGTTAATTGCAATGGGTGTGCGTTCCAACATTTACTTTGAATAATAAAGCTGTGATTAACTGTAAACAATGGGATGTTTGTGTTTTGTTTCTTCGATTAAGATTGTGTGCCTTACTAAGATAAATGCAATACTAATTTGCACTGTTGATTTTACTGTAAATACTTAAACTGGGTGGGAGGCAGTAATCTATAACATTAACTCGTCTAGCACTTAAACAAAGCACTGCACCAAAAAACTTTCCTTAATAGAAAGTTTTTAAAATAATGTTATCTACCAGCTCCCAAAGTATGTCGGTCTAATTTTGGGACATCCTGTACAATGTAAATATCAAAGTTATATTTCTCGACTGTGTCCCAAGGTTATTCAAATCATAAGATAAGGTAGACCGTAACCCCTTATGATCAATACATTACAATAGATAATAGGTGATCAATAAGCAGCGTAAGAGGAATAAATGATTATCCTGATAGGGACTAAGGATATATACGTCAAGTAGGACAGACATATATCCCACTTCCATGCAGTAACCATTGAGAGTACATCATTAAACACAGTACATTATCAGCAGTGCCTTATTTAACGCTAGAGATTTCTTCTGGGCTTAAAAGCCATGGTCTGCTGGAGTTTTGAGGTCCAGACGTTTTGTCCACACCTGCGGTGGACATCATCGGTGACGTGGTCTGAGTCTTCTCTGCAAAGGTTCAGTTACAACAGAATCGTTCATGACTGGAATTGCCGTATTTATATGTGGGCTGCTCACACGGGATTGGCTGGGCTTGAGGGGGGTGTGTGTTAGATGGGCAAGCTATTCTGGTTGCCGATTGCTGCATTAGTGCTTCTTTTTTATGTTTGAGTATCGGATGCCAGGTTTTGTTCAATTTTAGAGTTTCTTCCTTCCTGTTAAAATTACTGGGGTGTTTGTAAATTTCTATGGCTTCACGTTGTAGTCTGGCATGGTAGTAAGGCATAGATGAAAGAACTCCTTATACTGAATTATGTGTTTGCTGTCGGCCAATATAGCATGTTCTGTGACCACCGACTTGTCTGTATGTCCCAGCCAGCAGCACATTTTGTGTTCTGTAAGTCGGGTGTTGATGCTGCGTTGGGTGGTACCTATGTACAGTGCACCACAGGAACACGGAATCTGGTAAACACCGGCTGAAGCAAGTGGGTCCCTGGGATCTTTGGCCGACCGAAGCAAGGTATTAATCTGTCTGCTAGGTATGAAGATAGTTCTGATGTTATGGCACTTCAGTAGGCGTCCTATTCTATCCATGACAGGTTTGAAGTAAGGCAGAAAAGCAGTGCCTTTGCTGTTGGGTGGGTCCCGTTCGAGGTTGGCCGGGTGAGGCCTAAGTGGGCGTATTGCTCTGCAAACTTCTTGTGCTGTGTAACCATTTGAATATAACGTCTGTTTCAGATGTCGGAGTTCCTGTTGTAACACGTTAGGCTCACAGATGCAGGCAGCATGGTCAGTGAGGGTCTTTATGATAGCGCGTTTCTGCTTAGGATGGTGATTGGAATTTTTGTTCAGATATCGGTCGGTGTGGGTTTGTTTGTTCTGTCTGCTCTCCTGCTGACCAGAACATCTAAGAAGGCCAGTTATCCATATGTTTCTTTCTCAATAGTGAATTGAATATGTGGATTGATGTTGCTGAGATGCTGTAGGAAACCATCAAGGGCTGATTTCCCATTACTCCAAACGACGAAAGTGTCATTCACATAGCGATACCATACAGATGGTTTGTGAGTTGCAGAACTTAAGGCCTGGGACTCGAAAGACTCCATACAGAAATTAGCAAACACTGGGCTGAGTGGGCTGCCCCACTGTTCACCTCTACACATATACTGAGTAACACCACTTACACCGTCTCCATCAAATGCGGCACCAAAATCACAGCCACCATCCTTCAGAGCATTCACCAGATCTGCAGCATAGGTAAGGTTAGGATCGGGGTGATGGCCACCAAAATCCTCTAAAATCTTTGTGTTCACCACACTGTCTTCGGATGCCTTCAACTCCTTCACAAAAATCCTTTCCACGTATGGGCCTGTCACTGTAAACACAACCAGCAGCAACATTAACACACAAACCTCCAAAGTCTGCAAAATGCCACCTAATTTCATTAATTCTATTAAATCACTATACATAATGTATAATAGAACATAATAAAAATCAATGAGGAAAGTGTGTATGTTAATACACGGGTGCAGATTGTCACCAATATTGTTGAATCTATGAGATTTAAATAATATACAATCCAAATGAGTTTTGAACAACACTAATAGACACCACAGTATTTGCAGATTATCAAGTACCGCTAGCTGAAAATGAAATAGAAGTACAAAAATTTGATGTGTTGCACTCACATGACTTTCTCTACTGTTGTATTAACCATTCTTACAAACTCTTATTCCTATATCTTCTTCGTGTTACTTGAGATAAACATTTGCAGAAATTATCTTATTGTTTGTTTTCTTGCATGTGTAACAAGAATATGAGAATACAGTAGACCTTGAGAGATAGTCAAATCTTTTAAAGCTTTCAAATCTGTTCTCTTTGCATGATTAACACAAACAAATGAATAGCAATGTTCCCTTTGACAGAAGTATAAGTTCTGCAAAACTCGCAGAAGTAACAAGGAATATCTCCGAAATGGTTCACTCTACAAAAAATTTATTTAGACATAAATTGTGTGTTTTAGCAAGATCTACATTTTTTGCACAGTAAAATTTTGTGTATCTCTTACGGTTTACCAGTTATGCAAAAGTCCTCTACAGTAAATAGGACTTCATGGGCTATAACCAGAAAAAATTCAAGATATACATTTCATTTGTCAAAAATATCTTAAACATATGGCATTTTAATCAAAATCGTTAGCCATTTTCAAAACAATAAAAATTTTTGTAAAATTTCCATGTAAAGGGTAGTTTAGGGTGGAGAAATTTTCTTAAAAATCTTTGTGTTGCATCCATGAAACATGTTAAACTTAAATTTTAACTTTGGTTTTTAACCAACTTTTCGTTTTTGAATTATGCTGTCCACACACGCACACCCATGCCTCCACCACCATCCCATCCCACCCCGACACCCAGACCTTTTTCTAAAAATGTCTTTTTTGGATTCAGGGGGCCTCAAAACATATTTCCGGTGAAATCTCAACATCAAATTTTTGGGTGGAATACAATACTTGTACTTTACTATATGTAGCAGAGAAAGTAAAAAGCAGTCAAACATTTATATGAAAGAGGAAAAGAACATAATATGAACATTTCTGGAAAGGAAACGAATGCAATGGCAATGATAGAAAGAGAACAAAAAAGAATTGAAATAGTTATAGATGAAGGTATCATTGAGCAAGTATCCACATTTTAAGGATGCTCCCTTCGAGATATCCACAGCAAGTTTCTTTTTTTATCAACCCTCTGGGCAAAGAAATATTGGACGGCAATTGAGAAAATGGATTTATTTAGCCTGGGAACAGGTCTTTGGCCTAAACTTTGTTGGGAAGAAAAAGAGAGAAGACTTAAAATGCATACAGCTTCAGTAACACATTGAAACTTTTGGAGTCCAAACTAGTGTTTAATTCAAATTTTTGCCCTTGAATTACCTGTGTAAACAGTGATGGGACAATACCACTATTTCTTGATACTGTCACACGGTTTTGAGGATCAATACTTCATACGCACTATACAAAAAGTTAATAGCTTCTTACTCAGATAGTGTTATTAAAGATGGCAACAAGAGCATTCGTTTCTCTAATGCAATCACAGTTTAAATTGTTTATACTTGTAGTTTATGCAACTGTGCCCATTTTGGATATAACCAGACGAGTAAATTAATGACAATAGGAACAAAGTTAAGGGAAATAATCGGAAGTGTATAACCATTATCTTTTCCTCAAGTATAATTCTACTGGAATAAACAAATCTCCAATGTTATGGAATGTGGGCAAATTTGTAATTCTAAAACTGAAAGTTGTACAGATAGTATTTTTTCTTCTTTTGAAAAGTGAATAACCTGGCAATGGACTGTGCTCCACTAATGAGAATGGCTCCAACGGTAATTTGTAGAATCAGCAACTACAGTGATAATACTAAGATTCCCTTGCCTAGAGTTGTTTACAAAGGATGACATTAATTATGGTGATAATATCTTTTAATAAATTTCAATATAGACATATAGAATTATAAAAAAATCTGATGTGTTACACTCACATGACTTTCTCTACTCTTGTACTAACCATTCTTACAAACTCTTATTCCTATATCTTCGTGTTATTTGAGATAAAATCTGCAGAAATTATCATATTGCTTATTTCTTTGTAGGTACAAGGGGAATATGAGAATACAGTAGACTTTGAGTGATAGTCAGATCTTGTAAAACTTTCAAATTTCATTCTCTTTGCATGGCTAAGATCAAAAAGGGAATAATGATGTTCCATTTGACAAGAGCTTTTTCCCAAAACCGATACAAATAAAACAAGGAATATCTCTGAAATGGTTAACTGTACAAAAAATGTATCTGAACATAAATTGTATGTTTTAGCAAGACCTACATTTTTTGTATATAAGATTTGGTATGGTTTGCATTATGCAACAGTCTTCCAGAGTAAACAGGACTACAGGAGTTATAGACAGAAAATTCAAAATATAAAAATCTCAAATATATGGCATTTTAAAGTAAGAACAAATTAGAAACTAAAAACTTCACTTATCTTAGTAATGTTGCAGTTCTTTTTGCACAAAACTGACCCAGGACTTCAAGTTGTCTCCAACTCATTCTCAAAGCTATACTTTTTATAGTGGGTCTCATTTTATTTCCAGGTTTCTGAATTTTTGGAAGTGCATATTACCTGGGTAAAACAGGATTATTGACTTTTAAAATACTTTTTTTCTTTTTTAGGTATCATTTTCACTTCGTTGCGAGTTTTATTAAAAGTTGAAATACATGATTTTAAAGGATCATTATCAATTTTTAAATAATCTTTACTTTCAAGCAAAAGTTCTGCTCTATTAATATAATCAGATTGATCTAAAATTACAATTTTGTTGCCTTTATCAGCTTTAGTATAAATTACATCCTTTTCTTTCAATGATTTAATAATCTGATTATAATTACTTTTGGGATGATTTTTATTTATATCTTTCAAAATTTTAGTGCATTTCATTTTAATCAAAGATTTATTAATGTCATTTAAATCTTGACTGGCAATTTCAATATCTGCAACAAAATCATCTGTGTTTTTTGAAAAACTTACACAAGTTTTCATGCCTTTATTTAGAAAATTTATTTATTTCTTGTTAAAGTTACAATTTGATAAAGTAATTACATTATTTGTTTGATTATTTGGTTTATTTATATTCAATTTCTGTTGCTTTTCGCATAATCTATTTAACTTGCTTTTTAACCTCTTAGTTTTTCTTTTCATGCTAAAATTTAGATACTCAATTTTAATTCAAAATTAACCCAAATTAAGTTACCTAAAATACGTGTTAATTTTAAATGTAAGTCATATAACCTAAGTTCAATATTATTTAATTTTTTAAAATGTAAATTTCTTTCAACTTCAATAACTTTCTTTTGTGCTGCCTTTTGATGAATACTATTATTATCTAGTTTTACATTTCTTCTAACAAAAACAGGGGTTACTTTTCTTTTTAAACAAATATTCAAAAACCTAATGTCTTTTTTTCTCTTGTAATTTTAAATATGCTTTAATTTGATATTTAGTTCCATATAAATTTAAATTAAACAAATAACTATTAAATTCTAAATTATTATCCATCATAGTTAAAATGGTAACTTAGCCAGGAGCAATTGCTTCAAACTAAATAAGTTAAATAAGAAAAATTGAAGCTATTAACAGTTAATAGCTTCAATTTTTCTTATATGGCATTTTACTCAAAATCATCAAGGGCATTTTTGAGAAAATCAACATTTTCCATGTTAAGGGTAGTTTAGGTTGGAGCAATTTTCTTCAAAATCTCCATGTCATATCCTTAAAAGACATTGCACTTTAATACCAACTTTGATTTTAACCGACTTTTCATTCTTGGGTTATGCTGCTCACAGACTGACATGTTCACATAGACCTTTTTCTAAAAATGCCATTCTTTTGGATTCAGGGGGCCTTAAAACATATATTTCTGGTGAAATATTGACATTGAGTTTTTGGGTGGAGTAAAATACTCCCTCTACTTACTAGATGTAGTAGATAAAGCAGAAAATAGAAAATATTTAGGTAAAACTGTAAAATGTATAAATTTTCTCAATAAAAGCCATAGGTTCCAGACAGAAGACTCCACTTGCTAGTATTCATCAGATGATAAAGCAGAATATGTCAGGGTCATTGGAAGTGTGTCACCTTTATCAGCTCCATTGACAAACACACAACAATATGGAACCAGTTCCAATTGGTTTCTACAAACACTGCTACTTCTGCTGCCAGATGTAATTTCATGTTCTCACCTCAAGTTGAATAGCTGTTTGCTATTTAACAGCTGAAAGTCCGTTCTCTTTGCATGGCAAAGAGATAAAAAAGAAATAACTTTTTGTTTGTAAAACCAGTAAAAATGTCTCAAAAAGCGTTGTCTCATCAACAAAATGTATTTGACATAAATTGTATGCCACAGTAATGAATGGAAGTTTCTTGAACAGTCAGGTTAGTTACATTGCTTGAGGGTCAGTTATGTTTACACTACACTTTGCTTGACTTTTAAGTACTGGAAATGTCAGTCTGGGTGGCTCAGTTGGTTGGACGCTGGCCTGCAGATCCCAAGGTCGCAGGTTCTTATTGGACCCATGTCAGTAGATTTACTGGCATGTAAAATAACTCCTGCAGGATGAAATTCTGGCACACTGGCAAAGCTGATATGATCCTGGCAATTGACAGCGTAGTTAAACAAAATAATTTAAGTAGCGGAAACAGACTCAGCAAGAGGAAAAGCAGCAGACAGCTCAGGATGGAAAGGATGTCTCTCTGGAGCTAACCCTGTGCAAAGTTTCAGCTCTTCTCTGGTGCCTTCAACTTCCTGTCTTTGGAACTAGGTACACTTCCATACTTGGTGTTTCAAGTCCCTCACTCTACTTCAAATGATCAAATCCATCAGATTAACACGCCTCATTACCAGAAACATTAACCAATTTCTCGCCTAACTTATAGTGTGTGAAAATGTTCTTTCTTTACCAAATTGAACATTCCTAACACCAGAGAAAATCTACTTATAAGAGACAATCCATTGGAATTATTGCAACCTACCTTCAATTTGGAATTAATAGAGGAAATAAGTAAATCAGACACACCAAAAGAAATACAAAAACTTCTACCTCTGGAAACAATCAGTACTAGATATCCCACAGAAGAATGGCTGCACATATATACTGATGGATCCTCGAAGGAAAACCTTACTGGAGCTGGAGTTACGTGTTCACATTTTTCCTTTTATCATTCTGTTGGCAGAGACACAACAAATTATGATGGAGAAATAGAGGCTATATACATTGCTCTCCGACAATTATTAAATCTTCCCTTAAATAAATTTAACAAGGCAGTAATTCTTTCAGATTCTAAAGCTGCAATTCAGGGAATATGTTCAAATACTACAAAGAAGTCAACAAAAATTAGAGAATGCTACAAAATGTTAACACAATTCCAAAAAGTTAATAAGACTGTTCATCTCCAATGGATTCCAGCACACTGTGGAGTCATGGGGAACGAAGCTGCAGACTCACTTGCAAAGAAAGGCACAACAATAAAGCAAAAGTCTAAATTCAATTTCTCATATTCCTCAATAAAACGCTTGATCATTAAAAAATTTTCTCGTTCATACCTACAAGAAATAGAAACAAATGCCAAAGATAAAAAATGGATTACACTACTTTCCAACCCAGATATAATCCCCCAGAGACCAAGGAAAACAGCTGTTCCAGCCTTCCGACTATTGACAAATCACGACTGCTTAGCAAGTCATCTCTACAGAATAGGTATCTCAGCCTCACCAATGTGTCCTGTGTAACGATCCAGCAGAAATGAACGAAGACCACTTGAAGACCTGTGAAGCATTAAGATCAGAAGAAACTACAGTTCAAAAGTATTGGAAAGCACGAATGCTAATGGCTTCATTGCCAGATGCAAGGCACTAGAAAACAACACAACAACAAATATCCCTGTTTTTACTAGCTATTGACAGAGGGCCTAACTCAACATGTTGTACACCTATCACCATGCAACTTTAAATTTGTCCTTATGCATTTTTTAAATAGCTTAAGGATCATTGTTGCTAAATGTGTTAGTTATGCCCAACAATGCAGAGCCTATTTGCAGAACTCTGAATGTCTCATATGAAATGGTTGTACAAGGGCTATCCCAGAAGAACCAAAAGCACAAACATCTTTATTTCTCTAAATAGTCTCCTTTCATCTCAGTATACTTTTCCCAGTGATGCTCAATAGCTCTGTTACCCTGTTTATAGTGCAAACCTTCGACCTCTTCATTGTTGGCAAACCTTTTACCACCACCAAGCCATTTAGTTCAAGTTTGGAAACAGAAAACAGATAGAGGGGGCTATATCTAGTGAATAGGTTGCACTAGGAAGCAATTCAAAGTTTAACTCATTGACTTTGGTCATAGCAATAATGGATGTGTTAACTGGTGGATTATCTTGATGAAACAACTTTCTTTTTCACTAAATGTGACTGTTTTCTGCTTGAATCATCACTCAAATGCTGCAACAAGTTTGCATAATACTCCCTATTGATTGCTTTTCCTTTTTGGAGATAATGAAAATTATCCCACGTGCATGATGCCATGACCTTGCCTGTGGATGGAAGTGTCTTCGCCTTCCTTATAGCCAATTCTCCCCTTTCAGTCCACTGTTTCAACTGTTCCTTTGTGTCAGGTGTGACCCATGGTTATGAATCAATGCAAAACATTGCCAAACACTTGACTGAAACATCCTCACAATGCTGTTGTGGTTCCACTGTGAGCAAACAATGCGTCCAACTTGTGTACAGCTTTCTCATGTCTAAATTTTCAGTCAGTATGCGATGCACAGCACTTTTTGAAATGTCTGCTATATCCGCTGCCTCATGCACTTTCAAACAATGGTCATCTTATACCATTTTGTGGATTTACTTTATAATTTCTGGCATAGCCACCTCATTTAGTTGACCTCTGCGATGTTTGTCTTGGTAGCTCATATAGCCTCAAACCGTCACCCAATATTTTACTGTTGCAAACTCCCCAGAGTGGAATCTAGCTCAGCTTTAATATTAGTTGGGCTAAGATCTTTCAAATGAAAGTATTGTATCATATAACAATGACCAGTTATATCATATTTACAAATCTACTGAGAACATTCACTGTTGATGGCTGCCAAACAAATACTAAACAACGTAGCATTGTCAAACTTGAAACTTAAGCTTTAGTACTTTCTACCATAGTCATTTGTTTGAAATAACAACCGCTATCTACACATCAGGTCAGATACTTCTGGAACAAATCTCATTTTGAAACCTATGTGTGTTACAAACAAATATCTTATTTTTGTAGCAGTATCATGGGAACATGGTGATAATATTTAATACTGTGAGAAGTGACGAACTAGTGGCACAACAAGTTCTCTCATCTACAAATGATGTAGTGTTCCCCTTGGCACCCCATTGAGTTATGTCCAAAAGCTCCTGCTTCCTGTGATGAGTAACGAAATTGTGTGTGTGCTTTGGAGATAAAGGGTCTCATGTGTTAAATGACTTGCAGATTAACCCCACAACTTTATGTAGATGCCCTTTGCCTGTGTGATGTTGTACATTTACACCAGCTGACTTGCTTCGTATGTCAGGGCCAGATTAAGTCACGCTAAGCACATCACTGCACGACTCCCTCACACAAGCGTCCACTCTAGCTAATTTCATTGGCTCTGCGCTTACACGTCATTTACCTCGACCAATTACCTTTCTGTGTCAATATTTAATTTGAATGATCATCCACTAGAATGTTATAGTGTTACCTATATATTCCAACATTTTTCAATTTTTACTTCTAATGACATGCAGGCCCACTTTATAATAGAAGAATTTTACAGTATACTACTCAATATTCTTATATAACAACAATAGTAAATGCAAAGTATAATGACATGCCCTAACTTATAATAGTTTACCATCTCAAATGTTAGACACAATGCCAACTTACCTCCGTGCATGGAATTTATGAGAACCTTGAAGGGCTTGTGGTCACCCTGGCCATGAAGAAGAGCCTCAATGGCTGCGAAGTCAAATATCTCTTTCATTAGCTGCACATAATCCTCCACTGGATCAATAACTTCAACAACAAACTCTGCGCCCTCAACCTGCAACCAAAAGCCACACTAGCTTCAAAGGAATCCCCAACGCATGCTTCATTATGTTCAGCTAATTTAAGTAGCCTCATTCAAGTTAAATTTATATTCCTGGAAACACAAATCATTCTCCTTTCATCACTGAAATTCATATTATCAGCAAACATTGATGCACAGTGAAAATAAGGTAGAGTTTTCAAGATACATGTGATCTGTCAAATTCAAATTACTTTCTGTGTTCAACAAATCATTTTTACAAACACTTACTCCTCTATCTACTTCATATTAGAGTTGCCGTCAGGAACGAAAGTAGTTGCACAGTAGACAAATATCCAACATCACAGTCATGTGTTTTCTAGCCAGTCAGTCTGTTTCAGAGTATGTGTACTGTTTTACAGTGAAATTAAGTAATTCCAAGCAATAGGTCCACCCTGTTGTATGACAGTAGTTCATTAACAGTTAATGCCAGGGAAATGATGTATAATGTGTACAAATACTTCCTGAGGTGGTGCCACCGTGGCCGAGCAGTTAGAGCACTCACCTACCACCTAGGTGGCCCAGGTTCGATCCCAGGGACCCGCCTGTGGTATTCGTGGTGGACAAAGTGGTGTCAGGGCAGGTTTTCTCCGGGTGCTCCAGTTTCCCCTGTCACTCATTCCACCAATTGCTCCATTATCACCTTTGCAATCATTGATTTTGCCTGCATTGCATATCATCCTCTTCCTCACTATCATACCTGGTGCTTGGCTGACCACCTGCTTCCAGGTCTTTACACTGTCTGGTCCAGAGGTTCCTGTGCTCTCTCACAGGCGTCTGGCCCTAGGCACTGGCTTTAAGTCCTACATAAGGGGAGGGGTTCAGGAAAAGAGGAAGATACTTCCTGAGAAAGATGGAAGATGCAGAAAGCAGTGTTGCCGATGACATTTAACAAAAGAATGTGTTCTTTCAGTTCGTACCAACTGCCATGTGCTTGCAAATACCTTCGCCACTCTCTCTTTTGCCTCCCAAGAAACATTGCAACGCAGCACTTCCTTTCTTTCCCCTACATGCACATTATCCGCCATCATTCCTGACGGCTACTATAAGAGAGATAAACATTTGTACAAATCATTTTATTACCTACATATTTTCTTACAGGCATTAGAACAATATGGGAATACAGTAGACTTAGGCCATAGTCATATTTTAGGAACGGGTAACAATGTGATAACTTTGAAATTACGTTCTGTTTGTATGGTCAGAACATAGAAAAATAAATAAAATAAAAAAGAATAATGACTTTCTATTTGAGAAAAGCATAAGTATATTAAAACTCAACCTAATAACAAAGAATATATAAAAAATTGTTCACTCAAAAAAAAAAAAAATGGCATAAATTGTTTGTTTTAATGAGATCTACATTTTTTGTGAAGTAATATTTTGTGTACAGCTTACAGTTTACCAGTTATACAAAAGTAATTCAAAATGAAAAGGTCTTCAGAGAATATTCACAGAAAAGTCAACATACACATTTGTCATGAATACATTTTAAATATATGGCATTTTAATCAAAATTTTTCAAGAGCTACTTTTCAAAGAATAAAAATTTTCAAAAATTTGTCGAAGTAAAGGGTAGTTTGGGACGAGAGAATTTTCTTGAAAATAAAAAAAATCGAAATTGGTAATTAACTATGTGAACTGTCACTTGGGATCAATTTCAATATATGTTGTTTGTGGCAGACCTATTGTTTGGTAGCTGCATCTGTTACATTTAAAATTGTCTTTTGTAAAAAATATTTAAAAAATAAATAAAGCTAGTGGATTTTAAGAATAGATATTGTTATATCAAATCTGGTTACTTTTTAGAAACATTTATTTTTATCAGCCATTCTACTAATGTAAATTGATTTTGCTCGCTTAGAAATAAACAAATGAATTCATTCAATTTTGTTTTAGCGAGACTCGAGGAACTACTATGAGAATTTCAATTCAGTGTACATAGGTACCACCAATGCAGTATGAACACAAGAGATGCTATCGTCTGGGACAAACAAGCCAGCGGTCGTGGAACATGCAATATGGGCAGACGGAGAACACACAATTCAGTACAAGGAGAATACCGTTTTTTCGTCTATGCCTTACTACAATGCAAAACCATAGAAATTTACAAACACCCCAATCATTTTAACAGAAAGGAAGAAGCTCCAAAACTGAACAAAACCTGGCATACGATACTTGAGCACAAAAAAGCAGAAATGCAGAGAAATCTGCGTAAACCACTCAGCAATCAGAGCGGAGAAGCCCCGCTCAAGCGGAGCCAATCCCCTGTTAGCGGCCCAGATATAAATAGGACATCTCCAGCCAGCAATTCTGTTGTAACTGAACCTTTGCTGAAAAGACTAAGACCATGCCACGATGATGTCCACCATAGATGTGGACGAAATGTCTGGACCTCTAAACTCCAGCAGACCACGGCTTTTAAGCCTGGAAGAAATCCCTAGCTATATTTCTCAAAGTAAGTTCAGTAACTGTGCAAACAATTCCATGTCGCTTTACAGTGTTCATTATAATGCCAAGGAGAGAATCAGCTGACATTGGCTGAAGTCGGTCAAATGCATGGCGAGCTATTTCACGTGCAAACCATGCTGATGACCATCAAGCGGCATGATGAGAATAGTTGTAAAGAAAACCAAAAAGGTAGACTACCAGAAAGCTTTGCGTTGAATGTTAACACCCTTTATCTTTCATGTAAATATAAGACATCAAATTCATTTAAATTACAAATGAGTAATTTAATAACCAAATAAACTCAAACCATACACAATGTGCATAATATTAACGGTCTCAATGAATTGGTGTTGGAAGGTTGACAATCACTTATGAAGAGTTTCAATCAAATTAATTTTAGGTGCTACAAAGTTCACTGGGTCACCTAGTTTTCTGATAAAACTGACTTAGGTTATTATTTATTTATGCCAACAAACTTACTGTTGGTGTTTTTAAACACACAAGCCGTGTGTGGGCAAGGTCTGTGGTTCAAATCCCAGTTGTGGCATTGAATTTTTAAGTTCCAGTTCTACCTCTCAAACTCTGACTTCGGTTTTTTGTCTAATATTTAACTAACGATCACATGAAACACCTCACTATGATCTGAAAATTGGAGTGTGATAAGCACTAGAAAAATAAAAGGACAAATTTTATTTAACAGAACGATGAGTTATGTTGCCTGTTTGTAAGGTAAGGATTTTAATACACCTCTGCCAGCACTATTTCCCTGGCAACTCTCAGTCCTCGCACACGTCGAGGGAGCCCACGAATGCACTACAATAGCTTAAGCACTCTATACAAGTGTATCAAAATATGATTTACTTATGAATACAAAAATAACTTAACAATGGCTTGACACAGGACACTGAATTTTTGTATGTTCTGTCTGGTTTATTTCCTGAGTATGCGGTAATAAATTCAAAACAATCACAATAAAAATGTCATAGATACATTGTGTTGTGCCTAGTAGTACTTAACATCTTTGCTGCTAATAACATGTATACGTGTTATGCATGTTGTGCTAAATTCTAAGACAATCAGCACACATAATGGACAGAAAGAGCCTTATACAAATATATTATGCTTTTACACATTCACATCTGAGCTATGGGATTGTGTTATGGGGTAATGTACAAAAAGGCAATGCTTAGAATATTTAGATTGCAAAAGAGAGCGTTGCGGATAATATGTAATTTAAAAAGGATGGACACTTGCAGGAGTGTCTTTTAAGATTTTAATATATTAACATTCCCTGCACTATATATCTACGAATGTATTAAATTTACAATAAAAAATTATAGCGATCAATGTAAGAATATGAACATACACAAACACAATACAAGAACTAAGCAAAACTATTATATTAAGAGACTAAGAGGAACTTTAGGTAATAAAAGTGTAGAAATCAAGGCTAAAGAATTGTACAATCATTTACCAAATAAAATAAAATGTATAACAGATGATAAGAAAAAACTCAAAGCAACTAAAAGGTAAATAAACTCTAATATATAAGATTGTAAGATATAGCTATATGTATTTTGTTAAAATTGTGACAATCCTTGTAATGCTGTAAATACAATTGGAGCTAATAAATGAATGAATGAATGAATGAATGAATGAATGAATGAATGAAAAATAAACTAATAACTCCTAGAAAAAGATTTCCGAAAACTGTTCTAACACATTGTATGCTCATGCCATCTGTTATGGAGAGAATGAAGTGTCTGTGAGCATGGAATAACCAGGTTTCTAGGGTGTGTAAAATGGCAGCCTCAGGCAGAGTGGAACACACTTTACATCATGGTGAGGTATTAGAAATCTTTAATGAATTACTACCCGATTTTTTGGATATCCCTCACAGTGAAAACAATCAAGATTATGCAGTTTATCATTTTGTAAATCTAAAAATATTAACATTTGGGTCACCAATTATCTACAAGAACTTTGCTGAGTGTTTTAGGAGATATATTTTAATTCTAAGCACTGTAATTATACTTAAGAGAGTTTAATTAGTGCACAAATAAGTTAGCATGGGGGGTCAGCAAGTTGAAAACAATGGAGCAGTGAAAGAGCTAACGCAACAAACAGAACTGCAATGAGCAACTTACAAACAATCAAGTAAATACCCAGTAAGCATCGCTAGGCTTCTTTAGCACACATTCATGCAATAATCTGCTATCATTACATCATTTCTAGGTCATTTAGTGACCCAGTTTCATACCTATATTTTTGAAGTTTCTAGTTCAACACTTATCAGATAACCTTCACCTCAAAACCTTGACCTACTCAACCGCTGCTGTCCTCTTCATTAGCTAGGTCACCAATGTCACCACCCAAATTTCTCACACTAACTTTTACTTTCCCAACTACATAAAGTAGGTAGAGGAAGTGTTGTATTTCCCTAATTTAAACATTAACATCATTCTCTTACAAAATATGGTCTCAAAATTTTAGACTTTTAGTCCGAATATACTAGCATCCTTGGAATTGCCACATTCTGCTGATAACAGTGATTATAACAATCATTTCCATAGATCTCAAAGCAGTTTTGAGAAATATGAGGAATAACAAATCTCCTGGTGAAGACTCGCAGAATAATGAACTGTTCAAACATTCATGCTCCACTTTTAAACTTAGATTTTTTAAGTTTCTTAATGATATATGGAAGAGAAGTGATATTCTGGAAAGCTGGACTAAATATTATTCCTATATTTAAAGATCTGATGTGTTGCACTCACATGACATATGCCTAAGATATTTTTATGACAAATGAAATGTATTATTTTGACTTTTCTGGCCATAGCCCATGTAGTCCTGTTTACTCTGGATGACCTTTGCATAAATCGTAAAGCGTAAGAGATAGACTAAATCTTACAAAAAAAGTACATCTTCCTAAAATACACAATTTATGAAATAAACCTAAGGTTCGCTCAAGACCTTAGCAACCAACAGAAGGTTAAAAGGACAATGATCACTGCAGGCCTTTCTGGTTTTCCAAGGGCAAAGTTTCTCAAACTAATATCTTCACTTTTAACAAAACAATTTAATTCTAATATATTTCTTATAATGAATGTCAGAACACGTTGATAATGATTATAATTTGGACATTTTGCTTGTGCAGAACCTCCTTATCATTAAAATCTGCAGCATGACTGATCTGAAGTGAAAAGTTCTACATTGTTACTGCTGATAAATGTACCAGATTACATTTTTCTATTGATGGAAATGGCTTAATGGAGGTCACCTATGTTTTACTTTTGATATTCTATTTGAAATACGAAGGGCATTCGGAAATGATTTAAAATTGCGTTGTTTAAAAATTACTCCTCCATGTACAGGCACGTCCTCTGGTAGGGCAATGAACTGATGCTAGTACACCACGCACACACTAGATGGTGCTTGTGAACAGCGTTTGTCTCATTGTTAAGTAGAGAAAACCATGGACAAGGTAGAACAAAGATGAACTGCATGGGTTTTTTGGAAGGAAGGACTGAGAAAAGATATGTGCAAATTGGGACCTAACACACACCCCGAGTTGTCAACTATTCGAAGTGGGGAATCACGGTTCAGAAACTGATGAGACATTGCTACCACACACCTGGGAACAAAGTCTTTCTTTGATAACATGAGAATTGCAGGCAGCTGTCCACCAGTGGTAACCCCAAACAATGGCTCTATGAAGCAATAATGTAGTTCACAGGGAGGGGGCAACAGTGTATTCACGTAGGTGGCCAGGCGGCGCTGTGGTCGAGCGGTTAGCGCACTCGCCTACCACCTTGGTGGCCCAGGTTCGATCCCAGGGACCCACATGAGGTATTCGTGGTGGACGAAGCAGCCTCAGGGCGGGTTTTCTCCGGGTGCTCCGGTTTCCCCTGCCATCTTGCTCCATCTTCATTCCATGTGTCATCAGTGTCACCGCCTGCGATGCCGTAGTAGTAAAAGCGGGCATTAAATACTACAACAACATACGTGGCCAGTATATTGAGACAACCCATGTACAATGAATCAGGTTTACTTTCTCTACTATATATAGTAAGTATTTTATTCCATCCAAAAATTCAACAACGAGATTTCACCAGAAGTGTTTTGAGGCCCCCTGAATAAAAAAAAAAAAAAAAAAAAAAAAAAAAAGGGCCCATGGCATGTGTCAGTCTGTGGACAGCATAACTCAACAATGAAAAGTCGGTTAAAAACCAAACTTGGTATTTAAGTTTAACATCTTTCAAGGATGCGACACAAATATTTTGAAGAAAACTCCTCCATCTTAAACTACCGTTTACATGGAAAATTTTGATTTTCCTGAAAATGGCTCTAACAATTATGATTAAAATGACATGTTTGAGATATTTTTATGACAGATGAAATGTATATCTTGAATTTTTTGGCTATAGCCCATGTAGTCTTGTTTACTCTGGATGACTTTTGAATAACTGGTAAACCGTAAAAGATAGACCAAATCTTACTATACAAAAAATGTAGATCTTGCTAAAACACACAATCTATGTAAAAATAAATTTTTTTGTAGAGTGAGCTGCTTTGGATATATTCCTTGTTATTTGTGCAAGTTTCGGAAAACAAACTTTTGTCAAATGGAAGGTTATTCAATTTTTATATCTTAGTCGTGCAAAGAGTGAGTGAATTGTGGTTAAGGGCCCCATTGACAACTAGGTCATTAGGGTCTGAAGACCAAAAATAAAAACAAGCAAACAACTAGTAAAAACTCATCCCTAAAAAGTTAAAAAGTCAAAGATAAAATAACTAAAAAATGAAAGTTAAAGCTAAGCTAAAACGAGTTAAAACTGCTAAAAGTTAACGGGTAACAATGTAATTTACTAAAAACTTAAGCTTGTAAAACTGTTAAAAAGATAAAAAAGCCAGAAGTTGTTTTCTAGTGCCTTGCATCTGGCAATGAAGCCATTCGCATTTGTGCTTTCCAATACTTTTGAACTGTAGTTTCTTCTGATCTTAATGCTTCACAGGTCTTCACGTGGTCTTTGTTCATTTCTGCTGGATCGTTACACAGGACACATATTGGTGAGGCTGAGATGCCTATTCTGTAGAGATGACTTGCTAAGCAGTCGTGATTTGTCAATAGTCGGAAGGCTGCAACAGCTGTTTTCCTTGGTCTCTGGGGGATTATATCTGGATTGGAAAGTAGTGTAATCCATTTTTTATCTTTGGCATTTGTTTCTATTTCTTGTAGGTATGAGTGAGAAAATTTTTTAATGATCAAGTGTTTTATTGAGGAATATGAGAAATTGAATTTAGACTTTTGTTTATTGTTGTGCCTTTCTTTGCAAGTGAGTCTGCAGCTTCGTTCCCCATGACTCCACAGTGTGCTGGAATCCATTGGAGATGAACAGTCTTATTAACTTTTTGGAGTTGTGTTAACATTTTGTAGCATTCTCTAATTTTTGTTGACTTCTTTGTAGTATTTGAACATATTCCCTGAATTGCAGCTTTAGAATCCAAAAGAATTACTGCCTTGTTAAATTTATTTAAGGGAAGATTTAATAATTGTCAGAGAGCAATGTGTATAGCCTCTATTTCTTCATCATAATTTGTTGTGTCTCTGCCAACAGAATGATAAAAGGAAAAATGTGAACACGTAACTCCAGCTCCAGTAAGGTTTTCCTTTGAGGATCCATCAGTATATATGTGCAGCCATTCTTCTGTGGGATACCTAGTATTGATTGTTTCCAGAGCTAGAAGTTTTTGTATTTCTTTTGGTGTGTCTGATTTACTTATTTCCTCTAATTCCAAACTGAAGGTAGGTTGCAATAATTCCAATGGATTTTCTCTTATAAGTAGATTTTCTCTGGTGTTAGGAATCTTCAATTTGGATTTAATCTGTGTTACCTTTTCCAGGAAACTACTATGAGTTTTAAGGATTGAAGAGGGAAGGTTCTCTTCTATCCATTTAGAGTTTGGCAGCCGTAACATTTTCTCGTGTGGGAGCAATGTTGGTTCGTCTATTTTTGTTGTTATTGATGGGGTCCATGTTAAGGCAAGCATGGCATGAACATGTGTGGATTTAACTGCTCCAGTGATTAGGCAAAGAGCCTGATTTTGTATTTGTTCAAGTTTATTGATGTTAGCATTTGCTGCTGTTATTAAAGCTTCAGAACAGTACAAGAGGTTTGGTTTAATATACATTTTGTATGTTGTGTTAAGGACTCTCCTTGAGCAGCCCCATTTAGCACCAGCTAACCTTTTCAGGCTTTGCAGTTTCTTTTCAACCTTTTCTGAGATGTTTGTTATATGTTTTTTCCAACTTAGCTTTCTGTCGAAAGTGATGCCCAAGTATTTGAGTGGTTTATCATTGTAATTTATGTTAATATTCACTGCTTTGTATTTTAATGTAAATAATTCACAATTTATTATTTATTTATGCCAACAAACTTACTGTTGGTGTTTTTAAACACACAAGCCGTGTGTGGGCAAAGTTTGAGAGGTAGAACTGGAACTTAAAAATTCAATGCCACAACTGGGATTTGAACCACAGACCTTCCGCTTACCGGGCGGCTGCTCTACCACTGAGCTATTGTGACAAACTGCCAGAATGGCATTAAATTCTCAAACCAGTTCGTACACACACAGCTTGTGTGTCTAAAAACACCAACAGTAAGTTTGTTGGCATAAATAAATAATAATTACCATCTGAAGGTTATTTAATCCTGGGATATAAAGTACTTGCAATAGTAAGTCACCATTGGGGTAATTGTCTCTGATGTGAGACTGCCTTTGTGGTTTACCAGGAGAAATGCAAACTGGTGTGAGAATTTAATGCCATTCTGGCAGTTTGACACAATAGCTCAGTGGTAGAGCAGCCGCCCGGTAAGCGGAAGGTCTGTGGTTCAAATCCCAGTTGTGGCATTGAATTTTTAAGTTCCAGTTCTACCTCTCAAATTCATAATTTGTTTTTTCTACATTGATAGTCATGAGGTTTTTGGAGCTCCATTCATGTACTTTGTTAGGGGTGTTTCTATTGTCTTGAATTAATTCAGTTTTTTTTTTTTTTTTGGAGAGCCTGAAGTCCAAATGACTGTCGTCAGCAAATAAAGCAATTTTGGTTTCTAAAGTTTTTATTATTGATGGAAGGTCATTTATATATATGTTAAAGAGTGTTGTGCTCAGAACAGCACCTTGTGGAAGTCCTCGATGTGTTTGTTTATATTTGGAAATGTATGTATTATATTTTGTAGCAAAATCTTTGTGAAATAAACTGAGTTATCCATTTAAGCATGTTACTTTTCACACCTATTGATTGCAATTTCTCAATTAATTTATTTCTCCAGAATTAGCCATATGCTGATTTAAAATCAATGAATACTGCTAAGGTATCCTCCTTTCTATTGAAAGCTTCCTTGATGTCTTGGCTTAGTAGGAGTACATTTTCGCTTGTATTATGATTCTGTCTGAAGCCGGTCTGTGAACTATTAATTAAGTTGTAATATTCTAGGAACCAGTTAAGTCTAGATGCCACCATTCTTTCTTTTGCAATAACACTGGTCAAAGATGTCAGTCTGAAACTATATTTTTTGAGGGTTTGTTTTTCTTTAAAATTGGGATGATGTTGGAAGGTACAGTCATTCTCCAACATGTGTTATACAGGTTAAGTAGGATTTCTGTTCCTTCCTGCTACAGTGTTTAACCTCTTGAGCGATGGCCATTTAAATGTCCACGAGCCGAGAACTGCTGGCATTTAAATTCTTAAATGCGCTTCGTATATACACAGCTGTATTTTGTGTAAATATTAAGTTATTTTAATGAAACAAAAACTGGTATAAAACTCGTTATTTGCAGTATAAATGTACGTCATCAGCAAAGTTGAGTTGTATTTACAAAAGGTTGAAATGGCACAACTTTGCTTCACTGTGGTGAAAAGTCAACTTTGCTCTGTCGAACGCATCTAATATATGTTCTGGGAAAGATTCAGTAAAGAAACACCCATTGTATGTGTGGCTAATGCGTCAGCATCCTGTGAAATACATCGCTACTGCTTGCGTGGTCTCTTAGTCATCAGAATAGATCAACATTACAACTTTTGCTTACGCGAGTTTCGTAACTGAGTAGAGTCCGTGTCTTTCTTTGTTGAAATACATACGTATTCTTTCCTGCTTGTAGCTGAAGGGAGAAGTGGTATAAAAAGGAGTTTTTGCACCAACTGGATATAACCATATACAATTGTTTGGGGATTTGGACAGCTCTCTAAACCCACACAGGACAATGACCGACCTTGACTACCGACTATAAATAACTCACAGCCTAATTGAACAATACCACGTTGGGGGTTGAAAATCCAAAACCCCTGCACCCCTCAGACTTCAAGGAAAACATTATCCTAAAAGGATACCACCAACAGCAAAGAAGTCCCGCCCATTTCGAAAGTGTTTCGTGTGCCGCAAGAAGGGAATTCGCGAGGAGAATTTTCCATCATTTTAGTCCTGAAGATGGCCATGGAGAGTATAATGGCCGAAAGCTCGACATTCATAAGTTTAACACGGCTGATCACCCGTGAAGCTCTTATCACTAACAGTGGATCTTGTCAGCTCCTGGAGGTTTTTTGTTCTGTAATTGTTCTATTGCTAGATCCAATTCAGTTTTGTCAAAATCCTGATTAAAAATATTTTGTATATCTTTTGGCTTAATAGTTTCTGTGATAGCTTTTTGGATAGCTTTATCTTGTTTTTTATATGCTTAGGGTATTCTTTGTGACTGAGAAAACACCAGAAGTATAACATCCTAAAATTCCAAATCCGCCAAGATAAAAAACACCTTACACTTGCTTACTAAATCAATTTTGCCAACAAAAAGCAGTACTCTAGCTACAGCTACGGGGTCGTTGCCTAAAATGGAGCACAGTGTAAGATCCAGGCCAATGGACTGGCACTCACGAGCATATAACAATCAAGAAGGACATGTGCAACAGAAAGTGGAACATTTTATGTTGTATAGACAGGCTCTGGATCATCACGCAAAAGGTGTCCACGTGTGGCTCGAGTGTGGCCTATCCTGAGGCGTGTTAACACCACTTCTTCCCACCTGCAATCCCTGCAGCTGGTCTGCCAGGGTTCTACTGTCCTTTATTGTTCGTAACTGAGTGCCAGCTAACACTTCCCAAGATTTCTGTCAGAGAGTAAAGTACTTCTGCACATCCATATAGGGTAGTGTACGGGTGGAATATTCTGGAAGGTGACATGCAGACTTCATAGCCACAGCCGCATCCGCCGCCTCCTTGCCTGGAATACCCACATGGCCTAGGATCCACATAAAAACAAACTGGTATCCGCAAACCAGTAGTTGCGAGATCAACATCTGGACTTTAACAATGAACACAGAGGTGCCGATAAACTGTTGCAGGGCCTGGTGAGCACTAAAAGAGTCGGAACAGAAGATAAAACCTCCAGGACCTGAACTGGAGATAAAAAGTAGGAAATAAAATATGGCACAGCTCAGCGGTAAATACTGAACTGCCATCTGGAAGACGGTACGTGTGAACGTCACCGTTGTATACAAAAACGGAACCTGCCACACTACCAGTCTGGGAGCTATCAGTAAATATCGGAGTATAAATCTGGTATCAGCTTAGGACCAATGATATGAGTTTCACCGTCCTCGGGGGGACTCGTCCAATGTTTGGGAGTCTGTAGATCCCCTGCAGCTGGTGCAGCGAGAGTGGGACTTCATTGAGGATGTGGGACTGCTGACTTGAACAATGTGCCTGGATCGATGTCTGCCCACAGAAGTGGTGGCACATGGGGACGGTTCGAGAGCTAGCGTTTGCACTGCAATAGTTGTAGTCACAGGAGGATTAGGGTGACGCTGTGGAGCAGTGCTCGCTGACCAGTCCGTTTGGGTGCCAGCATCCGAAACAGGTGCATATTGCAGGCCCAGAGTGGTCACAGGAAGGCAGCAGGCAGCTGATGCATAACCGGAGGTGTTCGCAGGTTTAAGCTGTTCGAAGCACCACCGCGCTTCCGGAAACGTTGTGTTCCTTAACTCATAACTCCTGGATAGTCTTTTCATCAGAAAATTGTGGGCAGTGATGCGAGCTAGATGAATGTTTCCCTCCACAGTTCACGCAGCAGGGGTCCCATGTACAGGCGGTGTCTTCATGTGCTGCTAACCCGCAATGCCTGTTTTATTGTCAACACAGTCTACGGTTCATGACCTTACAGCTCTCAGTTCTGTCCAATTGTGACCTTAACACACACCTCACCATCTCTGTCTCACAAACTGCTTCCAACGATCACACTCACAAGAACTACTTCACAAAACCAACAGCTCTAATGCAATGACTCATATCTATAACTGTTTCTAATAGACATATTCTTCTCTCAATGATGATGCTGACAACACACACACATACACACACACACACACACAAAAACCAATACTAACAGCAGTCCTGTTCGACACTCACAATTTCATCACAAAAACTACAACTTTCTCACCGTCTCACTCGCTCATATAGATAGAAGGACTAGCACGGACCTTCTCTCAAATTCACCTTCTCTCAAACCTGTCAAATATGCCAGAAATCTGAAGTCTCAAGAGAAGCCTGGAAATGCTTTGTTCTGCCACGCTCATGATCGTCAGTCATGCACTTATAAGTTGTGCAGTGGTATAAGGTAGTTCACCCAACCATTGGTTGTCACAATGTTAAATGACTTCAAGCAAATTCTTACCATGAAGCGCTGGGTTCCAATCACTGAGATATCACACTCCAAGTCAGGTACAATTGCATATTCCTTTATCTGCTTGGTTATCTCAAAGATAGCATCAGTAACAGCATCTGGTGCAGGACCTGCAATACAAATGCATGCTTCTGTGAATAACAGAGGAGAGACTCAGCTTTCCTAATGTACCAAAGTCCACTGCTGCACATTCACAAGTGCTTTCCTAATATTCAAATAGTTCTAACACTATTAAGTTCATAAAAAATTAACAATATCCTAACCCTAATCTTTGCATAGTCTAATACCGGAACAATTAAACCTTTTTTAAATGTAAAATAAAACATTACCTTTATAATCTAATACTATTTGAGCCATTATGGCTCACCTTCGGTTTGCCTAATTCAGGGGAATACAACTTCGGGCTGTGTGACGTATTCAAACGAAGAGCCAGCTTGCACGTTCGTGTGACGTCAGGCGAGAGCAGAGTATTGCTAGGCTGCCTAGATCAGCGGCGCATGTGTTCAGTTCCCAGTGTTTTGAGACCAGGCTTCAAGATGTAGAAACACTGTCAACTACGTTTCAGATCTTTGCGACCCGTATTCATTGGATGTTAACAATGTTTCTAGCAGGTTGCAAATTGAATTGATAAATTGCGACGATTTGCTGAAGGACAAGTATAAACACAAGGAAGACTTGGCTAATTGTTATAAGAATGTTCCTCAAACCAGATTTCTGAAGTTATATGCCCTTGTTGCACGGATATTATGTATGTTTAGTTCTACGTATGTGTGCGAACAATTCTTTTCGGTTATGAACCTTTCTAAGTCAAAATCCCGAAGCATATTGTCAGATAACAATCTTACATGCAGTTTTCGGTTACAAATGTGCCGTATATTATGCCCTAACATTGACAAACTGGTTAAGAAAAGCGAAACGGCGAATGTCGGAAAATGTCCACCTAATTGTTCTGTATAGCTCTCCTCTAGCTCAGGCAAAATAGTTATAATTTCTGTTCTATTTGCGTTATAACATGACTGTTCACATAGACTAGAATTATATATATGGCATAAAGCCGAAATGTAATTATTTATAATCTGTGACTATTCCGTAATTGAAACATTCAGCATTAAGATTACGATATCCCGAATCTCATTTCCTCTTGCCCGCTGTGACGTCACACGTTCAACTGGTTTACTCTGGGAGCAAGTGTGCTGAGTGGGCTGACGTCACAGCAGCGTTACCTGGCATAATTCCATGTTTCAAGATTCAACGTGTTATGTGGTCAGGACTTAGAAACATCACCAGTGTCATGCTATTGGTGCTCCTTATACTGATTATGGACACGTCCTCCTCCCAGCAACATAGGCAATGCGAGAGAGGAGTAAGTGAGTCAGTCAGTCACGGCGAGTGTGGCAGGTGGGATAAGGAACAACATAGCTGTTCGTCATTATCAAATTTTTCATCTATATTGGTGAGTTTGTCAAATTGAGCTCAGTTTGTGTGTCAAAAGTAGTCTGGGTTTTAAATTTTAAAAAGGGGGAGATTTACAATGGAAATAATATGAAGCCATTCAGAGATAGGGGAAGGGTTAGTTAGGATTTTTGCATACTGTTATATTTTGTTTTTCAGTGAAACATGTTAGGCTCATATTCAAAGACTGGCTGAAGTTAGGTGGTTATTTGGTAACAAGAAGAAATAGACTACTCAGGTAAGACTATCTTCCCAAAGTCCACAAGTGTATGCAAATCACAAAGAATATAATGTCCAGTACTGGAAATAAAACTGTGGGAAATCACAAAGAATATAATGTCCAGTACTGGAAATAAAACTGTGGGAAATCACAAAGAATATAATGTCCAGTAGTGGAAATAAAACTGTGGGAAATCACAAAGAATATAATGTCCAGTACTGGAAATAAAACTGTGGGAAATCACAAAGAATATAATGTCCAGTACTGGAAATAAAACTGTGGGAAATCACAAAGAATATAATGTCCAGTACTGGAAATAAAACTGTGGGAAATCACAAAGAATATAATGTCCAGTACTGGAAATAAAACTGTGGGAAATCACAAAGAATATAATGTCCAGTATTGGAAATAAAACTGTGGGAAATCACAAAGAATATAATGTCCAGTACTGGAAATAAAACTGTGGGAAATCACAAAGAATATAATGTCCAGTACTGGAAATAAAACTGTGGGAAATCACAAAGAATATAATGTCCAGTACTGGAAATAAAACTGTGGGAAATCACAAAGAATATAATGTCCAGTACTGGAAATAAAACTGTGGGAAATCACAAAGAATATAATGTCCAGTACTGGAAATAAAACTGTGGGAAATCACAAAGAATATAATGTCCAGTATTGGAAATAAAACTGTGGGAAATCACAAAGAATATAATGTCCAGTACTGGAAATAAAACTGTGGGAAATCACAAAGAATATAATGTCCAGTACTGGAAATAAAACTGTGGGAAATCACAAAGAATATAATGTCCAGTACTGGAAATAAAACTGTGGGAAATCACAAAGAATATAATGTCCAGTACTGGAAATAAAACTGTGGGAAATCACAAAGAATATAATGTCCAGTATTGGAAATAAAACTGTGGGAAATCACAAAGAATATAATGTCCAGTATTGGAAATAAAACTGTGGGAAATCACAAAGAATATAATGTCCAGTACTGGAAATAAAACTGTGGGAAATCACAAAGAATATAATGTCCAGTACTGGAAATAAAACTGTGGGAAATCACAAAGAATATAATGTCCAGTACTGGAAATAAAACTGTGGGAAATTACCATATGTACATATGTGGACCATGACCAGCTTCACTTATAGTAAAGAAATATAATGAAAGTCAGTAAATTTTTGTTTCACTTTTACTAGGCTCCATATGATGGGTTCGTATTGTATTAATATGGAAAATCATTAATGATTTACTGTATTTTTCAAAATTTTAAGTTTCAACTTGGCCAGTTTTGTTGCAGACAACACTTTTTAATTCTAAATCTTTCAAATAACAAAGAAATCGGTACCCAACATCAATAAAAGATACAATTTATTCATTAATCATGAAAAATGCAGTATAACATTAAAGCAAAACAAAAATTAGTAAGAACATAAGAAAATTAGAAAAAAAGGTATTTTTTCCTTTCACCTTAAGCTTTAATACAGGAGAGACTTTGCATGAAAAATAAAACAAATTCTCTATTAAAACAACAGCACCTTGATATAATTTTACACAACTCAATCCTACTTTACATTAGATTACAATATCTGGCATACTCTTGGGTATGTGAATAACATGGCCTTAAGGAAAATGCCTTCACGCCAAGTGAAAAGGTCATTTGTACCAGCATAACATCTGCAGCTGAAGTAATAATTATTTTTAACTTCTGTGTATCCATTTAGAGCTGATGGTTTGTTGAGCTGGTGATAATAAGGTTTCAAAGCAAAACTGCCGAAACGCGATGTTATAACTATAACCTTCCAGCATGACTTGGCCCGTTCTGTTCAACGGCATGTAATATGTCATCTTCGCTGGATTTTATGCATATTAATTTATCAACAGAAGGAGTACTTGTCCCACTTTCAGTTTATAATAAACACTCCTTTTTCAAAATTTTGTGACTTGCTCGGTTTTGATACTATTTTTAGACTTCACACAGAACCCGACTGCATCAAGTGGTCCCTTAGTGGTGTAGTGCCACAATATACCAAACAAATGCATATCATTTTATCACTTACCTCCATTACTAATGTTGAATTTGATGCCAAAATCCTCTTCAGGACCACCAGGATTATGGCTAGCTGTAAGAATTATACCTCCAGTTGTCTGGTATTTTCGAATAAGGTTGGATACTGCTGGAGTGGAACAAATGCCGTTTTGCCCCACTATCAGCTTGGACACCTACAAACACACAGATACATTCTATCATTACATTAAAGAAATTCACTTCTTAAAGGGGTCAATCACTGAAAACTGCAAACAAAATTATATTAGGTTGTCTTATAAGTAATGTTGGTTTTTTTATTTTAGAGTTTTGGAAAATTTATTGGGTTTCTTTGGTTTGGCAATGTTATTTACAGGATGCCATGGCTAGTGTTGCATACATGGCGAGCAAGTATCAGTCTTCAGTTGTTAATAAACAATCACAAAATGGAGATAACAAAGTTTGAACAGAGTCCTTCTAAAGCACTACTGCAAACAAGATTATAAACTCGCTACCGCAGCTTGAAGAACATGTGAAGTGGAAGGAGAAGGTGTCGTTAGTGAGAGTGTGGCACAGCGATGGTTACAACATTTCAACAATGGAGATGAAAACACTAAAGATTTACCACGTTCTGGAAGACAAAGTATGGAATATTGAGGATACACACCAAGTTTTGCAAGAAAATCCACAAAAAAGTACCGTAGGCTTTCAGAAGAACTTGGTGCATCAAAAGATACGATACATTGCCACATTAAGACGCTTGGAAAATCATACAGAAGCTGTAGGTCTGTACCTCATGAACTGACACCTCAACAGGCTCAACGTAGAGTGGATATCTGTCGTCAGCTTATCCATAATGCCATGGATGATAGATTTGTCAGCAGAATTGTCACTCGTGATGAAAAATGGGTATATTACCAAAACCCTGATTCCTCGAAACAGTGGCTTGATCCCCACCAACCAGCCAAAGTCACCGTTAAAAAGAATTGGTTCAGTCCCAAAATAATGTGTGTCTGGTGGAATTTTGAATGTGTGGTTCACTGGGAGTTTGTTCCAAATGGGCAGATCTTTATTCTCAACATCTGGAACGAGTTCATGAAGTTTTGAGATGGAGATACCCAGCATTAGTTAACTGAAATAGAGTTCTCTTGCAACAGGACAATACCAGACCCCATACTGCATGAACAACCATGGAAAAAATTCAGGAATTGGGAGGAATCGAGCGCTACCACACCCAGCATACAGCCCTGATCTCGCACCATCAGATTATCATCTTTTTCGATCCATGGCCCATTTTCTACGTGGAAGAAATTTTGACAACACTGAAGCAGTGCAAGTGGGTCTCACCGAATTCTTCACACCAAAAACCAGAGACTGGTACCATCGTGGGATAATAAACCTCGCTGAAAGATGGTTCAAGACCATAGAACCTAATGGTCTGTACTTTGAAAATCAAATAACTGCTTGTCAGAACATATTTCAAATAATTGTTTTTCTTAAAAAATATTACTTATGAGACAGTATCTGTAACTTAAAAGCTTCCAAACTTCTTAGACTGCCACATTCTCTCAGAACATTTCTGTATAAATAATTTTCTTACTTGAGCAAATTAAAGCTGGTTGAAATTCCATTCCCTTTGCAAGGCCAGGGTATTGTGAAAACCAATAATAATTTCATTTTAGAAAACTGTATTAAAATGCAAACCAATAACAAGGAATGTGTCAGAAATACTTAACTTCACAAAAGAATGTATTTCACATAAACTGAGTTTTAACAAGATCTACATTTTTGTGTAGTAATAGTTCGTCTGTGCCTTGTCAATTTGTCAGTTATACAAAAGTCATTCAGAATGAAGGGGACTTCAGGAGACCATTCCCAGAAAATTCAACATATTGTATTTTAAAGTCTAAAAGAGTCTTCCGGGCTGATTTGCTGTGGTCTGCTGGAGTAACTATGTCCAGGTGTTTCGTCCACTACTGCGGTGGACATCGGTGGCATGGTCGAAGTCTTCTTGGTGAAGGTACAGTTGCGTCTGAGGCGTTGAGTGTCTGGGATGCGGAATTTATACACGGAGGGATCTTCTCTGATTGGCTTGGGGCTTGCTGAGGCAGTGCGGTTAGTGGGAGGGGGCTAGCTGCAGCTCGGGCGCTACTAGATTCTGATTGGTTCGTGTTGCTTGACTGTCTGTGTTGTTTAATGTTATTGATGACGGGGTACCAAGTTTTGTTGAGCTTAAGGGCTTCCTCTTTCCTATTGAAGTTATTGGCATGTTTATAAATTTATATGGCTTCGCGCTGTAGTCGAGCATGGTAGTGTGAGATGTTAGATAGAATGCTGGTGTCCTGAAACTTGATGACATGTTCCCCCTCCGCTTCTATAGCATGTTCAGCGACCGCTGACTTTTCAAATTGTCCAAGAATTTCGAACACCGGCCGTGGAAGCCTATGCCGGCTCATATTGTATTTTATTTGTCATGAAAATATTTTAAACATGTATTGTTTTAATCCAAATCATTAGAGCCATTTTTGAGAAAATAAAAACTCAAAAAAGGTTTCATGCAGAAGGTAAATTGGAATGGGGGAGGAGGATTTTTTGAACACCTTTGTTTTATCCTTGCATGTTTCTAAACATACTCTCCCTCTTCCCCTTCCCCCTCTCCCACATGCACGCACACACATATGAAAGTACAGAGATTTTTGCTAAAAATGCTTTTTATGAATTCAGAGAAAGTAAAATTAATCAACCATATTATTAAGATATCAACATCATTTAGAGGTTATTTTTATCATACTAAAATTTAATTTAGCTACCGTCGGTAGTATTAAGTTTATAACTGCATATACAGAAACAGAATATGTAATTACATAAAATCATACAAAACATTATATGAATATGTTAGATAGTGGGGGCAAGTACGACATTGCAGAGAGGGGTCATGGTGGGAGGTTGCAAGGAGGGGAAATGTGAAGTGAGGTGTAGGGACCATCAGGGTTCCCAACATTTAGAAGTAAAATTATCGTACCAGCCACTCAAAATTATAGATTTGGATTCAAAATTATCGTACATCATAAAGCAAATTCTACAACAATAAAAATATCAGTATAATACTTATGAAAATATAAGAGTAATGATGTTTATTATATCCACTTACAAGATTGATGACCTCAACAAATATAACTTTAGCACTTATGTTTCTCGCACTATTCATCTGAAAGTTCAGCTTCCTCAACCGTTGCAGCATTGTACAAATTTGTTGTCGAGATAAACCTTAACATCTTCTCGGTGGCTTTCAGGTTTTAAGATCTACCACGTTCTTTCATAAGTTGAGACGACAAAATGAGTTTATTTACCGTATCTAGTGTCAATCTGTTTCTAACTTTGGTTTTTATTAAACCCAGTTTAGAAAAACAAACTCTTTCACAAGAAGTGTTTCTATAGGGCAAGGAAACCTCTGATAATGCAAAGGCCGCTAGTTCTTTGAAATCAGTATTTCCACCAAGGTGACATGTTTAACAGCACTCCAGAAACTGTCAGGTTCAGGCATGTTCTTATTTCACACGGAATAGCGCGTATTCCGAGTTTTCTACATTGATCATCAATTTTCTGAACAGTGCCTTCTTCATTGAGATTATCAGACCTGGGCACACTGGCAACAAGAGGATAAAAGGTAGCAGGATTAGTAGCTATGGGGTGGAGACAGACAATGAGGACAAACGTGGTGTTATTTGTAATTAGTTTCACTTCGCTGGAGTGACAAACCAGTGAAAATGATATTTCACCCATATCTATCATACATTCAAATTATCGTACACCCCCATAATTATCGTACGGGTTGACAACCATCGTACAAACATTAAAATTATCGTATGCCCACATAGTTGTCGTACGAGTTGGCAACCCTGGGGACCACACAACTCCTCTATTAACACTCGTATCTTTTACTCTTTCTATCAAGAGTATCTTCAGAGATGTTCCCACATTGTATTCTCATGATTAATGATATATTATGTGACTACGGACTTCAGAGTTGCATAGCTGGTAATGGTTGCCTAGCACACGCTCTTGACACTCATAGAAAAAGCTTGACAAGATAACCATATAGAATTTAAAAAATGTCCTAACATTCATTACTCCATTAAGTTAGCGTAGCTCCCTAATACTCAAACAAAAGGGTAAGTACCTACATACTCCTAAATGTTTAAATAAACAATTGACAGTTCATAAAATCATTTGCATCTTGTAGGATAGCCCCATAGAAATCAATGGGATAAACTAACCAAAATAGAAATCTGGCCATTATTTGACAAATAGGTATTGCATAAATGAAACTGTCATTTGCAGACCTTCATGCTTCACTTAATTGAAAAGGAGAAAGGACACAAGGACAAGCATAAAAAAAGTACTAAACCAAAAGTGAATGGAGATATGAACAAAATAAATAACCAGACTGCTTTCTATCTGCAATTAAAGTATACATTATTAAATGGTGAATTTTGAAATATTGTAAATAAATTTTACATTTCTAAAGAGCTAATGATTCGTCACTTTTGATAGATAACTGGGATAATCGCAATGATATTCATTTTATTAATTTATTTGTGTAATTTCACATAATTTCGTTATTATTCACAACACTAGTGGTATAAGATTGTCACTGAACACCTACCCCGTTTGCTGCAGATATCCTAATTATTTTCTGGACAGCATCTCTCAGAAAGTATCTCCCATCGCCTCCAACCACTAACACGGAGCCTTTCAGCTTATCTCCGAGGGCTGACAGTATAGCTTGAATGAAATTTTCCGTATATTGTTCTTGCTGGAATATCTTCACTTTTTTCCTCAAACCGCTAGTTCCCGGTTTTTGTCCATCAAAAACGGTAGATGACACCTTCAAAATACTAAACGGCATTGTTCAATTTAAGAAAACTAATAAAATAAATTATGTTAATATGTTTTCCTCCTTTAACGTGTAATTTGAAAGAAGCACTTGCCGGTTCTCTGTCCTAGACTTAACCTCTACGTCGACCTTCCACCGCCGACTGACCGTGCAGTACATGCCACAAGCCATGCCATGCCGTAACTATTCAAGGACAGAACCGAGTCACCCAGTCGGCGCACCAAGGCACAAATCGATACGATTTCTTTACATAAAAAGCTCTTGTATGTTTAATCACGTAATAGATAATATTGTTTCTTTCTCATTAGCTTTTATCACCTTATCATTCATTTATCTTTCAAAATGAATTATACATCTCCTTTAATGGTACCTACATTTTCAGTCAAATAGCGCTAAACATCAAATTGGAAAGAAGTGTCAAGTAACACTAGCAATATTAAAACATTTGGATAGAATATACAATTTGTGTTATAGATTTTATACTAAACCACTTGCTGTTTGTACCATTTTATTCCCCCCCCCCCCCCCCCCCCCATTCCCTTCCATCCACCCAAGGTTCAGTGATTGCCGCTCCCCCTAATGTTTTACTTTATTATAAACTATGCAGTAGTCGGGTCGCAAATCTTAAACAATCTAATGCATTACATTCACATGACTTTCTCTGCCCATTCTTCAACAAATTATAATTACGAAGCAGGGTGTGTCCTGAAAATGTTGCAAAGGCATGTGACATGAAACAGACATTTTCCTATCCTTACTGTTCCAGGGAGATCTATCCTTCCCGAACAACAAACACGACCAGCAGAAGAGCTTACACTAAGCTTTAGGTTAATATTCCACATCCTACAGTACGCACCACAAACGACAAACCCAGTTTCATAACCAAACTATCTTTTTACCCATAAAAAATGTACGCAAGCAAGAAGTTCTTTATTTTGTTCTCTAATAATTTGGACATATATTGTTATGTTTTAACCAGATCCGCATTTTTTGTGTATCTTATGGTACGGTTTACCAGTTACGCAAAAATCCTCGAGGAAATAGGACTGCATGAGCTACAGCCAGGAAATTCAACATATACATTTCATTTGCCATAAAATATCTTAAATATATAACATTTTAATCAAAATTTTGGAACAATTTTCCATGTAAAGGGTAGTTTACGGAGGAGCTTTCTTCAAAATCTTTGTGTCGCATCCTTGAAAGATATTAAGGTTAAATAACGGTTTTTAACTGACTTTTCGTTTATTTTTAGTTATACTACTCACAGGTACGCACACATCCACCCACCCACACACACATTTTTTCTAAAAATGGGATTTTTTTTGTGTGTGTATTCAGGGGGCCTCAAAACATTTCCGGTAAAATCTCGACATCGAATTTTTGTGGAGTACAATACTTCCTCTACTTACTATACGTAGTAGAGAAAATAAAAATAGGTAAAGGTAGACACGCAGGGGGACAACTCGTGCGCCTCTGTAGCATGGTAGTAGCGTCTGCTTCACATTCAAGACGCCCCATCGCTTAGGATGAGTTCTTCCTAGGGCAGGCATCGGCAAACATGTACTCAATGAGGCCTCGCAACTATGACGTGTCAGGGGCAGCGCTTACTCTGTCTCCCCCTCTCTCACTCGCAGCCTTAACTGGCACTGCATACACACCAATCACTGTCCTCTGCACTTCTAAACATGCCTGTCAAAGTGTAATTACATAAACTTCTTTATTTATAACTTTGAATTAATTTTCCTTGTTTAACGACGCTGTCAATTACCAGGATCACATCAGCGTCGCCGGTGTGCCGGAATTTCGTCCCGCAGGAGTTCTTTTACATGCCAGTAAATCTACGACATGGAGCTGTCGTTTTTAAGCACACTTAAAAACCATCGGCCTGGGCCGGGTTTGAACCCGCGACCTTGGGATCAGTAGACCAGCGTCTAACCAACTGAGCCACCTTTGAAGGATATTAGTTTATTTAACTTAAAGTCTTAGTATATTCATAGAATTAGAGTGCATCTAATATTCCTGGTCTATTAAATTTGATATCTAGAATAGCACTTTGATGATTTCTTCTCTCATCACGTAAGGAACGTAAAGTGTTTGTTGTGCTCTAAAGTTCAAAAAGGCACTCATCAATGGAACATCAAGCGGCATTATGATACATGTCATAAGATCACCATACAAGCATGTATTCATAACTTTACGCCACGATTTAAAGTGGCATAACACTGACGTAGTGTCCTTTATTCATTTTTTTTCCAGGTCTAGATTGGACTAACCAACTGCAACAGCTCAAAGAGCAATATTCAGATAATACACCCAATATTAATTCAAATATTATAACTGATAGACAACTTCACGCCAGCTATGCTGTCGCTTTAGAGATTGCTCATACTACTAGGTGTTCTGTGTTGCTCATTCACTGAGGTGTTTTAGTGATGGAGATTTCATAAAAAATGTGAGAATAAAGTTGCCAACATAATTTTCCCTGAACAATATGATATTTTTAGTAATATTGCATGATCACCACGAACCATACAGACAGAGAAGGATACATAAAATAGCAGAAATAACCGAAAAAAGACTACAAACCGAGGTCCATGAATTTATAGCCGTTTCTCTCGCGTTGGATGAAAGCACTGACAACGTTGACACAGCACAATTGGTAATTTTCACTCGTGGAGTTACTAACAACCTCTCGATACAACAATATATGCTTGAAGTCATTCCACTTAGGGAACATACAACAGGGTCAGAATTATTTCAAGCATTTAAGGAATGTGAAGAAGAAAAGAAACTGAATCCAAAAAATCTTGTATCGCGATTAACAGATGTTAATTTGCGTGCTATACTGAGAGTGGCTACTTGTGGTATATCACTAGATTTTCACGGTACATTGCAAGTAGAAGTGAACTGAAATATATTACTCAAATATCTAGGCCTATCTAAAGTATCGTAGACCAAAATAGCTGGATTCAAGTATGTGCACTATTCCTTATTGTACTCTGTAGCGAGCGAGTCCAGCACTGGCTCTGAACGAAGGTCAGTGCCATCCTCTGTTCTACATTACGTCATGTGTATTGCGGGTTGCATGTTGAGACGTCATACTGAGTACATGTTTGCCGATGCCTGGTTTAGAGCATTCCTGTCAATCACCTGACACATGCAACTCTTGTAAAACCTTGTATTTGTTTCATAAACGCACATTACATTCCTCTTCCCATTGAAAATTGCATGAGGTTATGACTTCATAGTTATTTCAGGTTATGCTATTTATTCCATCGCAATATGAAGCAATCCTCGTAGTATTATAATAGTGGTAGTAGCATTCGAGGCATCGGTAAACAAATAGTAATAATAAACAATATATAACAATGATGCGTGCCGTCTTCTTGTACGCATTGCCATTTACACATTGCGCTAGTTTCATTTCCCATACGTTGCCGGACTGCGTTATGCGCCCCCTAAACCCGTGTACAGCAAAATTACCGCAAAGTAGTGCAGGAAACAAAAAGAAAGAAAGAAACTCTTGAAAAGAATAACTCGGCAGGTGATGTTTAACAGGAATGTGCTCCATTTCTGTTATTCTCGTCCGAATGGCGTACGCCCGGTATTGTATTCCTTTACAAACAAGAATCGGAAACAAACATCCCTATACGACCTTTACTCCTACTCCGCTGTGTAAACTTGAAACAAGATACGATCGACCATGTCATGAAAAACAACACTTCTGTGTAAGTGAACTTGTAAATCGTCCACCATTAGCCCAGCTTATGTCGGGATTATAATGAACTTTACTTAACGCGACGCGACGTAACGTGAAATAACAAGCTAGGAAGTCAATCAGCTTGCACTTAGGGAATGAATTTGATTGGTTATTCTTCCGCTCGGCAGACATGGCCAATCTTCCATTTTATAATCAGAAGTTATGTGTGCCAAAACCAAACGCCGCTTCCCCACGTTTACTTACCTTCGCAGAAGGACACAGTGGGTGGATACCATTTCCTACCTGGGAGTGAAGCTTGATAAGGGAACACATCAACGACCTGTCAGCGCGAGTCGGCGGGGCAACTGCCTCACTGTACCCCATGCTGCAGTCGGGGATGCCAATTCCCCTAAAGCTACGCCTTTTTCGGACTCTCATATATCCCAATCCTCCTGCACGCCTGCGAAATCTGGGGCATGGCTGCAGATTCCCATCTCCTGCGTCTACAACGTATACAGAATAGAGGACTTGGGATAATCTATTCTGTATACCGTAGATTCCCTACGAGACTCCTGCACGAAGACTCGTCTCTCCCGTATGTGGAGGACGAAATTAGGCGCCGGGCAACTAAATTTTACAGACCAGTTTCCACAACATCGGAGCGCCCTGGTCATGAGCGTCGGCAGACATTTTTCCAGGGGGGGGGGGGCAAATGTTTGAAATTTGCAAACAGATAGTATTGATTCTTAATTTAATGTCACAATTTATAATATTTGTTGCATATAACCATATTAATTGTGCTAAATAAAAATTGATCTTTTAAAATAGTAGTTTAATAGTCGGTAATTGATTGCACATTAAGTTAACCAACTTCCAGGGGAGGGCCGCGGCCCCCCTCTTGCCCCCCCCCCCCCACCTTCTCGATGCCCATGGCCCTGGTTAGGTCTCTTGGGGACTATACCCTAGAGCACCGGGCACCCCCGGTAACACAGGAGCTACCCCATCAACAGCGCAAGCTGAGCTCCTTACAGTCCTTCCAAGAGAAGCATGGGGCCCGGCTTACAGGCTATATTTGACATTTATATACAATTTGCTTACTTATAAATAAGTTTTCGGCTTGTGCAAAAACCCATACGGTGACCCTCTGTTGGTCACCGAGAATAGTTTTCTTTTGTCTTTTGCCGTCTTCTTCCATTTTGTTTTATATATGCGCGCACACACACACACACACACACACACACACACACACACACACACACACACACACACACACACACACACTCCCAGTGGTTATTCAAGATACAGCCTATTTGTGTGTCCGATAGACGACAACATGTGGAATAGAGACTATCACTAAACTCAGCTGCATGTTCGATATCTTCTTCTTTAGCTGATTATCCTCCCCTTAAGTAGGACTTACACTCCCTAGCACTTCAAGTCAGTGTCTAGGGTCAGGCGTCTGTCAGGGAACACAGGAACCTATGTACCAGACAGTGAACACCTGCAAGTATGAGAGTGAGGACTTACAAGCCAGTGTCTAGGGTCAGACGCCTGTCAGGGAGCACAGGAACCTATGTACCAGACAGTGAACACCTGCAAGTATGAGAGTGCGGACTTACAAGCCAGTGTCTAGGGTCAGACGTCTGTCAGGGAACACAGGAACCTATGTACCAGACAGAGTGAACACCTGCAAGTATGAGAGTGAGGACTTACAAGCCAGTGTCTAGGGTCAGACGTCTGTCAGGGAACGCAGGAACCTATGTACCAGACAGAGTGAACACCTGCAAGTATGAGAGTGAGGACTTACAAGCCAGTGTCTAGGGTCAGACGTCTGTCAGGGAGCACAGGAACCTATGTACCAGACAGTGAACACCTGCAAGTATGAGAGTGAGGACTTACAAGCCAGTGTCTAGGGTCAGACGTCTGTCAGGAAACACAGGAACCTATGTACCAGACAGTGAACACCTGCAAGTATGAGAGTGAGGACTTACAAGCCAGTGTCTATGGTCAGACGCCTGTCAGGGAGCACAGGAACCTATGTACCAGACAGTGAACACCTGCAAGTATGAGAGTGAGGACTTACAAGCCAGTGTCTAGGGTCAGACGTCTGTCAGGGAACACAGGAACCTATGTACCAGACAGAGTGAACACCTGCAAGTATGAGAGTGAGGACTTACAAGCCAGTGTCTAGAGTCAGACGTCTGTCAGGGAACGCAGGAACCTATGTACCAGACAGTGAACACCTGCAAGTATGAGAGTGAGGACTTACAAGCCAGTGTCTAGGGTCAGACGTCTGTCAGGGAGCACAGGAACCTATGTACCAGACAGTGAACACCTGCAAGTATGAGAGTGAGGACTTACAAGCCAGTGTCTAAGGTCAGACGTCTGTCAGGGAACACAGGAACCTATGTACCAGACAGTGAACACCTGCAAGTATGAGAGTGAGGACTTACAAGCCAGTGTCTAGGGTCAGACGTCTGTCAGGGAACACAGGAACCTATGTACCAGACAGTGAACACCTGCAAGTATGAGAGTGAGGACTTACAAGTCAGTGTCTAGGGTCAGACGTTTGTCAGGGAACACAGGAACCTATGTACCAGACAGAGTGAACACCTGCAAGTATGAGAGTGAGGACTTACAAGACAGTGTCTAGGGTCAGACGTCTGTCAGGGAACACAGGAACCTATGTACCAGACAGAGTGAACACCTGCAAGTATGAGAGTGAGGACTTACAAGCCAGTGTCTAGGGTCAGACGTCTGTCAGGGACCACAGGAACCTATGTACCAGACAGTGAACACCTGCAAGTATGAGAGTGAGGACTTACAAGTCAGTGTCTAGAGTCAGACGTCTGTCAGGGAACAGGAACCTATGTACCAGACAGAGTGAACACCTGCAAGTATGAGAGTGAGGACTTACAAGTCAGTGTCTAGAGTCAGACGTCTGTCAGGGAACAGGAACCTATGTACCAGACAGAGTGAACACCTGCAAGTATGAGAGTGAGGACTTACAAGCCAGTGTCTAGGGTCAGACGTCTGTCAGGGAACACAGGAACCTATGTACCAGACAGAGTGAACACCTGCAAGTATGAGAGTGAGGACTTACAAGCCAGTGTCTAGGGTCAGACGTCTGTCAGGGAACACAGGAACCTATGTACCAGACAGAGTGAACACCTGCAAGTATGAGAGTGAGGACTTACAAGCCAGTGTCTAGGGTCAGACGTCTGTCAGGGAACACAGGAACCTATGTACCAGACAGAGTGAACACCTGCAAGTATGAGAGAGGACTTACAAGCCAGTGTCTAGGGTCAGACGTCTGACAGGGAACACAGGAACCTATGTACCAGACAGTGAACACCTGCAAGTATGAGAGTAAGGACTTACAAGCCAGTGTCTAGGGTCAGACGTCTGTCGGGGAACACAGGAACCTATGTACCAGACAGTGAACACCTGCAAGTATGAGAGTGAGGACTTACAAGTCAGTATCTAGGGTCAGACGTTTGTCGGGGAACACAGGAACCTATGTACCAGACAGTGAACACCTGCAAGTATGAGAGTGAGGACTTACAAGTCAGTGTCTAGAGCCAGACGTCTGTCAGGGAACACAGGAACCTATGTACCAGACAGTGAACACCTTCAAGTATGAGAGTGAGGATTTACAAGCCAGTGTCTAGGGTCAGACGTCTGTCAGGGAACACAGGAACCTATGTACCAGACAGAGTGAACACCTACAAGTATGAGAGTGAGGACTTACAAGCCAGTGTCTAGGGTCAGACGTCTGTCAGGGAACACAGGAACCTATGTACCAGACAGTGAACACCTTCAAGTATGAGAGTGAGGATTTACAAGCCAGTGTCTAGGGTCAGACGTCTGTCAGGGAACACAGGAACCTATGTACCAGACAGTGAACACCTGCAAGTATGAGAGTGAGGACTTACAAGCCAGTGTCTAGGGTCAGACGTCTGTCAGGGAACACAGGAACCTATGTACCAGACAGTGAACACCTGCAAGTATGAGAGTGAGGACTTACAAGACAGTGTCTAGAGTCAGACGTCTGTCAGGGAACACAGGAACCTATGTACCAGACAGAGTGAATACCTGCAAGTATGAGAGTGAGGACTTACAAGCCAGTGTCTAGAGTCAGACGTCTGTCAGGGAACACAGGAACCTATGTACCAGACAGAGTGAACACCTGCAAGTATGAGAGGGAGGACTTACAAGACAGTGTCTAGGGTCAGACGTCTGTCAGGGAACACAGGAACCTATGTACCAGACAGAGTGAACACCTGCAAGTATGAGAGTGAGGACTTACAAGCCAGTGTCTAGGGTCAGACGTCTGTCAGGGAACACAGGAACCTATGTACCAGACAGAGTGAACACCTGCAAGTATGAGAGTGAGGACTTACAAGCCAGTGTCTAGGGTCAGACGTCTGTCAGGGAACACAGGAACCTATGTACCAGACAGAGTGAACACCTGCAAGTATGAGAGTGAGGACTTACAAGCCAGTGTCTAGGGTCAGACGTCTGTCAGGGAACACAGGAACCTATGTACCAGACAGAGTGAACACCTGCAAGTATGAGAGTGAGGACTTACAAGCCAGTGTCTAGGGTCAGATGTCTGTCAGGGAACACAGGAACCTATGTACCAGAGTGAACACCTGCAAGTATGAGAGTGAGGACTTACAAGCCAGTGCCTAGAGTCAGAGGTCTGTCAGGGAACACAGGAACCTATGTACCAGACAGAGTGAACACCTGCAAGTATTAGAGTGAGGACTTACAAGCCAGTGTCTAGGGTCAGACGTCCTTCAGGGAACACAGGAACCTATGTACCAGACAGAGTGAACACCTGCAAGTATGAGAGTGAGGACTTACAAGCCAGTGTCTAGGGTCAGAAGTCCTTCAGGGAACACAGGAACCTATGTACCAGACAGAGTGAACACCTGCAAGTATGAGAGTGAGGACTTACAAGCCAGTGTCTAGAGTCAGACGTCTGTCAGGGAACACAGGAACCTATGTACCACACAGAGTGAACACCTGCAAGTATGAGAGTGAGGACTTACAAGCCAGTGTCTAGGGTCAGACGTCTGTCGGGGAACACAGGAACCTATCTACCAGACAGAGTGAACACCTGCAAGTATGAGAATGAGGACTTACAAGCCAGTGTCTAGGGTCAGACGTCTGTCGGGGAACACAGGAACCTATCTACCAGACAGAGTGAACACCTGCAAGTATGAGAGTGAGGACTTACAAGCCAGTGTCTAGGGTCAGACGTCTGTCGGGGAACACAGGAACCTATCTACCAGACAGAGTGAACACCTGCAAGTATGAGAGTGAGGACTTACAAGCCAGTGTCTAGGGTCAGACGTCTGTCGGGGAACACAGGAACCTATGTACCAGACAGAGTGAACACCTGCAGGTATGAGAGTGAGGACTTACAAGCCAGTGTCTAGGGTCAGACGTCTGTCGGGGAACACAGGAACCTATGTACCAGACAGAGTGAACACCTGCAAGTATGAGAGTGAGGATTTACAAGCCAGTGTCTAGGGTCAGACGTCTGTCAGGGAACACATGAACCTATGTACCAGACAGAGTGAACACCTGCAAGAATGAGAGTGAGGATTTACAAGCCACTGTCTAGGGTCAGACGTCTGTCGGGGAACACAGGAACCTATGTACCAGACAGTGAACACCTTCAAGTATGAGAGTGAGGATTTACAAGCCAGTGTCTAGAGTCAGACGTCTGTCAGGGAACACAGGAACCTATGTACCAGACAGTGAACACCTGCAAGTATGAGAGTGAGGATTTACAAGCCAGTGTCTAGGGTCAGACGTCTGTCAGGGAACACAGGAACCTATGTACCAGACAGTGAACACCTGCAAGTATGAGAGTGAGGATTTACAAGCCAGTGTCTAGGGTCAGACGTCTGTCAGGGAACATAGGAACCTATGTACCAGACAGTGAACACCTTCAAGTATGAGAGTGAGGATTTACAAGCCAGTGTCTAGGGTCAGACGTCTGTCAGGGAACACAGGAACCTATGCACCAGACAGAGTGAACACCTACAAGTATGAGAGTGAGGACTTACAAGCCAGTGTCTAGGGTCAGACGTCTGTCAGGGAACACAGGAACCTATGTACCAGACAGTGAACACCTTCAAGTATGAGAGTGAGGATTTACAAGCCAGTGTCTAGGGTCAGACATCTGTCAGGGAACACAGGAACCTATGTACCAGACAGAGTGAACACCTGCAAGTATGAGAGTGAGGACTTACAAGCCAGTGTCTAGGGTCAGACGTCTGTCAGGGAACACAGGAACCTATGTACCAGACAGAGTGAATACCTGCAAGTATGAGAGTGAGGACTTACAAGCCAGTGTCTAGAGTCAGACGTCTGTCAGGGAACACAGGAACCTATGTACCAGACAGAGTGAACACCTGCAAGTATGAGAGGGAGGACTTACAAGACAGTGTCTAGAGTCAGACGTCTGTCAGGGAACACAGGAACCTATGTACCAGACAGAGTGAACACCTGCAGGTATGAGAGTGAGGACTTACAAGCCAGTGTCTAGGGTCAGACGTCTGTCGGGGAACACAGGAACCTATGTACCAGACAGTGAACACCTGCAAGTATGAGAGTGAGGATTTACAAGCCAGTGTCTAGGGTCAGACGTCTGTCAGGGAACACAGGAACCTATGTACCAGACAGAGTGAACACCTGCAAGTATGAGAGTGAGGATTTACAAGCCAGTGTCTAGGGTCAGACGTCTGTCGGGGAACACAGGAACCTATGTACCAGACAGTGAACACCTTCAAGTATGAGAGTGAGGATTTACAAGCCAGTGTCTAGAGTCAGACGTCTGTCAGGGAACACAGGAACCTATGTACCAGACAGTGAACACCTGCAAGTATGAGAGTGAGGATTTACAAGCCAGTGTCTAGGGTCAGACGTCTGTCAGGGAACACAGGAACCTATGTACCAGACAGTGAACACCTTCAAGTATGAGAGTGAGGATTTACAAGCCAGTGTCTAGGGTCAGACGTCTGTCAGGGAACACAGGAACCTATGTACCAGACAGTGAACACCTTCAAGTATGAGAGTGAGGATTTACAAGCCAGTGTCTAGGGTCAGACGTCTGTCAGGGAACACAGGAACCTATGTACCAGACAGTGAACACCTTCAAGTATGAGAGTGAGGATTTACAAGCCAGTGTCTAGGGTCAGACGTCTGTCAGGGAACACAGGAACCTATGTACCAGACAGAGTGAACACCTACAAGTATGAGAGTGAGGACTTACAAGCCAGTGTCTAGGGTCAGACGTCTGTCAGGGAACACAGGAACCTATGTACCAGACAGTGAACACCTTCAAGTATGAGAGTGAGGATTTACAAGCCAGTGTCTAGGGTCAGACGTCTGTCAGGGAACACAGGAACCTATGTACCAGACAGTGAACACCTGCAAGTATGAGAGTGAGGACTTACAAGCCAGTGTCTAGGGTCAGACGTCTGTCAGGGAACACAGGAACCTATGTACCAGACAGTGAACACCTGCAAGTATGAGAGTGAGGACTTACAAGACAGTGTCTAGAGTCAGACGTCTGTCAGGGAACACAGGAACCTATGTACCAGACAGAGTGAATACCTGCAAGTATGAGAGTGAGGACTTACAAGCCAGTGTCTAGAGTCAGACGTCTGTCAGGGAACACAGGAACCTATGTACCAGACAGAGTGAACACCTGCAAGTATGAGAGGGAGGACTTACAAGACAGTGTCTAGGGTCAGACGTCTGTCAGGGAACACAGGAACCTATGTACCAGACAGAGTGAACACCTGCAAGTATGAGAGTGAGGACTTACAAGCCAGTGTCTAGGGTCAGACGTCTGTCAGGGAACACAGGAACCTATGTACCAGACAGAGTGAACACCTGCAAGTATGAGAGTGAGGACTTACAAGCCAGTGTCTAGGGTCAGACGTCTGTCAGGGAACACAGGAACCTATGTACCAGACAGAGTGAACACCTGCAAGTATGAGAGTGAGGACTTACAAGCCAGTGTCTAGGGTCAGACGTCTGTCAGGGAACACAGGAACCTATGTACCAGACAGAGTGAACACCTGCAAGTATGAGAGTGAGGACTTACAAGCCAGTGTCTAGGGTCAGATGTCTGTCAGGGAACACAGGAACCTATGTACCAGAGTGAACACCTGCAAGTATGAGAGTGAGGACTTACAAGCCAGTGCCTAGAGTCAGAGGTCTGTCAGGGAACACAGGAACCTATGTACCAGACAGAGTGAACACCTGCAAGTATGAGAGTGAGGACTTACAAGCCAGTGTCTAGGGTCAGACGTCCTTCAGGGAACACAGGAACCTATGTACCAGACAGAGTGAACACCTGCAAGTATGAGAGTGAGGACTTACAAGCCAGTGTCTAGGGTCAGAAGTCCTTCAGGGAACACAGGAACCTATGTACCAGACAGAGTGAACACCTGCAAGTATGAGAGTGAGGACTTACAAGCCAGTGTCTAGAGTCAGACGTCTGTCAGGGAACACAGGAACCTATGTACCACACAGAGTGAACACCTGCAAGTATGAGAGTGAGGACTTACAAGCCAGTGTCTAGGGTCAGACGTCTGTCGGGGAACACAGGAACCTATCTACCAGACAGAGTGAACACCTGCAAGTATGAGAATGAGGACTTACAAGCCAGTGTCTAGGGTCAGACGTCTGTCGGGGAACACAGGAACCTATCTACCAGACAGAGTGAACACCTGCAAGTATGAGAGTGAGGACTTACAAGCCAGTGTCTAGGGTCAGACGTCTGTCGGGGAACACAGGAACCTATCTACCAGACAGAGTGAACACCTGCAAGTATGAGAGTGAGGACTTACAAGCCAGTGTCTAGGGTCAGACGTCTGTCGGGGAACACAGGAACCTATGTACCAGACAGAGTGAACACCTGCAGGTATGAGAGTGAGGACTTACAAGCCAGTGTCTAGGGTCAGACGTCTGTCGGGGAACACAGGAACCTATGTACCAGAGTGAACACCTGCAAGTATGAGAGTGAGGATTTACAAGCCAGTGTCTAGGGTCAGACGTCTGTCAGGGAACACATGAACCTATGTACCAGACAGAGTGAACACCTGCAAGAATGAGAGTGAGGATTTACAAGCCAGTGTCTAGAGTCAGACGTCTGTCAGGGAACACAGGAACCTATGTACCAGACAGTGAACACCTGCAAGTATGAGAGTGAGGATTTACAAGCCAGTGTCTAGGGTCAGACGTCTGTCAGGGAACACAGGAACCTATGTACCAGACAGTGAACACCTGCAAGTATGAGAGTGAGGATTTACAAGCCAGTGTCTAGGGTCAGACGTCTGTCAGGGAACACAGGAACCTATGTACCAGACAGTGAACACCTTCAAGTATGAGAGTGAGGATTTACAAGCCAGTGTCTAGGGTCAGACGTCTGTCAGGGAACACAGGAACCTATGTACCAGACAGAGTGAACACCTACAAGTATGAGAGTGAGGACTTACAAGCCAGTGTCTAGGGTCAGACGTCTGTCAGGGAACACAGGAACCTATGTACCAGACAGTGAACACCTTCAAGTATGAGAGTGAGGATTTACAAGCCAGTGTCTAGGGTCAGACGTCTGTCAGGGAACACAGGAACCTATGTACCAGACAGAGTGAACACCTGCAAGTATGAGAGTGAGGACTTACAAGCCAGTGTCTAGGGTCAGACGTCTGTCAGGGAACACAGGAACCTATGTACCAGACAGAGTGAATACCTGCAAGTATGAGAGTGAGGACTTACAAGCCAGTGTCTAGAGTCAGACGTCTGTCAGGGAACACAGGAACCTATGTACCAGACAGAGTGAACACCTGCAAGTATGAGAGGGAGGACTTACAAGACAGTGTCTAGAGTCAGACGTCTGTCAGGGAACACAGGAACCTATGTACCAGACAGAGTGAACACCTGCAGGTATGAGAGTGAGGACTTACAAGCCAGTGTCTAGGGTCAGACGTCTGTCGGGGAACACAGGAACCTATGTACCAGACAGTGAACACCTGCAAGTATGAGAGTGAGGATTTACAAGCCAGTGTCTAGGGTCAGACGTCTGTCAGGGAACACAGGAACCTATGTACCAGACAGAGTGAACACCTGCAAGTATGAGAGTGAGGATTTACAAGCCAGTGTCTAGGGTCAGACGTCTGTCGGGGAACACAGGAACCTATGTACCAGACAGTGAACACCTTCAAGTATGAGAGTGAGGATTTACAAGCCAGTGTCTAGAGTCAGACGTCTGTCAGGGAACACAGGAACCTATGTACCAGACAGTGAACACCTGCAAGTATGAGAGTGAGGATTTACAAGCCAGTGTCTAGGGTCAGACGTCTGTCAGGGAACACAGGAACCTATGTACCAGACAGTGAACACCTTCAAGTATGAGAGTGAGGATTTACAAGCCAGTGTCTAGGGTCAGACGTCTGTCAGGGAACACAGGAACCTATGTACCAGACAGTGAACACCTTCAAGTATGAGAGTGAGGATTTACAAGCCAGTGTCTAGGGTCAGACGTCTGTCAGGGTAAACAGGAACCTATGTACCAGACAGTGAACACCTTCAAGTATGAGAGTGAGGATTTACAAGCCAGTGTCTAGGGTCAGACGTCTGTCAGGGAACACAGGAACCTATGTACCAGACAGAGTGAACACCTACAAGTATGAGAGTGAGGACTTACAAGCCAGTGTCTAGGGTCAGACGTCTGTCAGGGAACACAGGAACCTATGTACCAGACAGTGAACACCTTCAAGTATGAGAGTGAGGATTTACAAGCCAGTGTCTAGGGTCAGACGTCTGTCAGGGAACACAGGAACCTATGTACCAGACAGTGAACACCTGCAAGTATGAGAGTGAGGACTTACAAGACAGTGTCTAGAGTCAGACGTCTGTCAGGGAACACAGGAACCTATGTACCAGACAGAGTGAATACCTGCAAGTATGAGAGTGAGGACTTACAAGCCAGTGTCTAGAGTCAGACGTCTGTCAGGGAACACAGGAACCTATGTACCAGACAGAGTGAACACCTGCAAGTATGAGAGGGAGGACTTACAAGACAGTGTCTAGAGTCAGACATCTGTCAGGGAACACAGGAACCTATGTACCAGACAGAGTGAACACCTGCAAGTATGAGAGGGAGGACTTACAAGCCTGTGTCTAGAGTCAGACGTCTGTCAGGGAACACAGGAACCTATGTACCAGACAGAGTGAACACCTGCAAGTATGAGAGGGAGGACTTACAAGCCTGTGTCTAGAGTCAGAAGTCCTTCAGGGAACACAGGAACCTATGTACCAGACAGAGTGAACACCTGCAAGTATGAGAGTGAGGACTTACAAGCCAGTGTCTAGAGTCAGACATCTGTCAGGGAACACAGGAACCTATGTACCAGACAGAGTGAACACCTGCAAGTATGAGAGGGAGGACTTACAAGACAGTGTCTAGAGTCAGACATCTGTCAGGGAACACAGGAACCTATGTACCAGACAGAGTGAACACCTGCAAGTATGAGAGGGAGGACTTACAAGCCTGTGTCTAGAGTCAGACGTCTGTCAGGGAACACAGGAACCTATGTACCAGACAGAGTGAACACCTGCAAGTATGAGAGGGAGGACTTACAAGCCTGTGTCTAGAGTCAGACGTCTGTCGGGGAACACAGGAACCTATGTACCAGACAGAGTGAACAGCTGGAAGCGGGTAGTCAGCCAAGCACCAGGTACGGGAGTGAGGAAGAGGGTGATATGAAATGCAGGCGGAGTCGAAGAATGGAAAGGTGATTATGGAGCAATTGATGGAATGAGTGGCGGGGAAAACTGGCCCTGACGTCGCTTCGTCCGCCAGGAATACACATGCGGGTCCCTGGGGTCGAACCCGGGCCGTCTAGTTGGCACGAGGTCTAACCGCAGGGGTTAGGTCGGGGGCCACAAATCTCTGCTAATAATTCTGCCCTGAAACAGACTTCAATCGTTCTCGAAAAATTGACCGTATCAACTGTCGCAGTCTTGGGGAAAAAAGACAAAAATCACACCCCGTCTTAGTTCTTTAAAAAAAAGGGAGGGCAAAATTGTAATTACCGGCGTCAACTGTTGACCCGAAAAAAAATTGGTATGTGGTGCGTCATTAGCGGAGAAAGATTTCTCAGAGGTCGAATAAGCGATTGGTATCTCTGGGCATGGACGTCTTGAAGGGGAGGAGGGGGGGGGGGGGCCGCGGCTCCCGCTTGTAAATTAATAAACTTCATGTGCAATCCGATACTGACTATTTTAATTTTAATGTAAAGAACAATTTTTATTTAGCAAAAATTAATACGGTTACTCGCAACAAATACTATAACTTTTGACAATATAATGATGCATTAATATAGTTTGGTTGCAAGCTCCAACACGCCGCAGCCCCCCCCCCCCCCCCCGCACATAAAGTTGGTAACTATAGCCTTTGAAAATGGTGTGTGGTCTCATGAGTGCCCTTCTGTGACAGCAACGAGCGCCGAGAACGCGGACAGACTAACACCGCGCAGCCGGTTCGGAGAGGTTATTTGCTCTACATAGTAGATATTTGTGAGGCGTGAAACAAGACGCTCCGTTACTCGAGAAGACAATATAAACAAGGGCTTACTGCAGCAAGAGCAACTTTTGGCCTTTGCGCAACAAAGCGAAACGAGATCAAAGGTTGAACAAGCCTCGAGACAGACAGACAGACAGACAGAACAAAGAACAATCTGGCAGCTGCTAGATAAGGGGCGAGTTAGTCAGTTAGACATTACCAATGTGTGTGGCAGTACCATGTACGACAGGACTAGTGCAAGATATCCCCATTACATTTACTCTGATGAATCCGGCAGTGAATCGCACCCACTCGTGTCATCTGATGCCAGCCATTCAAGCAGAAGAAGCTTCGGGTAAGTCTCTACCTACCACATTTACTATTCCATGGCAAATGCTCCACGCGTCATAATTCATGCATTTGTATGTTTGTTCACAGGGGTTAAACATGTATGCTTTTACATTATGTGCACGAATTATGGAATTTTCAGTCATTTGAACAGGATTTTATGGTGCATATAACTGCATACTTTCTTGATTTTGATGAATACATAATATTTCAATATTATAGCCCCTATATTGCACATTTTAATGATTGTTATGGTTTTTTTAAATTATTTTTTCCATCTGGATACTATTTTTCATATTGGTAGTATTCCCTATCTAAATAGTGAACAATGTGCGAATTGTCGGCCACTGACAATGTAACTGTGACCTAGTTTGTGATGGACTCTTTCAAATTACTATGGCCATGTGGAATCAAATACGGCCAGTTATTTTTCTTCGTTACTGATGCAGGTCCTTAGATGGTAAAATCAGGACAAAGTCTGAAATGTATTTTTCCTAACTTAATTCATATAACTTGTTTGGCACACACTCCTCATCGCATTTCTGAGACAATACGTGATTCTTTCCCAAAGACAATTTTTGTTAAATCTCCTAAAAGAGTGAAGTTGTTTAGATCAACAGCACCTAATATCTGACTTCTTCCTGCACCAGTGTTAACTCGATGCAGTTTAATATTATGCTGAGCACATAGAAACAGTCGAAGAGGTTAATTCATTGGACTCGAAAGATGCTTCATCAATAGAAACTGTGCAAAATATTCTGTCAGGCACTGGCTTAAAAGAGGATCTTGGTTTCATATCTGCCCATTTTTCTTTCTTACCAACAGCCATAACGGCATTGGAAGCTGTAGGATCTCCTTTGCATGAATCACTTACTGTCTTTGAAACAACAATATGTGATCTAAGTTCGGTTCCTGGTAGCATAGGATAAAAAGTGAAAGAGAAAGTGAATTATGTAATTTCAAAAAAAATTCTGGTTATAAACTGATGTGCAATATTCGAGACATCTTCGAAAGAAAACCATCTGTCACACCAAGAGACTTGACTCTCTCTGTGAAGCAATTAACATCATTTAAATGTGCCCCGATAACATCTTGTGACGTGGAGAGAAGTTTTTCACGTTACAAAAGTGTTTTGCGAGACAACAGACGATGTTTTACAGTTGAACATTTGTGCAAAGTGTTGGTTGTGAACTGCAATTTAGCAGTTAAGACTAGCAGCGGGACCACTTCTGCTTCAACCTCTAAGGAATAAGGTAACTTTATTATTTATACTAACTCGTCTTGTCTACTGCAAAGGGACATCAATCGTTTTAATTAAATAGTGCATATTTCTTGGCATATTTTCAAGTTTTTAAGAGCATAGTTGCATGCATATTTCAGTGTTTTTTAGGGCATGAACTTCCGAGCCCCCATGGGATGGTACAAGCCCAAGGAGGGGGAGGAGAGCAGGTTTCCGCGCTCGCCCCCTCCCCCTTGGGGTGCGAACTCTAAGTGGTGGGAGAGAAAGCGAGCTGGCCTGTTCCCGTCGGGGTGCTTCTATCTGAGAAAATTTAGGGACCCCTGCTCTGTACTCTGTGGTGGCAACGTTCTGGCGGCCCTTAGGATCCATTCGCCTCATCCTTCCTCCCGGTGGGTGCCTCGTGAGGGACACAGACACAACATATCGCCTTTCAGTCAAGGTGCTAAGTCTCCTCCACAACTTATCATAGTCATTGGCAAATCGGTCATATTCTGATACGTGAACATTTTAGGCAATGAGAAATAGTGAAACAAAGTTGAGAAAAACGTTTAAAATTGAATGAGCATTACAGTACTGTGTTTCCAGTGATAAACATTGCCAGTATTAGACGCCCATCCCAATGGAGGTACGCAGCTACAAACACAGTTATCCAATTTCACAGGCGCATTGCATTAAGGATAGTCAAATCTTTTAACATTGCTATTGATGGTTTTGGAAGTCCATTACCTTGGTATGGCCAGGACATAAAAACGAATAACAGAAGTATCAAAGAGGTTTTAAAATGTGTATTGTATGGGATTATTGACAAATTAAGTAACGTAATGTACAAAATAATTATAATATTTGGAAATAGAATTGCTAGCAACTTTAGAATTCATCTGTTTATCCAGTTTAGTGTAGTATGCAGATGATTGTGTACTGAGAGTCGGGGATAAATTCCACTGCGATTAGCAACAGTGACACAAGCATCAAAACAGAAAAAGTGAGGTTATCAGTTCACTGGCCTATTCTGGTTTAGTGTTACCATCTTACAGCACTTTTAAACTTAGTTATTACTACACCTGGGATTTCTATGTAATTACACATTTTTCCTTGCTATTTAGTTGCTGGGAGAACTGATGTTTGTAAAGCACTATGTTAGGCTTAATGTAACAGTCTCATTTTACATACATATGTGAGTATATTACCTATTTTTAATAACGTAACATAAAATTATATATTTTAGAGTTTTCCTATTTGTATATCTACACGATGGCACCTCGAAACTATGTTTGATCTACTGTAAAGAGCTGGACTTCACAAATCACTCAACTATTGCGAGATTTGTTAATGATGGATTAAAGGTATTAGTGATGCATTCAGGTGCTGCAGTATATACAGGGTGCAAGGGAAGTCGTCACATTCCTTCTAATATCTGCTTCATAGAAACATTACAAACAAAAAAGTCAAATGACATTTTGTTCTTTGATGAGCCGATTTAAAAAAAAAATTAAGTTTTTTTATCCAAATTGGATGCATAATTCCACAAGAATGTACCAAGATAATAATTTGCATAGAGTAACTTATTTCTGACATAACTTTGGTAGTAATTATGAGACATCACACAGGGTTTCGAAATAATCAATCAGTTAAAAGACGTGAAAGAATACTCCAAGCTCCTCTTTCAGACGTGAAGTAAGTCGACAACGTTGCGTTGAGGTTAGTTAGGGAATTGACTTGGCTTGTGGATGTAAGCAGGTCTGGCACTTTCGCTTTCGCTTTAATATTTTGGGAGCTAATGCTTGTGATTGGCCTGCACTCGCGCAGTTAACACAGAAGGACAAGGCAGGGTATTTGTTTGTGTTCTCAAGAAGCACTGTTACTGTGTTTATGTACTGAGCTAGGGAAAGTGACATCCACACAATCTGCAGTGTTGCCAGCTTGTTTTAGAGAAAACTAAAATATCTCAATAGGAAATGATCAGAGATAAAAACGTAAGATACAAAATGTGTTCTAAATATCGAGATCTACCACTGGTTTAAATTAATGTAATGACTTCCCTTCCACCCGGTATACTTAGAGCTGAACGTGTTTTATCCCAATACGCTCATGCAATTATGATTAAAATGCCATTTGTTTGAGATATTTTTATGACAAATGAAATGTATATTTTGAATTTTCTGGCTATAGCCCATGTAGTCTTGTTTACTCTGGATGACTTTTCAATAACTGGTAAACCGTAAGAGATACACAAAATCTTACTATAAAAAAATGTAGATCTTGATAAAACGTACAATTCTTGTGTAAATAATTTTTTTGTACATTGAACCATTTCAGAGATATTCCTAATTATTTGAAGATGAGTTTTGAAAAACCTGAACTTCGTCAAATGAAATTTTTTATGTTAAGTGTGCAAAGACAACGGGATCTCAAAGCTTTAAAAGATTTTACTATCGCACAAAGCCTACTGTATTCTAATATTCCCCTTGTACCTACAAGGAAATAAGCAATAAGATAATTTGTACAAATGTTTATCTCAACTAACACGAAGAAAATATAGGAATAAGAATTATTTATTTATGCCAACAAACTTACTGTTGGTGTTTTTAAACACACAAGCCGTGTGTGGGCAAGGTTTAAGAGGTAGAACTGGAACTTAAAAATTCAATGCCACAACTGGGATTTGAACCACAGACCTTCCGCTTGCCGGGCGGACGCTCTAACCACTGAGCTATTGTGACAAACTGCCAGAATGGCATTAAATTTTCAAGTTAGTTCGTATAAGAATAAGAGTTTGTAAGAATGGTTAGCACAAGAGTAGAGAAAGTCGTGTAACATTAAGTTAGATAAATATGTGGAAGGTGATTAATGTGTTGTTATTGTTGGCAGTACTGTGACGTGGGTATTCCCGCCGGATTCTGAGACTAGCGATGTAGACACAGCGCCCAAGAGCAGCCGTCCACAGCAATACAATGCTGCAGCAGCGACCAGACATCTCTCCAGGTGAGTGTGAACTTGCGCTGCAGTGACCATCTAGAGCGATTTGCACTGCATCTGTCTCTAGCTTCAATTCCCTCCTCTCTATCACCATCCCAATATCTACACTGGGTGTCGCCAAAACACAACAACAACACTTAGTATGTTGTGTGGGATTGTCCGGAAATGTACGGTTTGGACAATGTTAGCTAATGCTGGATTTCTGACAATGAAGTCATTAATCCTCTTGCTCCCCAATATTTATCTCTGATGGATGGGAAGGGCACTAGAAGTGGCCGGGCATATTTGAAGGTGGTCTTGGTCCATTTCCTCTTGCAGATCACATAGAGGACAGAGTGGTGAAGAATATATCCCAATTCCTTCCATTAAAGAATTCTGATGTTAGATCTATTATGTCGGTTCTCGAGAACTAGTCCCCGCCCAGAGATCCAAATGGGGGACTATTTAAATTCCGGAATATTTTACTTCGATTAATAAGTCATAATTCACACTGGAGAGCTATATAGCAGTAAAAGTAATTGCTTTTTAGAGAGCACCACATTTTTATGTTCTTGCAGTCACATTGCTCTCACACAACCCCCAGAAGCTCTGGAAGACAACATCTATCATTGGTTTACCGATCTCACCGACCTGACCGGGAGAATTATCAAGATGAATCCACCGACCATATCCCCTAATTACCAATCAGAGGACGTATTACATGCCATGACACTTCAGCATGTTAGGGGTCAAGATTTTATATGAAAATTACAGAAATGGAAAAGGTTGGAAAAATAAAGACTCCCTAGCCCTCGGATACCCTAATAGCATCGGGGTCGGAAGAGAACAAGAGATGACCAAGGTAAGGTCAGAAAGAAAAGCTACAGTGAGGAGCAAAACACCAGTAAGTGGAAGTAATGTTCTGCTCAGCTTGGGTATCTTGTGGTCGCCATTCACATATCCCCTAGACAGCAGTAAGTGGAAGTAATGTTCTGCTCAGCTTGGGTACCTTGTGGTCACTATTCACATATCCCCTAGACACCAGTAAGTGGAAGTAATGTTCTGCTCAGCTTGGGTACCTTGTGGTCACTATCCACATATCCCCTAGACACCAGTAAGTGGAAGTAATGTTCTGCTCAGCTTGGGTACCTTGTGGTCACTATCCACATATCCCCTAGACACCAGTAAATGGAAGTAATGTTCTGCTCAGCTTGGGTACCTTGTGGTCACTATCCACATATCCCCTAGACACCAGTAAGTGGAAGTAATGTTCTGCTTAGCTTGGATACCTTGTGGTCACTATCCACATATCCCCTAGACACCAGTAAGTGGAAGTAATGTTCTGCTCAGCTTGGGTACCTTGTGGTCACTATTCACATATCCCCTAGACACCAGTAAGTGGAAGTAATGTTCTGCTCAGCTTGGGTACCTTGTGGTCACTATCCACATATCGCCTAGACACCAGTAAGTGGAAGTAATGTTCTGCTCAGCTTGGGTACCTTGTTGTGCTATTCACATATCCCCTAGACACCAGTAAGTGGAAGTAATGTTCTGCTCAGCTTGGATACCTTGTGGTCACTATCCACATATCCCCTAGACACCAGTAAGTGGAAGTAATGTTCTGCTCAGCTTGGGTACCTTGTGGTCACTATCCACATATCGCCTAGACACCAGTAAGTGGAAGTAATGTTCTGCTCAGCTTGGGTACCTTGTGGTGCTATCCACATATCCCCTAGACACCAGTAAGTGGAAGTAATGTTCTGCTCAGCTTGGGTACCTTGTGGTGCTATCCACATATCCCCTAGACACCAGTAAGTGGAAGTAATGTTCTGCTCAGCTTGGGTACCTTGTTGTGCTATTCACATATCCCCTAGACACCAGTAAGTGGAAGTAATGTTCTGCTCAGCTTGGGCACCTTGTGGTCACTATCCACATATCCCCTAGACACCAGTAAGTGGAAGTAATGTTCTGGTCTGCTTGGGTACCTTGTGGTCATCATCCACATATCCCTTAGACACCAGTAAGTGGAAGTAATGTTCTGGTCTGCTTGGGTACCTTGTGGTCATCATCCACATGTCCCCTAGACACCAGTAAGTGGAAGTAATGTTCTGCTCAGCTTGGGTACCTTGTGGTCACTATCCACATATCCCCTAGACACCAGTAAGTGGAAGTAATGTTCTGGTCTGCTTGGGTACCTTGTGGTCACTATCCACATATCCCCTAAACACCAGTAAGTGGAAGTAATGTTCTGCTCAGCTTGGGTACCTTGTTGTGCTATTCACATATCCCCTAGACACCAGTAAGTGGAAGTAATGTTCTGCTCAGCTTGGGTACCTTGTGGTCACTATCCACATATCCCCTAGACACCAGTAAGTGGAAGTAATGTTCTGCTCAGCTTGGGCACCTTGTGGTCACTATCCACATATCCCCTAGACACCAGTAAGTGGAAGTAATGTTCTGCTCAGCTTGGGTACCTTGTGGTCACTATCCACATATCCCCTAGACACCAGTAAGTGGAAGTAATGTTCTGCTCAGCTTGGGTACCCTGTGGTCATCATCCACATATCCCCTAGACACCAGTAAGTGGAAGTAATGTTCTGCTCAGCTTGGGTAACCTGTGGTCACTATCCACATATCCCCTAGACACCAGTAAGTGGAAGTAATGTGCTGCTCAGCTTGGGTACCTTGTGGTCACTATCCACATATCCCCTAGACACCAGTAAGTGGAAGTAATGTTCTGGTCTGCTTGGGTACCTTGTGGTCACTATCCACATATCCCCTAGACACCAGTAAGTGGAAGTAATGTTCTGCTCCGCTTGGGTACCTTGTGGTCACTATCCACATATCCCCTAGACACCAGTAAGTGGAAGTAATGTTCTGCTCAGCTTGGGTACGTTGTGTGCACTATCCACATATCCCCTAGACACCAGTAAGTGGAAGTAATGTTCTGCTCAGCTTGGGTACCTTGTGGTCACTATCCACATATCCCCTAGACACCAGTAAGTGGAAGTAATGTTCTGCTCAACTTGGGTACCTTGTGATCACTATCCACATATCCCCTAGACACCAGTAAGTGGAAGTAATGTTCTGCTCAGCTTGGGTACCTTGTGGTCACTATCCACATATCCCCTAGACACCAGTAAATGGAAGTAATATTCTGCTCAGCTTGGGTACCTTGTGTGCACTATCCACATATCCCCTAGACACCAGTAAGTGGAAGTAATGTTCTGCTCAGCTTGGGTACCTTGTGGTCACTATCCACATATCCCCTAGACACCAGTAAGTGGAAGTAATGTTCTGCTCAGCTTGGGTACCTTGTGGTCACTATCCACATATCCCCTAGATACCAGTAAGTGGAAGTAATGTTCTGCTCAGCTTGGGTACCTTGTGGTCACTATCCACATATCCCCTAGACACCAGTAAGTGGAAGTAATGTTCTGCTTAGCTTGGGTACCTTGTGGTCACTATCCACATATCCCCTAGACACCAGTAAATGGAAGTAATGTTCTGCTCAGCTTGGGTACCTTGTGGTCACTATCCACATATCCCCTAGACACCAGTAAGTGGAAGTAATGTTCTGCTCAGCTTGTGTACCTTGTGGTCACTATCCACATATCCTCTAGACACCAGTAAGTGGAAGTAATGTTCTGCTCAGCTTGGGTACCTTGTGGTCGCTATTCACATATCCCCTAGACACCAGTAAGTGGAAGTAATGTTCTGCTCAGCTTGGGTACCCTGTGGTCATCATCCACATATCCCCTAGACACCAGTAAGTGGAAGTAATGTTCTGCTCAGCTTGGGTAACTTGTGGTCACTATCCACATATCCCCTAGACACCAGTAAGTGGAAGTAATGTTCTGCTCAGCTTGGGTACCTTGTGGTCACTATCCACATATCCCCTAGACACCAGTAAGTGGAAGTAATGTGCTGCTCAGCTTGGGTACCTTGTAATCACTATCCACATATCCTCTAGACACCAGTAAGTGGAAGTAATGTGCTGCTCAGCTTGGGTACCTTGTAATCACTATCCACATATCCTCTAGACACCAGTAAGTGGAAGTAATGTGCTGCTCAGCTTGGGTACCTTGTAATCACTATCCACATATCCTCTAGACACCAGTAAGTGGAAGTAATGTTCTGCTCAGCTTGGGTACCTTGTAATCACTATCCACATATCCTCTAGACACCAGTAAGTGGAAGTAATGTGCTGCTCAGCTTGGGTACCTTGTAATCACTATCCACATATCCTCTAGACACCAGTAAGTGGAAGTAATGTTCTGCTCAGCTTGGGTACCTTGTAATCACTATCCACATATCCTCTAGACACCAGTAAGTGGAAGTAATGTTCTGCTCAGCTTGGGTACCTTGTGGTCACTATCCACATATCCCCTAGACACCAGTAAGTGGAAGTAATGTTCTGCTTAGCTTGGGTACCTTGTGGTCACTATCCACATATCCCCTAGACACCAGTAAATGGAAGTAATGTTCTGCTCAGCTTGGGTACCTTGTGGTCACTATCCACATATCCCCTAGACACCAGTAAGTGGAAGTAATGTTCTGCTCAGCTTGTGTACCTTGTGGTCACTATCCACATATCCTCTAGACACCAGTAAGTGGAAGTAATGTTCTGCTCAGCTTGGGTACCTTGTGGTCGCTATTCACATATCCCCTAGACACCAGTAAGTGGAAGTAATGTTCTGCTCAGCTTGGGTACCCTGTGGTCATCATCCACATATCCCCTAGACACCAGTAAGTGGAAGTAATGTTCTGCTCAGCTTGGGTAACTTGTGGTCACTATCCACATATCCCCTAGACACCAGTAAGTGGAAGTAATGTTCTGCTCAGCTTGGGTACCTTGTGGTCACTATCCACATATCCCCTAGACACCAGTAAGTGGAAGTAATGTGCTGCTCAGCTTGGGTACCTTGTAATCACTATCCACATATCCTCTAGACACCAGTAAGTGGAAGTAATGTGCTGCTCAGCTTGGGTACCTTGTAATCACTATCCACATATCCTCTAGACACCAGTAAGTGGAAGTAATGTGCTGCTCAGCTTGGGTACCTTGTAATCACTATCCACATATCCTCTAGACACCAGTAAGTGGAAGTAATGTTCTGCTCAGCTTGGGTACCTTGTAATCACTATCCACATATCCTCTAGACACCAGTAAGTGGAAGTAATGTGCTGCTCAGCTTGGGTACCTTGTAATCACTATCCACATATCCCCTAGACACCAGTAAGTAGAAGTAATGTGCTGCTCAGCTTGGGTACCTTGTAATCACTATCCACATATCCTCTAGACACCAGTAAGTGGAAGTAATGTGCTGCTCAGCTTGGGTACCTTGTAATCACTATCCACATATCCCCTAGACACCAGTAAGTGGAAGTAATGTGCTGCTCAGCTTGGGTACCTTGTAATCACTATCCACATATCCCCTAGACACCAGTAAGTGGAAGTAATGTGCTGCTCAGCTTGGGTACCTTGTAATCACTATCCACATATCCTCTAGACACCAGTAAGTGGAAGTAATGTTCTGCTCAGCTTGAGTACCTTATGGTCACTATCCACATATCCCCTAGACACCAGTAGGTGGAAGTAATGTTCTGCTCAGCTTGGGTACCTTGTGGTCACTATCCACATATCCCCTAGACACCAGTAAGTGGAAGTAATGTTCTGCTCAGCTTGGGTACCTTGTGGTCACTATCCACATATCCCCTAGACACCAGTAAGTGGAAGTAATGTTCTGCTCAGCTTGTGTACCTTGTGGTCACTATCCACATATCCTCTAGACACCAGTAAGTGGAAGTAATGTTCTGTTCAGCTTGGGTACCTTGTGGTCGCTATTCACATATCCCCTAGACACCAGTAAGTGGAAGTAATGTTCTGCTCAGCTTGTGTACCTTGTGGTCACTATCCACATATCCCCTAGACACCAGTAAGTGGAAGTAATGTTCTGCTCAGCTTGGGTACCTTGTGGTCGCTATTCACATATCCCCTAGACACCAGTAAGTGGAAGTAATGTTCTGCTCAGCTTGGGTACCCTGTGGTCATCATCCACATATCCCCTAGACACCAGTAAGTGGAAGTAATGTTCTGTTCAGCTTGGGTACCTTGTGGTCACTATCCACATATCCCCTAGACACCAGTAAGTGGAAGTAATGTGCTGCTCAGCTTGGGTACCTTGTAATCACTATCCACATATCCTCTAGACACCAGTAAGTGGAAGTAATGTTCTGTTCAGCTTGTGTACCTTGTGGTCACTATCCACATATCCCCTAGACACCAGTAAGTGGAAGTAATGTTCTGCTCAGCTTGGGTACCTTGTGGTCGCTATTCACATATCCCCTAGACACCAGTAAGTGGAAGTAATGTTCTGCTCAGCTTGGGTACCCTGTGGTCATCATCCACATATCCCCTAGACACCAGTAAGTGGAAGTAATGTTCTGTTCAGCTTGGGTACCTTGTGGTCACTATCCACATATCCCCTAGACACCAGTAAGTGGAAGTAATGTTCTGCTCAGCTTGAGTACCTTATGGTCACTATCCACATATCCCCTAGACACCAGTAAGTGGAAGTAATGTTCTGCTCAGCTTGGGTACCTTGTGGTCACTATCCACATATCCCCTAGACACCAGTAAGTGGAAGTAATGTTCTGCTCAGCTTGGGTACCTTGTGGTCGCTATCCACATATCCCCTAGACACCAGTAAGTGGAAGTAATGTTCTGCTCAGCTTGGGTACCTTGTGGTCACTATCCACATATCCCCTAGACACCAGTAAGTGGAAGTAATGTTCTGCTCAGCTTGGGTACCTTGTGGTCGCTATCCACATATCCCCTAGACACCAGTAAGTGGAAGTAATGTTCTGCTCAGCTTGGGTACCTTGTGGTCACTATCCACATATCCCCTAGACACCAGTAAGTGGAAGTAATGTTCTGCTCAGCTTGGGTACCTTGTGGTCGCTATCCACATATCCCCTAGACACCAGTAAGTGGAAGTAATGTTCTGCTCAGCTTGGGTACCTTGTGGTCACTATCCACATATCCCCTAGACACCAGTAAGTGGAAGTAATGTTCTGCTCAGCTTGGGTACCTTGTGGTCACTATCCACATATCCCCTAGACACCAGTAAGTGGAAGTAATGTTCTGCTCAGCTTGGGTACCTTGTGGTCGCTATCCACATATCCCCTAGACACCAGTAAGTGGAAGTAATGTTCTGCTCAGCTTGGATACCTTGTGGTCACTATCCACATATCCCCTAGACACCAGTAAGTGGAAGTAATGTTCTGCTCAGCTTGAGTACCTTATGGTCACTATCCACATGTTCCCTAGACACCAGTAAGTGGAAGTAATGTTCTGTTCAGTTTGGGTACCTTGTGGTCACTATCCACATATCCCCTAGACACCAGTAAGTGGAAGTTATGTTCTGTTCAGCTTGGGTACCTTGTGGTCACTATCCACATATCCCCTAGACACCAGTAAATGGAAGTAATGTTCTGTTCAGTTTGGGTACCTTGTGGTCACTATCCACATATCCCCTAGACACCAGTAAGTGGAAGTAATGTTCTGCTCAGCTTGGGTACCTTGTGGTCACTATCCACATATCCCCTAGACACCAGTAAGTGGAAGTAATGTTCTGCTCAGCTTGAGTACCTTATGGTCACTATCCACATATCCCCTAGACACCAGTAAATGGAAGTAATGTTCTGCTTGGGTACCTTGTGGTCACTATCCACATATCCCCTAGACACCAGTAAGTGGAAGTAATGTTCTACTCAGCTTGGGTACCTTGTGGTCACTATCCACATATCCCCTAGACACCAGTAAATGGAAGTAATGTTCTGCTTGGGTACCTTGTGGTCACTATCCACATATCCCCTAGACACCAGTAAGTGGAAGTAATGTTCTGCTCAGCTTGGGTACCTTGTGGTCACTATCCACATATCCCCTAGACACCAGTAAGTGGAAGTAATGTTCTGCTCAGCTTGGGTACCTTGTGGTCACTATTCACATATCCCCTAGACACCAGTAAGTGGAAGTAATGTTCTACTCAGCTTGGGTACCTTGTGGTCACTATTCACATATCCCCTAGACACCAGTAAGTGGAAGTAATATTCTGCTCAGCTTGGGTACCTTGTGGTCACTATCCACATATCCCCTAGACACCAGTAAGTGGAAGTAATGTTCTGCTCAGCTTGGGTACCTTGTGTGCACTATCCACATATCCCCTAGACACCAGTAAGTGGAAGTAATGTTCTGCTCAGCTTGGGTACCTTGTGTGCACTATCCACATATCCCCTAGACACCAGTAAGTGGAAGTAATGTTCTGCTCAGCTTGGGTACCTTGTGGTCACTATCCACATATCCCCTAGACACCAGTAAGTGGAAGTAATGTTCTGCTCAGCTTGAGTACCTTATGGTCACTATCCACATATCCTCTAGACACCAGTAAGTGGAAGTAATGTTCTGCCCAGCTTGGGTACCTTGTGGTCACTATCCACATATCCCCTAGACACCAGTAAGTGGAAGTAATGTTCTGCTCAGCTTGAGTACCTTATGGTCACTATCCACATATCCCCTAGACACCAGTAAGTGGAAGTAATGTTCTGCTCAGCTTGAGTACCTTGTGGTGCTATTCACATATCCCCTAGACACCAGTAAGTGGAAGTAATGTTCTGCCCAGCTTGGGTACCTTGTGGTGCTATTCACATATCCCCTAGACACCAGTAAGTGGAAGTAATGTTCTGCTCAGCTTGGGTACCTTGTGGTCACTATCCACATATCCCCTAGACACCAGTAAGTAGAAGTAATGTTCTGCCCAGCTTGGGTACCTTGTGGTGCTATTCACATATCCCCTAGACACCAGTAAGTGGAAGTAATGTTCTGTTCAGCTTGGGTACCTTGTGGTGCTATTCACATATCCCCTAGACACCAGTAAGTGGAAGTAATGTTCTGCTCAGCTTGGGTACCTTGTGGTCACTATCCACATATCCCCTAGACACCAGTAAGTGGAAGTAATGTTCTGCTCAGCTTGAGTACCTTATGGTCACTATCCACATATCCTCTAGACACCAGTAAGTGGAAGTAATGTTCTGCCCAGCTTGGGTACCTTGTGGTCACTATCCACATATCCCCTAGACACCAGTAAGTGGAAGTAATGTTCTGCTCAGCTTGAGTACCTTATGGTCACTATCCACATATCCCCTAGACACCAGTAAGTGGAAGTAATGTTCTGCTCAGCTTGAGTACCTTGTGGTGCTATTCACATATCCCCTAGACACCAGTAAGTGGAAGTAATGTTCTGCTCAGCTTGAGTACCTTGTGGTGCTATTCACATATCCCCTAGACACCAGTAAGTGGAAGTAATGTTCTGCTCAGCTTGAGTACCTTATGGTCACTATCCACATATCCCCTAGACACCAGTAAGTGGAAGTAATGTTCTGCTCAGCTTGGGTACCTTGTGGTCACTATTCACATATCCCCTAGACACCAGTAAGTGGAAGTAATGTTCTGCCCAGCTTGGGTACCTTGTGGTGCTATTCACATATCCCCTAGACACCAGTAAGTGGAAGTAATGTTCTGCTCAGCTTGGGTACCTTGTGGTCACTATCCACATATCCCCTAGACACCAGTAAGTGGAAGTAATGTTCTGCTCAGCTTGAGTACCTTATGGTCACTATCCACATATCCTCTAGACACCAGTAAGTGGAAGTAATGTTCTGCCCAGCTTGGGTACCTTGTGGTCACTATCCACATATCCCCTAGACACCAGTAAGTGGAAGTAATGTTCTGCTCAGCTTGGGTACCTTGTGGTCACTATCCACATATCCCCTAGACACCAGTAAGTGGAAGTAATGTTCTGCTCAGCTTGGGTACCTTGTGGTCACTATCCACATATCCCCTAGACACCAGTAAGTGGAAGTAATGTTCTGCTCAGCTTGGGTACCTTATGGTCGCCATCCACATATCCCCTAGACACCAGTAAGTGGAAGTAATGTTCTGCTCAGCTTGGGTACCTTGTGGTCACCATCCACATATCCCCTAGACACCAGTAAATGGAAGTAATGTTCTGCTCAGCTTGGGTACCTTATGGTCGCCATCCACATATCCCCTAGACACCAGTAAGTGGAAGTAATGTTCTGCTCAGCTTGGGTACCTTGTGGTCACCATCCACATATCCCCTAGACACCAGTAAGTGGAAGTAATGTTCTGCTCAGCTTGGGTACCTTATGGTCGCCATCCACATATCCCCTAGACACCAGTAAATGGAAGTAATGTTCTGCTCAGCTTGGGTACCTTGTGGTCACCATCCACATATCCCCTAGACACCAGTAAGTGGAAGTAATGTTCTGCTCAGCTTGGGTACCTTGTGGTCACTATCCACATATCCCCTAGACACCAGTAAGTGGAAGTAATGTTCTGCTCAGCTTGGGCACCTTATGGTCACTATCCACATATCCCCTAGACACCAGTAAGTGGAAGTTAGGTTCTGCTCAGCTTGGGTACCTTGTGCGTATCTACATATCTCGTAGATGGAGATATTTAATATAAATTACATTATTTAATATAAACTACTTTATTTCGTGTTTCAAAGTTTGAGTATAATATTCATTTTAAAACCAAACCCTTTATTATGTTGATCAAATAGTTCTAATATATTTTAAGGCTAAATAGCACTGTAAATTTACTATCTATTAATTGTGAAGGAGAAACAGTTTAATATGTTACTCATAAGGTAGTATAAGAGTATTATGTGCATGAGATTAAGCAAGGTTAATATTCTTTATTATTTGTTTGAATTAGCCAATACTTAGCTATTTTTCTCAAACAGGAATATGTTATTCGTTTATGTGATTTGGCTAACAGTAGGTAGCTGTAATAATTGTATGCTTGTTTGTGTCCGTCACTGGATACTGACTGTCTCTCCCTCCAACTACAGAAATGGAGTGGGCAGTAGCTACTCATCACGTAAGCATCTCCAAAGAGAGAATGTAAGACAACCCTGCAACAAACTTAGTGAAGTCGCAGTGAAAGTTCAACTGGATCACACACAGTTAAGTGGCCACATGAACTAAGTGAAGTAAGAGTGAAAGTTCAACTGGGTCAAATTAGTGAAATGGCAACATGAACTAAGTGAAGTAAGAGTGAAAGTTCAACTGGGTCAAATTAGTGAAATGGCACTGTGAACTAAGTGAAGTAAGAGTGAAGGCTCAACTGGATCACATTAGTGAAATGGCAACTTGAACTAAGTGAAGTAAGAGTGAAAGCTCAACTGGGTCAAATTAGTGAAATGGCAACATGAACTAAGTGAAGTAAGAGTGAAAGCTCAACTGGATTGCATTAGTGAAGTGGCAACATGAACTAAGTGAAGTAAGAGTGAAAGTTCAACTGGATCACATTAGTGAAGTGGCAACATGAACTAAGTGAAGTAAGAGTGAAAGTTCAACTGAACCACATTAGTGAAGTGGCAACATGAACTAAGTGAAGTAAGAGTGAAAGTTCAACTGGATCACATTAGTGAAGTGGCAACATGAACTAAGTGAAGTAAGAGTGAAAGTTCAACTGGATCACATTAGTGAAGTGGCAACATGAACTAAGTGAAGTAAGAGTGAAAGTTCAACTGAACCACATTAGTGAAGTGGCAACATGAACTAAGTGAAGTAAGAGTGAAGGCTCAACTGAACCACATTAGTGAAGTGGCACTGTGAACTAAGTGAAGTAAGAGTGAAAGTTCAACTGGATCACATTAGTGAAGTGGCAACATGAACTAAGTGAAGTAAGAGTGAAAGTTCAACTGGATCACATTAGTGAAGTGGCAACATGAACTAAGTGAAGTAAGAGTGAAAGTTCAACTGAACCACATTAGTGAAGTGGCAACATGAACTAAGTGAAGTAAGAGTGAAAGTTCAACTGGATCACATTAGTGAAGTGGCAACATGAACTAAGTGAAGTAAGAGTGAAAGTTCAACTGGATCACATTAGTGAAGTGGCAACATGAACTAAGTGAAGTAAGAGTGAAAGTTCAACTGAACCACATTAGTGAAGTGGCAACATGAACTAAGTGAAGTAAGAGTGAAGGCTCAACTGAACCACATTAGTGAAGTGGCAACATGAACTAAGTGAAGTAAGAGTGAAGGCTCAACTGAACCACATTAGTGAAGTGGCAACATGAACTAAGTGAAGTAAGAGTGAAGGCTCAACTGAACCACATTAGTGAAGTGGCAACATGAACTAAGTGAAGTAAGAGTGAAGGCTCAACTGAAGCACATTAGTGAAGTGGCAACATGAACTAAGTGAAGTAAGAGTGAAGGCTCAACTGAACCACATTAGTGAAGTGGCAACATGAACTAAGTGAAGTAAGAGTGAAGGCTCAACTGAACCACATTAGTGAAGTGGCAACATGAACTAAGTGAAGTAAGAGTGAAAGTTCAACTGAACCACATTAGTGAAGTGGCAACATGAACTAAGTGAAGTAAGAGTGAAAGTTCAACTGAACCACACTAGTGAAGTGGCAACATGAACTAAGTGAAGTAAGAGTGAAGGCTCAACTGAACCACATTAGTGAAGTGGCAACATGAACTAAGTGAAGTAAGAGTGAAGGCTCAACTGGATCACATTAGTGAAGTGGCAACATGAACTAAGTGAAGTAAGAGTGAAGGCTCAACTGAACCACATTAGTGAAGTGGCAACATGAACTAAGTGAAGTAGTAGTGAAAGTTCAACTGAACCACATTAGTGAAGTGGCAACATGAACTAAGTGAAGTAAGAGTGAAAGTTCAACTGGATCACATTAGTGAAGTGGCAACATGAACTAAGTGAAGTAAGAGTGAAAGTTCAACTGGATCACATTAGTGAAGTGGCAACATGAACTAAGTGAAGTAAGAGTGAAAGTTCAACTGGATCACATTAGTGAAGTGGCAACATGAACTAAGTGAAGTAAGAGTGAAAGTTCAACTGAACCACATTAGTGAAGTGGCAACATGAACTAAGTGAAGTAAGAGTGAAGGCTCAACTGAACCACATTAGTGAAGTGGCAACATGAACTAAGTGAAGTAGGAGTGAAGGCTCAACTGAACCACATTAGTGAAGTGGCAACATGAACTAAGTGAAGTAAGAGTGAAGGCTCAACTGAACCACATTAGTGAAGTGGCAACATGAACTAAGTGAAGTAAGAGTGAAGGCTCAACGGAACCACACTAGTGAAGTGGCAACATGAACTAAGTGAAGTAAGAGTGAAGGCTCAACTGAACCACATTAGTGAAGTGGCAACATGAACTAAGTGAAGTAAGAGTGAAGGCTCAACTGAACCACATTGGTGAAGTGGCAACATGAACTAAGTGAAGTAAGAGTGAAGGCTCAACTGAACCACATTAGTGAAGTGGCAACATGAACTAAGTGAAGTAAGAGTGAAGGCTCAACTGAACCACATTGGTGAAGTGGCAACATGAACTAAGTGAAGTAAGAGTGAAGGCTCAACTGAACCACATTAGTGAAGTGGCAACATGAACTAAGTGAAGTAAGAGTGAAAGTTCAACTGAACCACATTAGTGAAGTGGCAACATGAACTAAGTGAAGTAAGAGTGAAAGTTCAACTGAACCACACTAGTGAAGTGGCAACATGAACTAAGTGAAGTAAGAGTGAAGGCTCAACTGAACCACATTAGTGAAGTGGCAACATGAACTAAGTGAAGAGTGAAGGCTCAACTGAAGCACATTAGTGAAGTGGCAACATGAACTAAGTGAAGTAAGAGTGAAGGCTCAACTGAACCACATTAGTGAAGTGGCAACATGAACTAAGTGAAGTAAGAGTGAAGGCTCAACTGAACCACATTAGTGAAGTGGCAACATGAACTAAGTGAAGTAATAGTGAAAGTTCAACTGAACCACATTGGTGAAGTGGCAACATGAACTAAGTGAAGTAAGAGTGAAGGCTCAACTGGACCACATTAGTGAAGTGGCAACATGAACTAAGTGAAGTAAGAGTGAAGGCTCAACTGAACCACATTGGTGAAGTGGCAACATGAACTAAGTGAAGTAAGAGTGAAGGCTCAACTGAACCACATTAGTGAAGTGGCAACATGAACTAAGTGAAGTAAGAGTGAAAGTTCAACTGAACCACATTAGTGAAGTGGCAACATGAACTAAGTGAAGTAAGAGTGAAAGTTCAACTGAACCACACTAGTGAAGTGGCAACATGAACTAAGTGAAGTAAGAGTGAAGGCTCAACTGAACCACATTAGTGAAGTGGCAACATGAACTAAGTGAAGAGTGAAGGCTCAACTGAAGCACATTAGTGAAGTGGCAACATGAACTAAGTGAAGTAAGAGTGAAGGCTCAACTGAACCACATTAGTGAAGTGGCAACATGAACTAAGTGAAGTAAGAGTGAAGGCTCAACTGAACCACATTAGTGAAGTGGCAACATGAACTAAGTGAAGTAATAGTGAAAGTTCAACTGAACCACATTAGTGAAGTGGCAACATGAACTAAGTGAAGTAAGAGTGAAAGTTCAACTGGATCACATTAGTGAGTGGCAACATGAACTAAGTGAAGTAAGAGTGAAAGTTCAACTGGATCACATTAGTGAAGTGGCAACATGAACTAAGTGAAGTAAGAGTGAAGGCTCAACTGAAGCACATTAGTGAAGTGGCAACATGAACTAAGTGAAGTAAGAGTGAAAGTTCAACTGAACCACATTAGTGAAGTGGCAACATGAACTAAGTGAAGTAAGAGTGAAGGCTCAACTGAACCACATTAGTGAAGTGGCAACATGAACTAAGTGAAGTAGGAGTGAAGGCTCAACTGAACCACATTAGTGAAGTGGCAACATGAACTAAGTGAAGTAAGAGTGAAGGCTCAACTGAACCACATTAGTGAAGTGGCAACATGAACTAAGTGAAGTAAGAGTGAAGGCTCAACGGAACCACACTAGTGAAGTGGCAACATGAACTAAGTGAAGTAAGAGTGAAGGCTCAACTGAACCACATTAGTGAAGTGGCAACATGAACTAAGTGAAGTAAGAGTGAAGGCTCAACTGAACCACATTAGTGAAGTGGCAACATGAACTAAGTGAAGTAAGAGTGAAACTTCAACTGGACCACATTAGTGAAGTGGCAACATGAACTAAGTGAAGTAAGAGTGAAGGCTCAACTGAAATACATTAGTGAAGTGGCAACATGAACTAAGTGAAGTAAGAGTGAAGGCTCAACTGAACCACATTAGTGAAGTGGCAACATGAACTAAGTGAAGTAAGAGTGAAGGCTCAACTGAACCACATTAGTGAAGTGGCAACATGAACTAAGTGAAGTAAGAGTGAAGGCTCAACTGAACCACATTAGTGAAGTGGCAACATGAACTAAGTGAAGTAAGAGTGAAGGCTCAACTGAACCACATTAGTGAAGTGGCAACATGAACTAAGTGAAGTAAGAGTGAAGGCTCAACTGAACCACACTAGTGAAGTGGCAACATGAACTAAGTGAAGTAAGAGTGAAAGTTCAACTGAACCACATTAGTGAAGTGGCAACATGAACTAAGTGAAGTAAGAGTGAAAGTTCAACTGAACCACATTAGTGAAGTGGCAACATGAACTAAGTGAAGTAAGAGTGAAAGTTCAACTGAACCACATTAGTGAAGTGGCAACATGAACTAAGTGAAGTAAGAGTGAAGGCTCAACTGAACCACATTAGTGAAGTGGCAACATGAACTAAGTGAAGTAAGAGTGAAAGTTCAACTGAACCACATTAGTGAAGTGGCAACATGAACTAAGTGAAGTAAGAGTGAAGGCTCAACTGAACCACATTAGTGAAGTGGCAACATGAACTAAGTGAAGTAAGAGTGAAGGCTCAACTGAACCACATTGGTGAAGTATGGTAAACATTTGTAAAATGATAGTTTAAATTGCATAAAGTTACTGTATTGTGGCGCCGGCAGGAAATCAAGGTAGGCTCAAAGTGAGGTACCTCACACCACTACATTGCTAGGCAGCACGTTGTAATGTCGGCTAAAAACAAATACATTGCCTAGACAGTGCAAGAAGTTTCGAGTGCCTGACTTTTACGAGAGGCTTCGCGAAACGGCGGTTTCCAGAAAAGTTTCTAGTGCCTAACTATCGTGTATATAGGTGAGTCGGCACTGACACCAAAGTTAGCCCTGGGTCAGTTTTAGTTCACGGACAGTGTGAGTCTTAAGTTACTACACACAGTTGTCAGAGCGAGCCGTGTTTGTGTTATGGTTACGATAGAACGGAACAGTTGTGAGTGGCAACGTCACGGTTTGTAGATTGTGATCCTGTTTTATGCCAAATAAAGTGACAATTAGTAATTGGGGGTGTCATTTGTCTCACTGGCATCAGGAATGCAACGTATTCGCCACGATGGAGGAGATGAGACAATTATTAGCCAAGATAGATAAAATGGGAAATAAAATTGAAGAATAGGAGGAATGAAATCCGAAATGGATGGACAAGTTAAGAAGCGATGTAACAATGTGATGGAAGAAATGAAGAGGCTAGTTGGCGTGGAGAAAGACCTCGGCTAGTGCATTAACGCCCTAGAGAACGACTTGGCGCCCTGGAATGTAGATCTGACTGCGGCGCCGAGGAACTGAATGTTAGGGACGGCGCAGACCTGAGGGAGCAGAGCTACGCCCGTCTCGGAGAACAGAGCTGTACGTCAGTACATGTGCAAAGATCTCTAGCAAGTGCTGGGGATGTAACTAACCAGTACACGCCATGTCATGAGCAGAGCTAGGCCCGTCTCGGAGAACAGAGCTGTACGACAGGACATGTGCAAAGATCTGTAGCGAGTGCTGGGGATGTAACTAACCAGGACACGCCATGTCACGAGCAGAGCTACGCACGTCTCGGAGAACAGAGCTGTACGACAGGACATGTGCAAAGATCTGTAGCGAGTGCTGGGGATGTAACTAACCAGGACACGCCATGTTACGAGCAGAGCCACGCCCGTCTCGGAGAACAGAGCTGTACGACAGGACATGTGCAAAGATCTGTAGCGAGTGCTGGGGATGTAACTAACCAGGACACGCCATGTCACGAAAAGAGCCACGCCCGTCTCGGAGAACAGAGCTGTACGACAGGACATGTGCAAAGATCTGTAGCGAGTGCTGGGGATGTAACTAACCAGGACACGCCATGTCACGAGCAGAGCTACGCCCGTCTCGGAGAACAGAGGTGTACGACAGGACATGTGCAAAGATCTGTAGCGAGTGCTGGGGATGTAACTAACCAGGACACGCCATGTCACGAGCAGAGCCACGCCCGTCTCGGAGAACAGAGGTGTACGACAGGACATGTGCAAAGATCTGTAGCGAGTGCTGGGGATGTAACTAACCAGGACACGCCATGTCACGAGCAGAGCCACGCCCGTCTCGGAGAACAGAGCTGTACGACAGGACATGTACAAAGATCTGTAGCGAGTGTTGGGGATGTAACTAACCAGGACACGCCATGTCACGAGCAGAGCTACGCCCGTCTCGGAGAACAGAGGTGTACGACAGGACATGTGCAAAGATCTGTAGCGAGTGTTGGGGATGTAACTAACCAGGACACGCCATGTCACGAGCAGAGCTACGCCCGTCTCGGAGAACAGAGGTGTACGACAGGACATGTGCAAAGATCTGTAGCGAGTGCTGGGGATGTAACTAACCAGGACACGCCATGTCACGAGCAGAGCTACGCCCGTCTCGGAGAACAGAGCTGTACGACAGGACATGTGCAAAGATCTGTAGCGAGTGCTGGGGATGTAACTAACCAGGACACGCCATGTCACGAGCAGAGCTACGCCCGTCTCGGAGAACAGAGGTGTACGACAGGACATGTGCAAAGATCTGTAGCGAGTGCTGGGGATGTAACTAACCAGGACACGCCATGTTACGAGCAGAGCTACGCCCGTCTCGGAGAACAGAGCTGTACGACAGGACATGTGCAAAGATCTGTAGCGAGTGCTGGGGATGTAACTAACCAGGACACGCCATGTCACGAGCAGAGCTACGCCCGTCTCGGAGAACAGAGCTGTACGACAGGACATGTGCAAAGATCTGTAGCGAGTGCTGGGGATGTAACTAACCAGGACACGCCATGTCACGAGCAGAGCCACGCCCGTCTCGGAGAACAGAGCTGTACGACAGGACATGTGCAAAGATCTGTAGGGAGTGCTGGGGATGTAACTAACCAGGACACGGCATATCAACAGCGAACACCACGAGCAAGCGCGAGCGAGCACGCGCGCGTACACAGACCTTTTGATAAAAATCCTTTTTTTTTATTGGGGGAGTTTCAAAACATGTATTTCCGGTAACATGAATTTGACTGTCTTGTCTGTTGCAGAAGGCCTTACCAGCATCACCCCAACAGCAAGTTAGAGAGCAGCTGGGAGGATCAGATGTCTTCTATGGCATACTCCAGGTTCCAGTGTCGTCCTAACCAGCAACGGATGTACTCCGTAGATGAGGTTAGCATTTCACAACAGCCACGGCTCGCGCGAGCCTATCCCAAGGTTCTGCGTATGGTTTATTGAGCGAAAGACCGCCGTCTGAGGAAGCGGCGCTATCGCATCTATGTTCGGCATATTATAAATTATCTCTCAACGCCTTCGATTGTTGTTTCAAAAATTCTAATCCGTGGATGTGTGTTCACATTTCATATCTTGGAGCCGTGTAATTTCTTGATGAGGGAAAACTAATAAAGGAAACTTGTTTGTGTAACCCAGGCATGTCAAACATCGCTCCGAGGGTGTGAAGAGAGGGGTCTACCCCTCCTTAACTGCAGTAGCACGCGCCAGTAGAACCGGTTTTCGCTTTGTTTTTCCCGTTTTCCGATTTGATCATCACGGAGGGAGGGAAAATAGGGGAAAATTTTTCAGGCCTGGTGAGTGCTGTTTGACACCCCTGGTGTAATCTTTATCGTCTATTCAGCAGCGGTGCTCAATCGCAGGCAAGTTAGGGGAGGTTGACAACGCCATATTCCACCCACTAGGACAAAATGACATGGTGACTGAGTTCCAGAGGCGGTGCATGAAGTCAAAGGCGTACACACTCACATTCTGCTCCTGATGTTTCTGAGGATACTTTTGGCACGGTTTACGTTTCAGATCTTCAATATTTGGTGCAAAAGACGAAGCACACAGTATCAGTCTGCGATACTCACTTTTAATGTAGTTCATTTTTGAGAATGTTTGTTCGGTGATATAAGACTGCCATTAAACTAGGTGGAAAGAAACGTGATCTCGGATACAGAGGAGATACCTGTATTAATTCCCACCCTTCTTTCTCACGGTCGTGGAATTCTGCAGTGCCAGTAGTTTTATATTTTGTAGCTCGTGCCAAGCCTCACTACAACGAAACTTCAAAAGTGCAACATAATTGGATTTTGATTTCAAATGTTTTTAGGTGTTCAATTCTGAGGAGAATGTGTCGTACAAAAGTTCGTTGCATTTTTCCAGGAGAATAACGTTTATCTTGAATACGGAACGTAAACAAGGGAGATAGTATAAATCTGCGCTTACAAATCAAGTATTTAACTTCATCGTCTTCATCTCAAAAACAAAAATATTTGTCCTCCCATTGAATTGTATGTAGTACTCTACTCCGCACCATCCGCCTCTGATTAGCAGGTCTGGTTCTGTTAGCCTTGGTCAGTGAAGGGGGGGGTAACGTCTGTAGGGGAAGCGAGCGTGTGCTCGTTTGTCGAGCACCCCTGATATACAGTGTTGGGGCAGTGTAATTGACAATATTACATCAACATTTCCTTCATTTGCTGACTTATAATTTTACTTACAAAGGTGAATATGTTTTCACCTAGGGTAATACCTTCAAGCAGGCGTACCACAGATGGTGTGACGATGTCGTAATAACGAATGGTGTACCGGAACCGAATTCCAATGCTCTCTACAAGCTCAATAACCTCACAATGCCCAGTGCAATAGATCACACATTAAGATGTAAATCAAAATGGATAGTCTATACGACAGGCGTTGTTCACGTCGAAGCACAGTTATAACCATGCAAAAAAATCGGGTAGTAAACCTTGTGATTGGTTTGTGTGAAAACTGTCAAACACAGAGAAACAACAACTAACACACTCAAGTAGATATACATTAACCTGTTAATTGTCAAAATATCTCCACCTATTAGCTAGCAGCCTGTACATAACTCACCATTCCAAATTGCACCTAACCGTTACTCATATATTCTGGTGAGGAGCCTAACATGCAAGGTGTGTCAAGGGTAGATTTCACTACAACACAGGAGGTGTCCCCAGGAAAGCAGACTGCAATAATTCACCAATCATAAACAGAGTTCAGCATGGCGTATATACAGGATGGAAGGTACTGTTTCGGCCATAGGTTAACCAGGGATTCTACATGATGAGTGTAACAAATATTTCCAATACAATTTTTGTCAATAAAGAACTTTTTGCCCCCCCCAAAAAATGTATGTCAAATATTTGCAGCCGTCTAGCTCCTTGACGAATGGATATAAATATTTTATTATTTCACTAAGTGCTGTGCAAACATTGTGTGAACACCGCTGTAATGCCTTCTTATCTTAAGTAGAGAAAGTAATAGAGTCAAGTTTTTTTTTTTTATTCATTCAGTTCAATACAGTGGAATACACAATTGAACCATATCATGAGCCAATACATAAGGTGATATAAAAAGGTACCCTATAAGGGCCCATGTCATGAGAAACATAAATAGATAAGAAGTTAAAAGTACAATTAGTAAAATCAAAATATCATAGAAAATATCTATAAGTTTAGGTATTCTTCAATACTGTAAAAAGCTTTGGTTATTAAATAACTTTTTATCCTATTTTTAAAGGTATTATAATTTTCAAATGATTTTAGATTTTCAGGCAAAGCATTATAAAACTTCGCTCCTGTATAACTAGGGGCCCTCTCTGATAAATGTAATCTGGTTCTGGGGAGATTTAGTAATTGCTTATTCCTGGTATTATATGTGTGAACATCTGACATGTTTTTCAATGGGAATTTAAATTGAACTAAATATAAAATGGTTCTATAGATGAACAAGCTTGGTAATGTAAGGATTTTCAGCAGAATAAAAGTGCTTTTACATGATTTGTTATACCTTAGACCACCTAAATACCTAATAGCCTTTTTTTGTAATACAAATATTCTTTGAAAATTTCGTTTAGATGTATTTCCCCATAATTCAATTCCATATGACATAAAGGAGTGGATAAGCCCAAAGTAAATAGTTTTAGCAGTAGAAATAGGAATAGAGCTTCTTAGACATCTCAGGACATATAGATTTTTACTAACATTAGCTACTATCTTGTCAGTTTGCGAGTTATAAGTAAGGTTATTGTCTAAAACAATCCCTAGCAACTGTGTTTCGTCCACACTTTTTACTATTTCTGTATCAATTTTTAATTGTAGTGGATGATTCATAATTTTGAATCCAAAGTTTATCATTTTGCATTTATTAGGGTTAACACTTAAATTTAAACCATGGAAGTATTGAACAATGTTACTAACTACATCGCTTAAACGGATTTCTAGCTTTAATATGCCATTATCACTTACAGTGATGGTTGTATCATCAGCAAACTGAATAATCTTTATCCCATCAGAAGCATAGTTATCTATGTCATGCATATATAGCACAAATAATAGGGGGCCGAGAATCGAACCCTGAGGAACTCCATGTGTTATATTTTCAGAGCTGGATATTGATACAGATGATCTATTTTTTAATTTTACAATTTGTCTCCTATTAGTCATATATGACCCTAAGCCCCTGATACCAAGCATTTCTAATTTGTTCATTAAGCTAGTTCATCATTAATTACCTCTAGACAAATGTATACTGTTTCACTTATAACAGAGAATCGTTTAACTCGATAAACGCAGCTTATGTCAACTAACTTTGCAACACTTTCCATAATAGACACAATTTCAAGATAAATCTAAACAAAATGAAAACATGGCTTTTCTACAAGGCCTAATGTATATACCTTACCTTGTTCTCTTTACAGTGTCACGCCTCTAGCCCCGTATTACAACTATCAGCAGTTCATTTGTCAGTAGTTATCCCTCACCCCTTACTAAGCTCCGTAAGACGATAAGAAACTGATATGCTCCCAAACACTGCATATTACTAAACTTGTTTTGTGTACAATAGTAAAAGGCTGAATGAAACAGCATATACTTGATTTAAGAGCTATGTAGGTATCGAACGAAGGTCCAGCACTAAACAAGCGGTGACCATGTTCTATGTTTCAGAGTGCACTCAGTTCGTTTGTTTTCTACATTCCGTTTATTTCTGGACAACAGCATTCAGTCGATGGTAAACAGTCGAGCATCGTCACCATGTAAGTACCTACATGTCTTATTACAGCTGTTACGGCTTGCCACACCTTGTGGTGTTGTGATGTATATCAGCCGCCATTAAATATTGTGTTTCAACAGACATGTGACGTATAACGTCTCTAACAGTACCTTGTCTCACCCTTAGATGACAGTATGGAGTTAAATGGGATATATCTGTCTCTATCTAGCGCATACGAGTTGGCGTTAGCCTCGTCCTTTTCTGCTCTCGCACTGTTGCCAGGTTCCTAACAGCATGGTGTAAATATTCACTTATAAATTTCAAGTTTGAACACATTATTCTATGAAGAATGTTTTTCTCTAATAGGCTATATCCTTTTTAGGGCAATTATACACTTTTAGAGCCCCAAATTTCTACAGCAAACTTTTTTTTTCAGTAAAACTCCAATCTGTTGTTTCTATTCTCATCACGCACTAACTAATAAACTAACTGCTAGACTACGTTTATATTTTGTTCTTAGGTAGAGTAAACTACAGTGCTGCCAGCTGCCTACTTTGAATTCTCTATGTTTACACTGTTAAGTATTACAAGTTTATACATTAAATGTTTTTGGAAAATATTATATCTGTGCACACCAAAAATTACGCAGTGGGCAACTTTTTTATTATTGAGTTTACATCGGGGACCAAGCGAGAGCAAATGTTGAGGAGGGTTAGACAGTTTTTAAAGTAAACCAGAAGCTTGTAACCTCTTTCTTTCATCGTGTAAAGGTAAACAAAAGGTATGTACACACCTATTAAGATAAAAGGCGTCAAGCGTTAGACGCAAGGCAGCAGCAAAAGTTAGTAAAGAGGTGTGTGTGTCTGTGTCTGACTGCGTGTCTGACGGCGAGTCTGCCCGTGTCTGTGATCATGCCTCTATGTGTGTCTGTCTTCATGCCTCTGTGTGTGTCTGTGTTCATGCCTCTGTGTGTGTCTGTCTTCATGCCTCTGTGTGTGTCTGTGTTCATGCCTCTGTGTGTGTCTGTGTTCATGCCCCAGTGTGTGTCTGTGTTCATGCCCCAGTGTGTGTCTGTGTTCATGCCTCTGTGTGTGTCTGTGTACATGCCCCAGTGTGTGTCTGTGTTAATGCCTCCGTGTGTGTCTGTGTTCATGCCTCCGTGTGTGTCTGTGTACATGCCCCCGTGTGTGTCTGTGTTCATGCCCCCGTGTGTGTCTGTGTTCATGCCTCCGTGTGTGTCTGTGTACATGCCCCAGTGTGTGTCTGTGTTCATGCCTCTGTGTGTGTCTGTGTACATGCCCCAGTGTGTGTCTGTGTTCATGCCTCTGTGTGTGTCTGTGTACATGCCCCAGTGTGTGTCTGTGTTCATGCCTCTGTGTGTGTCTGTGTTCATGCCCCAGTGTGTGTCTGTGTTCATGCCTCTGTGTGTGTCTGTGTACATGCCCCAGTGTGTGTCTGTGTTCATGCCTCTGTGTGTGTCTGTGTACATGCCCCAGTGTGTGTCTGTGTTCATGCCGCTGTGTGTGTCTGTGTTCATGCCTCTTTGTGTGTCTGTGTTCATGCCTCTGTGTGTGTCTGTGTTCATGCCTCTGTGTGTGTCTGTGTTCATGCCTCCGTGTGTGTCTGTGTTCATGCCTCCGTGTGTGTCTGTGTTCATGCCTCCGTGTGTGTCTGTGTTAATGCCTCCGTGTGTGTCTGTGTTCATGCCTCCGTGTGTGTCTGTGTTCATGCCTCCGTGTGTGTCTGTGTTCACGCCTCTGTGTTTGTCTGTGTTCATCCCTCTGTGTGTCTGTGTCCATGCCTCTGTGTGTGTCTATGTTCATGCCTTCGTGTGTGTCTGTGTTCATGCCCCTGTGTGTGTCTGTGTTCATGCCCCTGTGTGTGTCTGTGTTCACGCCTCCGTGTGTGTCTGTGTTCATGCCTCTGTGTGTGTCTGTGTTCATGCCTCTGTGTGTGTCTGTGTTCATGCCTCTGTGTGTGTCTGTGTTCATGCCTCTGTGTGTGTCTGTGTTCATGCCTCTGTGTGTATCTGTGTTCATGCCTCTGTGTGTGTCTGTGTTCATGCCCCTGTGTGTGTCTGTGTTCATGCCTCTGTGTGTGTCTGTGTTCATGCCTCTGTGTGTGTCTGTGTTCATGCCTCTGTGTGTGTCTGTGTTCATGCCTCTGTGTCTGTGTTCATGCCTCTGTGTGTGTCTGTGTTCATGCCTCTGTGTGTGTCTGTGTTCATGCCCCTGTGTGTGTCTGTGTTCATGCCCCTGTGTGTGTCTGTGTTCATGCCTCTGAGTGTGTCTGTGTTCATGCCTCTGTGTGTGTCTGTGTTCATGCCTCTGTGTGTGTCTGTGTTCACGCCTCCGTGTGTGTCTGTGTTCATGCCTCTGTGTGTGTCTGTGTTCATGCCTCTGTGTGTGTCTGTGTTCATGCCCCGGTGTGCGTCTGTGTTCATGCCTCTGTGTGTGTCTGTGTTCATGCCTCTGTGTGTGTCTGTGTTCATGCCTCTGTGTGTGTCTGTGTTCACGCCTCCGTGTGTGTCTGTGTTCATGCCTCTGTGTGTGTCTGTGTTCATGCCTCTGTGTGTGTCTGTGTTCATGCCCCGGTGTGCGTCTGTGTTCATGCCTCTGTGTGTGTCTGTGTTCATGCCTCTGTGTGTGTCTGTGTCCATGCCTCTGTGTGTGTCTGTGTTCATGCCTCTGAGTGTGTTTGTGTTCATGCCTCTGAGTGTGTCTGTGTTCATGCCTCTGTGTGTGTCTGTGTTCATGCCTCTGAGTGTGTCTGTGTTCATGCCTCTGTGTGTGTTTGTGTTCATGCCTCTGTGTGTCTGTGTTCATGCCTCTGTGTGTGTGTTCATGCCTCTGAGTGTGTCTGTGTTCATGCCTCTGTGTGTGTTTGTGTTCATGCCTCTGAGTGTGTGTGTGTTCATGCCTCTGAGTGTGTGTGTGTTCATGCCTCTGAGTGTGTGTGTGTTCATGCCTCTGTGTGTGTCTGTGTTCATGCCTCTGTGTGTCTGTGTTCATGCCTCTGTGTGTGTTTGTGTTCATGCCTCTGTGTGTGTCTGTGTTCATGCGTCTGTGTGTGTCTGTGTTCATGCCTCTGTGTGTCTGTGTTCATGCCTCTGTGTGTGTCTGTGTTCATGCCTCTGTGTGTGTCTGTGTTCATGCCTCCGTGTGTGTCTGTGTTCATGCCTCCGTGTGTGTCTGTGTTCATGCCTCCGTGTGTGTCTGTGTTCATGCCTCCGTGTGTGTCTGTGTTCATGCCTCCGTGTGTGTCTGTGTTCATGCCTCCGTGTGTGTCTGTGTTCATGCCTCCGTGTGTGTTTGTGTTCATGCCTCCGAGTGTGTCTGTGTTCACGCCTCTGAGTGTGTTTGTGTTCATGCCTCTGAGTGTGTCTGTGTTCATGCCTCTGTGTGTGTTCATGCCTCTGTGTGTGTCTGTGTTCATGCCTCCGTGTGTGTCTGTGTTCATGCCTCCGTGTGTGTCTGTGTTCATGCCTCCGTGTGTGTCTGTGTTCATGCCTCTGTGTGTCTGTGTTCATGCCTCCGTGTGTGTGTGTTCATGTCTCCGTGTGTGTCTGTGTTCATGCCTCCGTGTGTGTCTGTGTTCATGCCTCCTTGTGTGTCTGTGTTCATGCCTCCGTGTGTGTCTGTGTTCATGCCTCCGTGTGTGTCTGTGTTCATGCCTCCGTGTGTGTCTGTGTTCATGCCTCCGTGTGTGTCTGAGTTCATGCCTCCGTGTGTGTCTGTGTTCATGCCTCCGTGTGTGTCTGTGTTCATGCCTCTGTGTGTGTCTGTGTTCATGCCCCTGTGTGTGTCTGTGTTCATGCCTCTGTGTGTGTCTGTGTTCATGCCTCTGTGTGTGTCTGTGTTCATGCCTCTGTGTGTGTGTTCATGCCTCCGTGTGTGTCTGTATTCATGCCTCCGTGTGTGTCTGTGTTCACGCCTCCGTGTGTGTCTGTGTTCACGCCTCCGTGTGTGTCTGTGTTCACGCCTCCGTGTGTGTCTGTGTTCATGCCCCTGTGTGTGTCTGTGTTCATGCCCCTGTGTGTGTCTGTGTTCATGCCTCCGTGTGTGTCTGTGTTCATGCCTCCGTGTGTGTCTGTGTTAATGCCTCCGTGTGTGTCTGTGTTCATGCCTCCGTGTGTGTCTGTGTTCATGCCTCCGTGTGTGTCTGTGTTCACGCCTCTGTGTTTGTCTGTGTTCATCCCTCTGTGTGTCTGTGTCCATGCCTCTGTGTGTGTCTATGTTCATGCCTTCGTGTGTGTCTGTGTTCATGCCCCTGTGTGTGTCTGTGTTCATGCCCCTGTGTGTGTCTGTGTTCACGCCTCCGTGTGTGTCTGTGTTCATGCCTCTGTGTGTGTCTGTGTTCATGCCTCTGTGTGTGTCTGTGTTCATGCCTCTGTGTGTGTCTGTGTTCATGCCTCTGTGTGTGTCTGTGTTCATGCCTCTGTGTGTATCTGTGTTCATGCCTCTGTGTGTGTCTGTGTTCATGCCCCTGTGTGTGTCTGTGTTCATGCCTCTGTGTGTGTCTGTGTTCATGCCTCTGTGTGTGTCTGTGTTCATGCCTCTGTGTGTGTCTGTGTTCATGCCTCTGTGTCTGTGTTCATGCCTCTGTGTGTGTCTGTGTTCATGCCTCTGTGTGTGTCTGTGTTCATGCCCCTGTGTGTGTCTGTGTTCATGCCCCTGTGTGTGTCTGTGTTCATGCCTCTGAGTGTGTCTGTGTTCATGCCTCTGTGTGTGTCTGTGTTCATGCCTCTGTGTGTGTCTGTGTTCACGCCTCCGTGTGTGTCTGTGTTCATGCCTCTGTGTGTGTCTGTGTTCATGCCTCTGTGTGTGTCTGTGTTCATGCCCCGGTGTGCGTCTGTGTTCATGCCTCTGTGTGTGTCTGTGTTCATGCCTCTGTGTGTGTCTGTGTTCATGCCTCTGTGTGTGTCTGTGTTCACGCCTCCGTGTGTGTCTGTGTTCATGCCTCTGTGTGTGTCTGTGTTCATGCCTCTGTGTGTGTCTGTGTTCATGCCCCGGTGTGCGTCTGTGTTCATGCCTCTGTGTGTGTCTGTCTTCATGCCTCTGTGTGTGTCTGTGTCCATGCCTCTGTGTGTGTCTGTGTTCATGCCTCTGAGTGTGTTTGTGTTCATGCCTCTGAGTGTGTCTGTGTTCATGCCTCTGTGTGTGTCTGTGTTCATGCCTCTGAGTGTGTCTGTGTTCATGCCTCTGTGTGTGTTTGTGTTCATGCCTCTGTGTGTCTGTGTTCATGCCTCTGTGTGTGTGTTCATGCCTCTGAGTATGTCTGTGTTCATGCCTCTGTGTGTGTTTGTGTTCATGCCTCTGAGTGTGTGTGTGTTCATGCCTCTGAGTGTGTGTGTGTTCATGCCTCTGAGTGTGTGTGTTCATGCCTCTGTGTGTGTCTGTGTTCATGCCTCTGTGTGTCTGTGTTCATGCCTCTGTGTGTGTTTGTGTTCATGCCTCTGTGTGTGTCTGTGTTCATGCGTCTGTGTGTGTCTGTGTTCATGCCTCTGTGTGTCTGTGTTCATGCCTCTGTGTGTGTCTGTGTTCATGCCTCTGTGTGTGTCTGTGTTCATGCCTCCGTGTGTGTCTGTGTTCATGCCTCCGTGTGTGTCTGTGTTCATGCCTCCGTGTGTGTCTGTGTTCATGCCTCCGTGTGTGTCTGTGTTCATGCCTCCGTGTGTGTCTGTGTTCATGCCTCCGTGTGTGTCTGTGTTCATGCCTCCGTGTGTGTTTGTGTTCATGCCTCCGAGTGTGTCTGTGTTCACGCCTCTGAGTGTGTTTGTGTTCATGCCTCTGAGTGTGTCTGTGTTCATGCCTCTGTGTGTGTTCATGCCTCTGTGTGTGTCTGTGTTCATGCCTCCGTGTGTGTCTGTGTTCATGCCTCCGTGTGTGTCTGTGTTCATGCCTCTGTGTGTCTGTGTTCATGCCTCCGTGTGTGTGTGTTCATGTCTCCGTGTGTGTCTGTGTTCATGCCTCCGTGTGTGTCTGTGTTCATGCCTCCTTGTGTGTCTGTGTTCATGCCTCCGTGTGTGTCTGTGTTCATGCCTCCGTGTGTGTCTGTGTTCATGCCTCCGTGTGTGTCTGTGTTCATGCCTCCGTGTGTGTCTGAGTTCATGCCTCCGTGTGTGTCTGTGTTCATGCCTCCGTGTGTGTCTGTGTTCATGCCTCTGTGTGTGTCTGTGTTCATGCCCCTGTGTGTGTCTGTGTTCATGCCTCTGTGTGTGTCTGTGTTCATGCCTCTGTGTGTGTCTGTGTTCATGCCTCTGTGTGTGTGTTCATGCCTCCGTGTGTGTCTGTATTCATGCCTCCGTGTGTGTCTGTGTTCACGCCTCCGTGTGTGTCTGTGTTCACGCCTCCGTGTGTGTCTGTGTTCACGCCTCCGTGTGTGTCTGTGTTCATGCCCCTGTGTGTGTCTGTGTTCATGCCCCTGTGTGTGTCTGTGTTCATGCCTCCGTGTGTGTTTGTGTTCATGCCTCTGTGTGTGTGTTCATGCCCCTGTGTGTGTCTGTATTCATGCCTCCGTGTGTGTCTGTGTTCATGCCTCTGTGTGTGTCTGTGTTCATGCCCCTGTGTGTGTCTGTGTTCATGCCTCTGTGTGTGTCTGTGTTCATGCCTCTGTGTGTGTCTGTGTTCATGCCTCTGTGTGTGTGTTCATGCCTCCGTGTGTGTCTGTATTCATGCCTCCGTGTGTGTCTGTATTCATGCCTCCGTGTGTGTCTGTGTTCACGCCTCCGTGTGTGTCTGTGTTCACGCCTCCGTGTGTGTCTGTGTTCACGCCTCCGTGTGTGTCTGTGTTCATGCCCCTGTGTGTGTCTGTGTTCATGCCCCTGTGTGTGTCTGTGTTCATGCCCCTGTGTGTGTCTGTGTTCATGCCTCCGTGTGTGTTTGTGTTCATGCCTCTGTGTGTGTGTTCATGCCCCTGTGTGTGTCTGTATTCATGCCTCCGTGTGTGTCTGTGTTCACGCCTCCGTGTGTGTCTGTGTTCATGCCCCTGTGTGTGTCTGTGTTCATGCCTCCGTGTGTGTTTGTGTTCATGCCTCTGTGTGTGTCTGTGTTCACGTCTGTGTGTATGTAAACTACCGTTTACATGGAAAAGTTTTTGAAAATTGTGATTTTCTCGAAAATGGGCTCTTTCGATTTCGATTAGAATGCTATATGTTTAAGATATTTTTTATTACAAATGAAATGTATATTTTGAATTTTCTGACTATAGCGTATGTAGTTCTTTTTACTCTTGATGACTTTTACACAACTGGTAAACAGTAACAAATAGACCGAATCCTAATATACAAAAAATGTGAGTCTTAAAACATACCATTTATATGGAAACGCATTTTTGTTGAGTGAACCGTTTCAGGGATATTTCTTGTTCTTTGTACGAGTTGGAATACTTTTTCTTTCGTTAAATAGAAGCTAGTAATTCATTTTCTATTTCTTGGCGGTGTAAAGGGAACGGAATTTGAAAGACTTCATATAGCGACCAGTTTTAGAATATTTGACTATCGCTCAAAGCCTATTTATCCACATATCCCCTTGTACCTATAAGGAAATAAGCAAGAAGATAATTTGTACAAATGTTTATCTTAACTAATACGAAGAAGATATAGGAATAAGAGTTTATAAGAATGGTTAGTACAAGAGTAGAGAATGTCATGTGAGTGCAACACATCAAATTTTTTAAAATCAGTCCTTAAAGGAATGCTGCCACTTCAAGAACCAGGTTTTTGTAATGTTCCACTGCTTTCTCTGATGACGAAAGAGTGAGGATATGCCTTTTATCTTTCATTTTTGTAAACAAAAAGAAATCAGTGTGCTAGGTCAAGGTTGTACGGTGCTGACCTTTGTGGCATCCAGATACTCAATTGTTTTGCTGTATGCATGGATGAGTTATCAGAATCTTAAATTATTTTTCCACGTGGGCGTTTTAAAACCTTTGCGATAAAGACGTTTGTGTACCAGTCGGTAGTAACGGTGGGTCTAACTTCCAGTGCTATAATAGCAATATGTTTCGTTTTATCAATCATCTTATTCGTCGCACTTTTGTAGGGTTAGGTTCTGTACGCGAGACCCATTGAAGCGATTGACTCTTCTTTCCAGGACCATAACAGTAAATCCATGATTTATAACCAGTAACGATATTACAGAACAAATTTGAAGTGCCGCCTTCCAGTTTTTCTACATCAATCAATGCGTTGCTGTTCTCGATTAGGACTCAGTTTTGTGGCTACAAGATTTTCTCACGTCTGTCTGTTGATATAAAATGTTTATTTGATTCATACCAATGTCGTCATAATACATTCATAACATGTCCGTCTTTGAGTATTGTTTGAACAGTGACAATAGTTTCACAGTAACAACAGTTCTTGAACGTTCTTCCCGAAATTCAGCACTCAGAAAAACCGATTTCTCTTTAAATCCCTGTACCAATAAAATTACTACGTTTCCATGGTGAATTCAAGTTGATTTGAGTTCCTTTTCCGGACTGCAAGGAAACCGGATTTAAAGGAAGCTCAACTACCGTTTATTTAGTGGGATTGGATCGAAATTGTGTTTCATGGAAACATCTATCGATTTGAATCCGTTAAAGGTGCTAACTTCTAACGTACTTGTAATACGCTGCGCGCTCGTAATTTTGTTTTCTTAGTGAAAGTGATGTAATAAAACAATCTTCTCAAAAACATTCACTAACCTCAAAACCTTGTTAAAATACACAAAATATTTTTACCGTTCACCAACATAAAAACTTGAATAATTTATGCTTGAGCCTTGCATGTCCCAATCGATCTCATTTTCGGATTGAGTTCAACATGGAAATGGGAATGGATTCAAATCAGTTCTATTCCGCATGGAAACGCAGTAAGTGTTTGGGCGTTAATGACGATTTAGAAATCATACCTAGGAAATGTTCTTTAGTGACATGCATCTTTGGACGAACACACCTTTAAATGTTGATAATTAACAAACTATTTTACCAAACCAAACAAAATACAAGTCAATCAACTTGCAAAGCATTGAAAGTAGCAGTCAAATGTAAACAAAATGTCATTAGTTTTTAGAAACATGACATTGAAAAAATATTGAGTATGGCCCTGGTATTGTATGCAGTGAAGTGTGGATATGGGCAAACCAAGATCTCCTGTAAGGGGTTCGGTATTATAGAGGAAACAAGTAAGTTGCATTTGATGACTTACGTGAAAGAAGTGTCCCGGACCATATTCAACCAGTCAGCTCTTGAAGAAGGCTCCTGTCAAACTGTGCGGGTCGTCTGCAGGTTCAGACGGCACGGCCCGACCTCGACACGACTCGACTCGACTCGACCGGGTGGGTGAACGTCCTCGTCCTTGCTAAAAACATCGACTGTTTATCGATCCATCCATCCAGCCCTTCCTTCCTGCCTGCCTGCCTGCAGCACTTGGCTCCATACTGCTCCACTAACATTAACAAAAAAGAGAACAAGCATTTTCAAAAAATGTTCCATATAAAGGTAGTTTGGGGGGTGGGGGGATTTTCTTGAAAATCTTCATGTCGCATCCTTCCAAGATACTCAACTTTGGTATTTAACCAACATTTTATTTTCGAGATATGCTGATGATATGCTAAAAATATGTTCTTGGATTCAGGGATCCCAAAAACGTATATTTCCGATGAAATCTCAATACTAAAATTTGGATCATATTTTGTATTCACATTAAGGATTTCGGTTTTAAGTTCATCTATATAGATGTGTTTCCTGAAAAAGCCCGATTTTACATAAACAAGTTTATCCCCTCTTCTACAAATAAGTCATACAATTTTCTGTATGTTTGAAACAAAAATGCTATTACATTCACACTGTTTTCGCTACCCATTTTTAGGTAACACATTCACAACCCTTTCACTACTCACTCTTCTCCAAACGATGCCTATCATATATACACAAAACGGCTGTAACCGTTAATCTCGAAAACCGCGAAATTCGACACATATACTCGTATGTACGTATTTTTTTCATGGGCGTTTTTATGCAACCCATTTTACTGTGTAATGTATTATTCTCATATGGTTTTCTCTACTCACTTTTCCTTTACGTAACACATTCATATATCCTCCTCTATTCGTTCTTCAACTTACAATTTTCTATGAATGAAATATAAATGCAATGTATTACATTCACACGGTTTTTTCTGCTCATTATTCTTTTACGAGACACAATCATACTTCTTTCTCGACTCACTCTTCAATATGCAATTCATACAATTTCCTATATGTTTGAAATAGAAATGCAGCGCATAACACTCACACCATATACTCTATTCACTTTTGTTTTACGTAACTATTCACATGTTATTCTCTGCTCGCTCTTCAACATACAATTCGTACTATATATATGCAATCCATTTTACCACGCAACGTATTATATGCACATTGCTTTCCTTTACATGACACATTCACATGTCCTTCACTACTCCCTCTTCTACAAACAGTTCGTACAGTTTACATATGTTTGGAATAGAAATGCAGCGTATTACATTCACACAATTTTCCCTATTCAGTTTTCTTTTACTAAACACAATCACATATCTTTCTCTTCAACGGGGAATTCATACAATATGATTGAAATAGAAATGAAGATTACATTCACACGGCTCCCTCTACTAGCTTTTCTTCCCGTAGTATCTGTTATTGTCCAACAGTGCTTTTGCATAGTGTCGTTTCGGTGCTTTTATAAAAACAAAGAAATACTTAAACAGGTGAAATTGTCACAATTGGTGTCAAAAGTGCGACAAAAAGCACGATATGGAACAGATATTAGAGAAGATGGACATAATAGGAAATAAAATGAATTCCGGAATGTGGCAGATGGAAACAAATATGGAAGCCGAGTTGAAAAATGCAAACTCCGGAATGGAAAAAGTGAAAACGGGAATGTCCAACGTGAAGATAGATTAACGAGCGACTAGCCGGGGTGAAGGAAGACGTGAAGAACTCGGCGGAAAGATGGAGGACTTTGGCCCTGGAAGATAAAGTCGGCCGCAGCACCAAAGAACTGAACTTCATAGTGGAACAAATGCTCGACGAAACACTCAAATAGGTGGATATCTATGTGGGACCCCTATGTTTAATAGTGGACGTCTTACGACTCAAATGATAATGAAAAATTTATATGTATCACTATATCCTTTGTACCTCGGAAACGGCTCTAACCATTGCGATGAAATTTATATTTAGTTAACGTTTTGCTTTTCAAGTTTATCTAAGTATCTTCTCCCCCCCCCAAAAAAAAAAACCCACGATTTTACAAAAAATAAAAATACCGAGTGAAACTCGGTCACCTATGTATTTGATTATAAAAAGAACAAGTGTTAAAAATCTGATGTGTTACACTCACATGACTTTCTCTACTCTTGTGCTAACCATTCTTACAAACTCTTATTCCTACATCATCCATGTTCTAAATAACCAAAAACTTGCTCCTTGAATTGCTACAAAAGACACAGTTACACAGTTTGATCATGATGGTACGAGGTATACGTACAACGTTAGACTACCATTACTGCATACGTGACTCCGATTGGTGCCGTACCGCAGTCTATCTCGTTAGCCACGGGACGACGAATGAAGTGAGCTTCGAGTTACCTTACACTCATATGTCAGGATAAGGGAATTTACCACCTTAAACGGGCTTCGGACTGGCAATATGCCTCTGCCACCACACATTCGTGTCCTTGCGGTCGGTATGGAGTGAGTCCCCTGCTGCTTAGGCAAACCTTTAGGCATCCACGCTGTCCGGGATAAAGGGAGGACAGGTTGTGTGTGTGAGCTGCATGGACACATGTTTATACTGCTCAGGACAATGTAATGAAAATGCTGTATAACTAATTGCTTCATTTGCTCACCTATTAACAGTAATATGTTTTGACGTAGGTTAGCACGCGGGCCACTATTGAGATACCTACGGAAAGCATTGTTGCTTTGTAAAACTAGCTAACACATTGGTAATACAATAGTAGCAGGCAGGCCATTGTTGTGCTCAGTTTACGTCTCAAAGTGTGAACAGAGAGAATTTCCATGTACGACTTCAAATGAGACGTAGTCACTTGAATGTTTGAGGGGGACTTTAGCGGACTATTGTCACGTGACACTGTACTTAAGAGGGGGCGGCGATCTCTTAAAGATGAAGAGACCAGCAACAGTAACATCACCACAATGTCCGAGACATTGAGCTGGCATTAGGGATTAGGTTTCAACAATTCTTCATGAACATCTTCGTGTAAGGGGCACATTGTTGCATCAGCTCACACCACTAATGTAACAATGCATGCATGACATTAGCATGCGCTAAGTTCCTCCATACAGTCCTTGGAGAGTGTCCTACTGCGTTATTTGCGTAGTTTCCAGCACAGTAACGTTTTAACAGCAGTGCGACACACACGACATCAGCTCCAGCACACTTAGATGTAAATGTGAGGAATCACCTCAACGTCGCATATTCAGATCGATGGATTGGTAGAGGTGGGCCAGTTGTATGGACACTCCTGTAACGTCAGTAGACGATCTTATTGCTTGAGTCCACGCAGCGATTGATCGATGGATTGGTAGAGGTGGGCCAGCTGTATGGCCAGATCCGACACCTCTTGACTATTTTCTGTGGAGTTGTATGGACACTCCTGTAACGTCAGTAGAGGATCTTATTGCTCCAGTCCACGCAGCGATTGATCGATGGATTGGTAGAGGTGGACCAGTTGTATGGACACTCCTGTAACGTCAGTAGACGATCTTATTTCTCCAGTCCACGCAGCGATTGATCGATGGATTGGTAGAGGTGGACCAGTTGTATGGACACTCCTGTAACGTCAGTAGACGATCTTATTGCTTGAGTCCACGCAGCGATTGATCGATGGATTGGTAGAGGTGGACCAGTTGTATGGACACTCCTGTAACGTCAGTAGACGATCTTATTGCTTGAGTCCACGCAGCGATTGATCGATGGATTGGTAGAGGTGGGCCAGTTGTATGGCCAGATCCGACACCTCTTGACTATTTTCTGTGGAGTTGTATGGACACTCCTGTAACGTCAGTAGAGGATCTTATTGCTCCAGTCCACGCAGCGATTGATCGATGGATTGGTAGAGGTGGGCCAGTTGTATGGCACTCCTGTAACGTCAGTAGAGGATCTTATTGCTCCAGTCCACGCAGCGATTGATCGATGGATTGGTAGAGGTGGGCCAGTTGTATGGCACTCCTGTAACGTCAGTAGACGATCTTATTGCTCCAGTCCACGCAGCGATTGATCGATGGATTGGTAGAGGTGGGCCAGTTGTATGGCACTCCTGTAACGTCAGTAGAGGATCTTATTGCTCCAGTCCACGCAGCGATTGATCGATGGATTGGTAGAGGTGGACCAGTTGTATGGCACTCCTGTAACGTCAGTAGACGATCTTATGGCTCCAGTCCACGCAGCGATTGATCGATGGATTGGTAGAGGTGGACCAGTTGTATGGCACTCCTGTAACGTCAGTAGACGATCTTATTGCTCCAGTCCACGCAGCGATTGATCGATGGATTGGTAGAGGTGGGCCAGTTGTATGGCACTCCTGTAACGTCAGTAGAGGATCTTATTGCTCCAGTCCACGCAGCGATTGATCGATGGATTGGTAGAGGTGGACCAGATCCGACACCTCTTGACTATTTTCTGTGCAGTTGTATGGCACTCCTGTAACGTCAGTAGACGATCTTATTGCTCCAGTCCACGCAGCGATTGATCGATGGATTGGTAGAGGTGGGCCAGTTGTATGGCACTCCTGTAACGTCAGTAGACGATCTTATTGCTCCAGTCCACGCAGCGATTGATCGATGGATTGGTAGAGGTGGACCAGATCCGACACCTCTTGACTATTTTCTGTGCAGTTGTATGGCACTCCTGTAACGTCAGTAGACGATCTTATTTCTCCAGTCCACGCAGCGATTGATCGATGGATTGGTAGAGGTGGACCAGATCCGACACCTCTTGACTATTTTCTGTGCAGTTGTATGGCACTCCTGTAACGTCAGTAGACGATCTTATTTCTCCAGTCCACGCAGCGATTGATCGATGGATTGGTAGAGGTGGACCAGATCCGACACCTCTTGACTATTTTCTGTGCAGTTGTATGGCACTCCTGTAACGTCAGTAGACGATCTTATTTCTCCAGTCCACGCAGCGATTGATCGATGGATTGGTAGAGGTGGACCAGTTGTATGGCACTCCTGTAACGTCAGTAGACGATCTTATTTCTCCAGTCCACGCAGCGATTGATCGATGGATTGGTAGAGGTGGACCAGATCCGACACCTCTTGACTATTTTCTGTGCAGTTGTATGGCACTCCTGTAACGTCAGTAGACGATCTTATTGCTTGAGTCCACGCAGCGACAACCGCACGTATTCGGTCATGTGCACGAGGTTCACCATCGCCGATATAATGACATAAGAGATACATAGTTCGAAACTCATTTGTAATGTAGATACTTGGATGCACTACAGCGTCCAGACAGGGGTTCCTGTTTGCCGTCCCGCACATCATACAAAACATTGTCGGTGTATTTTAGGACACCCGTATATTTCACGATAGTTACCATGTTTGAAACACATTTATCATGAATAAAGAAGTGTCATTTTGTTACTTCAATGAATACCCAGGTGATTACTTAAAATTACTTTATTAAATGCACAAGTAGCCTCCATTAACACGTGAATACTTGATGATTCAGTAACTGTTATTAACTTACAGGGGGTAAAACTGCGACAAGCTTCACTTATTCTAAATTTCATTTCTCTCTAGCTGTGGTGCTATATCTCCACAAGCAGTAGTCGGGAGAAAGAGGAGGCCATGTGACAGGTCCAACACGGCCAATCCACCAATCAACAAATTTCTCGTTTAACAGCTGACGTATACATATTGCACAATGTGGTGGTGCACCATCATGCCGACAGCATATTTTTCCTCTCGCATTGAAGGGCATGTTTTCCAAGAGGGGATATAACTCCTGTTTAAGAAAATGACAATATGCTTTCATATCTACCTGTATATAAAAAAACCTACAGTATTGTATTTTGAGAGTTCAGGTGACTTTCACACCACAATATCCGTGCCCTTTCATTTCATACTTGGTTTCCTCCCAGGGTTAATGTCCTGTACCTACTAACTTGAATTAGCTCAAAAATTCAATTTAGAAAAGAACGTTTGAATAAAGGTAGCGCCGTGGCCGAGCGGTTGGAGCGTTCGCCTACCATGTAGGCGGTTCAGGTTCGATCCCAGGGACCCGCATGTGGTATTCGTGGTGGACGAAGTGGCTCCAGGGCAAGTTTACTCCGGGTTCTCCGGTTTCCCTCACCATTTATTCCTCCAATTGCTCCATTGTCACATTTCCAATAATCGATTTCGCCTACATTTCATACCACCCTCTTCCTCACTCTCATACTTGCAGGTGTTCACTCTGTCTGGTACATAGGTTCCTGTGTTCCCTGACAGACGTCTGGCTCTAGACACTGTCTTGTAAGTCCTCACTCTCATACTTGCAGGTGTTCACTCAGTCTGGTACATAGGTTCCTGTGTTCCCTGACAGACGTCTGACCCTAGACACTGGCTTGTAAATCCTCACTCTCATACTTGCAGGTGTTCACTCTGTCTGGTACATAGGTTCCTGTGTTCCCTGACAGACGTCTGACCCTAGACATTGGCTTGTAAATCCTCACTCTCATACTTGCAGGTGTTCACTCTGTCTGGTACATAGGTTCCTGTGCTCCCTGACAGACATCTGACCCTAGACACTGACTTGTAAGTGCTCACTCTCATACTTGCAGGTGTTCACTCTGTCTGGTACATAGGTTCCTGTGTTCCCTGACAGACGTCTGACCCTAGACACTGGCTTGTAAGTCCTCACTCTCATACTTGCAGCTGTTCACTCTGTCTGGTACATAGGTTCCTGTGTTCCCTGACAGACGTCTGACCCTAGACACTGGCTTGTAAGTCCTCACTCTCATACTTGCAGCTGTTCACTCTGTCTGGTACATAGGTTCCTGTGTTCCCTGACAAGACGTCTGACTCTAGACACTGGCTTGTAAGTCCTCACTCTCATACTTGCAGGTGTTCACTCTGTCTGGTACATAGGTTCCTGTGTTCCCTGACAGACGTCTGACCCTAGACACTGGCTTGTAAGTCCTCACTCTCATACTTGCAGCTGTTCACTCTGTCTGGTACATAGGTTCCTGTGTTCCCTGACAAGACGTCTGACTCTAGACACTGGCTTGTAAGTCCTCACTCTCATACTTGCAGGTGTTCACTCTGTCTGGTACATAGGTTCCTGTGTTCCCTGACAGACGTCTGACCCTAGACACTGACTTGTAAGTCCTCACTCTCATACTTGCAGGTGTTCACTCTGTCTGGTACATAGGTTCCTGTGTTCCCTGACAGACGTCTGACCCTAGACACTGACTTGTAAGTCCTCACTCTCATACTTGCAGGTGTTCACTCTGTCTGGTACATAGGTTCCTGTGTTCCCTGACAGACGTCTGACTCTAGACACTGACTTGTAAGTCCTCACTCTCATACTTGCAGGTGTTCACTCAGTCTGGTGCATAGGTTCCTATGTTCCCTGACAGACGTCTGACTCTAGACACTGACTTGTAAGTCCTCACTCTCATACTTGCAGGTGTTCACTCAGTCTGGTGCATAGGTTCCTATGTTCCCTGACAGACGTCTGACCCTAGACACTGACTTGTAAGTCCTCACTCTCATACTTGCAGGTGTTCACTCTGTCTGGTACATAGGTTCCTGTGTTCCCCGACAGACGTCTGACCCTAGACACTGACTTGTAAGTCCTCACTCTCATACTTGCAGGTGTTCACTCTGTCTGGTACATAGGTTCCTGTGTTCCCTGACAGACGTCTGACCCTAGACACTGGCTTGTAAGTCCTCACTCTCATACTTGCAGGTGTTCACTCTGTCTGGTACATAGGCTCCTGTGTTCCCTGACAGACGTCTGACTCTAGACACTGGCTTGTAAGTCCTCACTCTCATACTTGCAGGTGTTCACTCTGTCTGGTACATAGGTTCCTGTGTTCCCTGACAGACGTCTGACCCTAGACACTGGCTTGTAAGTCCTCACTCTCATACTTGCAGGTGTTCACTCAGTCTGGTGCATAGGTTCCTATGTTCCCTGACAGACGTCTGACCCTAGACACTGACTTGTAAGTCCTCACTCTCATACTTGCAGGTGTTCACTCTGTCTGGTACATAGGTTCCTGTGTTCCCTGACAGACGTCTGACTCTAGACACTGACTTGTAAGTCCTCACTCTCATACTTGCAGGTGTTCACTCAGTCTGGTGCATAGGTTCCTGTGTTCCCTGACAGACGTCTGACTCTAGACACTGGTTTGTAAGTCCTCACTCTCATACTTGCAGGTGTTCACTCTGTCTGGTACATAGGTTCCTGTGTTCCCTGACAGACGTCTGACTCTAGACACTGGCTTGTAAGTCCTCACTCTCATACTTGCAGGTGTTCACTCTGTCTGGTACATAGGTTCCTGTGTTCCCTGACAGATGTCTGGCTCTAGACACTGGGTTGTAAGTCCTAGGGGGTGTTAGTGCTACGTAAGGGAGGGTAATCAGGTAAAGAAATAAATTGTATAACAATTTATGGGTCGGTTGTCTCCTTGGGGCAGTGTTAACTCTGCTGCTTACCTAATGGGAGACCCAGGTTTGATTTCCGGTACCGTCGTGGGGATTTTCTCCCACTGGGAGACCTGGTCCGGGTGCACTCAGCCTCGTTAGGTCCCTGGAGGACTATTGAGGAGCTACTTCATAGAAAATTAGTGTGGCCCCTGGTCGAGGGTGGGTGGTTGGGGTTTAAGGGCCCGTCGACAGTGAGGTCATTAGAGGCCGCCCCCCGGTCGAGAAGACCACATAACCAGCCAGGAGGAACCACGTCCCACCTCCAGTACTGCATCCCACTCATGACGCCTGTGGTGGGAAGAGATGAAGGATGCAGCAGTCGGGCGGTAGGCCTTCACCTGGATGGGCTCTTGTGAAGCACGACTATTATTCAGGGGAACCAAAACCTAAGAGAAAAGTATAATGGCTGCATTTAAGATTCTGAGCTTGGCTCTGTCTGAGTATTTTGTCAATGACAATTTGGAAGTCCCCCTTCTCCATTAAGATATTTGTTTTTGTATTCATGTAAGACGTGGGTCACCATGTATATGCCTGAAGGTAATTCTGTTGAGTGGGAATTGCTTCCTTACCCGGAAACAAGGGACGTTTTCAGTACGGTTTGTAAGAGTTCATTCGCCTCCTCGCATCGAACACTCCGTCGGTTGCCATGGAAACGTGCAGCGCTGCTCAGTGGCCAGACACTACACTAAAACCCCGCCAGACTGACCTATACTAATCCTCCTTGCTTTATTTTAGCACGTTCACTAGTTTAAGGTTCACCGGCCAGTTCCCAGATATTACCTTCACCTGTAACAGCTGTACCTCAGATGTCTCCAGGTGTTAGGTGTTCACTCACGGGGAGGGGCTGCATAATATTCACAACTTTTGCAAATGAAACACAGATACACGATTGTGAGCTCGCGGTTGCATTCGGGAGGTCCTGCGTTCGATTCCTGAGACCAGCCGTTCTTCTTCTTCTTGCTTGGCAAGGCGAATGCTGTGCAGCTTTGTTTCCCATACTTTCGTGTTTCAGACAGGCGCTGACGGGTAGAAAAACAATCCCTATGTCACTTGTACATTCTCCTCTCCTGGTAGTGGTAATATTCCAAGGTCGCGCGTTTAAACCGTCAAAAAATGAATGTCGCAAAAATGCACAAATCAAAATTTACATTTGTGCAAAATGTTGCTAATATAACATTTTATAAATTATACCATACTATGAATTGGCGGTTTAAAAGAGAAACACGTCTATACTGAACTCAACAGTAGTTTATTAATTAAATATTATTTTTCACTTTCTCTACGAAGTATAGTAAGTAGACGAAGTATTGCATTCCACCTAAAAATTCGATGTCGAGATTTCACCAAAAATATGTTTTCAGGCCCCATGAATCCAAAGAAAATCCTTTTTAGGAAAACGCGCGCGCGCCCGTGTGTGTGTGTGAGAGAGAGAGAGAGAGAGAGAGAGAGAGAGAGAGAGAGAGAGAGAGAGAGGAGAAAGAGAGAGAGAGAGAGGGGGGGGGAGAGCAGGATAACTTAAAAACGAAAGTCGGTTAAAAACCAAACTTGGTATTTAAGGTCTTTCAAGGATTCGACACGAAGATTTTGAAGAAAATTGCTCCACCCTAAAGTACTCTTTGGATGGAAAATTTTTCGAACATTTTGATTAAAATGCCGTATGTTTCAGATTCTTTTTTATTAAAAATGAACTGTATATCTTCAATTTTGTGGCTATAGCCTATAAAGTACTGTTTACTCTGGATGACTTTTGCATAACTGGCAAACCGTAAGAGATAGACCAACTCTTATCATACAAAAAATGTATTTTATATTTGTGTGAGTTTTGGAGAACTTATATTTCTGTCAAATGGAACATCACCATTAATTTTTTTTATATGTTAACCGTGCAAAGCGAACGGAATTTTAAAGTTCTAAAACATTTGAGTATTGCTCAAAGCCAACTCTATTCCCATATTCCCCTTATACCTACAAGGAAATAAGCAATAAGATAATTTGTACAGAAGTTTATCTCAACTAACACGAAGAAGATATAGGAATAAGAGTTTGTAAGAATGGTTAGTACAAGAGTAGAGAAAGTCATGTGAGTGCAACACATCAGATCTTTTGTATAGCAATATTTTGTGTATCTCTTACAGTTTACCAGTTATACAAAAGTTATTCAGAATGAAGAGAACTTCAGAGAATATTCACAGAAAATTTATTATACATTTCATATGTTAGACCTAGGATCGGAGTCATACGGCTGCACTTTGCGACTTAGGGCCCTCAAACTCTCGGGTACACTTTGCGACTTAGGACCCTCAATCTCTCGGCTACACTTTGTGACTTAGGGCCCTCAATCTCTCGGCTACACTTTGTGACTTAGGGCCCTCAATCTCTCGGCTACACTTTGTGACTTAGGGCCCTCAATCTCTCGGCTACACTTTGTGACTTAGGGCCCTCAATCTCTCGGCTACACTTTGTGACTTAGGGCCCTCAATCTCTCGGCTACACTTTGTGACTTGGGGCCCTCAGTTATTCGGCTACACTTTGCGACTTAGAGCCCTCAGTTATTCGGCTACACTTTGTGACTTGGGGCCCTCAGTTATTCGGCTACACTTTGTGACTTAGGGCCCTCAATCTCTCGGCTACACTTTGTGACTTGGGGCCCTCAGTTATTCGGCTACACTTTGTGACTTAGGGCCCTCAATCTCTCGGCTACACTTTGTGACTTGGGGCCCTCAGTTATTCGGCTACACTTTGCGACTTAGGACCCTCAATCTCTCGGCTACACTTTGTGACTTAGGGCCCTCAATCTCTCGGCTACACTTTGTGACTTAGGGCCCTCAATCTCTCGGCTACACTTTGTGACTTAGGGCCCTCAATCTCTCGGCTACACTTTGTGACTTGGGGCCCTCAGTTATTCGGCTACACTTTGCGACTTAGAGCCCTCAGTTATTCGGCTACACTTTGTGACTTGGGGCCCTCAGTTATTCGGCTACACTTTGTGACTTAGGGCCCTCAATCTCTCGGCTACACTTTGTGACTTGGGGCCCTCAGTTATTCGGCTACACTTTGTGACTTAGGGCCCTCAATCTCTCGGCTACACTTTGTGACTTAGGGCCCTCAGTTATTCGGCTACACTTTGTGACTTAGGGCCCTCAATCTCTCGGCTACACTTTGTGACTTAGGGCCCTCAGTTATTCGGCTACACTTTGCGACTTAGGGCCCTCAATCTCTCGGCTACACTTTGTGACTTGGGGCCCTCAGTTATTCGGCTACACTTTGTGACTTAGGGCCCTCAATCTCTCTGCTACACTTTGTGACTTAGGGCCCTCAATCTCTCGGCTACACTTTGCGACTTAGAGCCCTCAGTTATTCGGCTACACTTTGTGACTTGGGGCCCTCAGTTATTCGGCTACACTTTGCGACTTAGAGCCCTCAGTTATTCGGCTACACTTTGTGACTTAGGGCCCTCAATTATTCGGCTACACTTTGTGACTTAGAGCCCTCAGTTATTCGGCTACACTTTGTGACTTAGGGCCCTCAATCTCTCGGCTACACTTTGTGACTTAGGGCCCTCAATCTCTCGGCTACACTTTGCGACTTAGAGCCGTCTGTTACTCGGCTACACTTTGTGACTTAGAGCCGTCTGTTACTCGGCTACACTTTGTGACTTAGAGCCGTCTGTTACTCGGCTACACTTTGTGACTTAGAGCCGTCTGTTACTCGGCTACACTTTGTGACTTAGAGCCGTCTGTTACTCGGCTACACTTTGTGACTTAGAGCCGTCTGATATTCGGCTACACTTTGTGACTTAGGGCCCTCAGTTATTCGGCTACACTTTGTGACTTGGGGCCCTCAGTTATTCGGCTACACTTTGCGACTTAGAGCCGTCTGTTACTCGGCTATGGTAAGTGAAGTTTGTGTTACGCTAGCAACATGTGAATGTGAATGCTTACAGCTTCGCCATCTGGAACACGGTGCTGGGCACGTCGCTGCTGACGATGCCGTGGGGCGTGGAGAGGTCTGGACTGCTAGCAGGACTTGTTACCATTGTTCTGATGGGGGCTGTGTCGCTCTACACAGCATATAGGATCCTGCAGGTGCAGGACAAGAGAGGTGTACCTGGGGGTGAGGTGGCGCAGCTCACTGATACACTCCTGGGAGAGTATGCTGCCCTGGCTGCCAAGATCATATCCATGGTCGTCCTCACAGGGGCCGTCATCACCTACTGGATCCTCATGACCAACTTCCTCTACCACTCCGTCAATTTCTTCTACGGTAAGTTGGTTACAACTAAATATCATTCACTTATGTCACGGAAGTTTACATGTATTTTATGACAAATGAAAAATCCACATATTTTTATTCCTCTTTGTTTCTTCTAAAATCGAATCACAACTTGTCTCCATTAGGTACTGGTAATTTTTGTGGAAATCAACGTTTTGTGAAACTTCTCGCAACAAGCCCTGCACTTGAAGCCTTTAGAACTGTGTGGAAATGGCCTTCGTTATTAGCTTTTATTGTCGCGTTTTGCCTAGTAACGTAGTGGTGAGAAATTATAAAAGAGTCTTCCGGGCTGATTTGCCGTGGTCTGCTGGAGTAACTTGGTCCAGACGTTTCATCCACTACCCGCGGTGGACATCATCGGTGGCGTGGTCGAAGTCTTCTTGGTGAAGGCACTGTTGCGTCTGAGGCGTTGTTAAGTTAAGTTAAGTTATTTATTAGAAAAGTGTTGGCCTGGTGCCGGTACAATGGGCCCGGCTTACAGGCTATATTTAACATTTTTTTACATTTGGCTTTGTTTATATATACACTTTTTCGGTGTCTACAAAAAACCCATACGGTGACCATCTGTAGGTCACGAAGAATAGTTTTCTTTTGTCTTTTGTCTGTTTCGTCTTTGGGTTATATATACATATGTACATATTTACAAATTATATACAGACACATACACGCACGCATTCACCCACACACACACTCGTACACACATACACACACATCTTCACTGGGCACACCAGAAATATGCGTCCCAGCGCACTACACTATTTACACTATGTACACTGTCCCGCGGTGGCAGCTCCTGAATATTTTCCGAGGCGAGGGCCTCTGCCGGAACATGTATGTGGCTTAGGGACGAGGTTGCGTGGACGCGCATTAGTCGGCGAGCCAAGCCGCTTCTAGAACATTTTTATCCTAGTATGTTTGCGGTGCTTCGGCTCGCCTTTGCCGATGTTAGCGATCACGTCATTTTCGTGGTTCCTAATGCGCGTCCATGCCGCCATTGCTCTTTTGTCTATTGCCTCCGGGATGAACGGGATATGAGTTTCGAGGTGAAGAGTTTGGGTGGTGGTGAGGAGTGGAGCAGAGAGGATTTTTCTGAGGGAGAGGTTTTGGAGGGTTTGGAGTTGTTTGAGGGCAGTTTTGGAGGCATTAGCCCAGGCCACACATGCATACAGGACCACCGAGAGAATAAATGACCTATATAGTATAAGTTTTGACTTTAGTCGCAACTGTTTACTACGGAAGATGGGGGCGCACAACTTTAGCCGCTGTCTGCCTTTATTGGCGCTATTTTTTATGTGGGTGGACCAACACATTGTGCGGTCCAAGGTGACACCTAAGTATTTAACTTGCTGACGGCAGTGCAATACTTGACCACCGACCGTTAGGTCCGTTGCCAAAGTGTGACGCCGCTTAGAGAAATGAATCAGCTGGCATTTGTCGGGATTAATTTTGATTTTCCAGTCATGTTGCCATGAGAGGAAGTTGTTCACATAACGTTGCATTTCTGCAAGGCCGAAACGTGGATTTCTATGGTGGTTGTATATTGCAGTGTCGTCAGCATACATGGCGACCTTGCATCTGGCGTCCACTGGGAAATCATTGGTGAATAATATATACAGAAAAGGGGACATTATTGCCCCTTGTGGGACGCCAGCCCGCATCACTCGCTCCCGTGAGGAGGAGCGGCCCACTTGGATGTAAAACTGCCGGTTTTCTAGAAAATTGTGCAGCAAGTATAGATAATTTTGAAGAGCCGGGAAATTGTGGTGCAGTTTATAAATAAGGCCATTGTGCCAGCACCGGTCAAATGCAGCTTCTACGTCCAGAAATAGCGCCAACGTTGAAGCCCCATTGTTAAATTGCTCTGTTACGTCATCAGTTAGTCTGAGGAGCTGTAGTTCAGTGGAATGTCCTTTTCTAAAGCCAAACTGTGAATTTGAGAGTTCATGTGTTGCCGAGACTTGTTTTTGAAGTCGAGAAAGGATACATTTTTCGAGCAGTTTACCAATAGTAGACAAAAGACTAATGGGACGGTAGTTTTGCGGTTGTCTGGTGCTTTTCCCTTGCTTTGGGAGCATGATAACCTTAGCTCGTTTCCAAGTAGAGGGGAAATAGCCTTGCTGCAAACAGGCGTTAAATATCTTTGTTAGTTGCACCAGAGCTTTTCTCGGGAGATGCTTAAGTTCCTCATTAGTCACTTTGTCTGGACCGGCAGCTTTCCCATTAGGCAATTTCCTAATGAGCTTGTAAATTTCCTGCGGTGTTATGGTGGGTAGTTGTTGCTCTTGCTTCTGCGCCACCCAGGTTTGTACCCATGTCTGGACCTCCCGTTCTATTTCACAGTTGGTCACTGGGTTTTCGGTGAATCTGTCTTGGAGACAGTCAGCGAAGACCTCGGCTTCCTCTCTGCGGAGAAGTGCAAGCCGCTTTGAGTGTGCAGCGCCTCAGTTGCGGAGTTGACGCTCGTGGAAACTTTGAAAGCCTTGAGTAATTTCCACAAAGAAGAGTCCGAATGTGTGGTACTCAGCATTTTGTTTTCCCATTGTTCAGTTTTATTGATTTTAATTTGTTGCCGAATGATGTTGCGTAGCCATTTTGCTAGCACTTTATATTCAGGCTGACGGGTGTATCGCCACAGTTTTGTCAAGCGTCGTCTCCGCGCAATGAGTTGCTCTACCTCGGGGTACGTGCAAAAACCGGGTGGTCTTGTGGTGTATGTGGTAGCATTTCTCTTGGCTGTGTGTAGCGAGGCAGTAAAGTTTTCAATGGCGACATCTATGTCTGCCTCGCTATAGTATGACAGTCTGGGTTGCGCCATCCCGTGCATTTCCATGGTGAACTTATTCCAGTCGGTTTCAGCTCTACTTTGAGGGCCAGAGGCACTGGCTGAAATGCCACCCTGTATGTCGAAATGCACAGGAAGATGGTCGGAGTCCAGGCTGTGATAAACAGTAAAGTTATTTAACAGTGTCGCATTTTTTGTTAGTACGATGTCCAAAATCTCAGCGTCAAAGTGCCCTGATCGATGCCAAAAAGTGGGTTCTGGGGGAAGATGTACCTCAATGTCATCATTATCAGTTATAAATTCAACCAGGAGATTTCCCGCCGCGTTTGCCCGGCGTGAAAACCACCAGGGGTGCCGGGCATTGAAATCTCCTGCAATTATAACGTGCTCCTCTAAAGCGAGGATCTGCTCGAGGTCTTGTGTAAAGTCTGGAGAGTTAGGGGGCCGATAAAGTGCTACCAGCATAACCGTTTTACTATTTACACGTGTTTTAAGTGCTGTGCACTCTAACGCTGCCATTACAGGCAACGTAACAGAAGCATGAGCAATAGTATTTCTAAGCAAAATAGCAGTCCCTCCCCCTTGTCTGCCAATTCTGTCGTTCCGAAAGATTTGATACCCCTGGAGCTTAAAAGTGTGCTCGTGCTTTAATTTTGTTTCGCAGATGAATGCGACGTCAATTTTGTTACGCCGTAGGTAGTTTTCAAGCTCGTGTTGCTTCCTGTGGATGCCATCTGCATTCCACAGTAGTGCGCGCGTTAAAGTTGTGCCTCCCCTTACGTGGGCCATTTATTCTAAAAGAGCTGAGAGGAGACATATGATGGTCTCTATTTTCTCCCAAGTGCTGCTGCAGCTTTTGAATTTGGCTAGGAAAGGCTGCGCCTTCATCAATAATGATGGTAAATTTAGGTCTCTGAACATGTTTAATATATATTTTATCCCACTCAGGTCACCCGTGGGCGCCTGTTGGGGTAGTGGAGGGGGACCATTCTGTGGTGGCACTGGTGCGTTTTGCCCTCCGGTAGTTCCCGCATAGGAGATACCTGTTTGAACCAGGGCCGGGTGTATGATGGGTTTTGGCCCTGGCTGAGCACTGGGAGAGCTCCTGGCTATGGATGCCAGTTGACGGCGGTGACGTTCGTTGCGAAACGTCTCGCACCCCCTGTAGCTGGCAGGATGCGTTTCCCCACAATTAGCACAGTGGGGTACAACGCCCTGTTTGGCCTTTTTCGGGCAATCAGCCCGGCGGTGGAGGTCACCGCAAAGGACACACCGGGAGGTCATATTGCAGTTCCTAAAAGTGTGCCCCAACTGCTGGCAGTTGTAACATTGCGTTATATTTTGGTTTGTTTTCAGGACCTCCACGGTGACCATCATATGGCACACCTCTCGTTCCTGTAGAAGTTTTTGGTTTTCGGTGGTCCTGTCAAGACTTACCTGAAAATTTGGCAGAGGCCTGCCACGTGAAGTCATCTGTCGTACCTGGACACCGGTGTAGCCTTTTAGGACCAGGTCCTCTTTCACGTAATCTTCCTCTAAGTCAGCTGGAAGACGTTTGATTACGTAGCGAAGAGGTTGGTCCCCACGTGGAGTAAAACTAGTCTGGGATGCGGAATTTATACACGGAGGGGTCTTCTCTGATTGGCTCGGGGCTCGCTGAGATCCTCCCAGTAATGGCCTACCGCGTCGTGCGTAGACCATTACGAGCCGCTTTCTGGAATGCCAACGGCGTCAGGGAACAACGACCAGGCATTCTAGAATTTGTACAGTCCTACGGGATCGACATCCTCATGGTGACCGAAACACACCTGCATGCTGGTATACACTTCTCGCTGCCAAGTTACGTCGCCCATCGGTCTGATCGGGTCGGCCGACAGGGCGGTGGTACCGCAATCTTCATCAAAAGCATCATCACCCATACACCCTTCCCTCTTCCTGCCCTTCAACATGTGGAAGCTACTGCCATTAGGCTTGCCATTGGTGGTGTGGACACTTTGTTGATTGCGGCTTATGACCCTCCAGATCATCGCTTCTATGAAGCAGATTACACCACACTCCTCAACCTACACCCAGTAGTCTGCATCGCTGGAGATCTCAACGCGAAGCATGGGCTCTGGCACAGTCGCATTAGCAACCAGAGGGGGCGAGGGCTCTACCGCCTCATCAGCGGAGACCCAAACCTCGTCGCGCACGGGCCGAGAGGTCCTACATTCCATCCGGCCCGCGGCAGGCCTGACGTCTTAGACATCATGATCACCAAGAACATGCCATTACATTTTGACCTCTCGGCAGTAAATGAACTGGATTCTGACCATGACCCTGTCGTGGTAGATTCCACAGCAGCCATGCCAGCTCTGTTAAACTCAGACTGGACATTTGAGACCGACTGGGATGCAGCAGTCCTAGAACTAAACCGTTCCGTCGACCCTCGACCTCGCATCGATGATATCGAGGCGCTGGAAGAGGCAGCGTCGGACTTTTCCCACCAGATCCTAAATGCGGTACGCGCACATACTCACCGCATTCCCACCAACACCCCAGATCCTCGAACCTTACCTATAGAACTCCGACAGTTGATAAAAGCCAAGGCAACTGTTCGGAAGCTATGGCAGCGTTTCCGCCATCCCAGGATAGGAGCAGTTTACCAGAGGTTCAAATCCCTGGTAAGGCGACTGCTCCGTGCACATAGAACATCAGCCTGGGAAAACACATTACAAACTGTAAACCTTCAAGAAAAGAAACCCTGGCGGATTATTAGGGCCTTGAGGAAGGACAAGACCCAATACCAGCATCCTCTGCACGGCACTCGTGGGAGACTCGCTTTTGAGCCCGACGAAAAAGCCACTGTGTTCGCGGACCACCTTGAGGTACAGTTTGAACCCCGGGAGGACCCGCAAGACGAAGACTTTACCGAACTCGTGGATGCAACCGTGGATTACCTCTATGAGGAACCACGGCGGCTACATGAGAGGATCCATCTCCCTATAATCACCCCGAAAGCGGTGATTTCTGAAATCCTAAGTCTGAACCCAAATAAATCCCCTGGACATGACGGCGTCACGGCGCTCATGCTTCAGCACCTACCCAAAAAGGCTGTGGTTCGTTTGACTCGGATCTTCAATGCATGCCTCCGTCTTCGTCACTTTCCGGTTTTCTGGGAGGAAGCGAGGGTGGTATGTTTATTGAAGCCGACCAAAAACCCAGTCTTTCCTAACAACTGCCGTTCCATCAGCATTCTCCCAATCGTCTCAAAAGTTTTTGAGCGGTTGCTCCATACCCGCCTATTACCTCTGTTTGAGGAGAGGCAACTCCTACCGGATCATCAGTTTGGTTTTCGTCGGGGTCATTCCACGTCCATGCAGTTGCTGCGTGTGGCCGAGATGGTATCTCTGGGATTCCAGGGAAACATCAAGACCGTAGCGGTGCTGCTGGATGTGGAAAAGGCTTTCGCCACAACTTGGCACCAGGGCCTTCTGTACAAACTTAAGCAGGCAAATATCCCTCCACCATATCTCACTATCCTTAGCAGTTTCCTTCAGGACCGCACTTTCAGAGTGAAAGTGGAAGGAAAACTGTCTACCAAAAGACAAATAGCGGCCGGAGTCCCAGAGGGCAGTGTACTCTCCCCGCTACTCTTCGCAGCTTACATGTCCGATTTCCCCACGGAACAACAAACTGCGACATGCCAGTATGCGGACGACGTCCTCATCATGGCACAGAACAAAAACGTGAGATATTGCCTCCCTCCCCTTCAACGACAACTCGACGCCGTCGACCGTTGGAGTGAAAAGTGGAGAATGGCTATTAGTCCGGGGAAAAGCTCCGCTCTCCTCCTTGGTAAGGTTCGCAATTGGCGACCGGATCGGTCACTTCGGCTCAGGCGGAGAAATATCCCATGGGTAACCTCCGCCAAATACTTAGGCGTTGTCCTCGATCGCGGGCTAACATACGCCACACACGTCCGCGCAAAGGCCAAAGTTGGTCACGCTGCGCTCAGACAGCTCTACCCTATCCTCAGATCTACTATGCCCAACCACCTTAAATTAAGGATTTACCGGGCCATCATTCCGCCCATGATCCTTTATGGCTGCGAAGCCTGGGGATCAGCTGCACCTTCACATATCATCAAACTTCAGTCGGTGCAGAACAGGGCACTTAGAATGATCTTCAATACCGGACGTAGATTCCCGTCTCACATCCTACATACCCAAACAGGACTTCCTTACATCGAGGACTTGGTAAAGGAGCGATCCCGAACCATGTACTCGAAAATTAACTCCCACACCAATCAGCTGGTACGGGTATTAGGTCAATATGACCACTTAGCACCTAGAAGGAAGAAAAGTTACCGCTTACCCAAGGACGTCCTTGGATAAGGGTAACGCCACTCCCATCTTCTAACACATCATTACCCATCACCTATTCCTGCCCCCTTTCTGTATCCTGAATTAGGTATGCAGAAAGAAACCTTTGCCCAGAACAAAAACGCACGACAATACACGGACAACCTCCCATATCGGACAGATAAAGTCGCATTAGCGGCTAGGTGCTGTGCGAAAAGACACACCGTACAGGAGAACCTGTACGACCTGATTACGGTTCTGGTTCTGGTTCTGGGAGGGGGCTAGCTGCATCTCGGGCGCTACTAGATTCTGATTGGTTTGTGTTGCTTGACTGTCTGTGTTGTTTAATGTTATCGATGACGGGGTACCAAGTTTTGTTGAGCTTAAGGGCTTCCTCTTTTTTATTGAAGTTATTGGCATGTTTATAAATTTCTATGGCTTCGCGCTGTAGTCGAGCATGGTAGTGTGAGATGTTAGATAGAATGCTGGTCCTGAAACTTGATGACATGTTCCCCCTCCGCTTCTATAGCATGTTCAGCGACCGCTGACTTTTCAAATTGTCAAAGACGGCAGCATCTCTTGTGGTAGTGGTGTGAGTTAGCTGACCCTTAGCCTCCTTTGCCGGGGTCGCTACCACAATTTACATTTGCTAGATGATCTGGTGAACTTTGTACCACCTAAAATTGATTTGATTGTAACTCTTCATAGGTGATTATCAATCCTAATTGAACTTCCAACTCCAATTCATTGAGTTTGATAATATTAAACACATTGTGCACAGTTTGAATGTTGTTCGGATATTAACTGAAATTCGTTTGTAATTCAAATTAATTTAATATATTTTATTTACATGAAAGATATATGCAGTTGATATTCAATGCAAAGCTTTCTGTTAGACTATGTTTTTTTTTTTTCTTTTCCTGTGTGTAAATAAGCAAAAATGAATGTTTGCAAAATGTAACTAAATTCAATTTGCCCACATCTATTCCCAAAATCCACTACTACTTTTATGGAAAAACTATTTTAAATGTAATAGATGCAGCTGTCAAACAATAGGTCCGCCACAAACATCATATATTGAAAGTAACATTTCAATTTATCCTCTCCATGTAAGAATGAAACACTGCCAAACGACACAGAATTATTTTCACAGTCACTCGAATTTGTTGAACTTACCTTGAGAAGTTTACAATAATGAAATCCTCAAACTAAATTCATTGAGTCTTGCTAAAACAAAATTGAATGCGTTTTTTTAATATTATTTCTAAGCCTGCAAAGTCAATTTATCTTTTGGGGACATTGCTCCTTTCCCTGCCAGTTTACCGGTGCTCTCAGGAGAGAAGCGTGCATCTGATAATGGCAGTTACTGAGGTCACAGTGTTGAGAGAAACGCTTCATGAAAATAATCACACAATATTTCAAGAAATTGAGGCGCATTGCAGATTGGATCTCCAGCAGTTTTGTAAATGCTCCATCAATTCCTTCGTTTGAGGAGGGTCATATCCTGATGGGTGCCCCACAAAACAAAAACACACCCATGTCAAACGGTGTGAGAAAATGCTGAAACGATGTGAAGGAGGGGACTCCAGGCAGGTGTCTGACATTGTCACAGATGATGAAATCTGGATTTGTTAGTTTGATCTGGAGACCAAGCAGCAATCAGCAGTATGGATCTTTTGTGATGACTATCTATTGACAAAAGCAAAGTGTTGCCAAAGTATCTTACTTCTCCTGAAGGGTGGTCTTGTGGCAACCATTTCTCTGGAGGAGCAAAGCACGTTTACTGGGTTACTGCTAAGTGGTACACCACAGTTTGCTTGCCAAAAGTGCGGCCACACACGAGACTGCGAGGGATCCTTCTGCATCACGAGAATGTGTCTGCACACATGGCTAACATCGCTGTTCAGTTCCAGGGATCTACAGAGGTCAAACTTATGATTCATCCACCATACAGTCCCAACCTCAACCCATGTGATAAAAATTGCTTACCTGGAAAGAGTAAAAACGTACTCTTCTAAGGTCCTGACTACCTGTGCACCACGGGTTGTTCATCCTTTTGCACTACTGGAATTCCTGGAGTAGGAGAGTCATCACCTGGTACCAGTTTACTCACAAAGGATGAGGCTATCTTGCACTCTCTGTTGCTGCAGGTTGTTCATCCTTTTGCACTACTGGAATTCCTGGAGTAGGAGAGTCATCACCTGGTACCAGTTTACTCACAAAGGATGGGGCTATCTTGCACTCTCTGTTGCTGCAGGTTGTTTATCCTTGTGCTGCTGGAGTGGGACAGTCACTACCTGATACCAGTTTACTCACAAAGGATGGGGCTATCTTGCACTCTCTGTTGCTGCAGGTTGTTTATCCTTGTGCTGCTGGAGTGGGACAGTCACTACCTGATATCAGTTTACTCACAAAGGATGGGGTTATCTTGCACCCTCTGTTGCTGCAGGTTGTTTATCCTTGTGCTGCTGGAGTGGGAGAGTCACTACCTGATACCAGTTTACTCACAAAGGATGGGGCTATCTTGCACTCTCTGTTGCTGCAGGTTGTTTACCCTTGTGCTGCTGGAGTGGGAGAGTCACTACCTGATACCAGTTTACTCACAAAGGATGGGGCTATCTTGCACTCTCTGTTGCTGCAGGTTGTTTATCCTTGTGCTGCTGGAGTGGGAGAGTCACTACCTGATACCAGTTTACTCACAAAGGATGGGGCTATCTTGCACTCTCTGTTGCTGCAGGTTGTTTATCCTTGTGCTGCTGGAGTGGGACAGTCACTACCTGATATCAGTTTACTCACAAAGGATGGGGCTATCTTGCACTCTCCGTTGCTGCAGGTTGTTTATCCTTGTGCTGCTGGAGTGGGAGAGTCACTACCTGATACCAGTTTACTCACAAAGGATGGGGCTATCTTGCACTCTCTGTTGCTGCAGGTTGTTTATCCTTGTGCTGCTGGAGTGGGAGAGTCACTACCTGATACCAGTTTACTCACAAAGGATGGGGCTATCTTGCACTCTCTGTTGCTGCAGGTTGTTTATCCTTGTGCTGCTGGAGTGGGAGAGTCACTACCTGATACCAGTTTACTCACAAAGGATGGGGCTATCTTGCACTCTCTGTTGCTGCAGGTTGTTTATCCTTGTGCTGCTGGAGTGGGAGAGTCACTACCTGATATCAGTTTACTCACAAAGGATGGGGCTATCTTGCACTCTCTGTTGCTGCAGGTTGTTTATCCTTGTGCTGCTGGAGTGGGACAGTCACTACCTGATATCAGTTTACTTACAAAGGATGGGGCTATCTTGCACTCTCCGTTGCTGCAGGTTGTTTATCCTTGTGCTGCTGGAATTGCTGGAGTGGGAGAGTCACTACCTGATACCAGTTTACTCACAAAGGATGGGGCTATCTTGCACCCTCTGTTGCTGCAGGTTGTTTATCCTTGTGCTGCTGGAGTGGGACAGTCACTACCTGATACCAGTTTACTCACAAAGGATGGGGCTGTCCCATTCTTCATTCAGTTCAAATGGATCAACTTTCATTTTCTCATATCTCAAAAGTTTCATAGTGACCCATGCATACCTATGGTGTCAATTTGAGCAAGAGCCTTATTACAAGGGGGTGTCGAAAAATAACCGGAATTGTTTTTTTTCCTGGAAAATACTGCTCACCTTTATTCAAATTCCATTACACATTTTGAAAGTATTCTCCCTTGGACACAATACAACGATTACAGCATTCAGTCCCCGAAGCCCCTTTTTGATAGATAGTCTGTTGAGTACACCCAAAATTTTGTTGTTTAGCTCTCGATCACTCTGAAAATGATGACTCCAAAGCTCTGTTTTTACAGAGGATGGTGGAAGTCACACGGGATTAGGTGGATGTGGCATCACCTCAATGCCTAATTGAGTCATTGTTTCCCATGTCTTGATGGGGCAATGAGCAGAGGCATTATCCTGATGAAGGGCCCATTCCGTTTGAGCAAGATTTGGTCTTTTGTTGCAATTTTCCTCCTTAATGGCCCCTTCAGTACCTCACGATAGTAATTTGCAGTAACAGTACGTTGGTTACCCACCACATGACCGTAAACAATGCCTTGCTTATCGAAAAAGACAAGCTGCGTCACTTTTCCTGCACTTGGTTGAACTTTTGCCTTTTTGGGTCTTGGACTTGAAGGATGTTTCCATTGAGCACTTTCCTGCTTTGTCTCTGGGTCAAAATGATGAAACCAGGATTCCTCACATGTGATGACTGTCTAAAATATCTGGTTCTCGCTGAAGCCTTGCCTTCCATTGTTGACATACCATCACACGGTGAGCCTTCTGTTCATCACCGATCACACGAGGCACTCACTTTGCTGCAACTTTTCTATACCCCAGAACATTTCACACAATGTCTTCAGCTGATTTGTAGGATATACTCATAATCTCAACAATCTTTGTCAACAATAAACAACGGTCTTCCCGCAACATGACATCAATTGTGTTGACGTTGATGTATATTTTTGAAGTTGACGGTCTTCCGGGACGTGGAGCATCCTCACGGTCATTTTTTCCCTGCCAAAATCATTTATACCATTCAAACACTTGAGTTTTCTCCATTGCTTGCTCTTTGTAGGCTTGCTGTAACATTTCCAGTGTTTGTGATGCAGTTTTAACAAGAAGAAAGCAAAATCTAATTGATGCACGCTGCTGAGATCCATGTTGGGTACAGTAAACACGGCCTCACACTTCTCCTGCTTCCCTCCAACTGAGCACCCCCAGGCCAATGACTTGTATGCCATTTTGTCACTCAAGGTCAGACCTCTCTGGTACTACCAACACCCATCTCATGCACGGGCACTTCAAAATGCAAAAAAAAAAAAAAAATCGGTTATTTTTTGACACCCCCTCGTAGTTCAGAATTTCAAACTTTCAGTCATATATGTCCTTAAAAACGTCATAATAACAAACTTTTATTTCTCTATAACTAGTAGCATCAATTTAAATAAAATACTTAAGCTTATTTTCACTGTACTGAAGTATCAAAAATGTCTGGCATACGTCTCTGACAAATATGAATCTGCAAGGCAATTTTGGCAAATTTGCATCTTGTTTCTTTAATTAAACACATGTAATTGTATCATTTGAGAAACTATTTGAGTTAAGACTTTGAGCTTTTGCACATTTGTTTCTTTATTTACTCATATTAAGTGTGCCAATGGGTTTAAGGTTAAAAAGTTGAGCATTCAACAGATGTTAACAATATTCAGTAATTGTGCTTTGCATGTTTGTTTCAGGTTTGGCAACCAGTCGTATAAATGAACATCTTCCTCCTGGTAAGTCGGTAAGGAAATATATTTCTAATTTAGCTTTCTTTTACATCTCAGCAGAGTGGGAAAAGCTATTTTACCCCACAAATAAAATACAAGTGAGGATATTATGTAATGTTTTTAGATCCTCAGGTCAAAGAGAGAAGAAAAAATCTGATGTGCACACTCATATGACTTTCTCTACTCACTCTTATACAAACTATGGCCAAACTTCCGCAGACCAACCCCATAAAAAATTAATCAAATGGCATTGAAATGATATAAAAGTTACTCTAGAGGGTTCCCCATAGTCGAAAAGCTCTCCAATATTGCATCAGCGAAGATATTTATCGTCAACTTTGGTCACCTGTAGTAGAAGATTACATTGTGGCTAGTAAAGTTGGGAGCGAGCGCCATGTTAGCTTAGCTCTGGTTAGGTTAGGTTAAGTTAGGTGTAGCTTAGTTTTGGTTAAGTTCGGGGATCAAATCGAGAAAGGTGAGGGACAAGGAGACTGTAGAGAAGGAGAGAATAGGTGAAGTGTACAGAAACTCTGTTTCAATGTCTTTTTTCATGAGCGCTATCTCCAAAATTTTCAGTTCTTTGCGGAACTTTGGGATTCCTTTTGGGCGGTTTGAGGCATTTTTGGAAGCTACGTGTTTATACGTGCCTAACAGATATTTTGGAATAAGCTTTTCTTTTCAACATGATTGGTCTGTGGAAGCTTGCCCCAAACTATTCTTACAAAAACTCACTCTTTTATGTAATTCATGTTAACAGAGATAAACATTTGTACAAATGCTGTTTTTACACAAGGGGAATATGGTCACTATGTGATGACTTTCAAATTCCTTTCTCTTTGTATGGCCAAAAGATAAAAAAAAAGAATAATCATCTTTCATTTGAGAAAACATTAGAAAATTCAAATAAAAAGGAATATCTTCAAAAGGGTTAACTCCTTAAAAGCTAACTTGCTTTAATGAGATCTACATTTTTAAATGAGGAAATAATAAAGTCAACTTGAAACGTGTTAGCAGCAGAACATCTTGCAATATTGCTAACATCAGTGAAGCTTTTAGTTTCTAATTTGTTCTTAATTTAGACTACATTTTTACCTTTTCTACTACATATAGTAAGTAGAGGAAGTATAGTAGTATTCCACCTAAAAATTCAATGTGTATCTGTGGGCAGCTTAACTCAAAAATGAAAACCCAGTTAAAAACCAAAGTTGGTATCTTTTAAGAATGCGACACTACCCTTTACATGGAACACTTTTTAAATATTTTGATTTTCTTGAAAATGACTAACAATTTTGAAAAAATGCCATACGTTTAAAGATATTTTTATGACAAATGAAATGTATATTTTGAATTTTCTGGCCATAGCCCACATAGTCGTTTACTCTGGAAGACTTTTGTATAACTGGTAAATCGTAAGAGATGAACAAAATCTTACTGTGCAAAAAATGTTGTTGTTGGCTAAATTATGTTGTTAGCTAATGCTGGATTTCTGACAATGAAGTCATTAATCCTCTTGCTCTCCAATATTTTTCACTGATATTGAAGAAAGCAATAGCAGTAATAGTAACCGCTTTTTAGAGAGCACCATATTTTTATGTTTTGGCGGTCACATCGCTCTCTCACAACCCCCAGAATGTCTGGAGGACCACACCTGTCGTTGGTTTACGGGTCTCACCGACCTGACCGGGAGAATTATCAAAATAAATTCACCGACCACATCCTTTGATCACCAATCACAGGATGTATTACATGCCATAACAGGTCAGCATGTTGGGGTTAAGATTTTATAGAGAAATGGAGAGGTTGGAAAAATAAAGACTCCCTAACCCTCGGGAACCCTAATAGCATCGGGGTCGGAAGAGAACAAGAGATGACCAAGGTAAGAGGTAAGGTCAGATAGAAAAGTTACAGTGAGGAGCAAAACACCAGTAAGTGGAAGTAATGTTCTACTCAGCTTGGGTACCTTGTGGTCGCTATTCACATATCCCCTAGACGGAGACCCCTGAGTCAATATAAAAAAAATGTAGATCTTGCTAAAATACACAATTTAGGTCTGAACAAATTTTCTTGTAGAGTGAACCATTTCGGAGATGTTCCTTGTTATGTGTGTCGGAAAACTTAAAACTTTTGTGAAACAGAACATTGTTGTTCATTTTTTTATATGTTAAGTGTGCAAAGAGAATGGAATCTCAAAACTTTAAAAGATTTGACAATCGCACAAAGTCTACTGTATTCTAATATTCCCCTTGTACCTACAAGGAAATAAGCAATAAGATCATTTGTACGAATGTTTATCTCAACTAACACGAAGAAGATATAGGAATAAGAGTTTGTAAGAGTGGTTAGTACAAGAGTAGAGAAAGTCATGTGAGTGCAACACATCAGATTTTTCTAGAAATTGTCACACATAATTACAATGTTAACAGCACTCTCAACACTGTTGAATTCTGCAAGTTCCACTATTCTAATGTATATGCTCTCTTATTTTTTATATCACATGATTTAGGTTTTTTGATCTCCACTTTGCATCACTATGTGTATCCCAACATACTATATGCTCCTCGTACCAATTATTAAGTTGAACTGTCTTTAAAGGTCCCAAAGTCAGCTTATATAGCTTTTTGACCACCTACGTAATTGTCTCCCTCCCGACAAATTTTCCAATATCCTGATTGGGTCTCTCAGGAAGTCTTCAATTTAATATTTTAAACCTTAACGGAAGTAGTGTCATATGACCACTATGATGTGGTGTCTGAAAGATCGAAAAATGTTTTTATTAATAATTTTTGGTTGAATATTGCAAATTTCTCTATGTACAAAAAATGTAGATCTTGCTAAAACACACAATTCATGTCCAAATAAATGTTTTTGTAGAGTGAGCCATTTCAGAGATATTCCTTGTTATTTGTGTCAGTTTTGGGAAACAAACTCTTTTCAAATGCAAGATTGTGACTCATTTTTATATGTTAAGTGTGCAAAGAGAATGGGATCTGAAAGCAAAAAGATTTGACTATCGCTCAAAGCCTACTGTATTCCCATATTCCCCTTGTACCTACAAGGAAATAAGCAATAAGATAATTTGTACAAATGTTGATCTCAACTAACACAAAGAAGTTATAGGAATAAGAGTTTGTAAGAATGGTTAGTACAAGAGTAGAGAAAGTCATGTGAGTGCAACACATATTTTTTGTATAGTAATATTTTGTATATTTCTTACAGTTTACCAGTAATACAAAAGTTATTCCAAATGAAGAGAATTATCACAGAAAATTCAATATATACATTTCATTTGCTATAAAAATGTCTTAAACATATGGCATTTTAATGAAAACCATTATATCTATTTTTGAATAATTAGAATATTCGAAAAATGTTCCATGTAAACGGTAGTCTGGGGTATCGTTTCTTTGGAAAATGCTCAACTTAAATACCAAGTTTGATTCTAAAGTAAGAACAAATAACTTGCAACATTACTAAGATAAGAGAAGTTTTTAGTTTCTAATTTGTTCTTACTTTAGAATCTTGTTGCTTCACTGTTAATAGCTTCAATTTACTTAATTAACCAAGTTTGATATTTAACCGACTTTCAGTGTTTTTGTCTTCACAGACACACACACAAGAACTCCTTTTTTAAGATTCAGGAGGTCCCAAAACATGTACTGTCAATAAAATGTTGATATCACTTTTTAGTTTGCAATAGTTTCCCTACTTATGGTATGTTGGTGTGATTTTTTGAAATGTTTCTTGATTTCTTTATTTTGTCTTATCTCATCTCACTGCGACTTATTTATGTATACCTCGGCAATCAGTCAGTAGAGCAATGAAAACTTTCATCTCGAGTCATATTTTCTTTACTATTTTGTACTGTTTGACATATCCAAAACTATTTATTTCACAATTTCTCGAAGTATCACCAAGAATGGCATCTAACTTCTTTGAACATGTCCATCCAAGAGAGTTTGGAAAATTATTTTACAGCCTACTATGACAATATTGTTCAGATATTGTCTTGCTTAACAGTACCTTCTTATAACATCGTCATGATGTCATTTTTTGCGTGTGATGGTTTTATAATTATGTTGGACATGCCAAAATAACATTCATTTACAGTTTAAAACCTTTAACATGATATTACACAAAATAATCTTAGTTATATAAATGTAATGGAAATGTTGAAGTTGACAATAATTATAATTATAAATTGATAACGTACCAATTAACAAAGGAAAAATATCAAATAAACAAAGTCAAACAGATGTTTAAGTACTTTTTGGGACAATGTAGTGGAGAAAGTAAAAAGTTGTGCACGCGGCTCTGGGAAGAAACAGTTGCCATGAACTGACCTGTGTCTCTGTTTCAGTTATATGCCTAATGCCCAACAGCACACAGGAGGCCAGTTCTGCCAACAGTACTGCACTGTTTGAACAGATATGGCAAGAACCTCCCACCGTGCCCATCTTGCTCATACTGTTCATCTGTCCTCTGATAAACTTCCGCAGCGTGGTCTTCTTCACCAAATTTAACTCTCTTGGTAAGCACTGTTTTATCTTCTATCACCAATTTCCCATCATTTCACATGTAAGATAGACAGAGCACATGCTTGCTGCTTGGACAAGCTTCTGGGGAAAAAATAAGACTTATAAAAGGTATAATAGTTTGAGAGGTAGAACTGGAACTGAAAAATTCAATGCCACAGCTGGGATTTGAACCACAGAGTCCTTGTTTACCAGGCAGGTGCTCTAACCATTAAGCTACTGTGACAACCTGCCAGAATGACAATGACTTCCCCAGCCAATTCGTATTTCTCCCAGTAAACCACAAAGGCAGTCTCACATCAGAGACAATTACCCCAATGGTGACTTACTATCATAAGTACCTTATGTCCCGGGATAAGTTTAAGTGAAACTATAAGTGTCTATAGGTCGACTCATTTACTTGTAAAACATTGGAAAAGTTTCACTGTCTATATCACTTCTTATATATTAAGTGGAATATTGATTTATGTTTATACCTTATGACCAAATTCTAAAATAATCCAATTTATTGGCCAGTCGAGTACATTGTCACATAGGTACTAGTCGTACTTACTATATAGTTTGTTTGGCTTTTATAACAACCTTATTGAATTAAATGGCTCATGTTTAGATTAGCTTACTTGCCACTTGCCAGCCAGATTCTAAGTCCGAACTTACTTACTGCGCATGCGACGACAGTAGTTTCACAATCGCCCACTAGGTTTCACTGCATGACTAGCAGACGATTTTCACATCTGCTAACATTGCTTTTTACACTACACTAGTTTTCGTTGCCAACACATTAAACACAAATGCACTCACTCGCGTCGTTGCCGCCACAGACATACCGCTATCATGTATGATGATGATGATGATGATGATTATTATTACATTTATATTATATATATTATTTATATATAATACTATATATTATACTTATATTTATTATATTTATATTATAATATATTAATATTATTATATTTTTATTATGTTTATTATTTATCATTCTTTTTTTATTTTTTTTATTTTATATTATTTTATTATTTAATGTTATTATATTTATTATATTTTTATTATGTTTATTTATGGTTCATTTTTTGTTTATTTATTTTATTTTATGTTATTATTATTATTATTATTATTATTATTATTATTATTATTATTATTATTATTATTATTATTATTTTATTATATTATTATTTAATGTTATTATATTTATTATATTTAATATTATTATATTTTTATTATGTTTTACTATTTATCGTTCTTTTTTGTTTATTTATTTTATTTTATATTATTATTTTTAATATTATTAGATATATATATTTATTATATTATTATATTTATATTATTTTTATTATTTATCGTCCTTTTTATTTATTTTATATTACATTATTTTATTGTATTATTATTTAATATTATTATATTATATATTATATTATATTTAATCGTATTATATTATTATATTTATATTATTTTTATTAATTATCATTCTTTTTTATTTATTTATTTTTTAATTTTCGAGTGGAGAAAAAATCCATTTACGGAGCCCCATGCGCTGGGATGGCACAGATGGGGGACTGTAGGCTTCGCCCTAGGGCACATCACATTCCCTGCACAGCATTCGAGTCCTCAGCAGGCCCTCGTCGTACAGGAACTGCATGCATGACTCCTCATTAAAGCACAGAGACACCAAATCTAATATACTGATAAAGCGATCCGTTGCACTAGTTGCTTCTAAGAAGGTCAGCAGCATACTGCCAACTCCCGCAGTATTGGCAACAAACTCCTAGGGACATTCTGCTGTTGGCAGCGTTGCATTAACACAACAACTTCGGCAACTTTCGTGACCATTCGTACACACTGCCGAGTGGGACTTTGCCGAAATTCTGACCAAGTGCTTGCGTAAGCTAATCTAAACAACATCCAAATTAAATATCATACTTTAATGAATTTCTCTATATGATTGTGAATACTTGGAGGTAAGCTTGTTTCACACTTTTAAGCACACGGTGCACTTGTGTTGTCAGTATATCATTAGTGAACTGTATTTGTCCCGCGCTTTTTCCTAGCAATTTTCCAGGGTTGAATTGAGTGTAAAATGTTCTTTTTAAGGAAACTATTAAGGGCAGAATAGTGCACTGTGGGGCCATTATTTGTGCCACTGTTTACTCCTAATGAATAAGTATTGCATGCAGCTCTACTTCACATCCCGCTCATATGAACGTGTATTATTGATAGTGCATTACTTACTTGTTGATCCTCTTATACCTGCCAGTGTCAAGGTGATAGTGCATTACACAAAATAAAATGGTGCGAATTACAAACCTACTGTGCTTTTCAAATGGGAAGGAGTTTGTCCTTGAGCGTCTCCAGGCCGGTAACCAATCGAAGTTCTGCTGTGTTGTCGTATTGCTTTCCCTTAAGTGGGGCTTGATGCACACCAAGACATATGAAGAGTAGGGGTAATGAGCTTGCAACACTGTGCACGTAAATGTATCTCATTGGCTGCAGATCAGAACTCTTCCCATTTGAAAAGCACAATAAGTTTATATAAATAGTGGAAACATCATAAGAAGACAGCGAAACTTGGACATTGATGGGAGAGAGACCAATGATTTGTTCTAGACGTTAAACTTTAAGAGCTTGTTAAAGCTGAACAACCCGATGCCGGGTCAAGACCCACAACAGGCTCATGAGTGGGGTTTAGTATTGGAGGGTGGGATGTGGTTAGCACCCCTACTCCTCCCAGCCAGAGAACGTGGTGTTCACAACCTAGAATAACGTCTTGTTGAGGAAGAAATGTACGGTTAACAATACCAATAGCCGAGAATGTGTTGTTTGCAACACCACTACTGCCTACAAATTGATTCTTCATCAGCAAGCTCAAAGGAATGAAGAAAACCACAGGTGGTTGCTAACCTATGTCAATTCATACGCCATGAAGTAAAACCAATTCTCCTGCTTTATTTTTGTCTAATTACAATTTGAATTTTGCTACAGAGAAATGCAGTATTTGAATGATACTAGTAAAGAAATAGTTGTATTTGTTTACTTTCGTAAGCAGCAGCACTGAAGTAATCTCTGATTTTTGTGATATTTATTTTTTTCCCCAGGATGGTCTTTGTAATCAAGCTTTTATATTTAATTTTCTATCGTTCAATCTTCGAAAGTTTGGCCTGGATTAGAAGCTCTCGTATCTAACCTATAACTTTCACTCCCCACACCAGTTGACGCAAATAAACAATTAGTGGAATTCAGACAGTGCAC